>OX377622.1:2691023-4118886 GCA_947397865.1 Polietes domitor | reverse complement strand
TATTCAGTCTAAACTAACATATCGCGATTGCCAATATTTGAATTTGTGTCATAATATTGAAAGAATAATAATAAAGAAAAGCTTAATTAGTAAGAACTCAGTTCCCTTTCCGGAGCGATTTGGCAATAGCAACAATGGCCACATACGAACCCAGCGACATTAATCTGAATCCCCACTGATCATATTGATCGCCAGCATGTTTAGAAAGAAAATTATTTAAATATTGATGATATTAATGATAAGACAAAATTAATATATGCTCCATACTAGGCAGGAGACTATAGAAACACAACGACTACATAATAAAAGGCTACAGAGATTTTGAAAATATATAACAGAAATGTGTTTAGTGTTCTAATAATTTCATATTTCTTTTTTTATTATTATTAAAAACATAGTAAATTGAAACAAAACAAACATTTTAATGTCGATACAATTTATTATCACTTTGCTGTAATAAATGTGTATGTATGTATGTATGTAGGGTTACTTCGTACACTCGTACATTGTTGGGGAGAATTAACTCGTCATGAACGGGCCAATATTTCCGGTTCGCTACTCTTTTACGAATATCGATCAATACTGCTGCTTGTTTATAAGATATGCCTTAAGGTCTACTCTAAATATTGTATAAATTTCCGATACTTGTATTTTCTACAAACAATAGAACATAAGGAACTGAGGACATCTCGTATATTAACTTAAAATATGTAGTTGGTAATGATAATGATAATGCTAATGATTAACTAAACAGGTTTTCACTTTATTGCACTACGTTTTGATAACATTTTCTTGATTTTTGGTTTCTTTTGTTTTTTTATTTTTGTTTCGAACAACTGAGAACAGATTTTGCTACATTTAATAAATCTTAAACATAAATTTAAAACAAACTTAATAAAACAATTGACTAAAGGAAATACTCGTATTGCACAAAACTAGGTATGTCATCATCGTATATGTTTCTTTCATAAAGATTATGTTTTTAATTTTTTTTTTGGGGGGAGAGGGTGTAAAATATTATGTTAGGGACGTTCCAAAGAGGTTTGAAAAAGAAATGTTGGATGATGGATGTCAAGATAACGAATACAGTGAAACCTCTCAAAGGTGGACTGTCACGGTCACCCAAAATTTGTGCGCATAAGGTAGTGAGGTAAAATAAAAAATATATATTTTATGTCCATGTTCACATAAGAAAGTATCCGTTTAATGGAGGTTCTTTATAATGAAAATTGTAAAATGTTGATTGATTTTTTAAAAAGTATCTACTTAAGAGAGGTGTTCACTTGAGGAAGTGTCCGCTCGTGAGAGGTTTCACTGTATATATATTAGGGCTGTTTTCAATTAAGACTGGATAGCTAAGCTGCGATGACAAAAAAACCTTAATAAAAAGTTAAAATTTCAATCAAAATAAAAAATATTTTCTAAAATTGTCGCCAACAGCAATACTAATGTGTGTATGAAAACAATTTTTGAAAAACAAAATAATATGTTAAAAATATTGGTTATCGAACATAAAATATATTATTTTTGAAAACTTGTTGTGAAAAAAAAATATTTTTTTTTTTTATTTTCAGTAGAAAATTAACTCTTCATTAAAGTTTTTGTTATCGCTCCTTGTTACACCGGCAAAAAAGGCGAACAGCCCTATTGTTATAGAATGTAGAACGTTGCGCAAAATCCTCCCATCATTATGGGCGACACTTTGAACATTAACTGACATTGGTTGCCAGTCGCCGAATAATCGTTACTTGTACCAGAGCAGTATCTGCTATTGTATTGTAAATATAAGTCTATATTAGAGGGTTATTTTACTCTATATATTACTATGAGTGTGTGTTCATACCATAATAGAACAATTCCACATTAAATTGACCCACTAAAAGCATGTGAACTCTTCGATTTTCGATGCATCTTCAAATATTTGTTCAAATAGCTACACGACAAGTAAAATTTCAATCTTTAAAATGACAAAGCAAAACGCCGAGACAGGTTAACTTAGTTCGTCTGATCGTCTGCGTTTTAAAAGATTAGGTCAAAATCAGAAGATATTGAATTTTTAAGCCGATTTTTTGTTATATTTTAAAGTAAAGATTTCGAAATTTAAATTATTCCCTTTGAAATATGAACTATTTGACATAATTATCCACCAATATCTTCGTGATAGGAAATAATAAAATATAATGTCATATGTTTGAATAGAGCGAATTGTAACCGCCTACATGTGAACTACGTTTTTTTAAGTTAAATTTCGACAAATAAATAACAAAAAAGTAAATTTAAAAGATATTTCATAGTATTTTCCTTAAAATACTATCACTATTTTCATAGTTGGTATCAAAATTGGTCTAAATTTCCTTAATGTGAAATTTCGCCCACTTTATATTGAAATATAATTATAACGCCGTCCAACAGTCCATATTACACTTGGGCCGAATGATATATGTCTGAAACTATAGGCGAAATGGAATTAACTGACGTTTTTAGTTTTTTATTTCCTCAATCTGCTGCACTTTAAAAGGATTAAAAAGTTCGGAAGGATACAATTTTTCAAAAATTATTGAAAAATTGTATCCTTTTTCGCACCCAATGTTACTGATATAGGTGGCAAAAGAAAGAGGAGAATGTCTGTCAAAAATACTTCAAATTCCATGCTTCTATCAATATTAGTTGAGCATTAACCATAATTTCAATTTTCCCTCTTAAAAAGTAAAATATGAATAAACAAAATAAACTAACGGGGAACTTGAAATGATTGTTAATGCTAAACTAATACAGAGAGAAACATGAAATTTGAAGCATTTTTTAACGGATATCATCATCTTTAATTTGATAATTATGTATGTCGGAATATCGGAAGATTTGAATAAGTATTTAATTTTTTTTTCCAAACACGTTATCCTTTGAAACTTCGTAACTCTGTAGTAGATGAAGATGAGTAGATGAAAACTGAAAACGCCATATAAATCCATGTTGCCTATAGTTTTAGACGTATATCATCCGGTTCAAGTATAGCGACTCTTTTTAAAAATTGTCGTGCGGTGTTATCAATATTTTTGATTAAAATTGTTCTGAAGTTCCTTATTGTGAAAGAAATATAATTATTAACACGTACGACAGTCCATAATACACTTGGACCGGAAGATATACGTCTAAAACTATAGGCAACATGACTAGACGAAATGGAGTTAATTGGTGTTTTTAGTTTTTCATTTCCTCATCATCTTGCCCCTTAAAGGGCTACAAAGTTTTGAAGGATACAATTTTTCAAAAATTATTTTTAGGTTTAAATTAAAGAGGAGAATATCTGCTAAAAATACTTAAAATTGTATGCTTTTATCTGCGTTAATTTAGCATTGACAACCATTTAAAATTCTTTCTCTTAAAAAAATAAAATATAAAAAAAAAACTAAATAAACATAAATTGTTTGTTAATACTAAACTAATACAGATAATAGAATGCAATTTGAGATATTTTTAATAGATATTCTGCTCTCTAATTTCACACTTATACCGCTATCGTTTGAGTGTGAATAGTTATTTTAAATAATTTTTTAAAAATTGTATCCTTTGGAACTTTGTAGTCTATACTTTGTAGAATACATCCAGTATACAACCCAAATGTTTAAAGAACAACAATAACTTAGTTATTATGAGGCGTTTAATAAACATCTAAGATACTTTAAATACCCCGAAATAATTTATGAAATCCCCTGCCCCCATTTCATTTGACATCTGGCAATACTGCCCTGATGCGATGTTATCTGGTAGTGTAGTCTACAAACAAACTCACTTTTTCTATAGTCCAGGCAACTACTCTAAAGCTAAGCGGCAAACAACGCTTGTAACATACAAAACAAGTTTAAAAAATATTCAAATTATAACATTTCAATATTTTCTCATTCTTTGGTGAGTCCCATCAAACTCGGACAGCTCACATGAAATTGGCGGCTCGACTTAATGTGGTGAATGATTCTGTATTGGTTTTATATCTCTTATGAAAACGTATTATGTTGCTATTTATACCTATATATATGTATGTTATTGGTTTTACATGTGTATATATAAGTGTGTGTGTATAATTAGCACGTGTTAGGTTTTTATGGCTTTGTAATAAATCGAATTTTTTATTCTAATTATTGTTGTTAGTTTTGTTGTTGTAGCTGAATTTCAGACTGTTATGTTCTGTTCTGTTCTGTAAGGTGTATCGACAGTATCGTATAGTTTACTATCGACAGTATACATATATACTATATACATATGTATATAACTAGGGTAATCGTATCAAAAAAAAAAGAACATACACACATTGTGGTTTTGCTATTTATATTTAGAAGACTAGTTACATACTCGTTCCAATACAAAATATACTCCAGCGTATAAAGATAGACTGATATCTACGAATATAGGTATGTGTATGTGTATGTTTTTGTTTGTATATAAAATTAAAAATAAATTATAAATGTAAACCACGAACTATCGATCGGATCGTTAATCAATAGCTTATAAAGATTATTGGTATTTGATGATGGCGTGCCTTATATGGCATCTTTTTAATAGTTAAAGAGCAAAACTAAATGGTCTTCGTACGTACATATATGTATGCATGTTTGTATGTATGTTTTATGGAAATAAAAACATGCGTTAACAGGAAAAAACTTAAACTGGACCAGGGATCATAATTGAAATCTTCAGGTTTCGTTGGAAAGTGGAATGAACCCATTAAGTGTTAATCAAATACGCGACTTCTTCGAGCCACTTCTTTCCATGCCCGTAACTCAACATCCACTAACCACACAAATCGGATTATCTGTCGAATGTTAATCAGCACTCTTGTGTATTTATGGTCATATTAGTTCAACACACTTTTTTGCAAAACTAACCGCGAGTGGTAGGAGGGGGGCAAGAAAACGAAACAGTCAGTTTTCATTAAACACATGCGAGAAACATTATTTAATTTTTATCGTGTTCGGAAAATTTGTTTTATAAAGATAACGATTTGTGCTAACTTCTTGCATTTTGAAAAATCCCCGAGAGAATACACCGTCCGACAGTCCATGTTACACTTGAACCGGATGATATAAATCTGAAACTATAGTCAAAATTGAGTTAATTTCCGTTTTTATCTTCATATTTCCTCACCCTGTTGCCCCTTAAAAGGGCTACAAAGTATACGAATATAAAATTATTAAAAACACATTTTAAATACTTATTTACACCCTATGATAACGGTATAAGTGTCGAATTAAATAGGAGAATATCTTTTAAAAAATACTTTAAATTCCACGCTTCTATCTGCATTAATTTAGCATTTACAACCATTTCAAGTTTTCCCTCTTAAAAAGTAAATTAGGAATAAACTAAATAAACTAAGGGGGGAAATGGAACTAATGCAAATATAAGAATCAATTTAAAGATTTTTTAATAGTTATTCTCCTCCTTTATTTGACGTATATTCCTGTAACATAGGGTGCGAATAAGTATTTAAAATATTTTTTAAAAATTGTATCATTTGGAATTTTGAAGTTCTGTGAAGAGCCAACATGATGAGGAAATGAAAAACTAAAAACGCCAATAAACTCCAATTTGCCTATAGTTTCACACGTTATATCATCCCGTTCAACTGTAACGACTTTTTTATTATTCGATTATATATTTAACAGCTTCTAACTTTTGAATAACCAATAACCAATTTTTGTAATTCCCTAATTCTTTAATATATTAATTTGTATATTTTTAAATTCTTCTTTTCAGAAAACTGCAGAAATTTCTGTACCAAATCAGTTATATACAAGAAACTTTTTTAAATCTTCAACTTCGTCGTTTATTAAAATTTTAATAATTATTTTTTAAATTTTTAATTTGGTCCTAATTTTACTTTGTTGATTGGTATGAAATTTGGTACGAAATGGGCCCTTTTCGGGTTTCAACCAACAAACAATTTTTTATTGTAAATAGTGAAGATATTTTTAATTTTTACTAAATGCTTTCATTTACATATTTTCAAATAGAAAGACATAGAAAGATAGCTCGTCATTTATAAGACGGGGAAAGCTTTGAAGAAAGCTTTATCTCATAAGAGTAATATTTTCACTGGGTTTTTTGTAAAGATTTAAATATGGCAATTTTTCAAAATTGCATATTCTCACTCATAAAAAGAAGAAGAAGTAACGTAAGACGTTTGGTTGGAAAACTCTACAACTACCCAAAGGAGTTAGTGAACGCTTTCAAACATTTTCAAAATGTACACAAAATTAAACAGATTCTGCTTCTGCTATCTTCATATAAATTACCAAAAAAGGTGATTGGCACCATTTTTATCCCTCTTTTCTCATGTTACTTAAAAGTACGAATTTCGAAAAATCAAGTTATTTAGTGGTCCAATTAGAGGGATGTACACATCGAATATCATGGACCTAGCTGTTGTAGTTGGATTGGTATTATTTTATCCCTTTTTGTATCATTTCACGGAAGAAAGTATGCATTTTACAAAAATGCACGTGCTCGATATAAGTCAAAAATCTTCGGAAATATGCTAAATATTCTACATCATTTCCACTTGAAGTGGAAATTCTGAATTTCAAATGGAATTTTCTTAATATAAAATATTTCAAATGAAATTTCCTTAATATTAAATGGAAGTTCTCAATTTCAATTTCGTAATATTAAATGGATAATCTCAATTTCAATTGAAATTTTCTCAAATAGAAATTTTCAATTTCAATTGTAATTTTCTCATTCTGAAATGGAAATTCTTAATTTCAATTGTAATTTTCTCAGAGCTGTTAAATTTCGATTACGATTAGTAATCAATTACATTACTTTTTAAAAAGAATCGTAATGATTATATAATCCACTATTCAACAATTTCTGATTACTAATTGATTACGATTACAAATAATCAAAAAATAATCAGGATTACATGCGATTACTGAAAAATAATCAAAAATGAGTTCGACTACTTTAAAAGATTACTTTTGACTATTTTTGATTACTTTTGATTTTTGTGATTACCAAATGTAGTGTTGATTTCCGAAATCATCTGCGCAAT
Organism: Polietes domitor; assembly: GCA_947397865.1. Classification (NCBI taxonomy): domain Eukaryota; kingdom Metazoa; phylum Arthropoda; class Insecta; order Diptera; family Muscidae; genus Polietes; species Polietes domitor. The sequence goes on along the minus strand of OX377622.1, from coordinate 4,111,838 downwards.
ATTTTCAGCGGTGTGTACTCCAAACATTCTTGTGCATGCTAAAGCTGCCGATTTGCGTTCCAAATTGTCCGTAAGCCAATGACACGTATATCCAAGGAAACTTCTGTGGTTTCAAGTAATCCTGATTATTTTTTGATTACTTGTAATCGTAATCAATTACTAATCGTATAAAACTGAATGTAATCGTATTGTAATCATTACTTCTACTTAAAAAAAGTAATCTAATTACTAATGATTACGATTACTAATTATTACTTAACAGCTCTGAATTTTCTGAAATAGAAATTCTCAATTTCTATTGAAATTTTCGCAATTTTAATAGGAATTTTCTCATTATGGAATGGAAATTCTTAATTTCATTTGGAATTTTCTCAATTTTAAATGGAAATTCTCTATTTCAATTGGTATTTTCTGAATTATAAATGGGAATTCTCAATTACAATTGGAAATTTCTCATTCTGAAATGGAAATTCTTAATTTCAAGTGGAATTTTACCAATTTCAATTGGAAATGGTGTAGTTATTAAGTATTCTTAGTTCTTTTCTGACCCAATCCCCACCGATCCACCACCATTAGACACATATATAGAAAATTTGAACCAGCTATGCCATATCGTTCGGAAGCTATCGTACTTTCAAGAGTTTATTGAAAGAAAATTGCAATTTTGAAAATGATTTGGTCGCAATTTTAACCATCCCACATTTTGCTGGTCAAAATACCAACTTTTAAAACTTCCCGCTACCCCTCTTTTTCTGCCAAGGAGAGCTGACTCTGTACTTAAGCAATTAAAACCCGTTGAACTTCTATGTGATCGTTGCAAACTCTTTAAAATTATATATGACTTTGTTAATTGGATATTCCGGTATGTGATGAAAACCAATTCGATTTCGAGCATTTACTTCGATTGTTTGGTTATATAATGGGAGAATCAAATTAATTGATTACGTATTTTATTGCTGTGATAAAATAAAATGACGTAGTTGAATAAAGTCACTTAATACTGAATCCACAGATAATATCAAATATCGTATGTCTGTACGAGTATATATCAAATTAATATACAATTTAATTCAGTAATATGAAAGCGTAGCTAGAGCTAGAAAAATATTCTCCTTTTTAATTCAACACTAATATTGGTATCACAGGTTGCGAATAATAAATAAATTGTTTTATTATTATTACACCGTACGACAATTTAAAGAAAAATGTCGTTACACTTGACGCAGATGATATACGTCTGAAACTAGAGGTATTAATTGGTGTTTTTAGTTTTTCATTTCCATCCAAAGGATACAATCTTTCTTTCATTCGTGCCGTATGATAGCAGCACAAAATGTCAAATTGAAGAATATCTGTTACAAATACTTCAAATTGTATGCTTCATTCTATATTAATTTAGGTTTAACAACCATTTCAACTTTTCCCCTTAGTTTATTCATTTTTTGCTTTTTAAGAGGGAAACTAAAATGGTTGTTAATGGTGAACTAAGGATGACATATGAAATATTTTTCTCCTCTTTAGTATGACACTTATACTGATATCATAGAGTGCACATATGTATTTAAATATTTTGTAGTCTTTTTAAAAGGCAAGAGGATGGAGAAATGAAGAACTAAAAACACCGATTAAATCCTTATAGGTTCAAACGTATATCATCCGACACAACTATAACATGGACTGTCGCACAGTGTTATTATTTCTTGTAATCAAAAAACATTGCTTTGAAAAATGTTATCCTTTGAAACTATGTAGTCATATTATGGGACAACAGGATGAGGAAATGAAACCCCAAAAACGCCAATTAATTCCATTTTTGCCAATAGTTTCAAAAATATATCATCTGATTAAAGTGTAATAGGGACTTTCGGAAATATAGCCGAATTGGCCACATTATTACGAATTCGTCTTGGATTGATTGTAACATGTGTATTAAAAAGAGATAAGCAGTTTGAATTGAAATATAAAGTGATGGAGTGAATTTGAACAAGATCGACTGTAATATGTGGATTGTGGGCGCAGGCTAAAATGCATCTTGGAGCGCACTTACAGATGTAGATGGTCGTACGTTATAGATTCCCTTTTTATAGTTTATCTTGAAGAATCTGAATTGAAATCATTGAAGAATCTTTGCTAACAATTAGAATAAATTTAAAAAATTTAAAAAACGATGGATTGGTCATGCCCATTAGGGGTGGGATAGTGTTGCATGGGAATTTTGGAGTTTGATTTGGATAAGCTAGAAACCCTCGTTAATTGGAGGGTAGGTGTGTTGTGAGAAAATATTGGGGCTAACAAATATTGAGGGCTGGTCATACATTTGACTCTACTCGGGGCCTCGTTGGGGCAGTTATAGCGATGAGAACAATTTTTACAAACAATTTTTTAAGGAGTAGAGATAGGGGGTAAGTTTGTTCGGAAAAAATATTGGTGATCGAATTAATGAGAGCGGTCTTCCATTTAACCCAGCTAGGGGCGACAACGGGACAGTTTTGGGCCTTACTGTCATAACAAAAATTATAAAAAATAAAAAAATCTATGGGGACCACCTTAAGAGTTGAAGATAGGAGGTATGTTCGGAGAAAAAGCGGGAGTTGAAAAAATATTGGGGTCTACACTAGGGGCCTCCTTGGGCCAGTAAGAGCGGTGGGAATAAATTTTATAAAAATAAATTTTTATATTGGTATGTGTGTTCGAAAAAAATGTTGGAGAGGGAAAACTAATGGTGGTCGGTCTCACATTTAACCCCTCTGAGGGCGACTCCGAGTCAGTTTTTGGTGCTTTTTGTGTATTTTTATGCCTTCTCCCTCATCGATGAGCGCCTATTTACACTCACCCCACCACCCCCATTTGTTAGCTCATGAATTATGTTTCCGAACCTCACAAAATTAGGGTTTCTAGCATATCAAAATCTTAATGCCGTGCACCATCCCACCCCTAATGTCCATCTGAAATATTTTGCTAAAATGCAAAAATTATTTAAGAAATATTCTTCAAATGAATTTAGTTTTGAATGAAGCTCAAGTCATCCGATTTAATATGACCACAGTAGTGATAGGGTCATACATTAGTCCAATTTTAAATAATTCAATTCTTGCTCCGTTCTTGCAACGTGTAATAGGACATACAACATAATCCTGGCATTTTCCACGAAAATAACAAAAATCATTCCAATAATTGAAGATATGCGGGCCTAGTTTACCGTTTTTAACTGCGATTGTGATTTAATAAAATCGAAATCAGTGCTTCGCAAAAATCTGAGTTATTCTACCCTTGTTAATGTAATAAAACTAATTTACTTTGAGCAATTCAATGTCAAACATCTTATCTAAAACAAACTAACAACAAAAAGTAACATGGAAATTGTAAAGGATAAAAAATGGAGGGAGTACTTTGGATGGGTAGGACTTAATACTTATGTATGTATGTCTGTATGTATTTACGAGTAATTTGGTAGGTATGTATGTATGTACGTAAGTATTTAACTATGTATGCATGTATGTATAAGGAAAAACTACTACTCCATGATCGTGATAAAATATCGAGAAGGAAGGGAGGTTGAAACTACAGTGGGAATGATGAGAGTAGCGATACTTTTACTTTGGTTCTTCTAAATACTTGATACTTGCAACTAGTAAGCCCAGCTTTTATCCAAAAGTGTACATGTATGTGTTACGCAACTACAAACGAATAGTCTGTATGTGTGTGTGTGTGTCGTGTAGTGTTGCTGCGTTTTAACTTTTAATTAACTTTTCAAGTTAAACTTGCTCGCTTGCATTGCCATGTAAACGTAGCATTGGTGTGGGCGTTTCGTGTGTATGAAAAAGAGGAGCACAAACACACCCACAACATTTTACGTATCGTTAAGTCCGCTAAGCTCAAAGCTTTGATGCTCCAGATTACGTTTTAAATCGGCAATGGTGCGCTGAATTAAGGCAGCCTTATCGGTTGTTGTTGTGGTTGAGGAAAAATCAGTCTTTAAACCGCTCATAGACGACGACGTGGTGTGGTTTAGATCATGACTGCTCGATTTGATCTTGGCGGCGTGACGAAGTGCCGCTAAATCACTGCTGCCGCTGTTGTATGTTTTTAGGCGTTGATGTTTCAATTGGTTCATTTTCAGCTGATCTGTGAACAAAATTGGATGTGGGGATGAGTATTTGAAAATTTTGAAAATTATAAAAACATTACTTAAACATAGATCATGTATTATTAAAATTAGTTTATTTACATGGTATGACAGACTATTCTAAAATACACCTCCCATGAAAGTACTAAATAGTTGCATTATTAAATTTTATATCTTATTTTTATTAAAAAAATATTTTCATTTGTATGTCTACAGTTTCTTTGAGTTATCTTATTCTTTCCTTTCGAAAATCAAGGAGTATATCCATTTGTTTGTTTGATTCTACGATATACTATATAGGAAAAGTTTCGCTTTATATGTATACCCTCCAGTAGGGTATTATGTCTTTGAGGATTTGTTTGTAACACCCAAAAGGAAACGAGATAGACCCGTCGTTTATTATACAGATCGGCTTAGAATCACTTTCTGAGTCGATTTAGCTGTGTCTGTCCGTCCATCTATTCTGGTAATCAAAGTACATGTCGCAATTATTGTCCGATCATAACATCAATTGAAAAAAGTAAATTCTGCGGGCCAAGGACGAACACCATTTAATTTGAAGTAAATCGGTTCAGATTTATATGTAGTCCCCATACAAATTTCGCTCTCGATTTTACTTTTTTCAAATTGGGCAAAACGCCTTATATTTTGGCTAGAAACATCTATGGTGAAAGTGATAGATACAGATTTATATAGCTCCCATACCAATTTAGCACATGATTTGACTTTCTCTGCTCCAGAGACCACATATCGATATCACTTTTTTCTCTGAACTCAAATTTAATGGGGTAGTTGTCCCCGATTTTAGCATGTCCTTACTTGTTTTTTTAATACTTTTTTATTTCATACAAGAAATCGTAACAATGGAATAGGATTCCGAATCTCGACAACATACATATGTTGGAAAAAAATATATATACAAATCGACTTGTCAATAGTCAAGGACGACATAATAGTGCTTTGGGCGAATGTTGGGTGATAGTACAATACAACAATCAGACGAAGACACCACAAAACAATCTTGGGGGACAGCTAATAATTCAATCACCAAAGAAGCCATTTAATCATTTGTATGTATTTTGATTCTATCTTTCTTTTCAGATCAAGATACCTCGATGCCACTTATGCCCAAGAACCACTAAGACAAATATTGCACCATCTTCCAGAGACAAATTACTCAACAATTAAAAAGGCGTTCGGTCGCGAGGAGTCTTAAATACCATCCAATGGAGAATGGTATTTCAGATTCCTACACTGAAAGAAAATCGTACGTGACCGGAACGAAATTGTACGTTGCGGCGACGAATTTGTTCATTGAAAGTCAACCAATGTCGGCATTCGTTGCTGCAACGAACAAAGTTTCGTTGATGCAACGAATCTTCACTTAATGGAAATTATAGTTCTACAACGAATATGTTCGTTGCTGCAACAACCGTTTCTTTGCTGCAACAATGCTATTTCGTTGCTGCAACAACGCTGTTTCATTGCTGCAACAATGCTATTTCGTTGCCGCAACAATGCTGTTTCATTGCCGCAACAATGCTGTTTCATTGCTGCAACAATGCTTTTTCATTGCTGCAACAACTCCAATTCGTTGGTGCAACAACTCTGATTCGTTACTGCAACAACTCTGTTTCGTTGCTACAACAACACGGTTTCCTTGCTGAAACAATGTGGTTTCGAAAATATTCGTGGCAATAAATTAAACATTTTCGTTGCAGCAACGAAACTTTATCGTTGCAGCAATGAACGCCGACGTTAGTTGATTTTCAAAAACAAAATTCGTCCCGGCCTCGAACGTTTTTCTTTCAGTATAGATAATTTAGTTCCATGATGACCACCGGCTGTGGTCTTCGAAGTGATTATTCGCAACAGCAGCTCAACTACTTAAGGCAGAACTCCAACAACGTGAATGAGAATTACTATCGAATACATCCCAAAAACACACACTAGAAAAACACATAATTTGTGTGTCTCCGATTGTTGCACCAGCGAATAAATTGTTGCTGCAACGATATATCGATTAAACGATGTATTTCTGTCCGTTTGATGTCCATCTGAAGTCTGGCCGCAACTGTCTTCCGATTGCCATGAAATTTGGCAGAGGCATCTTTTGGGTCAAATACGATCGCTATTAAATGTCGAGGAACCCGGTTCAGATTTAGATATATCCATCCAATGTACCTTATTACTTCTCTAGAATACACATTTTACTATTGATCTTGACAAAATTTTCAGTATCATGTTATATTTGAACTAGCGTGAAAGTGGACTACATGATATAAATATATAAAATATTTGTATGGGACTTACAAATGGGACCCGAGTTTACACTATTATCGCTCTAAAACCCACATCTTACATCGGATCTTGATAAAAAATTTCCAGATCATATTATATTTCAACTAAGGATACCTACTATGAAAGAGATGTAGTATATTGGTCCATTTTTGTGCAACCAACAAGTGTTGTTATAGCTCCCTACAAATATCCATTCCATTTATCATATTACCGCTTTAAAATCTTCACTTGTCATCAGATCTTGATTAAATTTCCCAGGTCATAAATTTTCCAAGAATAACAAATCACATTTATTTTATCCATACTTTGGATAAATCCTAGAAAAAAATTCAATTAAAATTTCCAAAAAAAAATAGGGAAATGTTAGAGTCGGGCGGGTCGACGATATAATACCCCATTACAATTGAATTCGGGAAAAAAGTGATATCGGGAACGATTTTTGCATGAATACTATCAGACATGTCACAGAAATTTTACGAAAACGATTTAATTCACGTTTTCAAAATGGTAATGTTTTGCTTTTGGGTTTTCATTTATAAAACGACAAATTTTTACGTTTTTCGATTTGTAGAGAAGCTAAAATCGTTTTCATTTTCATACGGTTTGAATTTCTGTGACAAGCCGGAAAAAGTCAAATCGGAAGCGACATTTGTATGGGAGCTATAGCTAAAGCTGAACCGATCTAACCCACTTTCACCACAGATGATTAGAGATGTGCGCGTGAGTGATTATTGGCTCACGTTCACGCATGCTCACGAAGGAAAAAAATTAAATCACGCACGTTCACGCACGAAGATTTTTTCGTTACTCACGTTCACGCACGCTCACGTGAGTAAAATATTTTTTGCTCACGATCACGCGTGATTCACGCGTGAATCACGTAAATCACGCAAACAATTTCTACAAAGATATACATTTTAAATCGATGAGTGTGAGTAACGCCCCGCAAATCCGAAAATTTTTTTATTTTATTATTTAAAACACTCTACGTTTGCGTTGTTTGTTTTAAATTCATATTTTTAAAATAGTATACAATATTACAGTGGGGTATACCGTACAGTTTAACGCAAAATAAGTTAGAAATCGGACACTGACATAAAATACAAGTAAAAATAAACACAGCATTAATTGAATTAACACTAAGTATATAAATTCAGTGCATAGTGTTGGTGCAGGGAATGCTTACTTAAATAATAGAAAAAATAGATATTATACCTACACTGAAGCACTCTGTTTTAGAAATAAATATGTCTATGACTTTTATTTTGAATGGAAAATTTCACATTTTTAAACGAAATTAAATAAAAGAATTAATAAATATGTGCGACTCACGAAAAAATCACGTGATTCACGCAGAAATTAGACTCACGCACATTCACGCACGAACATTTTTTCGGCCCTCACGTTCACGCACGCTCACGTGAGTAAAATAAATTTTGCTCACGTTCACGCGTGATTCACGCGTGAATCACGTGATTCACGCAATTCACGTGAGTGGCGCCCATCTCTACAGATGATTTCAGTTTGAATATAAAGTGTTGATCCAAATTTGAACCAAATCGGTGAACTTATGTAAGGATCGGACAGTAATTACAAACTGTACTCTGATTACAAGAATAGATGGTTGAACGGCCATGACTAAATCAAAAAGTGATTCTAAGTGGATCGGTATAATTGACAATGGGTCTATCTCGCTTCATTTGGGGCGTTACAAACAACTGTACAAATACATAATATCCTAGTAAATTAATATTTATTCTAATTTTTTCTAACATTTTCTAACACTTTTGAAAGCGCCTTAGTGTCCATGGACCTTGAGTGAACGATTCGAAACATCATGGCGTATTATCATTATTTGCTGTGTCGAAAATAATAATACGCGATACGATAATACGCCTATGGGATAAAAAAACATGAAACAATTGGCCAATAAAATATATTTCGGTTTGGCCAATCCCGGCAATAATCTGCAGATGTGCAATTAAACTACTCACCTTCCTTGGTTGCATTGTATTTGAGCTTATTGTGGTGATCGAATGCAGCATGCGTCTTATAGACCTTCCTCTTCAATGGTTCACTTTGGGGGCAGTAGTTGAAGGTTATCTTTGGTCCCATCCTAGTTGCCTGCTGTATGGTGTTGTGATTTCTGGCATCATTGTAGTCGTTGGTGGAATCATGGCAACTACTTTGTAAATAGTTTTGGTTCAAATGATCATTTATTTTCATGCACTGCATGGCGGAATTGTAGTCCTGATCGGAATCGCTTAACTGCGGTTGTTGCGAGTGGCAGCGTGTTTGTGGCATCAGAGTGTTCTTTGGCGTATTGAGGCGCCTCTGTTGCATGGGCGAAGCTGTGGGACTTAAACTTCTTCGCTGCACCAGCGGAGAGTTCAAGTTCTTGCGAACTCCTGGTTCGGGGGATATATTTTGATTAATGAAATTAGTAAGATGGGTCTTGCGGGGACTGCATGCGCCCAACTTAGGGCTGCCCGGTGGTGATTGTGTTTCCAATTTAAGCATTTCAATGCGTTTATTAACAGCAGCCGTTAACTCCTGCTCGGTTAGGTCCGATGATCTGGTTTTCGCTTGCGATTGTTGTTGTTGTTGATGTTTCTGAAGATCCATTTCGCAGTTTTTAATCATCTCAACGCGCTTATTCGCCAGAGGATTCACTCGTCGAGGACTGGCCAATGGAGTTTCGCGCGGTATGCTGTATGAGTAAGAAGAAACATGATCCTTTGTTAACTGATCTTATATCTATGTATGTATTTATGTACCTTTGAACACTGTTCCTCATTGACAGGAGTATGGATTCGGCTTCCATTATTAGTTGTTTGTATTTGACATCTGCTTCAAAATCGGCTTTTAGCAGTGCCTTTTCACTTTCGGCAATGGTCATAAAGCGATTCTCTCGCACATCCGTAAATACCAAGGAACTCGAACGGTGGGACAATTGGTGAGGTGTCGTCTGGCTATATCTTAAATCGGAAAAGAAGGATTAAATGTATCGTTATAATGGTTATAATTACTAAAGATAGTAAATGAGGATAAAATAAAGCTAATGTTACGCGACGGTTACAGAGATGCGACAGAGTGAAACCTGTCACATGTAAATTCGAGGTTTTCAGAAGATACCTACGTCCAACCGGGGGATAGCAATTAAGCAGATCACAACTGATGTCATTGCGAAATCTATTCCAATCAGTTTTCGCATAAGAACAAAATAATAATAATCACAATAACATACATCAAAATTTGGAAAATCTAAACTCAATTTAATAGGAAAGTGATCCGAAAAAGGAGGAAGACAAGATCTATAATTCGAAGAATAAGTATCGACATTATGTTTCCTCGAAAAATCCGTCTGGAATTTCCCAACTCCTTACACACCTTTTTATACCCTCCACCTCCTGATGGGGGGCTACTAAGATTGTCATTCCGTTTGTAACACCTTGAAATATCGACGTGAGACTCTATATCGTATGTATATTCCTGATCGTCATAAAATTCTAAGACGGTGTAGCCATGTCCGTCTGTTGAAAGCACGCTAGCATCTAAACGAAAAGATCTAGAAGGTCCAAAATTTACATAAATGCGTCGTAGATCGGTTGAGATTTCCACTGGGCCAATTTTCGGAACAATACAAATACAAAATACAAAGTGTAACAACCAAATGACCGCAGCTAGAGTCATGAAATTCGGAGTATAAATTCCTCTGACTGCGTAAATACGAAAAATAACAAGTAAGAAGGCGTTAAGTTCAACCGGGCCGAATCTTATATACCCTCCACCACGGAGTGCATTCCATTGTATTACCAGCAGATTAAAGGAAGTCGACTTTACATAGAAGCACAGTACCATATTACGAAAATTGTGATATTTTTATGCAGATTACTATATTTGTTTACTATTTCAAACTATAATGTATACTTATGCGCACTGTTTAAAATCAACTATATAAATAAAATGCTGAAATTGTGAAAGTGAACACGCCTAAATATTAGGCGATTGTCAGTCGCCATTAGAAAGAAGCATTTCCAGATAAAGACAAAGTGATAAGAAAAGTATACATTTTAAAGATATCCCCATTCGCCCCATTCGCCGCCCAAATGTACAAATTTCAAAAAAAAACCTTTTTCGAGTCTTCATAGTCAGAATGTATACACCGAATTTCCTGATTTCAACTTCAGCGGTTTGGTAGGTTCTATTTTTGTCCCTCTTTTTAATTATATCCCTTAAAAGTACGAATTTCGAAAAATCCCTCTATTTTACGTGTCTATGCAATTAGAGGGATGCACACACCGAATTTCATGATTCTAGCTGTTGTCGTATCAATGGTACCATATTTTATCCCATTTGTGCCTTTTCGCCCGCTAAAACTTTTATTTTCTTTGTGGTGCTTCCAAGCTACAAGAGGAATGTCCGCAACAAATTTTAACTGTATGAAAATAAGAAATTTAATTAATAAGCCAAGGATATCAATATTTGTATACTATATATATAATGGATATAATACTTCAATTCATAAAGTAAATATAAGGGAGCAATCACAAATACCCTATATATTGGGGGATAGAGAGTGTACTTTCAGCTACAGTCGTTTGGTTGGTTGTATTTCCATCCTATTTTAATATCAAAAGTATAAATTTTGAAAATACCCTATCTCTCACGTACGCTGTGCTGTATAAGACAACTTCATGATTCTACCATTTTTTGTCGTAAAAGCAACAAAATAAAGTACGAACTTGGAAAAAAATATTTAACGTGGCTATGCAGTCAGAGGAATGTATACACCGAATTCCATGATTCTATCAGCGGCCATTTTGTTGGCACCATTTTTATCCCCTTTTTCCAATTTTGCCCCCTCAAGAGTACGACTGTCTAAAATCTCTTTATTTTACATATCTACACAATTAAAGGGACGTACTCACTGAATTTCATCATTCTAGCTGTATTCGTTTAGTTGGTACTATTTTTATCCCCTGTAGCCATTGTATCCCTTGAAAGTACGAATTTGGAAAAAACGTTTTATTTTTCGTGTCTACGCAGTCAGAGGAATGTATACTCCGAATTTCATGATTCTAGCTGCTGTCATTTGGTAGGTACTACTTTTATCCCCTTTTTCCATTTGAACCCCAAAAAGTACGAATTTTGGAAAGTTCTTTTATTTTACGTGTCTACGCAATCAGAGCAATGTATATATCGAATTTCATTATTCTAGGTGCAGCCGTTAGGTTGGTACTATTTTTATCCCTCTATCCCCATTTAACCCCTTAAAAGTACGAATTTAGAAAAAATACTTTTATATTATGTATCTAATCTATTAGAGGAATGTACACGCCAAATTTCGTGTTTCTATCTGTTGTCGGTTGATAGGTACCATTTTTATCCCTTTTTGTCCCATTTCGCCCCCTACAAATAAAAAATCACTCTATGGCGGCCTTTTATGCTCTAGAGGGAATGCGCATTGCAAATATCAACTAAACACAAGCTAATATGTTCAAAAAACATGCTGAAATACTCTAAATATTAGGGGTATTTTCAGTCCTTGTGAGGGAAAAAATTTTCCCTCTGGGCCGATTTCGTCCACTTTCAATCCCAACCGATCTACAACCATAAGACACATTTAGGAAAAATTTGAACCTCCTAGCTCATTTCGTTCGGCCGCTATCGTGCTTTCAACAGACAGACAGACAAACGGACATGGCTATATCGTCTTAGAATTTTACCACGACCCAGAATATATATACTTTATGGGGTCTCCGATGAATATTTCAAGGTGTTACAAACGGAATGACAAAGTGAATATACCCCCATCCTGGAGGTGGAGGGTATAAAAAGGGATAACTGGGGGATAAAAATGGTACCAACTAAACGGCTACAGGTAGAAAGATAAAAGTAAAATAAAGAACTTTGTACTTTTAAGGGCGTAAAATAGGAAAAAGGGGATACAAATAGTACCAATCAAATGGCCGCAGCTAGAATTCAGTGTATACAATCATCTGACTGCATAGACTCTCAAAATAACAAGATTTTTCAAAATTCGTACTTTTTTACTTTTGCGGCAAAAATGGGTATAATCATGAAGTTAGGCTATCTTGCACTGTGCACGTGAGAGATAATTGATTTTTAAATTTTTTACTTTTGGCTGTAGCTGAAAATGCACTCAAAATTTTCTGTATTTAAGCTTTTTGAAGATTGCTGCCATATATTTAATTTATGAATTGGCTTGAAGTACTATTTCCATATATACATATAGTATAAGCATATTGGTAGCCTTGCCTTATTAATTAATATTTTATATTTATTTATAAAATTATTTTTTCAATATTTTTAATTGTTTTGGTTTGGTTGTATTAAAAAATTTAACATTTTACTGTAATATTACTGCACTTCTACGAAAATCGACAACCTCTGTGGAATGCAATCCATGGTGGAGGGTACATAAGGTTCGGCCCGACCGAAATTAACGCCCTTTATAATTGTTTTGCTTTAACCTGTCAGCTTTACAATAAAAAATGTCAATTTATTCACTTAATTCGGAGATTTTTTCAAATGAGAAAAAATGTGCAGAGAAATTTGAATTTTTTTGTTAAAAAAATCCCAATTCTGACACAAAATAAAAGTTCGCCTGATAAGATTGGCTGTTCAAATGAAACTCGTGTTGGAAACTAACACAATGACACTTCAATGATGGGAAGTGAGATTTTGAAAATTGACCAAGAATATATAGTATATTTGTAGGCTTCAGTTTCGATTTTAACAAATAACAAATTAGAAGTCGTTTTCCGAGGGCTAGGAATTCATGTTGAACTCATGGTTTCTTGGACAAATGTTCTTAAAATTTTCCGTAGATTTCGTTTTTGCCTGGGGCTTTGTTCATTTGAATTGGTCACTAGTCGCTCTTTGTTCTAAACATGCCTTTTGGCTTCTTCTCGAAGATGAAAAAACACAAACGCGAAAGCAAAAATCAAAATTTGTAATATAAAGAAGTAGAAAAATAAATTATAAAACATAACCCACTTTAGTACTTCAATTCAAATTCTCTCTCACGCGCACTCCGATAACAAATTTTGTAAATTGATTTGATTATTTAATATTTTATTATTACGGTCCATTCGATGCAATGTTTTATTTTGCAATTATTATTTTAGATTAAACTTAGCAACATTTGTAGAATTTGCCTTTAGGAGGGGCAAATAAACTTACCTATGTCTCTCGTTGATTTTCATATTTTTCCTCAAACACACGGGCGTTCCGCCCACACTGCGTGTTTCTCTAGGTCTGCGCATCGGCGAACGGCAATTATCTTTGCCCTCAGAGCTCTTTTTACGCGTCTTGTGGAAGCGTTTGCGCCTACGCTGGGCACTGCCAGCCGCTGCTGTTAACAGGCATTGTTCTCCCGACATTTTCGCACTTCTTGTACTGCGTCGCGATCTAATCGACGAAGCCTTGCGTTGGACCATGACAGGACTGCCGTTGGCATAGTAACATTTTCCCAGATTTACTTGCTCCCTGCGATCGTAAATTTCCTGCATGGATGAAGTGTCGATGAAATCAATATCCAGCAGATCGTCGGTGTCGCACTCATCTTCGGCATCTTGACCAGTATCCAAATCGGTGGGGCAGTCAGTGGGATCCGAGTCACTGCTGTTAAGGGAAGATGAACACAAATTATACAATGGTGTCGTGAATGCTATACACATACACTCGCTAGAGATGGACGCGGCAGTGAACTAATGAAAATTGTTGTCACGCTTTCACGTGACTTGTGCCATAGGTGCGTATCGCCACCACCATCTCGGCGAAGAACATTAAGAACATACCTCAAAATATCAGTCTCTTTTTCGTATATGTAACTCTCGTCAAATTTGCCCATCATTTCGTTGAGTGTAGTATCATCGTCACTCACTACAGCCAACGGAGCCTCCAGTTGTTTCTTATGTGGACTGGCAACAGGTTCCACAAGCTGATTATGGTAATGGTGCAACTGCAACGACCGCTTTCGTCGTCTCACCGTACTCGGTGAGTACGGCCGTTGCGCATTTTCCACTTCAGTCAAAGAGGATGAAGACTCCGACGAAACACAGGCCATATTACTATGTGGGGTGGGGTGTGGTGGGGTGGGGAATGATGGTTTTGAATTAATTACTTTAATTGCTCTCTTGATGCTAGGTAACATCATGCACAGACGTGCTCACTTACTTGCTGCTATTGTTGTTATTGCTGCGGCTGATGTTGACGCTACTGCCGCTGGTGGTGGTTTTAATACTCAAGGTGGCCCCTCCACTGCTGCCTGAGGTGTAATTTCTACTCGACTTAATGCTTGGCGACGATGTGCGCTGGAAGTCCTGCTCGAGATGTATGGTCGATAAAGCCGACGTCGAGTGCGAAGAAGTAGATGAAATCGTCATGGAAGAGATGTGTGATGTATTCATGAGCACACCGTCCAGTTGTTGATGACCCGCATGCATCGTTGTGCTGGAGGATGAAGTTTCCGTGGTGGAGTACCATGGATTGGTGCGAATGCGACTTCTTTGTCGGGGCGAAGGAGCTGCGATTTACATGGATTACAAATTACAAATGAGACGTTATGTCTGAATACATTCAGCGAACTTACATTCGAATCCCTTTAAGGTGGGTATTACTATGGTGTTGCGTATAGGCAGCGGACTATGGCTACCCGTTGTGGGACAAGATTGCAACTGATACAGATTGTTCGCGGACTTGTCGTAGGGGTCCATTGTGCTGCTCTGTTTAACGAGACGATTCTCGGTTTCCTCGATGTTACGATGAGCAAAAGATGTTTTGGGCTATAAAAAAAGTAAATGACAATTTAACAACGAACTCTCCTCTCTCGCTGTGTGTGCAACTTACCAAAGGATCAATGGGAGACATTTCCTCAATCTTGTTCAAACCGAACTTATAGCGTTGCGCCTCAATGGCTAAAGAGTTGACACTTTTTGGAAAATAGTGAGTTCCAGTTCTCATGTTGACATAATATTCGGGCGGAGTATACCCAGCTCCGGGCGAGGTGCCATCGGTTGAATATCCGGTGGAGTACGCACTTTCTGGGGAGGACAAGCTAACCATTGGAAGGCCAACATTGCCCTGTACACCAGCACGGAATTTGGTGCGAGGACCATTACGGACCTGCACATTTTGAACTGTGAAATTGGAACCATTTCTGGGTATACACTCCTCGCTTCCCGTACGAAATCCAATCACGGCGGGATTTTGTATTTTCGAAGGCAACAATCGACCGTATCTCGTGGAGGCATCATCTTGTGTTTGTTTCTCATCCGAAAACAATGGAATTCTCTGAGCTGCATTGGGGAATTGTTCCGACTTGGGCCTTTCGATATCGTTCAGCATATTATGAAGCAGTTTCTCTGGATGTCTTATCAGAGTTCCTATTTCCTCGTAGTGAACGGCATTAGGATCGTCGTCGGAATTCTTTGGCTCCTCGGGACTGTACGATGGCCTGCGATCCGAATTGCCATTGGCAATGTCCGCTATCGCATTCACAGCATTCTGATTCTGTATGTTATTGGAATGCATTGAAGGCTCCTTCGAACCAGTCGACCACGACAACGAGGAGAATGACGATGTGGAACAATTGAGCTGGTGATGTTGTTGTTGCGGCTGCGACTGATGCTGATGCTGTTTTTCCTCACAGGAATTCTCCCGTGTGTTGGGCGCCGTATGATGGTTGCGTAAATACTGCTGGCTATGATGTTGAGGAGCGTACAGGAAATTATCGGATTTGGGAGACATAACATGCTCCCTATCCGGTGATTGCCAGCCATAGCGACTTTGAGTCTACAAAAAGAACATTTCATCAACATTATCAAATCCAAATTGATTCATCGGTTACTTACGTGATTTTGAATGGGCGACACCTCTCGCCTCCTAACAGGACTCGATATGACACTGCTGCATCCCGTGTGATTCGCACTGGATGCTTGCGAGTTCGAGTTACTTTTATATGGAGACGAACAACTGCTATTGCCATGATGATGGTATATCGTAAATCCCGTGGCGGCATGCTTATGTTTATGTTGTAGTTGTTGGTCGTTTCCTATTGTTGCGTTAGCTGTTGCCTCCGACGCCGGAACATTTTTATTCTTATTGCCTTTTTTACGGGATCTCACGATGTGATTTTCCATCCATGATCGCAGCTTTGATCCAAACATTTTGGTGTGTCGTGGTGTTTGGAGTGTTTCTCCCGCAGAAAGCTAAGTAATTCTTATACTTTGAGATATTTCATTTATGTTGATTTTAGTTTATGGTATTTTAAATATTGGTGGCTCCCTATGGTCAATATTGGACGGATGTCTTTGGTTAATCCTTTGAAGAACTGCAAAGAAAGGTGTACATGAAACATGAAATATTTTGTTATTGAAATGGCGATATCACATTTTTATCTTCCAGCTGCTATTTTGGCGATATCATCTAGATTTCATCCTGATGATAATCTGACAATATCGCCGATTCATCATCCAGAAGTATT
This sequence comes from Polietes domitor, assembly GCA_947397865.1. Taxonomy (NCBI): domain Eukaryota; kingdom Metazoa; phylum Arthropoda; class Insecta; order Diptera; family Muscidae; genus Polietes; species Polietes domitor. The sequence goes on along the minus strand of OX377622.1, from coordinate 4,094,898 downwards.
GCTTTTGTATTGCCTTGTGGGGAATTGAAATTGATCCAATTCTCGCTCCAGTTTTAATGGCTCTGTGGATTGTCCAGAGTTACTATCTCTCATTCAGTTTAGCCGTCCCGATCTTTGGGACATTACTAGCCTTTTCATACCGATAGACAGTTTTCTAATGAATCCTTGATTAAATCGATGAAACTTTATAATACTATTTGTGTGTTTGTAGATTTTACTATTTCTAGTCTTATATTTAAAAATTGTTAAATAATATAATTAATTAAATTTATTATTGTTATACTAATTTTAATTTTAAAAAATGTTAAGTTGCCGGCTGCAAGGAGTTATTTCCATAGACTTTGGATGCTATAAGCGTACGAAATATGGATAGAGCATCCAACACAAACCCCCCCAACCTAGGCAAAACATGTGATATATAAACACGAGATTGCCGTACCTCACACACAAATGGGCGAAATCAGGTGGTTTGAAGTCAATAATATCGATTTTATGAAATGGTTCGCGCGGACACCACATCTCAATCTTATCAAAATTTTGAATTGCGATGCCTAAAATGAGGTCTCACTAGAAAAACCGAAAAACGAGCTTTGACACGTAATTATGGAGACATGGAAAAAAATAACGGATGAAAGGTGCGACTCCATGAACCGACGTCGTCTAGAGTGGTAATAACTAGTATTAAATAAAGGAATGTATTAAATAAAGGAAATAACGTTATTTATTTATTATTCCAACAAAATTTTTAGTTTAAAGTGAATAATAAAACAATAATTTTAGTTTTTCAAAACACTGCTATTTTTGATGGGTCTCATTTTTGATAAAAATTGTTCTAAAAGCTTAATCTCAAAATTACAAAAACCTTATTTATTGAATAAGGCAATACCTCCTTTCATTCACCGTAAAAACTTTTAAGGTTTTCGAAGTAAAACTAATATCCTTTTTGTCGACGTTTTTATCTCGTCGCTGCTATTCTTTTTATTTTACCGCAGCTTTATATATTTTTTTCTCATAGTTCCTAAGAGGAGCACAGGACCGTAAGTCTGTACTATAAGTCAACATCAATTAAAATTTTATATTTTAAATCTACAAAATATTCATGCTTTTTTTCATGCCTCCCACACCAATGCCGCCCTCCTTTATTACTTTATTACTCTATACCAGTGACTGATATTCTCCGTGACTTAATATTGGACAATGTGTTTACAACTGTTTCGTAAAATGGAACTTGTATCCATGTGCCACGCCTCTTCTAGTACCTCTTTCATATAAATGCTCGTAATTTGGACACTGAGGATGGGACTGTGTATAAGCCGGTTAAATAGACAAGGACTTATATTTGTTCTTTTCCAAGTCATATAAAGACAACATGGGTACGAATGAAAGAGAAGAGTGTATCAAATGAAAGAGAAGTTTTTTTAGTTTTTTCATATTTTACTTTTAAGAGGTAAAACTTGAAATGGTAATTAATGCTAAACTAATACAGAAAGAAGCATGAATTTTTACAGATATTCTTATATTTCATTTGATACCCATGATGCTTTTATATGACTCGGAAAAGTTAAATTCCTGTAAAAAGAAGAAAAAATCACCAAATAAAAAACCGAATACACAGTATTTCTACATACGATCTCTAGTTTCATGTGTATATGTCTTCTTTAGGACCAAAAAGTACTGTCGCACGGTGTTATAAGAGTTCTATTAATTTGATTATTGGGTGATAAAAGGTCAAACGAGGAGGAACATTTGTATTGAAGCTTATTTATATAAAAGCATTGACAGATTAAAAGCCATATTGATGATGGTATTCCATGAAATCTACCATGATTTTATCAAGATATATTCTAATTCAGTGGCAAGAAGTCGAATTGGGAAGAACATTTTTATAGAGGCTATACCAACATATTGGAAAATTTCAATTTCAACGGAATTGGCTATTTATTAACCCATTACAATTATTTATTTTTAATTTTGGTCTTGATGTTTTAAAATGATTACATTAGTACAATACATCATCCCAAAAAACTCTAAAACCATTCTAAATGTGTTTTCTATTTGCTCTGAACATTTTAAGCCGCACATTTAATGGGTTATATTTTAAAATATGCAACATAACTTTATGAACCAATACAAACAACACAGATATCTTCCCATCTGCTTATTTTTTAGGAAAATTTATTTTGAGAAATTTATAAAAAGGAATTTTATAAAATTTATTTTTTTTTATTAAAAATGTCTTAAATATTTGCGATAAGAGTTATTTTAGTCCAGTTTCAATTCAATTTCATCAATTTGGTTTTTGAAATGACAATTTTCTTCCAATATTTGGTCTTAAATTTGATTTAACGATTCTACTGGTGTAATAACATTCAATTAAATCGTTATTGTACGTAATTCTTAAGGGTTTTTGGTGAATGTCGTTTTTCGGAATGTTTTATGGCTTGCTTTACGCCTTCTTCGAGAGGAGTTACATTTAGAATTATTGAGTTTCTTATTGAATCTGATTCGTGAATTAATATCATATTTATTGGGTAGCCAAATTTTCAAAAAAAATATTTTGTGTTGATTTTTTTGGACTGAGCCTGGATAACCACAAATTTGACTTACACTAATTATCCAGGCTAAGTCCAACATTTTTAACATTAAACTATTTTTTTCAAAATTTGTTTTCATACACACATTGGTATTGCTGTTGGAGACAATTTTAGAAAATATTTTTTTTATTATGAGTGGAATTTTAATTTTTTATTTAGGACTTTGTTATCGCAGCTTAGTTATTCAGTCTTAAAGAAAAACAGCCCTAATATAATATATAATTGAAAAAGTACTTTTTCTTCATTAAAATGATTCGTTCGAACTGTGCTTAGTAGGTTTTTATTATATGTTCAATACTTCATTACAACTGAGTCATTTTAATATTGACTATTTTGTCATAGAATTATTTCTTTAAAAATACGTAGTTAAAAGTCGAACTTTGAGCTATCATAACTCCAACAAAAATAATAGGACATGCTTTGTCATAATTAAGAAAAACATCGATTTCTATGAGTTGGGTCCTGTCTATATAATGTGACTGCTGGATTATTATCTCCTCTTATGAAGTTAATGGCAACCTCGGCCTCACCACCTCCAACTACTTATTAATCTATCCAAAGAAAACCAAATGAAAATATAAAACTTTCTAAAATTGAGCACTTCTGCAAATTTTAAATTCAAAACTTTATATTATGTACTGTCCCATTATTACCCATTACTTTCATTGTATATGTACGTGTTCGGTCATAACTCCAGATAGAAAGATTGAATCCATGTTTCAAATCTGCCAATCCATATACTAGTGTAGTCTAATCACGATTTCCCGTTTGCTTTAAACAATATCCCTACATTTCGTACGTAAATCGTCGAAAATGTAAGTTCATCAAAAGTTTGTAACTACGAGAACTCTTGCATGTATTTAGATACATATGTATGTATGTGTGTATTTACACAGACAATAAGTGGCCATGACTGAGGAAAAGTCATAACCACCGTTCATGCCTAACAAGAAACTCTTAAGTTTTCATTTCTCCCCAAATATGTCTCCGGGGATCAGTTGTGCGCGTTCTGCAAACGGTTACAGCAGCCAACAAAGATAACAAAGGCAACAGCAACAACAACACCACCACCAACAGATAGGTATAATAGTGATTTCCATGGAGTGATAAAAAACGAAAACAACAAAAGGAGAAACGTTCATGTTTAACCTAAAAACATCACTATCCAGCGACTCTATTGTCTTGTCCATGATACAATTGTGTGGCGTGTGTGTGTGTGGTGGTATGCAAAAATACACACACCCATACATACGATAACTACAACTCACTGTGTGTGTGTGTGACGAGAGTCGATTACAATGAATGTGTTAAACAATGTTTTATTACCTTTTTCACAATTTCCTTAGCCTTCTTCATATCCTTTTTTATTGTGCTCATAACAGTTTCAACAATAATTTCAATCTCTGTTCGTTTTAGTTTCGTACGCACACACACATGCACATCCACTCGCAGACAAGTTACATTTACGTCCTTCTTGTGCGATGCCGATGTCGTGTGGTGATGGGTGATGAAGGAGCGCCGGGTGGGGGTGGAGAGAGAAGATAAAGTCTCGTGCTTCCTTTTAGTTATTTTCGTTTCGAACGTGTGTGTGTGTGTGCAATGTAACGGTTATGTTGTTTACGTTAGTTCTGCTTCTTCTTCGTTTTTGTTTACATTTACTCAAACATAGCGCGTAAAAGATAATGGTAATAATATCTCTAGTGCTGCTATGTGTTTGTTGTTTTTTTTTGTGTTTGTGTTGCGATAAACGAACGTCAAGAGGAAGTTGTGAAGTTAACGTTAGTTGAAATAATGAGAGCAAGGGCAATTTTCCAAGCGCGGCAAGATGAGAGGAACGACGTGAAATGGTGAGATGAAGAGCTGAGATGAAAAGAGATGTGTTCATGTCCATGTTCGACATGTTTGCTTGTGGTAGTGAATACAAAGTACAAAGCAGAGTAAAGTAATATTTGAAATGCTTACCGGAAGTCTGGCAAATTTAAGGGTGGGTGGTGGTTTGTCGTGATTTATGCAAAGGAAATGTAGGAAATTTTTTCACATAATCCACTTTTAGAGGTTTTGACGGAATTTTATTGGGCTGCTTTTCTTCGACATTGCATAAATATTTAATGATTGCACCTTCAATCGACGACTATGGACACTTTCAACACGTTTCGTATTTATTTCATTTCTATTTGGCAACAGAAATTGTTTATTACATTCGTTTCGCACTAATGTGCAAATGTCGAAAATAAATTGATGACTGTTGTTGTATTTTTAGCAAATTATATAAAAACGCACTTTGAGAAAACTGAAAATTGTTTCAAGAAGCTTTACTTTTTTAAATATCTTCCAATTTTCGCTGACTAAGAAGCTGTAGGATTAGGCCGTTCACTTCACATTTCTAGATACACAGACCAAAAGGTGTTGGTTTGTTTGTACGTTCAACTGTATGTCTGGTTGTTTTTTTTTTTTTTTTGGTTGGTGCTGATTAAATCTTTAATTTCCCGTCTGAAATAACGTTCATATTTTTACCGTTAGTTAATGTTATTCAAAGCGAGTACCGAAAACAACTGAACAACTGAGTTCCGTGAATTCTTTTCCAAGATAAATTGTCCTCCCTGGAGCGGAACACACACAAACTCAAACACTGTTGTTGTCGCTATGCTTGAGATTCTTTCTCAATTTAAATTCATGGTCTTTTTTATTTATTTTGCCTTGTGCCTTCTGTATGCACTTGCGCAATTTTGCAAATATCTGTTTGTATATTTTTAAATACTCACAGTCTCGCACAGCGCCACAGACACAACACGACACTGCTGGCATGTGTGGCTTTCGGTGCTGTTGACATCCACCCCACTCCCCCCTTGGAGGATGTGTGATGTTATTCGGTCTCTTGGTTCTCTTCCGTTTGTCGTACATTCGACTAGAGCTGCTGCATGAGGATGTGTGAATGTGCGTGTGGGAAATCTCCTAAACACGCTAAATCCGTATGTAAACAAAAACATCTATAATGAGAATATTATTCATACAGAGAATGTTACATTGCTATATTCATACATAGTTACGTACATATATTTACATGTATTGTATATGTGTGCGGCCATGTACATCCCAGTACTGGCCTACCAACAGTTCAGGCCTGACAGTCTAAACACTAAACATGATCACTCGCTATACGTAACAACCACATTAACGAGAAGCCTTTTACTAAACTCAAAATTGTCAGAAAATATCTTTTTATTTTTTACAACATCTAAAAAGAATTGATCTTCATCAATTTATTATATTAAATATTTCATATTCTTAAATATTTCATATTCTGCTAATGATTTTTATAAGGGCAATCATGTTTTTCAAAAATAAAAGAATATACAGTGCTGATTTATTATAAAAAAACTTTCGAAACTGAGCTTATTAAAAACTATAAAAAATCGCTTATAGCCTTGTCACACTGCCTGCGAAATCTAGCACAAATTATTTTCAAATTTGTATGAGATTTGACATTTGTAAATCGACCTTATATCATTTCAGCTCGATTTTGCTTGCAATGTGGCAAGGCTGTTAATGATCATTTTCATAAAATAATAATAGGGGTGTTTTTCTTTAAGCCGTGATAACAAAAAAGTTAATAAAAATTTAATTTTTTGCCCAAAATAAAATAAATATTTTTTCACATAAGGCATGTTCGATTGGGCTTATAGAATTTACTCGCTTAACAATAAAGTAGCTTACTACTCTCTTAGTTACCGAGTAAGGTGGTGCCAGAAATTTGACTTACACTGGAAAAGTATCCAGGCTAAGTCCAAAATTTTTAACACAAAATTTGTTTTCACACACACATTGATATTGCTGTTGGCGACAATTTTAAAAAATATTTGTTTATTTTGAGTGAAATTTTAATTTTTTATCTAGGTTTTTGCTATCGCAGCTTAGTTATCCAGTTTTAAAAGAACAGCCCTAATATTTCAGCCCTAACAGTTGTTATTGGAACATTTCGAGGTGCGTACAGAAAAAGAAAAGGCCTCTTTAGACACACAAAATATTTGCGCAAAACCTAATTTTACATAATGCACAACGGTGTTTTGTGTAAAATCACAAATATTTTGTGATTTTAAAGTGGCTTTAAGCAAATTTCAATACGATTTTTTTGTGCTAGGTGCTTACTAACCATTAGTATAAAGAAACAAATATTTTGATAGAAGCCTGCTTATTTGCCCCCTGTTTTATTTTATTTTATTAAAAATTAATTGTTTCGTCTACTTTTTAAATAAGTAAAAATGTTTTTATTTTTTTATTGTTGTGGTGGTATTAAATAAAGTACTGAACTATTATTTGCTTTCTATGATATGTCATGTAAATCCAAACTGGTTTAACACTCCTTATAAAACGAATCAGATACACCCAAGACCATTTAGTAAGTCTAAGCCTTAAAGCCTTTTCAGACTGCTTGCGAAATTTAGCTCAAATGGCATAAGGTCGATTTACATATGTCAGATCCCATACAAATGTGACATTTGAAAATCGACCTTATGTTACTTCAAGCTGAAATCGACTGATTTCGCATGCAGTCTGAAAAGGCTATTATGTTGCAAAAAAACTTATTGTCTATAAAAAATGATAATTTTTTGTCATAATGAGAATAAATCTTTAAGTGTAAACAGCGCCATTAAAAATATGTGAGAAAGAAAAAGTGATTCGATTTGCTTCATTTTCTTTGTTAATAATTAACGACGCAAAACGATGGATTAGTGTACTTGAATTATTTTTGCTTGGATGTGTCAAACAATAAGAAGAAGCGTTTTTAGATGACAGCCACTGACATTTGTTTTTAGAAAGAAGAAGACAAGGTATGATGTCGCTGTTCGCGGTATGAAATTAATCTAAACTTCTCATTCCAATGGTTGGCAACTATAAAGTTTTACTCCAAAACAGATGCTTTGGGACAAAATCAAGATATTGGAGTAGCTTATTTTACTCAACAACATCTGCCAGAAAAATAGTATCACTAGTATCGACTTCAGATTATTTTGTTGCAAAGTGTTAATTTTATATTCATCGGGAATTCCCGGGATTCTCGGGTAATGATCAAATATTTCCCGGGAATTCAAAAAGTCCGAAAAACCCCTTGATTTGTCGAAATCCACTATGACCATTGCATAAGTATGGCAGCGTTGAATAGCCTTTTTCTCAGCTTCATGTTTGAGTACCGGGAAAAAAGTCGGTATCGAGTACTCAATACTTAAATACTCGATACTTTCTCAACACTACCACTGACTTTTGTTTTGTTTTCGAGGCGCATGTTTTTATTTTTTGTTGCGAAACTAAAATTAATTTAGCACAAAAAGTACAAAGGATACAAAATTAAGAAATATGAAGTGCTACTATGAAGAACTTGGAATAGAACGTGATGCAAATGAGGGCGATATTAAAACTGCCTACCGAAAGCTGGCCTTAAAATGGCATCCGGATAAAAATAGGGAAGAATATGCAAAGGAACGATTTCAAGTTATTCAACAAGCATATGAAGTGCTCTCAGATCCACAGGAAAGAGCCTGGTACGACAACCACAGGGAGCAAATATTAAGAGGAAAAAATTCGGATTATGAAGACAATTGTTTGGATGTTTTCCAATATTTCACAGTCTCATGTTTTAAGGGCTACGGGGATGACACAAAAGGTTTTTATGCTGTGTACAGAGAAGTATTCGAAAAAATATCTGCTGAAGATGCTGAGTTTTTCGATGACGAAATGGAATTGGAAGATATACCAAAATTTGGTGATTCTAAAAGTGCATACGATGATGTTGTGGGCCCTTTTTATGCTTATTGGAGTTCTTATTGTACGAAAAAGACCTACACTTGGTTATGTCCGTATGACATTAAGGATATAAAAGATCGTCGCATTTTAAGGGAAATAGAAAAGGATATGAAAAAAGTTGTACAAAAGGCGAGGAAGGAGAGAAATGAAGAGGTAAACAGTATTTTTTTTTTGCGAATCATTACATAAATTTTGTGCTTTTGTTTATATCAACGTACAGGTACGAAATTTGGTATCATTTATACGTAAACGTGATAAACGTGTACAGGCCTATAAGAAGCAGTTGGAAGAAAGGGCAGCATTCAATCGGCAAAAGCAAGAGCAAAACCGTCTGGAACAAATACGTAGACGACAGCATGAATTGGAGGAAATGAGACAAAACAGTAAAGCTGCCCATGGTGATGACTATGAAGAACAGTTAAAACAATTAGAACAAGAATATGACAGCGACGAGGACTATTATGACGATGATGAGGATGATGATGGTGGTGAAGAATATGATGATGAAGTCGCTAATGTTGATGGTACGGATGTACCAGAGCAGGATTATGAGGAAGAGTATATAGACGACTTATATTGCGTGGCCTGTAACAAGGCATTTAAAAACGAGAAAGCATTTGCTAATCACGAAACCAGTAAAAAGCATCGTGAAAACATAGAGAAATTGAAATTGGAAATGCAAGAGGAGGAGAATTTATACAAGCAAGAAGATGAAGAACCAACAGAGGCATCCCATGATTCTGACCAAATAGAAAATGAGGAAGAAATCGAGGAAGAACCTTCAAATATAACCAAACCACGTAAATCCAAAAATAAGAAAGAGTCTAAGAAGTCAAAATTGCCAGTTCTAAATTTTGATGAGGAAATGGCAGAACAAGAAGACGAAATTACAACTCAAACTTCAAAATTGAACATTTCGAAGAGCAATAATGATGATGATTCTGACGACGATTGGAATAAAACAAACAAAAAACCGAGCAAAAAGTCGAAGAATAAAGGTAAAAGCTCAAAAAATAAGACTAATTTTAATGATACCACAAACAGCGTCAAGAAAGAAGAGCCAACGAATCCAGAATCAAAACCATCAACAACAACATTGCATAATATACCAACTCTTGCAGATATCGACTCAGATAAACCTTCGCAACACATTTGTGTGACGTGTAAATCTGTCTTTGACTCGAAAAATAAGTTGTTCTCCCACCTTAAGCTCACTAATCATGGAGTCTATATAGCTAAACCAAAGATCAACGATGACGACAGTGGGCGAACTAAGAAAGGGAAGGGAAAAAGAAAATAAATTTATGAAATTGTATAAAAATGTTAATGGCTAATAACGTTTAAACGTAGAAATAAAAGAAATGAAGACATATGAAAAAAGAACACTAGAAAGGAAGAAATAAAGTAAAAACTTTACAATTTCAGGAGGTAATACCTTAAATATATATATATTTTATTGTAAAAATTTGTGAATATAAAACAGATCATTTTTTTTAATCTCAAAAAATTTCTTCAATTCATGACATAACTAACATGTAAAGAAGTACATACAAAATATTACGTAAAACATTTTTAAAACAAAACATGTAAATATAAAAGATAAAATAAATTACAGTCGTAGTCGTTGAAATACAAGTGCATGATCAGAAATTCGTTAGGTTTAGCTTACTATAAATATACGGCTCCATCTATTTATACATCCATCTTTATTTCCACTACATTGTCCGTACACTATGTTTGGACACCTTCTACTTTATTATGTACAGTTTAAGTACTTTGTTAAATTAAACAAACACAAACAAAAACATTGGTGTTTTCAAATCCACATTTTTAGAGAAATAAGCAAACAAGATGAGCACTAGGTGCTCGTATGTGATGCAGCGATGTTATCTGTAGTATGATTGGGCTCATCACAATAACCAATCTTACAATCTATGGAATACACACAAGTCGATCGCCCTCTTCGACTCGTCTTTTCACGCGAGAACGCATATTGGACGATTCCGCTTTGAGGCTAATACCAGCACATACGAAACATAAGACCACTCCAGCTATAGCGCTATAGAATGAGATGCCTACAACGTAACGTTTGAAACAGTAATATAAAAATAATTCATTAAATTATAGTCTACAAACCCAAGGAGCAACCAGCAGCGTAAAATGGTTCTGCATCAGGACCACACAGAACTTGTACTCGAGGTGCCGACCAACCCAAAGGATATAAAAATATGCTCAACATAACACTAATACCTGGAAAGAGATGATAAGTTTTCAATTCAGTATCACTCCAAAGGAAATCACCATCACAACTCACCGGCCGTTACTTGAGCACAAGCTGTCATGTTGTGTATACTTTTACCGCATATACTTTGTCGGCAACAGGAGAACAGCGTGCATAGAACTGTCAGTGTTAGCAACACAAAACCCAGGGACATAAAAAACATGGTGATTTTCCAAGCGGTAGGGTAGATCATATCATCTGTAGCAAATCCATCCAAATCAAATGCTCCGCAATGGAAACCCACATCATGCATAACTTTACATCGTGTATAGATGCCAACAGAGGGATATCTAAAGGCAGTTGTCATCGCCATCGTTGCATTAGTTTGCGGCTCTTCCTTCGAATTTAAGATAAAGCGTGGTGGCACCGTAAATGTATGAGCTACGGGTCCTATTAGCCACTTTGGAGTTACTATCGCCGATATAACCAACATATCAGCTACAAGGCTTAGAAGAAACCATACCAGACTGCCGCTTGTTATTATCATGTAACACATTTTTTGTTGAATTGTTTTATTTTTTTTATTTTTATTTCTGTCTTCAGATCATTGCATGCCGGGAGGTGGTGGATCTGAAAAATATGTAAAACTATACAGAAGGAAATGCAAGTGGCCATATTAGAAGGCACGCATGGCGTAGGTGATTAGGGGTGTATTGCCGATCGTAAGTATCGCAAAACTCAAAAATCCATATCTAAACATACATACATCTAACGTTTGTAATTATTTATTACCACTGAACTCAATATTCCGGTACTGAGGGCAAACAAATTAGAAATTTGCTAAGTTCCTGAAATTCCGGAACGTGAATTATGAAAAATCAGTAGTAATCAGTATGTGAATCAAGTGTTATTGCAAACACAGACCGTCGCACTCCCTGTGGCCTATGGCATTAGTGTCATCTCACATTTTCAAATTAAAACATACAAGACAGCACCATAGACATAACAAGAATGACAGCATGTGGACAGCTTTCAAAAACTGGCAATAGGACTGTTTATCCATAAAAAAAAATAATACAACTTTACATCTGCCCAAAACAACGGTTTTAAGTGCAAGTTACTATAAACCAATAAATTAGTCTGTACTTTCTGTTGTAATCAATTTATAGGAACTCCAATATTAAATTAAACTAAAAGAACTGAGAGCTTTTTATAAACAATGCGTTTATCGTTTCGAAAGTGCGTTCCCGTTCCCTAAAACAAAACCTCCAAACAAATGCACAGGCAAACAAAAATTGTGATCATCATATGTTCGGCTGCTAATAAGTACATGTAAAACAAGAGCAACAAACACACAAGTGTATTATATATTATTTAAATAAATGCAGACATTATTTTTGAATGATGTCAGCTATTTCATATTACCATATGTATATATGATAGCGCAAATAAAATCATTCTGTTGCATTATTCATAATAGAACTGGAAATGTTTTTAGGGCGGATGTAAAGTGTTTGAAAAAGCAGAGATGCATTTAAAATCAAAACAAACACAATTAAAATAAGGAATATAACATTCAATGCAACTTAAAAAAAATAATCCGGCTATCTTCCTAAACATTATTCGTTATTCCTTATCATTCAAACATTTTGTTACAATTATCTGAATCTTTTTAAATGTATTTTTCATTTCCATAGGAATTGAACACAATTTTAATTTTGTTTTTATTTTTCATTATCTTGCTCCAATTGTTGTAAATCACTACTTTCGATTTCCTATCAGCGTCACGAACAAAATTGCACTTTTTTATCAGAACTGTTTACATTGAACACTGAACACTTACAAGATCATGCTTTTCAAGAGTATTATTGCCAATTTATTGGTATTCAATTAATTGAAAGTCATTTCTGTAGAAACGCAGAAGAACGAAGAAGTTCAATAACAACCACAAATGATGTTGAAACAACAAACAACCAACCGCACCCCAACAAAACGGCGAAACTTAGTTAACAATCGATGATCGAATAAAATGGATGGAGTATGGAGTGGCCGAAGTGTGGAGTGCGTGTTAAATAAACACAACAAAAAGAGTTCTTTCATTCATTCAGTTTAGTTTGTGCGCTCTATAAGAAGCGGAAGCGAATCTTCTCATATCTGTACGCGTACACACGTACTCTATACATACAAATATATATACATTGCTTGGTGGTTCACCACCACTACCGTCACCTAATGCGATTTCATAAAAAGAAACTACAGTGTGCTACAAAAGTTTACACGCACCATAAGATTTCATTTCAACGAACGAAAATCTATCGATTGAAATGTTTAGTAGACAAACGAATATTAGGGAAAATTGTTTATCTTCAAGCCGGGAAAACAAGCTGCGATAACAAAAACGTTAATAAAAATTTAATTTTTTGCTCAAAATAAAAAATTATTTTTTCACATTGTCGCCCACTACAATATATATACATATGAATCAAAACAAATGTCCAAAAAAAATTTTGCTGAATTTTTTGGTCTTAGCCTCGTAAACCCTAATTTTGACCTACACTGGATAGTTATCCAGGCTAAGTCCAAAATGTTTAACACAAAATTATTTTACACGCACGCATTGATATAGCTTTAGGCGACAATTTTAAACAAGATTTTTTATTTTGAGAGAAATTTTAACATTTTATTTAGATTTTTGTTATCGCAGCTTAGTTATCCAGTCTTAAAGAAAAACAGTCATATTATTTGTTTATAAAAATAAAATTACCACCATCAATGTGTGTATGAAAGCAAAATTTAAAAATATTGGACGTAGCCTGTATATTTATCCAGATGACAGATTTATGGTTATCGAGTCCAAAAAAGTCAACACAAAATATATTTTTGAAAATTTGTTTTGATACGAATATTTGTATTGTATTTGGCGACAATGTGAAAAAATTTTTTTTTTATTTTGATTAAAAAAATAAAAGCCACATACAGTCAATGGGTTAGACGATTCCAACTGTGAGAGGAATGTAAGCACCGAATTTTGTAATTTTGTCGGGACCTATTTTATCTCTTTTAGACCATTTTTATCCCTTTTTGCCTCATTTCGCACCGCAAAAAAATAGAATAGCGCTAAAATAAATATTCAATACCGCGAAAGCATATATACAGTCGAAATCGCTTATTCGGTCGTTATAACCGATTGTAATTAAAAACGATACTATCCCACTGAATATGATATTTTCGGGACTTGGAACCTTCGTTGTTGTAACCGGCCTGACGTTACAATGTTCAGTGTAGTATAATTTTCGGAAAAGAAACACAATTTTGGGAACTCAATTTTTACCCCATTCATATAAATTAAAATATTGGAATTGCTATAGCGAAATGCTTCAAAAAGCAATGCTTAGGTAACATTCACACTAACGTTAGTGTTCCACAATCACCGACTCACACCTTCCCAATCAATATAAGAATTAAGAAAAATAAAAAAACTTGTTCAAACACAGTTTGTCGCAAAAGCTTGAAATGATATTTAAACACATTACGGTAAAATAAGAAAAAATACAATAACAATGAATTTGCGAACGGTTTTTTGAAATTTTGAAAATATTTATTTTATTGTATTTGTGAAATTATTTAATTTATTTATACTTCGGTTCAACCCTTAGCATTCATTTTGATGATGATATACACTGAATTGCTATTAGCTAATGAAAGTATTCCGAGCATATTGCCAACCCGCCATAAAGGATAAATGAGGCGAAATTAATTCAGCCTAACCTGTATTTATGCACTAAACATTTCTCCGGTGAATGATGTGTCACTGTCCATACCATTTTTCTAAAAGAAGGCGAAGTTTTTGGGCGGGTGCAGACTTCTGTCGCACACTGCTCACGCACCAGCACAATGTTTGGTAATATGAGTGGAGTGGAGTGAGCACATAATGTAATGTAATCATATTTGTTGCTGTTTGTGCTGTTGTTGTTATTGTTTGTGATGTATGGACATGAAATATGAACGAACACCATAATAATAATATTCAAATTAAATACCCATAGTGTTGAATTCATTTCCAGCATTTACGATTTATGGAATAGATTGTACGCGCCTCGTATGCACATGCAGTGCATGCCGAATAAACGAAACATAAAGTAAAATAGGAAAATATTCAAAATACCAAATAAACTTTACGAAAAAGAAGACAGAGTGCAAATGAGTCTTGGGGTGCGGCAAAATAGCATAGTGAGCCCGGCGGCGCAGCTGAGGGAAATACACATGTACGTCAGAGGCACAGAACGGTGGGAGAGGCGCAGGGCACAAAAGCCCACCGAAACACATGGAAGACATACTCCCAACATGCTAAACCGAAAGGAGTCCAATGAGATGTGTACATCAAGTGTTTCATGTTTTAAGCCCAGTGCCAGGTCAGGCCAGGCTATCTATCCCATACACGACACAACACTATTTAATCAATTGCTAATTAAAATAATAGCTTTGGGACACACGATTTCTGGTTCGATTTATCTGATTCACTACCTAAGAAGGTGCTTTATTCAACAGGCCGAAATTCGCGTTAGTTGCTGTTATTTATTGTTTATTTTTAGCTATAAAGTATCGAAAATATTGCGGCCGCTTTACTAGACAATTCAACAACTACACAACTACTGACTGTGACTGACAGACAGACTCTGACAGTGACTTCATCCAGAACAGCTAGCCAGCCAACCAGCTAAACAAACAACAACATAAAGTGGAAGTAAAGTTGTTGCAGTGGTATGTGGAAGCAACACACAAAGGAGAATAGTAAAAACATACTGAAATAATAATACTTGTACCCCGCTATGCAGGCAGGCAGCCAGCCAGCCAAAATGTGGCACATACAAACAATGATTTTTAAGCTTTTTTCTCAACCCGCCCGCTGCAGTCGTCCACACATTCCAGAAAGCGCCCGCGCAATGTCCCAACAAAGCAAGTTGCTATAACAGACAGAATCACCGATGAACGCCATGGACTTAATTTTGCGTTCTCTTAGATCCACTGCTCGCTCGATGGATGTATTTTCCAAAGAGAAATCTGACACATCTGAAATTGCGACTGCGAACATTTGATTGTACATTAGTCGACCTCATGCTCCAAAGAAAAGACTGTTGGCCAAAGTATTTCTTTCCTAGAGTTAACTTCCTCCTTTGGAAAGCATGGAAATTCATCATAAAATTGAGTTTGAGTTTGTTGAGTAGTTTTTTTTTAATTTGTTAGAAAAGATTTTTATATATGCATTTTGTAATTTACTTTATATCGGCCAATGGGCTTAGAATTACAAGTCATGAAGAAATAAATGAAATGAAATTGAAAATTAATGGCAGTAGTCATAACGATTTACGATGTCTCGGATGGAAAATTAAAGGATTGAAACTATTTAAAAATACCAATCTAGGAGAAGAGAATTTAACGAAATCTCCGAAAGTTTATCGTTCAAAGTTTATTATATAATTAAACTTTTGATGGGATTGGCCAAATATTACCAAAAATTCAGACAACTGAAGTTAAAGACCGCAAAATATAAAGAAGGAAAAGAACTTGAAAACATGTCAAGTCGACACAGCATACTATTGTTTGGAGGCATCGATATGAGAAGAAGAACATGAATGAATGAGAAAGAAGAACATAGATATCGTTCAACATTACATTGCAAAACGTAATCTTTGGGGGGATTTAGTATACTCACCTAGGACTATCCACACCAACCGCCGGCCTCCACATATAATATGTATTACACAGTGTAATTGATCAATTTAAATATTCCATAATGACATCATTGATTGTATACATCGTACCTAAAATTTAAAAAGCGGCTTAATATGTGCAAGTATATATGTAGTATCACTAAAAATGATTCAAAGTATTCTTTTACATAGCTAAAAGACATTGATAAGTTGTTATGAAGGTTTTAAATTAATAAAAAAGGGAGGAAATTGGAACGTTTCAGTAAGCTTTTGAAAATAAACGACTTCTTTAGTCGTCCTATAATAGTGCGAAGCTTTTGCACCAGATTTCAAGAGAAATGTAGAAAGAACTAATGCTTAATATAAAGCATTGGGGTTTACATGCGTGTTACTGGATAAATGTTTTAGTCAAGACAGAAGTTTGTTGTTTAAAAATAGTGAAAGCATTTTCCTTATTTTTATCCGTACCTTACAATAATTTCATTTGCGCTGGGAACACGGAATCATTTTGTTTCACTGACCTAATTTATATTTTATATATTTAATAATATATATCGTTGGCTTAATCATTTCTTTGCAGGAGAAGGAAAATACATTAAAATTCGAAAAATTTTAGACATGAATAAAAATGTTAATGCATTTTAATAAAAATAGACATCAAATTTAACAATGGAACAATTTAATTTTTGCATGGGATGTGTATTTGAGAATAGCAGACCATAATATGTAGAGAAATTGATTTTAAAAACAATCGAGATGTGTGAATTGATACACTTTTTGAGCTGTTTTTCTTTAAGACTGGATATCTAAGCTGCGATAACAAAGCACAAATAAATAGTTAACATTTTACTCAAAGTAAGTAATTCTTCTTTAAAATTTTCGCCAATAGCAATGTGTGTATGAAAAAAAGTTTAAAATTTTGGACTTAGCCTGGATAATTATACAGTGTAAGTCAAATTTATGGTTATCGAGGCTATGTTCAAAAAAGTCAGCACTAAATTTGTTTGCTTTTATACAAATATTTGGCGACAATGTGAACAAATATTTTTTTATTTTGAGTAAAAAATTAACTTTTTATTATTTAATTATAACAATGAATGTAGATGAAATGTCGCCGTTTTGCAAAAAATAAATCTGACGATTTGGTCAAAAGCCAGCATTTCAAATATATTTCGATCTCTATGATTGTAATATCTAAAAGTCAAACATAAAATATTATTTTGGGGTTGCCTGTCATTATATTTTTTAAGGAAACTAAATTTTTTAAAAACTAAAGTTGGATGTCAAAACCTTTGTAAGAGATATATAAATTTGGACGTTCGCACAACCAATAGACCAAAGTCCTTTCAGCAACCGAAGTACAGTATAATATTTTCGTTGAACACATTTCTTTTGAAATCTTACGTAAATAATTGTAATTACATATTCGATGCTCGAATGCTTCGACTTAATGAATATGGCAAGCAATTGTTTGTCAAATTCACTGTATAAGATTAACCTTAAGTTGTTCCCTTCGGAAATATTTTTGTAGTATCAACTAAATCCCACTGTATATATATATTAGTCAAAGTCAAGGCCGCACTGAATTTTGACAACTTGCACGCAAATTCCTATTAAAAATATAGATGAAAACAAGGCCGCAATTACTTTGGTAGAATAGCTGATGGCAAAAGAGCCGTGATGAGCTGTGCTGCCAGAGCAGTTTCTATTACAAACGAATGAAATAAAATCAGTCAACTGGGCTCCTGACTTCACCTGGTATAAATACACCTTGAGTTCTATCAATAAATAACGTCTAACCCCCGATTTCATGTAGCTTCGTTAACACGAAGTTAGGAATAATCAAGAGTTATAGATGTCAGTTTGTGTGAACATTGACATCTATAACTCTCGTTTAACTCTAATGGAGCTACAAGAAAACGGGTGTAAGCTTATAAACTTTCCAACTATTTTAATATTAACGAACTTTAAATGATTACCTTTCAGTCTGAACGTTTATTGCAATATTTTCATAGAGCGGAAGTTTGATTATTAGGGTGTTACCCTAAAATGGTACATGCCAAAGGTTGGACAACGAATATCAGCAGTCATATTTAAGTGATCGTTAACATACATTCATCATGCGTGTGTATGTATGCATTGTTACTGTTCTCAATGCAAATAAACAACTGCTCGCCATCGAATGCAAATCAGAAATGCAAACAATTGTGTCGTAATAGACGTACGGATCATGACAACATTATACGTATGTATGTTTGTACAGACTTTCACTGTCATATGCCAGACATCAGATGAGATAGCGACCAAAAGGCATGAGAATGGGAAGTTTCAGTCTGTTTGTGATCATCATCTTATCTTATTTATCATTATATCTTATATTTCAATATAAGATATGATTCGCAAGTCCGTACATCATAGAGGATTTGTGGTATTTGGTATTATACTCTTACTACGGTCTTATCTTTGTGAAACGTACGAGTTGAACGGGCCACCGCCACCCTGTTCGACTTACGAAATGTTAATTGTAAATACCAGACAGTGTGTATCTCGTTGTCCGATCAGATGCTCGGGTGACTTTTGCTTCGAAGATGGCCAGTGTCCTTGTGAGAACTCATATGCGACATCGTTTGGTCGGGGTTTGATTTGTGAACAAATATGTTTGCCTGGTTGTCTGAATGCGGGAGGATATTGTGCTGCGCCCGATATATGTGTCTGCAAGCATAAAGGATCCTCTTTTGATCCTGTATCCAGAAAATGTCGAAAACATTCATTATTCAGAGATAAATGCCGAGGGTAAGAAATTTCCAATAAATTTCATTTGAATTAACATTCGAACGTTCCCTTACAGCCGATGTTTATATGGTCAGTGTAGCAATGACGGCATTTGCACTTGCGCCCAAGGATTTAGGTATACTGACAACCTATTAGGTCAATTATGTGTGCCCCAATGCAAGCAGTAAGTATAAAACAACGTCTATGGAACGTAATAAAGTATTTTTTGTTATTTGAAATTCCATTCCAGAGACTATGGTCGTCGTGGCTATTGCTTTTTACCCAATATGTGTGCTTGCCGCAAAAAACATGAACACTATGGTCCCGATGGTTTATGTCATCATGATGATGACGACTATGTATTTTAAGATACCCAATTTATTTAGATTTAATTTTAGGTTTTTATTGGAATAAATTTGTATAGCACTGGTCCTGATTTCGTTACATATTTGGGGCAATTGAAATGTATTGTCCCACAAAAATATTAGCTAATAAAGACGGTGACGTGACAAAAATAGAAGTCAGTTCTGTCATTCTTTACAAAAACGCACAGCAGACTTAAAAAAATATTAGGATTGTTTTACAATTTGGCGAGTTAATAAAACTGAATTATTTGAATATTAACATAGTGGAATTTTAGGAACAAGAAAAGAAAGAAGAAGTAAGAAATTTACGTGGAAATTTTTCGAGGAGAGTTCGGCCTTCATGAAGCTCATTTTCATTTCGGTGGCTATGTAAATAAGCAAAATTGACGCATATGTGATTCAGAGAACCCATACGTGACTATTGAGAAGCCAATGCATCCACAACGAGTCACTGTTTGGTGTGGATTATGGGCTGGCGGCCATGTACTGAAAAATTGTGTTGATCGGATGAGTACTGCCGAGCCAGTCGTGGTAGTCATATGCATGCTATTGTGTTCCATTATTAAATGACAACGTTCAACCTTTCCAATAAAACCAGAAATTTGTAAAAATAATCAGTACTTTTTTATAGCCGATTCTAATTTAAAGTTTTAAATGGCCGACCCCATATATAACATCAGTGTACATATATCACTTTCTTATTGGAAATTAAACTGTTGCTACTAGTTCATCCAAGAAACCCGCTTTAGAAAGAGATTTCATTTAATCATATTCACGTAGCCGAACCCTCATTATTTTCGATATAAAAGCTATAAATATTGAATTGCAAAAAAATAAAACGTGAAGTTGTTTTGCGTTATGACACTCTAGTTGCAAAATGGAGTGCTACATGTGTGGAGAGTTTTAAAACCAAAATAATCAAGCAAACCTCTCTCCCGCATTAGTCTCTTTCACACAATATACAAATCAGAGAGCGTATACATATTGAGAGCAGAGAGATTATACATACCGAGAGTGGAAATGGCTCCCGTAGCATGCTAGTTTTTAAGCAACATCAGAATAATTTGATGCGATTAATTGATGAAAAAGAATTATTTTTCGAACTTCCAACAACATATTTGGCAATGTTGATTGTAGTAAATCAAGTCACAATATTCAAAAATTGTACAAATAAACAAAGTTTCACAATTGAAAATGTAAACGAATTGTTAACAGATCAAATACTGCTCCAAATGCCTTAACATGCTAAGGGAGAAATTTCGACTCTCATTATATACAATCTCTATGATATATACAGATATATATATGTATATAATAAAGTTAGTAAAACAAATGTATGTTGTCATTATATTGAAGAGCAACAACTTGTAATTACTCTCTATACAAAGTAATAATTTTTTAATATTATCTCATCCGTTTTGTTTGTTTATAACTTTTATTGCGATTTTGTATTGTTATCGAAAACCGGTAAACTCGACACGATTTAGGGGCTTTCTAGAACTTGCTCTCTTAACTGCATGCACTCGTACTTACGGGTTTAAACGCATACAAACGTTTTTACTCGAATGGAAGTAGTAAATTCTTCATGAAATATTCTATATTCCATATTCCTGATACGGAGTAGCTACGTGATACTTTTATCTGAGAAAGTTTCGAGAGAGGACTGAATACATATGATTGATATACATATGTACATACATACGTATGTCTTACTTAGGGAGCAGACATGTTTCTTAAAATATGATATCAAATAGTAGTGCAATTTACAGTGACGTACAGAAGATTGCATATCAATCAATGTATTCATATGCAAAAATATTACTTTTGGGAGATCAGAGCATCTAAAAGTTCTAATAATCGACCAAGTTTCCCGAAATGGACCCAAAACAGTTTCTCATCCGTACAAAAATTAAATCTGGTTCATGACATCTATTTCCATATATATATACATTAGGATGCAGCAGTCTACAAAATATTTCGTCACTGGGCCAAGCCATCTGTGAGCTAAACGCTCCTGAAAACACCTCTAAAAATCATATTTTTCGGTGTAAATTTTGTATGTTGCATTTTTGTCAAAAAAAAATTTCTGAATTAATAGATCTTTGGAAGCGCTCTAAATACAATTTGTTATTCTTGTATTAGGATAACTCATTGGCCGTGTTTTTGGACGTTTATATTGATTTTTTGTAAGAGGTGATATGAAAAATAAATAGAAGGAATCATCAAAACCTTTCGAATTATGCCTAAATGATGAATATCGGACGAAAAATGACTGTTATGTTACTGACTCCATGTTTGTAAAATAATTTAATAGAGGACGTAACGCAGCCTAAAATATATCCTCTCGTGTATTCTATCGTAGCATATGGTCCGTTATTATTTTTTATCTACACAATTTTCAATTGTAATTCAACTGTTTTGAATTTCAAATGGAATTTTTGACTTTCAAGTGATGTCTTTTGAATTACATGTCATTTGACTAAAAAATGGAATAAAATCACCACAATTTTTTATAGCTTTATTTAATGAGGAGGAGTTTAAGAACTCGTCTTCAAATGCTTTATGAAAACAAGTAAGCTTCAGTCGGCTAAACCGACTTAAAAGGAATTAAATTTTACCTAGGGCAGGATATTTAAATCAAATAAAATAACAAATAAAACAGTTGTAAAAGATGATTAAATATCAAGTCATAGCGGATTCCATGCACCAGTATAGAAGTTATGAAGGATTTAATATTACCTAAGATAGAGACCTCGCTAAAGCGTAAGTATTTTTTAAGTTTCAAGTGATTTTTAAATATCAAATTGCAAATGATTTTAACTACCCGTATGGATGTTATGTCGTTTTATTGTAACCAAAGTTTATGCCACACCCCTTATAGTACCTCCCACACAAATATAAAAAGATTGCTAAATATAAAATTTCACAGTATTCCGATCATAAGTATAGAAGTTCTAACAGCTTTACGTAGCTTTTACATAGTAGGGGCGTGGCAAACCCCGTCATATTTAGTACACCTTAAGTGACTATAAGAACATTATTAAATACCGAATATCCGTGTGAAAGTTATATGGATTTTAATTTAACATTAGAATATGGGCTATTTGTGTGGGAGGTACCAGAAGGAGCGTGTCAATTTCGCCCATCTTAGAACTTAAACTAAGTTTGGGGAAAAGTTTGAATCGACTCCTTTCGAGAGTTATCGTGTACACCAGCCAGCCAGACAGACGGACGGACGAACATGGCTCAAACACCTTAAAAAGAAGTGAAACAGATTTGGTCCAAACATAATAGGGGTGTTAAGTCACTCCTTCAATACGTTCAACTTTTTTCCGTCCCAAATGATATATACCCTACTACTCTGTAGAGTGCGGGTATAATTAAAGTCTTTAGAAAGTGGTTCCTTTCATATACCCCTATCGTACACTCATAAGAATTAACTTCTGCGATTTAAAACACCAAATATATAACGTTTCCAATTATAGACGATTTGTTCTTTATCTGGAAGCAGGTCCAGTTGTCATTCCCATGGACTTAGACTTCATTTTAATGTTCACTAGTGTTGGGGAATGTTCCCAGTTTTCTTTTTAGAAAAAAACTTGAATATCTGGAAAAAGTTGTTTCTTCGTTACTCGAGTTTTTGGGACTGGTTACCTGTTCGTCTGCGTTACACGTTACCACAGTACGCAGTGTTTTATATAAATAGAAACCCCACGATACGGGTAAAAAACTCAAAACTCGTCTTTAAGGTAAAGTATCGTACACAAAATATTAAATATTTACTTGCTGCCGGCACTCGTTGCTCACCCGCCAGACTACTTCATCAACACATACAATCTCTCTTTGTTGTTTTCTCTCATCAACGCTTCTCCAGTCGTCCAAGAAAACGAAAAAGTAAACTACATTGTTGTATATAAACCATAAACCAAAACACACATCGAGAATTACCACCAAATTCACAGTTGAAGTTTGACTCTCCATAGGTACACATCTGTCTGGTTTTGTATGAATTCGTCGGAGCAGAAATTAGAGTGAACAAAATTGAATAAACTTAATATAAAGAAACTTCTTGAAGGCGTTTTTTGTAATTAAAGAACAGGCAAAAGGAAAACAAAATGTGCAACCTTAGGGTAAGTTTCTTTTTTCTTAAATATCCAGGTGCATGGAATATTTACTTGTGTGTGTGTGTATGTATTGGTTTATGGACCGGAATGTCCTTATGAAGGACATTGGGTTCAAATGTACGTTAAAAGAGAAACCGTGCACACATTGAACTCTTGAATACACGGATGAAGGAGAGTTATTTATTGCTTTGGATCTAATGGATTTTAATGTGATATTGTCTAATTATGCAATGGGTAATGTACTAACTTGGTGCACACCAACACACGTGTGCTTAAGGGCCATAATTTAATACAAATACAGTAGGCATTAAATGTCTGGAGATTGCGCCAGCCATATGAAGTGTCATGATAACAAGAATTCATTTACTTTTCATTGGATGACGAACAAAGACAGGCCTCTTGCAATCGTGTAAATGTATACTTAACCCCTTGAAGACAAGACATGCAGATCGGGAAACGTGTCATTTAGTTTGTATAGTATATAAAAAAAAACAAGATTTTCAAAAGTGTTCTGTACACGATTTACTGGGTCACTTTGTGCTACTTTTAATATGTCGCTTTGATTGTTTCGTTAAATTCTGTGGTTTCGCGAAAAATCAAAAATCCAACCAATATAGAGAAATGATTTTCTTTCTAGTGCAATTCATACTACAGACAACATAACATGTTCGTTATACTCAGTATAAAAAGATGCCAATTGAATTAAATTTTCGGCCTCCAATGTCAGTTGTGGTGTGCAATACCATTTCGGTAATGACCATAATTCAAATGAGAACCAGAATACCCAACCATACCTTTTACGTTTCATGTATGTACTGCTATCGCTTTAATTACGCAGCACGTTAACCTATACATCTGGAATTACTTGTTCGAGCGATATTGTCAAAGAAATTAAAAGGCAAAATTTATATTATAAATAAACAAAAAAGAAAATATGTATTCGGAATTAAAATAAATAATTTCATAAATATTTTAAAAGTTGGCATTATAACTGTGCAATTAGATTGTACATTTTAGTATTTAACTTATTTTGTTAGTTCTAAAAGCAAAAAATGTAAGTGTGTTCGATTGGATTTACTAGCTTACGCTATGTGCGAATTTACTTGCTTAGAGCCCACCTTGCGATCGTACAACAAACAGCTGATACGTTTTGTCGATCTCTAAGTACATCGACTTGATATAATAAGTATAAATAGCTTTAAACGTCGTAAGACAATGAAAAAGTTTCACGTTTGCACTGGACCATAAATACATGACCCAGGTACATTCCCATAGATGTATTTAGATTGTTTCGTTTATTTTATTTCGGTCTGTAATCGATATTTTAACTGGGAGTCCAGACCTTTTTGTATAGAATGCAAATTTATTTATGAGAAGGTCACATTTATTACTTACTTACTTTATGATAAAAGTAGTGTGCAACGTTTAATCATGATTTCTGATCCGTGAGTATACGAATCGCGCACTTTTGCTTCTGGCCCATCCTAATGTAAATATTTTACTTCTACAACACTTTCAACATGCAATCTTTGAACTCTATACTTTTTGAATAACGCATACAAACAATTAGTAACTAATTGTTTGTATTACAACAAGTATATGAGTGTTTATACATTAGGCAGTATCGATGTCATCGATCTAGCATATCCACTGTACATCTTCATTGATCAGTTGAAAATTGACATATTTATTTAAATTTCCATTGAAAATGTATACATATTTTAATGGAGAAATGCTGATTTTTAATGGATGTCATCAAATAAAGATTTTATTAAACGAGAGTATGATTTCTAGCATGAGCAGAAAACAAAACGATCCATACTTCCTGAAATTATTCTTAAGAATCAGTGTAAAGTAAACACTATCACTCTGTTTTCTAAAGCAATTAAATGAAATCAACTTTTAGCCATTCATAAAATAATTCTAATTTGATTGATTATTGATATAAAACGATATCGAATAGCCTAATATAGAAAGGCCGTAACTCAAATGATTGTTCCATTTCCAAAGTTTCATATTTATTCGTTTTTACTAAATTAAAAACGTTTGACTCCTTTTTATTAATAGTATAGTACAATGCAGTCACAATGAATATCTCAAGAAGGGCTCAAAAATGTATCCTATGGATCAAACAAGGTATAAGAACGAATAATTAATTGCTTTCCGTCCAATCATAATACGGATTACAGACCAGCATGCCCAAAAATAACTTCAGAGTTTGTTGTCTTATCTTTTTTGTTTAGAAATATACCGGTGTACTGCCGCTCGTGTCTGGTCTACGAATGGAAAATTTTTGACATAAATTCAATGTATGTATGTATATACAGCGAGTGAATTGAATTGTGTTCGCGTATAACAACAGTTAACGTAATTTAGAACATTTCAGTGATTAGGAATACAGCTCACAATTCGCAGGGGGTATACATACAAACAAGTATGTATGTACATATTTTAATAAATGTCTGATTAAATTTGTTCACAAAAAATAACCAGTACAGTATACAGTCTTATTTGCATATGATATGAATAATAATTCAAATTAATTAAACTAGTTTTAAAGAATACATCCTATACACTCTACGCCGGAATGGAGGAATACGCACTTCAATTATCCCAAAACTGTTTCTACTCTTTGACTAAAGTTGATTTGATTCATTAGAGAAACGATACTCACCATCCTTAAGGGCAAAGTACCTCGAAAAAATCGTTTTGGCGTCACACATTTAAAATCAAATTGTACATTTACAGATTTCTTATCCCATTGTTAGGATAGAAATATTCTGGGGATACACTATGAAGTATTCATCGTCTTGTGGGTGGTAGGTTTTGCAGCAGTTGTTATGCGGAGCAATCGAACTCTGTAAGTTAAAAATTGATCGTCCTTGTAAGACCACTGAAATTAATAAAAAAAAAAAACAAAATATACTCGACTGCAAAGTTTCATTCATGTTTTATTATTATTAATTTATAATTATAAATATATAATTTACTGCATATATATTTATTAAACATTTGCTTCATTAAGCAATGTTGCAAGTGTTATTTGTTACAGCAATAACCAACGCCAATAATATGAAAGAATGGATATTTGCTTTCATTGACCGTTCTAGTGTCCAGTAACAAATGAATTCCATGTCACATCACGACCACATTATAGGTTGTAAAAAGTAAAAAAGTTTTATTAACTCGCCAAATTGTAAAACAAACATAAAATATTCCAAATAATTAAAAAATGGTTTTATCAAAAAAGTCCGACACAATTCGCACTGCTGTGCGTTTTTTGTAAAGAATGAATTTTTTGACGTCACGTCCTTCTTTAGTAGCCAATATGTTATGACAGTGCAGTTCAATTGTTTTAAGTTTTTCCTTGTTTTTCCAAGGAAATGCCATATATATTGTTTAGTATAACATCTATTGTACCTTTGTTTGTTTATTCTATTTTTTCAGAAAGCATCTTCAGCTCTACATAAACTTTTCGTTTATGGTGGACTAAAATACGGCCAACCCAGCCATTCTGTTTTGTCCAACAACGCTAATGGTTTGTCGAAATTTTGGTGCCGTGCAACAACAACTGACAAATATCCTTTGGTTATTGCAACTCGTTACAACATTCCATTCCTGCTCAATAAGCCCGGCTTGGGCTATTATGTAACCGGTGAAATTTACGAAGTCGACGACAAAATGTTGAAATCTTTGGATAATCTTGAGGATTGTGAAGATATCTATATAAGGGAAAAGCGTGATATGAATATTGGTGTTGGAGAAGGGTAAGTCTTTGAAAGCCAATTATTTCATTTTTATAAATATGCTATTATTTCGTTTTCATTTCTAGCACCGTTCCTTGTTATGTTTATTTGTTGGAAAAATATCCTGAAAAACTCTTGAGTCTACCTTTCTTGTCGAGTTACGAAAACGGACCCCAGCATCCTTATGTAACGCGCAATAAACGCCACCATAAACATCCTCCCAATGGAGATTTGTCATACCCCACTACTGCCGCCGCCTAAATCATGGATATTTTGTGATTTAAAGTGAACCATACAATCTTCCCCTGTAAGATCATTGTTTCATCGATCTTTAGGTTATATACTTTTATTAGTAGGTATACATATGTTTATACGTACCTACATACATAGGAAATAAGGAACGTCTTTATTTTCAAAATTTTGTGATTAAACATTTTTTAATTTGTTTATATATATGTAATATTATGCAGTTGTGTATATAAATATATACACACATAAGTTGTATGTACTTTTAAAAAACGAAAACGACATATAACGACAATAAAGATATATTTAATAAAAATATAAACCCATTTCCATACAGACCTGATTAATGATTTTAGAGCTAGCATAACTAACCATAACGTGCATTTATTATTCTATAGGTAAACTGATTTACAATCCCCGCTCTGGGAGATCATTGACTCCAGTGTACAAAATTTACACAAAAAGTTGCGTGAAAAAAAAACGTTGAGTGCACCACGCCAAAGCATTCTTGAAGCTAGCAAACGTCAGCTATTTTAATTTTTTTTGTTCTATAAGTTATGTACATATGTAGACTTCGACATTATTCCGAATTACAATAATAAATATGCACATTCGCATAAGAATGGTAAAATAATCAGTGATAATCGCATAATTTCTTAATGGTTTATGGATTCACTCAATTTTATAATCATGTCGATTATGCACGCCGACGGATGACTGCGGATCGGATTTTTTCCGCAGTTGAGTATTTTGGTATTATATAAGCCGATGGTAATGCCGTTGCGGAAAAATTCGTATTATGTATTCCTTATGCGACTCACTTCACATACAAAAATATCCGACAGAAAATCCTCGCTGATTTGATGCGGATAAAGTACTTTTTGGTTGTTTTTTTATTTGTTTTAACCGAAATTGCTTCACAAACCTGTGGAAATATATAAAATTTATTCACTTTTCACTTAAGGAATTTTTCTACTTACAATACATCGGTTAACTTGAAAACACTTACGGCCCTGTTCCGTACCTGTCTTCTATTGCCACTTTTTTCTTCCAAATTTATAAAAAAACCAATTGATGAATACATTATAAAATGTTAGAATTTCAATTATTTTATTTAATTTCAAATCTAAGAATATGTCAGCGCACTTTATTGGTTACTTTTGTTTGTCATTTGCTTATAAATGTCAATTTGACAGCTGTAATGTAATATGTTGGTAATGCAGTCATCCGACGGATTACATAATACAATTTTCCTCACAAAGTGAGTCGAGTGCGGATCGAGTCAATCCGATCCGCAGCAAATCCGTCGGCGTGCATAATCGACATGTATAAAAATTTATGCAAAATTATATTTATTTGGAAAAAACAGTGAGATCTAACATAAACTTATAAATTACTGTAAATTGTCGTTTTTCAATCTTGTTGGGAAGAAATTTTTCGTTTTGGACATATTTTCAATTCCAACCCTTCACAGTCAGAGGAGAATGCACATTAACCATCGACCATCAACCAAAAAAAATGGGGTTTCACCCCCCAGATTTTAAAATTAGTCAAAGACAATTTCAGGCAAGGAAAATTTGATTCCTACTACACGAAATATATTCCCTCATAATATTTATGAAACGATTTCATAAAATGTTTTTCATATATTTAGTGAAATTGTTCTCCTAACTTGTATGACAAATTCGTAAATAAAATAAATTTTTCCAAAATACTCAGACTTCATAAAATAAATTTGTTATATGAGTTAAACTTAGCTTCATAATACCAAATAAAAATGTCATTACATTAAATAAAAATTCCTCGCAGTCATATTCCAAATGTTAGCCAATGTAAATATCTTTCATTGCATTACTTTGAAATTCTTTTGTTTGCAGCTAGTTGATTATTTAAGTGCGCTTTATAAAGGCCATGAACTAAATGTCTACTAAAGATATTTTTGAGGAAATCCTTCCCAACGAAATTGAAGATATGAATTTCATATTCCATTTACGAATTGAATTTAATCGGATTGTAATTCGATTGGATTTTTGCCTGAGAATATTCTGCAAAACCATACAAATTAATTTATTTAATTTGTTGCCATGTTGTCCGAATGCCAAATCTTGAATTTGGCATAATAGAATCCAGCCAGTCTTGCGTTATATTAGAAGCTGAATTTTTCGAACACATCAAATGTCATGCGATTCCATAACGGATAATACGTCGTGGGGTTTTCTTTTTGTGTTTGTTTTTAAAGATACTTTAAATGCTCGCCAAAGGATTTCAAAATAATATTTCTCATCCTTTTCGGATTTCTCTCAAACAAAGTGAAATGAGCTCCAGCCCGTAGGGGGCCAGTGCCAACAGAAAGAATACAATGGAGTTATTGTTGTTCATTTCGGCTTGGTTTGTTTGACATTTTATTTTGCGGAATATTTTCTATGCTTTCAAAGGAATTTTAATTTAAAACAGTTGCTTGATTTCATTTGCCTTTAAAGAAAAAATATTGCACCTACTTATATGTTCAATTAAAGGTAAGAATGATGTCTACATGATTAATTTGTTCCCAAATTTTTGTAGACCTTTCCTAAACCATTGTTTGATTGATTGATTTATTTATTTCAACCTGTAATTCAAAGCCATCGGGCCAATTTAAAACAAATTACAAAATGCATATATAATACTTTTTTAACATGGCTAAAAAACTACTCAATATTTGAAAGGATATAAATAATCTTGGCGTATTTAATTGATTTTTCTTGCAACGGCAAATATAGCTATACACGAAGCAACGGTTGCTTCAACATAGCCGGTTGCATAGCTACCTAAATCCGTTGTGGTTAATTTAAAAAATCCAACTTTGACAGTACGGATGAACACAGTGTAGAAAGAGATGGATATGTACATCATTACCCGCAACGGCGGATTCTGTTGCCAGTGTAGCAGCATTTACATTACGCGATCAAGTCAAGCGATCTGTCATAAAATGACATAGCGTGAAAAGTCGCGTCGTATAAATAAAACCATACGACTTCGAGATAGGATCCCACCTAAATTTTGTTCGATTTTTTCATTTTATGAAATTTGTTAAAAACGCTACACTCAGGGTTATATTTCACGAGACAGGCAAAGGAAATGAGAAATAAAGTAATATTTTTTAATATATATTTTAATTTTTTATTATTAGACCTGTTCGATTGGGCTTACTAGCTTAATTTTTGTATAGAATTTACTCGCTTAATAAGAAAGTAACTACTCGCTTAGTGTTGTTGCCAGATTTTTATTGTTGACGCATTTAAGAAACCCCAATAGGTAACGTCGGTGCAACCTTATCAAGTAAGCCCAATCGAACAGGCCTAGTGTAAATGCGAAAAACCTTTTTCGAGATTAATCAACCGATTTCTCTCACCAGAAAACGTTTTACACAATCGCATAATGGGTTGCGAAGCTGATTAAAATCAAATGTTATTAAATT
Source organism: Polietes domitor (assembly GCA_947397865.1). Taxonomy (NCBI): domain Eukaryota; kingdom Metazoa; phylum Arthropoda; class Insecta; order Diptera; family Muscidae; genus Polietes; species Polietes domitor. The sequence goes on along the minus strand of OX377622.1, from coordinate 4,063,863 downwards.
TTTTCTAAAGTACCCCTGATTTTGAAAAACGCAACGCGAAAGCTCTCGTTATTTTCTGTACATTTTGTTGTTGTTACAAAGAGAAATTACACAGGAAAACGCTAGCGTTTTACAAAATCAGGGGGTAAATTATGCCAATATTAAATAACAAAATTTAACCTTTGGAGAAGCCCGAATAGGAAACATATCAAATTAAAGAGTATAATGGGTACATAAAACGGAAATGACGAAAATGAAAACTAGGAGTCAATGAGATATACCGTCAAGCAATTTACGAGCGCAAGACGTCAACGTTGCTAATGCTTTCGATTAGGTAGCGTGCTCAAATGCTATGTTCATAAATTTGGCGCGCAAAATTACACACATACACATATTACCTGGACATCTGGATCTTGTTTTCTTTGTTTGGAAGTAAAAAAGAGGGAAGTTAACTAAAATTGCTGAAGTTTGCGAATAGTCTGAAAGAAGTTCGGGAGAAATAAATAACTAAAATTGCTTACATTTTAATTTAATTCAGTTCTTTTTGTTTTAACTATCAAAAATGGTGTTAAAGCAAATTGAAAAATTGAATGCTCCCATTGTTAAATGGATTGGTGCACACGATCCACTAGTTGCCGTAGATCATTTACAACACAAGAACGTATTCTTCTATGCCAAGTGTATTATCGGGCCGCTGACTTTAAGTGTTGGTGATTTTGTTTTGGTGTCCAATGCTGATGCATCCGACCCAGATTCTATAGAGGGCTGCGATATAGCCAGAATACTGCATTTGTACGAATTGAGGGAAATGTCAGATCGTGATCCATGCCGAGCTCTTGTTCAATGGTACTCACGTCCTGAATGTGTTCCTCATAAACACTTTGATGACGATGCAATTTGTGTGGATTTTGCTAGTGAAGTTATAGAAGAGCATCGTCCTTACGACGCAGACATTTCTTTGGAGACTGTTTTTCGCAAATGCAGTGTAATTTACGGAACACCCGAAACATCTGCCACTGGTTTATTGCAGAATTTTGATGCGAATCGCAAAACTTGTCCCATGTTTGTGTGTCGCTATAAATTTATAAAAGTAAAGAACACCTATCGTCTCGTGCCTTTACAATTTGCCAATGAAGACGTACCGACTGGACGAAGCGGTCGAAGAAAATCAACAGCTAGTACTGTGCAATCAAGCGGAACAGATACAAAAGTATCTTCGGCCAAGAAGCCCAAACGTTCCAGTAATGAGGAGCAAACTCGCAAACGCCGCGCATCAATGAGTGCGGCAAACGCAATGGAGTTCGTTGATCTGACATATTTCAATGAGGAAAACAAAGTCTCGCCTATAAAAATAATCGGAGGACGTAGTGTCGTTCGTCTGTCTGCTAAGAAAAAATCTACACCAAGCGACAAAACTAAAGGGGAAGATGAGATAAATGCCAACTACTTGCCAGCTTCTCCCCTAGCTGAGCAAAACATTAAAGTCACACCTAGATCAAGAGTCGCAGCTGCTAAACGGAACCTGAACTTGAGTTTGGATAATGGTGCCGATACTACCGCCGATTCCGAATGTCTGAATTATTCCATTGTCAAGGAGACTCCAGATAGAAAAGAGCCACAGAATGATATGAAAATAAAATTGAGATTGTCTGAGAGGTAAGTTTGATGTTTAAACAGCAAGGTCACTAACGTTCTTGTAACATTTAAAATTCACAGTAAAAGACGTTCCACACGCCTGGCTTCCATGGAAGAAGATCCCTTGGCCATAAGACCGGAATTGGAAGCAGAGTTAAAAAGTACAAAAAAGAGTTCAGAGGCTATTTATCATACGCCGTCCAAAAAATCTAAAGCTGCTTCAGAGGGAACGCCATCGAATAGAAAGAAAACGGTTTCGTTGGCCAGACAGGAGCAGGAAACTGAGATTATTAATGGAACACATAATGCAGAAATTTATCACACTCCCACCAAAAAAGTAAAGGAAACATCGGAGGGTACACCATCGAATAGAAGGAAAAGTATTCTAAAGTCGGCCACCACGAGACTAGGTATGCAACGTCCTGTAGCAACCATATCTACATAGTAGTTTTCATTGTTCTTGTTTTTCCTTTAAGCCGAAGGTACTCCGAGAAGAAGTATTCAACTGTCAAGTATAGTTGAGAAACGTGTTTTCAATGATGACGACATTATAAATACACCAAAACGCTCGAAGGCAAGAAAGACTATTGCGGTACCCTCTGCTGATTACTGTAATGAACCTGTTCCTGAAGAATGCACTCCCAAAAAAGCTTCACAAAAAACACCATCGAAAAGCCGAAGAAGTACATCGAAAGCTCCAACAGCAGAAGCGCCGGGAACGCCAAAAACGCCTTCACAAAAGTTGAAAATGATACGGTCGGGTGAAATTAAACCATCCTTAGAAAAACGTGACACTTTAGCTGGCACTGAAAAGGGGAAAACAGAACTACAAATCGCTCGCGAGCGTTTACATGTCTCAGTAGTACCAAAAAGTTTACCCTGTCGCGAAAAAGAATTCGATAACATTTACACTTTTCTTGAGGGCAAAATACAAGACCAATGCGGAGGGTGCATGTATGTCTCAGGTGTACCTGGAACTGGCAAAACTGCCACTGTTACCGGTGTAATTAGAACTCTACAGAAAAAGGTGGCAGAAGATGATCTACCTCCCTTTGATTTTTTGGAAATAAATGGTATGCGTCTGACTGAACCTCGTCAAGCATATGTCCACATATACCGACAACTTACTGGAAAAACTGTGTCCTGGGAGCATGCCCATTCTTTGTTAGAAAAGCGCTTTACAACACCAGCGCCAAGACGTGTTACAACCGTGTTATTGGTAGATGAATTGGACATACTGTGCAATCGGAGACAAGATGTTGTATATAATCTATTGGATTGGCCGACAAAATCAGCCGCGCGTCTTGTTGTCGTAACTATCGCGAATACAATGGATTTGCCAGAACGTTTGCTAATGGGGAAAGTTACATCACGCTTGGGATTGACACGCTTAACGTTTCAACCTTATACACATAAACAATTGCAAGAAATTGTTACAGGACGTTTACGCGGTTCGGATGCTTTTAAAGGAGACGCCGTACAATTGGTAGCCAGGTAATATTCTCTGTCATTTTATTGATTTGTTTACTTCAGTCTATATTAAACACTTTATTCATACAGAAAAGTTGCTGCGGTGTCTGGCGATGCTCGTCGCGCTCTTGATATTTGTCGCCGTGCTACAGAAATAGCTGACGCAACAGCTTCAAAACCCGAGAACACTGCAAATGCTTCCCTACAATGTGTCAATATGATGCACGTTCAGCAAGCTCTGGCTGAAATGATTGCCAGCGCCAAAGTACAGGCCATTAAGAATTGTTCCCGACTAGAACAAATCTTTCTACAAGCTGTTGTAGCCGAAGTTACTCGAACTGGTGTCGAAGAAACGTCATTTATGGGCGTCTATACTCAAATAGAAACAATTGCTGCATTTATGGGAGCATCGGTTCCGACTCCAGGTAACATTTATATATAATATAACTTTGAGACAATCCTTTTAAATAAATTTCCTCAATTTCCAGGTCGTGCATTGCGTATATGTTCTAAATTGGGTTCTGAGCGTTTACTTATTTGTGAGCATTCTCGCAATGATATTTTCCAAAAAATTCTGCTCAATGTCAGTATGGATGATATACACTATGCTTTAAAGGTTAATAATTCGAATTAAGATCCCACGTATACTTAGCACATTAACGTTCGTTTAATAGTTTTAAAATTGCTATATTTTACTTACGCAGCCTTTTATTTATTGAATTATTGTTAATTTTATTTTCATTTATCACTCAAACAATCATTTTCTTTTCACACATTGTTCATTGGAATAACCTAAAGTACAAATTTGTTATAATAAAATTTAAATAAAATACTAAAATATGAAAGCATTCATAAAACGCCTTTGGGGCAAATACTGAATAGATAAATAAATGGTAACGAAACCCCATTAACAACAGCCAATAAACAGCCACAGGCATAACAGTGGTAGCTGTAAATAAACTGATGACTAAATACAAGTCATCCTCGGTACTCTCTAACAATGCTGCATTAGTAACTTGCTCCTTTTCCTGGCGAACGGGCAAGCTGTTTTTTTGTGTTGCAAACATATGCCACATTAAATATAAAAATGCATTTATTGGAGCACAATATGTATTTAATGTAATTAAGGAACCAACTACCAGGGGATTATAAGACGACAAGCCTATGTAACCGGGATTCAAGTCAATGGTTGATAGACTGTTACTATTTCCCTAAAAATAATAACAGTATGATTAGTAAGTTAACTTCAATTCGATTGTGGTACGTACCTGAAAGAAATAAAACATATTTGCTATAAATATAGTTATCACAGTTTTCAGTACTAAAACATAACAACGATTATGTTTTACTTTGTCCTTCATATACAAATTGTCGCACAAACTATAGCTCATCTCCAGCGTGAATAATAGAGCCGGCAATAGGACAACATTATGAGGTTTGTGCAGTAGTGCCGATATTAGTATAGATATAGTTAAATTATTCCTTAGTAACTCCACCAGATTACCTCCTGACTCATAACCATAACGTTTGCTTTTGCATACGTCACGGTAATGTATTAATCCAGTTGCAAGTACACTTATCCAAAATGTAAGTAGAACTAAAAAATTATGCTTATTCCATTCTCTATATAGAAACACACATATGAGTGCTACGGAACATGTCATCATTTGCAAGGGTGTATTATATTTTCTCAATATCCAAAACAAGAATAATAAAGCTGCAAAGTAAATAAATTAACCGCGTCTGGTTAGAGATAAATAGCAGTTACAGATGACACATAGTTATCCACATATGGTGAAAATGTGTATATGTTTCATAACGATATATATATAGAGAAAGAAGAGACGTACCTGCCGCAAATGTGAACAGCAAATACACGTAATTTTGTTCTCTTCCTAGAATATCCCCAATATCTTCCAAGTGGCGCCATTTATCTCCGGTTTGATTAAGACGGCGACATCCAACAATGACCAACATTACGAACGCTACATATCGCATGTTCCAAAACTGTGATCCTAACATATACATGGCATCTCTTCCTTTCCATGAAATCTTAACATTGTTATAAAAATTCTGAATACTTAAAAATATCAACATTGTAGGAGTAAGATAATACCAGGTCTGGTGCTCCTCCTCTATAAGAGAAGAAGAGGCCAGCGAGAACGTATGGAACAGGAAGAATGACAGAATAACAAATGGAATCGTAAGTTTAAAATTCGATTTTTGGTTGTAAGTTATGGGAATTAGAATTTGACAAAGCATTTTAAATATGTCGATGGCCAAATAAATAATTATAGCTATTGGAACAGTGAGAACTGCAGAATATACAAAATGTCTAGAGTATATCATTTTAAAGAAGTGAGCCAAGATATTTATGGTGCAGGCTATCGAAACACTAAGAAATAGACGACTTGAAGAAAAGTTTTGAAATTGCTTAGCGTTCGATGCTGTTTCAAATAGTACGTTCATTAGTAAATGTAATGCTGTCTGGAAAAAAATAAAAGAATTGGCAATTGGTACCTTAATACGAAAGTATGGCATTTTGAGCTTACCAATGTTGTCAGTGTTAAGGACATAAATATCAAATCGTTGTCATACTTAACCAATGATTCAGACAACAATTTTGAAATATTCTTGGCCACACGAATATAATTCTGCTTGGCCTTTTCATAAGACAACAAACTCGTACCATTGCTCTCCAAGAAATTTTTATGTTCAATCTCTGCTTCCGTTAACCAAAAGTAGTAATCTGATTGTCCTAAAAGGCAAATTCATAATGAACGTTTAATACTGTATATACCCTTGTACCTAGTACTGAATAAAGCAATCGCCTACCTTGTGCTTGTATTTCGCTCAAAGTAAATTTTCTTCTAAATTTTTCAACCAAGTGTAGCGAATTATAAAAGTAGTAATACAACTGTTCTTCTTTGGGGTAATTGGCCAAAAATTCTGGTATTAAGCAACCAATCGAGGAGAAGGGGATATCCACCCCCAGCAAGACAGCTAAAGTGGGGGTCATATCAATTTGATTATAGTCACCAGTGAGGCTGTTGAAAAAGTAAAAACAATTAATTATTATTCTGTCACATCACATAGATGAATGTATCATACTTCTTCCGTTTACTACATTTGTCCGCGAATAGCATTAGCGGTACGTACAGTTCCTCCTCGTCACTCCCTCCATGACTTCCCCCATTCCGCATACCGTGATCTCCAGTGACCAAAAGAATTTGATTTTGGAATGTCTGTAATAGATTACTATTCTCCACTAGATCAGGCGCTTCTCTATTCCCAAATAGTACTTACTTGACTTAGCGACATGTATTTAATAACATCGTCCATTTCATGCAGCTTTTCGAAAATTCTGTAACTATGTGAACCTTCGACATGCCCAATATGATCCAAACCCAAATAGTGTAGTATCATTAGGTGCCAATCCTTAAGTTGAAGCTCCTCCTTAACATATGATGTCACATTTTTGTCCCCCTGAGATGTTGTTAAGTAATTTATACAAAATTGGAAATATTTGTGGAAGTACCTCATAAAAATCGTTGACAAAAAAAGAGTCCTTGTTTGGTCTTTGCCTTAAAAATAATTCCGGAAAAAGCTGCGTCCATGTTCGATCTCCAGCGAAAACAACATGTTTTCCCTTGGCTCGTACACGATGCAAGAGCGAGTCAGATAAGCTTTCGGTGTGTCCCAAGTTCAGGACTATATCAATAAAATTTGATACTGTGCCCGTTGATATAGTTTTTAATCTGGGCATGGTGACGGTGGGTATATCCACCTTTATATTTAAATGATGACAGGCATTTTCAAAGGAATACGGCATATTGGAGGAATTTGCAAAGTCCGAACGCCAAGCATCTATTAACATTAATACCACCTGATCGTGCTTAGGAGGCGGCACCAACAGCCTATAACAAAAATATTTCCAAATCTAGTCTAATTGAATCACTTCAACATACATCACACCTTTACCTCTTATCAAAAAGAGATAAGTTTGAATTGCCATAACTATTGCCGGTACTACCAAGATTTTGAGAAACTGGAAAGAATCCAATTAAAAATAGCAGGGAACCTCCAACGAAGATAGTCAGAATGTAAAATAAATAATTAAATGGATGGGACTTGTCCATATCTCCTCCTTCCAAGGGCCAAATTAAGCGATTTATACGACGAAGTTCGATAATAATTTTCGTATTTTCCGGTTTTGAATCATCGATAATTAAAAAAATGTCATCAGACTAGAGATGTGCACGTGATTAATTTTTGACGTACGCTCAGGAAATTGAACCACGCAAAATATTTGTTTCGCTACGTGAGCATAAAAATTTCCCTCATGGTCACGTGTGATTTACGCACGTACTTTCTGGTGCAATTAGTTAGCTCTTTCTGGAATTCTTACAATTTATAGAACAAATACAGTTGAACTAAAAAATCACTTGTGATAACGAATCATTTGTTCAGAACTTACAATAAATTAAATTTTTTGAGTTTTATTTACTTTTGTTCCTTTTCACTCAGAGACTATATTCTGTGTTTCTAAGTTGTCGCGAATCCTTTTGATTAAGGGGTGCGCAAAAGGGCTGTTGGGCAAATATTATGAATTTGTGGGTGCGTTTTTGTGTTATTGTGCAAAATTTTGAATTAAAATCAGAATTTTTTGAATTTTGCTGAATTTGTACAAATGTTTTGTATTTGTAACTGACGTTTGCCACTTCAACAAGAATTTCAAAGTGAGCAGACATACATGCGTGAAGCGGAAACATTATAAATTATTTTTTCGGACGAATTTAAAGAAACTGCTGAAATTATACATAAAATTATACTGAGTTAAAATACATAAAAATGTAGAAATGAAACAAAATAAATTCAAGAGAAAAGTTAATTTCTTTTGATTTATTTACTGTAACAATATTATTCTACATATTTTTATAATAGTCGGTTTTATTGGTGCGGCATCACAGCCATGTATATGTTGTCACTTCAAAATCTTAGAGAAAATGGTTTTGTTCAAATCAAATGCGTGTGTGTGGTTGTAAATCAGATGTGTGTGGTGAATTATTGATTTTGCGAAAACATACGTCTGTACAAATATTTGGTACGTCTAAACCCCCTATTAGAAACCTTTGGAGCAGATATAGGGAATTACAAATGAGAATTAGCTTTTCCCCTTGCTTCCACAAAGTAAGAAACATAACAATTGGACTTTGTTAAACATTTAGAGTTGGATTTTTTTATATTTTATTCTACGCATTATATTAATTTATCATTAATTTATAATATAATTAAAATTAAAATACTCTTACTAGAAATACTTAAACTGGCTTCTTAACAATATTATGTGTTCTTTTCATGTGACCGTTTAGACCTACAAATTGATGAAATTTGGCATCACACAATTTACATGCAAATTTCTTAACTTCTGAATGAATTTGACGATGTCGTATCAACGAATGGCAGTTGGAAAACCCTTTACCACACGTCTCACAAATCTTATCTCGTATGTTTAAGTGTGATTTAATATGATCGGTTAAATCGCGTTTCTTTAGAAAATCCTTAGGACACATATTGCATTTAAAAGCCCTTATTTTTGTGTGAATAGCAGTAACGTGATAGCCAAGTTGAACTTTCAGTCTAAAGGATTTGCCGCATAATTCGCACGTGTGTGGCTTCGAAGTAGAATGTATAGAACTGTGAATTCTTAGTTCTGACGGCACGGCAAACTTTTTATCACAAAACTTGCACGCGTACGTCTTACCAACATGTATTCTTTGTATGTGACCATGCAAAGCAAATTTTGATTCAAATTTTCGCTCGCACTGATCACATGCAAATGGCAGCTCTCCAATTTGATGGACTTTATATAGATGACATTGCAGATTGTGTCTTAGATGGAAATTTTTCTTGCATACACTGACACTGCAGATAAACCTGTATCTTAACCGTTCTTTTGGCATAAAAGTCTTACATCTTTTGAAATATTTCTCTTCGCTTTTGTGCAGCTTACTGTGTTGCTTTTCTTTACGCTGTTTCGTCTTGTAGTACCAGGACTGCAATTCTTCAATGGCGTTGGCTACAACTTCTTCGTTGAAATCGATATTGTGCTCACTCTTCAGTATGTTGGAAAATTCGTCTAAGGCCTTTTGTCTACCATCAACATCACCATATGACGGATGATCGCCATCATAAAGGATGGGGAATGTTTCAAAAACCTCGACAAATGTAGAAGTCTTTTCGTCCAACTGTGTAAATTGTAGAAGTTTCTATAAATACAAATACGATTCGTTCAATCTATTAAATTTACATTTTATATTACAGTAACATACAGTCTTGGATACTTCCTGAACTCCGGATATATTTTTTTTGATTAGAAGATCTTTGAGAAAATCGCATTTGTTGTAATAACCCAATGTAACCTCTGGAAGTTTCTTCTGTCCTGGAGTTTCCAAGTTATGCTTTATAATTGCGCAGTACTTATGCACTCTGCTGATTGCTCTATTAAGAGTAGTTGGCTTTAGAAATACATTAAACTTCTGCATGCCTTTTATTATGTTTTTTTCTGACTCCTTGCGAACAGATGGGTTTTCAAAGTCCGCATTAAGTACATCCCATAGGACAGGCTGACTTTTATAGAGATCAATAAAGTCATGGAGAAAACGTTTTTTGCGAAAAAATGTGGGATTGAACTGAGATAGGACGGTTTTATATTTACAAAAAAGGAACAAATCAATCAATAATCAACAAATACCTTATCTGTAAACATAGGAATTTCTTCATTATCCGATTCAGATTCACCACCATCATCATCATAATCATCATTGTCGAAATCATCCTCGGAATCGTTTTCGGGTACATAGTCTTCATCTTTAATATCAGTATCTACATAATCGGTCGAATCGGGAATATCCAACGTTTCTCTTTCTTCCAACGCCAGTATTGGATCAACGAAAAAGGTATCCTAACATAAAGATATGAATTATATTCCGATCAATAGTATTAAATGTTACCTCTGTTTCGACCATATCATATTTTATGTCGTCGGGCATCTCCTCCAATACTTCCATTTCCATTTCATGTTTAATTTGAATAAGTGGCTTTTCCTCCTCGTTTTCCTGGTCATTTTCATCCTCAAGCTTCACTATTTTTTCTATGGATGGAGGCGGCGTTGACGGTGGTGGCTTCCTTTTCTCGTCCGATGCCTCCGCCTCAAATGTTTTGTGTTTCTTTTTTATGTGCTTTGTAAATTCAGTATATGCTTTTGATTTCTTTTCGCACAGTAGGCATTTCAATAAGAACGTTTTGTTTATTTCGTCCAAATAGACATTTCCACAAATAATCATTTTAAAATGAATAAATAAATAAATTTATTTTATTTATACTTCTCGTGCTTCTTCTTCGTTACCGATGTACCAATGAATGATATCACACAAATGTTTTCTTAGTGGTGTGTGGCGATGATTAAATAACGATGACTATACAGATATATCGAAATGTTTTCTACCGTCAACAAGTGATGCCAACTCTGGCGGTCATCAAAACATGAAATAAATTTTGGTTTACACCCATTTTCATAAAGCCTATTTGGAGCTAGATGGCAAACTCCACACAAACTGGCATCTATAACTTTAACATATATTTTTCTTTTAGACTGCATAATTAAGCTGCGATAATAAAAATCTAAATAAAATGCCTGTTCGGTTGGGCATACTAGCTTCGAATTAAGATAAGGTGGCAACATTTTTATCCATTGGTTTCATTTACATAAATCAGAGGTAAAAGTCTGCCACCACCTTACTCGGTAGCTAAGAGAGTACTGAGCTACTTTCTTGTTTAGTGAGTAAATTTCATACAAATATTAAGCTAGTGTTACGGCACGGTATTGCGGGCCGGGTTTGAAATAAAATTACAAAATTTCTAAGAGCACTCCGTGTGCGAAATATTAATTTTATTATAAAAATATTGTCAGCAAATTGAGCGAGAGCGCTTTAAAATTTTGTGTTTGCCCGTGCCTTTGAACCGACTAAATCTTTTCAAAGTTATTTTCCATTATGACAGTGGTTGCTGGTGATATTGCCTACGTGATATATAAACAAGGACCGTCATTCCTCTTCGAGAGATCCAAAACAATAAGAAAGGGAAAAGGCAGGGGGAAACAAGGGAATACATTGAAATTCGTGTATATGTATGTACATATATGCAAATATAATATATATGTATGTATACATATTGAGAATATTTTTAAATGAAATGTAAGGGGAAGTATCCTCATTGCAATTAAATGGTTTTAAATTTCACTCAAAATACTTCTTAATTAAAATAGCATATAGATAAGCGGTGGCAACAGCTAGTAATCCCAATAGAACAGACCTAAAATTTTAAAATTTCACTCAAAATAAAAAAATCATTTTTATAATTGTCGCCAAAAGCAATATCAATGTGTGTGTGAAATCAAATTTTGAAACAATAATTTTGTAATAAAAATTTGGATTTAGCCTGGATAATTATCCAGAGTAAGTGAAATTTATGGTTATCGAGGCTAAATCCAAAAAGTCAACACAAAATATATTTTTGAAAAAATTTGTTTTGATACAAATATTTGTATTGTGAAAACAAATTTTGAAAAAATAATTTTGTGATAAAGATTTTGGATTTAGCCTGGATAATTATCCAGAGTAAGTGAAATTTATGGTTATCGAGGCTAAGTCCAAAAAGTCAACACAAAATATATTTTTGAAAAAATTTGTTTTGATACAAATATTTGTATTGTGAAAACAAATTTTGAAAAAATAATTTTGTGATAAAAATTTTGGATTTAGCCTGGAAAATTATCCAGAGTAAGTCAAATTTATGGTTATCGAGGCTAAGTCCAAAAAGTCAACACAAAATATATTTTTGAAAAAATTTGTTTTGATACAAATATTTGTATTGTGAAAACAAATTTTGAAAAAATAATTTTGTGATAAAGATTTTGGATTTAGCCTGGATAATTATCCAGAGTAAGTGAAATTTATGGTTATCGAGGCTAAGTCCAAAAAGTCAACACAAAATATATTTTTGAAAAAATTTGTTTTGATACAAATATTTGTATTGTGAAAACAAATTTTGAAAAAATAATTTTGTGATAAAAAATTTGGATTTAGCCTGGATAATTATCCAGAGTAAGTCAAATTTATGGTTATCGAGGCTAAGTCCATAAAAGTCAACACAAAATATATTTTTTTTTTGAAAAATTGTTTTGATAATCTATTGAAGTTGGAGACAATGTAAAAAAAATTATTTTGAGCAAAAAATTAAATCTTTATTAACGTTTTTGTTATCGCAGCTTGTTATCCCGGCTTAAAGAAAACCAGCCCTGAGATATGTCAGCTATTAAGATACAAAAAAGTAAAAAACAAACATTTTTTTCGTGCATCTGATCTCAATATTTTAGAGACAAACATAGTAGGTTTTTTTCGATTTTGAGTAGATTATATTGGTGCTAAAATTATCTACTTTGCCAAAGTTCTCGATTTTTGTTGTATCTAACTCGCCGAAACTTCTTCCAGTTCAGATTTAAAAATTTATATATATCTTATAAAAACTGCTGGCTCATTACTGCACCCACAGGTTTTACATTTTATTTTTACTATTAAAAAATATATCTCATTTTTATTCTTAGCTCTCAATCCTTTCACGCTTCCAGGATTGAATTATACCATACCCAATACCAAATTATTCTGATCACAACATATACTTATACTTGTATGTCACTCGATCTTGAATACATTCATACGTACGTCCATTATTCACATTTCTGTCGAATTTATCAAATATTGGTCTTCTGCGAATTATAATTCCAATTTTATTACGCTTTCAATTTCGACGATTCGTGTCGAACCAGTCGAAAATATTTTACAGAAATAGGGGGTTAAGCATAATGAAACATCATGTATGATTTGTAACAGATTTATTTGAATAAAATGAATAATGCAATTAATGATTTCGTAAAAATAATGATAAAACGATGTTCTCTTTTTCATAAAATAACTAGCATATGCGAATGGTATTTTTACCCATAACCACTATGACCCCCTCGTCCTGGATCTCTTTAAGAGCATCTTCAAATTGCTCACGAGTAATAAGCTGTAATTATAAAGTTTTATATAAATCCTTGTCACCATTATATGCAAGCAACTTACAATTTGGGAAGATTCCTTGATTTCTTTGAAAAGCTTCTGGTAAGGAACAGTTGGAATTTTGCCCTTCTTTTGCAAGTTTTCTTTAATTGCTGCGACTAAATCTGCGCGTTTTTTACGAGCAGCGGTGGAGAGTCCAGTTGTTAGGATTCCTACATCTATTTTGCCAGATAAAGGATCTGTAGCGGATTGTTTTAAAGCTTCGCGATGAAGACGCCAGGCTTCTTCAACATCCTGTACGGTAACTTGTTGACTTAGCCGAACTTTGGCATGGGACTCTGAGAGACGTATTAAACTTTCAAGCTGTCGAGGATAGGCTGATATTTGACCACGACCAGCACCAACTTTACGCATATCAACATACGCTTGTATCAGACGTTGCTGAGCCTCCTCGGACAATGTGGGAGATATATGTTCTCTTGAATATGCAATATAATCTCTTAAGACGCTCATGTCCTACAAAGAGAAAAAAAAGAGGGAAATATTCTTATATTTGTCTTCATATTAATATATGAATACGAACTTACAAACATTGTGTCCTCCTCTTCATGACGTGTCACATAGTACAGCGAAACCAAATGACCGGCCAATCGTCTATCGAATACTTCATCTTGAGGATCGAGCACCAAAAATATTAGATCAAAACGGGAGAGTAAAGTATGCGGCAAATGAACGTTGTCTATAATGTTCTTCTTTTTATTCCATTGGGATTCGGCGGGATTAGCTGCAGCCAAAATCGAAGTACGAGCATTCAACTGACAAATGATACCGGCTTTCGCAATACTTAAGGTTTGTTGTTCCATAACTTCATGCAGGACACTGCGAGTTGCATCGTTCATTTTATCAAATTCGTCAATACAACATACACCATTGTCGGCCAATACTAAAGCACCGCTGAAGAGTAAAATCATGAACGTTAGTGCGTGATTTTTACTGTATTTCTAACAAACTTACGTCTGCAAGACCAACTGGCGTGTTTCTGGGTCCTTTGTTACATACGCAGTCAAACCCACAGCTGATGAACCTCTACCCGATGTGTATTGGGAACGAGGCACCAAATTGAACACGTATTGCAGCAATTGTGACTTCGAAGTTCCAGGATCACCACACAACAACAAATGTATCTCTGATCTAAAGTTTTGTCTACCCATTGTGGAATGTTTCTTTTTCGTTCCTCCAAATAATTGCAAAAGTATTCCTTTCTTTATATCATCGTTTTCATAAATTGAGGGCGCAATGGCTCGTGACAATCTGTCGTAGATGTCGGGTTTTTGTGACAATGCGTGCAACAATTCAACACGTTCTGGGGGGAATATGTGATCTTTGCTAGGAACGACAAAATAAAAAAATAATATATAATTTGTATTATTTGAAGACATTTTTTTCTTACCCTTCTTCCTCCTCGTACAACCGCTTGTTGTCCACTTTACGGAAATGGACAACATCAACATGTGTTTTGTAAACACTCTTTACCGACGAACCCATTCTACTGCTTTTCATTGGTGTAGCACGATAAATGCCTGTAACTGTTATCCGATCACCTGGTTGAACCTTATCAACCAAATCATTGTGAGCATAAAGCAAAACATTATGTGGTGTTTGCCCTGCAGCCATATCGTCCGGCGACTCCTGCAGCTTTATCAACTGTTTATCGGTAAATTCGGAGCGATTGTGAACCAAACGGAAACAGTGATTAGTATTGCAATTTGTACATAAAGTGGGTTGAGCAATGCGACCGCGATCCACTTCTACTGTTGTAACGAAATCGCAAATAATACATTTGAAGAAGGCCTCCCTCATTTCTGGTATAACATTTGAAGTTCTGATAACCATGCCGCAAATGCTAATGAGCTGATCCATATCTTCCGGATTCAGAGATCGCATATTACGAGTTTTATCAGCATTAAATGGTCGAACTTGTATTTGATGCTCGAGAATTGCAGCCGGAAAACGTTCAAAGAACATTTCATTGGCCGCCATGTCAAAACTTGGTATAACTTCTTGAGGGTAACATATAAGTTGGCGGTATAAAGCCTCATCGAAAGTCTTCAAATGAGCACAATTAAGATTTAAATAGGGCTCCTCTAAAGTATGTATTTCTTCCATTTTTTGCAAATACAATGGTTGGTTGACATCCGTATTTTCAGAAATTTCATCCTGCTCGGCCAGCGGGTCGATATAGCGTAGTAAAAATTGTTTGAACTTTGTCTTACAATGGCTAACCACAACATTCGTACCCCAAACGACCATTTGAGGCGTTGAAGAAACCTCCGAAGCTGGATCTGTGGTTTCAGATTGGCGTTCCGGAATGGGTTCCAGCTAAAAAAAGGAAGAATTTATAACATAATTGTAGCCACCATTATCAGATAGAGCCGAATCGACAATAATTATACAACTGGGAGATAATTGGCGTGTTTTCTTTATAGCTCCATGAGATATGAATTCCTTTCGCTAGCATAACAGCAATTACATACATATATAGAGGAATATTTTTTACTCACATTTTTAACATGTAGTCAGTGTTAAATGAATAATCGTTTCCTGTAAATTATGCAATACTGTCGATTTAACCATTTTTGGAAAATGGTTGGAAGGAAAATTCATATACTAATTACAGTATTTGACGCTCCCGTGAAGATGAACGACACCTTTAACCGATCTAACACCTAGTGTTTCTAGCTTAACTATAAAACACGCCAAATATATCTTCCATGAGTGAATATAAGTCACAAAAATCTCCAAAAAGTACACATGATTGTATCTGAATTTAGCCATCTTCAAGTTCCCACAACTTTTAACAACCTAGCTGAATCACTTTTCCATAATTTTGAGACCAATTAATTTGAGATCAATTAATTTCGTACTTACCCCACCTCCGCCAATAGCTACTTGGCGCATCTTCTTGTCAGTTCGAATATCTGGTCGAGCCCTTAGGGGGGTACCACGTATACCAGAACGCGGTGTTCTTATCGAACCCATGGAACTTGGTGTACCATAATTCAAGGGAGAGCTTAAATCAATTTCACTCATATTGGCCCCCAACCCACGAGCAGGACTAGTTGCAGGCAAACTAATATTTCCCGGTGACGTTGGAGGCAAACTTATGTTATCGGACGCTTGCGCATTTTGATTTGGCCCCATGCGCATGGGAGTTTCGGCATCTGGTGCATTTATAGCTAAGGAAAATGAATACGAATGAAAAGAATATTCCTCGAATTCCATACACAATTACTTACAACGTGTTGGTGTTTTTTGGCCTTTGGATGTTATTGCGCTATTAGGCGTTCTTGCTGGACTGGACATTTTCGTTTTCTTGCAATATTCCACAAATTATTAAAAAGCAAAACCCTTCCTTCTCTGAATCCAAACAAACAATGAAATGCACCGAACTGAACTACTACAGACACAAGGCGACTACAAACAAAAAAATTGCAAAATTGTTTGCGAACAAATTTGGCGCAAAATTTATAATAAAACACAGAGTTGCACAATTTGATATTCATAGCTATGAAAAGGCTGTATGAGAGGAGTTGAGCTTTAACATGTTACCCCCAGGTGGCGGATGTGAAAATTATCAAAAATCCTTTTCATAGCCTTTTCAGACTGCATGCGAAATCAATCGATTTTAGCTTGAAATGATATAATAGCCTTGTTACACTACATGCGAAATCTAACTGAAATGACATAAGGTCAATGTACAAATGTCAGATCCCATATAAATTTGACATTTGATATTCGACCTTATGTAATTTCAGCTACATTTAGCATGCAGTGTAACAAGGCTATAAGGTCGATTTTCAAATATCAAATTTGTATTGGATTTGACATTTGTAAATCGGATGTCACAAAATCAACCTAAAGGCTTTCAGACGTGAAATCATACGATTTCAAGTCCAGGTAGATTTATAAATGTCAATTTTGTTGGGATCTGCTATCGACCTTGAAAACTTAAAAATCAGATGCCATCAAATTTGGCATTTGTAAATCGATCTTGAGAAACATGCTGTAAATCGACCTTCTGAAACTTGCTGGTCGACATTGCTAATGCTGTTTTCAGGTTTCTAGATTAACATTCAAAATTAGAAAATTAAATTTTACTCGCTAAGTCTTATAGCCTTGTCACACTGCATGTGAAATCTAGCAGAAATGACATAATATCCTTGTCACACTGCATAATTTCGATTTACAAATTTCAGATCCCACACACAGAAAAAAATCTTGTGTAAAAATACCTAATTCAACTTTGTAAATCTTTTTTGTATAGAGTTGACAGAAATTATTAAAGTAAATGATAAATGTCCCTCGTACATGTGTAAATTACACATGTGCTTCTTTTGTATAAATAACTAACTTTACTTGATAGGTGTTCAGTGCTTATGTCCTTAAAATATGCCACCATCTTCTTTTTCCCAATTTAGAAATTTGTAGCTTTACACAAGTTTATTTGTTAAAATTTATTAGTTAGTTGGATAATGTTGTATGTGTGAATATGTAAGTTGTCAATTTCATGAATTTTGTAGCACATAGGTGCAAAATTACGTATATGAGCAAAGGTTTATATAAATTTGTCAAAGTGAATTTCGACGATTAGAATAATAAGAAAACCAAAAGCAACAGAACAGAAGAAACGACAGGTGAAGAAGTAAGTATGGTGAAATTAAAATTTATTTATTTTGCACTCGCAAAATGAAGATTGATTAATCTTTTAATTTATTAATATCAATTTTTGTTACATGTCGGAAGTCTGGATATAATATGATGTTCTCCTTCAATTAATGTCAATGAAGTTCATTTAGGAATTGTTGGAGCAACATTATGCAGTCTCGACAAGTGATGCCGTAAATGATTCCGGCAGCAGTGGTATTTATGCACTACGCACAACAACATTTGGTTCTCCGCCCGGTGGTGCTGGGACATATTTTGTATTTACCAAAACCAGTGCGTGTTTGGGGAAAGCCGAAAAACGTACAATTATAACGTATAATTATAACACAAGGCTGTGTGTGTTTTCAAAAGATTCTTCATACAACTTCAACAACTATATTGATCAACAAAATACTGTTGTTTGAGAACGATATACAACAGAAACCACAAACCCATATTGTTGCTATTAAATCGCAACAGACAGCAACTACAACATCAGCCTCATCTGTACGTCGATGCCCAATCAACATACCAGCAGTAACGACAACAGCAATCCCACCAAAAAAATAGAAGCATCAAAGAAAAACAGCCTTAATATCATATGAGTATAATATTTAAAATAAAGATTTTTTTGTTTCCAGATGGAAGAACAAAAAGCTAATTAAGTCATCATCGTTTTTATTTGGGTGTGAAATAGAAAATCAATAAAAAGATTTAGATCTTTCATATTATTAAATTTAGTTAAAAAACATTCCAAATTAGATAAATGAAACATGGCGTTGGATTACTTATGTTCTATCAATTTGTATATTTATTTCTTTATTTTAAATGATAAATGCAAATTGTTTAAGAGGACAAAGTGCTTTGAAATACAGCCAAAACATACAAGGTAATTTTACACAAGTTTTATTGTATAACTGGCAGTAGTTTTTTTGGTACCAATTTACCCAAGTGCTCTCTATGAGTTGCCAAAGAACTTTTAAAGTTGTATTTCACCTAAGAAACTTAGGTAAATTGTACGCTTTTCTTGTATGATTTTTCACATTTTTTCTTTGCGTGTAGGTTTCTTTAATTTTATACGATTTTTGTAAGACACAGACAATTGTGCAACAGATTTTAAAGTGTAAGCTCCCCTATAAAGTGTAATCGACAAAATTCTACTAAATAAAATCGACCACAAGAAATCGCTTTTGAAAATCAGCTGGCAGTCGTGTTTTGTCAACGTCAAACCATCATTTTTTCTTGGTTTACGAAAAATAAATCTTGATTTTAAATCAGAGATTTTTGTTTGTAAAATTTCCCGTTAAACAAAAAATCAACGCATAAATTATTATTTGTATATGGATTGGAAAACTCAAATGTTGAAGGAGGAGCGTTGATATTTATTCAATAAGTTCCAAAAAATCAACATACATCAAAAATAATGTCAAGTGAAGAGTTACTTTATGCAAAGGTATTTATATGGATTCCGTTTCGTTATCATTAATGCATTGTGGTATTGGGGAAAGATAGCCAAAGATAAATTTCCAAACACATTTTCATTAGCGCCCCAAAAATGGGAATGGATCTTCTATAGAAGGAGATATTATTCGTGATGATGTCTCCCACCTTTCTAATGTATTAATTCGCCAATAAACTCTTGTTAGTGGACCCATTTTTACATAGTTCCACTTTATTTTTTGCAAAATAAAGTATGTCCATAAGCTAACATCCCTTTCCACCACAATAACATTGCGGCAGTACGAGTGAAGGTAGCTCAGAAATATGAGCATGACGCGATGATGTTTATTGATAGGTTGGGTTTCGTCGTCTTCATTCAGGTTCTTGTAATTAATAATAGCATTTGAATGGAAATAGAGAATGAGGCTAAGAAATAAAACTAAAAAATAAACATTTCTTTATCTATAAATTAACAAGTACATATACACTATGAAACAAAAGTCTACGAAGGTCGTTACATATCATTTTTATTTTCTGGAGACCCAAACTTATTCATTATCTCCGATCTAACATTATAAATATAACAACCACTCCCTAACCACATACAAAAATACTTTGTATAATTCTTATTGTATTCATTATTTACTATCGTTTGTATGTAGGTACATAGTAAGATACCTTCATTGAATGTATCCGTTACTTATTGGAACAAATGCACAAATATATATGAATATATGTGTTGTTTTTTTGTTATCAATGGTGACACATTCCCCAATATTGCAAATATCTATCGTCTTGTTTAGAGTAATGATAATATGATTGTTTTGCTTGTATAGGGCTGTAAAGTTTGGCTACCAAACTCGGATACAGTATGGGAAAGCGCTGTTCTGGAAGAAAACTACCAGCGGGGTAAAACTAACCTTAAAGTACAACTTGATAGTGGAAAAGTTCTTGAAGTACCTGTAAAGATTGATGGTAGTGATTTGCCACCACTTCGTAATCCTGCCATTCTAATTGGACAAAATGATTTAACATCGTTGTCATATCTACACGAACCCGGAGTATTACACAATCTACGAGTTCGCTTTTGTGAACGACAGATTATATATACATACTGTGGTATTATATTGGTGGCCATAAATCCATATGCTGAATTACCTCTATATGGACCGAGTATTATTAGAGCATATCGTGGACGTTCCATGGGTGAGTTGGAGCCACATATATTCGCTCTGTCTGAAGAAGCCTACACGAGACTAGAGAGAGAGAAATGTAATTTAAGTATTATTGTAAGTGGCGAATCAGGAGCTGGTAAAACTGTATCAGCGAAATATGCTATGCGTTATTTCGCTGCTGTAGGTGGATCCGAGTCCGAGACGCAAGTGGAGCGAAAAGTATTGTCATCTTCTCCCATTATGGAAGCGTTCGGAAATGCCAAGACAACGAGAAATGACAACAGTTCACGTTTCGGAAAATTCACAAAGCTGCTATTTAAGAATAATATGGGAGTAATGCATTTAACAGGAGCCACGATGCATACGTACCTTCTGGAGAAATCTAGAGTTGTTTTTCAGGCATTAGGCGAGCGCAACTATCACATTTTTTATCAGCTGTGTTCAGCAAGAAGTGAATATCCTGAATTGATGCTAGGTAATTTCTATTTAATTAATGGTAGAACATTCATTTCGACATGAGATTACACTTTTCGATGGAGAAGAAAACCTAAAAATAAATATGATAAGAAAATAGTTGTTTAGTGTATTCTTCGCAAAAGTCATCCATGCGATCTCAAATGTTCTATCATGGCTTTGTTTTTAACACTAACATTACCAACCCTACTTTTCAGATCACCAAGATAAATTTGAATATTTAAATATGGGCAACTCTCCGGATATTGAAAAAGTTTCCGATAAAGAACAGTTTAAAGAAACATTGCAAGCAATGCATGTTTTAGGCTTTGACACCAGACAGGTTAGTAGAATGAATGTAAAAGTTATGGACAAAAATTAATTAAATACGTTTGTTTTAGATTTCAGACATCTTAAACATTCTAGCCGGTATATTACATTTGGGCAATGTGAAATTTACCCACAAGTACAAAAAGAACTCAGAAGAAATAGATCCAGATGGCTGCGAAATTTATGTAAGTTGATACCGCATAAAAGACGTGTTACAATTCGTAATACAAAAAACGTTTTCAATTTGATTATATATTTCCATTTAAGCATGATGATTTGGATTTGCGTGTTTTGGGAGAATTGCTAAAAATTAATTCTGATGAATTAAGAAAGTGGTTAAAGACTAGACAAATCGAATCTGTCAATGAATTTGTACTGATTCCGAACAGTATGGCTACAGCAGAAGCTGCCAGAGATGCCTTAGCAAAACACATTTATGCCAGACTCTTTCAATATATCGTCGGTGTTATTAACAAAGGACTAAATAATGATCGCAAACAATCCTGTTTTATCGGCGTACTTGATATTTATGGGTTTGAGACGTTTGAAACAAACTCATTTGAACAGTTTTGTATTAATTACGCCAATGAAAAGTTGCAGCAGCAGTTCAACCAACATGTTTTTAAATTGGAACAAGAGGAGTACTTAAAAGAGGGTATTGCATGGACCATGATAGATTTCTACGATAATCAGCCGTGTATAGATTTAATAGAATCGAAGTTGGGAGTTTTGGATCTTCTGGATGAAGAGTGCAGGGTATGTTGTAGTACTGCGAAAGTTATGTCTCATTACAATTTAACTTCTGCGTATTCCCCTGCTGTAGATGCCTAAGGGATCCGATGAAAGTTGGGCTCGTAAATTGGTGGAAAAATGTACAAAATTCCCCCACTTTGAAAAACCGCGTTTCGGCAATACAAGTAAGTTGTGCTCGTTTAAATATAAATGCTAATAATAATAATAATTGTTATATAAATCTTATATAATTTTTCTATGAAAAATCTTCGCAGAATCAGAATCTTTACGATAAATCTTTAAAAATAATGATACATAAATATCAATATGACTGTAACATGCAAATTATTTTTTCTTTCTCGAAAGGTTTCTTTGTAAAACACTTCTCCGACACAGTGGAGTACGATGTCAATGGATTTTTGGAGAAGAATCGAGATACTGTTTCTAAGGAATTAGTTAACGTCATGCGTTCATCGAAAATGTCGCTATGCAAACAATTAATGGACATGGAAGATATTGACACCTTGATTGCTGATGCAGCAAAAACACATACATTAGGCGGGCGAGTGGTTATAAGTGCAGCTCGAAAACAGGTACGTAAGGAACTATAGGAAATCAATTAGATTTGATCAAAATTTATCTTATTTTTTCTGTTTTTACTTCCGACGTTTGATTTCTCGGTAATAGGGCGTCAGCGGCGTAGCCACCGAACCCAGACGAAGAGTTAGTTGATTTTATTACTATTATATGACAATCCCTAACATCGATTATAAATGCATGTTCTGGAAAAACTAACAAAACTTATAACTCGTATGAATAAAATATTCGTATGGGTGCACTTTGGCATTGCACTGCCCTAACACAATTTGCTTTCACTAATACCAATCGAACTAACTGAAGTGGCAATATAAATAAAATGTTCGACTTTTTTATTGGAATATTATGATCATTATTAGCAGTTTGAAACCACAGTCAGCATTCATGTTTAAGCTTTTACAGACCTCCACACAATAATAGTTCGGTATTACATCTGATTTTGGGTACTAAAACAGACTAATATTTGTAACACATATTCTGCGTTCTATAAAATATTCTCAATATAATTCCCTTGCTAATTTAGTTAATTTTTTGGATATTAAAGGTTACGCCTTCGAAACAACACCGGCGTTCAGTTGGCTCGCAGTTTCGTGAGAGTTTATCCTCACTTATTGCAACTTTACATGCTACTACTCCGCATTATGTGCGGTGCATAAAGGTCAGTATGCGTTTAATTTTTGAGAGCTAGCGTGAATTATATATTTATATATGACATCCGTTTGTTCTAGCCGAATGATGATAAGATCGCTTTCAAATGGGATGCACCCAAAATTGTGCAACAACTGAGAGCTTGCGGAGTTTTAGAAACTGTTCGTATTTCTGCGGCCGGATTTCCATCGCGTTGGTCATATCTGGATTTTTATATGCGGTATCAATTACTCTGTCATCGTTCATTAGTTAATAAAAGTGATTTGAAACAATCATGCCATAACATTGTGACTAAGTGGATAACGGATGAGGATAAACATCGTTTCGGCAATACCCAAATATTCTTTAGAGCTGGTCAAGTGGCATATTTGGAGCAAGTAAGAGCTAATCTAAGAAAAAAGTACATAACGACCATACAGAGCGTAATCCGCCGCTTCATCTGTCGCCGAAGATTCCTTCGATTGCAACGCACTGCAATGGGAATTCAGCGATTTGCTCGTGGATATTTGGCTAGACAGAAAGCACAAACTCTCCGAGAAGCACGCGCTGCTTTGATTATATCGAAATATGCCAGAGGATGGCTATGTCGAAGACGTTATGTGCGCCTAAGACGTTCTGTTTGCGGCATACAACAATATGCCAGAGGAATGCTAGCTCGTCGGAGGTTCCAAGAAGCTATGGATCATTATCGTGCCATACAAATTCAACGATTCGTCAGGGGTTATTTGGCTCGAAGAGCATATCACAAGAGAAGACGACAAATTATCATTTGCCAAGCGGCAGTTCGCAGATATTTGGCCAGGCGACAGTTCAAAACACTGAAGGCAGAAGCAAAAACAATTTCTCATATACAGAAGATGTACAAGGGTTTGGAAAATAAAATTATTTCTATGCAACAACGAATTGATGAGCTGAATAGAGAAAATGGAAACCTCAAACACAAAAACAGTGAAATTTCCGTATTGAAAATCAAATTGGAAACGAAAAAGAGTTTGGAAAATGAATTGAAGAATTTGAAAGTGGTTTTAGCTGAGAAGGAAGAAAAGGTCGGCTCTCTTACAAAACAATTGGAAGTTGAAAGGGATGAAAAAATGCAATTATTAGAAGAGAATGCTCGTAATCAAGAGGAGTGGTCAAAACAGAAGCTAATTTGGTCCACGGAAAATGAAGAATTACGCAAACAAATGGATGAGATGTTGGAAATGTCCAAACACATAGACTCCAACACAGCATCCCAACGGGACCGTGTCATCTCGGATGTCGATAATAATGAAATCCATGAAGCCTATCAGAAGGTTCTAAAAGACAAAGAGATTTTGGAAAATGAAAATTATCATTTGAAATTGGATTTGAAACTTTTGCAAAAACACCCAGGAGCTGGTGGGGAATACATTGCGGCATCGCATCATGTAAGATCTATTAGCAATGCATCAAGTCATAATGAAGATGACGCTGGATACAGTTCTGCTAAACATATGTTGGACCAGAAAACTAATCATTCTCTTACAATCAATGATAGCAGTCGTACCTCGCCCGAATCTTTCCGTCGCAGTTTGGAATTTACGTCCACGCCTAAGAGCGACAACACCGTAATTATTTTGAAATTGCGCAATTTGCTGGAAGAAGAAAAGAAATATAATAAAGCACTCAAAGGTCAATTGGATAAAGCCATTGGTCTCCATCGACCAACCGAAGACTCTCTTCGCGTATCTGAACTAGAAGTAGAAAATGAAAAACTACGCCACGATTATGAATTGTTGAGACAGTCAATTCGCAATGGAGCTGAAATGCACGAATTGGAGGCACAACACAATGCTCTACAAGAGGAATTGAAACGCCGCAGGGATGAATGCATTCAACTTAAATCTGTACTTCAACAACAATCGCAATCTTTGAAATCCTTTGGCCAAGAAAGCCTATCACTGAGAAGTGATATGAACAGTCTACAGGATAACGAGCTAATGGATGCTTTCCAAGCTCAAAAGATGGTTAATAGGCAATTGGAATTGGAACTAAGAGCTTTGACCGAAGAAAATAATGCTCATTTCGCAGAACTGACACGGCAAATTGATGACTTGCGCGAAGAAAACAATCAATTACAAGACGTCCTGCAAGGTGGAATAGATGAAAATGTGGACCTGACCGATCCGACCGCTCTGCAACAGACAAATCGTTATCTGAAACACGAGCTAAAGAAAACTATGCTACAATATTCTCAAGTGCAAGAAGAATTGAATTCGTTCTTAAAGAAATTCGACACTTTGAAACATCGTAGTGATAAATTGACTCTTAAACTGCAGGAACACGGTATATCTGAACTCGTATCACCAAATAAGGAAAGCAGCGCCATTGTTAGCAGTATTGTCGTTCCAAATTCAGACGTTGCTGTGGCAAAACAAAAGGCGAAGTCCTATCAAGGTACATTTTCAGTGGATTTAACAATTAATCAAAGTGGTTTTTATCCAATTTTATTTTCCTTTCAGGATTAATGAAGTTCCGAAGTGAAGATCTCGACAAAATTTTCCAGCGTTTGGTTACCGATATGACGGCAAGGGTGGCTATTGGCTTGCTTCCAGGTTTCCCAGCCTATGTCATATTCATGTGTATACGGTAATTGTTTTTTTAATTTACTACACAACCAATTTCCAATCTATATATATACTTTTGCTTGTAGTTACACCGATCTCATTAACGCTGATGAAGATGTCCGCACTCTACTCAGCAAATTTGTAAAACAAATTAAAAAAATACATCGCAATCCTCATGTCACAGAATACCGCATTTTGTGGCTGGTGAATTCCATAACGTAAGTGCTGATTGATCTGTTGACTGTTTTGAACTCCGCAATTTTTCAAACCGCAACCATTTCTTTTCAAAATGATTTTGTTTAACCGAACATCCTCTTCATTTGTTGGACAGAAAAGAAAGACAACTCAAAAAGTTGTTTAGAGACAAATGCGAAAATTAGAAATTCGTAACCGCAAAAAATTGCGGAGTTCAGAACATGACCTTATCGGTCAAAACTAATGTTGTGAATAATGTTCTTATTTTACATGCAGCCTTTTAAATCTCCTCAAACAATACGGCGACGTTGAAGAGTACGTCAAGTTCAATACGGAAAAACAAAATCAACAGCAGTTAAAAAATTTCAACTTGTTTGAATACCGCCGGGTTATTTTAGAAATTATAACAAACCTGTATGAAGCTTTAGTTAAGCAAATCGAGGATTTATTGGAACCGTATGTTGTACCAGCCATTTTGGACAACGATGAAATTCAAAGAGGTCGCCAGCAGGCTGGCTTGCGGGGTCGAAATTTTTCAGTCGATGCAAACTCTTCGCCGGAACATGCTAAAATGGCCGCATGGAAACAATTGATAAGTCAGTTGGAACACTTCTTTAAACAGTTTACCCATTTCGGATTGGACCGTTGTTATTCGGAGCAAATATTCACTCAGTTGATGTATTTCATATGTGCCGTAGCCATGAATTGTTTGATGTTAAGAGGTGATGTCTGCATGTGGGAAACGGGCATGGTAATACGCTATAATTTGGGTCATATCGAAGAGTGGGTGAGAGATAAAAAGATGGTAAGTTCGGTTTAATAACATAATCCTTGAATATTTTGCGATGCTAATTTCTTAATTCATTCATTTCTGAAGTCCAATGATGTTTTGACGCCCTTGGCTCCACTCAATCAAGTCTCGCAATTATTGCAATCGCGTAAGAGCGAGAAAGACGTTCAAAGTATTTGCGATTTAAGTACAAACTTGAATACAGCTCAAGTATTGAAAGTGAGTGCAATAACCAAATGTTCACATGAAATAGATGCTAAATTATGTTTTGTGTTTAGATTATGAAGTCTTACAAACTGGATGATTACGAAGGAGAAATCACCAATACGTTCCTGGAAAAGTTAACTGAAAAATTGAATGATCGTCCAATGGTGAGTAGTCATTGCATTGTTTTTGGTATAGAATGAAATCTCTCTTGAGCGTACACCGAAGGGACCATTAAAATATGTGTTCATCTCAAGAGAGCAATACGTTTTCTAATGGAAAGTTGAAGGGCAACAGTGTTTATCGGATGCTGGTCTCCTCCTCGAAACTAACAGACATTCTTCAGTTCAGTATAACGGAATTGTTACGGATCTTCTGGATCCATTCCTATGATAGCTGATGCAATGAGAAATATTCAATTAATTTGGAATTGATTCGATTGTTTTGAAAAATCCATTTAAATTCATACGAGTTCGAGTTCCTTCTTACTACATATGATCAATATTTGACAGTACCGACTCTGTGAAGCACTTTTCATCTAATTTAATTTCAACAAGTAAAACCTTTTATTGAATTACTCTTCTTTTGCAGATTAAAAATGACGAATTTACCATGGATCAAAAATTCATTTACGCCTTCAAAGTTGTTTTCAAATATAGTGACATCAAGTTGGAAGACATTGACATTCCAAAACATTTGGGTTTAGATGAGTTGCTACAGAAAATCTAATACACCAAAGTAGATAACCATGAAACATGAACATTCCTAAAGCCACCTATTAGTCTTTTAGTATTTTATTAGTATTTATATATATTTATGTGAAACAAAATTATGCTTTTCCTATCTTATTTCAATTGTAATAGTCCAAATTATTAACTTAATTTTGTGCTTCCATTTATGAATCAAAGATTAAATTGGTGTTTTTGTTAATGAAATTAATATTTGTCATACAAATTGCAATCTGTTAAAAAGAGTGAAACTCAATATAACCTGAAATTAAAAACTTGCCTTGATGCCTTTTAAGATAAAAATGTTACCTGTTTTAAATATCGAATAAGATTATACACAACTCCAGAAAATGCCTATTAATTTAAATTCGACAGTGTAATGTTTTTTCTAAAACACATTCCTTTCTAAACTTAAAATTCCTAGATAAACTTGCCTTTATTTCTGTTTTGCTCTGTTCAATACCAATCTGCATTTTTGTAACTTTTTATGTTTTGTTAAGAGATCGAGTACTTAAATATGTTTGTTTTGTGAAAAGGAAATGTTATTTGATAACTATCCGCCTTTGTTCTTTGATGCAAGACATTACAAACGAAATTATAAAACTTTATACGATATTTATTTATATATATAGTAAATATATACAACATTCTATTTATTATGGTATTAGAAAATGAATGTAGTAGCAATTTGAGACGAGGAAAATGTTGAATAAAATTTAACAGTGTTAAAACAAATTTTGTCGTTTTGCCTTTCTCTCTTTAATCATAATTTACAACAGCCTTGGACAACTTGTTTTTTGGTAAATCGATGGAGGCCTTGCGCTCAATTATTATGCCAGTGCCAATGGTAGCACCATTTTCGCGTATCGTAAACGCTTGTCCCTTTGTCATGACCATTTTACGCATTAATGTAATGCGAATATTAGCATGTTCACCAGGCATAAGCATTCCGTCATTGGGAACTAAATAAGAATAGGAAATGTTTTCAAAATAATTCTCGTTTCATAGTTTTCGGCAGACTTACTCATATCTATGCGCGCTGGGACATTCCATGTTACACTAAATAACTGTTGAATATACTTTGAAAGCATCGGTTTCGTTCGACCGCCTTCAGATCGTGACAGCAAATACATGGAGGCAAGATAATGGTTCGATATGTCTTCTGAGCCTTGAGCACATAAAAGCATACCACGCTCAACACTAGAGATCTTAACACCACGCAATAATGCTCCAACGTTTTCTCCTGCTAATGCCTTTAACGTAAAATTCTATTAGTACACCATAAACATGTAAGAGGCTCCAAGTATAAGCTCACCTTGGGTACACTCTTTTTAAATATTTGTATGTCTCCAATCGATGTCTTTATGTTCTGGTTGAAGCCCAAAAGATCACAGTCTACATTCTTTGCAATTGTTCCACGTTTTATTGTTCCAACAACAACTGTTCCTCGACCGGACACGGTGAATGCATTGTCGATGGGCAATATAAAGGGAGAATTGAAATCACGTATCGGCGTAGGTACATAGGAATCTATGTGTTCAAGAAGTTTTTCAATTGCTGGAACTCCAAACGGTGATGGGTCATCACGCAAAGCCAAGAGTGCAGACCCACATAAAACTGGACTGTTAATGCCATCGAATCCAAAATCAGTTAGCATTTCCCGCATTTCAATTTCCACCAATTCCAGAACTTCTTGGTCGACCAAATCAGCTTTGTTAATAAACACAATAATGCGTTCTATGCCAACTTGCTTCGCCAATAACAAATGTTCCCTAGTTTGGGGCATTTGTCCATCCGTAGCTGCAACTACCAATACGGCACCGTCCATTTGAGAAGCTCCTGAAATCATATTCTTAAAGTACACCCCTTCACACATTAGGCTTCAATAAAATAAACAATACACGCCAGCCAACCTTAATGTAATCCGCATGTCCAGGACAGTCAGTATGGGCATATGTTCGTGAAGGGGTCGTATAACCGACATGGCAGGCGTTAATTGTTATGCCCCTAGCTTTTTCTTCAGGAGCCCGATCAATCTGATCGTACGGCACAAAATCCGACAAACCCTTCTTCGATAATACTTTTGTAATTGCCGCAGTTAATGTTGTCTTCCCATGGTCAACGTGTCCTATAGTTCCAATATTGCAATGTGGTTTTTCATTCAATTTTGTGGCAGAACAACAAAATAATCGTCGAGAGTTCGAAGAGAAGTCATCACTAGACAATGCCGATTTATGACTATATATTATACAACAATACGATGCAGGATGAGGCTGAACATTTAAACGATGTCGATGAAGTTGCTGACGTAACAGCCTACCGAGGAGACCGGTAATAGGTCTCATATTTAACGACAAATGTAAAGGTTGCTTGCCTTTTCGAATATAATTGTTTTTAGTTTTTTATTACATTCAAACTTCACGAAAATAAGTACTACATGTGAAACTTAACCCTTTGCTGACCGAGACACTAGGGTGGTTCTTTAATTTTTGTTGTTGGATTTTTGGCGGGCCCAAACGGAATTTTACTAAGCCTCATGAGAAACAAATATTGGCATTTCTTTTCATTAATGTTTAGATACTGCTACCGAGGTTTTATATGATTACACCATCACTTTACATAGTAGGACGGTATAGATCATTTGGGACGGAGAAGTTTGGACCAAATCCGATTCACCACTAAATATAAAAGATCGAAAGAAATAGAAGTGATTCCCAGTGAATAGTTATATGGAATTAATTCCGATAACTTTCGAAAGGAGTTAACGAATTTATTCAAACTTTACACATACTAATATTAGGCCTGTTCGATTGGACTTACTAGCTTAATTTTTGTATGAAATTTACTCGCTTAACAAGAAAGTACTTTGTTCGATTGGGCTTACTAGCTTACAATTAAGAGACTTGACATTTGTATCCATTGGTTTTGTTTAAATAAATCACTGATAAAAATCTGGCACCACCTTACTCGGTAACTAAGAGAGTAGTAAGCTACTTTCTAAGCTAAGCTAAGTGAGTAAATTCCATACAAAAATTAAGCTAGTAAGCCCAATCGAACGGGCCTAATATACGTTTCTCCCCAAAAAGGAGCATACAAATTATGCACATTGACAACCGTAATGGTAAATACCGCTCCGAGTCGACAAAGGGTTAAACGAAGAAGACCAGCTGATCAAGTTGACATTTGCTAACTAATTTCCCATCTCAATTGAATCGATTTAAACTCTTCAAAAAAGATTACTACCTATCGATTTTACACAACGGTTTCAAATGTCAGATTCTATGGTTATTTGACTCTTGAAATTACCTTCCGTATTTTTCATCAGAAAATTCTTAAATTATTATGTTTTTGTCATAAACTACTTTGAAGTTTACAATAAATATTCATTCAAGTAATCTTTATTACAGAAAGTTTGTAAATCGATACGTGTTGCCGATTTACTGATATAGAAAATCGATTACAAATATGGTTTTTGAAGTTGAAAATCGAAATTACTACAGATTTCTTCGTGTATTTATTCAGAACGTAGTAGTTTGTTTAAATTAAATGTCTCCTCCAGAACCTCCGACTTGTATTAAATTGTGTGAAACAAAAACAGCAGACCCCAAGGAGAGTAATAAAAGTGCTCAAATGTCAACTGCATCCAATGGTGAAAATAGTCCAGATGATGCATTGCTAAAACCTCTTCCAATTGCTGTTAAAAGAGAGCGTCGAAATATTGCATCGCCCTGTCTACATTTGAGTGATGCCTTTCCGGATGCTCCTATGTCTCCATCATCGTCGTCGTCGCAGGCGACTACTAATGACATGACGTTCGAACCCACGCTTGAAATGATGGTCAATGACTTCGACGATGAACAGACATTAAATGAAGAAGAAGCCTTAGCTGATTTGGAATCTCAAAACCCCGAGGAAGAGATCGATACATTAAAAGAGGAAGGCGAAATGCCATTGGAAGAGTTGTTAGCGAAATATCAACCCTTGACCCCTGCGACTTTCGTGGAGCCACATCGCAAAAAGCCGAAGAAATCAAGTAAAAAGAAACAGAAATCAAAACAGAGGCATGAATTGGCGTCAGTTTCAAATGATGGTGATGACTCTGAGAACCAAATCAGTGGCGAGGTAACGGTGTCGCCGATAGTTCCTGGCATATCAAGTGTTGTCAACGTAAAAGGCGATAATCTCGTAATTGAGAGTGGTGATGAGAAAGACTTACCAGATGAAGATAGACTAGAGGAGGATGAGGACGATGAACCCATGAACGTAAACGTCTTGTCTGCTTCGAAGCCGTCAACTGCATTGGACGATATGAGCACAGAAATAGAAAATTTTAATCACATATCAAGCCAAAGCAGCATGAATACTGAAATTCATAAGGTGAGACGGACCCATTTGTTGGATTTGTATCCTGAAGGCACATTTGGTAACGTTGCAGTTGCCACGGATGATGTTTGCGATGGCGAAGGTATGCCCCGTTAATTAATATGATATTTTCAGCAGATGAACTTATTTTGAAATAATATATTGTAGATATTGCTTTAGAAACTCAATACGCTGTCGAAGATGAAGAGGACGAAGAAGTCGAAGATGAAGACGATGAAGAATATAAAAAGAAAGTAATGATAGGTTCATCATATCAAGCATCTATTCCCCAAGGTCTGTCACAATACGGTGATATTTTGCCATACGAAAATGAAGACAAACTAATATGGGAGCCCAGTCAAGTCGCTGAACGGGAAGTAGAGGAATACTTACTTAAAATTAGAGATATTAAAAGCAATCAAGTTGGAGAGGAAGAGACAACAAGCTCTTTCGAAGGTATAGGAAATACAATCAAAGAACATGACAATAAAGTTAGAAATCGCGATAATATGGAGAACAACTCTCTACTGGCAAATGGTGAAAAGAAAAGTAATATGACGGGTGGAATACAGCAAGAAGACACTCAAGCTGTTGTAAAGGATAATGAACAGGTGAGTGTAATAAACTAACATGCGCATTCTGTCTCTAAAAGCTTGCTGTAGGCCTTGCATTTACTGGTCCAGTGTGGATATGACTTTAAAGAAGCTCTAAGGCGTAAACGTTTGAATGCTTTGCCTCTAAATGATTGCATGAGTTTGTGGTCAGAAGAAGAGTGTCAGAAATTTGAAGAGGGAATACAAAAATATGGCAAAGATTTTCTTAAAATTCGCCAGAACCAGGTATGTTGTTTAATTACATTCTTAACCAAAGTTATTTAATCATATATGAAACTCTATGAAACAAGGTGCGGACACGCACAATGCGTGAATTGGTACAATTCTACTACTTATGGAAAAAAAGTGAAAGGCGAGATCATAATTTTGCAAATGCCGATACGGTAGACCATATGGACATTTATTTGAACGAAGACAATGAATACGGCTCAAATCCTGCATCGGTCATTACACCGGTCGGTTCGCCTGTCGGCAATACCTCGTCTACGACCACTACGCGCAGAAATTCACAAAAAAATATTTCCATAATGACAAACACCTCTGCGGGATTAAACAATAGCAATACCTCAACGATAAGTAATTTAGATAAAAATTGCACAACGCAGCAGAAAAGGCGCGCAAGTAGTAATAATAATCCGGCAGCAGATTCAAGCAATTCTGAAAATTCCACATCCACATCATCGCTATTAACTCCCACATTGGCAGTTGCCAAATGATGACAAGCGAAGTCGAAATTTAAGCGTCCTAACAATCGTTTAACGACACGTTCACGCACGCAGCAAAGTCCGTCTCAACGTCTTCAGAGGCAACGTAAACGAGTGGTCCGTAGATGTTTCCGCAATAAAAAGAAATTGCGCAAAACTGTATCTAGTATTACAGGAAATTGAATATTCCATTTCATTTAGGAGAAGAGGCCCCGTACGTGGATTCTTACTACAAACTACACCTTTACGTGCTTCAAGAAGCAACACCATTTATTTAAGAACTTTATTTATTTTTTGCTATGAAGTACATATTACTTTTTGTTTTTTTTTTACTCATAATCGTTGATTTCAATTTCAAATGTTATTTATTTTGAAACACCGTGTTACTCAAATCAAACTAACATATAATCATACCATGCATCTGCAATAACAATTTAAAACCATTTAATTATGTGTGGTGGTTTTAATTTCGATGTAATTAGAAGTTGTAAAGTTATCAATACTGGTGTACATACATGCATTTAAGCACTAAATAGAATTATCTTCTTGTACAAAACTAAATATTTGTTCCTGCCTTGTTAATTGTAGTGGTAGAGACGTGACATATGTATGAGGAGTGTCCTAAAAACGAACAGAATTGTGCTTCTTTAACACAAGTTTTAGTTAGCATTGCTTTTTCCGTAGACGATGGAAACACCAGCAACAAATTCGGATCCCTTCTGATGTTTAATACCCTTCTATATACTTGAAACTGTTCGTGTGGAATACACATGCATAAATAAGTTGAAAGAAACCCATATTAGTATACAACGGACCTCCGTACTACTGCCGTAAAACTAGTCTTTGTAAGCGTGGCTGGGAAAAAGACGCAAATCTAGCGAAAACAAAACGCAAAAAACAAGTCGTACGTATATGTAGGTATACAGAAAACAAAGCCAAACTTTAACGGAAGCTCAGTATCCGGAAAAAGTCGTCGTTTCTACGTACGTAAACGTTTCTCTCCCGCTCTTGCAAATAGAGCGAACTATTCATTTGTATGTACATATGTATGTAAGTCAGTTCGTGATGAGGGCTTGCTTAGTTAAAGTTTTTCAACTGATCTTGGCTTCAGTAGTGAGGCGGAGATCGAGTGCATTGGCATAGTTGGTAAGAAACCACGCATCGTAACTGTTTACAGTTGTTTACGACAATAGCTATGCACCACCAACAACAACAGGCATCGGCTACAACTACTACAAACTTTACCAATACAGCAAAATTGCCCATTGAAACGGTTAAAATGTTGATTGCATCCGTATCACGGAGACCTCATCTATGGATACGCACAAATAATGGACAGAAAAGATCAGATATAAATTTATTGTGGCAACAAGTTAGCCAAGAGGTTCATCTGCCAGGTAAGTGGCTACGAAACTAAGAAATGGAAATATACGCACATACTTTAACGTTCGCATGCACTTACATACATATGATGGACGTGTGTATGTTTATATGTATGAACACTACTTACAGCCGTGTTTGTACGTAAGCGAACAACTCCAATTGAGAATGCATTAATTTTTTTGGAAAAAGGGGAGATTTAATGTAAACAAATAGTAAAAGGGTCAAACTTTTATTAAAGTAGACACAACATTGACGCATTAGACGACTTAATTTGGCGTACGCGTACGACGCCAACGAAAAGTACGGTTTACAGAGTTGTATTAACACGGCTTTTAGTAATTCGTTATAAATATTGCTTCGCCGTAATGGTCGGAATATATGCTAAAGTTTGGTAAGTTAATAGGGATGTTTTTCTTTAAGTCGGGATAACAAGCTGCGATAACAAAAACGTTAATAAAAATTTAATTTTTTGCTCAAAATAAAAAAATTTTAAATTTATTTATTTTACACACACATTGGTATAGATTTTGGCGACAATTTTAAAAAATATTTTTTTATTTTGAGTGAAATTTTATCATTTTATTTAGATTTTAAAACAAATATAAATTATGTGTATAAAATCGACTTCCACACATTTAAATAATTAAAAAAATGGTATCCGGATCTTAATTATAACACCACGGGACGTAACCCTTTAAAATATGCAATGTTTACCAAAATTTAACTTCGTTGGTGTTATAGATGTCAATGTTTACACAAACTGACATCTATAGCTCTCGGTTATCCCTAACTTTAGGTTAATGGGGGTTAGTTTAGTGAATAAAATCATGTTTGAAATATTCGGAAATGCATCCAAGTTATTGGACTTAATTTAGTCCTTAATCTTTAAAACGACAAACTCCATACATCAGTTTGTTAGACCGGATCAATTTGTATGAGAGGAAAAAGTGAAGGTTTTTCGCAACTAAAATGAAAGTTTGTTTTATACCTACACACAAAATATTTCGGCTATACCTTTTACATTCGCTAATTTACATAAGCACTGAAAAATATGTTTTTCTGAAAAACGGAGCTTTTGTTTCACTTTTTGACCAAATAAAAAGTAGTGTAATAATGTATGAGCCATTCCGCGTCCAACGGTGTCAATATTTACAGTGCCATATAATTGGCACAACCACATCGAAATGCATTTAAATAAAAACAGACGAAGTTAAGTAATGGAAGAGGTTGTAAAATAGTATCACCAGAATTTACATAGCATGGCGTAGGACCAATTACTAAATTACACAAAGGTGGATCAGAATTTATACAAGCATATTTTGGAGCATCACATGATACCTTTTGCTGAGGAAAATGTATGTGTTAAATGGATATTTATGCATGACAATGATCCTAAGCACACTTCACGGTTGGTAAAAAATATTTGGAGGCCGACACAAATTCCAGATCGCAATCCAACTGAGAATTTGTGGAATGATGTAGGAAAGCAAGTTCAGAAAAATAGACAACTAATCTGACCGAACTCTGGGAAACGGTCGCGTATACCAAAGTTTGGAACATGTGGTTCAACAAAAGGGATATCCAACAAAATACTAAAAATATTGAAGGAAAAGTTATGTTTTTATTCCTTTTTTGTTCAATGTCGACAGCAAGATGGCAGTCAATGGTTGAAAGAAAATTTAAGGAAAAGTTATGTTTTTATTGCTTTCATGTGGAGTGTGCTAATTTGGAGTTCAATGAATTTGCAGCATTTTTTAATTAAAAGTATTTTTAAACAAATTTTCTTCTTCATTGCTTGCATCGAATGTGAATATTTTTACAATAATAAAATAAATATTATATTTATTATATTATGTTTACTTTTTTAAGTAAAAAAACATGTGAGGGGTGTGCTAATTAGCAAAACAACTCTGTATATAAACAATCGATGTAATGTAACTAAAAGTTAAACCGGATCAAAAATGCGAATTCCATACACATTTTATGAAAAATTCCATTAAAATCGCTAATAATTTTGCAGGGTTATGCAAATAAATTCCAGCTGTCTCCCCCA
Organism: Polietes domitor; assembly: GCA_947397865.1. Classification (NCBI taxonomy): domain Eukaryota; kingdom Metazoa; phylum Arthropoda; class Insecta; order Diptera; family Muscidae; genus Polietes; species Polietes domitor. The sequence goes on along the minus strand of OX377622.1, from coordinate 4,026,958 downwards.
TAAATGAAGATTGGATTGTTTAATGATGATCTGCAAAACATTTCGTCGCTGGGTCAAGCCATCTGTGAGCGTAACGCTCCTGAAAACACCTCTAAAAACCATGTTTTTTCGTTTACTTTTTTATGTAGCATTTTTGTCCAATTTTTTTCTGAATTAATAGGCACTTGGAATCACTTTAAATAAAATTTTTTATTCCTATCTTATAGACACCGTTGGATGCATACTTTATTGTCATGATTGGCCAAATTAATTTCATTTAATTGGCCAAAAAAAATATGATTTTTAGAGGTTGTGTAAATTCGTTCTAGCTACGCGGACCTAAAATATATAGCCGAAATGTTTTGTAGGTGTGTAAAACCGCAACCGCAGGCAGAACTTAACAAATCCTTAGACATAAAAGAAATTTTAATGCATTTTTAATAAAAACTTGCAAACAAAAAACAAAGAATTTGTTTCATAGTTAAGAGTATGAAAACACTTCTTTGTTATTTGGAAAACAATTTAAAAAAATAGTTATTTGAGAATATGTCTTGAATTTAAAATAAACGAGATGCGTTCTTTTAAATTTAGCCAACGATATAAATAAATAACATTTCTATTACGCACGTCTTTATTTCAGTTAAAGATGCAGATTGTAATCACAAACCTAAAAAACAATTATATTTTTCAGCCGATATTTGCCGGATCAAGTGGGGTCATTTACGTGATAATTTTCGTAAAGTCTTTATACGCAACACACTATCAGCGGAACCTCCTACAACATGGCGCTTTTACAACGATATGCGATTCATGGAATCAGCAGTTGCTGAAAATGTTATGCGTCATCATCGCCTAAGAGAACAATCCTTTTACTGGCAAGAACTACACAATGCAGGCCAGCGTCAGCGGGCCACAACGACATCCACACTCCAAGAGACTCAATTCGACCATCCGCTACAAAATCAGTTTAACTTTTCCGAATTTGCCGCTATATTTCAAAGTAATGCAACGGCAAATAAGCGTATAAAACTGGAAGCATCGGAATCGTCAGAAACATCTTTGCAGGATTCTGTGACTACATCCATGAATTCCTTTCAGAAAGATAAGCCCGTGATCAACAACAACCATGCAGATCTGGATGGTCTAGGAGAAGACGAGGACGACGACGATGATGACCAATTCGATGAAGATGCTGTATCTACCGAAGACAATTTCCAAAATGTTAATGATCGGGAAATAAATGATAAATCAATAGATTTGAATTGTACCGACAACAATAGATTTAGTAAGATCAACGTTGCCAATTTTAAAATGCATCAGGAAATGGCAACAAATACTGAGACATGTTTGGATTCATTTGAGGAAGATTCTGATCGCATGTTTCTGTTAAGTTTATTACCGTACCTAAGAAAGGTTAAGGATCAAAGAAAACTACAGGTTAGACAAAAATTGCAGGATGTTTTAATAGAAGAATTCGGTTAAGATCCTATAGCAATGACAGTTAAATGAACAGAGACTTGCAATTTTAAAAACAACAAGTATTATTAATTTAGTTTTATAGAGTGTACATACATATATATTTGTGAAATAAAAACACTGAATTTGTATAAAGAGAGAAAAAGTATCGTTTATTTGGCATCTGTAAATTCTGCTGTTGCCAATTATGTATTTTCTATTGTTTTTTCTCAGCGGGAGTGGAAATTGATCCATTTACTGCAAAAAACATCTGCATAAGACAGGTATGTAGGTAGGCATTTAATTCAAAACAAAGGGGGATTTACTGTTCATTGTTTCCAAATCTGCAATATAGGGCCTGCTGTTATAAGACGCACAAGTATCTCTGCTAAGCAACAACAAAGTATTGTGTATTGTGTTTCTTATCACAACTAACAGATCCCAGATTTTCGCAAAATGTGGATGCTCTGGCTTGACAGTATGGTGAATTCAAAAAGAATGAGCCATCAAGATTTGAAATTTCTCTCTCGCTCTATCTCTAGCAGTATGTCAGAAAATGTTAACATACGATACGAATTCGTATTCGACTTGAATATGAGCGGTTACAGATAGGGCTAGCTAACCAACAATTATAGCTGGCAGTTTGTGTGGGGTTTGACTGTTGGTTATCTCTAATCGAAGTTGGTGAAAATAGGAGTAAATGTAAAGAGTGTCAGTTTCATGTCCCACGTCCCAATATATTTTGGTTTACATGTCCTGATTGTTACATTACAACAGGGTCGACTAAATTAATTTTTTTTTAATAAAATATATCAAATTCGAGAAAAATCTTTTACAAACGAAAAATAATCTTTGAATTTTGAAGTTATTGCCTGATTCGACCATTAAGTTGAATGATTCATTTTATATAGAGTTAAACTTGTATTCAAACGCAGAATCTCATAAACTTTATAAAAACCTATCACGGTTATCTGTAACATCTCGAAAAATTAATTGTAATCTGCATGTTAAGTCTAGTACAATTTTTAAGAGTGAACTTTGTAAATTTAGGTCAAGTTAAAATTAGTAATACATTTGTTGAGAAAATATTAAAATAATAAATTTTCCTATCATATTCCAACATGTATACTGAAATAGTCCATTCGCCGTGTTCGGATATGATATTAACATTATTTTACGGGATGTTCACTGACCATCTTTTAAGATTTCCATAAAATTAGCAATGTATTTGTTCAGAAAATATCAAAATAACAGATTTTTCTAGCATATCCGAACATGTATACTGTATACTGATTATAGAAGCACAAATCTCACTGTAGAAATCAATTTCTCAGGAGCATTATCCAATTAAACTCCTGTTGGCCACAGTTTTCGCCGTCTATAACCGACGTCTACTATAATCTTGGACTAAATATTATTTTTTATAGAGCTAGCATTTATTTAAGAAAGCACTGCATAGGACAGGGCGCGTTAAAACAAATCGAATGGATGTATGTTATTAGGCGTTTTCTAAATCATTACTTTTTGACCCTGTAAGCTTGCAAGAAGACATTGAATTTATTTTATACTCAATTACAATAATAATAATAACACATACATACATACAAGACGGTTGACGATTGAAACCAACCCTCATTAAGGGATCGCTACCACTACCACCATCACCACAGACACAGGCTGAAAAAGGAACACCCACCCTAAATGTACACGGCTTGCGGACGCAAATAAAAACACTCCAATTTTTAAGGGTTACACATACGACAAAAATCTCCAACGTTTCAGTTGCCAAACAAAAACGAAGTAAAAAAGAGGTGTCCTTCCTCCTTGCACGTACGCGTAAAACAAACTGCAAGGAAACTAAAACAAACATTAAAAAAGATACTAGTTTTAATTATAAACAAAAAAGAAAGTAAAAACAAGAGTTGTATCTTTTACTTCCATCCGTTCAATAACAAAACAAAAAACAAAACAAAACTTAGTAAACAAATTGAAAGAAGAAACAAGAGAGAGCACTGCACAGCAAAGCCAGCATTTCATTTCGTCGAGTATCTAGATACTTCTCTTCACCAGTTGTGTTGTTGCGCTGGAGAGAATCGGGAGAACTCGCAATAAGAAAATAAAATAATAAAATACTCTTTCGAAGCGAGTTGTTTTTTATTTTGTGGGAAAAAAAGAACTAAAACGGAGAGATTATTGAGCTCTCCGCTGCTGGCTATAAGACTTTGACATTAGTGAATTGTGGAAAACATTTATGTTTCTGGATTATTGAGCGTACGCGTCCGTCACACTCACCAGTCATATATTCACAACTGCTGCACTTCTACACACAACTATACGCAATCTGTCGGTGTTGGTTTAGATTGGTTGGTTCATGCGATACATTTTGTGAGACTCGACTCATCATAATCAAATCAGTCTGGAATCTTATGTGACAGAAACATAAACTAAACTAAAAAAAATAAAATACATACTAACCGAAAATAACACTAAGAAACCAAAAAAACAACAACAAAAACGTAGAAAACGATAAGAGATCCAAACTAAAAACTACAAAAACAATTAACTGAATGAAATAAATAAAAGTAATCGAAAGAAACAACAATAATAATAACAACAACAACAGTAAGAAGAACAAGAAAACTAAGAAGAACTTACGGAGAAAATAAATATTCATAGAAAATAATTTGTGATTTAAAGTGTTAACAATTTTGTATAAAACAAGAGTCTTCTAAAGACTTAAATTTTAGTATAAAATAACAAAAAAATATTAAAATTCATTTAGATCAAGGCCGTAAGAGCACATAAAAAACAACACTTTCAGCTTCGTATGCCTGGGCCACAAAGTGTAAGTATACTGCCTCAGCGCCACTCCAAATGCCACCAGCAATATTTTTAAACTTTCTTTCCAAACTAAGGGGTATCTTGTTGTTTACATACATACAGATGAATCTCGTATCTAGGTATATGCATACATACATACACACATAAGTACGTATGAACATACATACATATACCATATACTAGCTAAATAGTTAAACATTTTCATTTTTATCGATTATTTCCTCTGTTTCGGTCTCGGTTTCTGTGTCTGTTATTGTTTGTTGTTTTACGAAAATCCGTCCAAACGTTCGAAGAGACAAAAACATGTCACCATGAAAATATTATTGATTTTGTATTTTGTTCTTATTCTTGTTCGTTTCCAAAAAGAGGCCCATAAAAGACCTAACTTTTGTTTGTTGAACATCCCCTAAAATTCAACTACTTTACGAAAGCCGTGCCGTGCAAACAACATACATGCATACATACATACATACATTCATACATACATGGATGTACAAAACACATCCTCGAATTCAACAGAAGAAGAAACAAGTTTAATGCCAATAATGACACTATATACAGACATACGTTCATACACACGTACAAATAAGACGGTGGAAAGGACCTTATATATTTACTCTTTTATTCATTTTGCTTGGTCTTCTTCTGCCGCTGCTACTGCTGCTGCTGCTGCTGTCGCCGCCACTGCTGTTCAACTTGAAAATCTTGTCGTTGTCGGTAATTTCTAGATGATATTCATACGCATAAGATACTCAGATACACGCTCTTGTTGTATTGTATTTGTTGTAGATACACACACACACACGGGCACAATTAATTCATGCACTCACCGTGCTCCCTCTCGCACTGTAGTGTTACCCCATTTCGATAAAAGAAGAAAAACGGCAAAATAGACTTGTATGAAGAAGTTTAAGCGGTGTTTTTATCGCAAGGGGTGTTTTTCTTTACGACTGGATAACTAAAGGTTAAATTTTCACTCAACGGAAAAAATAATTGTTCACATTAGGCCTTTTCGATTGGTCTTACTAGCTTAATTTGTTCATGGAATTCACTCGCTTAACAAGAATGTAGATTACTACTCTCTTACTTACCGAGTAAGGTGGTGCCAGATTTTCGTCTCTGATTTATTTAAATAAAGCCAATGGATAAAAAGGTTGCCAACTCTTAATTGTAAATTAGTAAGCCCAATCGAACAGACCTATTGTCTTCAACAACAAAAAAACCTTCAAAAAATAATTTTATATCAAAATTTGTTGACTTAGCCAGGATATCTATCCAGTATAAATGGGATTTATTGCTATCGAGTCTAAGTCCAAAGATGTCAACATAAAATTATTTTTTTTTGCAAATATATTTTAATATAAGCATTGCAGTTGACGACAGTGGGAAATAATATTTAACCCATTTTTACCAAGTTTTCGATTAATAGAACAGTAAACATTAAGAAACAGCGAAAGTGAATTTGGCTGGGCTTTAATGGGTTAAAAAAATAACTCTTTACAGCACTGTAGTTTATAGGCCTGTTCGATTGGATTTAATATTTGTATGGAATTTACTCGCTTAACAAGAAAGTAGCTTACTACTCTCTTAGTTACCGAGTAAGGTGGTTCCAGATTTTTATCTCTGACTTATTTTAATAAAACAAATCACAAATCAAACAGGCCTTATATTTGCTCGTTAAATCCTTTAGTGTTGCCATATGATTGTTTTATGTTTGCATTCAATGAAACGCAAATTTTACACAAATCACCTGTTTGAAGAAACTTGTATAAGGGTTGCCACTTTGTTGAATGTTCGAAAGTAATTGGATAAATGTCGCACCTGTTCCCAAAAAAGGGAAAATTGTTAGTTCTAAAGGCCCATTCAGACAATTGCTAAACGATAGTCGCAAGTCGATGTGACAATAATGCCGTCTCGCACGTTCTTATTTGAATATGTAAGACGGTGCTACTGTCAAAGTGACTTGCGACTGTCGTGTCGCGTCTGTGTGAATGTGCTTTAAAACTACAGTCGAATATACTAACAAAGTCAACTTTTATGGAATTTTGACCGGTCATGTTTTACAATTCCCACACAAATTGTAATAAATTTCTTCATAACATCCCGAAAAATAACGAATCGTGACAGAGGTGATGGTGATGTATTGTCCCTATTTCGAGTTCTTTTGCAAAGCCAAAAGCCACGTTCATATATGTTCGGGATTTTGTGAAAAAATCTACATTATCCATTCAAATTAGCATGTAAATGTACCTTATTAAGATATCTTAACATATTTTAATAAGATCTCTTACCAGCTGTCGAATTGTAATGAACTCGTTAGTTGGAACATTAGGCCTGTTCGATTGGGTGGCAACGTTGCTACCCACTGGTTTTTCTTAAATGGATTAACAAGAAAAATCTGGCAACTCAACTAAGAGAGTAGTAAGCTACTTTCTTGTTAAGCGAGTAAATTCCATAAGTAAGCCCAATCGAACAGGTCTATTAATAGGCAGCGTTAAACAGGCATGAGCAGTTTTACAAAGTCCTAATTTTTCGGGATACTATAAATAAATCTACTACATTTTGTGTGGAGATTGTAAAAGATCGGCGGTGAAAACAAATAAATATCGTCATATGAAAAACGTTGTTTTATATTGTCAAGCTGACAACATTGTTTTGCCATAGACTCAAATACACCGACGTAAAAAATTCACGCATACATACGCACAGAAATATTTACAAAATTTACGGACATTGTGCGTGTTTTTTCATTTCACCAAACAAAAACAGGAGGGTGAGTTCAAGTGCAAAATAAACACAGAAAATTTGGGGAGGTTTTTGCCATGTACATTTTTTGTATTCCAAAATACCCCAATTGCACTATTCTCCTTTCTAGAAGAAATCTAAAAGGTAATCATGAACACTGTCCTTGTTTGGGTTTCTTTTTCGATTTGTTTTTTTTTATGCCTATTCAAAATATCTGTGAGATGCAGCATTTAATTTCTAGCATGTATGTATGTCGTTATGTCGTCCAGTATTCCGCTGTATGTGCGGCGTACGCGTACGATTCGGGAGTCTTGGTATATATACACAATTTGATTTTTAAGGTGGGGTGGTGATAGTGGTGGTGGTGGTGAAAGGGGAAGAAGAAACAACAACAATAATAATGAGAAAAAGGATAACAAATGGACTTTTCACTGTATTTGTCGATTTGGATAGTATTAAAGGGACAAACTTCAAATCTTTTTATAGGCGCAATCAGACTATCCTATCGGACATTGCTGTCAGTCAAAAGCTGTGTGTCTAAAATAAAAACAGCACAGTTTGACTACAAAATCAAATGCAAATTTTGAAAAATTATGCTTTGGATCCGAGGTGTATTTTATGGAGAATCTAACGAATGTAAAAATTAATAATTTTTGTGGGTTTGCACACAAATAAATATATAACTGGCAAAATATATATAATTAAGTTCAAATGTGATTTTTTGATATTTTATGTGTAAAATAAATGATAAATCATATGTTTTTAGTCATTTGATTACACTCGGAAAATAGCATTCCTAATCCAGAGTAAAATCCATATTCCAATTTAGTTCAACAATTTATGTCCAATTTAGAACAAATTTCCTTAAATGTAAGAAAATAAAATAAGTTTTAGTTAATTTTCCTTAACTCAACGTCATAGTAAACAGTCCATTTAATTTGAACTAAAAATGGGGTTTTCCAAAATTAAGTTAATGATTTTACTAATTTTTTTATGCCAAGTTCTTCATAATTTTAAATATCACGAATAAAAATAAAAAAACACTTTAATGTGTTTAGAAAATTCTTGAATATAATAAGCAACTCTCGTTCGTTTGTAGACTTATACTTCAAGTAATGAACTTATAAAGAATCACATCTATGTGTAGAGACTTATTTCTTAAGTACTTCAAATATTATTATAAACAACTAATACGAAGGCTCCAAACTTGCCTTCGCGGCGGCCATGGAGTAAAAGCTTAACTCTTTATGACAGAGGTAGCATGAAAAATTTGAGAAATATTTCACGTTTTTTTTGTTTTAGTTTAGTTTTGCATACTCTGAAGCAAACTTATTTTTTGAAGTATTCGGAAATAATTTTCTCAGTTTTAGTTCAATTGAACTTATTTTAAGTTCACTTTTTTCTTTATATCAAGTAAGAATTTCTTCAGTTTAAGTAAAAATGTACTTGTTTTGAGGAACAAATCAGAAATATTTTCTCAGTTTGAGTAAATATTTACTTGATTTGAGGACACATTTACTTAGTACGAGGAAAATTTTAGCGAAATTTGACTTAGATTTAGTAACCAATTACTTGGTTTGAGGAACAATTTACTACAAGTTTCCTCAGTTTGAATAAATATTTACTTGGTTTGAACTATAATTAAGTTCAAAGCATGTCGCACTTTGAAGGAAAAAATTGAACTTTATTGATTGAGGAAATATTGTTTTAGCGCTACACGAAGTTCAATATTTATAAATTTTAGTTCATTTTAACTTATCGTAGGGTTCACTTTTTTTCTGAGTGTAAATCACGTGAAATCAACACTCCTTTTATAAATAAATGCCTCCGTAATATTTGTAGTATATGTTGGCCAAAAAGATTTTAAACGATAGATTGTGGAGCATAGCGAAAGTAGAGTCAATAGAGTTTCAAATGAAAAGAAGAAAGTGAAGAATCGCCTTGGACTGGAACCCGCAAGGAAGTAGAATGTCTGGCGACCAAATAATTCATGAAAATTTATAAAACTGTTGCCTATGATAACATATATTATAAATGTATTGTTTTTGCCCTATGTTCCCGCGAGGAATAAATAAATGATACTAAATGGGCATTAGTTATTATATTGTGTTTGTTATTGCGATTGCGCATTGACGCGTTGTTGTTCAAAAAAATGTTTTATATTCGATTTTGAACACGGAAAAGAATTTACATTCTATTTTTGAAGGCTATTGAAAATAAACAAAATATTTGCGCAAACGCCGCTTTGTGCAAACATTTGCAAATGTAGGGCAATAACAGAATTTTTTTGCTCAACACGTTCAAACCCATCGTCACAAATCGTTTGTATTGACAGAATAGTCGTATCCATGACAAGACCTCTTCATCATTGTTAAACTCAATTGGATATTTTTAAGATTTTGTTGTTGTTGGTACTATGAGTATTTTGACCAACGCAACATTGGTCTCTCTACTAGATAAATAAAAAATATGTGCATGATTTAACGAAACTTTTATTTTATTGTGTTTTCCCTGCGAATAATCAATAATATTTAATTACTACTAAATAGATCAGGTTTGCTAAGTAATAATTAAATTTGATATTAAATTTGAATTTAATTAAATTGTAACGGGCGTGATATTTTGAGGGAAATTCGGTTACGATATCGGACTATAGCTAGAAAATTAAATATGCACATCTATTGCTGTCATTATATTTGTGCTAAATAATTTATTACGAGAAGTACGAAAATTACGGTTGTGTATTGTAAATTATAAATAGATTTCGAAATTTTTTTTTCGAAAAAGGTCACTTTACATGGAATCACCCATAACTATCAACTACACTCGAAAGTTAACACAGATAAACTTGTGTCGATAAACTTATAAGTTTTGTTTAAACTTTTTTGTACCAACGTCAATAATGTAGAGAGTATATCGATATATTACACTGTCCGACAGCCCATATTACTCTTAACCCGTATGGAATTATAGACTAAATGTATGAAATTATATACTAAATGAAGTTAATTGGCATTTCTAGTTGTTCTTTTCCTCATTCTGTGCCTCCTTCACAGGACTACCAAGCTTCAAAGGATACAATTTTTCAAAAATTATGTTAAATACTTATTAGCACCCTATAATACTGGTATAATTTCCAAGTTAATTAAGAGATTGTGTGCTAAAAATACTTCAAATTGCAAGCTTCTATCTGTATTAGTTTAGCATTAACAACCATTTCAAGTTTTTTATCTTCAAAAAAAATATGAAAAAACTAGATAAACTAAGGGGTAAACTTGAAATGGTTGTTAATGCTGGACTAATACAGATAGAAACATGATATTTGAAGTATTTTTAGCAGATATTCTCCTCTATAATTTGACACTTATACCAGCATCATAAGGTGCGACAAAGTATTTAAAATATTTTTTGAAAAATTCATAAATTTATTATGAGGTTATTATTATTATTACGACTTTTCAACAAAATGCCGTACATTGTTATCAACAAATATGGACGAACAAAATAACCTTATGCCGAACGGCAACATATTTTTTAAATACAAATTTCGACAAACTGGGAAAACCGGTGTTTTTATTTAAACATTTAAGTTTCGTTGCTATGTTGTACAATAAAAAAATTAGAAAAAGAAAGGCACAAAAAAATGCGGACGAAGTGATAATAGTTTAATATCTGTAAGATAAACCTCAGAGACTGGGTTGATTGGATAAACTTGGGGTGATGGTGTTAGATCTGGCGTTTGATGTGAAACGCCAATGGTCAATTTTTTATACCTAAGGGAATAATGCTTAATGCTCGCGTGGGTAGTAAAAGAGAACAGTCCCGGACAAACATGAGTCAAACATAAGTCGTCGTTAGATAGTATAAATACACAGGACTGGCGATTTAAGTCGATTTTTATTGCAAATATGAATTATTTCTTTGTATGAAGATTAATGCAAATAGTAAAACTGACTGAATAATGACTGAAAACATAATAATATTTTTATTCAATACACTAATTGATTTTTTGCTTTATTAAAAAAGGGTTTGACCGGTTTTGTAAAAAGTAAGACATGGTTTTTATAAAATATTCAAAACATATAAAGGGTGTTTTTTATTGAGGTATAGAACTTCGAATTGAAATAAAACACAAGAAAATCGTTTTAATGTCCATCAATTTGGCTTTATTGGAAGGATAATTTTATATAATTTTATGCCAAATATGATTTCGGGCATGTGGCCGCCGCGGCTGGCTCGAATATAGCCAATTCTACAGGTCCAATTTTCAACCAACGCCACGAATGTTGGCTTCCAAGTCCCCTAACGTTTCTGGTTTGTTGGCGTAGACGAGCGACTTCACATATCCCCAAAGAAAATAATCCAATGGCGAAATTATGCGCTCATCGAATGTTTCCTTCAATAATTCGATTGTGACGTGCGCTAAATGGACGGAGCTTGCGGTGAACTTCGCGAACTGAACCATTACTTTCGAAATAAATTTGCACGATTTGCAAGCGTTGTTCTTTTGTCAACCTGTTCATGATGAAATGGCAAACCAAACTAAATATTAATCACTTGACAGCTGACAAAATGGCCGCCAGTTAAAAAAGTGATGCCAACTTAAAGTTCTATACCCCAATAAAAAACACCCTTTACATATGTGGAATTATCGAAAAAACGAAAGAGGTTTCGAGATGGTTTTTGACATCTCTAGTAATATATTAGTCAAATTCAGCAAAATTTCGTGAAATATTAGCGGAATGGGAAATATTAGCGAATTCAGAGTTTTTAAATATATATTGGTTCCTCTAACTTCTGTGAGGATCATAGGACCGCTATTTTTTAAATGCTGATATTTAATTGTTTTTGATTTTATACCCTCCACCTTAAGATTTCATTTTTTCATTCTTTTCATTTTTTAGTTCTGTCTGTAATCAAGTTGATATTCTTCTGGCTCAATGACTGATATTTGAAAAATGTCTTGTAGATCTCATTATTTTGAGGGATCTTCTGACTTAAAGAGTTTCACATTATTGGATATTAAAAAACCTTAGCCTTCACGGTACCACTACTTTTATATAGGAAATTTGAAAAATGTAAACTCTTAAAATTATTTGGTGATGTGTTTTAAGTAATACACGGTAGGTGGCGCTGGTGTCAGTTCGAATTTCGAAAATTCGTTTTTACGAAACGATTTGGCACAAATTCAAAACTAGTGATGCCAATCCTGAAATCCCGAATTCTGGAATTTTGAAAAAAGGGAATTCCGAATACCGGCATAAATTCCGGGATTACAAAAACGATACTGATCAAAATTATCCCGAAAAATCCCAGGATCCCGGGATTTCGATTTTCAAATCCCTAATCCTGGGATTTTTAAAATCCAGTTCATTTGGCATCCCTAATCAAAAGATATTAGATTTAAATAAAAATAAAGTTGTGTCCGATAGCTGGCGCTGGGGTCGAGATGGAGATGTTGGCGAAATAATAAAATACGACTGTCACATAAGTGAACATGGAAATGTCCATATTCATTACATTCGGTTAGATTAGGTTAGGGCTTACGTCATAGGAGAGGACATGGTTTGATTCTAAGGTGAAGGGAAAGAAGGAATTGAATTGAAGTCGATTTCAATTATTCTTATTGGCTCTACTGAACCACAATTATTTCTCTATGAACGAGGCGTTTGAGAGGAGCATATGCTAAGACGTTAAGGTCATCGAAATGTCAGTCGATACTCCTGGAGTCCTTTACAAGAACATATTGCTGCACTGATTCTTCCTCCTCTCCTTCTTATCAGAAGTCTTTGAATTTAAGTTTCATACTGGAAACGCAGCACTTTGATGCGCGTTGCATCGATCATCGCCAAAAAGATAGAGCTCTTAGTTATTGTAAAAAGGACATAAATTTCGACACAAATTATTCCAACTCTATCGATTTGTCTGCTAGTTTGTTACCTGTCCTAGTACCTATCAAAGCGTGAAGATGGGTTAAGAAGAGGAAGCAGCCCAAGGTACTGCGAGATTCGATAGTTCTTGAGTTGAATTTGGTTGGAGATTTATTCCAAAATTTCGTTTCAATATCTGTTTTGCAGCAATGTTAATGGCATAAATCTCTGCATATAAAATCTTATATTCGTCCAGGAATCTGGCGGAAATTCTTAGATTTAAGGATTCTGAGTATAGACATGTTCCCGCGCCAGCCTCCATTTTGAACCGTCGATGAAGCTTGAAATTTGATCAGCTTCCATGGCGATATTTGATTAATTTTTTTAAATTTTTTTCATTTTGTACCATTTGATTGTCAAACTCGCTGCTTTCATTATATGTGTAAATTTGACAATCAAAATGAATTTTAGTTGTTATTGGCAATTGAATCTACCTGGAATTATTGTGCCATATAGCCTCCTAACAAAAACGCAAAACGTTCGAGTGCTGAAGAAGCGAGAAAGTTCGGATCAAAATGTGAAAAACAGAAAACAATTACAGAAATGTGATTTTGTTTATATATGCCCTACATATGTGTCCTTTATTTATTTATTCAGGAATTGCTCATACCACATTTGAAAAAAATTAATAAAAAGTTCTCTTCAGGAACATATTGCTTATTATGAAATTATTCAAAACCTATGGAGATCAGTTCCAATACACGTTATCTCCGTATATCAATTTTCGTTGGAAATCAGAGGAACGAAAATAAGTTACAGAAACAGGCCCTTAGTACAATAACTTGGTCGTATTTTTGAATATTTTAAATTTGATTTAATTTATAAAAAGCTACCAATTTGATATTTGAAAAATCTGGATATTTGAAAGATCAATACTATCGAACCAAATTTCAAAGAAAGCGTGTAATTTTACCAAATTTAGCCTCTCTTTGGGGTACTAAAGTTCAAGGTGCGAAAAAGTACATCTTATATATCAACAGTCATTGATACATATTATTATTATACATATTTGTCAATTTTGGCAAATTACAACAAGTCTCTGTATACATTTTATTTTGTGGATACAGCTCGTCAACAAATTCGATTTTAATTATTAAAATGAGAAGAAGGAACTAATTTGCTCGACGGTAAAAAAGGACCAACAAGTTTGCATACAGAAAGAATTACGGATTTTTCTGAAATAATAAGTCTTACACCTTGAATGTGTACACAAATACAAGGTAGTTCTTGGTTTATCATCGATAAAATTAGGTTTCATGGAAAAACTAGACCATTTTGTTAGTATATGGAGATAACAGCACTGTTATATCTGTCTTGTCACACAGTAATTCCACTGCAGCTGATTTTTTGAGGTATTATAGAAAGTTGCACAATTGTTCTACCAAATATTGAACATGGTGCTGGTCTTGTTATGTTAACACCCTAGGAACGTTGCATTATTGCTCTGTTTCACACAGAGCTGTTAAATAATGATTAGTAATCGTAATCATTAGTAATTAGATTACATTTTTTTTTAAAGTAGAAGTAATGATTACAATACGATTACATTCAGTTTTATACGATTAGTAATTGATTACGATTACAAGTAATCAAAAAATAATCAGGATTACTTGCGATTACTGAAAAATAATCAAAAGTAATCATAAATGAGTTCGACTACTTTAAAAGATTACTTTTGACTATTTTAGATTACTTTTGATTTTTTGTGATTACTTTTGATTCTCGCGAAATCGGTATGAGAGTCATAGTAGTCTGTTTGTCAAAACTTTTGACTTTTCAATATATGTCATGAATGATTTGATTATTATTTGATTATTTTTCAGTAATCGCAAGTAATCCTGATTATTTTTTGATTATTTGTAATTGTAATCAATTAGTAATCAGAAATTGTTGAATAGTGGATTATGTAATCATTACGATTCTTTTTAAAAAGTAATGTAATTGATTACTAATCGTAATCGAAATTTAACAGCTCTGGTTTCACACTTCCAGAGCTGTGCACGTGCCAATTGGACTCTTATTCGTAAAAATACATAAAAATACATTCGAAATAAATTTGAAATGCCACATTATTGTTTTAAAGCGTCTGTAGTTCTTCGAAATTTGAAAATGACATGAAATAATATAATATTTTTATAATTCATGTAATATATAATATAGAAATATTTTTTTTTGTATAAATACAATTAAAAAATAATTGAATTAATTTATATATTGATTCTTTACAGGCTTGCCTCCATTTTCCCCATGTTTGGTTAGAGATAACAGTTATAGATGTCCGATTCCCCAGAAAATTGACAGCTATAACTGCCGGGTAACTTTAAGTTAACCAGGTTAACTTTAAGTTAACCAGGCATGGTGAAAATGGGGGTTGAAGGTAATTGAGATCATAAAGTTTACAGACTTGTTTCATGGATTTTTGAAATATTACACCGTGCGACAGTACTTTTTGAACTTGAATAAGATCATATACACAGAACTTTTAATTCCCAATGGATATATTTGTCTTATTTATTTATTTTCATACTTTCGAGAGCCGTACACATACGAAATGGGTATCAAATGAAAGAGAAGAATGTCTGTTAAAAATTGCATGCCTCTGTCTGTATTAGTTTAACAACCAGTTCAAGTTTTTTTCCCTTAAATAGTAAACAATTTGATAAGCTAAATAAATTATGGGGAAATCTTTAAATTGTTGTCCTTTTTCTTTTATGGATTTCCATGAACAGAAGCAAAATCATTTATTTGAAAATGAGAGAGGTAACATAGAATTATATTCAAGTTCGAATCTTGTCCAGTCATTTGGTGAAACAAATGTTTGAGTTCTTTTTTCGCGCAAAACGCTGTCAAACTTAAGTGAAATAACAAGGAACAAATATTTTGCATTTGACATTTTTACAATATTGTTCATATAGAGTGATTTTTTTGAGGTTAGGATTTTCATGCATTAGTATTTGACAGATCACGTGGGATTTCAGACATGGTGTCAACGAGAAAGATGCTCAGTATGCTTTGACATTTCATCATGAATCGTCTTACAAACGAACAACGCTTGCAAATTATTGAATTTTATTATCAAAATGCGTGCTCTGTTAAGAAAGTTCATTGCGCGCTTCCATTTTATGGTCAGTTTAATCGACCCACTGAAGCGGCTATTCGGGCTATTGTGACTAAATTTCGCACCAAATTTACATTGTTGGACATTAAACCACCAACACGCTTACGTAGAGTGCGAACTGAAGAAAATATCGCAGCTGTATCGGCCAGTGTTAATGATGACCACCAATTTTCGATTCGTCGCCGTTCGCACCAATTGGGTCTCTGTTACTCAAAAACGTGGAAATGCCAAAATTGGACTAAGCGGATGGACCACCTAAGACGCAGCCGCGGTCAACATTTAAATGAAATTATCTTCAAAAAGTAAATGTCATGGACCAATCTAACGTTTCAAATAAAGAACCGATGAGATTTTGCAAATTTTATGCGTTTTTTTAAAAAAAAAGTTATCAAGCTCTTAAAAAATCACCCTTTATATTATGAAAACATTATGATGATACTGTCTGTTTTTGAACTCGATAACATTTTCGGCGATTGGGCGAAATTAGTACTACATTTGCCTCAGTTTTAGTTCGATTGAAATGAATGTAAAATTAACAAAGTTTGAGGAAAAAATCATGTCTGCAACAAATGACAAATATAAACTGCAATTCGTTGCTATGTATATCGTAGTTCATTCTTACCTGCATAATTCAGCGTATTATTACATTAATTCTGAATACACTCTGGCGTCGAGTCGGGAAAGTGGTAACACATTTTAGTAACTGATTTAATTAATTTGGACATCTGGATTCAGGAAAATTGAACTTCATATAGCGCTAAAGCGATATTTCCTCATATCAAGTTCAAATTTTTCTTTGAAAGTAGTACATGCTTTGATCATGGTTCTAGTTCGATTTTCCTCAAACCAAGTAAATATTTACTCAAGCTGAGGAAAATTGCTGTAAGTTTTTCCTCAAACCAAGTAAATTTTTAATAAATCTAAGAAAAATTTTGCTGAAATTTGCCTAAAACTAAGTAAATTTTTACTCAAACCAAGTAAATTTTTAATAAATCTAAGTAAAATGTTGCTGAAATTTTCCTAAAACTAAGTAAATTTTTACTCAAATCAAGTAAATATTTACTGAGGACAAATTTGCTGATTTTTTGCCTCAAAACAAGTAAATTTTTAAATAATCTGAGGAAGATTTTACTTGATACAAGGAACAAATAAAATCAATTTAACTAAAATAATTCAAACAAATGATTTTGCTTCAGAGTATCAAAAATGACTACATGAAATATTTCTCAAAAGTTGCATGATTCAAGGCCATAGACAGTGCCTGTGGCGCCTTCGCAGTGGTTGTTTATAATAATATTTGAAGTATTTAAGAAATAAGTCTCTGCAAACTAACTAGAATTGCTTCTTATATAAATATTCAAGATGTTTTAAACAATTTCAAGTTCATTAATACTTAAATGTATGAAGAACTCGGCATAAATTTCAGTAATCACATTAACTTAATTTTTTTGAAAAAACTAATTTTTAGTTAACATTTCAAAATTTTGGATTTTATCCATACAAAAAATTTCTTAATATTTTTCTTACTTTAAACCTTGGAAATTTCCTTATGAATTAGAATTTTTTATTAGATCCAATGAAATGTTTTTAAGTAAATTTACTACCTTATTTCTGGTAAATGAACTATTTACTATGACTTTGAAATAAGGAAACATTACTAATACTTAGTTAATTTTCCTACTTTTAAGGACATTTTTACTAAACTGGATTTTACACAAATTTAGGGTATATTTTTATTAGTCTGATGCAGTATGAAATCTGTTCCATTTGGTTCTCGAAGTCTGCGTTGAGTGAAAAAGGAATGAAAATTGGTCCCGTGTGTTGTTTCACTTCTGAAGATAATAATAAAATGCAGTATTATTTTAATCTAATCGATGACTTTTTGTTTGCCTCCCTACCTCTAAAAGAAACCTATGCATTAGGTGGTGACTCTACACCCCCCCCCTCATCCGAAGAGTAGACTTTTTGTACGTTACGTAGATATATATCATATTAATATTCTTAAATGTAAATCTTAACGTGAGGGGTGGGTTGAGATTACCAGCGAAACTGGGGTGGAATTGTTAAGAAACCCCTCTTTCGCCCTGTATCTGTCTCTGTATTGAAATGCATAAAGACGCGATACAATGTATTTGTTTTCGAAAATGCCGTATGTCTTTCATGATTAAAGGTAATGACTTTTTACACTTAATTAACAATGGATTATTTTTAGACGTCGTGCATTGGAAGTAAGTACACTGAGATTGCGCGCCTAGGCGACATACGGACACGACCTCAATTGACAGTTCGCATGAACATAAGTAACACTTCCTATCTTATTTCAAGAGCCTGGGCTGGGCTTTGGGGGGATGAAAACACGAGCAGGCTCCTTCCTATGCCATGGAGAGAGCACGTACCAAACTACTCGTAGCTGGTTCGAAATTGATTTATTGATAGCAGATGCAGCAGAAACTAGAAGGAAGAAAGCGTATGCATGTAGGTAGATATGTGTATGTTTTAGTATCTACATCAGTGACAAATCAAAGACAACTGAAGATCGGAAAATCCAGAGGATATCCTTAATTCCACGCTCCATGCACTCTACTCAGAATGTCATTTAGTTTTTCTTTGAACTCGATCAATTAGTTACAGCGCTGCTGCAGCCTACTAGCGCACCAAGTTGTAAATCTTTCGTTGAATGTGCTGAGATATTAGAAAATATTGACCTGCTGCTGTTGCTGATCCATTGCATGCATCCTGTAGCTAGGGAAAAGTGCAATATGACACACATCTGCTCCTTTGTAAAGAAGAGTAGATGAAGCCTGCCTTTGTCGTGTTGTTGTTGTTGGTGCTGTTGTATTAGTTTATGGGTTTTTCTTATGTTTTTGGAAAATAGGGACACAAAGGGAACGAAATGTTCCTTTTGTTACCTATGCACCTCAATAATGCACTCACACAGCCACACACACACACGCATTCACCCATGCGCTCATATTTTATTCCCAGGACTAGGATGTAATGTTCAGACACACACACACACATACATACATTAATAAATGTGCCTGCGCGCCTGTGTGTGTTCATTAAATTGAGTACCTAAGATTGAAATGAAGACGACGACGACGAGGAAGAAGAAGAAGAATTAGGGGTCTATTTTAAAGTCTTGAGCTGCCTTCTTCCAGCAGTACTTAAGCAGCCGCAGTTTCTGTTTCTGAATCAGTTGCAGTCGGTCTCATCTGGCGTCATCATCTCCTTCGAATTTATCCAGTCACTATTCGATCGTTCAACGTGTGCGTTCTAAACGCTTACAACAAACAACAACTACAGCATATTTTAACCCTCGATACGAGTTTTACATTTAACGAAGTTTAACTTTAGCTTGCGAAGTTTTAAAAACAACAACACCAACCACCATCCCCTATATTACACAGTGTCCTGCGAATACAACGAGATACTCCTTGCATTTGGGGGGAAAGAAAGCAAAGCAGAGTCTGCAGATTTTTTGTAATTTTTCCTTTTTATTTGTTTTACACCAAGTGTATTGTAATTTATTGCGGCTTCATTTTGTCCGTCAATAGTGCCGTGAAACTATTTAAACGGTTATCGATTATTTTATGATGGAACTGTTGTCTAACAACTCGTTACCAACTCAAATGGCCTCCTCGGCAACCAGTAACAACTCAGCAACGAATGCAAATCAAAACAATCAGGCAACCACGGCCGAACGTTTATTAGCCGGTATCCTGGACTCATTTCCGGCTTGGGACATTAACGGCGGCATGATGGGAAGCAATCCTAGAAATGAGTAAGTATCCTCAGCTCAGTTCAAGGCGGATGTATGTGACTAATCTAATCTTAACTCTGTATTACAGTTCACCACCACGTAATGACTTCTTCTTCAATAACCTGTTGAGTTCCTTGGAGGCTCCGAATGAGTTCAGCATTGGTGTGGCTCCCATTGGGACGGGCATGAGAGCTCCTCCCAAGATGTCACCCGAGTCTTCGAATAATTCCAGCATTAGCTGCGGCTGGTGTGAAGTAAATGCGTCCATACGCTGCTTGGAATGCAACGAGTTCATGTGTAACGACTGCCTAAGAGAACATCGCAAATCCCCACTGTCATCTAACCACTCCATAATATCATTGCCAACACCCATTGGAACCTCGCCCACCGGTGGCATGTCTACTAGTGTACCTATAATTCCTAGCGCGAACTATTTGTGCGATCAACACAATGAGCTGTTGCGCTACGTCTGCGAGTACTGCAAGAAACTCGTCTGTCAGTGCTGCACTCTCCACGAACACAAAGAGCATTGCTACTCCTCCATACAGAATTTCGTCGACGAGTCAAGAGAGAAGATCGAATCTGCCTTGGAGAGCAGTCGCATGGGAACGAAATGCATCAAGAGCAGCATTGACAAAGCCTTGGCCTTCATACGACATGTTGAGCGCAATTGCGCCGAACTGAGCGATAACATCCGCAAAGGTTTCCGACAATTCCTAATCGCTTTGGAGGACCGTGAACGATTCCTGCTGGACTTTGTGGAAAAACTAAGACAACGTCGCTTGGCAATGCTACATGACCAAATGGCCGGCTTAAAATCAGCCTTGGCGGGCTTAGCAGAAACATCAGATATGTTGCACAAAGTGGCCGAGAATGGAGGTCGTATGGACCACGTTGATATTGCCATGAAGGTGACAAATGGCCAGCGTCAACTTGAACAATTCGCAGCCATCTACAAAGATCTTCAGCCCAAGCAAGAGGTGTTTGCTTTCTCGGCCCCAGATTACACATTGCTGCAAGACATTCGCAATCAGGGAGGCATCGTATTGGTTGACGAGAAGAACATGCCCCTCATGACAATTAGCGGCGGCACGATTGTTGGTGGCACCGGAGCAGTCGAGTCAGTTGGCACTGTTCTGTCGATGCCTGGCAATGGCATGCCTAATGGTGCTGTTGTCCCGGCCAATATGAGGCGTCCGCTCTTGAGAGACAACTCTTTCCGCAATCCATCCCCAGTGATGCAGGTGAGAGGAGGCAGTGCCTGCAGCATGCCAAATCCTGGCTTGGACTGGGAACTCAGCGTGATGCGCAGTTCTCCTGGCTTACACTTCGGCGCTCCACGTTCTACTCCAGCAATCCCCGGTACATCAGATCCTGTTAAAGCACGTAACTCGAATGCCCTGTCGCTATCGTTTGCCACCGAAGGACATGAAGACGGCCAGGTTAGTCGTCCCTGGGGTCTGTGTGTCGATAAAATGGGCCACATTCTAGTCTCGGACAGACGCAACAATCGAGTGCAAGTCTTCAACCCAGATGGCTCTCTCAAATTCAAGTTCGGCCGTAAGGGAGTTGGCAATGGCGAATTCGATTTGCCGGCCGGTATTTGCGTCGACATTGACAATCGCATCATTGTAGTTGACAAAGACAACCATCGTGTCCAGATTTTCACTTCAAGCGGTGCTTTCCTCCTGAAGTTCGGCAGTTATGGCAAGGAATACGGTCAATTCCAATATCCATGGGATGTAGCCGTAAACTCAAGACGCCAAATCGTCGTCACCGATTCTCGTAACCACCGCGTGCAACAATTCGACTCCGAAGGTAGATTTATACGACAAATTGTATTTGATAATCATGGTTCCAATAAGGGCATAGCCTCGCCGCGTGGCGTGTGTTACACACCCACCGGTAATATCATAGTATCCGATTTTGACAATCATTGTTTGTACTTGATTGATCCTGACATTAACGATGTAAGTACAGATATAAAAAAGATACAAATCGGAAAGGGGACAATTTCTAATATAATTTTTATTTAATTATTTTGCAGATCCTATCCGCCAAGGGTCATGAAGGTTCCGGTTTCCAAGAATTTAACCGTCCTTCAGGTATATGTTGCGACGATGATGGTCGTATTATAGTAGCAGATTCCAAGAATCAACGTATTGTAGTGTACAGTCCAACTTTGGATTATTTGTGGGATGTAAGTATTGCAAGGATTAAATCTGCAAACGATCGGTACTAATTGGTTTACATTATCCTTCTATTCTCTATGTTACAGATTGAAATCAGACCATCCCTGAATCCCTTAATGCCACCCACATTAGACGAAAAGGATCGTACTTGCGACGTGGCCTTAATGCCGGATGGCCGCATTGTATTCCTCATCGAACTGTCGCCCGATTCTAAAGAGGGATCAAATCCCTACAAGCGTTTTGTACATGTCTTCTAACGATCGACTTATCCGTCTCGGGGATGGATACTAGGTACTAAATCAGCAGCCACAACAATAACAACAGCAACAACAAAAACAAAAACTACTGAATCAAATACCAAGGAAAGGAATACCACATTCAATATGGGTAATAATACTACTGCGAATAATTGTGAAATAGAAAACTCATCGATATTTTCAAACAAATGATTATAAAACAAAAACAAAAACAAAAACAATTTTTTAGCATTTAAGTTACAACGATTACCTCGTTAATATATAAAGTATATATTATTTAGGGATCAGTTATTAGTATGAATCATACATTCAGATTAAAAAGAGACACTCCATTTTAACAAATTTACATAAAACCACAAATCAACACATTGTTCCCTTTTGACCCATTTAGAAGGTATAGTTTCATTCATTTTCCACCGCATTCTTTAAGTTTCTCATAAATTCATTAATTTTATTATTATTATATTTTTTTTTATTTTTATTCTATTAATCCAAGATTAATTTCTTTTTTCAAATAGACTGATTTATTGTAAAGTGAAAAAAGTTAAAAACTCAATTTCTAACAGACTTTTATAACTAAAAAAAACTAAAAATAAAGTTCAACAGAAAACAAAATACACCGTTAAGTCAAGCTTAAGAGCTAAAAAACAACCCGAAAAATACTTTAATTAAGAGAGAATTATTTACACTTAAAAACCAAGTTCAGCGCGAGAGTTAGTCGGAGACGTTACTGTGAGTGAAAGTTTAAGTTCGACTTTTGTGTTTCGTTCATCGTTTACACAACTTTTAGGTTTTTACAATTGAGACTGAGCTCAAGGAAATTGTTTTCATTTTCGTTTATGTTACATATTTCTTTTTTTAACTGCAACAACAACAACAAAAAACACAATTATTTAATTTTTTAATTTTGTTTAGTAAGACTGATTACCAAAGTGACTAAATAACACCGAGTAAAAATGACACAAAAAATTAACACACTACTCAACAGCTAGAAAACTAAAAACAAAACATAGAAATTGAAAGCAAAACTTTTCAAAGAAATTTTATTAAATGTGTTCATTAGTATTATACATATATAATATAAAAACAAACATTAGATAATTAAAACAAACAAACAAACAAAAAAAAACTAAGAAAAATACAAACAAACAAAAATAAGAGCAATACTTCAAAATGTACGTTTTTAGTGAAATATCGACAATTATGGAAAGAGAAAAATTGCAGCAAAAAAGTGCAACAAGGGAAGGGACTGAGGGAAATCGGATAGTTAACGACCGAGAACGCGCTCAAACAATGTCCAAGTTGTGGGGTCGATATGTACATGCATACATTACATACATATGTTTGTATGTTAGATCTTTCTTTTTCAAGGATGATCTTGTTTTTCTAGAAATCTCAGCAACTGAAAATACTTGAAACCAGGATTTATACTTATATATAGGCCTTGGATATTTAGCTTAGATTTACACAAAAAGGGTTCCTGGTCTAATCTATTTAAAGTAAAGTGAATCAACACGTATGTAGCTAATTATGGGTTTCCAACTCACACTTATTACTTATTTTACAAATATTATTTAAATTACTTATGACAACAACTGCAACTGCAAGTGACTAGTGCTAGTTAGTTAGTTAAATCAAACGACAACCAAGAAAATGAAACTGAAACTGAAAAACCACTCATGCCCAACAGCATGGCACATAACTTACGTAGTCTAAATACATAATATCTAATAATACGTGCATACACACACACATATACTTACATACCACACATAAATACAATTAATACAATTTTAGAAGAAAAAAGAAAAAACAAAGACAAACTATGTTTTTGGTAAACTTAAGCTATGACAAAGAAATGGAAAATGATCTTTATTATATTTTGAGAAAGGAAGAAAAAGAAGAATATACTTATATTGTATTTGTAATTTAAGTCCTTCCACATAACGAAGCAAGTTGCATTTAATGCGCCAACCAATCATTCATTGAAACTCTGCGAGAGCGAATGTTGGTGTTGAATTTATTAAAACAAACAAAAAATATTGTGAAAAACAGACATACATACATACATACATAAATATTTTTATATCAACAAAATATTTATACATGAAATCCAATTTATTACAACATCATTATGTTTTTGTTCTTACCATTTATCATTTTATTCTTTTATTTTTTCAACGATAACCACCATTTCTCGTTGTTTTCATCATGATTATATATGCTCAGGTATAATTATACATTTACATTTCTGCATACGCAAACAACAATATATATTTTTTGTTTTTTTTTTTTTTTTTTTTTTTATTAAAAACAATGGAGACATTCAACTTCAATTCACCCAATGACAGACTTCTTAAATCAATAGAAAAGTAACACAATTTCCGAAGTGGAATTCGAATGTTTCCATTTTCCTTATTTTTGCCATATTTATTACTTTAATTGTACGATATTTAGTTTTTAATTTTGTTTGCCAAAGGCTATAAATCAAAAACAAATTTTTTAAAAATTATTTTATTCAATTTATTATTATTATTTGTATTAATTTAACATGGTTTATTAAAGAGAGAGAGCTTTGTTTTAAATGCCATAATGCTCATTCAATAAAATCCCCTCAATATAAAAGCGCATAAAATCACTTATCATCAATTAGCAGTAAGTTAAAAACAAATAAAAATATATTCAACATATATTGAAAAATCACCCAAAACAACAATTTTGAACCGGTCGTCTATAAGTCGATGACGTTGAAAATATAAAACTAAAAAAAAAAACAAAAACTACATAAAAACAACAATCTAATCAATGGATCTTAAAAGAAATATAAACTAAATACCTTAATATAATTCATACATTATGTATGTCAAAATACAATTTTGAATAAAAAACGAAAAAAAAAACTTACAAAATATTAGAAGTTTAAGTTGAGAATATTTTACAAGAACAAGATGAACTAAATAAATTATTTTAATTTTTTCCTTTATAATTATATAAAATATAATAAAAAAAACTCCACTAAACATTCATATTATAGTTAAATTCTAGTAAAAGAAAAAACAACAACAGCAACAAATAATTAATCATAAACATTTTTGAGTACAAAACTTTAAAGTACAAATTAACAATTTAAGTTGAAAACAAAAATCAATTTCAAAACAAACAAAAACTGCATTCAAACAAAACACTCCGAAAACTTTACAATTTACGATTTCAATTTTTTTCGTTAAAGCGGTCTTATTGAATTGAGAATTTTCCCACAAAAAATAACAAATAAAAAAACATTAATGTATTCTTAGTAAAATTCTAAACTACTTAAAGACTATTCAAAACAAAAAAATATACATACAGACATATATATACATTAAAAATACAAAAAAGAAAAACGACAACAACAAACCCTTAATCAGGTGTTAAAAAATCTTATTAGAGGTTCTTATTGAAAATAAAGTAAACTCAAAAAACTTAAGCTTAAACAAATATTCATACAACCAACATTCATATTGTAATTACAATTTAAGATGAAAAACAAAACAAAAACTACAACTACAACTAAAACGAGAGATCCCCCTGGAATGAAATTGTGCTAAAAAAACATCATTCATTACATTCACTCATTTCAATTTTACCTATTACATCATATATTCATTACAATTAAAAATCAAGTCATAAAGAACAAAAAGAAAGAGAAAAACATAAAGACAACATTTACATTTACAAACACATGTACGTAGATATTGCAATACATACCTACAGATGCAAGCAACATTCATTGTACGAGTACGTCATAATAAATGTCTACAATAACGATTAAAAATAATTAATTAAAATAGAATTAACTTATACATAGATGAAAATTAATTATAATCATACCTACCTACCTACACATACATACATACATACATATTATTTCCCCCATTTCTCCCATTGATTGATTTGTATGTGTATTTGTATTGTGTGTGTGTATTTGTGGCCCACAACCCCCCCACACACACACACACAACGTACTAGTTAAATACAACTTGCATACATGCATATATGACAAACTACTGCATACATACATATATACTATATATATTTTATAAACAAACATAATTCATTATATTAACATCATCAACAACAACAACAAATAAACATAATTTTATAAATGTTTAATAAATAAATTATACACATATAGTATAAAAAACAAATCGGCGTTTGAATTTCATTTTATTAGTATTTTTAGTTTAAATTTTCATGTTAGGTTTTCTGCGCCTAAGTGTATTCGTTTGAAGCCCGATTTCAATTGTTTTAATGCGAAAGGTAACCCATTAAAAAATAAAATACCTTAGTCTATAGTCCACATAATATATATAGCTATGACATTACTTCACCGTGAAAAGCAGACTGTAAAAAGTTGTCAAGTTGTCTTCGCGTTTTATTTGACAAAAATTTATATTTATTAATACAAACCGGCACAGTGGTTGAAGGCATGTTTGGGATTAAATTTCGTACTAAATTTATAAGCCTGTGCTGGATGACACAGCACAGATTCGAGACCCTCAATTAAAATCATATTCAAACCTTCGACACAAAACGAGGCCTCGGAGAGGACGACAATCTGCTGTACGATCTCTTCAGGACCTGCACCTTGCTCAACAACAAACAACAATTGTTATGTGGAATGTGGAAATGAAAGAATTATCTTCATAAGTGAAATTTTTCTTCAAAAAGTCGCCAAAGAATCACTTCATAAATTGTATGAAACATAAATCACAAAACAATGATCATAGAATTTCTGAAACATTTCTTAGAAACTATGAAATGCAGTTCTTCATTCAATGAACTTTTGTAATACAAGTTCACTTTTTTCATAATATAATTTATGAACATTTTATGAAAAAAGTTTCGTAAATATTAAAAAATTATACTGAAGTTTGAAATATAAACAAAACGCAAAAAATATCTGACTTGTTGACTAACCAGTCGAAACACGCCATCATTCCGAAAATCTTGTTTTTGATCTAAATTAGGGTACATACTTATGTCAGAGTTAACATAGGAGAAATGAGAATTGCTAGCATTCAACCGAATAAAGTCGACACACTAAAAATCTATTTGTAAGTTATGAAACGTTTTATCCTTCATTGTATTTATGAAGACATTTCATAACACAAATATTTTATTGGTAATGAAATATTTCAAAATCTCTAAGAAATTTTTATTTAATACAATGAAATTTTTCTTTGATCTTATGAAACTAAGTTTCACTAATTTATTTAATTTTTTTATAAAATATGAAATGTTTATGAAAAAACTTTGAGAAATATTTCATTTTAGAAAAAAATCATTAAGTTTATGAAAAACCTTCGCTTCATAAAAATTATGAAGGAAAATTCTTTCAGTGCACTCTTTGGGTCCATTTCATATAAATGAAATTTCGTATTCATGGACACATATTTACAGTCATATTCATAAGAAGGTTTAAAGTATACTTTTCTTTGAAAATTCGTCTTATAAACCTTCGATAAATGATTATGAACGTGGCCGTTATAAAGAGTGATTTTTTTGAGGTTAGGATTTTCATGCATTAGTATTTGACAGATCACGTGGGATTTCAGACATGGTGTCAAAGAGAAAGATGCTCAGTATGCTTTGACATTTCATCATGAATCGTCTTACAAACGAACAACTCTTGCAAATTATTGAATTTTATTATCAAAATGCGTGCTCTGTTAAGAAAGTTCATTGCGCGCTTCCATTTTATGGTCAGTTTAATCGACCCACTGAAGCGGCTATTCGGGCTATTGTGACTAAATTTCGCACCAAATTTACATTGTTGGACATTAAACCACCAACACGCTTACGTAGAGTGCGAACTGAAGAAAATATCGCAGCTGTATCGGCCAGTGTTAATGATGACCACCAATTTTCGATTCGTCGCCGTTCGCACCAATTGGGTCTCTGTTACTCAAAAACGTGGAAATGCCAAAATTGGACTAAGCGGATGGACCACCTAAGACGCAGCCGCGGTCAACATTTAAATGAAATTATCTTCAAAAAGTAAATGTCATGGACCAATCTAACGTTTCAAATAAAGAACCGATGAGATTTTGCAAATTTTATGCGTTTTTTTAAAAAAAAAAAGTTATCAAGCTCTTAAAAAATCACCCTTTATTACTATATTTATAAAACAATTGTAAATACACGAAAGTTAAAATGGCTCAATTTTAACTAGGATGGGGACATTTGTGTGGGATGTTTCATTAATAGAACGTTCGTCAATGGTCATTGTGATAATGAATTAGTTTCATTGTTGAATGGATTTTTCATTGTTGAATGGATTTTTCATTGATGTAACGAAATTGATTCGTTGATATGATTATCGGAAAAAGTAACTTTTCATTATAAGTTGAAGTGGTATATGTATTTTACTACACTTGGAAAATTTTGTCGCGTCCGTATTCGTGTTGTACCTAATTAAACAATCTATGATATAATTCTCATATTTCACAAATCTAGGAACAATTTTGACCTTCGTTTACATGTATATATAGAAAAACAAAGTTTTCAAAAAAATTGAAACTCTTATATTTCTATAAGAGCTTCAAAAGTACTTCTGTTTTCGGTCGCTTCTGTTTCATTGTTAATTTTGTTTTTTGTCGCTGGGAGATGTCCATAGGTAAAATAAAATTAAAATCTGGAAATATGTTGTTAAGCTGCAAATGTGTTTGAGCTGTAACAACGTGTCATGACCTTTTCAACGAGGTCATGAAAATCCGTTCACACAATTCTTAAATACACCAGTTTTAATGTTAGCACTTCGACCTAATTTTTATGATTCCAATTTTTTCAACTTTAAACCCACCATAACATTAAAAAAACTTTAAGATTTTTTTCGCTAAACACCAAATTTCCGAGAAGTTGGAATGGTGATGCCAAAAAGCGTGCGGTTTGACATGGAATTAGCGACATGTGAATTGAAATAAGAACTTAACTAACAATTAATCCATAATTAGAAAATAACATTTAACTCGCTAAATCGAGGGGATTTGTTCATATTCTTTTCACTACTGAGTGTAATATTTTGTCAAGTTTTTTTGTAAGTGCAACCATTAAATAAGATATGAGTCAGTTCATGTCAAGCGGTGCGTATTTTGACCTTGATAGCTGCGGATGTAAAGTATTTTTTGAAATAAAAAAGATTTTTTTTCACGAATTATGACCAATTTTACAGAAAAAATAAGATTTTTTTCAAAGAGGTGTGTTCACTCAATCGCCTGTAACTCCTAAAATACTTGGCCGATTTTAATGTGTTATACCTTGTTTTGGAGGAAATTTCAATTACTATAATGATTTATGGTATAGTCGCGTTGTGTTCTTAAATTTTAACAGTTTTATTTCTTTTATTTTGTTTTACGAAATGATTATATTACATATTTTTTTTTTGAAATTTTAATCTAATGTGTTTATTTACGTTTTTTTTGCAAAATCAGCCAGAATTTCAGTGGAAAATTGTCAAAATGATAACTTTTAATTGGTCATAACTAGTGAAACATTTTTTCTTTTTTTTTTTTTTCAAAAATAATACACAATATTTTTATGAGAAAAATGCATACACAAACTTTCAAAACAATCGCAGCTATCGAGGTCAAAAGTCGTACCACTTGACATGGAATGACTCATATAGAAATATTGTAATTATGGGAATATATAACATTTCATATTTTTATTAGACACAATCAACTGTTTTACAATTATATACGAATATTTTCAATCAATGTTCCCACTTTAACGTTGCGATGACGTCTATTAATCGTCATCCAAGTAACTCTCGATTTATTTGATTAGTTTCAATCATGAAGTATCCAGTTGCAACCTGTAGCCAAAACTAAGCGAACAGGTACATTTTTGCTCAATAGTTGTATGCATTCGGTTGACTGTGAGACTGCTTCCTGTATATGCATGCATACATACATACATATGTATGAGCATACCAGTGCACATTGCCACTATCCAACAGGTTGTCGACTGCATGAAAACCTAATAATCATCAAGCAAAAATTTCAAAAGCACCTCAATTCAATATTTAATACACTTAAATGTTTAAATTAATACACAGGTTTTGGCAGTAAGAATTAAATGTTATTTTAAAAAGAATTGAAAAAAAAAAAATACCGGTATTGATATCGAACAAAATTTCAATGTACAGATCATTGTCATGATCATTTCCAGATTGTCTGCTGCTGAGCGCAACCAACGTTTGGAAGAAATTATAAACCGGTTCGTTCCTTAGACAACAATAGTCGTGTTTTATAGTCAGAAAAAAAAACAACTGTCAATGCAAAGTTTTTTTTTGCCACAAACGACGGATTATTGGATACATTTTTTATTGTATTGCCATAACTTCAAAATTTTGCTTTGAAATGAAAGGTAAGGTAATAATGAACGAAATTTGAAACGCCAATGAAATCAGTGAAGTCAGCGAATCATCATAAATAGTTTTTTAATATTTATTAAGACATTTTTTATATGGAACAAGACCCATGTTAATGTACTCATGGCCCTGCAGTGGAACCGAGTCACATGATAAAAATAAGTCGCAAGTCCTATTTTAATTGAGATAGCAGGCACTAGGTAAAATACAAAGTGATTTACAAAATTTATTATATATATTCACTGTTCACTCGACCAAGCTCTGTCGTGATTGTGATACTTGCTT
This sequence comes from Polietes domitor, assembly GCA_947397865.1. Lineage (NCBI taxonomy): Eukaryota > Metazoa > Arthropoda > Insecta > Diptera > Muscidae > Polietes > Polietes domitor. The sequence goes on along the minus strand of OX377622.1, from coordinate 3,995,980 downwards.
ATTTGAAGGTGTTGCAATGGTGCTATCCTACAATACCAACAATTTGCCACAGCGTGCTGTAGGATATACAAAATAGACATAGATCAGTTGCAATGATGAAAAATAATTACAATTTGGTCTTTATTATTTTTACAACCTATGTTTAGAGCATGTTTCAAGGGAGTCGCCGAGTGATAACCATGATCGACGACACAGCAATAAACACACATTACTACACATCGGATTAACAATTGAATATGCTAGACTTTGGTCTACCACGTGAGTACCTACTAATAGGGATGTCATTTGGGAATTCCCGAGATTATCGGGATTTTTAAATAAATTCCCAGAATTAGTATTTATTTAACACTTAACATTTTACCTAATTCGGAGGTTGTGGAATCACGTCCATGTCATTTTGGGCTCTTTCGACTATTTGTTAAAAACAAAAGTGAACACCAAGAAGTTTGAATAAGTTTTGTGTGTTTCAGGAGATATATCAGATAGGTTGAAGATACGTCCATAATAAAGCGTTTAATTGAATGGTGAAATGTCAAAATGTTGAAATTAAAATTCATTTAGACCATTTATGCGGTAATAATCGGAAAGTGTAGTGTGGCATTATTGTCCATTGCCAGTAAAAAAAAAACTAAAATTGAAGAAAATAACAAATCATAGAGAATGTATTTATTATTTAATGTTGTTGTGTACACCAGAAAAATAGCATTCCTAAATCTGAATAAAATCCATACTCCAATTTAGTTCAACAATTTTACTCCAGTTTAGTAAAAATTTTCTTGAAAGTAGGAAAATTAACTAAGTATGAGTAACGTTTTTTCAAAGCCATAGTAAATAGTTAATTTACAAGAGATAGGGTAGTAAATTTACTTAAAAACATTTCATTGGATCTAATAAAAAAATTCTTACAATTGAGTAAACTCATACTTGTGTGGAAGAAAATTTCCAAGGTTTTAAATAAGAAAAAAATTAAGAAATTATATATTAAATAAGTAAATTTTAACTAACAAATGAGCTTTTTCTTAAAATTAATGTTTTTACTGAAGTTTATGCCGATTAATGAACATACAAAAATCACTTCAAATTGTTTAGAAAATTCTTGAATATTATTCTAAGAAGCAATTCATTTCGTTTGCAGATACTTATTTCTTAAATACTTCAAGTAATATTCTAAACAATCATGGATATAGAGGTATTCATAGAACTTTTGAGAAATATTTCATGTATTCATTTTAAAGGGTGATTTTTTAAGACTTGATAACTTTTTTTAAAAAAAAAAACGCATAAAATTTGCAAAATCTCATCGGTTCTTTATTTGAAACGTTAGATTGGTCCATGACATTTACTTTTTGAAGATAATTTCATTTAAATGTTGACCGCGGCTGCGCCTCCAGTTGTCCATCCGCTTAGTCCAATTTTGGCATTTCCACGTTTTTGAGTAACAGAGGCCCAATTGCTGCGAACGGCGACGAATCGATAATTGATGGTCATCATTAACATTGGCCGATACAGCTGCGATATTTTCTTCAGTTCGTACTCTACGTAAGCGTCTTGGTGGTTTAATGTCCAACAATGTAAATTTGGTGCGAAATTTAGTCACAATAGCCCGAATAGCCGCTTCAGTGGGTCGATTAAACTGACCATAAAATGGAAGCGTGCGATGAACTTTCTTAACAAAGCACGCATTTTGATAATAAAATTCAATGATTTGCAAGCGTTGCTCGTTAGTAAGTCTATTCATGATGAAATGTCAAAGCATACTGAGCATCTTTCTCTTTGACACCATGTCTGAAATCCCACGTGATCTGTCAAATACTAATGCATGAAAATCCTAACCTAAAAAAAATCACTCTTTATTTGTATTTATTTATTTAAATTGAATTATTTTAGTTAAATTGAATTTATTTTAAGTTCACTTTTTTCCTTAAATCAAGTATAATTTTCCTCAGTTTAAATAAAAATTAGCTTGCTTGAGGAAAAAATCAGAAAATTAGTTTATCAGCAGTAAATCAGTTTAAGTAAATATTTACTTGATTTGAGTAAGAATTTAAGTTTTTGGAAAATTTCTGCAAAATTTTTCATTGATTTATTAAAAATTTACTTGGTTTGAGTAAAAATTTACTTAGTTTTATGAAAATTGTACTCACATTTTGTAAAAAATGTACTTATATTCTGGAAAATCTCAGCAAAATTGTACTTAGATTTAGTAAAAATTAACTTGGTTTGAGGAAAAACTTTCTCAGTTTGAAGAAATTTGAACTAGAACCAAGTTCAAAGCATTTACTACTTCAAAGGAAAAGTTTGAACTTGATATGAGGAAATATTTCTTTAGAGCTATACGAAGTTCAATTTTCCCCAAAATTTTAGTTCATTTGAAGTCATTATAAGGTTCACTTTTTTCTGAGTGAAGGATGGACTGGCTTAGAACGTTAGGAAGAAATGTACCCTCGTTGTGTTACAGTTTTCGAGCTGGAACGCTGAAAACTTCACGGATTTCGAAAATTAGTCCGCTTTGGCATCCCTGTCTACATATTGTGGCTATCGAATAGGTAGGTTGTGTTGTTAATAAGCTGTCCTCTCTGACTGATGAACGAAATGCAAAGAGCATACAGCCAACATCCACGGAGGGACGGACGGATGGACAAGCAGGCTTAACCAACGAACCAACCAACCACATATAGAGGGCATTGTGTCTCATCACATATGCATAATCACATACATAAGTAAGTACTTATTTATTTAGGTATGGACGTGTTCAAAACATACTCACTCACGGAGCGTGCATTAGCGAGTGAGGGATAGCTCAGCTTACACACATGCATGTATAACTCAGTCGCACATACCGGTCGGTCCAATGTCGCACAGTGTCTGGGTACCCACATGTAGTGAGTGTCAAATACAAGAATTAAAAGATGTACCTTTGTACATTAGATTTATGAAATAGCGGTTAACACCAATGAAAGTTTTTCATATCATTTATGAAAGCAGTCACACAATCAATGGAAAAAGGACCGTAACATTTGTGAAAAATATTCATTAAATTAAGAAAAACATTTGAATGCATTTCATATCACTTACAAAACTTGAAAATATGCGCGAAATTTGTTCATAGGTTTTAGACATATTTTCACATATTTTATAATAAATCGAATATATTTAAAAAAATTTAAGCCAAATTCACAAAGAAACAATTTCTTCAAAAACGGTTTATAGTTTAAGAAATGTAGTCTGAAAAATTAATGATAAATTGAATACACAGCACAACTTCGATAAGGTGCTAAGTTTATTGGTTTTTGTTATTGTTATTATTTGAAATTATTAATATTTACAAAGATTTAAGCTCAAAAAAAATCTCATTGTTTTCGTATTCTTTTTCTCATCGGACACATTTCATTTTAGTACAAAAGTATAACTGCAGTAAAGTTGTTTTATTTCTATTGCAGCGACTATTTCCACCAGAAAAAAAACTAACCTCACTCTGTTATTTTTTTGTGTATTTAAAGAGTTTGTTTATGAAGGTTTAATTTTAATTTCGTATAGGTATTTTGACAATTAGGAGCTTGTAAGTTGTTTTGACTAATATTCGGAAAGAGAATTGTAGTTCTCATTTGGGTGAATCATTTACTTAATGAAAAATAATAATAGGCCTGTTCGATTGGGCTTACTAGTTTACGACTAAGATACTGGATAAGGTGGCATCATTGTTACCCATTGTTTTTTCTTTAATGGATCAACAGCAAAATTCTGGCAACAACACTAAGCGAGTAGTAAGCTACTTTCTTGTTAGGCGAGTAAATTCCATACAAAAATTAAGCTAGTAAGCCCAATCGAACAGGCCTAATATAAATAATTTAAACAGACGAAATTCATAAAAATATGTGCACATCATTTTCTGTAAGCTGCATTCAGAAAAAAGTAAACCCTATAAAATTTAAGAAAATTGGACTTCGTATAGCTCTAATGCAATATTGATATGAGTATCAAGTTCAAATATTTCCTTGATAGTAGTACATGCATTGGACTCGATTCTAGTTAAATTTTCCTCAAACCAAGTACATTTTTACTAAATCTAAGTAAAGTTTTCCTAAAACTAAGTAAGTTTTTACTCAAATCAACTTAATTTAAATTAAATTTACTTAAACTGAGGATAATTTTGCTGATTTTGTCCTCAAAACAAGTAAATTTTTACTTAGACTGAGGTTTTCCTTTCCTTTTTAATTGATACAAAGAAAAAGGTTAACATAAAATATCTTCGATTTAACTAAAAATAAAAATAATTCAAACAAATGATTTTACTTCAGACTATTACAAAAAATGACTACATGAAAAATTTCTCAAAAGTTTTCAATTGCTTCCTAGATTAATACTCAAGAATTTTTTAAACAATTTTTGATTAAGTTTATTAATTCTTAAAAGTACGAAGAACTCGGCGTAAATTTCAGTAAAAATATTAATTAGTTAATATTTCCTATATGGAATCTTTCCGTACAAAGAATTTCTTAATTTTTGTTACTTAAAACCTTGGAAATTTTTCTTCCACTCAAGTATGAATTTACTCAATTGTAAGAATTTTTGTATTAGATCCAAAGAAATGTTTTAAGTAAATTTACTACCCTATTTCTAGTAAATGTACTATTTACTATTGCTTTGAAATAAGGAAACTTTACTCATACTTAGTTAATTTTCCCACTTATAAATTTTTTTTTTACTAAAATGAAGTAAAATTGTTGAATCAAATTTGAGTATGGATTTTACTCACATTTAGGAAAGTTATTTTTCTGAGTGTGTTGTTCTGCTTTTTTAGTTACCGAATTATTATTTTTAATTAAAAAACATTTAACAATTTATCAAAATTCTTTAGCAATTTTCAAAATCAAGGTTTTTTTTGGCGAATGGATAACAATTCAATAAAAATATATTTTTTCTTTAATTTAAAAAAGAAAAATAATAGAAAAAGACGTAGTGTCGTGCGACAGTGTGCATGTGGTTTTATTAATGAATTAATACAAATCAAAGCCACTGCCGGAGAGTTGAGCAGCTGAACAGCCCCTTACATGTACACATGTATATATGTACGGACGGCGAGACGGCAGCGTAAAGCGTCTCTAAATATCGGCCTGGAATATTGGTGGCTATAACAACAATAACAACAGTTAATGTTAAGCCAAAAAAATGTTTTCGTCTTTATTTTTGTTATAAACAACGAACGCACAACAGACATACGACATACGCTAAATAAAACCTTATTAGTTTAAATCGTGATATCGCCAAGAAAGCAGCATATTCATCAAACCCGTTCCCAACTACAAAAAAAATATTGAAAAATTGATTGATAAAAACTATTCGTAATCTCAGAACTAATCAAAAGATAAACAATTTCACATCGCTTTAGCAGCGACCAAAGCTTGTTTTATTTAATTCAATTCAAATCTTATCTGGAATCCAGAAAGTACAAACAAACAAACACAGATTATCAACCCACCACTGATTAGCCATTCTTACAGAAGAGAGCCAGTGTAAGTTCTAAGTGAAAAGTAAATAAGTACACAATTAAAACAAAGTGTTATTAAACGATTCTTACAATTATATAATATTTTATTGAAAACAAAAAAAAAAAACAAAAAACAGCAGGTGCGTGCTACAACTATTACTATTTACCTAGTAAGCGTATCTTACATGACAATAAAAGATTTAGTGCAGATATACACGAACAAATCATACGTGACGTACCGTCGACCGATCTTCGTAGCGACATTAATCAGCGAATTGAAGTGAATCTCGAACCACCACAATTTGGTAACTATTAAACGGCAATCAAAGTGTCACACATGAATTGTTTGTTAAAAACAAACCATTTATTCATACAGTGGCCCAAAGAAATCATCTATAAATAAAAATATCGATTCAATTGGAGTAATGTAATTGTGATGGTAGAGAATAAAATAAAATTGCTCCAAATCGGATGGGAAACTTTGTATGGGCATAATAACTAAATATGATTCAATTCTAGTGCCCGTCCTTGTTTAAAAAAACTCTAGTACGATTGGACCAACATAAAGACGTGACAGTCGGCTCTGGTTCTGTGAGTGATTCAGAGTCGAACGGTGTTACAATTGAGTGCACAAAACGTTCATTAAAAAGTAATAAAAGTTCACATTTTTTTAATTGGGTCTACAAACAACAAAGGTTGTCCATGGAGAAGGTTATATAAGATTGTTGATCCTATTGATATTTTTTGATCAAATCACGTGACATTATTTAAATCTCTATATATTAGAAGAGCTGTTAAATGTCAATCGTTATTATCGGGTTCGAGTATTAATACTTTCGCGAAGATATAATTGGCGTATTTTATTTGCAAACAAGCGGATTTCCCACTTAATAGTATTTGTTATAAAAAAAGATGACTTTGAAAAGAAAAGAAGCTAGCTATTTACACCAGAAGTATAAAACTTTGCTAGGTTAACATTTTTTTCTTGGATTTTTTATTGCTTTTATATCTTGTGTTTGTGAACTACTTTAAAATTAAAAAATATGGATTAATGTAATCATTTCGAAAATCAAAATAAAAGAATTAAAATTGTAAAAACTTTTAAGAGTGAAATGGGGAAAAAGGATACAAATGATACGAATCAAACGACAACAGATATAAACATGAAATTCAGTTTATACATGCCTCTAATTGTGCAGACTATGTGAATATTTCGAAATTCGTACATTTAATAAGTAAAAAAGGAAGGTGGTGGAGGGTATATATGACTCGGCCCGGTCGAACTAAACGTCTTTTCAAAATAATAGTTGCACTCTCATTATAGAAATATAAGTCCGATCACACTTACATGTTAAATTAAAGGTAACTATGGTGACTACAAATGTCGTGAATATCATTTCCACATAGAAACAGTGATTTTGGAACGGTCTACAAAAAATTGGGGAAAATTGATTTTTTTCTTTGTAGGCGCAAAAGATTGTTTTAAGTCATGATTTTTTAATTTTTGTTTAAATAGTGCGAAATAATCACTTTGCAAAATAACTTTATATAACAAAATATTTTATTTGATAAAATGTCTATCTACAGAAGTTAGTTAATACGACGTATCACGAACAAAATTTCCCTGGGAAGGAATTGTTCCCTTAAATTTCCAAACATGATTTATGGTAAAATTTTCAAGTTTATTCAGCTTTCTTTCTTCGATTTGATACAGAGCTGTTAAATTTCGATTACGATTAGTAATCAATTACATTACTTTTTAAAAGGAATCGTAATGATTATATAATCCACTATTCAACAATTTCTGATTACTAATTGATTACGATTACAAATAATCAAAAAATAATCAGGATTACTTGCGATTACCGTTACCTTTCGGATTTAGCTGGCAAAAGAACGAGAACAGAAAAAATCAAAACTGACATATATTAAAAAGTCAAAAGTTTTGACAAACAGACTACTATGACTCTCATACCGATTTCGCGAGAATCAAAAGTAATCACAAAAAATCAAAAGTAATCTAAAATAGTCAAAAGTTATCTTTTAAAGTAGTCGAACTCATTTTTGATTACTTTTGATTATTTTTCAGTAATCGCAAGTAATCCCGATTATTTTTTGATTACTTGTAATCGTAATCAATTACTAATCGTATAAAACTGAATGTAATCGTATTGTAATCAATACTTGTACTTTAAAAAAAATAATCTAATTACTAATGATTACGATTACTAATCATTACTTAACAGCTCTGATTTGATAGCCTTATTTCTAAAACAACGCAAAGAAATGAAAGCTATTCCCGTGTTGCATTCATATTATCATATTTCGCCTAAAAGGGAGTAGAAAATTTCACGTGAACAAATTCCCCTTTTTTTCGCGATAAGGGTGAATATGTATAGGATTTGTTCACGCTATTTGAATTAAAAAGGGTCACGATTAAAAAATCGTTTACATCTAAAATAGTGTCATTCATATATTGTGAGCAGTTATTCGTGCTATCCCTTCGCGATATCCAGGTTAAAACTGTTATTTTCTTTATGATTTTTGATTACTGTGCAACTCACTTGTAAGGGTAAGGGTCTTTTATTGAGTAGAGACCTAATATTGATGTCGTTTTGTTTATTGCTTCTTGGACTGTATAGGGTATATTAGTTATTTATATCAATGTTAATATTGTTTTTAATTTAATTTTATTGTTCATAATAAAAGATGGAAATGCTTTGCAACCATATGGCACGGTTATTTTTTGATGATAATAAATTAAATTAAAAAAATAAATAAATTAAATATATTCATAGGTCTTTTAGATATAGAATTTGTTTTCTTTTTAGAATATTAGCTATTAAGAAATAACACAAAATAATTTTTCCATTTTTTCTATATTTTATGTTTTTGTTTTCAAAAAAAAAAAAAAAAATTTCCAAATTTTTGAGAGACTGCTTTTTTTATGAAAACGATATTCGCAAAATTCGTAGCCCTCATAGCACAATGAGATTACAAAAAAATTCGACGAAAATTAAAATTTTTGTATTTTTTTTTTAATTTAGACCAACAATTAATATATTTTTCAAGTATAGAAGGACAAAATGTTTGTAGCATATGCATTATCATCGATAGTACTCTAGAAACTCAAATATTTTACAGATACTTTCCGTCCTTCATCCCTCAGCACGTAATTTATAGTCTCCGATGAATATTTCCATTTCGGATTTGTGCGGAGACTTATTTGAAATGGAGCATAACAAAGTGTGCCTCCTCATTATTACTTTGGGCCAGTGTACATACATATATACACACATTCGTTACTACACGACGTTATTAGTGTTGTTAATAATCTTGACACAAATATATCCAAATACACAGCCATACATACATATGTATGTATGTATATACGAGTACATCTACCTATTCGCATACATACGTAATATACATATATGTACATATGTAAATATCATTTACAGGAGTATGGGCACAACAATGGGCATGTGGACAGATGACTATCGATTGGCGATTGGCTAAAGTCAAGCTCATGTGTTGTAATGTTAATATTAGGGTGCAAAGATCAGTAAAAAATGGAAAAACAACTAAAATCAGTTTTCGAATCTGAGAGTAATTTGGAAGAATATAAAAGCGAAATAAGCAGGACACGATCTATGTTGCTCCAGAATTCAATAGAAAAAATGCGCAAAAAAAGGGTAAAGTAAAAACGTGTTAAAATGTCGTTACTCGAAAGGTACTGACGGCAGCTATTTACTTTTTATAAGATACTACCACAAAATATGAAAAAGTTTATATTTTTCACTATGAAAAAATTATTGTAAACGCCCAATAATTCGACCAATAAGTTACCCTAAGGCAAGAATCTAAATTTATATTTAAAGTTCATTCAAGGGTCTATTAATACAGAAAAAATTGGACAAAAATGCAACATACAAAAAATTACATGGAAAACATGATTTTTAGGGGCGTTTCTAGGGCGACAAATATGCTACGCATAAAAATCCGTTTCATTTTTTAATAAAAATCTGGAAACCCATTTTTGCCCCTCTGCTATTCATTTTTTAGTAGGATAGGAACATATGAGCCAGCCTAAGTCGGAAATCCAAAAAAATTTATATGAGCTATTTTTTCTTTATTTCGATTTTATTACTACAAAATATGTGCAAAAGGTCGCTCCTTAAAGCACCACCCGCACAGATGTCCCCATCCTAGGTACACTTAAAGTCTTTTTATACTCACCACATAAGGATGGGGGTATATTCACTTTGTCGTTCCGTTTGTAACACATTGAAATATTCATCAGAGACTCTATAAAGTATATATATTCTGGGTGGTGGAAAAATTCTACGAAGATCTAGCCGTTTCCGTCTGTCTGTTGAAAGCACGCTAGCCGCCGAACGAGGTGAGCTAGGAGGTTCATGTTTTCTCTGAATGTGTCTTATGGTTGCAGATCGGCTGGGATTGAAAGTGGGCGAAATCGACACATACTTTTTTTTAATGGATACAATTGAAAAAGAGGGATAAAAATGGAACCAACCAAACCGCTGAAGTTGAAATCACACATTAATTTGACTGTGTAGAGGCGAAACATAAAGAATTGTTTCTAAATTTGTATTTTAAGGGGAACATGACGCGAAAGGGGATACAATTGTTACCAACCAAACGGCTGCGGTTAGAATAGTGATGTGTATTTCTTTCGATATTCCGGATGAACTTGGTACCAACCCAAACGCTGAAGTTGAAGTCATCACTTTTTTTCAAATCCGTACTTTTAGAGTCAACATGAAAAAAGAATAGAACTGCTATTAAGAAAACTGCTGAATTTAAAATCGAGAAAAAAAGGGGTGTAGATTCTACTGAGAACGTGAAACATATTGGATCTTCAATATTAGTGCTTCTCCTATTAAAATGGAAATGGGAAATTCGGCCCTGAGGGAAATTGTTTCTACCTGACAATGTACCTGATATTTAGGTCATATTTTTGAAGATTGCTGCCTCATGTTCTCTTTTTGATTAATCTTGAAGTTTTATATTTATATAGTAAAGGACTTCAATATTATAATAATTAAGCATCACTATTTATTTAAAGCAGCGCACATAAGTATGCCTTGTCACAATTATTAGTGCACTTCTATGTAAAGTTGGCAGCCTCTAATCTGCCGGTAATACTATGGAATGCATTCCGTGATGGAGGGTATATAAGATTTGGCCCGGTCGAGCTTAACGCCTTTTTACTTGTTAAATTTCATTAATTAAAATTAAATTCAAATCCTCTATGATTTTATGTTTGACTACGTACTCACAATTTTCTTATAAATATAAGATAGATATAATATTTTTCAAAATTCAAAATTTTGAAAAGCGAAAAAATGAGAGAAATCGTTTTCTAATGTCTTAGGTTTCTTCAATGTAACATTTGCTTTATTAGCTTGAAGTTACGTTTTATTATTTTAAGTCTTATTCAGTTGGTTGTTATGAATATTTAAAAAAGCCATTGCATTTGAGGAATAAACCTTTTTCGGTCCAAATACTTCCATATTTATGAAGGTGAAATGATTATCGATATAAAGAGTGATTTTTTTGAGGTTAGGATTTTCATGCATTAGTATTTGACAGATCACGTGGGATTTCAGACATGGTGTCAAAGAGAAAGATGCTCAGTATGCTTTGACATTTCATCATGAATAGACTTACTAACGAGCAACGCTTGCAAATCATTGAATTTTATTATCAAAATGCGTGCTCTGTTAAGAAAGTTCAGAAAGAAAGAAATTGTGTTCAGCGACGAAGCTCATTTTTGGCTCAATGGGTACGTAAATAGGCAGAATTGTCGATTTTGGAGTGAATATCAGCCAGAAGCATTGCAAGAGCTACCAATGCATCCAGAAAAAGTCACAGTTTGGTGCGGTTTATGGGCTGGTGGCATCATTGGACCGTACTTCTTCAAAGATGATGCGAATCGTAACGTAACTGTGAATGGTGAGCGCTACCGTGAGATGATATCCAACTTTTTTTTGCCCAAAATGGAAGAACTGAACTTGGTTGACATGTGGTTTCAACAAGATGGCGCTACATGCCACACAGCTCGCGATTCTATGGCCATTTTGAGGGAAAACTACGGAGAACAATTCATCTCAAGAAATGGACCGGTAAGTTGGCCACCAAGATCATGCGATTTGACGCCTTTAGACTATTTTTTGTGGGGTTACGTCAAGTCTAAAGTCTACAGAAATAAGCCAGCAACTATTCCAGCTTTGGAAGACAACATTTCCGAAGAAATTCGGGCTATTCCGGCCGAAATGCTCGAAAAAGTTGCCCAAAATTGGACTTTCCGAATGGACCACCTAAGACGCAGCCGCGGTCAACATTTAAATGAAATTATCTTCAAAAAGTAAATGTCATGGACCAATCTAACGTTTCAAATAAAGAACCGATGAGATTTTGCAAATTTTATGCGTTTTTTTTTTAAAAAGTTATCAAGCTCTTAAAAAATCACCCTATAGATCCAAACATAGTATAAACTTGATAGCCTAATTCGCTTAGATGCTAATATTTCAGTCAGATGGAGTGACATGGTTAGATCACTTTCGGCTCTCAGATCAACATTTCTAGATATATAATCTCCAGCATTTTCTGGATTCAGACTGAGATTAATATGACAGAATGTAAATACTGAATGTATATATTTTTTGTTTTTTTTTTTTATTGAAATTTTGTTAAACAATGACAATGTAACAATAAAATAACATTTGAACTTATTTCAAGGTTTTCTTTCATATTATTCCCGTTATCGGGTCGTTGTGCTCCAAATCAGGTTAGCTGCCTTTAACAGCCAATATGTATTTATACTCAAATTGAAAACAAGAGCGTAATGATTTAGAAGAGTGGCTTAATTAAAACAAGCTTAACAGTTCTAAGATAATTATGAAGTAGCCGAAGTACATACGAGCAGGTAGTATACATATGTGACTGTTCATAGAACAACGTTAAGGGTATTCATTATAAAAATAACTTGAAATAAAAATTATTCTTCCATTGGTATTTACGACGTAGGGGGTGATGGAAAAACAAGTACTAGAGTAAGCCAATATTCAGGTGCTAGGGTCTATAACATGTCAAAAGAGTATCTTGAAAATAAGACTCCACGTTAAAAAGACCCTAGAGGGCGCTTTCACTGAAACATAAAAATTAAATATTATATGTGAACGCCATGGCGTATTGTCCATAACGTTTTATATTTTGAAAATTATTGGAACAGTAAGCATTTGCTAGTCAGTTATTTTATGTTTTTACGAGGCACTCTAGCGTTTGCCTTCAGGTTATCGTTAACTTATCAGTTACTATCTAAATTTTGTCTTAGATCTAATATAGTAATATCACTACAACAATCAATCAAATGTTACAAACATTCTCATTTACAAGTTACAATTAGTAATAATTAAGATGTTTCAAAGAGTTGTTGATGTACGAATACGAACTCTGCATACTGTATGTACCTATATTCTGTGGTGTCTGGCGGGTGTTGCTGAAAATAGCATTTGTTCCCAGTCAGAAACTACGGACGGTACAAAAAAGGCGTTTTCAAAGCGCTCTTTGTCAGTAGTACTCATTTTATTTACAATATTTCTGATAATACAAACAAAAACGCAGATTTGAAACACTTAAAAACATGTTTAAAAGTAATAGTTTTGCAACATTTGCTATCGTTCATAAAATGAAATGAAAAAAATTAATGAAAAGTTTCCAGGCTCGTTTTTCAATTTTTACAACGCTATAGAAAATATATTAGAAATAGTAGTTTTATTAAAAATATTTAATAACATTTCCTAAAATATATTGCCTCTGGTTGATCAGAAAATTGAATGTGAGACATTTGTGTTTTGTTAAGTTTAAATAAAATTATTTAAATTATTGTGTTTATATCAATTACCCTATCCAAGCAGGTGGTAATAATACACTTAACTTAAATCAGTAATATCACTAAAAATATTGCCCTTCAAAAGAAATCGGCATATCAGATTGAAAGGATTGCAGCTCTGAGAGCGCTTTATTTTTGGTACAACCTAAACAATAATCGGCCCAGCAACAAATTTTCCAAAACCACATCATATCACTATTTGACGATGTTTGCATATTTATTTAGATGGAAACTCATTTTATTTATTTATTCACCCCTATCGCGAATAAATGTTCCCTCAAAACGTTTTCACGTTCCACGAAATTCCAATCGGCAATATTGTTCCCTGAATAATTCCCTTGTTCAAAAAAATTCCCCCTATCGTGAACGATTTATTTTTGTGGAATTTTTTCCCTTTTCACTAGGATTTCACTTTATTTTTGCAAGCGAACAGCGAAATGTTTATTTTTGTCTTCAAATATTAAACAAAACTAAAAATATTTGTTTTACACGACTTCATGATCTCTGATTCTTGATATCCATCAAAGAATAGCTGTCAAGCACAGGGTTTTACAATTGGAGGAGTCGCGGAAAAACTGATCCGATCAGGTATAACATTGCATCTTGAATGTTGACAACCACTTTTTAACATTTAATCGGGATTTTCCCCAAAAACACTACTTCGAATATATCTTGTTCCTGAGAGCAAGCTTAAAATGTAGGTTTTAAGGCCTCGATCTCTCGAAGTCGAGCTTCCCCCTTAACATTGATGGATTCAAATCAAAAACTTTATCAATGGTGAAAATTTGTAGCATTTCAGTGATGTGCAACTAAACTAGAGTACGCCCTTCTTGTTCTTCTAATAAAAGAATAGTTACATGTATACTTCCAGAGTAATTCATTTAATTAATATGTTTTAAGCTTAACTTCCAAACACTGCGCACTAATAATTTATTCATTTTACACAGCTGTTCATTTTCGATACATCACTACAGATTCGAAGTGAACAAACTGTTCCTTATTGTTCACGGTAGCATTTTCTACTTCCCGTGAAGTGAACAAATTTAGGGAACAAATATTCCACGTATTATTCGCGATAGGGGTGATTGTTTCTATATTTTTGCAGGCAAATATAAAGGGTGCTTAAATTTTCAGGGCCTATGTTGATTTTGAATTAAACACAAATTATTTAGGAAATTATTAGCATTTATTTTTATTATGATAATATTGGTATGGTTCAATTATGTATGGAACAAAATATCGGCCAAATGGCCGCCACGACCTCGACGGCACACCTCCATCCGATGGTCCAAATTTTCGATGACGCTGAGGCATAATTGAGGTTCTATGCCGTCAATGTGCCGAATTGTCTCATACTTTAGCTCTTGAATTGTTGCTGGCTTATCGACGTACACCTTTTCTTTCAAATAACCCCAAAGAAAGAAGTTCAACGGTGTCAATCACATGATCTTGATCCTTCGCGTTGTTGTTGTTGATTATAACGAAATAAAAATCCTAAACATGGCCCCCTCATTTTCTTACTTCAAGTGAATGAACGCAACGCAAACGCGAAGGGTAATGGTATTATTTAAAGCACTTGGCGTTTGGTTTGTTCGTCTCAAATTATTATTTTTTTAGATAAAACGTATACAGAACAGTTCGCCATAAATCGCGACCTAAAAAAAATTAATAAAAATTTGACATCGAAAACCACAAAAACTAAACTTAACTCAAAAAATTATTTTTAAGTGAACGCTTGCGTGTTAAAACGAACATTTTAGTGAAGTTACGCGTTGTGTTTCAGAAATGAGGGGGCAAGTAACTTAAATAGTTTGCTCCTAAAAATATGCTTCAAAATTTTTGTAAATTTAAGATCAAACTAAGAAGCTAAAAAGCATGAGCTGATGCTAAAACAAAGCTTCGTCGACAATACAGTTAGCTTGTTGTAATCGTTGGGTAAAATTCGTATGTGCGAATTTACCAAAAAGTAACATCCTATCATGGTTCAGGTGGCAGTAGAAAGTCGGTATATCCTAGAATTGATAAGTTGCAATACATCTTGTAACGACTCTAGTCAATCAGTTGGTGTCTAATTGGGTTGGTGTGTAATGTTTTTTTTTTCTTTAAAAATACAATATCATCACCATAATTGTGATGATATTCAGCTTAGCCTTTACATTACGCGATCTGTCAAAAAATGACAGGTCGCGTGAAAAGTCGCATAGTGAAGGGTGATTTTTTAAGAGCTTGATAACTTTTTTTTTTAAAAAAACGCATAAAATTTGCAAAATCTCATCGGTTCTTTATTTGAAACGTTAGATTGGTCCATGACATTTACTTTTTGAAGATAATTTCATTTAAATGTTGACCGCGGCTGCGTCTTAGGTGGTCCATCCGCTTA
This sequence comes from Polietes domitor, assembly GCA_947397865.1. Classification (NCBI taxonomy): domain Eukaryota; kingdom Metazoa; phylum Arthropoda; class Insecta; order Diptera; family Muscidae; genus Polietes; species Polietes domitor. The sequence continues at coordinate 3,980,194 of OX377622.1, read as the reverse complement.
GTCCAATTTTGGCATTTCCACGTTTTTGAGTAACAGAGACCCAATTGGTGCGAACGGCGACGAATCGAAAATTGGTGGTCATCATTAACACTGGCCGATACAGCTGCGATATTTTCTTCAGTTCGCACTCTACGTAAGCGTGTTGGTGGTTTAATGTCCAACAATGTAAATTTGGTGCGAAATTTAGTCACAATAGCCCGAATAGCCGCTTCAGTGGGTCGATTAAACTGACCATAAAATGGAAGCGCGCAATGAACTTTCTTAACAGAGCACGCATTTTGATAATAAAATTCAATAATTTGCAAGCGTTGTTCGTTTGTAAGACGATTCATGATGAAATGTCAAAGCATACTGAGCATCTTTCTCTTTGACACCATGTCTGAAATCCCACGTGATCTGTCAAATACTAATGCATGAAAATCCTAACCTCAAAAAAATCACTCTTTATAAACAAAACCACACGATTTCGTGAGAGGAAATTTTTACAGTCTGTTCGAATTTATCATTTCTTGAAATTTGTCAAAAACTCCACACTTTTGTGCGATCAGGGTTATATTTGACGAGGCAAGCAAAGGAAAACAGAAACAAAGTAGGCAAAAATTAAAACCGCATGTTAAATGTTTTTAATTTAAGTTTTTTATTGAAATTGAGAATAAACAAATTGATATTGAGAAAAGACAAATTATTGAAAAATAAATTAATATTGAGAAAATACAAATTGATATTGGGAAATTAACATATTATATATATTATAAATAAGAATAAAATTGTATTTTCTGAATTACTGTTTACATTTCTTATTTTCAATTTGTATTTTCCAATTTCAATTTGTATTTTCTCAATTTAACTTTTATTTTCTCACTCATATTTTCAACTGAAAATCGTGTAGAAATATTAACGTATTTGATACTTTTGGACTTGTCTCTCCTGAACATTTTACTTTTTCGCGATAAGCGTTTTTTTTTCTGCAAAACACATAAATATGATTCTAACACTTATTGCGGTTCTGAAAACCTTCTGCAAATATCCACGATTAGTAATATTTTCTAAAATGAGTACCCATATTGAACTGATATTGATGCGAATTTGTAATTAAAAGTTTTCTTCATGAACATACGCACGGACGGGCGGACGGGCATAGGTACAAGTCCTACAAATGTACGTATGTATGTACATAAGTACTACATATTCTATATTTGTCTTTATAATCCAAGTTAATTATATGCAGCTGTTGCAAAAAATATTAAAAATTCAATATATCGCATGAAGGTTTGCAAAATGTCACTTTTTCTTGTTTTGCTTGGAACAGCACAGGAGAGAGTAATTTTCCATGCCACTACTTAGTCCAATTTCAACAATACCACGGTACACATCCACTGGCGATACAATGTACACAACAGTTCGCTGTAGATCGTGTAAATAATTAATAATAATTGTTTTATTTTTTATTTACAGTTGCAGTTACAACTACGCTAAACTGGGATTATGGACAAAACTAAGGAATACAAGACCACAGTGCACCATACAGTGCTAGAAATACCATTGGGTGATGATGGTGAGTCCATGAAATTTCATTTAATAAACTACAACATGTGTGTTTTATTTCCATATTCCCATAAAATATTAAATAAATGCATAAATTCATTTTTTGTTCTCTGACACAAATTGCAAAATTTTCCGGCACTTTCGACGTAATGGCATGGGCGGAATTCACGGTCTGATGTATTTGTGATAAACTTGATAAATTTTCTACATCAAATCGTGACATGCAACACAAAATACAATAGGGTTTCAAGATTGTATGTTTGACACATCAGGGCTGTTTTTCTTTAAGATTGAATGACGAAGCTGCGATAACAAAAACGTAAATAAAAAGTTAAAATTTCGCTAAAAATATATATTTTTTATATAATTATAAAACCATGGCACAGTAACATAGGTAGTGTCGCTCGAACAGCTGATTAAATTTTATCATTTCAATATTTTGATTGTCAAATTTATAGATGCAGGTTCATGTGAAGGGGGGTTCCACTCCTCCAGAGAGGTTTCGAATAAATATTTTTTACAATCTTTCTAAACTTTTATAGCTCTAAAATTAAGAATTTGTAAATACTTTTTAAATAATTTGTCTTTTTGTAAGATTAGTTGAAAACCATCCCCCAAGGTCAAAATCCTACACATGGCGCTGTTTATATGAATGTGAATTGACAATCAAAATGCTAAAATACACAGTTTAGTTGTTATTGGGCAATTGCTTCCTCTATTATATATTACCTCTATTATTGTGCCATGTATAAAACAATAAATCGAATTGAAATAAATATTTTTTTGAAAATTTATTTTGATACAAATATTTATATTGTAGTTGGCGACAATGTGAAAAAATATTTTTTATTAACGTTTTTGTTATCGCAGCTTATCCGGCTGAAAGAAAATCAGCCCTATCATCGATTTTCAAAAGTAATGTAATTTGTTTTTGTAAACATAAAAAATTGGCTAAAAATATGAAATTTATCAAAAATACAAAATACAACATCGCTATGGTTTCTCATAATTTTGAAACAATAGAAATTGTTTTAGAAATGCGGGTTGGTAAATAAAACACACCAAATATAACAACTTCAATTAGATAAATTCCGTTTCAATAAAAGATCGGATCTCTGAAATAAACAAAAATGTTGATTTTCCATTTTCAATTAAGTGAAGCCAATTGTCTGCATATTTTCAGATAAAGCCAAACCCAGCAATGGCAACGCATTCCAGGCCGTGCATTCACACAATATGGAAATTATTGATCTGGGTAAGATAGTGTATATACATATAGTTTTATTTAAATCCTTTAAACAAAATATAAAGTGCAATTCAAACATCTGCTTTAAATTTTGAAAAACAAGTGCAAATTTCTAAATTACTTATTAAAGATAAATTTTGAATCCGAAACAGTATAATAACGCTTTTTCCGGCTTTCTGATTTTCTTTAATAAAAGTTCAGATATATTATTAATAAAAGAATATTAGAAAAAACTGGATATAAAGTAAATAATGCCAAAAAGTCAGGAACTGTCGGATTAAATGCATCAATTTTTGCGTTTTCGCATAAAATGATTCATTCGTTCGTCATTTTTTTCGGTGTGAGAGAGAAGATTCCACTTTCATTGTCTGTTTTGGTGCTGTTTTTCATTTCCCAAACAAATAATATGCAATAATAATACACTCGGAAAAATTGCATTCAACAGTTTTACTCCAGTTTAGTTAAAGTTTCCTTAAGCGAAGGAAAACTAAGTACACTTTCCTTATTTCAAAGCCAAAAGAATTGTACATTTACTAAAAATAGTGTAGTAAATTTACTTAAAAGCATTTTTTGGAACTAGTAAAAACCTCTTACAATTGAGCATATTCATACTTTTGCTTTTAAGAAAGATAATAATGAAGAAATTTGTTTTATGGAAAAAATTTAATTTAGGAAGATTTTACTTAAAAATATGTTTATACATTTAAATAAAGTTAATATGAGTACTTAAATTTATGGCAAGTTCTTCGTACATGCAAGTATTAATGAACTTATAAGAAATCTTCAGTGTGTTTAGACGACTACATGAATAGTTGTCTAAGATGCAATTCTCGTTCCTTTGCCAAGAATTTCTTCTTATGTACCTCAAATATTATTCTAAACAATCACTGCGAAGGCGCCTACCTAGCCTTCGCAGCAGTCGTGTGAAATAGCTCAACTCTTTATGGTAGAAGTGACTTGAAACGTTTGAGAACTATTCCATGTTGTGATGATTTGATATGATAAGAGTACCGTTTTCCCTAGGTTTTGTTAAATTGGACTTATTCTAAGTAATCTTTTTCCTTTTAACAAAAAGTCGGTTTAAGGAAAATTGTCCTCTAATTGAGTAAAAAAATTTGAGTTTTATTTGGTTTGCATGTAACCATCTTACAAGAATCTCATAGTTACCAGCAATACTTCTGCCAAAAAATAATAAACTAATAAAAAATATATAAATATGTAAAAGTTGTTCCTCTATGAACTTTGTATTGAAATTATTATTTAGTTTTCAAATAATTTCATTTTATATGTTATTCAAATTATCTGAATCACTTAAAGTGGACATTATAAATAAAACAATGTTTGTTTACATCACCACAGATCGATGACAGTGGATGTAGTGTGACGTAGATCATTTTGAAACTACTGCTGAAGGCAATTTTGTCATTGTAAAGGTACATTTTTATAAATGTCAAAAAGTAAAGTTCTTAAATTAGAGATCAGATCAAAGTAAAGAGAAAAATTAGCATATCTCATTTTTTGGATTTTTGACTTAGACCACTATCATACAAACTGGCACATATATTCAGTTTGCTCCTTGGCATTTCTTCCCCTATTCGCCGTAAACTAAGTTCTGAGGGTTTATTCTGGTTCGGTTAAAACTTTTCAGTGAAAAATATTCTACCATCAGCACTACTCATAAATTGGTGGTGACATATTTTTTTCATACGAAAAGTTCTCACAGAACCAGAATCTACCCCTTGTTCTTCAATATGTTTTTTCCAAAACACATCTTCCAGCATTTAGTGTCATTGAGTCGAACTTCAAAAAATATTTGTATAAACAATTTCATATGGGTGGTGGGGTGGTAATATATTCATGTTTGAAATTAGTTGTACTAGTTCACTAGCTCACCGACGGCAGGTATAAGGGGTTATATCGAAGTAGTGGCCTAAAAGGTTGCTGGTTTTCAGAAAAACTACAGTCCAAATTTGTTGATTGAAGTAGTTTTTTTTTTTTTTCAAAAAAAACTACATTTTTGAATGTGTTAATTTGTTTCTTTGTACGATCTTGTAGTATTAATGACTGAAATCGGCGTCTATTTTATTGGACCTATACTTTATTCCGCCAAAGTTCTGAGTCAAAGTCTTAAGATCATTAATTTTACTAATATGCGTACAAATAGAATAGAAGGTTCTCCTTTTTGCACACTCTAATACTATTATACATTATATAAGAACTTTTTAAATGCTATGAGAAATGTTACGTATAATAATGAAGATTGATAATAAAAACGTGGACTAATGATAATTTTGCATTTATTAAATTTATGCCAACTAATCATGAGCTGTGACTATTTATATATAGCACTTAAACGCCGTCAGTAACACAAAACAAATATGGTTATCGGTGATATTGGCGAACATAACATAATTCGCAAAAGGTTCACCAGACGATAGCCGTATGAACTCGCCATACTTACAGTGTAGTTAAATAACGACGCAACTAATGTTAAATTAATGTCAACTAATCTTGTGAATATTTGAACGATAGATAAATCTAACGATATTTTTATTAAATAACCGTATTTGATAGAAATGATTTAAAATATGTAGATTTCGTATGATGAGCACATAAATCCTGTTCGTATCTCAACAAAAAAAGTAGCGAAGATCTTTAAAGAACAGTAGTTCAATGGAACGACGGGAATAAATATATATGTATAGTTCACAGAGGCATGTTTACACCCATTATGTCAAACGGTTTATAACAATTCATTAGAGATTTATGCGTATTAGCAACATTTTTCAACATTTTCAAAAAAGGCAACTGAATATAGCAAAATCAAAATTCAGATATTTTATGTTTTTTTTTAGCAGTTTGATTGGTAAATTCAACTGACTGGATAAATGTCAAAGTGCCAAATGAAGAATAATAATGTTATTGTGCTGAATGTTTGTTTAACATTATAAACCGAAATAAAATATGTAGATGAAACAATCACTATTAGGCGGTGTTTTGTGCCAATTCGATGGTAACCTTTGCACGCTCTCTGTCACAGGTTCAACAAAATTCGGTCTATACATGCTCAACGCCATTGCAAATATAGTTTGCCAAGAGAATTGCAAGTAAAACTATATTTTTCTTAGAAGATGCTGATATGAAACGGACTATACAAGAGTGAGGATACTTTATGTTGGCTTATTAGACTCAACTAGGCAACGTTTTGTTTCTTTATGGCTTTATTTAGGGCTTCCTATGACCAGTGGTATTGCAGAAAAGAAAATTGATATCAACCCGGAACCCGATAAATATCGCGATTACAAATTCACTAAATGGATGAATATGGACCGCCACAAAAATCTGAGCGAGAACATTGGCCGCTACTGTTTTGTTAGTAAGATTTTGTTTTAAGCAAACAAAGAAAATGGCTGAAATGTATTTCCAGGGGATCTTTTTTAAATCAGTCTCAAACATGGTTTTATACTAAGCTAAGACTAAACAAGTAAGAACGGCGTTAAGTTCGGCCGGGCCGATCCACCATGGATTGCATTCCACAGAGGTTGTCGGTTTTCGTAGAAGTGCTGTAATATTACAGGAAAATATATTTTTTTTAATATTGCCAAACCAAAACAAATACAAATATATATAAATATAATATTTTAATTATTTCAAACCACGCTTATAAGGTAATGCTACCAATACGTCAATTCAAAAAATAAATATTCTTATATTTATATTTTCAAAAATATTTTCAAGGCCATAAATATTGGTAGATAGTGGGTGCTACAGTTGGTTGTATTTCCATTCTATTTGAATTCCAAAAGTACAAATTTTGAAAATCCATTATCAGACGTACATAGTGCAAAATAACCTAACTTCATGTTTCAACCAATTTTTGTCGTAAATGAAAAATTACGAATTTGGAAAAAAAATATTTTGCGTGTCTATGCAGTCAGAGGAATTCCATGATTCCAGCTGCATCCATTTGGTTGGTACCATTTTTACCCCCTTGACGTTTCTACGCAATTAGAATTTTATCATTCTAGCTGTAGTCGTTTAGTTGGTACTATTTTTATCCCTCTGTACCATTGTATCTCTTGAAAGTACTAATTTCGAAAAATTCGTCTATTTTCCGTGTCTACGCAGTCAAAGGAATGTATACTCCGAATTTCATGACTCTATCTGCGGTCATTTGATTGGTACTATTTTTATCCCCTTTTTTCATTTTAACCCCAAAAAGTACGAATTTCGAAAAATCAGTTTATTTTCCGTGTCTACACACTCAGAGGAATGTATACTCCGAATTTCTTGACTCTAGCTGCGGCCATTAGATTGGTACTATTTTTATCCCCTTTTTCATTTTAACCCCAAAAAGTACGAATTTTAAAAAATCCGTGTATTTTACTTATCTATGCAATCAGAGGAATGTATACACCGAATTTCATTATTCTAGGTACAGCCGTTTGGTTGGTGCCATTTTTATCCCTCTATTCCTACCTATTTAAACCTTATAAGTACGAATTTGGAAAAATACTTTTATATTATGTATCTACTCAATTAGAGGAATGTACACACCGAATTTCGTGTTTCTAGCTGTTGTCGTTTAATATGTACCATTTTTATCCCTTTTTTGCCCCATTTCACCCCCTACAAATAAGAATCACTTTATGGTGCACGTTTTTGCTATAAGGGGAATGCGCATACCAAATATCAAGCAAATATAAACAGACATATTCAAAAAACATGCTTAAATACGCTAAAATATTAGGGATTATTATGGGTATTTTTAGTCCTTGTGAGGGAAAAATTTTTCCCTTTATGCCGATTTACCCCCATTTCAATCCCAACCGATCTACGACTATAAGACGCATTTATGGAAAATTTGAACGTTCTAGCTCCTTTGGTTTAGATGCTAGCGTGCTTTCAACAGACGGACGGACATGGCTAGATCGTCTTAGAATTTTATGACGATCAAGAATATATATACTTTATAGGGTCTCAGGTCGATATTTCAAGTTGTTGCAAACGGAATGACAAAGGTAGTATACCCCCATCCTGGAGGTGGAGGGTATAAAAACCATGCTAATACACATTCATAGTCATTACGAATTTATATGGAATATTTCAATGACCCTGTGTCGGTGAAAACCAAAAATTTTGAAGTTATGGCGATTTTTTTAAAAATAAGCATAAAAAACAAGTAATTAAGTTTCAGTCAGTTAAACCGACTTATATATACCCTCACACTCCGAGAACATGTGTATGGAAGGACTTAAATTTTTCTTAGTGCCGGATTATATGTGTGGGAGGTACTGGAAGTTTGTGGCAATTGGTGTATGTCACTTTCTATGGGAGATACTAGAAGGGGTGTGACAATATCGCCCATATTTCAAACGTCTATAAAAGCATTGTCATAGTTCAAATTTCAGAGTGTTCCGACCATCCGCATATATGTGATGACAGCTTTAATTTTAGGTAGATTAAGGTGATTTGTATGGGAGGTACCAGAAGGGGCGTGGCAAAACCCTCCAAACCTTACACGTTAAAATTGCTTATAAAAACTTTATCATATACCAGAATATAACTAATTCCGACTATCCGTGTGGAAGTTTCATTGGTTTTTACTTAACATAGAAATTTGGACCATTTGTATGGTAGGTACCAGAAGGGCGTAGCAATTTCGCCCATCTTCGAACTTAAACTAATTTTGGGAATAAATTACCATGTATACCAAAGTTTGAATTGATTCCTTAACTCCCTTCGAGAGTTATCGTGTACACCAGCCAGCCAGACAGACGAGCGGATATGCATCAAACATCTTAAAATGTTGTGAAACGGATTTGGTCCAAACATACTTAGGGTCTTAAGTCACTCCTTCAATGCGTTACACTTTTTTCTGTCCCAAATGATATATACCCTCCTACTCTGTAGAGTGAGGGTATAATTCATTTATACTCGGTCATGTTGCAATGGTTTGATATGGTTTGATGATTTTTCTCAATAGCAATCATGACGTCGATTTTTAGTAATTATTAGAGATTATTTAGCTGGTGTCCGGCTCACGAATGAACAGTGATAAAACCGAAATATGTTTATATATAAATTGCTTAACGTTTTGGATGGGCTGTGCCTTTTTAAATACTTTTCAACAATAAATTTCCTTTGTCTTTGCAAAAAGAATAGTGCAAAATTTCAAATAACGAAAAGGCAAACTTTTCAACAAATTATAAAAGAAAGAAATGCTTTGAAAATTTACTTTAAAGATGCAGCCTTGTAGCATCGGCAAAGTATGGTATACTATTATTGTTAAACAATAAACTGTATTGTTAAAATGCTGTAAAACTCATATATATGTATATATATGTGAATAATTAAATTTCCTATCATAATTATTTAGTTATTATAAGATTTTATCTAAATTATTCCTTTTATCTTACAAAATAATGATAATAACCTGTACTCGATATAATAATTTTATCGATTTAATGAACATGACTGACAATCAATTGTTCGTTTAATCGGGCATCCGCTGTATTTGAAAGCAAATATGATTAAGTCGAATTAATAAACATAGCTCATACGCCACCAATTCTCTGTCATCAACTTCTGGCACTTTCGTCGGTGAGTATTTGTTGAATCGAATCACTCCTTGTATGGAGTTACCCATGTCCGCCCATCCGACCATATCTACCTGTAATCGAAGTACTTTATTGTTGAAAAAAATTGCTTCATATTTACTTATAGACTCCAATCGAAATGCCACTTTCACTTCTTATCACTCTAGGGAAGCCATATATTGAATTCGGTATTGGTCAGATTTGCCATATCACGTTAAATTTCAAATACATCGATACTTCTTACCACTGGAGTTGATTTGTCCAATGATGAATACAAATAATAACACACCGTCATCAAATTGAGATAGTTCCGAAAATAAAAGCGAATACTTATAAAGATCAAAATACTGAGATTTGAGCAAATCAAGGTTTTGTATAAGAGCTGAGTGTATATCACAGTAGGCCTTACATACCAGAACTTTCAAAACTATTCAAAAACTTCAGTGTTTACAGAATTTTTCACTCAATAAAATATAAATTAATTTACTCACAATTCTTCCAAAAAATAAAATGTTTGGTCACCTATGGAAATGACCTTTGGTATTGACAATGTATTTAAATGTACTCAGTCTTTTTTGTCTGTAAAATAAGTTTTTATTTGTGCTTTTGAAATTTGAGTTCGGATTTTGTATTTCAATGAGTTTATCGTCCGTAGCATTGCTGTCAGTGTAGATAGGTATTACCGACAACAAAAACCATATTGAACTCTGCCTCCCAACTAGGGATCCAAGGCATGTGTGTACTCATGATTCGTTTATATAGATATCTCATTCAGTGTTGCCAATTAAACACATTTCCTTTCACTTGTATATCAATTAAAAATGATGTGCTTTTTTACAATTTTCAGGAACTCAAGATCGCATGCAGAAGTTAATAATTTAATTGTGTGAAGACAAACGACTCTGCTAAACATTTTAGTATTTTTTAAATAAAACTTTTGCAACGTATGATACTAAAACCCATTTTCACCAACAACTGGTTAGAGACAACTGTAGGTTTACAAGATACATTTCTATTTAAATTTGGAGATTATGATCGCTCTAATTATAATATATATATCGAGCCCTTAGCGCGGAATTATCGTAAGCGACATTTTCTGAAAATATTTTTTATTGTTGAATTTAAAATTTTATCGGTTGATACACAAATAAAAATTAACAAAATGTCAAAATTGTTAACGTTTATATAAAAAATAGGGCTAAGATTTTATCGTAAGTCGCTGCTCACATTTTCAAAGAAAGCAATTTTATCGTAAGCGACAGTTTATGAATTTAAGCAAAAGCTTTCAGATAATGTAAGAGATATTTATAAATGTTTAGATAGGTCTATCAATATATTTATGCAATATTAAGTGTATTTTTATACCCTCGGCCATAGAATGAAGTGTTCGTCTGTTGGTTGAAAGTAAGATAGGTTACGAATGAACTAAGCTAAGAGGTTCGAAGTTCCCAGATATTTGTTTTATATGTTTATTTATCGATCCAGAAGAAAAAAGTGTACCCACAAGAACTGAAAGTAGCTCCAAATTATTGTCTCTTTGGAGAACACAAAGCCTTTTTGTATGATTTGTGCCTTATATACAATAATTTAATATACTTCTTGTAATATTCGTATATTAAGCCAAATACTATATAAATGGTTTTTGTATAATTTCCCTATTATTGTGGGTAAACGTTAACATTTATTTAATTCAAATAGTGGCAAATTTGACAAAGAAACGTAATATTTAGCTTAAAATTGTGATGAAAATGGGCACATTGCCCACAATTCTATAGAGTTGATTCTATACACTCTACAATTGAATCATTTTGTAAAGGAAGAACCTCCCACCCCTTCTGAGTGGCCGACCATAATTACAAATTCCCGTACGATACCGAAGTGTTATGAAAGTATTTTACTAAATCATTTAGATTTTAAGGACTGGAATTCATTTTCTACAGCATTTCTACCGCCAAACATTAAAATAAAATTTAATTGTTTGAGTTCGGCACATTTTGAAAACTGGGATTTTGCGCACAGTTTAAATATGGATTTTTTGCAGAAAGTGGGTGGATGAAATGAATATTAATTTAATTATTCGTTCTAACAAATTATTCGTTGCCAATGGGCCAAACCCGCTCTACCCTGAACAACTAAAAATTTCAGTGGAGAAATACAGAGATTTAAAAAAACTTTGTGAGAAAGGAATAATTCCCAAACGATACCAACTTTAGTATTTGAATATGAATAGTGATCAAATCAAAGACACATTGGCTGAAAGCGACAACGAAGATATCGATATTACCTAAAAACTTTTATATGAAATTTAACTATTAATCATAGGAATTCAAATGTGTCTAAAATAGTTTTTTATTAACGATTTCTATTACTTTACTGTTCATTTTCCCTTTATAAAAGTAGTGTTATCTATTTTATTACCTTGTTTTAATAAATTTTTTATAATAAAGTGTGTTTTTACTAAAATTTCGATGTTTAATCTAGAAAAACTTATATCGTAAGCGCCATAGTTTTTTCAGTATTTGTAACCGCAAGTACAATATTTGTATCGCAAGCGCCAAAAGTACCGTAAGATGTAAACAAATGATCAATTTTTAATAATAATTCGTTGGGTACGGTGGAATTAAAACATTTTGCATTAAAACATATTTCATTTTATGCAAATATTTCAAAATAATCAATAAAAACCTTCTCCTGTAAAATATGTATTTTGGCGCTTGCGATCATTCCGCGCTAAGGGCTCGATATCTTATCTTATATTTAGAATTGTCATCATGTTAGATATGATGGTCTATAATCTTTAAATCACTCTCCAGAAACGTTACAAAGTAAAAATTACAAATCGAAATGTGTCGATTTTGCTCGAAATGGGCAATATATAAGCATTGTGATCGCGATGGATAAATGATTATTAAATAAATAGTTTAAAAAACAAGTACAATGTTTTCTAATTACTTTATATAGTTTAGATGATGGAGAATTTTAAAAATCGGTGACATTTGTAACCTGCAGGCTGAAAACGAATGATGAATGATGAAACAATCAAATCAAACAATATTAATTGAATACAGTTTCATCACAACTAGAGTTTTTTCTTTCAGTGCCTTAAGACACTAATTGATGCTCCCGCGAAAGTTAGCTGTCGAAATGTTTTGGCGGTATTCACAAACAAATGCATTTTTTATTTTCCACACAAAACGACCCGGTTTAATGCATATACGCCTTTCAATGAAGAATGACTTCCAAAACCTATTATAATATTGCAAAATCTGCTTTGTTTTGTTTAGTCGATTGTTTTCCTTTCATAGATTTGTTGTTTCTATTTATTCAAGTTCGAGGTCTTTTGTTTAAATAGAAAACAATGGTGTTCTTTTTTAAAGGAGTATGTGACATTTATAGGGTGAGCCATTTAAAATTTTTAGCTAGAATCCGCTATAAAAAAGTACTGATTATTTTTTCAAAAATTTGGTTTTATTGGAAAGGTTAAGCTTTGTCATTTAATAATGGAACACACACTCAGAAAAACGGCATTCCTAAATCTGAGTAAAATCCATACTACAATTTAGTTCAACAATTTTTTAAATAGTTCATTTATTAGAAATAGGGTAGTAAATTTACTTAAAAACATTTCTTCGGATCTAATAAAAAAATCTTACAATTGAGTAAATTCATACTTATGTGGAAGAGCATTTCCAAGGTTTTAAGTAAGAAAAAAACTCAGAAATTTTTTTTATGGAAAAAATTCCATTTAGGAAATTTAAAACTTAAAAATGTGTTTTTTCCTAAATAATAATAATATCAATGAACTTATAAAAAACACTTGATATTGATTAGAAAATTCTTCAATATTAATCTAAGAAACAATTATTGTTCGTTTGCAGAGACTTATTTCTAAATACTTCAAGTATTTTTCTAAATAACCACTGCGAAGGCGCCTATCTTGCCTTCACAGCAATCATAGCTCAGCTCTTTATGGCAGAGCTATCATGAAACTTTTGAGAAATATTTCATGTTGTCATTTTTTGTATCAGTTTTGCATACTCTGAAGCAAAACTATTTTTTTTTTTTTTGTTATATTGAACTTATTTTAAGTTCACTTTTTTCTTGTTTGATACAAGGTCCTCAGTTTAAGTAAAAAAATACTTGTTTTAAGGAAAAATCAGCAAAATTTTCCTCAGTTTAAGTAAATTTATACTTGATTTGATTAAAAGTTTACTTACTTTTAGGACATTTTACTAAGATATGTTACAAATTTACTTGGTTTGAGAAAAAATTTACTTTGTTTTAGGAAAATGTTACTTAAACTTAGTAAAAATTATCTTGGTTTTAGGAAAAATTTACTTAGATTTCGGAAAATTTCAGCAAAATTTTACTTAGATTTAGTAAAAATTTACTTGGTTTGAGGAAAAACTTACTGGAATTTTCCTCAGTTTGAGTAGATATTAACTTGGTTTGAAGAAAATTGAACTAGAATCAAGTTCAAAGCATGTACTATTTTCAAGGAAAGGTTTGAACTTGATATGAGGAAATATTGCTTTATCGCTATACGAAGTTCAGTTTTCCTAAATTTTAGTTCATTTTAACTCATTATAGGGTTCACTTTTTTCTGAGTGCAATATCATTCATATGACTACCACGACTGGCTCGGCAACCAATTTTTTCAAAATGGAAAATTATGCAAAATTCTTCTCAAAGAAGTGCGAGAAATATTCAGTTCCTGAGAAAAATGCGAGTTGATGTTAATGGACATTCCCAGCCACAGCAGCAATGATTGAACGCACTGGACGAGAACATACACGGGTTGCTTTGTCCAATAACGATTCTTTTCCATGAACTCGCTTCACAAAATGTATAGCGTCCTATTTAGCAAATGCCAAACATAAGCCTGAAAATAAAAATATATGTTATTCTACCTTTCAAAGTCAATGTAATCGGTAGTTCAAATTTAAAATGTTAAATGGCCCACCCTATATTAGCGTTAAATTAATTTTTCTGTTTATTAGGGCTGTTTTTCTTTAAGTCGGGATAACAAGCTGCGATAACAAAAACGTTAATAAAAATTTAATTTTTTGCTCAAAATGAAAAAATATTTTTTCACAATATAAATATTTGAAAAAAAAATATATATATATTGTGTTGATTTTTTTGGACTTAGCCTCGATAACAATAAATTTGACATACACTGGATAATTATCCAGGCAAAGTCCAATAAATTCAACACAAAATTACTTTTTTTTCAAAATTTGTTTTCACACATTTTCAACCATATTGCTATTGGTTTTGGCGACAATTTTAAAAAATAATTTTTTATTTTGAGTGAAATTTTAACATTTTATTTAGGTTTTTGTCATCGCAGCTTAGTTATCCAGTCTTAAAGGAAAACAGCCATATTATTTCGTTTTCACTGTCTGTCCTCATAAATATGCGTTTTATGGTTCATTTTACAATTTACACACCTGCATTCAGATTTTTAAATAGTTTTACCAAATTCGTCTCCTTTTATTCCATATTCATATTTTTGGAAAAATCACATTATGTCACGGATATACAAAGCAAGCGGAATGTACGATGATACCACTTTATCGATTAGATCCGAAACGCAAAAATTTTGAAAATTCCTATCACACCAACACTGTTAGAAGAATGGAGACTTGATGCAGCCGTTTGGTCTAAACAGCCAGTCTGTCCGTCTTAGCCTTGCAATTTTACCATAGCTTTCTTTTGAATTAAAAAATTTGCAATTCCTAACTCAAGATTTGATTCAACTACCGGTTTGCAATAGCATTTGACAAATAACATATTTCGGTGTTCTTTTTCAAATATAAAACCGAAAATTTATTTCCGCAATAACAACAGTTATGTGTGCTGATCTCCGATGCGCTAACTATTGCCGTATACGAGTATAAACAAACAAAAAACTACCTTTGGTTCGAAAAACGTGTTATTACCAACTAAACAAAAGTTTATCTCAGTTAGTTGTGCACCGGTCAATTTCAGATGCAGAGATTTGAACCGAGATCTCATTAGGCCCAAGAAGACAAATGGACATGAAAAAAGGTCCATTTTTTAAATATGAATGAAATAGTTATTATGGTCACATAAAATCTGTAGAACAAACTTCAGAAAAAGCGCTTATTAAAGGAAATATACATGTATTTATAAGAACATTGTCAGAAACACAGCATTTCTACAATCGCCTTATCTTTATTTTTAAACTTCAATCTCTGTATGTCTAGTGTGGGTTCGATAAAAGTCTTACAACTTTTCTTTATTTCAACCAAATCAAAAATTGACTTGGTGGAGGCAGATGTTCAGATGCTCTGAGAAAGGGAACATTTCATTAAGTTCGGTAATCATTTGGGGTGGACACAAACAATGTTTTCCAAATATTAGAAGCTGCGGCCATTCACATGCTCTATATTACGACGGACTTTTTTTAAGGCTAGATAACTAAGCAGCGATAAAATTTCACTCAAAATAAAAAAAAATATTTTAAAATTGCCGCCAACAGCAATATCAATGTGTGTATGATAACAAATCTTGAAAAAATAATTTTGTGTTAAAAATTTTGGACTTATAGTTATCGAGGCTAAGTCCAAAAAAGTCAACACAAAATATTTTTTTTTTTAATTTGTTTTGATACAATTATTTATATTGTATTGTATTTGTATTGGACAATGTAACAAAATATTTTTTTTTAACAAAAAATTTTTATTAACGTTTTTGTCATCACAGTCCCGACTTATAGAAAAACAGCCCTATTATCATGATAATGTCGCAATAATCACAATACGACAAAAAGGAGTTCACGTGAATTTCGACTCGTTTTCTTCGAATAGGGCTGTTTACACATGAATATTTGTTGTAAAACTATAAATTCGATTCTACTTCTGTGAAGACTTTTCAGATAAAAATATTACACCATTTAGTAAATCTATTTCTCATGTTACCGATTAAAGGTTATATTCCATCGGAAAATGCTAAATTTGGTAAGATTTCGTAATAATCTGTTTTCAATTTGTACCATAAATCATTTGCAGGGTTTTATGGGTTGTTCAATAAGTTCTATTTTGGAAATTCAAATACATCACTGCGTAATTATTTGTGAAGTAATTATTAATTAATCATGATAAATTTTAAAGGTATTTAGTACGAAAATGTATGGGAAGTAACGCGATACGCAAATACAACACTGCAAAATGATTTGTGACGTGATTATTAATTAGTCATGATAAATTTTCCAGGTATTTAGTGTGAAAATGTATGGGAAATAACGCGATAATAGTGTGATTTGTCAATTATCGTGTTAATTTTTCAAATCACTTGCATGTGAATGACCTAAAAAGGAGTGAGATTGTATATATTTTTTACAGGCAATCATATAATAATAAATATTTTTCTCCGTGTACATACAAACCGAAGAGATAATCACTGTACATATTTCCTTAATTGATTTCGGGCAACCTATCGAGCTAAATTTTAATAGTGACAATAGAACACTCCACCATTGTACAGAATCTCAGTTTGGCAAATCCCATATGCCGGCTTTGTTTAAATATCATCTCGTCTGGCATCTCTAATATGTTCGGTTCGGCCATATGCATGGAACTGCTGATAACAATACACTCACATACATCGCTGTTTGTGATTATTCCCAGACAATGTTCAAATAGAACAGAGTTTCAGTAAAAAGTAAAATTTAACATTAAACATTTAGTTCAAGTTGAAACGTTTTTGAGAGAAGGTTGGTGGTTTGGGTGTTGGTGGTGTTGCTTTTTGAAATTCACAATCGAGTACAAACAATACAATACAATATTATACATAGATCATAGAGCAAAGTCTAACGTAGTCATGCAATTTCGAATCAGTTAACTACAATTATATTGGCATATATATTATACGGAACAGTGCCTAGAGACATCGAACTAACAACTCCAATAAATACAGCCCTAATTGAAGCAAAGCGTGTTGATCAAATAGAAAAGAGTGTGTCTGGAAGAAGCTAAAAATACAGTGTCAAATAAAAGTGAAACGATCTAATTCGTACGTTGTCCAACTCCACTGGCGGATACGCGTAATTATCTGATATAACTCATATTATGTATATGATCGGAACAATTATTCGATTATTATCAAATTATCTTATATTAAGTTCATATTACAGAAATGCTACTATATTGAAGCGACGTTTTTAATGTACATAATTAAAATAGGTTGTTAATCATGTTTAATGTACAAAAAATCTACTGAAGTTATTCATTGTTTGTTTTGTAACGTAAATATGTAGATTAGCGCGGGCAGAGCCAGTCTTGAATACCTTTTTCACTCATCGAGCGATAGATTTAAATTAATAAAAAATGATAGATATAAAATAAAAAAGAAAAAAAAAATTAAAATGAAAATTACACACAAACAACCCCAAAACATTTTTTACTTTGAAATAATCCATACAGTCGTTGGAAATTCCGAAACTCAAATGAAATTCGTTCATTTTTTAATCTGGTCGTGTGTGACTCTGTTGACCCTCTGCTGACTTTCAAATAGATTTTGAGAATCTGACTTTTTGTTTCGGATTAATGCTTTCAGTTGTAGCTTTTATACACTCCATCATAGGGTGGCGATATATAGAGTGGGTCATTTTATATTAGAATCGGCTATACATAAATAAAAGTACTGATTGTTTTTTCAAATTTCTGTTTCTATTGGAAAGGTTGGTCATTCAAGTATGGAATACAATATCATTCATGTCCACGACTGAAATGAAATGAGAAATCAAAGTAATCGGTAGCTCAAATTTAAAATGTTAATGTTGTCCCTACGTTTGTAGCTCCACGAAATATCCATAGGAGAGTCCATAAAGTTCTTTTGGCAGTTTAAAGTGTCTAAACGAAGGTGAAAAAAATCGACCAAATGGAAAAGATAGTCCCCGGCAAGAACTAAATCTAAACATCTAGTAAAACATGATAATTTTATATTCTATATTTGAAAAAAAAATACGCACAAGAGTACATATAAATAAATATAAATATTGTTTATAAAGTCAACGTGGTCCAATCACTTTCATGTCAGCGATAACATGTCTGTACTTTGTACGAACAACGTTTACAGGGCAGTAATTATTTCACATTGTCAGATGTATTATATGATGGCAGGGATTACTGGTATTACAACAATTTATTAGGGAAATGTTACTAGAAGTTCAAAAACAGATATGTTACAAAAATAAAAAGGAAAAGTAACTTGATGAAGTCTGATGAGGAGAAATATATGTTCAGAAAAAAACTGATGTTGTTCCAGTCAATCAAAAAATCGTTTATTTAATCTAAGTCTTATAAAATACAGTAAATCCATGATTAAACGTTCATATATAACAGTTTTCACCGGAAATGCAACTAATCGACCCTGAGGTGTGGTGCATTGGTTCCTGAATATATTTTTTTACCAAAACGTCATCACAATCGATTGTTAGCTTAATTAGCAAATGTATGATACATTACGTTCCGTTGTACAAACTGTCACTATTAATTTCGTTTTTATTTTTTTTAATTTAAAATCAATTTTAACGGATAATTTTGGCTTTCCTTACACCTTATTTCTAAAACAAAATCAAAATCGGACACGATTGTCTTCCTAAAAACAATTTGTTCTACCGCCGGTTAAATGGCCATAATCGATGTACGTAAATGTTGAACGTCGAACCAACTATCAAAGTTCATACGAAATATAGAGATTATAACAATAGAAAATTCAAACATATGTAGATAAAATCACCCATACAAATACACAAGCACATGTATATAAGTATATATGTATATACATACTTATATGAATACGGGTGATAAGATTGTTAAAACATACTTGTTTGCACTGACAATACGTTTCGACAGCGCTACTAATCAGTACGAATATTAAAATAATTTTTGAATGAATGAAAATGCAACGGAACTGAATTTTGTTCGGAATGTTTTTGTTTGTATTGAAAATATACTTGGACATCGTAAAGAATCAGTAATTTCGGTGAACATTTAAAATGCATGCATATGTTGAAAATAGAACGTCCGAAAATATAGCGAATAAAGTGAATTTTTATCACCAATTCAAACTTATTAACTAGAAATTATAACGTGGATATATTCAGATCAGTAAATTACTGAGAATTAAGGTTCTCCTGAAATGTATCAATGTCAAATTATCCACACCGCAAGAAACTTTATCTCTTTCTTTGGAAATTGGTAATTCCAAAATTTATGAGAAAGATGATATGCAATTTTATCTACTATTATTGTGCACCAAAAAGTCATGTTCATTACGAGCAAATATGTTGGAATGAGCTGTTGTGAACGTAGTTATCGTCTATATTTTTTCTTCGCCTTCTTTTCGTCACTGACGAATTCACTGCGAGTTGCAAAACTCAATTTATAATGCCTTCATTTTAGAAAACTTCGTGTTTTTGTATGTAGGTTCCTTACGCATTTTTCTATCGAGTACCTAACATAAATAAATCCTGCTAAATTTAAGTCACTTCATTTTAGACGACAGAAAAAAGTGAACCCTACAATGAGATAAAATAAACTAAAATGTACGAATAATTAAACTCAGTATAGCACAAAAACATTTGTTTCCTCAAATGCACTTCAAATTTTTCCTTGAAAATTTGAAAATGCTTTGAATTTGATTCTAGTTACATTTTTCCCCAAACCAAGTAAATATTTACTCAAACAGAGGAAAATTTTAGTAAATTTTTCCTTAAACGATGAACTTTTCCCACAAATCAAGTGAATTTTTATTTAAACTGAGGAATATTTTACTTGATATAAAGCAAAAGTAAATTTAAAACTGCAGAAAACGTTCCCAACCAATAATTTATATCTGATATTGGAACTGTTTTTCTTGAAGAAAGATAAAATTTCAGTCAAAATAAAAAAATGTTTTTTAAAATTGTCACCAACTGAAATATAAATATATGTATGAAAACAAATTTCGAAAAATTAATTTTGTGTTCAAAATGTTTGACTAGCCTGGATAATTATCAATTTGTTTTGATACAATATTTATAATGTAGTTGACGACAATGTGAAAAAATATTTTTTTTATTTTGAGTACAAAATTAACATTTTATTAACGTTTTCGTTATCACAAAAGCAAAAAAAGCTATTATTTTACTTCAGAGTATTCACATCATATAAAAATGACAGTATGAGATAATTCCCAAATGATTCATGATACGTCTGCCATAAAATGTTTAGCTATCGTTCCAGGAGTGCTACAAAGGCTAGTTAACCGCCTTCAATGTGGTCGTTTAGAGTAATATTTGAAGTATTTCAGAAATAAGTCTAAGAAAATAGGCCTTTTTGGCATTTTTTCGTTAAAAACTATCAAATAAAACTGTTTTTTTGATAAAGGGCATTTGTTACGCGATAATTTTTTAGAGAAATCTATTCAAAAATGGCAACTGTGTAGCGTTATTATTATGACGTCTCTGTTTTTTCGGGATCCACGGCCGGACACACAGCTGATGTGAGAGCAGCCACATAAACCAACCCTTAAGTAATTTTACTACCCTATTTATAGTAACTAAACTATTTACTATGAATTTACTCATACCTATTTATTTTCCTACTTTGAAGGAAAAAAAACTAAACTGGATTAAATTCTAAAACTAATTTGCTCCATAGGAATGCTATTTTGCTGAGTGTATGTTACTGCGAAAATACAGAACAAAGCTTTAGTGTGTGGCGAATAGGAGAAGATTTTGTTGGTTTAAATTTGTGTGTTAGCAGTTGAATATTTTTTTTTTTTCATTTTGCTATTGTGCAAAGAAATTTCAAACAAAACGTATAAATTTAAAAAATCAAATTCCAAATTTCCGCTTTTCTGACCATCTTGAGTTGATTTGAGTTTGAGTTCGCTTTCATTTGCCAAAGAGACAAAAGAATATCTTGTATATTATCTGTCATCTGTCTGCTGTGCAACCAAAAAGAAAGGGCTAATCACGGGATTCGATATCGTGAAGTTACAATCGAAATCAATTTTTATTTTTTTTGTGAAAAAAGTATAAATTTCCAACGAAACCAAGTAGGATGTTGAGATAACGTATATTGAAACTAATCTCGTTAGATTTTGAATCATTTCGGTATATAAATTACTACCTTTTTCACTGTAAATAAAAGTACTTTTCGAACTATCAAATTCCTTCAGATTAAAAACAATAAATGTTCTTAAAATTTTCTCTTATCCAACTAATTTTTTAAAGTTATCCCTTGAAATCAAAACGAGGCTATTATAATGATTTTTGATTTTTTAAATAGTAGCGATAAAATATAATGCATGAATGAACAGAAATTAAAATCACCCGGTATTGCACGGCCCACCCTGTATTTGTATGGCGGTGAATCTACTGTTGGTTGTGCTCTTTCAAATCCGAAAAAGACGTTACGTTCGTTTCGTACCTTTTCATTCAACGCTGAACAAATTTACAGCAATGTTTCTTCTTTTTGATTCCGTTTTGCCTATTTCGATTTTATCTTTCCATTCTGTCCCTCTCTTTTGTTTTTTCTCAAAATACTACTAAAGAACAGCTGATTGCCTTTTGGAAAGAGAGAGAGAGAGCGCGCGAGTAGTATAACATCACAGCATGGGGCCCACCATGGGGCAGCCCCATACATTTGAAAATAAAAAAATAAAAAATCAGTTTAATTTTAACGCTCGTCCAGTTTTAACGTGTTTGGGCGGATACGACGCTATTTGATCATTGCACACGCGCTATACATACAAACGTACACAACTAACTAGTATATAATATTTTATATTTTTGTTTTGGAGTTGTTTTTTTGTTGTTGTTGATTTTTGATTTTTATCTCTTGTCGTCTCATTCATTAATGGTAATTTAACAAAGTGTTCCGTGTTGTTTCTGCTCACAGACAGTGAGTGAGTGAGTTTCTGTTTTGCTCTGCTCTGCTCTTCCGTTCGAATCATTGAAAAAAGTAAAAAGTCAACAAGAGATTAACGATTAACTTTTGGACCGGGCGGGTGCTGTGCGATTCTTCTTCTGTTCTGTTCTGCCTGCATTGTTCTTGGCTGTCTGTCTCTGTGCTCCATCATATAGAATATAACCAGATTCAGATAAATGTGATGTTGTAAACAACTGAGTACTGCCAAGATAGAACTGCTGTTTCCACTCCGTTTCTAGTGATTGGAAATTGAGTCGTTTTTTTTATTATTGGAAATCAAATCAAATATTTTGTGCGCAGAGTGAGAATACTCGATTGTTCCATTACGTCTGAGAATTTCCGAAGCAAAAGCAAAAGAAAAAGCTAAAAAGCAAAAAACCAAAAGACAATCAAAAAAGAAAAATAAATATAAAACAACGAGCGCTAATACATATCCTTTTTGTATTTGTGAAACATTTCAGATACTCAGCCAGCGGACAATATGACAAGCTACGACGATGTAAGTAAACAAGTTTATCCGAATTAATCATTTTGGGTGGCTATGACTCCACAACACTGCTGCTTTTCAGTTTATACAAACATACATATGTATGTACATAAATACAAATCCAGTTGTTGTGAAATCTATCCCCGTCAAATCAAAACACAGTTTTCTTGCCTTTTTTTCTTGTTGTTGTACCCGTACTTTGATATTTTTCTTTCTTTTTTTTCTCGTTTCATAACGTCCAACTTGCAATGTACTTTACTACCACACTTATTACCGCTGCGCTTAAATGAATGCCCAAATGCCTTGCGTCGACCACAACAAACCAAACCTCATAACGCTGCTAACAATACATTCGAAAAACACTACCAACAACAACGACAACAACCACAATAACACCAACAGATATTGCAAAGATGCCGCACAGCTTTTGCCAATGGAAAAACACGAGACATTAGCTTCAGGTAAGTGAACTATAAACCAGACTTTACAATTGACAACGCCGCTGCTACACCGGTGGGCAAAACTGTTACAATTGCTTACAACGAGTATGTGTAACACTTTCGATTGTTCGTTCATGCCTTCACAATACGCAAGAATTGTGAGTGAGTAAAATGTCAAATTTGGTAGTATTTTTGTTTGTTTTATTTTTTGTATTAATTGCAATACAGGTTTGTTTGTTTATATAGCATATCTTCATATGTATGTGAGTATAAACTTCCATACATACATATGTATGTAAATACAACAAACTCACTTGAAATACAAGTTTCGCAAATCCACGAATGTTCGCTAAAACGGACAATTCTTCAAACAAAATTCTTCGAGAAATTATCGAAAATATTTACATACAACATACCTATGTACATTAGGCTGGGTCACGACCAAATTTGCCCCGTTCAATTTCAATTTCCCCCAGAAATAAAGATTGGATTGTTTAATGACGATCTGCAAAATATTTGTGACTCAAAACATCTCTAAAATCATGTTTTTCCCGTGTAATGCGATTTAACAAATCTAATATTTATTGAAAAGATCTACATATTTGTATAGATGGGCTAGACAGCCAAATAAAATTTAATAAAAATTTAAAATTAATTAAAATTTAATTTAATAAAATTTAAAATTTATTAAGGGCCCACCTTAAGTAGATTATAGGTCTGCAGAAAAATGTTAGTCGATTTAACACCAGAAGTAGAGTTTTTCTTGTTAAATTATTTATTTTCATTAAAATTTCATATTTTATAAAAATAAATTATTCATTAAAAATTACGAAAAAGCAGCAAAATAATGAACAATGAACTGCTTAGCATGGGGTATAATGAACAAAATAGTTAGCACTGTCTTTTTAATCTAACGAACCGAAACGAAATTAATTAATTTGTCAAACTACTCTCCTCAAGTTCTCTCACTAATAATAAATGTACAAGTTTTTGAAAAAAACGCGAAATGTGTCAGTAATTTTTGCCCATATTTGCTAAAGATAATTCTCTATAAAACTTGTATAATAAAGGAGAGACCTCTCATTTTGCCCGTAATTGGGTCACGGAAAAAAATTGCTGCGATCACCTCCCAAATTAAGATTGCTTTGCTTAATGATTATCTGCAAAATATTCCAACGCTCCTGAAAACAACCCTAAAAGTCATATTTTTTGTTGCATTTTTTTCAAAATTTTTTCTGAATTAATAGAAGCAATTTAAATATAAATTTTCGTATTATTGGAAAATTAGATTGATTTTTTGTGATTTTTCACAGTGATAGCTAAAAACTCATATTTCTCGGAAATATTTTGAAAAAGGCGTTAGAAGGAATCAATACCTTCCGAAGGATGCCTAAGTCATGAATTTCGAAAGAAAAATGGCGTCACTGATATCATTTTTTGTGAAATTATTTAATACAGAAGGGATTGGTTTTCAGAGCCCATAGCCAACACTTCCAAACTCTTTCTACAAAAATGAGCGCTGCTGCGTCAATTTCCTTCCGATGTTGATCATTCAGGCACCATTCGAAAGGTATTAACTGCTGCTATTTATCACATTTAAAAAATACTAATAATAATAAAGTCACTATGAAAAACGACAAAAAAATGCAAACGTCCAATTATTCGACCAATAAGTTACTCTAAGAGAAGAATCAAAATGTATATTTATATTTAAAGTGCTTTCGAGGGTTTATAAATTCAGAAAAAATAACAAAAATTAATCACGATCAATGCACGGGAAAAACATGATTTTTTAGGCCTGAACGAAATATTTTGCAAATCATCGCTAAACAATCCTAACTTTATTTTCCTGGGGTGACAGGAAATTGTTTTTTATAGTTGTTACAATTTATTAAATATCTTTACATATCCAGTTTACCTACGCATTCAAATTACTAAATGTGTTTACCCACCATAAAAATTAATATCGCAGAGAGAGTTTAATAAATTTCTAAAAAATATTTTTATTATCAAGTGATTGTTGTTTATCGATACGCTCTAATGTACATATTTTGCATAATACTGCCACAATCGTATGTGGCAAAAATGTATTGTTAAAATATGCGCTAAACGATAAACATATTCATTTCATACTTACAGTAGAAGCTCGCTTCAATGAACGTACAATGATTGTTGATATATTGATTTTACAATTAACTAACATATCGTTCATTTGCTAAATACTCAAAATCAAAATGCCCTCATGCCAAATTTAAAGAGAGACGTTTATGTAAATTGAACTAATCGAAAGCTCAAACACTATTCAATTCAAAAATGTGAAATATTTGTGTTAGTTTCAGCGTAATGTAAAAGTCTACTATCGATGTATTAACATGATTTTAAAAGGGTCTGTGTACGCATTAAGAAAATAAAAACGATATTAGTAAACTATCATTTTGTAATTCGATTTCAATTAAATCTCACCCATCATATCGTCACTTATCTAGAATATACGGAGAAATTATAATTTTGTTCAGATCGTTCCCCGTTCATCTTAGAATTTTATAGACAAAATAAATTAGAAAAATTCTACTATGCGTTAGCAATAAACAAATAAAAATTAACACCCTTCCAATTATTCTTCTATAATAAAAAATCTAATACATTTTTATGTATACATGGAAGTAGTATATCTTTAGGTTATTTACGATTATATCATCTACTGTATTTGGTTACTTCTACTGAATGTACGATGTCGAAAAACTACAATTTGTTCGAGCCATGGTCGTCCGTTTTATTGGCTGGTTGGTGTACATTTTGTTAATATTTTGACCAACCTGAGTTTATGTTGGGAAAGGGGGCGTTATTGGCACGCCCCTTCTGGTATCTTCCACCCAAATGGAAGAAACCAATCACCTCTGTTACGAAATTAATTTCCCACAAATTTGGGGGAAAGGCAACATATTTTGTATTGGTTTTTTTATTTTTTGACAAATAGTAGTTCAATATTTGCTAATGTCATGTTAGCAAATTATGCACTCACTCACTATTTTGGGACTTGGAATTTCCGCTTGCGTTTTATAATAAGAGTGAATGTAACTTTCTGATAGATAGTCGAAATCCGTTGTATTTTTAAATTTTATAATTATTGTTAACCAACAAATATTTTGCCTTTGCCTCTCACTCAAATTGCCTTAATCTAGGTGGAATTGAAGCCATTATAAATTCTATACGAAAGATCGGAATACTTTGACATTTTTATAATCGTTGTATACACTTTGAACATGGACGAGAGAATGTCATAGACTTTCTGGTACCTCTCACACAAATGGACAACAACTTTTATTGAAATAATTAGTCGAAATCGGTGACTTTAAACCCAACTAATATTTATGATTTTTCCACGTCCTGTCCATTATCTACCACTTAAATGAAATCATTTATAAATAAGTTCTATACTTTCATTGCGCCAACCTTTGAGTGGACATGACCTTTGAAATTCATATCCAGTTATTTAGATTATCAAATCAACTCGAATCATAGATAATAAATGTGGCTGTGTTTTTTTGCGCATTTTCCACGTTAAATTATTCTTGACCAATCTACATACTACTGCTCAAACTATATACACAAATCAGTTTCATTAACTATTTACATACATACATAGATATTTATGTACACACATATATACATTTTATTTCGAAATGTTACTAAACAGCCGTGTACAGACGTGATTATTGTGAGATAGTGCAATTATATGGCATCTACGTGATTTACAATTATATTACAGTATTTAATTTCAGCTTAAGTGAGATACAACTAACTGACCCTTACAAAAGTGACGTTGCAAATATTACGGTGGGGTACGGTTGTGACGAACTCTCACAGACCGAACGAACATTTGCAAAAAAACGTTGTAGAGAAAATTTAAAAAATCTCTTTGTTGCTCTCGACCATAGGTTCTTGTTGTATTTTTAAAAATGTTCGCTTATCTAGAGGTTATATATATATAGATTTTTTCTAACACACCTAAAAATTATCATCCTAATAACAGACTTGCAATCATCAATGAAGGCAATTAACCATATTTTGACTGTCTTCCTACAACTAAAACTCTTTCAACTCTTTTAAATAATCGCAGGATTCGATATCGAGAAGGTACGATCGAAATTAATTTTTAATTTTTGTGAATGAAGTATAAATGTCCAACAAAAACAAATAGGATGTCTAGATAAGGTATTTTGGTACTAATTTCTTTAGAAGTTGAATAATTTTTTTAGAAATTTGTGCCCTTTCTTCAATAAATAAAAACGTTTTCGTTTCGAATGCCGTGATCAGGCCTGGGGCCTTGTGAATTTTTGTCGTTGTAACGACTGGGAAATGTCATCATCAGGCATTGCTTGTTTTTGCAAAAGATTTTACCCATGTACATACACATATTCGAACACTGTTTGGAAATGTTCATTTTAATCATAGAAAATTAAAAAGTGGTCAAGATATTAATATAATTTGCAACTGCTCTGAAAATCATCGGTTCAGTATAAATTCGTTACAGACCACATTCGCAAAAGCATACTCTACTGTAGTTGATTATCTTTAATTGCTTTAGGAAACATTAAAAGGGAGGGTGCAATTAAGATATTAAATTTAATATTTTTTTAATTGCGAAAGTACGTAGATACAGACAGTCACAACTGAGCAATTGTTGTGGTTTGGCCACACGACTTTGAAGTTTTCAATTTCGTATAGAATGCAATGCATAATTCAAAAGACAAAATACTCTCACGCCAAAAACAAAGCGAACTGGGGGTTACGCAAGTCGAACTAAATGAAAGATCTCAGATATTACTCAAAAGCGTAATCAACCAAGCAAATTAGATTTATTTAGTTGTAGCGGTTTTCTCGCAAATGAGCTCTATGAAATGAAGTACATAAATATATACATGCATATATATATTGTATTTATTTTGGGACTCTGCTATCATTAATACACAATTAAATTTGAAAATGTCCAAATCTCCCTGTTGTTTCTAGATCATTCTTTATAATTCGTTCCAAATCAGTATTATACGCGGACAATCATTAAATACATACGCACATACATGCATGCATGTGTTTACGGAATATTATAATTTACAAAACAATTTAAATTTATATATTTATATTACTCATACCGCACCGTACTCCATATACAGGATCGACCAAAGCAAAAGCACACACAATGCATACAAAATCGTAACTTCAATCAAATGTATTGTTGTTGTTTTTTGTATATCAAACACGAGTCCGACTAAGACAGTGTTAGCTCGCTTTACTTGGTTTAAATTATAATCTTGTTTTTCGTTTTTTGTTCAAGACTCAATTTGTACAAGTGAATACTACCATTAATGTATTGTTGCTCTCAAAATTTTGCAATATTTTAACTTTTTGTTGTTGTTGTTATTTTAAGAGTAATATACTAATTAATAGCATTTCTACAACGTAATTCAAAGTTGCTTGCTGAACTTTGTTGCGGATTTTTTGGAATGGATAATTATGGTTAAATTTCTACTTGTAACATTTTTTCCTGTTTAAACACTGGACATCGCAGACATATTTTCTGATTAAATAATATTTCTTATAATGAATAGTATAGAAGGGACAGATTTAACATTTAGAAATAAAGGTATCCAAATATCAACTACTTGCAGCATACAGCTTCTATTTTTTTGAATTTTAATCCCAAATATTTTGTATTACAATACATGACCCAAGGTTTCCCTAAATAAATAAATAAATGTTCGAAACTAAATTCAAAATTATGTCTTAAGGCACTATATAACACTCCCATGAATGGCTGGAGCGGTCACGTAAACCAAAAGTGCTCAAGAAACATTCGAACCAGACATACAAAAACCTTCAGAAAATGTTGCGGGTTGCGGTCCATACAAATAAAAAAAGGATCGGAGTGTTTTAATAAAATAATAGACGCATTCATAAATCCCATTTTCAATGCAAGCAACCAATTGCCACAGATAAGCAAAAACTATCGGCTTCACTACTACGATAACAACAGTTTGCAAGAGCTCGAATATTTCACGAATAAAATAATACAAAAATTGCATTAAATATATGTTAAAAAGTAGAAAAAGTCATTAAGTCATTAATTTGTATGCGGGTTCCAATGACCTTTAGTACCTTTGTTCTATATATCGACGTTCTATATATTCTACATATCGACGCCGTCTAAAAACAGTATGCTAAGCCGGAAAAGTGAAATTTGTAGGAGATGTGATCAAACTAACTAAGTTGTTTATAATAGTTAGAACATTGACTGATCAATATCGAAATTTGAGAGAATTTAAGTTAAAGACCGTTTAATCTAAAAACGTAAAGAACGTGAATCATGCTAAGTCGTCTTCTATTTTTTGTACGTTATGTTCTAATTATAAAATTTAGAATATACTAAAAGATTTATCAAAACTTTTTAAGAGGAATTTTCAATGCAAAAGTATACTTTAAACATTTGATATTTTTTTGGATATGACAGTTAATGTTTAATTGTTTTTTTAATGTTGGGCAAATTTTGTAATATATGTATGAATTCATAGAAAAAGTCACGTTTAAATTAAAACCGCGGCCAATTTCAGTAAAACTGAAAATGACCATCGTATTGCGGAAATAAAAGACATTTTCTAACATTCTGACATTCATAAAATGCAGCACCCATCAAATACTTTATGACACTGAGGAAGGAGCAGTTCTCAGTTCTGCAGTGAAAATCAAAATTGTTTAATTATGTATTAATTATATACTTCTATTTATATTATACATATATACACATGTTGCTTTTAGGAATAACCCATTGAGTGTTCCGCAATATAAATAGTGCATAATTAACTAAGCTATGAAAGAGAATGGGTTTTTTTTTCGTTTTTCATCCGGTTCCGGTTTTATCAGAACTTCAGATTTAAGGCACGTTACTACAATCTTATATAAGACGATCGTTAGATATAACTGCATGTTGCAGGTGTTCGCAGCAATAAAGATCATTAATAACAGCGTATAGATTCCGCCGATTATACCTAGCTAATCAGGTTTGTTTGTGGAGTAGATACGGGCAGGGCAACAACAGTTATTATTCTTTTGCCTAAGAAGCGCACTAGGTTCTGAAACGGAAGTGTGCCAATCAAGGTTTGCAAGTAAAATTCAAGACAAAAGAATGACTTATGCAAAGAAACGAAATTATGTAGAATTATTTGAATAATGCCCGCATAATGGCCCAAACGCATTCGATGATATTGTTTAAATAACACAAAAGAGTTTAATTTATGCATTGTGTCACTTCCCCCCCAAACGTATGCAAATTATATTCCAATTACGTTTTCGGTTCTCTCGAAGAAGAATCAGTTTTCTCTTCGGCCTTTAATTAAGGAAATTTCGAAATTCTCGCATCGCTCTCGCATATATCTCTCGAGTCTTGAGTCTAGATACATTTGTAATATACACTCATGTGTTAATTGATTAAGCATTAGATCGTCATAGCTTTGACCTTGCTCTCTCGCCCATGTGGACGGTTGGATGGATGTATGGCGGATGGCACACCGACAGAATTGCTGGTGTGTAGATGATAATACTAGCCTAGCCTAGCCGCTAGCTAGCCTATCATCATCGGTCATTAGATATACCGTTTTATTTTTCTTTTCAACTCTTTAATTTAGTTGTTGATTTTCTGTTGTCATATCTTTATTTCCATTTTATGTTTTGCGTTTTGCATACACAAAACAAACTACCAACAACAGCATCAGCAACAAAACCCATTAATAAGTTTTGCACACACATTCCTCCCAACCACATCTTCTCGTCTTTTTTGTCGAATTCGGAAGTAATTCAATAACTCCGTAGGTTAACTTGCAAATTTTTTTCCGTTAATTTATGTATTTTCTCACGTTTGTTTTAAAAATACACGAAACAAATGAAAAGTCCATTTTTTGACTGACTCACCACCCTCTTGTTTCCCTTTTGATTCCGCGAGTGCGGCACTTTTTGCTAGAACGTCTTAAGAATATTGTATCTTTGACTTCAAATGACTCTACACTGCTCCATCCTTATGAAAATCATATTCTTATGGGAATTGATGTTTATTTTTGCATCAGCATTTAATTCAGCCATACTCGAGTATGTTTAAATTTTGGTGTGAATCTTAGTTAACCTCAACCATACAAGGAGTATTCCAGTGTCGTAATATGGTTAACCTTGGTCATCACTTTTTCAATTTCCGATTCCATTTGATGAATTATTGATTTTTATAGTCGAATAGTGAAATTTTGTATTATTCACATTCACTACGTCCTCTTTGAAGCTACCCTATGAATTCTCACAATTATGCCTACTTTTAATTCAATTTGTTATACATTATCCTTATATTTACACAAATTCTCACATCCATAGAATTGGGGACGGTGATTTTATACGGAAATAGAGAGATTATTTAATGTGTGAAATCCGAATTCGATCTTTAAAAAAGTTTCGTTCGTCTTTACCAACAATTACTATTGTCCTTTAATATAATAAAATTGGTTATCTATTAGTTCTAACGCTAGGAGTGACACAATGCTATTATTCTATAGAGAAATGTAGAGTTTTCCAATTATTTCCAGTGATTGGTTTTCAATAGCATGTATGTTTAGGTACACCTAAATTTATCATAATGTGATATTATATATTATTTTATTATTATTGTCGAGTAAATGAAGAATCCCAGACAGTCCCAAAATGTGGGTACGGGTAAAACCCCGATTTTGCGTATCCTTACACACTTATAACGGGTGGCGAGGCCAAAATTTAAATTCACTAGATGCACTGTTTGGGTTACACAACATTGACTTTGGAAACAATTTTGTATTATTTCCCAATGTTGTCCAAGCTTAAAACAATTCATTTCGTTCCATGGAGATATGATACTCTAGTACTGCCTAGATTTCGAGCGAGAAAGATATGCCACGGTCAAAATAAAATTGAACACTACACTCAAAAAAAAGTGAATCCACTACAATGAGTTCAATTGAACTAAAACTTATGAGTATGAAATATTAATTTAAAGTAATACTAAAATTTATGAGTAAATATTAATTTAAAGTAATATTTCCTCGTATCAAGCTCAAACTTTTTCTTGAAAGTACAAACCTCAAACCAAGTAAAAATTTATATAAACAAAGGAAAACAACAAGAAAATATTTGCTAAGAACAATTTAGCTCAAATTTTCCTCAAACCAAGTAAATTTTCCCTAAATTCAAGTAAAAATTTATTCAAACTGAGGAAAATTTTGCTGATTTTTCCTCAAAACAAAAAAATGTTTACTTAAACTGTGGAAAATTTTACATGAACTTAAAATAAGTTTTATTAAAACATGAAATATTTCTAAAAAGTTCACAATAGATGTTTTAAACAATAATTGAAGTATTTGAGAAATAAGTGCCGGCAAAAGTACGAGAATTGCTTCTTAGATTACTATTTTCTAAACACATTGAATGTATAGAAGAACTCGGCATAATTTTAGGAACACAACACCATTTTTAGTTAAAATTTCCTAAATGGGATTTTTCCATAAAAATTCTCCATTCAAACAAGTATGAATTCTCACTCAGAAAAGAAAAGAAATGTTATCAAGTACATTTTCTACCCTATTTCTTATAAATGAACTATTTACTATAACTTTGAAGTAAGGAAACTTTACTCATACTTAGTTTATTTTCCTACTCTTAACCCTTAAGTGTACACTTTGGTTGTGACACAAAGATACATCAGCCTCTAGCTACATGTTTGTACAATAAAAAATATTATTATTCAATTCGTCTCAGTATAAAAAATATCGATTAAAAATAATAATAACAATTCAATTAAAAATAATATTAAAAAGTTATATTTATATACTAGTAGTAACAACATTTAAAACTATATGTAAAGTCAAAAAGGGTTTGGGCAGAGCCTGTTGCCCTCTTAAGTGTTAAAACATTTTTTTACTAAGCCGTTGAACTAAATTGACCTAAATATGGGCATTACTCACATTTAGGAATGCCACTTTTCTGAGTGTATATGGGCCGCTCAATCTCGTATTTATAGCCTTTCAAATATGTTCACAATCACCCTTACAAAAGGGGAATTTATTCACGGGGAATTTTCTATTCCCCTCAAGGCGTAAGAACATAACGCGGAATATATGTTACTTTTTGCATTGTAATAGAAATAAGGCGATCAGCAGTAACTCGAAAAAAGACCATAAATCACGATTGGAAATTGAAGGGAACAATTATATATATTGTCTACGTATATCATTAAGAAATCTGATTGGTATTTTGCTTCTTTTTTTACTAAAAACAAAAACCAATATTAATACATTTTAAATTAAATGTATTTGAAGGCGAGATCTTTAACTCATATAATCATTAAACTAAGCAAACGCAAATTATTATGATGATTTTATTCCAAACAGATTCAGGGACCATACACTCACATCAACTGATCTACTAGTTTGGTCACCAGGTGCATGGTGGCTAATCAATACCGCTTTAGACCGTAAGCTCGACCACAAGAGAATTTATATATAGCTACTTGTTTGGTAAATCTACGTATAGGACGTGCGCAAAGCATTTGCTAGGGAGATGTATTTCACAATAGTGCACCATAATATGTGCCAGTTAGAATGATAGTGGTCTAAGTCACACTTTATCCGTTCTGAGATATGCAATGGTCTATATTTGAGTCAATTGAAAAATATTTTTCCACCGAAGCACACACTTTTTTTCTTAGAATATCCTACTACTATATCGAACTTTTATAAAAAAATCGACACATTTCACATTTTTCTCAAAGTTGAAAAAAATTAACTCACAAAATTTTTATTTTTTTTTGTAATATTTCCTTACCAAAAATGAAGAACACAAAAATATTTTATTTAAAAAAAATTAAAAAATATATAAATATAAATATATATATTTACAGGTTGTTCGTCTATAAACGTTATATTAAAATTATTTTTTACTTTTCAAATAATTTCATTTCATATGTTATAATAATTATCTAACGGGTCACATATGTAAAGAAAAATGATTTTTAAATAATATGATTGTTTTCACAATCGAGATTAGATTTGTTTTTAATGCATTTGTCTCATTTTCTAATGAAGTGTTACGTCAGTTTCTACCACTAAAATTAAAAACAAAAATGTTCTGTAGGATAAAAGCCACTTAAAAACTATGAACATTTGCTTTGGGTGTATACAGTTTTATTTAAAAACAAGAAACTTACAAAACTTGCGATAAAAAGATTTTAGGCCGACTGCACGGCCGATTGTTTACAATTTTAATATTTATGTGTGGTAGCAATCCTGCAAAAGTAAAATCATATTTCCCAACGACAAATAAAGAAGGGAAGTATGTGTCGTGTCGAACATTCAAGAACAGAATCTTTTGTAAACTAAGGGAACAATTACAAAAAGTAAAATAAATACAATTGCCCTTTTTATACCTTCCACCTTAGGATGGAGTGTATATTCATTTTGCAACACCTTGAAATATTCATCGAAGGCCTCATAAAATATGTATACCCTGGTTCGTAAGAATTTTTTTTACTGATCATAAAGGATCATAGAGATTATAGTTTTTCTAAATTCCATAACTTCTGACACAGTTGAGAAATTTTGACGCGCGAAGATGCGTTTGAAATGTATTTTCTTTTGGATATACATATACAAATTCAAACAAATATTATTTTCTTGAGAATAAAAATTAAAAAAATAATATATTTAATTTTTTTATAAATTAACGCCCCCTTCGATTTTATTATTTTTTCTCAAGAAGTAGTCCAATGTGTTTACTTTAAGTTGTAAAAAACAAACAAGAAACCAAATAAATATAGTTTTTAATATTTTCTTATAAAGCTGTGCAAAAAAATTAGTAGATTTTTTTTATATTTTGAACCGTTTGCAGATAATCCAAAAAAAAATCAAATTTGCACCTGGGCCATAACCACATCGCCAAAGTTTAGAAGAAATTTTGCACATAGGCTACGAAGAGAACTCGCCATCAAAATCTGGAAAGTCTACAGAGTAAAGGTTTTCAGCGTTACCGGCCTTCGGTATACGGTTTTAAATTATGAAATATTTCCCAAAAATTGTGAAAAAATACCCCATTTTTTGGCTGATTTTTCATATATTTTTTTGTATGGGTCATTTTCATATTGTTTTGACGATTTTTGATTTTTTATTAAATGTAATTGAAAACTGAATGTAAATTCCAATTGAATAATCTGTTGAAAACGATTTGTTATTTGCGTAATTTTCTGTTGTCATATTGTAAATACACACGAAAACAATAGAACTTGGCAATTTTTCTTTGTCGATGAAACTAATGTCCATCAAATCAGATTTACATGTTTTTATATCGCGGTCTATTAGTAATTTCAATTGGAACTTCCCCTTTGCAAACAGTTCAATTTTAAAATGAATCATGTTAATGAAATTAAACTATGTATGTATTTCCTCCTTAAAATGAAAATCATTTGATTCTCTGCATAGACCTCAGTGGACAATTTAATACAACATGTTTAGTCCTCTGTTATATAAGTTAGGGCCAAGGCGTATTTATACAGGTGATAGCAGCAGAGCAAAAACAAATTCGGCAACACCAAAATAATTTTTTGAATGGTGAGCCATACTGTCAAAGCAAAATATATGGGCCGATTAACGGTGGCAGAATGTAAGGAAATATTTCATGTTGCTGTCTTGTCGTTATTATACGTTACACATACTCGTCAATATGTACATACATACATATGCCTGAATTTATATCAATTCATAAATGAAAATAAATTAATAAATAATAAATTTACAGAAAGAAGCAGTTGGAGAATTTGTTGCGCATGTACGAAGAGCATGAAAATGACATGATCAATGCCCTGGATGCTGATTTGAGACGGCCCAAACAAGAAAGTTTAATTGTTGAAACGGAATTTTTGAAAAATGACGTCAAAAACATCTTGTATAATATTGATAATTGGGTGAAACCTGAGTTGCCAGAAAAGTCCCTCGTCAATCTACTGGATGATGTTGAGATCCATAAAGATCCTTTTGGCGTAGTTCTGGTCATCGGCGCTTGGAATTACCCCCTGCAACTGTTGATGGTCCCAGTTGCATCGGCTATAGCAGCTGGCAACTGTGTTGTCCTCAAACCCAGTGAAGTTGCTGCAAATTGTGCTAAATTCATTCAGGAAACATTGCCCAAGTACATCGACAATGTAAGTAGTTTTGCAATTTCTAAATTATGATCTACTTAATGGAATATACATGTGTGTTATTGCAGGAATGTTATCCCATAATCTGTGGTGGTGCCCAGGAAACAACAGAATTGTTGAAACAACGATTCGATTATATTTTCTATACCGGTTCCACGCGTGTGGGTCAAATTGTTCACGCAGCGGCCAACAAATACTTGACACCTTGTACTCTGGAGTTGGGTGGAAAGAGTCCCTGTTACATTGACAAATCAGTCGAACTAACTACAGCGGTTAAGCGTGTTTTATGGGGAAAACTAATAAATTGCGGACAAACCTGCATCGCTCCAGATTATGTGCTATGTTCCAAAGAAATCGAAGTCGAATTCTTAAAGATAGCGAAAGAAGTTCTCAAGGAATGGTACGGTGATAATATCAAGGACAGTCCCGATCTCAGTCGCATTATAAACAAAACCAACTTCGAGTAAGTTCCATAGAACAATAATTATCGATTTGATGACTTATAACAACGTTATTTCATTGCAGTCGTTTAGTGGTCATGCTGAAGCATGGCAAAATTGCTATTGGTGGCAATTCGAATGCCAACGAACTCTTTATTGAACCCACAATCATTGTAGATGTTAAGCCCGAAGATCCTGTGATGCAATCCGAAATTTTTGGCCCCATCTTGCCTATTATTAGTGTTGAAAATGCTTACGACGCTATCAAATTTATCAATTCCAGGTATGCCAGAAGTTTTGCGGCAGCAACAAATTCATGAACCACAACCACAATTTGAAAGAGTAGCTACAAGATATTTGTTGGGGAAGTTTTTCATCATGGACTACATACATAATTAGAGTAAACAATGACGACACCGAAAAACTAGTCAATAGACCTATTCTGATATATTGGCATTTACTGGCAGTTTCGTGCATCAGTTTAATTAAAATTTAGGTCCCCATCATTTAGTTCAGTGTTAAATGACTAAGTTACTAGGTCTACTTCATTATTTCAGACTGTGCGAGGCCCTTTAAAATTAATGTTACATCTATTCAACTCTTGAATAAACAAAACGAAACTAGCATGAATCCGGGTTCCCCAATAATCAATTAACCGATAAACGCGTTGAATACATAAGACAACTTTATTCATATGTTCAGTGACCAC
Organism: Polietes domitor; assembly: GCA_947397865.1. Taxonomy (NCBI): domain Eukaryota; kingdom Metazoa; phylum Arthropoda; class Insecta; order Diptera; family Muscidae; genus Polietes; species Polietes domitor. Next base: position 3,942,532 of record OX377622.1, on the reverse strand, counting down.
AGTAACAAATTTGGCAGTCAATGCTTAATGGAGTAGCATAGAATCATGACAAACAATAATTAGATATTCCAGCCGACTCCTAAAAAGTCCTTGCATCGAGAAGATGTAAATTTGTTAAACCAGCGCGTACAGTTAATTAGGGAGAAAGTCAAATGAAGTTTTGATGGGAATAATTCAGTCGTTCATCCTATCAAATTGGTTCATATTTGGTACAATTACATACATATTTATTATTTTCATTGTGATTATTTCATGTGCATCAATACACATATATACAGTGAAATCTCTGTTGAGCGGACACCAACAATTTATCTGTGTCCATTCAAGAGGGGCTGTCCTCGCAAGAGAGAATTGCTTTTCTTGTAGAACGTCGTGTAGAAACTGTGTCCGCCCAAAGGAGGTGCCCGTTATGGGAGATTCCACTGTATATACAAATATGTGTGTATGCCGTTTTAATGTCCAGAATGTTTTAGAATAATTATCAATGCTCACAAATGTTCGTTCTCACAATATTTCATTTTCTATATACAAATAGAAATTGCGTTCAAATATTGCAAGCTGGGTGTTTTAGAATTTTTCTAAAATCATTCGAATTCAAAAACACGAATGGTTTTAGATTAATACTGAAAATGCTCAAATCTATTATCGTATTTATTTCAATGTTATGATTATTTATTTTCTTTTGATGTACCTATGACAAATTTGTATTGCATCTCATAATCTATATCAGTCGTTTTTCAATCTTTCACATTTTTCGTTTTGTTTTGATTTTCATTTGATAAACATGTCCTGAACACACATTCTCATCGTGTAATCTTGGTTTGTTATTGTTGTTGTTTTGTATCGCAAATAAAATGAAAAAACAATTAGAGAAAGTCCCCTGGCGATGTACATTTTCACAATGGAACCAGACATACAAAATTTATTCGTAAATAGTACACGATCCGGCGGCATGATAGTTAATGACACAATTTTGCATTATATTGGTAAGAATATAACATTGAATTCAAGCAACTCTCTTCTCTTAATCGATGCACAAGACTCCTTGGAGATCTTTGGTTTGGTGTCTGGTGTTTTTGCGCAGATATATTTTTTGGTGGCGGCAACACTGACTATACACGATTTGTTGGTTTCGGCTTCTACATATCCATACATGTACACACACATTCTTCATTCATATGTATTTATCTATTATTTTTATTTTAGCACATTTTTAGTTTTTTTTTTATTTTATTTTATATATCCCCCTTTTAATCATTTTTATATTTAATTAGGGAAAAACCGTTATCGATGTATGTGTTCTCCGATTCGAAGAATATTGTACAGCAGTTTTTAAAAAATACCACTAGTGGTGGATTTTGCAGTAATGACACCATAATGCACGTCGGAGGTATTTTGAGTACTACTAAACATTTTAGAACAAAATCATGGTTTTATTTATTACCAATTGCACGTTGCTTGCTGCATGTGCTCACGTGCTCTCAATTTATCAGAAAAACTTCCTCATTCAACAGACTCATATAGTTTCTTTTCCCAATCCATGAATTATTACTATTTTTAAGCTTTTAAATTTTTCTAAAATCTAATTTTTTACTAACAAAAAAATTCACCGTATTATATATACTACTATAGAGAAAAACCTTTGGCTTTATACGTTCTGAGTAATTCAAAGAAAACTGTTGCATTGTTTAAGACCAACACTAGCAGTGGAGGTTTTTGCAGTAATGACATTTTGAGTCATTTTTCAGGTATGCAAAAATAACATAAAAATTTATAATAACTGTTCGTTGTCTTAATGTTGTTTGGGTCCACACGCCTTTATTCTATATTGGAGAAAAGCGAATGAATGATTTTGTTTCAAAATAGCATAATATATACATATATTCATTCAATTGTTACACACAATATTTTAATATTATGTGGATTTGATATGTTCAGTGTTTTTCTAGAACAAACATATTTTGATTTGATTTATTTATTTCAACTTGCAATTCAAAGCCATCGGGCCAATTTATTTTACACTGTAGAAAATTTGCTTTTTTTCTCATAATCAGCACAAAAACAAACATCGTTTGAGTGCAACTAGAAAACAAAACAGCATAATAATATCTAGTTTAATTAAATATATAGAAAACAGGTAATAATTACAGTGAATACTGAGAGACCAAGTATAACAGGATCCTGCATCCATAGAATTAATAAGTGGTATGTGGACCAAACATAAAATTAAGCCGACGATATCCCCCTAAAGTCCATTCCAATCCAGTTCCAAATACCTAAATAGTTTCTATTAACTAAAAAATTATTATTATGTACATTCATATTTATATTTCATGTGATAACTTCAGCTTAGATAAAACTATAGCTTACTCGCTTCAATTGCTTAAATTGTTTATTAATATAATAACTATATTAACACTTACATTTTTAATTTTTTAACCCTATATTTCAAATTGATTTAAATGAGAGTTACCACGTGTTTTTATATATATAACAACCTTATATACGAATATTTAGAATGAGCGGGTAAAGGTTAAAATGCTTTAGATTGTATATTCTAGTTAATGCAGAGAGTTTAAGTGAAAATACTCTGAACTCTGAACAAATTTAATTAAATTTTTGTACATTACCACGGAAATGATATAAGTAATGTTTGATATAAAATTATTTGCACCTTTATATTGCTGATGTTGGTAATAAGTCTATCGGGGATTAGAACTAAAAATCACTCTAATCCGACTACTATGGTATTAATCTATTATCCGTTCTTCTAAAGAATTCACAAACAGTAGGCATCCGAAACAGAGCTATTCTTTATTTGGATGCAGAGCAATTGTTAATATTACTCTTTTAGCTCAAAATGGTGTTTCGTGCATCATTTTGGAGTGTTGATGTTTGATGCACTCAATTTATGAGGAAATTGTTATATTTTGTTCTAAAATATTTGATAAAAAATGTTTGCTCGGTTCTGCGAGTTTTATAAAATATCAATTTAATCAATTAATAGCTCTGTATCGAAAATGTTCTACATTTTTTCATATTTGTCTTAAGTGACTTAAGTGAAATTAACATATTGTTCACTTTTTCATGCAGTTGACACACTACCATTCGGCGGCGTCGGATTCAGCGGTATGGGCAGTTATCATGGCAAATATTCCTTTGATACATTCGTCCACAGAAAGTCGTGCCTCGGCAAGAACATGAGAGCATTAGGCGAAATATTGTCTTCGTAAGTATAATTGCGGCATTTTGATATAAATTCTTTCTTAATATCTTAAATTCTATTTTCACAGCGGACGTTATCCTCCCTACTCGGAACGGAAGGCTAGCATATTGAATTTCCTATTGCGCAAACGTCGCCCATTACCCAATCTGTATTTGTCCCAAATTTTGTTCTTCGGTTTGGGCATCGGTTTAACATTCCTTGTTAATCACTATATGCAGGTAATTAGACTGAGACTAAATAAGTAATAATCATTCAATTCTCATGGAAACTCATTCACTTTGGAACACATTAAAGGGAAAACTGTTATCGCGCTAAGAAATTACCAAACTGCACCAATCAGCGTATCACTAAACTACTCCACCTCACTGTGAACTACATCAGTTTACCAATGGTCTAGGACCCGGTATTTCCAAAAAACACATAAACATCATATATCTATATGCCTTGGGGCAAGTAAATTTATTGTTTTCACACATTAATACATATGTATGTAGTACATGGCATGATGAGCATATACTTTAACGAAAAGCATTTTCCCCCACAACCATAAATTGTTTATTCCTTATTATTACCTACTTACTTACATTGATTGATTGTATCGCTAAACAGTGACTTAGAGCTTAGTATGTCGTGTATCATCAAGTGCTTGTTGTCGTAGTTTTACGAAACGTTTTGTTTTTTATTCTGACATAAATTTATTTTTATTTCTTACAGAGTGATAATAACCAATAATTCGTATTTTTCGAGTTGTATTACATAATTCTTAAAGATGTTAATGGAACTGGTTTAAGAAGATCTATTAACTTATATTGTAAATTATTATTTGATTTTTTGTTACATTATTGAGGTTTTGTTTTCTAGATGTATGTTTTTATGTAGGAAATAGTATTTTTGTACTAAATAAAGATGTTAAAAAAAAAACAAAATGTGTTTGAATAGAAGAATGTTACAAGAATTGGGCGGTGTCTTACCATACATATATAAAAACGAACTAAATAACAAATTTACAAATACGCCCACTAACAACCAAATGCAAATGAAGGCGATGTAGTTACTTTTATACTGCGTTCGAATATACATTTTTTCCGGATTATGACAAGGCCAAAGTCAATTTTGTGGGCATATCTGAATGCAATATTACAGTGCAACATAATTCAAATGTTTTGTTTACCGCTTTAAATTAAATTATATTAAATTAAATATACAAAACAAATTGAATATCACTAATCATATCGACAGAAAATGTCGATAACAAAAATCGACTTTCATTTATTTCTGCTAATAACAGGTTGGCGTGTAAAGTATTCTGGTCGAATAAAATTTCAAATGTCGGCCACGATATACTATTTATATAAATAAATCGGATTGGGTTAATGGTTTTTAGATATACCACTTAAAAGGTATTACGATAAATATTCCAACGACAGCGTTATTCTCTGCATAAGATGTATTTCTTTCTTCTCAATTTGTATAAAGGAAGAGGCACATTGCTGCAAAACTTCGACTTACATTCGACAATTTTAAAAATAACATAGTTTTGTGTCAATTTATTTTCATATTGACGAAGGAAACAAATTGTATTTGAAGAATATCCAAGTATATATATATGTATAATATATATGTGAGATACGGATTTATAAGAATTTTTTTTACAGCAGTAAACTTAATGTAAACTGGATTAGAGAGAAGTTTGCTTTGATACATCCAGAAAAATAGTCTTCCTAAAATCCATATTCCAATGTAGTAGTAGGAAAAATAATGTAATTTTAATAAATAATTAATTTTAATAAATAATTTTACTTAGAATAAATTCTCTAGGTAAAGAAAATATTTCGATTAATCGCCCATCACAGTGCTACACTAAAATTCGAGTACTCTGATTTTAATAGACGTTTAAAAGGACGTTATACAATCATTTATGGGAGATCGCTCCTCCTGCCCTAAATTAAACATAGAATTTTCAAATTTTGTTAATATACCTATTCTGTGTAAAATATACAATTCATTATATAATAATATGCACTGGTGTTTTACCCGTTTGACCTTCATATTTCACATATTGTTAAGATGATGCACATGCTTTAACATTACTCTTGAAATATCGAAATATATATAATTTTAAGACGATCTAGCCATGTCCGTCCGTCTGTTGTAAGCACACTATCGTTAAATATATAGAATATTTAATATATATATTAAGTGTACAGTGTACTAAATATGACGAGTTTTGCCACGCACCTTCTAGTACCTCCCACCTATAACATATAACTGCTAGAAGGGCTGAATACGCCATTCAAGCCATCATAAAGACCACTTACCCCCTAGGCCCAGATTGAGAGCGGGCTTTGATCTTGGCAGCAGTCGTTTGGTCTTAATGTCGACCACAGACTCGGTCGGACGTATTTAATGGTCTGGAGATTCCTATAATCTCCTTCCATATCGCCTTGGTGAAGGTGAATCTGTACATCGTCGAACTTTGCAGCCTTTCACTGCACACTTCTCTGTACTTTTGCACATAATTAAATATAATTTAATTTATAAAATATAAAATCACAATCACATTTAACGGGCGCGGGCTTTGGGAGCTTTACGTGGAAGGAGTTACGAGTTGATAAAAAAGGAGTAGAACCAGAGCGCAGAGTTGAGTATATGGGTGTATAGAATGGAAGAATCTGCAATTTAAGATTGAGAGAGAATGGAAAAATCTGCAAAGGTGGCACGGCGCTGAACTAAACACGCAGAAAAAAACTTGTGAAAAAATACATAATTCAACTATGTAAATCTTTATTTATATAGAGTTAACATACAAGTCATACAAGTAAATGCTAAATTTCCCTCGTACATGTGTAAATTACACATGAGCTTCTTTTGTATAAATAACTAAGTTTACTTGGTAGGTGTTCAGTGTTTATGTACCTTAAAATATTCAACCATGTTCCTTTTCCCAATTTAGAACTTTGTAGCTTTTACACAAGTTTCTTTGTTAAAATTAATTTGTGTAAGTATGAAACGTTATTTACTAGTGTTTGTGTCGTTTGCAAGACTAAAACCCATAGCATATCTACCTTTGTAGCTCTAGCAAATTCTGCAAGTATAGAACAACTGTTTGTTCTACAAGGGTTCCAGAATATGCTACCAAGAGTGAAAACCCTAATTATAAAATAGATGCACAAACATCGCCAACATCAAACAAGATTCAGAGAATGAAAAAATTAATTATGAATAGAAAGTAAGATTTTAGCCAGAAATTCAATAAAATAAGTGGATGTAAGTATAGTAGAAATAGCTCGGAGTCTATTAAATAAATATGCATAAATGCTCTGGTAACATAAAGTTAGCGCGAACGACACCCTTTTTATATCTCTATTGTTTACACAATGGCATTTGCAGTTACTGACAGTGCATGTCTTTTAAAACTTACCAATAATCAACATTTAAACAAAACAATAATAGAAATAATAAATTGGAATTGTCAAAAAACAGTATCTGTATCTAAGTACATTTAAATTATTAAAATAGCAAAAATATGCAATGTGAATAACCGTAATATTATAATTTAATTTTAAAGGAATCTTCATTCAAATACATCAATTAGGGTTTTCTAATGGTATCCTAAACTTTCGTTCGTATTAACTTGATGTAGCTCTGATAAATGCGTTGTTATGTTATGCAGGACACATTCTAATCAAAAAACAAATACACCTTTATTTCATCCATTTCAATATTTCTCATAGCCTATTCACAATCAATCGATTTCAGCTTGAAATGACATAGACGATTTAAAAATTTCAAACTTGTATGGAATCTGACATTTTAAAATCGGCATTGTGCTGAAAACGATCGGTTAGCATGCTGTGTAGAAAGGCTATGTAATTATTTTAAAATTGTTCGTACTTTTTAGCGATTTCATGAAGTATACATTTTGACGTATTTAATTTTTTAGCGGTATTCAACTACAACCGTATGACTTATTACAATACGGCACTTTGTGAATACCCTAACTATAAACTGTAAACTCGCCTAAGGAGTGTCATTCAAGTCGCGTGCGCCACCTACCGGTCATTGCAACAACTAACAGTATTGTATCGATGCATTTCTCTTCCTACGCCAGATAACAATTTTTGCAGAGCTGCAAAAAATGCATTAAAATCGATTTTAACAAACAACTAAACAAAATCGATTAACAATCGCAACCCAAAAAGAAGTTCAGAAATTTGTAAAATCATCATCATCATTGTGCAAAAATAAATCGTCTTCGTCCAACCAAAGTAATGGCAGACCACGACGAATTGATTGCCCAATTTATAGAAATCAGTGGCGGGGATGAAAATGTAGCAAGATTTTATCTGTCAAGCTGTAATTGGTCGCTGGAGGTGCGTAGTTGTAGATTGGCATTTGTGACTATTAATTTTAGCATTCATCTCTATACCGGAATATAGGATGCTTTGTCCAACTTTTTGGGTAATCAGGGTGAGGCTGATAATAACACAGAAAGTGCTGCTGGAACAGCTGATGAATTACCGGCTGCCGCCTCCGAAACAAAGGCAGGATCTTCTAGTAGCGATACTTTTGGAAAACAGGGTGGTGGTGGAGGAAGCAAGCCGCGGTATGTTTATAAATCAAATGTCTATGCTGTATATATTTCACAATTAGACCTTCTATCCTACTGATAGATTTGCCACTTTAGGCGACATGTCGAAACGTTCAGGAAACAATGACGATGAGGAGGAAGGTCAGGCATTTTATGCCGGCGGCTCTGATCGATCCGGTCAGCAGGTACTGGGTCCGCCAAAGCGTAAAAATTTTCGTGAACAATTGACTGATATGTTCCGAATGGCCCAAGAAAGTAGTGCTAACATGGAAAATTCTCCTGCACCAAGCACATCTGGTGCAAGCTGGGGACAAGGCATTCGGCTGGGTATGACAGATTCCGATCATTCAGTTGTTACTCCGGCCAGTAAAGATGGGGAAGGAAAAACAAAGCCAGTTGTTGTATTGAAGTTGTGGAGTCAAGGCTTTTCTATTGATGATGGGGAACTCCGTTTGTATGACGATCCCCAAAATAAAGAGTTCTTGGAAACAGTCATGAGAGGGTGAGGATGCGGACCAAAGCAAAGTTGATTCAATTCATTTTTATTTTGGCCCTTTCAGCGAAATACCAAATGAACTCTTGGAAATGGGATGGATGGTAAATGTTGACGTAGAAGATCACAGACATGAAGACTACAAAAAGAAGCCAACCACTGTTAAAACATTCAAAGGCTCTGGCCAAGCATTGGGAAGGTAAATTTAATCATACGGGAACAAAAATGAAATGTTTCATTTGTTGGAATATTTCCATTCTAGTCCAACACCAAATGTTACCGAAGATGTCGCTGCCTCGACATCAACGTCGTCAAGCACAGATACAAAAGCAAATGATGATGGGGCCAAGGCAAAGCTTAATTTGAACACATCAGCTCCTACCACAACCATTCAAATCAGATTAGCTGATGGCACTCGTTTAGCGGGTCAGTTCAATCTAACCCATACTGTGGGTGATATACAGGAGTACATACAGGAGTGAGTGTTGTTTTGTTATGGAAAAAGTGCTATTTGTAATAAAAACCTTATACATTTCAAATTTCAGGGCTCGTCCTCAGTATGCCAATCGAAATTTCATGCTGGTCTCTTCATTTCCTACACGAGAACTAACGGATTTAACAGCAACCATTGACTCTGCTGGTTTGAAAAATGCCGCTTTAATGCAGAGACTTAAGTAAGGCACATACATTTAATTTGAATGTCAGATGAAAAATATGCTTAAATATAAAAACATCTTTTTGTTACAAATACATTATATTCTTAAGCGATTTCACTGAGAAAACGAATTCCATTACACAAGTTTTTTATATGAAATTTAGTATACTTATACCATGCATAGTTTTATTTCCTTTGTTTAACATGAACATTAAAATGCTTTAAAATAATTTAAATTCGATATTTTATTTTGAATTTAATAGAAATAGTCATATAAATACTTTAGTCAAATACACGTCTAAGTAATGAAATATCAATATATATGTATTGTATAAATGCACACTATTTCAATTGAGACGAAACTAAAATGCACATTTGGTATTTCGAAATAAAATGGAACGTGGAGAGAAAGAAACTTACAAATTTGGGAAGACAGATGAAAATACGATATAAAAACTCTAAAACTACTTAAATTAAAAGCATAATTTCTTCCTTCAGTCTTTGTAGATGTTGCATGAAGTCTTCCCGTAGGGAATTTCGCCAATCATGTAAGCCGTCCTTGCCAACTTGTACACAATTCACATAACGATGTGTAAGGACTTGTGATACAGGCAATGCAATACGTCGAGGTGTGCTGAACAATTCGTCGGCACTCAGAGAAATGCCATTGTCCTGTGGTCTGTACATCGATAAACGATGTAAAGATTTAAGTTCGGGATCATATAAAGTGTTCTCGATTAAATATTTATGCTTTTGGTCCTTGCAAATGGCGAATGTTTCCATATCGAAACGGGTCACGCCACTATCGTACTGCCGCAAGGCACGCAATAAAGAATTTTCATCGTCCAAATTTGAGTTCGGATAGAAAAACTCATTTGCATCCAATACAAGAACGTGACGTGCCCTATTAATGTTCCTTAATATGCAGTCCATTTCGATGATTTTGCGTATCCTTTCAGTGGATTTACTTGATGAGAAGGGAAAGTTGAAAGGCATGGAATGAACTCGTATATTGAAGCGGTTCAGAAGAGGCAGCAATGAGGGTGGCAGATCATCACCACTGTATACTATAAAATCTTCCACACCCAAGATATAATGATAAACAAAAAACTCCAATAACTCCTGCGGCTGTCTGTCCACCGATGTCATGTTGAAGAATTCACTATTAAATAGATTGACGCACACTGTTAGCGGATGTGTTGCTAATTTTTTCATTTCTTTGTCTGCAATTTTAACCATCCTCAGCCTCAATGAATGTCCCTCGTCCTTAGTCGTCCCTGTTAATTCACTGAATGTTACCGATTCCGGTATTCCAAAATCTCTTGTTACCTTGCAATAAAAGAAGTATCGTGTAAATTCTGAGCTGTCGTCTTCTCCATTTTTGTCGATACGCTGGAAACGGAATTTGCCTTGTACAGAGGAGGAGCTGCCTTTGAAATTCAACGAACACTTGAAATTTAGCACATCGCCTTTTCCCACAACAATAACGACCGATTCGCCACCTGACACCAGTTCATTTCTCCTCCAATACGAGGAATAAACATGAAAGTTATTTCCTATTGATTGCCACACCGCCAAGGGATATGTGAAGTCTCGTATATATAGCATTGAGGAATTATTTTCTACCCTTTTCAGAATAGCTGCATCATTCCGACCAAAGAAATTAACGACCTGGAGAACGTCTCTTAGGTGATTATTTTCCGTTTTGTACATTAATAGTATGCCCACACTTATGCAGGAGATGACTAAAAGCAAAAGCTGTTGATACTTTCGCATATTTCGAGATTTCTTAGAGCAACTTAATACAAGAAAAAAATCAAGCGAATCAATAACAATAAATTTATGAAAAGTGAAGTGAAGCAGCTGATGGTCGTACACAAGCAATCGTCTTAAGGGCTCAACCTAATAGAGAGCGACAACGACACGGTTGACATGAATCTGAATCGATGTCGTTAGATTAGTACACTCACAACAAACCGGAAGTTGAGAAAAACGCTCCGACGAAAAAAATGCGTTGGTGTGCTTGAAGCTTAACGTTATTTATACATGAAGACTTGTGTACGACTTGTAAGTAATTTATGACGAATTTAAGAATAATGCACACCGAGTCGTCAACAAATGTCGTTTTGGTTTTTTTATTTAAAAATGTCTTTTTGTAAACGTTCACTTGAGATTACTATTTTTGCAGTTTTTTTACTTATTTAGATTTATTTGTGTTTATTTAAATATTTTTAATAACAGCCTTCAGTTTCTGTTTGTTTTTTCCAGCCAGATTTTCAGAGTTTTGTTTGCTTATTTGCTAAGCAACCTCCCACGGCTGCCAGGAAGAAAAGAAAGACTCCTTCATCAACCACCAGCCATTTCACTTTTTACCGTCATCTTGTCTAGTGTTAACATTGATTATAAATCAGGTCTGTTCAATAGGGCTTACTTGTTTAATATTTGTATGGAATTTAGTCGATTAACAAGAAATTACCTTATGATCCTGCTAGATTTTTCTTCGTGGTCAATTTAAGAAATACCAATAACAATACTGCCACCTTTTCAAGTCTCTTAATTGTAAGCTTACCCCCGTTTTCATGTAAAGGGTGATTTTTTAAGAGCTTGATAACTTTTTTTAAAAAAAACGCATAAAATTTGCAAAATCTCATCGGTTCTTTATTTGAAACGTTAGATTGGTCCATGACATTTACTTTTTGAAGATAATTTCATTTAAATGTTGACCGCGGCTGCGTCTTAGGTGGTCCATCCGCTTAGTCCAATTTTGGCATTTCCACGTTTTTGAGTAACAGAGACCCAATTGGTGCGAACGGCGACGAATCGAAAATTGGTGGTCATCATTAACACTGGCCGATACAGCTGCGATATTTTCTTCAGTTCGCACTCTACGTAAGCGTGTTGGTGGTTTAATGTCCAACAATGTAAATTTGGTGCGAAATTTAGTCACAATAGCCCGAATAGCCGCTTCAGTGGGTCGATTAAACTGACCATAAAATGGAAGCGCGCAATGAACTTTCTTAACAGAGCACGCATTTTGATAATAAAATTCAATAATTTGCAAGCGTTGTTCGTTTGTAAGACGATTCATGATGAAATGTCAAAGCATACTGAGCATCTTTCTCTTTGACACCATGTCTGAAATCCCACGTGATCTGTCAAATACTAATGCATGAAAATCCTAACCTCAAAAAAATCACTCTTTAGTTCCGTTAACCTAAAGTTAGGGCTAACCGAGAGTTAATAGATTTCAGTTTGTGTGAACATTGACATCTATAACTCTTGGTTAACTCTAACGGAGCTACATGAAAACGGTCGTTAATCGACAGGGCTATCAACAACAACAGAGTTGTATTTTGCCATGGTCTTTTTTACATTTATATTATATAACCCATAGATGGCACTGTCACATGTTTAGAACCATAAAGACATATGGGAAAATAAAAAATATATACAATAGATAACCTCATAGTATTATTGGAAAATTTTAATATTCAGCCCACGAAGATGGTGAACATTTGCAAGTTTTGTGCCATCTACATTTATTTTTTTCTCACGTCATGCTCAGTCTTTATGCTTCTATGTCTTTGATTAGAATCAACTTTTGAAGTTGTACTATAGATCTTCATGTGTAAACACCCCAAATAGTACACTCACAACAAACCGGAAGTTGAATAAAACGCAGCGCGCGCCGCAAAAAACGCGAGTTAAACCGAACGATTTTATGAAAACTTTGTATACATACCCCCACCCTACAAAGTAGGATAGTATATATATACCGATCACTATCATTCCAGCTCTTTAAAACTCAAATCGGACCAAAAATGTGGAAGCTTAAGCATTAAAACTAATATTAAAATCATAAAAAACGGGCTATCTCACGAATGGACATTGTTAATGCCCAAATATTTTGGGACAACGCATTGAACCAAAGATTAATTTTCGACGGGAATATCCACAACTGAAAGTAACTTTTAATTATTTCTATTAAATATTTTTAACATCATGAAACTCATTGAGAGTCTAACTGACACTATTATCTGTTAATAAACAATTGTTTAAAAAAATTGCTGAAGTACTTTTTTGTTTGTTAAAAATTTAAAAAAATATATATTTTTAACGACCATGTCGTCCGTCTCTGCTGGGTTCCCGGACATAGTAATGTCAAAGGAAACGAAATAGGAGACGAATTGGCTAGATATGGTTCGTCCTTGGAAATCGATAGAGCTGACAACTTAGCAAAACCACCGATTGGCACGTTCTATAGACTGATTGATTCAAGAAAATGGTCACAGATGAATGAAGCATGGAATAGTTTGTAAAGCTGCAGGACCGCCAGGGCCACATGGCCAATGATCGATAGGGGCAAAACCAGAACTCTATTGGAGCTAAACAAGGCAGAAATTCGAACATTGATAGGTATCTACACAGGGCACTACTGCACTAGGAGTAGGATCTCGAGATGGCAGTTGGACATTGATGATCACTGTCGATTATGTGAGGATGAGGACGAGATAGAATCAATCGAACACATAATCTGCAGATGTCCAGCGCTATGTGTACGCAGAAATAAATACCTAGGAAGTTATTTCATCAGTAACATAGAAGATATTGCAACCCGCACCATTTATGACCTTTGGGGATTCTCAAAAGGTCTAAATCGGATCATGGGTGGCTGCTTAGGGACAAGGATGTAACCGCACAGACAGTTGACGGCTAACAAAGAAAGAGAACCGCTCTTACAGGAGAGTCAAGTAGTACCGTATTGTATTAAAAATCAGTCATATTTTGAACATAATTATACAGTTGGACGCTGAGGATAATGGTATATATAAGTTGGTTTAACCAACTGCATGGCTTTTATTAATTAACAACAAAATTTAATTTTTCAAATATTTAGGATAAAAAACGTATACTATAATTGATACGCAATCTTGAAATTTAAATGAATGGATCATCACCGTTTCAGTATAAACTATTCAAAGACATTTGTATTTACGAATTGTTATTTTTTGTCATTTGTTATACGAATATAGTTTATAACTAAAATACTTTTGTTCCAAAACTTTTCAATGCTCAAACTTAAATTGTCCGTGTAAAATGGAAAAAATATACTTTGCATCCAACGTACCGAATGTGAATGCGATTTGATTTTCGCATTTCTTCGCTAGCTTAAAATTAGAATGAATTATGTTTGTTGCAAAAAAATCTACATTTGCATTTTGAATTCTCGTAATTTGTTTATTGTCATATGCAATATCCCATTGTGTCGCCAGTTGGGAGACCTTCAGAGACAGTGGTAGGCAATTAATTAAACACTTGTTCCCCATAATATAATTATGACCAATTTAAATTTTGTAAGCAAATCACAGTCAAGCCATACACGTACACACGAAGCAGCATAACTTGGACAAATTTCCTTTGTTTTCAATTAACGAAGAGCCCAAACCAATTCAAGTGAAATTGAATTTAGTTGGTTTGTTGCTGTGTTGTTAAAGCGATCAGACCGTACTTAAATTCAATAGCTAATCAAAATCAAAGTAAGGAGTATCGCTGTTTTCTTGCGCTTTCTAAAGACTCACTTTAGATTGGAAAATTCGTATTGGCCAAAAACAAATCAAATATGGATTTTGATGAAGTACTTACGGAAGTCGGGTCCTTTGGGTTATACCAAAAAATAATAATTTGCGCAGTTCTATTGCCCGCTGCCCTACCCTGTGCTTTCCACGCTTATAGGTGAGCAAGGATTTGTGCCACTTAAAATGTGCTCTTTTAAGCTGAAATAAAACCAACATAGTTTAGTCAATTGTTTATTGCAGCGACTCCGAGACATTGGTGTCGTACACCAGAACTGGAACCATGGGTTCAGGATTACACCGAATTAGTGATGAATTTAAGTATACCAGTGCTGAATCAGGATTATTCTGAATGTACAATGTACGCCAGGAATTATTCGGACATTGTACGATACTTGGAATACCGTACCCCTTTAGAGCTGCAACGAGATAAAGTTTGGCATATTGGTAGTCCTATGGGGGCAAAAATGATGCCTTGTCAACATGGATGGCATTACGATCGTACCCAATATCCGACGACAGTTGTAACTGAGGTAAGAAAAAAGACAAGGATACAAATAAAATACTCAATAATTTCGATTAAAATCAAAATTTGGATTTGGAATTGTAAAATCCCTTCGTGTACTGGTTTTTGTTATACATGAAACCACTCTGTTCCACGTTCTGTGAGAAATTCGAAATCAAAAAAGTTTCAATGAGAAAATTTAAATTTAGAAACGTGAATTAGAGGAATATGTATTGGAAAGGCTTAGATTTTTATTTTAACTATACATATTGAAACGGTCATGCGATTGAGTCAATTTCAAGTTGTACATAAATATTACTTTATTATGAATCGAAGTTTGTCCACTTTCGATACATATTCCGCTAACTAATGCAAAAACGAATAAAATGAATCACAAATATAAAAAAATACAATTCGATTTTGTCTTCGAAACATTTTATGGCGAGTTTCTGTTAGAGCGAATGAGTGGTGGGGGAGTCTTTGAAACAAACAAAAAGCTTATATATGAAATGATACGAATCCAAGAAGAAGAATTGCACATTCACTTTCCGACATTATATACCTAGTCTTGTTTAATGAATACGAACATAATCTTTTTTCTATTTAGTGGAACTTGGTGTGTGACAGGAGTTATCTTGTTACTCTGGCACTGGTTATATTCGGTGTAGGAGGTCTGGTGGGGAATTACGTATTTGGCTATTTACAAGATATGTGGGGAAGACGCCCAAGTTTTTATGCATATTTACTGCTTGAAATTGTAGCCTGTGCCGCCAGTGCCTTTGCATGGAATTTCGATGTTTGGCTGGGTCTTCGTTTTGTTGTTGGACTGACGGTGCCAGCTATTTTGGCAAGCCCCTATGTTTTAGGTATGATTTGAATTTATTTTTAGATTTCTCATAAATTAACACTCTTCATTCTAGCAATTGAAATGGTTGGACCCGAGAAACGTGTTTTCTGTACTATAGTCTCAAATATTGCCTATTCCTGTGGCTTGGTTTTGCTGTCAGGCGTAGTATACATCGTTCGTGATTGGAGATATTTAACGTTGGCTGTTTCGCTTCCACTACTTTTATTGTTCTCGTGCTTTTTCGTTTTACCCGAATCGCCTAGATGGTTAATGGCCGTTAATCAGCCCCGAAGAGCAGCGAAAATATTAAAAACTATGGCTAGAGTGAATGGCGTAGCAGTAGCGCCGAATTTCGTTAACAACGTGGTGGGACGCTTCAAAAACTCTCGCGGCGCCAATCAGTCAGCAGCCTCTCATGGCATTTTGGATTTATTCAGAACGAAAAATATGTTCCGTAAAACAATGATCATAACACTGATATGGTTCGCAAACACCAGTGTTTATGTAGGATTGAGCTATTACGCTCCTGCATTGGGAGGAGATGAAATATGGAATTTCTTTTTAGCTGGTGTAGTCGAACTTCCCACATATCTCTTATTGTGGCCTGGCTTGAACTACTGCGGCAGACGTACAATATTGTGCATTTCAATGCTTTTGGGTGGTATTGCTTGTGTCGCTACATCTGTGTATAGTGAGGATATGCTGATATTGTACTGCATTGGTAAAATGGGAATTTCTTCGGCGTTCGTTGTTTTGCCTCTGTTGGCCTCAGAAACTTATCCAACCGTGGTGCGAGGTTTGGGCATGAGCTTTAGTTCTGTTATAGCTATGATTGGTCCAATCGTGATACCTATTATAAACCATATGGGTCAGCAAATGTTGGTTTTGCCTTTGATTATCATGGGAGGCCTGTTGATATTAGGCGGATTTTTTAGTCTATTTTTACCCGAAACAAGAGGCAAAAACTTGCCACAAACTATTGAGGAGAGTGAGGCCATTCCTTTAAGTTTCCTATCCAATTGCTGTGCAAGTAATAAAACAAAGAGTAATGTGGACAGATGTGACTCTAGATTTAATTGTGACAATCGTCCCCGAATTTTGTGTAGTATTTGTAAATCAGAAATAAGAAGTCGCAGAGTTTAAACAAGCCATTTCATTAAACCATTCTCGGAATTTCGCCGCACTGCCATGAACAGATCAAGTTAAGGCAGATTCTTTTTATTGTAATTTTGTGCAGTTATGACTCTTCTAATAAAAATATTTTGCAGACATCACATATAATTAACGTGTAAATAACAATGTACATATCGAGCCCTATTTGCCAAAAAGACGTAAGCGCCATCAACAAAATCATACAGGAGGAGGTTATTATTAATTACCATTGCTTTATGAAATTAGGTATATAAGCACAACATATACTCCGTAATAGACCTTTGCAAAGTTGCATTTTATTCAGAGGTGATGTAAAGGCCGACAATCATCAATTGTCTTCAAAATAACGAAAATTTAAAAATGTGCTTACGTCGTTTTGCAAAAAGGGCTCGATACATGGCACAATTTTGTGCAATGGGCTCGATATATCGTATATCACATTGAAAGAATAATTATTGATGTCAATAAACAATTAAAATGAAAAAAATGTTTACATGTTTTGTACCATATAAATGTTTTTTCTCACTCAGTCTGTATGGTTTGAAGTCTTTGGTGAGAATCTTTTTAGAACATTTTATATATACTTCTACATAATTAAATTGTATTGCCTTTGGTAATACATATTAGCTCGAAAGCTTATCTTCTTTAGCTTTCGAGCTAATATGTATTACTCGCTCGTTAATTCCGCTTTCTGTTCTGAGATATTTAACCAAAAACTCTATTTCTCGTTTAGGTTGACGATTTATTTTAAATTAAAACATTTTTTGTCATTTAAGGTTTAACATATGGCCAATTTTATTCCACATACCAAAATATGTACGAATGTCATTTTTACAATACTTTAAGTATTTAGCGTTTTTTTCAGAAAAAAATATATGTATATTGTAGCATATCTTGACTAAAATGTAAAAAGGTAGGAAATATATTATTTTATTTTGGAGGAGAAACAAGAGAATTCGAATCATGTTGTTGTCTATATGTAGTTACCGTTACACCACGTCCTTTTAATGTTCAGCCATCGATATGCTACCTTAAAGCAACAATACAGAGTTGTTTTATGTAAATTCATGTTTAATAATTTAATTTTAAAACTACTGAAGGGTTTTTAATTTTTGGTATAAGATTAATAGAAATAATAATAAGGCATAACAAAAGGGATAAGGAAAAATACATAAATAAAAATACTTATAATTACATACATAAATAACAACAAAAAAAGAAATAAATGTTCACTAATCCATAATTCACACATGTGTATATGAACAATAAACAGCGTCTTTAACAACTACGATCGGTAAATACATCTTTAAAATATCTTATACTCGCACAATGATCATACAAATTAGATGTTTTCGGGAATCTTTAAGACGTATTTGTATGTATGTAGTAGGCATTTGTAAATAATATAACATTTGTATAACGTTACCTCAATTCTAAAAGGGCTTAAATGACAATATTTTCGAGATCGTCGTTTTTTCATATTCCGATGTTTTCCAGCGTTTTCTACCGCAATATGTAAAAAATTCGATTTCGAAAAAATTGTCAGTTACGTCCAATTAAGGTGACAATATGTATTTGTGTGTGATATGGGGTTAAAAGTTATTGACATAGATTGTGTTAGAAGATAGAAAAAAGAAATTCAATTTGGAAAACACACACACACAAACACAAGTAAATTCAGTTTCAATGAAATTTGTTTCTTTTGTTAACATTAATTATTATCAAGCAACGAGAATTTTTTGGGTTTGTTATTGTTAAGTGGTACAGACATGACAGGTCGTTGAGTTTGGTTTGTACCTTTCCGCATCTATCTATCTTCAGTTCTAATCCCTTGACGCCCCAATAATGGCTAAAATATACATAAAGATGTTGACTACATCCAGATAGAGATTTAAAGCCGCAAATATATACTCCTCGGGACTAATGGAGTATTTGTGATTGCCGCCCATCATCAATTGCGTATCGTATACCAAATAAATAGAGAAGAGCAGAGCGCCAATCGACGAATAAACTAGCGTCATTATTTTGCCTGGTAAGAATATCGCCACAATGCCAAATATGATGAAGACAACCATGCAAACCAGCAGGACGCCGCCACACATAGTGAAATCATACTTTGTTTGGAAAGCGAAAAGTGTTAAAGCCAAACACACTGCAGCAGTAATACCCACGGCCATAAGGATCTGAGTGGAAAATCACGAACGAACAATTATAACGCCATCTAGACAAAAATTGTTGTAACACTAACCTCTATTGGCGCATATTTACTTGCAGCCATAGCCAATAAAAATGACTCCGCTAAAGTAAACAATCCCAGGAATATGAAATTCATCGGAGTTTTACGACGAACACTCTCACAACAAGCCATTGAAATCATTGTCACCAATAGAACGGCCAAAGCAATCCAAAACAGGGCTGGGTTTCGCATAGCAAATTGTTTTGTCTTCTCATGCAATGCAAATAATGCCACGATACCAAAAGTAACCAGCAATTGTCCCTGAAGAAGGAATAAAAGATTTTTTATATTAACATTTCACAAGTATTACAAAATAAGTCATGTATACGAACCATTAAAATTATATAGACTTTGCGTATAAATCCTTTGCGAACACTTTGATCGTCGAACGAGAAGTTCTTCGGGCCCTCGGGATCTTCATATCCACCGTAATCGTTTTGTGGTGGTGGCACAAAACCAGGTTGCTGGGGAACAAAGCCACCAGGTGGATAGGCATCAGGAGCCCCATAACCACCTTGGGGCGGATAGCCACCTGGAGGCGGATAGCCGCCTTGGGGTGGATACCCGCCTGGAGGGGGGTATCCTCCTTGGGGATAGCCACCTTGTGGTGGAGGATATCCGCCTTGTGGCGGTGGATAACCACCATAATATTGTTGATTCGGATCTGCAAGTATCAATTAACAAGCTATATTATTTCGATCAAAACACGAGGCTTAAAACGTTGAAATGGTGATCATGAGCAGAAATCATGCATCTACAAAAAATGTTTTCAATCGCAAAGTTCGCTCATGCGAAAAATGTTCATCGAATTCAATACAACTCTAAAATATTTTCCAACTGAATAATAGACGTGGTAGTAGAAATTGCTATCGAAAAATCGTTGACATTTTGTTGTTGCTTCCGTTAAAAGTTTCCTCGTTTGCTGCGATTTTTCTTCAGTTTCCCCTATTACTTCGTATAGATTTATACAAGTTTTAACACTTTCGTGGGGCGTTGCAACCCACTTACAAATATTTTAATTTATTTTTATGAGTACAATTTGGCGGCGTTCGTGCGACTTGTTGTCAGTCTTGAGGCAAATTTTAGTACATTTTCGAAACATTCAATTAAAGAAACTTTCCTTCAGATGGTGGCACTGTTCGATACATAATTGTAAATTTAAAATAACTTATAACTCTCGAAGATTGTGGTAAAAAAGAACTTTTTCAATGCCTGCAATAACTAACTACGGCCCACTTACTAACGAACTACTGGTTAATCATCATACAAAAACGTATTCTATATTTCCTAGTAGAAGTTTTGCGTATGTAGAAGAAGAATTTCGTAGGTGTTATCGTACAGATAACAAAAATATCAGTTTTTTTATTAACACATACACCGCAATGTGTTCATATATGCATACATATGTATAGTACAGTGTTGGATGAAATTGAAAGGACTAGTTGTAGACAATCCATAGAAATATGTACATACATATGTCGATATTCACATGTATGTATCAAAAATTCAAGTTTTCAATTTGTATGCAATGTTCCCAGAAGTAACGGTTGATTGTGTACGTACGACTACTTATCGCTATATAAACACATATTTGAGATGTGTATTTGGTATTTTTAAGAAGTCTTGACAAACAAATGACACCTGTTTCTAGTTGGACTTACCGTGTCTGTATATGTATGTATGTATTATGACGTTGATGAGATAAATTAAAAATGCTGTTAATTGTATGTCTTCAAATGAAGTATGAGGGTTTATTTTTTGAATCATTCCCTTTTATTGCAGTATTAATTGCTATCGATTATATACTCCAATTTTAGGTATAAAAAAGGTGAAGTCGAACTGTGATATTTTTCTCTACACATATTGGTGTATGGATAAGTAATTCATTCGCATTTGGTTGAATAGAATTACGTTTATGGCCAGGTGTAAATTGTAAGTCCTTACTTCTGTAAAAATGAACGCTTTAGATCCATTGTCTGAATAGACTTAAATGGTGTTTCTCATTTGTATCAAAAATACTCAACTTAGGAAGATGTCAATCTTCGCTCATTTCCGTAGCACGGCGATTTGAATCTCAGGAAAGGGTATTTTCGCAAAAAAAGCTTTTGCGGAATGATATGATTCTTTATCCGTTTTATATTTGATTCAGAATTTATTTATCTACGTGTTTATATGTATACAAGTTTTGAATTTTTCCCCATTGTTTTTTATGATTGTCAACAACTCAATCTTCCACTCATGATTTTTGTTTCAATTCGCCCATGTGACATCTTCCTATTTTAGTATTTTAGGTATGAATAACTTCTAAATGCATACATATTGAAGTTATTATAGATAAATCGCATGCCATGTATTTTAATTTTCACAAAAGCAATGTGCGTCATAATATGTTCATGACTTAGTAATACTAATTAATTGTACAATTGCTTCTAGCCAATGCTAAAAATAAAAACAAATTCTACAGAAACACAATTATGTTGTTAATTAAAATAGCCTTCAAATATATTCTTCCGTTCGTATAAAATTAGGAAAGTTTCGTTTGTCGTGACTACACGCTAGTTTGGGTTGTTTCGGGCTAATTCTAGTTGTGACAAAATATTAATTAAACCACCGACCAAATCGAGTCTTACGCGCATAATTTTCAAGGCATTTACTTTAAATCAAACTGAATATTTTGAAGAAACTTTGACAATTTTTATAAAAAAAGGAGGTCATCGCACCAATTCTACCGTACGAATAAAAAACTTACAGTATAGATCTAATGTTCAAAAACTGGGTGCACGAGAAATCAGAATTAAGAAACAACTATCTTTCCTGACAACTTCCT
This sequence comes from Polietes domitor, assembly GCA_947397865.1. Lineage (NCBI taxonomy): Eukaryota > Metazoa > Arthropoda > Insecta > Diptera > Muscidae > Polietes > Polietes domitor. The sequence goes on along the minus strand of OX377622.1, from coordinate 3,920,427 downwards.
AACTCATCTAAAGCTACATACATTATTCCAACGGACACTCTCTGTATTCTCATATTATTTTTTCAATTATATGTTCTTTATTTGGCATAATTGGAATTGTCGTTTCTATGATAAATTAAAATAAAAATATTTTAATTGGGCACAGTTCTGATCTTTTTCCTTATTAGAATATTAACATAAGAAACTTAATAGTTTCTGGTGCAGTTAGCTTTGCACTCTCTTTGAAAATTCCTATTGTCCACCCAAATAAAACACGCCCGACGTTGATATTTTGCTCCTTGGTTTTTCCATTAGAAAAAATCTAAACTAAGAGCATTCAAAGCATGCATTTAGAAATGAATATGTATATAGGTAAAGTTCTCTTAAATTAGGGGTTTTATGTAATAAACAAATTATTATTTGACTCGCATTCCTTAAATTATGATCAAATAACTGTTTGTGTGTTCAGGAAGTAGAAGTTAATCTGTGTAAATGTATCTTGTTTGTATAAACATAAAACAAACCCCCGTTACTCAACGATCTTTTAAAAATATGTGATTTTAATTTTGCATTAATCATCGAAAATGGGAAGTTATTAGTGCTTTATTTTTTAAATGGTTAGCGGTAGACTTTTTACCAACGATAAATAAAACATAAATGTTTGTTAGCAAGATATAAGAAATAAACAGTGGTATAAAATGGGCGTGTTTAAAATACGAAGATTGTTTTCTAATTTGTTTCACAATTATAAGAATAATTGAATAACTTACTTTTATATAGGATAAACCAAAGATGTGGGAGGAATTAGAAAATGTAAATTGTATGTTACTCTTATGTTTTATGTTTTTTTGTGATATCTTTTTTACTATTGTGTTAAGAAGTTTGAAAGAAAACCTGTAATTTTACAAAATTCAATACCATACCATATAAGCACCAAAATTCATAATTCTAGCTTTAGCTTACTGGCATTCAAAAACTAATGCGGTTGAAATAGGTTAGTGATTTACTCGTTTTACCTCTGAACGTTAGTTTATTTCTTTTTTGATCATTTTTGCCAGTAATTATTATTATTAAAGCCTAATTTTGCCTTCTCACATATCCGAGAAGTCATAAAATTAAGTTTTAAGGTCCATTCAGAGAGTCGCAGGTCGATGTGACAACAATGCCGTCTCGTACGTTCTTTTTTGAATATGTATGGCGGCACTATTGTCAAAGTGACTTGCGACTATCGTTTCGCGTCTATACTATGCACAGTTTCAATTGTTGGAAACAAAATTAACAACTTAATATGGCGATTATATGATTGTATGAGAGAAGCAAAGATATTTAAAATGGGAAGATATATTACTGCGAAAATACAAGAAGGAATCTGAATTTCCTAGTTAATCGGAGAAAATTTAGCAAATAAGTAAAATGAATATAATTGTGAATTAAATCGGGACTTCACCCATTAGTTTTTGTGCGAAATTTTTGATATTCTGTTCAGAAATTTAAATGAATACATGAGATATGAAAGAATTCAATTCAAAATTTACCCCTTTTTGACTAACTAAATTTCTGTTCTTGAATTTGAATTAATTTCCTTTGTCAAAGAGAAATAATAGAACATCTTGCATATTAACTGTCATTGGAAGAAGGTATAATGCTAGCGAACTAATTATCACATACCGCATATGCCTCTACAATATTATTCTCTGGGTATAAGTAAACAATAGTCAATAGTTATTAGTATCTAATTTAACAGTGTTAGTAGTGGTGATGGTCAGAATAAAAATAAAGCAACACTACAATACTCAAATACAGGCCAGGTTTAGTAGATGAAAGAAGGGGATAGGGGGGAATAAGATAAAATAGAAACCTTGATAATAAGACCCGCCGCCTTGCCAAGACATTTTGTTTAGGAATAGATAATATACCCGATGGAAAACTGCTTCTCTAACAAATTTCTTGCTTTTCTTTTTTTTTTCAAAATAATGCTGCAATTATTGAAAACACACATGACATTAATACAGGCTTTAAAACGCAACTCACCAGCCATACTGTGCTTTATTTATGTTCCAAATCTAATAAAATCAAATCGAACTGCTGCAAAGGTACCTGCAAATAAAAGAAAAGATGTCGTAAAATTGCCGTTTCTTAAAACAATTATAAATTTCACATTAAAAAGCTTCAGTTGTTCTCATAGATTGAACTGGGGAATTCAAATGACTTCATTTGGAAGTAAATAATGTCGATAACCTTAGCTACATATGTACTTTCCATTTTATTTTTATATACTTAAATATTTTAATACTGAGGAAATCTCATTATTCACATCCATCAATATACAAACCACAAAAATGTATTTCTATATTGCCTATGGATGGTCTCTTATAACTACCCAAGATAAGATAAGTATCCAACTCAACTATGAAAGTTGCCGTGTGCCGCCCGAGTGAAAAAATCGATTACACAAAGGGACGAGTGAAACAATTGAACTATAGGAAGTTCTTATTCAAATCACAACGAAGTGTGTAGTATGTGACTGACGTCTTTCAAGTTAAAAGGCCAATTGATGTCGTCACTTGGCGAAATAAGTAATAAAGACACTTCAAAACATACCACCACTTTCGCACAGCACATCCACTTTTTTTAATTTTACTGTGCGGGTGACTCACTCGTTTTTCATTTTAAAGCGGTACTTTTTATTTTGCATCACATCTCACACTAATGCATACATTCAACTTAACTCTTATTTTGATTTTATATCGCTACCTTTTTTAATTTTAGCACTTCTTTCGTAATTGTTAATTGCCTGAAGCTGCTTCCTGTTCTTCCCGAGTGCAGGTGGGATTTTAGATTTTTTGGAAGTATCAAGAACTTTGTTTTGATATCGACGTTCACGTTCGACGGCTAAGAACGTATTAAGATTAAAGAATTGCCAGCATCAAATCTGGCGAGCTTACAAATACTTTCTTCTCGATGCAACCTAATCAAAATGCGCTACGTATGGTGTGTGTGCAATCGTTCTGGAGTATTCGAAATACGGCGACGTAAATAATCGATATACAAACAGCCGTTCGGCTGATGTGCATTAAGGGGTGTTTGCACATGTATATTTACAAGACTTATTTTAAAATTGCAAGACCTCTTAAGCATTGCGGAAACCGAGGCATGCGTCTTGGCGCCAACAAGAATAAACCGATACAATTGATTCATTCAATCGTTTCTGTTTTTATAATATCCTTTTCACACTGGCAGCAAACGGATTTCCTACGCAGTCTGAAAAGGCTGATATGAGATAAGTTCGATTTGCAAATGCTAGATTCCATACAAATTTGACAGCTTGAGCTGAAATAGATTGATTTCGCATGACTTAGGTTGGACCCTTCAACAACTGGGCCGAACCAATGGTGCCTACTATTATTTATAAGAAGATTAAGAATAAAGAGAATAAATCAAAAACAAAAAAAAAGAATGTAGAACCATTCCTTTTTTAATAAAAAGTATATAGTAAAGTATATAAAATACTAAAATAACAAACTTGATATTGAAATATTAGGCTTGTTCGATTGGGCTTACAAGCTTAATTTTTGTATAGAATTTACTCACTTAACAAGAAAGCAGCTTACTACTCTCGCAGTTGTGTTGCCAGATTTTTCCCGTTGATCCATTTAAGAAAAACCAATGTGTAGCAACGTTGCCACCTTATCAAGTCTCTTAACTGTAAGCTAGTAAGCCAAATCGAACAAGCCTAATGTTTTACAACCAAAAATAAAATACGTGCTAAATTCGATGTCTAAAAATCGACCACGATATAATGTTATCGACTATTCGAAATCGATTACAGAAAACTCACTATTATTGCTCTGCCTTTATGCTCTCTCATTCTTAAATTGCAGATTCTTTATGCTCTCTCATTCTTAAATTGCAATTATTTATGCTCTCTCATTCTTAAATTGCAGATTCTTTATTTTCACTCATTCTTAAATTGCAGACTCTTCCATTCTAATCCATTCTATACTCCCCTATACTCAACTCCGCGCTCTGCTTCTACTCCTTTTTTTTGCAACTCGCAACTCCTTCCACGTAAAGCTCCCAAAGCCCGCGCCCGTTAAATGTGACTTTATATTTTATAAATTAAATCATAAATTATATTTAATTATGTACAAAAGTTCAGAAAAGTGTGCAGTGAAAGGCTGCAAAGTTCGACGAGGTGATGGAGTACCTATGTACAGATTCACCTTAGCGAATAAGGCGATATGGAAGGAGATTATAGGAATCTCCAGACCATTAAATACGTCCGACCGAGGCTGTGGTCATCATTTCACCCCAGATTGTGCCGACATGAAGACCAAACGACTGCTGCCAGGATCAAAGCCCACTCTCAATCTGGGCCTAGGGGGTAAGTGGTCTTTATGATGGCTTGAATGGCGTATTCAGCCCTTCTAGCACTTATAGGTTATAGTTGGGAGGTACTAGAAGGTGCGTGATGGAAAAAATATTCGAAGAAATATTAACATTTTCTACTGAATTCCCGTGGGATTCCCGTACGAATTTCCCAGGATACGAGAAATGAAAAAAGTGGCACAAGATAGCAAAAACAAAAACATTTAGTACCTCAATGAAAAAGTAGCACAAAAGTATCTCGGCTCGAAAAAAGTGGCAAAATTGCCACTTTAGTGCCACAACGGTAACACTGATTCCTAGCCACGACAGCCAGAACATATTATTCATCTGCTGAAAATATTTTTTTTTGGAAAATACACAAATATAATCTTCAGTGAAAATAAAGGTAAAATCACATAAAGTTTGATGTTCTGTTTTGATTGTGCAAAATGCAAATACTAAGTGAGTTGGGGATAAAAGATAATATTCTTGAAGTTGAACATGTGCCCGGCCGGAGGAACACACCTGGTTTCGAATTCCATGGAAACATAACGCTGATGCGAAACTGCATTAAGCATTACAACCATTACGCTTTCCTCGTGTTGGCCTTAAATAAATTAATTAAATAATTAATTTAATTTTTTTAAAACGTTTTTTAATACAAAACGAAGATATATTCACATGATGCAATCGTTCACCTGAGACATGTAAATGAGAAAGAGAGCAAAAGCTAATTATTCTTATCTCTCCCCGGTCGGTCTACGTTTGTTTCTTATCTTATCAATGAAGTGCTCTCTTTTATGTGTTTATTGCTGCAATAGTGCAATTAACCGGATGTTGAGGTTTCTTTTTCTATTTGGGTGGTTTGTTTTATTTAATTCTTACTTTTGTTCTTTGTTTCAACAGATAAAGCCACTTATTATCGCTATGGTGACAGAAAACGAAACAGCCACACAAACGCCAAATTCCAATGGAGCCGAAGGGGAGGGACCCTCTAAAAAGGCAGCAAAGAAACAGGCCAAGGAAGCATTGAAGGCAGCAAAAGTAAGTACGCAAACAATCTAATTTAAAATGAGTTACCAGACAGACATTTATTTTGCACTTGAAGAAAGCCGAACACAAGGCAGCAGCTGGAAAAACCGACAATGACAACCAATCTGCAGATTCTGCAGAGGATTGTTCTGCCGGTCGTTACGGGATGTATGGTATTATCAACTCCAAGGACAAGCATGACGAAAGAAATTTTGTTTCGGTTCCCGACTTGAGTGAATACGTTGGCAAGAGTGCTGTATGGGTTAGAGGTCGTGTACATACATCTAGGGCAAAAGGCAAGCAGTGCTTCTTGATTTTACGCCAACAAAGCAGCACCGTGCAGTGTATTGTGGCAGTTGGTGATAACGTTTCGAAACAAATGGTCAAATTTGCCGGAAAGTAAGTAATGTACTGTATTGCCAAAATCCTAAGCTGGATCTAACTATTTTTGGGATTAGTTTACATAAGGAAAGTATAATCGATATTGAAGCTATAGCTGTGGGTGGCCCCAACAAAATTGAATCCTGCACTGAACAAAATCTTGAGTTGTCCATACAACAACTGTTTATTATATCGGAAGCAAAGGCCCAATTGCCGCTACAGATCGAGGACGCTTCTCGTGCGGAAAATCCGGATGACACCGATGGCCTTAATATTCGTGTCAATCAAGACACACGTTTGGATAATCGCGTTTTGGATTTGAGAACTCCGGCCAATCAAGCCATATTCCGTTTGGAAGCAGGAGTATGCCGGTTGTTCCGTGACATTCTTACCGACAAAGGTTTTACTGAAATTCATACGCCTAAAATCATATCTGCAGCTAGTGAGGGAGGTGCTAATGTCTTTACAGTCAGCTACTTCAAAGGTAATTGTAAAAGTCAGATGTCAGCGATTCAAATTAATATAGAAATTCTATTAATTGACCGTCCGCAGAGTCTGCCTACTTGGCCCAATCCCCTCAACTGTACAAACAAATGGCAATCGCTGCTGACTTCGACAAAGTGTTCACAGTGGGCGCCGTTTTCCGTGCTGAAGATTCCAACACCCACAGGCATTTGACGGAATTCGTTGGCCTCGATTTAGAAATGTCATTTAAATATCATTATCATGAAGTTCTTCATACAATCGGTAACACGTTTACAGTAATTTTCAAGGGTTTGCGCGATCGTTACAGTCGCGAGATTGAAGCGGTAGGACAGCAATACAAAGTGGAGCCTTTTAAATTTTTGGAGCCCCCATTAATTTTGCAATTTTCCGAGGGTGTTGCCATGTTACGTGAAGCTGGTGTTGAGACTGGCGATGAAGAAGATCTTTCTACGCCAAATGAAAAATTATTGGGTCGTTTGGTTAAAGCGAAATACGATACTGATTTCTATATTTTGGACAAGTTCCCCCTGGCTATACGTCCATTCTACACCATGCCCGATCCCGTTAATCCTATGTATTCCAATTCGTACGATATGTTTATGAGAGGCGAAGAAATTTTGTCGGGTGCCCAACGTATACACGATCCTGAATTTTTAACGGAAAGAGCGAAACACCATGCTATAGGTAAGAAAGGAACTTAATGAATTAATGCAAATATTGGACAATCTCAGCTTATTCATTTATCCATTTCAGATATCAGCAAAATTGCCGCCTACATTGAATCGTTCCGATTCGGCTGTCCGCCACACGCTGGAGGTGGTATCGGCTTAGAACGTGTTGTTATGTTGTATTTGGGTCTCGACAACATACGTAAGACTTCGATGTTCCCTCGTGATCCCAAGAGATTGACGCCTTAAACTATTTTTCATCTTTACTTCACATATAAATGCTCTAAGCTACAAATATTGATTGCCCTCAGTTTCTTTTATGTATGTTTGACTTTTGTAGTTCCCATTTTGTTTAATTATCAATAATTATTTTATTTAATCTATTCATTTCATTGTTTTCCTCTTTTTCGAAACGATTTACTTAATAACGCATAAATGCATTTTATAATTTTGAAGCATTAATGATCGAAGTTGTCCAACAACAAATACACAATCCTTCTATGCGAACACGAAAAGCATTCGAACTCCCCTAAAGGCTGATTTATTTTAAAGCCAAGAAAGAATAAAGTAACAAATGTCTGAAATACATATATATATTTTTTTTTTCAATCAATAAAAATGTATTTTTTATTAAGACAGCGCTGATATATATTTTTTGATTTTCTAGTGAGAAGTGGATAGAGGTACAGTACAGTTTATCAATAGATTGTCTATTAAAAATATATAATTCTCTATATATAACTAGTACCCGGCGTTGCACAGATTCCTTCTTCCCTATTCCCCTACTTCGTATGTTTTGGAAGATAAAATGAGTAATTTTTGATAGTTTTAAAATATTGTTTGTGTGGAAGGAGTATATCCAGGAACCACTGGTTAGTTACAGGCGAATCGGTGCACCGGTTTGGCGTCCTATACGGAACAGACAGACACACATTGATTTATATAAATACTAGCTGAACCCCGCCCGCTTCGCCAGGCAAAATACAAATGGTAAAATTAAAATCAGGTTTCATATTGATCTTATCATATTGATATTATTGTGGTTTGTAATATATAGGTTCCAATTTTCAGCGACGTGAAATGTTTGACCTTATTGGCGGCATGATCACTAAAATGAAAACCCAAAATATGTAATAATATTCGAAGAAATTAATTGAGTTTCATAATTACCGACATATGAAATCACAAAAGAAATGACATTGACATGAAAAAAATTTAAAACATTCGAAATATTATTTGGTTTTGTTAAACTCACAAAAAAAACAGTAAAATTTTCGTTAAAATCTTCCCGGATTTTATATTTTTCTGGAAATTGTCCTACATCCTATGTCCTTCCTTGGGCCAACACGAATTCATTAAGCCCAAAATCGTGAAAATCAGACGATCCGTTATAAAGTTTTGCGTGTTCACACGGACGGCATTCTCTTTTATAAATATAGATATAGATTTTTTTGGCATAATAGGCCTTGCTAGAGATCATGCATGTGTTTTCTCCCAGCAGTGGTCGCTTAACAACGTAATGTAATAACAATGTGATAAGCAAACCAACCAATGATTAATTATGATGATATGATGTCATTCGGTGTCGAGAAAGTTACGATCTTTGTTGTAAAAGGGTGACTGAAATTATTCAAAATTTAACGAGATTAGTTCCAACATACGTTATATCAACATTATTTCAATCGTTATCGTAAATACACAAAAATCGTTCTTTTAAAACAATGAAATGTAATTATGGGTATGTTTTCATCGTAACGTGTACACGTTATCGTTCCGATTGGCAACACTTACGCAAATAGTCATTTAAGTGTTTGGTGTTATTATTTGTATACGAAATGGAAGCAATTGGTTCCTATTGGTCTTTTAGAAAAGAGAATTAATTTTTTCATCGGTTTATCTAAACTAAAATAAACAATAAAAATGCGTGTCTCTTATGAAATATTATTATATTATATTATTCTTTCGATTTTTTAAACATATTTTATGTTTCAATAGAAATCCTGTTGTTAAATAAGTATTAAATAGATGTAATAGCTAATAAGTAGTATTTACTATACATTTTATTATTATTTTGGGGGTTAATTGACATACAGTTCTACTTTGGAACAGGTATATTATTCTGAATGCCACCGCCAAGAAGAAGAGTAATATATAGAAATATATTGCTTTTAGTTTAATTCAACATAAAAACATTAATTTAAAGTCAAATTGGAGGCCTAATTATTTATTGAAACCGGTTAAACCTGTGGCACCGGTTTTTCTACATAATGAATGTACGTATGAAGATTGCATTTTTGAAGTAAAAGTAAATCGACTTTTGTACTCCAAATCTGATGATTTTGGAAGGGTTAGAGATGATATTAGGCCTGTTCGCTTGGGCTTACTAGCTTATTTTTTATATGGAATTTTCTCGCTTAACAAGAAAGTAGTTTTTAACTCTCTTAGTGTTGCTGCCAGATTTTTCTTGTTGATTCATTTAAGAAAAACCAATGAGTAGCAACGTTGCAACCTTATCATGTATCTTAATTATAATCTAGTAAGCCTAATCGAACAAGCATATTATCAGCAATTTTCATAATAAACAAGTAAGGAAGTTTAAAGTCGGGCGTGGCCGACTATATAATGCCCTAAATTACATTACAAAAAATCAATATGTGTCTGTATGTTGCGTATAGGACGCCAAACCGGTGGACCGATTCGCCCGAAAATTTTACTGTGTCTAACTTCTGGACAGAGGATGGTTCCTCGATATACTAGGTCATGATAGGACAAAGGGGGTGGTACCTCCCACACACAAAATATTTTAAAACTATCTAAAATCAGTCATTTTATCTTCCAAAGCATACGAAGTAAGGGAATAGGGAAAAATTAACCCGTGCAACGCCGGGTACAAAATACTAGTATATTATAAATTTCATACTTCTATACGTATTTGTAAGAACATTTTAACGCGAAGTTTCAATGGAAGGTATATATAAATCTGAACCGATCTGACCCATTTTTAGCATAGGGTTTCTAGTTGAAATATAAGACGTTTTCCCAAATTTGATAAATAATCTATTCGGTGGCGAAATTTGTTTTGGATACTACATATATCTGAACCGATTTGGTCCATTTTCACCAGAGCTGTTTCTAGTTGAAATAAATATAAGTAGTTTTGCCAAATTTGAAGAAAATCTGTTAAAATGTGTGATTTCTAGAGCGGGAAGATCGGGGGAGACACTTTTATGGGAGCTATATATAAATCTGAACCGATATGGCCCACTTTCGCCATAGATGCTTTTAGTTGAAATATATGTTGTTTTGCCTAATTTGAAGAAAATCTGTTAAATTATGTGATTTCTAGAGCGGGAAGAATCAGATGGGGGGAGGCACTTTTATGGGAGCTATATATAAATCTGAACTATATATAAATCGCCATAGATGCTTTTAGTTGAAATATGAGCTGGTTTGCCAAATTTTAAGAAAATCTGTTAAAATATGTGGTTTCTAGAGCGGAAAGAGTCAAATCGGGGGAGACATTTGTATGGGAGCTATATATAAATCTTAACCGATCTGACCTATTTATACCATAGCTGTTTTTAATTAAAATATATGGCGTTTTGGCCAAATTGGAAGAAAATCTACTGAAATATGTTGTTTCTAGAGCGGAAAAAGTTAAATCGGGAGCAAAATTTGTATGAGAACTATATCTAAATCTGAACCTATTTTCTTCGAATTAAATAGCGTTCGTCGTTATCGCATACAAATTCGTTGTGCAAAGTTTCATTTAGTTCTAACAACAATTGCGACCCGTACTTTGATAGCATTTTTTAGTTTACGTTGCTTCTACTTAAATTCGTCATAATCTGGAATTTCGAGAATTTCAATCCTATCCTATGATCGCCTCTCCTGCAAAACTCACTTTTTGAGCTACAGAATGAAGCTGTCTTATTATATCTATATATATAAATGAATCTGTGTTTGTATGTTCTTTATAGCAGCCTAAACTACTGATCCGATCTTCTTGAAATTTTCACAGTATGTTCATGCTGAACCGGTGGTGAAAATAGGCTATACAATTTTTTGATATTATCCGTGGGCTTGGCACCTCCCACACAATTTGGGGATTTATTCGTTTTTTATAAATTAGCATATTCGGAATACTGTTGCGGCTAGAGTCTTGAATTTTTGTGAAGGTTCACTAATTATTAGCCTGCACAGTTGTGTCAAAAAGGGGCAGAGTTGGAAAAGTGGGCGTGGCACCTCCCATACGAAGTTAAAACCTATTATTGAATATTGTCAGTTCTATGACACCTAGAGTGCTGAAATTTTGTGTAAGCATCAATGTGCGTAGTTGTGCCAAAAATGGGCGGTAATGGAAAAGTGGGCGTGGCACCTCCCATATGAAGTTAAAACCTATTATTGAATGACACCTATTGTGCTGTAATTTTGAGTAAGTGCATCTAGCATCAATGTGTGTAGTTGTGACAAAAATAGGCGGTATTGGAAATTTGGGCGTGGCACCTCCCATACGAAGTTAAAACCCATTTTCCAATATATGCCATTCTATGGCAGATAAAAAACTGAAATTTTGTGTAAGTGCATCTAGCATCAATGGCGATATTGGAAAAAAGGGCGTGGTACCTTCCATACGAAGTTAAAACCTATTATCGAATATATTCAGTTCAATGACAGCTACAATGTTTATCTTTTGTGTGAGTGCATCTAGCAGAAACCTGCGTAGTTGTGCCAAAAATGGACGGTATTGGGAAAGTGGGCGTGGTACCTCACATACGAAGTTAAAACATATTATCGAATATGGTCAGTAGGTGTCATAGACCTAGTGTGCTGAAATTTTGTGTAAGTTGATCCAGTGTAAATAGTTGTGCAAAGATGGGCGGAAAGTGGGTGTGACCCTTCCCATCTGAAATTAAAACCGGTTTTAGAGTATTTCGACACCGAGATGGGCGGAAAGTGATTTGAATTTTGTAAAATTACACGTTTTCTGTGGATTTTCTTAGCACAATAGTAAAGAAAGGTTATAAAAAGAGTAATATTCATTCGCCAACAGCCGACTTAAGTCAAGAAAACGGAAATTATATTAATTTTTTAGTTTTTGTGTTGTTTGATTAGTGAACAATTTGATTGATTTTCTATGTGTTTTGAATGTAATGTAATTTCATCTTGCGAATGAAGTTTTTTGTTTAGGTAATGGAAAGGAGGAGAATCACACTTAACAAAAAATCAATTTGATTTTGACTTTTTTTCAATTATTCGCCGTAAACTAACGTTCTCCATGGAACATATCCATTTCTTTATTATCTCAGGGAAGAACCTTGATTATAATTGGTACATATATTATCGATCAGGACAAAAATTAATATGAAAGCAGATTTTAATTTTACCGTTTGTTTTTTTTTTGCCTGGCGAAGCGGGCGGGGTTCAGCTAGTCTATTATATATGTCGTTACATGATAAAGTAAAATCAGAGCAATTTGTGCAACCAAAAGAAGACTGATATCCGAGTCAGATAACTAGCTTATAAGGAAAACACGCATAATTAGGGAATAAACATGGTATTTTAATGCATTAATTCGTAGAATCGGAAAAAACGCCTATTGTTTAATTATAGTATGTATGTACATTATGAAGGGTCACGAAAAAATATTGTTGTTGGGAGCTGACTCAGAAATAAATATCGTATTTTTAATTATGACCTGCCAAATATTAAGTCACTGGGACAAGTCGTCTGTGAAAGAAACACCTCTAAATATCCTGTTTTTTTGTAGTTTTGGTGTAATTTTTTATGTTGCATTTCATCATTAGGCGAACAATTGCTTTCCAAATAAATTTGTTTTTAAGGCTGTTTGAATTTCGTTGGCAACTAAAATATTCCCAGCTCAATGAAGTGAAAAATATGTCCATCTTGTGACTGGGAAGTAGTGAAAATTTGGATCTTCACCAATGAATTTAACAGGGACAGGAATTTAAGAGAGATGTCCTTTATTTTGGAAGACTTAAAAGTTATTTTAAAGTGTTGCAAAGGAACCACTTTTCCTTAGTTTAAAAAATCCGCCGCTACCGGGGGTAGAACTGCGGTCCTTATATTTAGTTGGTACACTGTCACTCTAACCATCTCAGCTATTCTCTGTTGTGAGTGGTTAATAACTAAAGCAAACCATTTTGTTCGTTAGAGCTGGCAATAAGTAATTTAGGAAAATATTTATTTAGTAAAACGCAAATTAATATTAAATTAATTACTTACTTAATACTTAATTATACTGATATTATGTATTATTAATAATTAATAAAAATGTAGATGTAGCAAAAATATTAAATTATTATTATTATTATACAAAATTAAACATTGTTTATTTATAAAAGCAATAGAAAAAAAAAAACAAAAAAATTGAATTTTATTATCGTATTATCGCCTTTTTTGAAAATTATTTAAAAGAACTTCATCAAAAGTGGGAAAAATGTACATTTGAAATTGAGATGCGATTAAAATGTGCTTCCTGCGAAAGTACTTCCAATTTATTTTTGTGCTAGGTTGCTGCGCTAAAGAGTTGTATTTAAGTTGCTCTTCTAATATAATACATTCACTATTAATTTGGGTAGAATTGAAAGATCGAGCTGAAGAAGATCTCCCAAAACTTCGTGCGAGAAACTGGACAGGAAGCCCATTAGACTGATGCGTATAGAATATTATTTTTAATCATGTTTATAGCCATCAATAAGTCTCGGTCGACATCCGTATATTCGGCTTTTGAAAGCACAGTTGAATTTAAATGAAATTAACTAGAATGTTCCAACAAATATCCCATCTTTGTCAGATTTCAGTTTGTTTTATTCATTCATTAATTTAATATGAACGCGTTATTTTGGTAGGAATATAATAAAGGATTAATAAGCTTAGAAAAAAACCACGCGATGTGCCTAAATCACTGTACATATAATGTTTTTAAAGTTTGCAGTATATTATGGAAAAGGAAAGAGGTGTGGACGAAGATGTACACTTAAAGAAAAAAGTCTGTTATTAACAGCAGCTATTTTCTGCTGCCTATCCGCAGGCAATTTCTGCTATTACAGCAGTTTTTCTGCAATTTTGCTTCAGCTTCATTCACACTGCTGAAGTGTTTGCAGTCTGCTAAAAATGGCTGCTGATAATTAAATTATAAAAATAGATAAAAACATAAGCGTTTATAATTTAAAAGCCTTTCAGATTGACGGCGAAAACGAATTTATTAACTTGGGGCAATCTTTCAGTGGTAATAAATTCCCTTATAATAACATTTATTTTAAAAGGCGTTTTTAATAAATTTTTTAACTGGTTATTTTGTTCTGCACATATGCTTAAAGTATCAAGAAAACGTTTTTTTCGTTATTACAAAAAACAGCAAACAGCTGTTTGCTATTTAAGCAGATACAAATCTGCTATCTATTTTTCAGCAGAAAATCTGCTCTTATAGCAGACTTTTTGCTTTCTTTTACTGACAAATTCCTTTGAGTGTATACAACAGACTTTAAAAATCTAGGTCTGCATTTGTGCGATTAAACAAAAGTTGGTGCTCAAGATTGTCATTTAATAATGGAACACAATATCATTCATATGGCTACCACGGCTGGCTCGGCAGTACCTCATCCGATCAACACAATTTTTGAGTACAACCCAGAATCCACACCAAACAGTGACTCGTTGTGGATGCATTGGCTTCTCAATACTCATGAGTGGGTTCTCTGAACCCCATATGCGGCAATATTGTTTATTGAAATAGCCACCGAGAAGGCCGATCTCTTTTCGAAAAAATCCCACGTAAAGTTCTTACAGTTTGCGTTAAAGACTCTCTACTTTGGAAGTAGGTTTTTAATATTTCCCAATTTTGTTCGAACGTATAACGTCCCATTTTGCAAATGTCAAACATAAAGCTGAAAATAAAAATTAATGTAATTCTACCTTCTAAAGTCAAAGTAACCGGTAGTACAAATTTAACATTTTAAACCTATACGTCCTGTTGCCTTAATTTTTGTATTATATTTTCTCTGCCGTATCGGTCACATTTAGCTAAATAGGTACATTCATTTCAATGTCCATTTTCGACAATAGTTCTATTTATTTGTTAAATATAAAATTTAAATAATAGGCAATTGTTGTTATTTGTTTTTCATTTCTTGTTTACGTTCTCAAAATCGATCCCGAGCATAAATTGACAAGTTTTTTCATAATTTGATGCATTCAGAGAAGATATAGTGATGTTGGAACGGTGTCATTTCGCCTAGATTTTGCATGCTATAAAACGTATTATCTCAGATTTTGCGATGGACCTAAACCTCCTGCTATCGAGTGATTATGACAAATATTTTACAAATTTGTTCATTGATTCTTTGAATTTCTTATTCACACGTGAGCTTTGTAATTGAATCACCTTTATCGTTTTCTGTGTATGATCTAAAGAAAACAAAAAGTGATTGTCGATAAAAACTTTTTTCCAACCATCTCAGATCGAGCGAATAAACTTTATTCCATATCAATAAGTTGTTCGTAGTTTAAAGCTGACTTTGCACGAGCCAAGGGATGGATGTTTCTTTAATAAAAGGGAGGGAGGAGGCATAGTATACCAATAGATTATTAATTAATAAAAGCTTTCGGCAACTATAAACAAAGATAAATACAAAACGACATCAGTTGTTTTGGAAAGTGTCCTCATCCTTTAGTGCTGTATGATTTACTTCCTCAAGGTCTACTTTAATTAAACTCTCCCAATAAATCATGCGAGTATGTATGCATGTGCGAGTTAGTGACGGCTTCCATGAGAGTTCCCATAAGAGAATTTTTCAAAATGTAATCCATTAGTTAATGAGCAGTCGGCTTATAGACACTTTAAATACCGAATACGACCGCAAGCAGCAGAAACAACAAAAACAACAACCACAACAACAAAAACGGCATGCAGACATACACCACATTGTTTCTCAGCTTATTTGCATGGAGCATGGAAAACAATAGGAAAACCATCGATGTAAAATGAAAATACATACAGCAAGAAGAAGAAGAAAAAACGAGTAGAAAAACAACACGAGCAAAAAACAAAGAAGAAAATATACGTTTATCATGCAACAACAACCCACAGCCATACATCATTGCACACTAGAAGTACAAGAAAAGGAAAAATACACGAAGCAACAACAACCACAACAGCAACACCAACATGAAGAGCATATGCAACGGAAATTAAAGTCACACCATTTTATTTTCTCCTTCGGAGGAAAAAATAAACGAACCCCACAACAACGAACGAAGGAAAAGGAAGGAAGTTTTCCATAAAACAAAAGAGAGACAAAGAGAGCGTTGGCTAAACACATGAGAGGAGGAGTTTGAAATCAAACAAACACAAGTAACTCGCATACGCACACATGCACACACACACACCAGCTGCTCGTAAACAAGCCCAATGAGATCAACCAATAGAACGACGACAGAGTACAAGCAGCACTAGCCATCTCATTCGCACTCATTGCTCTTAAACGCAGGGGTTGAGGTTCGGACGTGCGATTGTATTACTTCCGTCTTGCGTCTTGTCTGCAGTTGTGTTGGGGCACCATGGAAGTGCCGTAAATATTTGTGTCAATATTAGTTGCTTGTTAAAATACGGCGAATGCGCACGTCTCTTTGGTACGGACGGATCGGATCGAAATCGTTAGACTTAATTAGTGAAACAAAATTTTGTATTGAACAAAACCACCACACTATTCATACCGTAAATAGTTGAATTGAAAAATATTGAACGTAATTTCAATCGGTATAACGGAAACAAATAATTCGAGAAATTCAAATAATTCACAAATATCGGGACGGGTGTAAGTTTTGAAAATCCAATATAAGTATATAAACCGTCGCCTTGAAATAATCTCAATACAAACTAAAATTGAAACAATTTATTTTTGAAATAACTGGCGTGTGTTACAGAACGAATTCTCAATCATCCAAACACACACACACACACATATACGCGCCTAATACATTACGGCCCAGACAATTTCGCATTCTTTGATTTCCGCAACATTTAAAAACCCAAATACAAATACACACACACGCACACACTACATGTGGTGTACATACATGTGTATGTTCAAATCGTGAAACGGGTAAAAAATCTAAAAAATTCACGTGAGAATTTTAATTATATTTTTAGTGAATATTTAAATAAATTCTTAAAGTTTTTGCTGTTCTCAATGAAAAAGTGAAATAATTAATTATGTGCTAAAAATATTGAAAAAGAAAACGCACACATCAAAATACTTTCGAAGTTGCACAGTGCGCAGTGCACAGGATTAACGAAAGCGATAGCTTCAACTTATTTTCTGGGATTAGCAGTCATATACAATATAACGGTATGTTCGCTCAGTTGCGTCGCAATTCCATCGATGTTCACCACTGTAACTCATTTCCGTTGTTGATAGCAATAAGGGATTAATGTGGGGTATTCAGGAGAATTCGTTTTCGAATTGATCGAATGTGGATTTAATTTCTTGTTTACATAGTAATCGAACAGCATAGAAGAGTTATGGGACTTGCAGAACCATAATCCATCCCTTTCATCTAGAAACTGGACTTGTATCACTTACTTTCACCAAAAAATGCCAAGTGCTACCTTGTCCACATCACTCTGCTTAGTATTTTCACGGAAATTGCACCTTAATCTTTCTATACAGGCCTTTTCAGTTTGAAATGGCATAGGATCGATTTACAAATGTTAATTTTGTATGGAATCTGATAATAGTAAATGACATAATGTCAATTTTCAAATTCCAAATTTGTATGGGATCTGACATTTATAAATCGACCTTATGTCATTTCTGCTATATTTCGCATGCAGTGTGGCAAGGCTATTATGACATTTCAGCTAGATTTCGCGAACAGTGTGAAAAGGCTATTAATGAAACTTGTTTTGTTTAAGTTTTCCCAAAAAATGGATTGGATTGCGACAAACGTTCACCATAACGCACGTTTCCACATAGCTCCGTTAGAGATAACCAAGGCTTATAGATGTCAATGTTCACACAAACTGACATCTATAACTTTCGCTTAGCCCTAACTTTAGGTTAACGGATCTACATGAAAACGGGGGTTAGAGATGTTGCTAACTATTTTTTAATGCCTTGAAGGGCGATACACTCTAATGTACATATATAAATAAGAAATTGTAGCGCACACCAAAGACTTTTATTCTGACGCAGTTTTCTTATTTGTTGCCGTATCAGCTGTTCAAGAAAAAACGTAGCGTCGTCAATAAAATGCTTTGTGTGTACCCGTAATAGCCAATTCACCGTGATTTCAATAGCAGTTGCCATAAGCTTTTTACACTCACGTCGAATCGTTATAAAGAATTTTTGATCGTTCGCCTTAGATGAAATAAAATAAGCTGCAGAAAAAGACTTAATATTTTAAAGGTAGTCCTTGTGTGAGGAATATTTCGAAATCTATTTCACCCTTTTTCAATTCCAAACAATTTACAAACATTCGACGTTCATAGTATGTATGTGGAAAATGTGAAGTCCCTAGCTGGATTTACTTGAATTCAAGCACGCCTGAGTTCAATGATAAACGCAATGGATTTGATTTGAGTACAGTAATCCCTCGATTTACGTTCTGATTGGTTCGAATGTAAAATATATTTCATACTTTGAGAAAATTGAGTTTATTAACAAATAAAAAATTAAACTTTTCCGCACCAAATCCAGCATACGAAAGAAAATGTCATTGAAATCGTTAACTTCTTGAAGAGATATAGTTTATAGACTTTTCAGACTACATGCGAAATCTAGCTGAAATAATATAAGGTCGATTTTCAAATGTTAAATTGGGATGAATGGGATCTGATATTTGTAAAACGACTTTATGTCATTTCAGCTAGATTTCGCATGCAGGTATTATTAATGTCTCTGTAGATTGTCCAGAGTTACTATCTCTTATTCAGTCTCGTCTTTGAGACATTACTATCCTTTTCATATAGATAGATATATTTCTAATTATGCTTCTAATGAACCCTTGATTAAATCGATGAATACTATTTGTGAGTTTGTAGATTTTACTAAATCCAGTCTTATATTCAAAAACTGTTGAATAATATAATTAATTAAAAAAATATATATACAAAATTTTAAATTTAATAAATTTAGTACTTTGATGTTCTGTAAGAAGTTATTTCCATATTCCAAATAAAAAATGAAATTCCACAGTACATTGAAAAATAAATATAAAAATTATGTTCTGCTACACATTAATAATAAATCAATAAAGTTATGAAAATATATACATAAATATAAGACATAGATGACTAGTAGTCTTATTTGATGAACAGATTTCAGAAATCAACATTTAAATGTCTTCGTTTGAAGAAGACCTGGCTCAATGCCGATGTTTCCATTTTACGCGTTCGCTTGAAGTCTGTGCTTATAGATCCCTGTAATACTTCAGTCTCATGTAGATTGATCTCCTTGTTGTCGAAATTCTGTCACCGTCTATGTCAAAATTCTTCAAAAATGTCCATAGCCCAAGGCGTATTTATGCAGGTGATAGCAACAGAGCAAAAACAAATTCGGCAACAACAAAATACAAGTAATTTTCTGAATGGTGAGCCATACCGCCAAAGCAAAATATATGGGATTTGACAGTTTTGGTTACTTTTGAATGAAAAAAATTCAGTCAGCTGGGCTCCTGCTATCACCTTTATAAATACGCCTTGCCATAGCCTTATTAAAACAGTCAGTTAGAGTCTTCAGTGGGATTTCTTCAATAACTTTGATTTGAAAGATTTCGATTTTGACCAATGGAGGCGATGAATTAAGAATTTTTGGTGAGACTATATATGAAGTATATATTAAAGTAATAATTTAATTCGTCTATTTGGAAGAGTTTCGGAAACTGCCTTTATCTGTTATATTCGCGATTCTGTGACTGAGAACTCACTTCACTTACAGCTAAAGTGAAACTCAGAACACCCTGAATACTGTTTACACTTTAATATGCAACTTGGAAACTAACAAATTTAGCATTTTTCAAAGAAAAAATAAACTTTTTTAAACTTAAAGCTTGGATCTTCTAAATGTTCAAATATTTTTATCTTAAAAGCCTTCGCAGAACTACAA
Source organism: Polietes domitor (assembly GCA_947397865.1). Lineage (NCBI taxonomy): Eukaryota > Metazoa > Arthropoda > Insecta > Diptera > Muscidae > Polietes > Polietes domitor. The sequence goes on along the minus strand of OX377622.1, from coordinate 3,900,383 downwards.
TCTTTATGTGTGAACAATGATGTAAATCGAGGGTTTACTGTATTTAATCATATAGTCCCACTGCTATGGAATGAAAAAAAGTGTAGCTTTTATAAAGCAGTTTCGCACGACATTACTTTATAATCCCTGAAGAAATGTACATTCCAGAGCCGACACCGAAGGTCTTATTTTATGTGCAAAATCAGCTTTACTAGGCTTTTTAACCATAAGTAAATAAAATAAATACACACAGATAGAATCGAGAATTTTCAGATAGGCGTTTATTCCTGCAATTTTTCCACAATTATACTCATGTTGTATTTTGTATTTTTTTACTCACGCTACCACCAGTGAATTAAAAAATACAAAATACCACATGAGTATAATTGTGGAAAATTTGCAGGAATAAACGCCAATCTGAAAATTCTCGATTCTATCTGTGTGTATTTAAAATTATTTTAAATAATCCCCTTTCATATTTCTTTTCCCCATAATGAAGTCTAACAGTAGTAGAAAATGTACTACGAGGGTTTTCCAATATGGACGAGTAGATGTAATAATTAAGTAAAAGACAATGCGTGTGATAATCACGCCTGTGTCGTCGCTGGAAGTCGCCCAACCGAGAGGTCCAATAGAAAAGACTTACTGAAAAGACCTGCGGTTTGAGGAAATGCTACAGGAAAAAGCCTAAAGGGTTCAAATTGCATCATATCCATAAAATCCAACTTTGTTCGAAATAAATTGGTCATCCCTTTGACAGCAATATCAATTCCTCCGTCGTTTCGGAAAGTACTCTCCGGTAATGCCGCCGGCCACATTCATCATCGTGACTTTTTGTGGATACATTGCCACTTAATGGATGTCGTGTTGGTTGATACCGTTCCAATTCTGGTAATTTAGCTTGTTGACGTACTGGAGATGATTTTTTGTTGAAGCTAGTCTTTATCGGCATATTCAAAACGAAAGCAGGAATTTTTCTATACCGACTGGAGTTTTTAAAGTCAATTTTTGTTTAAAAGTTTATAAAATGATAACTAATTTGTGTATGAAAAAATAGAAAAAGTTTTGAAGAAAATCAATCAAGCTCAAATTATGTTCTAGATCAGAGATATAGCCAACAGTTATAGATGTCAAACTCCTCACAATAACTGTTGATTAGCTCTAACTATAGGTTAACTAAATTTGGTAAAATTTGTAAACGGTTAATCAGTGATGAATATAATTGCTGTTTTTCTGATTTAAATCGGCCTTTTAATGTAGTTTTCTTTTTTGTGACTTTTGTTTACTATTGTAAAGAAAACGTGTAATTTTTACAAAATTCAATTCCAAATTTCCCCTCCTTTTAACGAACAAAATTCTGTTCTTGTGTTTAAATTCGTTCTCATTTTTCAAAGAGTCATTTTCCTAGATATAAAGAGAATCATGATCTGGATGTAAGGGGAGAGAATTTTTTCTGCGTGGACGCCTTTCTGCGTTATCACAATTACATACAAGTGGAAAAATTCCATTGCTTTGCAAACAAAACACGATTTTTATATTATTTCAATATTCTCTCCAATGAATTTTTACAAAATTCAATTCAGAATTTCCTTTCTTTTTGACGAACTACAGTTCTGTTCTTGAGCTTGAATTCGTTTTCATTTTTCAAAGAGTGAACAACAGTCATTGTCCTAGATGATGATGATGAAAACCATAATCTGGATTTAAGGAGTTTAAATTTCCATGATTTTATTTTTATAGGATGGACTCCTTTCTGGGTTACCTCCATTCCAAACAAGTTGAAAACTTATTTCAATATTCTCTTCCCTGACACGCGATACACGATGGAAGTTATGACAAAATTAATTGTCTGGGAATTCCGTTAATTTTTTAGGACCCAAATAATTGATTTTCTGATCTCCGACGGACAATGTTTGCAAATCGTATGCCAGATGGTTAAGGTATTGGATATCCCAACTCGACTTATGTAGATTCGTGATTTTTAGAGGTGTTTCAGAGCGCCCCGGTAGTCGAGTTGGTAGCGTGATCGGCTATCAGCGTGGGGTTGTGGGTTCGATTCCCACCAGAGGCTCTGGTCTGTCGCTGCAATACCTAGCTTCAATGGTCTTATTCCCCCCGGCTCAATCCCTGGACCCAAAATTAGAATATAAATTTACTTTGTATAGTAATTCATAATAAATAAATTAAAAATAGAGGTGTTTTAGAAGATCTAAATTGGGCGCAAAGTGGAATAGTTTTTTTGTAAGGTTTTTGAACATGTTTTTAATTTCTAATGTAATTTTGTATTAACAATTTTTTAACGAGAAGTCCCAGGAAATTGATAATAAAATCCCGAATTCTTTGAGTATTAAATATAAATATATGTTTATACTATTCACCCCAATGACAAGACCCGTCTAATTAGAGAAAATCTTTGCTGAAAAGCTTTGTTATTCATGACAAAACAAATTGTAACAACTTCTTCTTCTCTCTTCTATTTTCAGGATTAAAATAAAATTAAGATTCAAAGTTAAAGTCGTCGGAAATAGTGCAAAAACGGTCTGTGATGATAGCTGAGCTGTGTTGTTCATGAGCCCGGTTTGTTTGGAATGAAAGCTGCACAATCTCATATCACTCATCGTCAGCGTTGAATTTCATTTCAACTGATTACATTACTAACAACAATTACAATTGTTTAAAGTACATACGTACATGTACATGTGTTCGTATTAAATACACGAGTGAGTGTGTGTTTGTGTGCGAGTGAATACACGAAGAAAAAATTGCATCAATTACTGCGAAATTGAGAAACAAAAAAACGAACGAGGCTTGTGATGATTGTAAATAATTGAAATTGAAAAAGAAGTGCAAGAAAATAAATCGAGTAAAGATAGCAAAGAAAGGTAACAAAACACAGAAAAAACGCAACAAAGCAAAGCATCGCATCGCAGTCATATGTAAATGTAACAAACGGAACGATGGACGTATTTATTTCTTAGAATTAAACATAAAACATAAAAAAACTACGGCAACAATTACGGCGAACAAAAAAAAAACAAATACATACATACGTTACAATTAAAACTTTAATTACATGAGATCTCAAAGAGACCAAGAAAATTAAATCACATCAAGAAAACTCACACACACACACATACACAACAACAAAAGAAAAACAAGCCCCAGTAGCAGCGACAACGGCAACGGCAGTGGAGTGAAATTGATGAACGAGTTTTGTTAACAAACTCTTGGTTAGCACTCGCTCATCCATCCATCCATCCCAGCCGTCCATCCGCAGATTTACTCGTGGCTGCAACGTGTTTCAGTTCGCAAAACTAAAACCGAACAACACAAAGCAGGCACATTTCAGATTAGTTGCTTGCTGAGCGTTCGTTACGTAAACGTGTTCTCTGATCTGAAACGTCAGAATTTTGAGCCACGTTTAGAGAGCCAACAATGGCAGTATCCTGCCCTGAAGTAATGTACGGTGCTTATTATCCATATTTATATGGCCGTGCTGGACCAAGTCGTTCGTTTTATCAGTATGAAAGGGTAAGTTTCAAATCCAAACTATACATATATATATAAATGTAGATATTCTTAATAAATCGGTTAAGTGTCTCCGTTGGCATACTCTCGCTGGTGTCACTAGCCTAGGGTAAAGGGAGAAAATCAATAAATTCCCTCAAATTGGAGAGTGTTCCGGTAAAAAAGATAGTACCCGTATGTAGAGTAGTGTGATGTTCACGCAAGTCCTTAGAGTGTAAAGTTTGGAGGACATTCCAAGTCACTCGACATTAAGTCAAAACAGAAATTGAATGGCAAAAATTACAAAATAATGAAAGTACAACCACCAGAAAAGGTTATAGATCCATTCAATGAATTTTGATATAAAAGAAGACTCAAGAACAAAACTTTAGCATGTAAAAAGGAGGGGACATTTTGAATTGAATTTTATGAAATTACACGTTTTCTTTGAAATTCCTTGGCTCAAAAGTAAATAAAAGACCATATGCACATAAAACTAGATATAATATGTAGAAAAACTGTGTACTCAGTTTTTCATTTGGTGATCTTTTCTCCTTTTTACAGGACTTTAAATTTCCAAAGGATATATTTGTCTTAATAATTTGTTTTCATACTTTCGAGAGGCATACAAAAACATGAAAATATTGTTAATACTAAACTAATATTTTTAACAGATATTTTTCTCTTTCATCGCCTTTGTATGACGTTAAAGTATGAAAATAAATTATTAAACATTTATATACTTTGGAAATTAAAATTCCTGTCAAAATGATCACCAAATCACAGTTTGGCTGCATACGATCTCTAGCTTCACATGTATATTGTCTTGCTCAGGTCCAATAAAATAAAAGTAAATTTTTCGCACTGTGCAGTGACTACAGCATCTGCAAAGCTCTTTATAGGTTGTTGTTTATTTATTGACATTTTGCTAAAAGCAAAGTAGTTAGTATGTGAACGAAAACTGATTTTTGATATTGAGATTTTTCTTTCGATAAGTCAATCTTTAAGTGTAAAGATTGAACTCACAGTGAGCCAAAGTGACAGAAGTATCATCTACAGGGATACTAGAGCTGTTTTTCTTTAAGACTGGATAACTAAGCTGCGATAACAAAAACCTAAATAAAAAATTTAAATTTCACTCAAAATAAAAAAATTGTCACCAACAGCAATATAAATTTGTGTATGAAAACAAATTTTGAAAAAATAATTTTATGTCAAAAATTTTGGAATTAGTCTGGATAATTATTCAGTGTCAGTAAAATGTATGGCAATCAAGGAAAAAGTCAACTCAAAATTTATATATTTAAATATATACAGTGGCCGACAAAAGTCAACATACGACCCACATTTTTGCGATTTAGCGAGTTCCAAAACATATTTGAAAAAAATAATGATGCGGTTTTGTTTGAAATCGTGTTTTATTCATATAACAATAACAAAATTCATTACTTCAATATAAACACAAAAGATATTAACAGAATACGCAGAAAAAGCCTTGACAAAAGTCTACATACGGTTTGAGATGAGACATAAAAAATGCAATTTAACGTGACAAAATGATACTATTATATAATTTAATATTTTGTTGGTCCACCATGAGCATCTACAACAGCCAGCAATCGTCAGGGCATTGATGCAACTAAGTTTTCCAATTCCGCAGGTGATATTTGTCGCCATTCCTCTTCCAGCTTGTTTTTTAGCGTTTGGGCGCTTGTTATGTGATGTTTTCGGATCCTGCGTTGCAGAATCTCCCACACATGTTCAATAATATTCAGGTCGGGGCTTTGTGGCGGCGAATAAAGTTGTCTTGGAGCATGGTAAATCAGCCAATCTTTAACAAATTGGGCTGTGTGCTTCGGATCGTTATCTTGTTGGAAAATCCAGCGCTCTCCGAGGTTTAAATTATCGACCGATGCCTTCAGATTTTGTTCCAATATGGATTTATATTGATAGCGATCCATGTTACCCTCAATAAACGCAAGATTTCCAACTCCAGAATCCGCGACGGCACCCCAAACCATTACGTTGCCACCACCATGCTTTACCGTAGCAAGTAAATTCTTCGGATTCATTGCCGTATTCGCTTTTCTCCATACTTTGGCTCTCCCGTCACTTCCAAATATATTATATTTCGACTCGTCCGTAAATAAAACCCGCTTCCAGAAGTCTAATCCCTTGTCCAAGTGTTGCTGGGCGAATTCAAGGCGAAGCTTACGATTCTTTTCACTTATAAGAGGCGTGGCGTTCTGCTTCGGAAACCATTATTATTCAGACTTCTTTGAATTGTTCTTGGATGTACAATTGTATCCGACCTTTCTGCGAGTTGTTTGGACAACATTGTAGCATTCACTTTCGGGTTTTCAATAACTTCTTTTAAAATAAAGCTTTCATCTCGTCGACTAAGTTTTTTTGGACGCCCACTTCTGGGCTTATTTTCAACAGTACCCGTATTTTCGAAGTTTTTGCATATAGTTTGCACAGTTGATTTACTTAAATTAACCATTTTAGCTATTTCGCCTAAAGATTTCCTTTCGTTTCTGCATTTTATTACTAAATTTCGAATATTAGTTGCAATTTCTTTACGAGAAGCCATTTTCGCGGACTAATGTTTCTTGAATTATATTTATTTAAAGAAGAGCAAGCACAAGGCAAATGACAATACAAATTTCGTCAATTCTCCTATAAAGTACATTATAAAAAAATTAAATTTATTTTGATACAAATATTTATATTGTAGTTGACGACTATGTGGATTTTCATCAGTCGAAGGTGAGCCAATACGACATTATTCATTATTTCTGGCGTGAGCACCTAAATAGTTTGACCACCTGCCATGACCGCTTTCAACTATTGTTACAGACTAGACCCCTGAGTCGAATCTAGCTTGGCTTTTATATTGGTTGAACTGAGACTCTTAAAAATAATGGCTAAATTCAAATCAGAAGAAAATTGTCATTTATGACACTGTAAGAATTTCTAATTATTAACTTGACATTGCTGAACATGAAAATTACCTCAAAAAATATTGCGGCATTGCATTTAGACACACTATTGTGGCACTTTGTAGTTATTTAATAATTGGCAATTGTAGCACAATCCAATAATAAGAAGAAGCAACTAAAGAACTGGACTGTACTGTGCAGAAGTGGAATGTGATAGAAAGTGGTAGTAATTTTGTGAAATTCGGGCATCCCTTTTAAGTCTCGCCAAGAGCTTGATGGATATCCCTCACATATTCCTTCAGAAACAGAAAGCCTTCGCCGCAGAAAAACTAACTTCAACACTTTGATATCGCAACTATGGAAGGAATACAAATATTTTTTGCAAATTTCTTTCTTTAATTCTGGCACTACAAAAATTTCCCACGATAACCATATTTGTATGTCCGCCTATTCTCTTCTCTACCTGTTGTTTGTATGTTGGTAGTGTTGCTAAACCCGACAAACAAAAGAGAATCCTGTTCTCTGGTCGACTGTTGTTGTTTTTGCTTCTTTCCTTGTGTGCCCGGCAAAAAGTGTCGCATGATTACAAAGGGATTCCTGTGTCCAAAAGGCCCCAATTATACAAGGCCGCAGCATTAAGTAAGAATTGGCATTTCTTGGCAAAGTCCAAACTCAAATGCGAGAGTACCTTTTGCATAACCATCCATCGCAAGACATACTCTCTGCTTGTACGGTGCGATGATAACAGCAGCCTCTACAGCAACCGCGTTCGAACAACGAACAACATCGAGGAGGAGGCCTCGGAGGAAATTTCAAAATTGCTATTGCTTGTTTTTGGCCTGTCTGCAAATAAGAAAACCCCGAAATCGAAGAAATATCGGAGTGAACAAAAAAAGCGAACGAAGTACAACAACACAAAGTAACAAAACGCAACGTTGTCGTTCGTTTGTTGGTATCATGTTTTGGTAATTTATTGTCTTTGCCGCCATTAGGATGAACGCTGTTTTCGGTTTTGATCAACCATCCCAAACGTCTCGGCCGACCGACCGACCGAGCGACCATTCAAATTCGACATGTGTGAGTCAGAATTTTAACAAAGCCCACAACAACAACAAAAATCACAACAAGAAGAACCACTGAACATTTATTGCTTTGTGGAAGAGTCGTGGAGACAATTTGGAGCAGAGATTGAAAAGAAATTTGTCATTTGAACAATGACGTCGTTCTAAATTTCCATGAGTGGGATAAGACGAGTGCGAAGAGACGCAAAACAAAAAAGATGATGGAAAATTAACTTAGTGCAAGTTAACAATTTGGAAATTCTCCCCAAACGGAAAAATAGTTTGTCTCAAGATCCTGAACCGGAATAGATTGTCACTGAACACAAATCAGGTCTGAACAATTTTAGAGCCTTTAGAGCAAACATAATCTACCTTTTCTTGATTTTATCTTGACATCTATTAAACATTTGTATGAAATTTTTTTAAAGATTTCTTTACAAAACTCCGAGTATCTGGATTTTTTTTAACATATCCGAACGTGTCTTTATACTTGATATATTCCGAAATACGAAATTCAGAAAACGCTAGAAATAATCATTTGAATGTCGTCGAGTATTCGCTACTCGATTTAAATCCTAGACCACAACAATGGTTTTAACATTTTCATTTTGATCTACAATCTTGGTCTTAACCGATTTCAGGCCAATCCAATGCTGAAAGTATTTTTTTTGGCTGCCGTTTAAATTATCAAGATTTAGATGTGGTATGAAGCATTTCACGACGATATTAGAATATTATAGGATATGATGGAAAAAACAACAGACTTTGGAAACCTGTTGTATATTCTATTTAAATATCCAATCATAATCAACTCGAATTTGTCAATTTCCGTAACTAAAAACATAATCGTGGACTAATTTGGCCTCGTGCTTTGACCAAACTGCAGATAACCGTCATTGTTTTAAAAAATGTTACTTCTGTGTAAAAATATAAGTCTGAGTCTGTTGAGCAGATACAGTTTTTGATAGGACTGTCCATCTTCTTTCTAACAGAGTGAGCGAAATTAAAAATTAACAAATTTAAGAAGGGAAAATACAATATTAGTCAGTTGGACATGGTCAAGTCTATCAGTATTTAAAAATAAGTGCTTTTCACACCTTTTTCCCACATAAAGGAGTCCAACCATAGTATACAAACCAATGAAGAGAGAGAGAGAACATATTATGGCTCTAGTGAACATTTAGATTTTTGGAGACAGATTCGTGAAAAAGACAGACAAAGACTCTCATTTTGCAAATATAGGTCCTATTACACCCGCTCATATGTTCAATTTAAAGTAATTATGATGGCAGAAAATGTTGTAATTTGATTTTTTTGAAAAAAACACTCTTTTGCTGTTTCCAAAAAAACATTAAAATCTAAAAGTCTGAAAAAATATTTTAATCTACTTTTTAATAGTCAACATACTAACTCAGAAAATTATGTCTACATGTAGACGCAAAAGAATTTTCTTAAAAAATTATGATTTTTTAATTTTGTTTATAAATTGCGCGAAAAAGCCTTTTACAAATTAGAGAAAATAATATTTCATTTGAACTGGGATATTGTCCTGGCTCAAGACCATTTTGAGTCTATGTATACATATGTATACATATTATACTCAATGAGACGCTTGATGAGATTTTGTTAAACATACATACATACATATATTCTGAAAGTGCGTTGTGCTTCTCATTCGTTTGTGAGAATCATTTACATCAAGAGTCCGGGTATGTTGTTGAAATGTCGCTGCGAAGCCACCTGACGAATTCTTTCACGGGGCAGAAATCATGATAGTGGTAGTGGACATGCAAATTATAAATGCCACCAAGCCATTTTTAAATAAATTAGTTTTCTGTAAAATATAGATGCAAAATGGTCTTGAGCCAGGACAATATGCCACTTCAAATATTGATAACAGACCGAAATGAAACAAATGAAAAAATTAAAATAAAATCATATTTTATTTTGAGAATTTAGCGAAGAAAACATGGTAGACGAAATCTATGGATAAATTTTGATGCTATGACCCTTAAGTAATGAAATTTCAAAAATTTGTGTCAATTTCTTAGGCAGTTTTTGCTTACATTGATTTAGTCAAGCGTGAAGAGGACATGTACTTCTACGGAAGGACCATAACTTCTACATTTATATATTGTTTTTTTTTTTCAGCTATTACAAAATAAAATAAAATATTATTTTATCTAATTTATCTAATTTGTGGTTTCGGTCACACTGGATTTATAAAAAAACATAATTTACCTACATTTCCAAAATAAGATTTCTTTTTTTGAATTTTAGTAAAAAATAAAAAAAATAATATTCATAAAAAATTAATATCTATTTCGAATTTAGAAAGCCAAAAAGACACCAGAAAAAGTTATACATTGTCCATCGGCAACATTTTTCTTGTATACCCCTCAAAAATATGGACTCTTCATGATAGTCGAGTGCTCTACCCAATCCACCACAACAAGTGATGCGATATGTTCAAAGTACGAAAATGGTTTATGTGAGATTTTTTTCATATTGCTTCTTTTATTGCAGCCGAAGCATGAATAGATTCAGCCGAGTCATGCGGAGTTTCAGAAATGTTTATGGATTCCAAAATATAAAGGGTGATTTTTTAAAAGCTATATGAAAGTTTAAAAAAACACATAAAATTCAGAAAAATGCATGAAATCTTTATTTGAATCGATAGTACGGTCCATATAATTTAATGTTTGAAGATTATTTCATGCAAATGTTGACCTTGACTGCACCTCAAATGGTCCATCCGCTTAGTCCAATAATTTGCAAGCGTTGTTCGTTTGTAAGACGATTCATGGTTAAATTATAGACCAAACTGAAGATGTTTGACAGTGAAACAAAACACGAAACGTGCGTCAGCTGTTTAAACCAGATAATACCCTTTATGTAATTTTTTGCTGGGTAATGTTATCAATATTTTATTTTGCGTATACGTAATATATTAGGATAATATTACTCATTCGCGGATTGGGGAATCCTATAAATATGGCTAACGGAAATATGTTGAAGAACAGAAATATGTGGAAGTACATTACTATGTGTCGCTATGGTAATGTAACAAGGGCATGAGCTCAGCATGTAAGCAATCAGGGTTCAACTCCACATAACATTAAAAGTTATTAATACTGGCGACATTTAGAAGTATAAAACCTCTAGCAAAAAGAATTCGGCATTCGGAAGCTGCTCCAAATAGTCCTTTCAATAAGTACAAAAGTTTTCCGATAGAGAGAAGCCCCCTTTCGATGATGTAGTATAAATTTCATTATGTTAAATTTTCTGATAATTTTTTATTCTTTTTTTGTCAGTTTTTATTGCGAAGAGAAATTACAATTTTGTGCAAAAACATTTAATCGGTCAAAAATTTAGAAAACCTAGAAGACCTTGAAACCATCATTAAATATCTCAAAAACTAGAACTAACCTGAGAAAACGGCTATGAACACTGGTTTAAGGTAAGAATGAAATGCTGCATATTTCTAATTTAACTCGAACTGAGGCTGAGGCTATCTTCCGATGAAGCCCGACTGATATGCTTACCTTTCCATAATTTCAAGCCAACTTTCATGTGATCGAAATTTTAACCAATGGGTTACTAGCCCTTGATGAAAATTACATACTCCGGCATTTTGTGCCGGTCACCATCTGACTGCATCTGCATCTGCAACAACATCAACATCATTGCGGCCTCAAGCAAATCGCATTGTGTTAACGACAAATAGCTCTGTTTGCCTTTGGCTTTGTCTCGACCGATCGGCCAGCCAGCGAACGTAAACGATTTGCTGCGATCGTCTTCGGATCTGTCAGTTGTTTTAAGCACATAATCAATGTTTCGTCTTATCACAAGACACGATCGGTACGAAACCATAAAGCTCAACCGCTGCCAGTGTCCAAGGAAATGATGGCCAAATCTGTGTGCAGGCCGATCAGAGCAAAAAGTAAAAAGTGCAGTAGCACAGATGCCGACAACAAAAGGAGGCATCAACCAACATGCCGTCTCAACCCATCCCGTACCATCCTATCACAACAGGCTCCGCAGAGTTGGAAGGAGCAACAATTATTTGTGAAACTACCAAAGAGTAGGAGCAAGTTTGGGCAGAGGGTACGCTAAGACTGCCAATTGTCCAACTATGCATTTACGCCCCCCCGCCCGTGTTTGTTGTCGTTGTCCTGGTTGTGGGATGCTTTGGCTTTAGCAGACAGACTGTTTTGTGTTTGTTCTTTTTTTTTTGTTTGTTTTTGGTTAAAAGAAGGCGAAAAGCGTTTAAACAACAAAAGGAATTCTTTGTCTTTTGGCCAATCGATCCTATTGATATGTATTTGGTTTTTGTGTTTGCTTTCGCTTAAGCATTAGTCCGCACGTCCGTCCGTCTTCGCTTGTGTTGTAGTTTTCCTCGTTCGTTTTTGGCTTTGGTTCGCTTTGAAAATGGCCAAAAGTATTTTGCCAAGTTATTAGGTGAATTGATATTTCGATAATGTTCTACCAGTCGCAAACAAAATCACACGGTATAAATCACGCGTTTTTGTTTTTTTTCGGTTAGCCATGCTCTGCTCTGCGCACACTCAGTTGTGTTTGCGTTGGTCAGGAGATTTCGTCCAGTTCAGCCTGATACCCACAGTATGCAATTGATGTGTATCTTCTTTGAAAGTCTGCCCAAATAAACTTCACACATTGTTTTTTGGCGGAAGATCTGGTAGTTCTCGTATAACGAAGTGGGGACATCTTAACAACGGCTTCAGACATCCTCACAGACATACGTATTCATGGTGTCAGGGGCGGGGTGTAGAAGGCAAAAGGCAGGTGGGGGTTCCCTCTAAGAGTTTGGAGAGATGCAAATGAGAGTAACAGACATCTGTCCACTTTCGTTGCCATTTTCAAAGATAATTAATCGCAATTAGCTGGAAGATAACTGTTCTCCAGCAGATGTGAGGCTGAGATGTGAGGTTGTCATCATATTTGAAAACCAATTTAGTAACACCAGTTTGAAAATATTATTTTTTGGATTAGGAGTTTGGATCAACCAATACAATGTATTCAAATAGGCAACACAAATTCAGGCTGAATTAATTTGAAGTTCAAGGCGTATGAGTTTTCTAAAATTCACACAACCCAATAATAATCATACGTCTGAATATACTTTTTGATAACACTAGGCCTGGCGCCTAGTTTTTCACTCAATAGAAAAAATAATAGTTCACGTTGTCGCCAACAACAATATAAAAAGTCTTGTAATTTTTTAACAAATAATTTTATATTAAAATTATACAACTTAACCTGGAATAAATGGCTGAGTCCAAAAATATCAAAAATATTTTTTCGTAAATTAGTTTTTTATAAAGAGTGATTTTTTTGAGGTTAGGATTTTCATGCATTAGTATTTGACAGATCACGTGGGATTTCAGACATGGTGTCAAAGAGAAAGATGCTCAGTATGCTTTGACATTTCATCATGAATCGTCTTACAAACGAACAACGCTTGCAAATTATTGAATTTTATTATCAAAATGCGTGCTCTGTTAAGAAAGTTCATTGCGCGCTTCCATTTTATGGTCAGTTTAATCGACCCACTGAAGCGGCTATTCGGGCTATTGTGACTAAATTTCGCACCAAATTTACATTGTTGGACATTAAACCACCAACACGCTTACGTAGAGTGCGAACTGAAGAAAATATCGCAGCTGTATCGGCCAGTGTTAATGATGACCACCAATTTTCGATTCGTCGCCGTTCGCACCAATTGGGTCTCTGTTACTCAAAAACGTGGAAATGCCAAAATTGGACTAAGCGGATGGACCACCTAAGACGCAGCCGCGGTCAACATTTAAATGAAATTATCTTCAAAAAGTAAATGTCATGGACCCATCTAACGTTTCAAATAAAGAACCGATGAGATTTTGCAAATTTTATGCGTTTTTTTTTTAAAAAAGTTATCAAGCTCTTAAAAAATCACCCTTTACAAACGTCTACAGTAGTCGGCGACAGTACAAAAAATAATTATTGATTAATTTATTTTTATTAATTATAAAATAATTAAATCTTTATTAAGGTTTTTGTTATCGAGGATTGTTATTCCGGCTATTGCATTGTAGGACTGCTATGCAACAGAAATTTTGCCGAAAGGCTATGAATAACATTTTTGATGTATTTTCTAAAACCTAAAACCATTTTAAATAAATTTTTTTTTTTAATTTTTAGTAAAATTTATCTTTAATACATTTACTCTAATTTTGGGAGATTAAGTCTGATTACACCAGCTTAAATGTTAAAATATCAGTAATCATGATGGCTACAAATGTTGCATAATTCAAACAGCAGTTTCGAGCAGTCTCCTAAAATTTGAAAAATATATTTTTTTGGAAACAAAATTTTGCTGGTAAAACCACAAAAAGTAGAAAAATTTGCTTTAATTTTTTCATTTATTTTATTTCGGTCTGTGTTTGATTTGAACTGGGATATTCTCCTTGCTCAAGACCATTTTGCATCTATATTTTTAGAATGCAAATTTATTTGCTTTTTTTTATTATTTTTTTAATAGCTAATATTTCAGCGAAAAATGGGTATATGTAAAAAATCTATGGATAAATGTAGAAGTTATGACATTATTTGTAGAAAGTCCTAATAGCGGGGAAACCCCCTTTGCAAATTAAATAAAAAAATATTAATTTTTGAAGAGCTGCATCTTAACGAAGAAGGCACAAAGTCTATTTAATGAAAATCTGTTGATAAATGTTGAAGTTAAGGATGTTCTTGTAGAAGTGCATGTAGTATTCATGTATGACTTATTAATTTAAGCAAAAACTGGGTAAAAATAAAGCGTCACAACATCTACATTTATTCAAAGATTTTCTTCAAATAAGCCTTGAGACAATTTTATGACAATTTTTAAAAAATGTCGTTACACTTGAACCGGATGATATACGTCTGGAACTATAGGCAAAGTGGAGATTGATGGCGTTTTCAGTTTTCCATTTTCTCATCCTGTTGCCTCTTCAAAGGACTACAAAATTTGGAAGGATAACGTTTTTCAAATAATTATTTTGAATACTTATTCGCACCATACTATGCCGATGTAAGTGTGAAATTAAAGAGGAGAAAATCTGTTAAATGTACTTAAATTGCATATTTATATCTAAATTAGTTTGGTATTAGCAACCATTAAAACTCTTCCACCTTTAAAAAGTAAAACAAATAATCTTTAACATGTTAAGGGGGAAAACTTGAAATAATTGCAAATGCGAAACTAATACAGATATATGCATGAAATTTGAAGTATTTTTAACAGATATTCTTCTCTTTCATATGATATACATATCGGTGTAGCAAGGTGAGAATAAGAGTTCAAAATAATTCTTCGAAAAATATTATCCTTTAAAATTTTGTAGTCCTTAAGGGGCCCCATTCACGTACAGTTTTAACTGTCAGTTTGAACTGTTCAGCTAAAACTGTCAGTTGAAACTGTATGTGTGTGGTATATAACTGACAGTTGTACTCAACTGTTCAGTTTAACTGAGAAATATAAAAATTTTATATTTTTAACTGACAGTTTTAACTGAAGTGAACGTGTGTGGGGGTTCGCTGTACTGTTCTCAGTTCAATTTGTGTCGAGCGAGAGTGCGTATCATCATGTCGCGTAAACAGAACCAAGTAATAGTTGATTTTATTGGAATATATAGATCTGAACCTTGCCTATGGCAAGTTAAGTCTAGCGAGTATCATTATCGCGCCAAAAAAGATGCTGCCTACAACAAGCTGGCGAAGAAGTTACAAGAACTAACTAACTTAATTCTGTTAATAAACTAATGTGGGAAGATAAATTTCGTTGTAATAACCACTTCTTGCACCACTGTTTACGCTGTTTATTTTTTCTTTTTTGTAAAATTACAAAAAACTAAACCGAGAGCGGCCAAACCGTCCTGCTCGTTCGAATCCATGTTAAAAACTGAAGTACTGAACTGGACGTGTGTGTACATCTCAGTTCACAGTTTAAGACCGGCAACTCACGTACAGTTATAACTGACAGTTTGAACTGACAGTTAAAACTGTACGTGAATGGGGGGCCTTAAGGGGCAACAGGATTTGATTTTGATTTCCTCAAAAACTGAAAACACAAACAATCTCCATTTTGCTTATAGTTTCAGACGCATATCACCCGATTCAAGTGTAATATGGACTGACTGTCGGTCGGTGTTATAAAATAAAACAAAATATTCTATTATCTATTCCATGCCAAGCGATACGATTTTTGACCACACTACCTTGGTTTGTTTCGTAAGTTTGTGTATGTATTATACTCAAAAAATATTTTATAAAAATTAAAAAAAATGCAATCAAAATTGAAATCAAAAGATATAACAGTGGTGTAATTAAGTTTTTAGAAAATATTTCATCAATCACCGAAATGCTGGACTGATTTTATTGTACTATACCTTGTTTAGAAGATAATGTCACAATTACCATATTTTTAAGTTTTTACAATTTTATTTCTTTTATTTCGATTTTCAAAAGGATTACATTAATAGATTTTTTTGAAGTAATGTTCTGGATGTGTTTATTTTATTGCAAAATCAACATCATATATATATATACCGATTTACAAATTACCAAAAATATCGTACTGACAATACTGTGGCCCTCGTCCTACCTGGTTTAACTTTTAATTTCTCGTTTTCCCATAAGCTCGCTGTACCCCTTCTCTACACATTTGTTCATATCCACTTATGAATATAAGCCCTCGATATGTATGTATGTAATTTCAAGCAACTATTTAAAAAAGTTCTACACTTAGAGAACAAGTCTGTTAATAAAAGCAGCGATTGTCTGCTGCATATCAGCAGACACTTTTCTGCTATTACAGCTGTTTTTTGGCATAACAGCAGTTTTCTGCAATCTTACATCACCATTCACAACGCTAAAGAGTTTGCAGTCTGCTAAAATTGACTCCTGGTAATTAAAATATAAAAATAGATAAGCGTTCATAAGCGAGTTTAGCTCGAATTTCCTTTTATATTAGCTTGGGTCAATATGCGTATCATATATAATGCTAAAAACAGCAAACAGCTGTTTACCATCTCAGCAGATACAAATCTGCTGTCTCTTTTTTAACAGCAGAAAATCTGCTGCTTCCACATATACGGTGACGTTAAAACTAAAGACGAAATATTTTACAAAAACATTTTTTGAATTTGTTATTTGTCAGTATTTAAAATAAAGCAACTGCTAACTAAAAGAGTCCGAGAAACTCCAAACGCAACTCATATGTAAAGCGAGTTTTCGCCCCACTTAACCAAAAATTTAAAAATTCATGATTTAAAAAACTCGTTTGTGTCTACAAAGAGGGTCATAACTTCTATATTTATCCAGAGATCTCTTACATATCGACATTGGGGCTGTTTTTCTTTAAGCTGCGATAACAAAAACCTAAATAAAAAAATTAAAATTTCACTCGGTACTAAAAAAATCTTTTCGCCAAAAGCAATATCAATGTTTGTATAAAAAAATAATTTTATATTAAAAATTTTGAAATTAACCTGAATAATTATCCAGTATAAGTTAAATTTATGGTTATCGAGGTTAAATCCAAAAAAAGTCAACACAAAATATTTTTTTGACATTTTGATATCAAACAAAAAAAAAAATACATATATATTTGTATTGTAGAAAAATATGTGAAAAGTATTTCTTATTTTGAATAAAAAATTTACTCTTTATTAACGTTTGTTATCCCGGCTTAAAACAGCACTTTGTCTTCTTCGTTAATATGTTAGCTATTAAAAAATAAAACAAAATATTTTTTCCATTTTTGTTCAATTTATGGGTTCCGGGCAGCCACAAAGTTTTCCGGTTTCCGCACCTAAAATGAAAACATGGCTCTATGAATGTCACCAAAGTATTTCGGCTACATCTTTTATCTTCGCGTAGCTGGCGCGATTTTAAAAAACCTCTAAAAATCATGGTTTTTTCTTAAAAATATGAGTGATTCCGCTTCCAACGGTGTCGACCTGGCTTGTGTTTGTGCTCATGTATGTTACCATAGCCACATTTGTTTTCAACTGAAATGAGGCTAATTAAAATGTAACAAACTTTTACGCCGCCACCGCCATTAAGATGCTGAAGAAGTTCTTAAAATATCTTTATTTTCGAACAGTGACTTGGCACAATAATAATAATAATAACACTCACTTCACTGCCACTTAACACAACGCAAGGAACTCCTAAACACATTCCAAAACATTATAATTATCTGAAGAAGAACTCTTGATGAAACCGAAAGTAATCAAAGTCATTATCATTAGAAAGAAATGACGCCACACCGATACTCCCGAAAGTAAACAAAAGTGTCACGGCAAGATGTACATTCATACGGCCATCGGCTGTGGGTGCGTGTTCCAACATAAATCAATGGTGTGACAATAAGCGCTGAGTGGAAACTATAAATCTGGAATTAGGTGATCATTATGGGTTAACCCATTATCGTTTTACACGTTCACAACTTCCCCCCACCCCTTCTGCGTACACACACTGTACGGCGGGGAGAAATAAAGGAAGGAAGGATGAAAGGTGTTAAATTTAGCCGGGCACAATTTTCCGAAAGTTAAATGATGCTTTGAGTGTTATGCTCGAATTGAAATAAAGTATTTTTGGATAGGCTGACGATCGGCGGGCTACCGTTGGAAAGGCACAAAAGAGGGAAAACACGGAGGAATCATAAATAACCACCAACACATGCGTTTGACAACGATAATGAGGTGAGTCGAGTCGAGTCGAGGACTTTGGCTGCAATGACATGATAAACATGACCTCAACCCCAACACGACCCTATGCTAGGGTTAATGTTAATACTTTTGTTTAAATAGGCACATATATATGTGTTAGCACTGTAAAAGTATGTTTGAAAGTACAATGGGTGTCATAGAAATTCGTACAAGATTGAAATAGTGTCGTACAAATTTAAATATTTTTTAAAAAATCTGAGCAGTTGAAGCCTTCACGAAATAGCCTCCGATAAAATAAAACGATTTTACTTGGAGATGTTTAGTCCTATAGCCTGAATAGGTTGTGAGCTACAGGACCGTGAAGTGGGTCGCCTAGGATGTCCAATTTTTTGTTTGAAATTTCAGCAGAATTGCGAGAGCTAACCTAATTGAAAGCAATGACTGTTTTCTCAATATTTCGGAAATATGAATTTTTAAAGTTTAAAAATATGTCCATTTGGGAAAGATTCAAAACACTTTTATACCCCTTTTACACCCTTATAAATATAGTGTCCCCTAAATCCAGCATTTCCATTAACTATGTTAGTTGAAAGGCTTTGCTGTACGACTTTCTATGAAACTCACTGTATATTTGTCTGTTTTCTCAATATTTCGGAAATATGAATTTTTAAAGTTAAAAAATATGTCAAATTGGGAAAGATTCAAAACACTTTTATACCCCTTTGATACCCTTATAAATATAGTATCCCCTAAATCCAGCATTTCCATCAACTATGTTAGTTGAAAGGCTTTGCTGTACGACTTTATATGAAACTCACTGTATATTTGTAGCTAGGCGAGGGTAACTCCATCGACGTTTCTTTATTTTTAAAACGATATCGCCTCAATGTTTACAACCAAAAGGGGTGATGAGCGGCGGGGCACACAGCCAGCGAGAGGGAGACACCGAGGTGGGGGCTATAAATATTATGGTCTGACATGTTTTATAGATATTTTTCCATTTTCATAAATTAGCTTAAAAGTGTCATATGCAATTAACTTTGGAAAACCAACAACACAACCAATAATCGCCCAACCGACACCGACACCAACACAATCAACAACAAAAACAAAAGCTAATGAACTGTTTAAATGACGAACATCTAACATACTCTTTTCGTTTCGACTTTTCTTCTCTCTTTCGCAGTTCAACCAAGATTTGTACTCATCGTCGGGTGTACAGCTGGCCTCGTCCAGTGCATCGGGCAGCTCACATTCACCCTGCAGTCCCATACTACCGCCTTCGGTGAGTGCCAATGCTGCGGCGGCGGCAATGTCCGCTGCCCAAGTGGCCGCTGCCCAGGTGGCGGCTGCTGCACAAACAGCAAATCAGGCCTCCTCATCATCTAGTTTAAGTGCAAATTTACCTTTGAGTGCGGGCAGTAGTGGCAGTGTCAGTGCTGGAATAGGTGGAGGCGGCAGCGGTGGCGGCGGTGGAGCCAGCGGCAGTGGCCTGGGCTCAAATCTGGCGGCATCGGTGGTGCATGGCAGCGCGACGGGAGCGAGCCTAATGGGTCCAACTAGTATTGGCAATACTCTACACAGCAGTAGAACACATACCAAAGAAGAAGATCTGGGTTCAGTTGCACGTAATGAAGCTGAAGGTAGGTAAAATATCGACTAATTTATTTCATAAGTTTGCATTATAAACTATTTTGGCAATCAAATGTGAAGTTTTTGTTAAATTAATAAGCAAATGTACACTTTAGTTTGGCTAGTCTAAATAATAGCCTTTTCACACTGCACCCGAAATCAATCGATTTCAGCTTGAAATGACATAAGGTCGATTTGCAAATGTCAAAATTGTATGGGATCTGACATTTACCAATCGACCTTATGTCATTTCAGCTAGATTTCGCATGCAGTCTGAAAAGGCTGTAAGACCGTGGACTGTTCATGCATACAATTGCGATTTTTATTAACTAAAAATTTTCACCAATTCCGTGGCACAAACGAGCTATCTCCATTTTCAATAAATTAATAAGACAGAGACGTAGTACCAAAGAGCGTAAATATACAATAGGGGAAATCTCGTTCTTTGTCTGTTAACTTGTAGAGAGGCCGAGCTATGCCACCGAACAGCAATAACATTTGCTTCTGCAAAGTACAATTGTTTGTAGTTATTTTACTTTTTTATAAGTTTTTGCTATGAAATTCAAATATATTTCAAAAATTTAGCAATCAACCTAATATCTACATTTCATTTTCGTGTATATTTATGTGTGTATCCATTGTTTTTCTTATTTTAATATTTTGCTGTAAAAAGCAGAGCTGTTAAGTAATGATTAGTAATCGTAATCATTAGTAATTAGATTACTTTTTTTTTAAGTAGAAGTAATGATTACAATACGATTACATTCAGTTGTTACGATTAGTAATTGATTACGATTACAAGTAATCAAAAAATAATCAGGATTACTTGAAACCACAGAAGTTTCCTTGGATATACGTGTCATTGGCTTACGTACAATTTGGAACGCAAATCGGCAGCTTTAGCATGCACAAGAATGTTTGGACTACACACCGCTGAAAATATTGCGCAGATGATTTCGGAAATCAACACTACATTTGGTAATCACAAAAATCAAAAGTAATCTTTTAAAGTAGTCGAACTTATTTTTGATTACTTTTGATTATTTTTGATTATTTTTCAGTAATCGCAAGTAATCCTGATTATTTTTTGATTATTTGTAATCGTAATCAATTAGTAATCAGAAATTGTTGAATAGTGGATTATATAATCATTACGATTCTTTTTAAAAAGTAATGTAATTGATATCGAAATTTAACAGCTCTGGTAAAAAGCTAACATGACTTTAACAGCAACATTCGCTGTTATTGCCCAACGGTGCGCCGGTAATAACAGACAAAGACCGAGATTTCCCCTCTTGTATATTTACGCTATTTGCGTAGCACAGTTTACTTACTCCTAAATTCCATACTTCAATTTAGATGAAAAATTTACTCCAGTTAAGTTAAAATATCCTTAAGAGCAGGAAAATGAAATTAAAAAAATAATTAAAAACTTTTCGTTGGACCGAGCAAAAATTAAAAATTAAATTAAATTTCCAAGGTTTTATGAAAGAAATGAATGAAGACGTTTTTTCCATGCTTTATATAAGGTTACTTTCTATATATGTTTGTGTGCCACAAAATTTGAAATCAATTTTTGAAAGCTTTTTTCTCAACCAATTTTGCTCAAATTTTGCACACTTAATCATTTTCGATGACAATACAAGGAAATGGAAAAATTTGACCAATTGGACAAAGGGGCGTGGCACCTCCCATACGAAGTTAAAACCTATTATTGAATATTGTCAGTTCTATGACACCTAGAGTGCTGAAATTTTGTGTAAGTGCATCTAGCATCAATTCGCATAGTTGTGCCAAAAATGGGCGGTAATGGAAATGTGGGCGTGGCACCTCCCATACGAAGTTAAAACCCATTTTCAAATATATGCCGTTCTATGGCAGATAAAAAACTGAAATTTTGCAGTAATTTTTCCTTCTACAAAAGATAACTAAAAAATAATTTCTAGGCCCAATAGAATTCTGCTTGCATAAAGCATGGATTTGAAAAAATTTTTTTTTTGATTTACTAGTTGTATGGAAAACTTCCATTTAGGAAATTTGTACTTTATTCCTTAAATTTAGTTAATGTGCGTATAGAAATTTATGACAATTTCTTCATACCTTCATGTATTTTATTGAATTTATAAAAACACTTGAGTGTGTTTAGAAACGAATTCGTTAGCGGACCATTTTATATTTTAGAACAATATTTCAAATATTATTGTAAATAATCACTGAGAAGGCGTAATCATAGAGTAAATGACTGAAGTATCTTGAAACATTTTGAAAATTATTTCATGCTGTAATTTTTTATATGAGTTTTGGAATGATTGTAAAATGTTATCCTCAGGTTTAGTTAATTTGATCTTTTTCTCAGTAAACTTTTTTACTTAGATTGAGTACAATTTTAGTTATTTTGAGTAAATTTTACTCGGTTTGAGGAAACATTGAACTAAAATGAAGTTCAAAACATGTCCTACTTTTTAATAAAAGTTGTACTTGATATGAGGAAAGATCAATTTTGCTCAGTTTTAGTAAATTTTTTCTTAATCCGTGGAATACTTTTTTACGAATGTACTATACTGCCGAATAAGCGCTGATTTGTTGGATGTTTAAAATAGATTCAAAGATCGCGAACAATTGTGAAGATGAAACCAAACTGAATTTAGCAAATTTAAATTTGCCTCTTATCAATTTTACTTTAAATAATAAATGGTAGAACTAAACAAATACAGCGTTTTTGGCAACTGTCAACAATTTTATTAGCTGCGGGAAGCGATGATTTCCTAGGGGGTTTTAATAAGGAAAAATAGTAATTGTTGGCTTATTTATCCTAACAGCAGCGGTTGTCTGCTACCTATCAGCAGATATTTTTATACCCTCCACCTCCAGGATGGGGGTATACTAACTTTGTCATTCCGTTTGTAACACCTTGAAATATCGACCTGAGACCCTATAAAGTATATATATTCTTGATCGTCATAAAATTCTAAGACGATCTAGCCATGTCCGTCCGTCCGTCAGTCGTCTGTTGAAAGCACGCTAGCATCTAAACGAAAGGAGCTAGAACGTTCAAATTTTCCATAAATGCGTCTTATAGTCGTAGATCGGTTGTGATTGAAATGGGGCGAAATCGGCCCAAAGGGAAAAAAATTTTCCCTCACAAGGACTAAAAATACCCATAATAATCCCTAATATTTTAGCGTATTTAAGCGTGTTTTTTGAATATGTCTGTTTATATTTGCTTGATATTTCGTATGCGCATTCCCCTTATAGCAAAAACGTGCACCATAAAGTGATTCTTATTTGTAGGGGGTGAAATGGGACAAAAAAGGGATAAAAATGGTACATATTAAACGACAACAGCTAGAAACTCGAAATTCGGTGTGTACATTCCTCTAATTGAGTAGATACATAATATACAAGTATTTTTTCAAAATTCGTACTTAAGGGGTAAAATAGGAATAGAGGGATAATAGGAATAGGAAATAGAGGGAATAGGAATAGAGGGATAGAGGGCTGTACCTAGAATAATGAAATTGGGTGTATACATTCCTCTGATTGCATAGATAAGTAAAATACACGGATTTTTAAAAATTTGTACTTTTTGGGGTTAAAATGAAAAAAGGGATAAAAATAGTACCAATCAAATGACCGCAGCTAGAGTCATGAAATTCGGAGTATACATTCCTCTGACTGCGTAGACACGGAAAATAGACGAATTTTTCGAAATTAGTACTTTCAAGGGATACAATGGTACAGAGGGATAGAAATAGTACCAACTAAACGACTACAGCTAGAATGATGAAATTCTAATTGCGTAGAAACGTCAAGGGGGTAAAAATGGCACCAACCAAATGGGCGCAGCTGGAATCGCGGAATTCGGTGTATACATTCCTCTGACTGCATAGACACGCAAAATAAAAAGTTTTTTTTCGAAATTCGTACTTTTTCTTTGCGGCAAAAATTGGTTGAATCATGAAGTTAGGTTATTTTGCACTATGTACGTCTGATAATGGATTTTCAAAATTTGTACTTTTGGAATTCAAATAGAATGGAAATACAACCAACTGTAGCACCCACTATCTACCAATATTTATGGCTTTGAAAATATAAATAAAGGGTGATTTTTTAAGAGCTTGATAACTTTTTTTTAAAAAAAACGCATAAAATTTGCAAAATCTCATCGGTTCTTTATTTGAAACTTTAGATTGGTCCATGACATTTACTTTTTGAAGATAATTTCATTTAAATGTTGACCGCGGCTGCGTCTTAGGTGGTCCATCCGCTTAGTCCAATTTTGGCATTTCCACGTTTTTGAGTAACAGAGACCCAATTGGTGCGAACGGCGACGAATCGAAAATTGGTGGTCATCATTAACACTGGCCGATACAGCTGCGATATTTTCTTCAGTTCGCACTCTACGTAAGCGTGTTGGTGGTTTAATGTCCAACAATGTAAATTTGGTGCGAAATTTAGTCACAATAGCCCGAATAGCCGCTTCAGTGGGTCGATTAAACTGACCATAAAATGGAAGCGCGCAATGAACTTTCTTAACAGAGCACGCATTTTGATAATAAAATTCAATAATTTGCAAGCGTTGTTCGTTTGTAAGACGATTCATGATGAAATGTCAAAGCATACTGAGCATCTTTCTCTTTGACACCATGTCTGAAATCCCACGTGATCTGTCAAATACTAATGCATGAAAATCCTAACCTCAAAAAAATCACTCTTTATAAAAATATTTATTTTTTGAATTGACGTATTGTTAGCATTATCTTATAAGCGTGGTTTGAAATAATTAAAATATTATATTTATTTATAAAATTAATTTTTCAATATTTGTTTTGGTTTGGCTATATTAAAAAAATTATATTTCCCTGTAATATTACTGCACTTCTACGAAAACCGACAACCTCTGTGGAATGCAATCCATGGTGGAGGGTATATAAAGTTCGGCCCGGCCGAACTTAACGCCGTTTTTACTTGTTTCTACTATTACAGAAGTTTTTCTGCCGTAACTGCAGTTCTGAAATCTTGCATCAGCATTCACACCGCTAAAGAGTTTGCAGTCTGCCCAAAATTGCTGCTGTTATTTGAAATATTCAAATAAGATAAAAAATAAGCATCCGCAATTAAAAAACCTTTCAGATTTAGTTTAGCTATAATTTCGTTTTATGTTAGTTTATGACAAAGACATTCACAATATCTTTCAGTGGTAATAGATTGGCTTTTGATAACTTTTACTTTAATAGTCTTGTTAATATGTGTATTCAACTGGTCAACTGTTCTTTACAATTGCTATTTCAGCAAATACAGTCTGCTTTCTCATTTTTAGCAGAAAATCAAATTCATTTGAGTGTACGAACAACAGATAATGTCCATCACTAATAAATGACAACTTTATGCTGAATAACAAATTTGGATAACAGATGCAGGACCTCAAAGTCTACGATGACCCGACATGACCCCATAGTGAGTTCCCACAAAGCGGGAAAAAAACACAGCCCCATGTCATGCCTGTCCATATCCATGTTTGAATCGTCACAATCGTATGATCCAATCCGAAAATCGCCACATTTCAATAATAAATCACTTGCGAAAAAAGCGAAACCAAAACAAAAGATAAATCTCACATGTTTTCCAATCAGTCAAATATGATTTCATTTTTGCTCGCTTGTAAATCAATGTTTCACTCAATCATTCGTGTATACGCTGCTTGTTGGGCTTTTGGTCATTTTTCCCATCTCGCCGCAGACCGATGAAGCCCAAACGGGGCAAGCATATGGCCGGAGTGGGCATGTGGCGCGTACAACTCCAAGTGGCTGGTTGGTATGAGTGTGTGCGTGTGTGTGTGTCAATGACTGTGGCATGGAGTAGGCAGCAGAGCAGTACTTGTTTAAAATGCTTGGAATGTCGTTTTGTTTAATATGGTGTCGAGTCCATCCAAACGTTTAGCATTTTCTGACAACAACATCGCAAGTAGCAGCAGCAGCAACAGCAACTGCGACCACCAGCACCAGTACCGGCATCGGAATCGGCACCGGCTATAAATGAGTAGCATTTTGTCAAGTTGTGATTAAACAAATACTACACGAGTCTCACATAGAAAGCTGTGAACAGTTGAATGGGACAAAGTAACAGATACGCGACGTATTTGTAGATTGAAAGATGCTTTGAAACATAAGCAGATATTGTAGATAAATTCGACCGACAACAGCTGTTCGACTACTACTATGAGACACATACAGTGAGTGTCATTCACTATTATCACAGTGCATTGCCTTCCCTTTGTAGTTGTGTAGTTGAGAAAAATAAAATTAGTCAATATTTCACTGAACGACAAGAAAAGTATGACATTATATTTTCCCCCAACAGTTGCAAGACCTCTGTAAGTGTAGAATAGATATATTTCAACTAATCCTTACTTTACACTTTTCCAATTTCAAACCCGAAATGGGTTGCTGATGTCAAACACATCTCAGAGTTGTATTCGTCCACCTTCTTAGTTTAGGAAATGTTGAGGTGAGTTCCCTTATTGTTTCATATGATTGAAAGCATGGGCAAATTGATTCTACGGATCATTTTTCCATGCTTTATATAAGGTTACTTTCTATATATGTTTGTGTGCCACAAAATTTGAAATCAATTTTTGAAAGCTTTTTTCTCAACCAATTTTGCTCAAATTTTGCACACTTAATCATTTTCGATGACAATACAAGGAAATGGAAAAATTTGACCAATTGGACAAAGGGGCGTGGCACCTCCCATACGAAGTTAAAACCTATTATTGAATATTGTCAGTTCTATGACACCTAGAATGCTGAAATTTTGTGTAAGTGCATCTAGCATCAATTCGCATAGTTGTGCCAAAAATGGGCGGTATTGGAAAAGTGGGCGTGGAACCTCCCATACGAAGTTAAAACCTATTATTGAATATTGTCAGTTCTATGACACCTAGAGTGCTGAAATTTTGTGTAAGTGCATCTAGCATCAATTCGCATAGTTGTGCCAAAAACGGGCGGTATTGGAAAAGTGGGCGTGGAACCTCCCATACGAATAGGATTAGAATTTTGGTCAAAAGATTTAAATTTCGTATATATTTCATGGTTTGGTCGCTTGTTTTTGGTTCTTCGTCAAAAGGAGATATAGATCGAATATCCGATCCGTATAGAGTCATTGTGAGTACATTTGTGGAACTTCCTTATTTTCTTTATTTTTAGGTTCTTATTTTGAGATATAAAATTTTGGAATGAACTGTAAATCATATTTTCAATGTGTTTGATTAAAAATGAGCAATATATTTTTGGAAACCAGTGAAAATCTTGGGATTCGTTTTAGGAATTGTGGCACATAAGTTATACGATTACAAATTCTTGAATTATTTTAAAAACATTTTTCAGATACCTCTTAAAAAATACCACAATTCCTAAAACGGGGAAATAAATCCAAAATTAAATTTTTAAATAACTTAAATTAAATGCGTCAATTGAAAAAATCAATTGATTTTGAGCTTGCAAAAAATCTAACTTTTAGGATGTATTGTCCCCATTTTATGAATTATATGAGGCGTCTCAAAAATCTTTTTCAAAAGATACAAAATTAAAAATTATTAAAAACTCAAAAAAAATCCCACAACTCCAAAAACTGGGAATTAAATTCCAAAAAAATAGTTTTTAAAAGATAAAAATTGTTAAAAAACAATGAATTATAGAAAACATTTTCCAGATGCCTTTTAAAAACTCCCACAATTCCTAAAACGGGGAAATAAATCCAAAATGAAATTTTTAAATAACTTAAATTAAATACGTCAAGTGAAAAAATCAATTGATTTTGAGCTTGCAAAAAATCTAACTTTTAGGATTTATTGTCCCCGTTTTAGGAATTATGCGATTTTTATATGAGGCGTCTCAAAAATCTTTTTCAAAAGATACAACATTAAAAATTATTAAAAACTTTAAATAAATCAAACAACTCCAAAAACTGGGAAATTAAATTCCAAAAAATTATTTTTAAAAGATAAAAATTGTTAAAAAAACAATGAATTATAGAAAACATTTTCCAGATGCCTTTTAAAAACTCCCACAATTCATAAGGCGGGGAAAATAAATCCCAATTTTTTTAATTAAAGTTTTAATTGCTAATAAACATATTAGTGCACAAAACTTCACTTTTTACTCGTACAGCAAGAATATTGCCTGCTATTCTTTCTTTCTATATTATAATTTAAAACCAGTTTAAAACCAATGGATTGTAAGCTAGCAAGCCCAATCGAACAGGCCTATTGAGTCAAGTCGTCATTCCAACTTAAATAAGTTGAAAAGGACCACAATTGTCTTGATGGTACTTTCGCCTCAGACGATCCTCAATTTCAAACTTTAGAGCTCATAAGTCTGACTTTGGTCTCCCCTCACACTGGCTTCCCCTCAATACATCTTCTGTGCTGTTTGAGCAATGCACGATTTTCAATGACACTCACTCTGCATACATGCAGACACACGTACAAACATATCCTATACAAGTGTTGGTGTGCTGTGATGCTCATTTAACTCCTTCGCATGAAACGCGCGCGTCACTAATTAATTTGCAAATTTTTTAGATAGTTCGACAGCGGAGACATTTTTTGCAACTACGGATACAGTCGACTTACTGACTACTGCTGTCATTCTACACATATACATACAGACATACACATACGAATAAGTAGTACAACACAACAACAATATCATCTACTATAAGTAAGTCAGTGTATGTATGTATGTATACACGAGTGATTGCCTGTTGATGTGGCGGGGAGGCAGCAACAGCAGCACAGCAGTGACAGTGGCACTGCTGGTATGCCTGAACACATTCCAAACAAATTCTTTGGTGATATTTATTAAATTTGAGGCGAAAAAAAAACACGCAATAACAGCCAGCCAGAGCCACAGCAGCAACAACATCGGCGAGATATGGCGGTGAACAACAATTCATAAATTGTTTTAAATGAACGCAGAGAGAAGAAAAAAATACAAAATATGCCCGACCGTCCGTCCGTCCGCCTGATGAAATATTTAAATAAGTTGTTTTGTTGCGATATAACACATTGTTAATAAAAAAATGGAAAAGTGTACAAATAAAAATATTTAATAATACATAATTCACTAAATGTTTTTATGTTTTATTTTTTTTTGGTTTGTTTACAGCCCGTTTAGTTGGTGGCCATCATCATCATAATGAATCATCTTGTTCCTCGGGTCCCGATTCTCCGCGCCATCATTCAATGCACCCGAGTGGTGGTCCCGGAGCTAAAGAAATGCCCCTGGACACCACGACCAGCATAAATGCTGGTCAGGGGAGAGCACAGTATTTATCAGCAACCTGCGTCGTATTTACAAACTATTCCGGTGATACAGCGAGTGTAGTGGATGAACATTTCTCCCGAGCTCTCAATAGCAGTAAAGGTAAGTCTAAGACATATATGTACGCACTATTTCCGTAATATTTAAGATTTTGTTACAACATTAATATGAAATAGGTGAAATAGATTTATGCAATTTGCAAAGGTCTGAAATATTTTTTAGAGAATATGACATACATACATGACATACTTCGTTTAATGATTTTCAAGTTATTTTTTTGAAAATATTAGCTCTGAAAAACATCTGTTGTATTAAACTATTTTCACAAAAATTTAGTCAGTGACATCTTTTCTCGTTGGTTTCTTCTATATCTTTTTTTACATATTTTACAAAATACAATAATACGACCAACGAGTTATTTAAATACAAGAATACAAATTTCCTTCAAAGATCAATTAATTCAGAAAATAATTTTGGCATAAATACCACATAACAAGTAAAAAGGTGTAAGAGTTGGGCCGTGCCGAATCTTATATATCCTTATATATCGGTATTACCGACAGATTAGAGACTGTGGACTTCACGTAAAACTGTAATACCATATTAGGAAATTTAAGATAATTTTTATGCTAATTGCTTGCTATTACAATCTACCACAACCTCTTATATTTTAAATAAATTAGTATGTTTCGGTCGGTAGCAATGTTATTCCTTTTTCCCATTTTCACTGTAAAAGTACGAATACGAAAATATCTCTTCGTACACCGATTTTCTATGTTCTAGCTTCAGCTACCCCTTAAAAATACGAATTTCGAAATATTCTCTTCATTTTTTGCATCTACGCAGTCACAGATACGTGTACAGTGAATTTAAATATGCTAGCTACAGCCGTTTGGTTGGTACCATTTTTATCCCTCTTTTCCCATTTACCTCTCAATTGTGCGTATTTCGAAATATCCTTTTTAAATTAACGCATGTAAATCCAGGAATGTAGAAACCGAATTTCATGTTTCTAACTGTTGTCGTTAAATTGGTACTCTTTTTATCCCCCTTTTGTCCCATTTAACCCACTAAAAAGTATGTATTTGGCAAAAAAAGCTTTTTATTCGATTTCACGCTATAAGGGAAAAGTTCATACAAAATTTTAAGTTATTGTAAGGCGCAAATTTAAAATTGCTTAAATGCTCTAAATATTAGGACGTATTTTCAGTCCTTGTTACGACCATTTTTTTTCCCTTTGAACGGATTTCGCTCACTTTCAATCCCAAACGATCTACAACTATAGACGTACATATATGTTGAAATATATATATTTGAATAAAATGTAATATATTTGAACCCCCTAGCTTATTTCGTTGCTTTCAACAGATAGACAGACTGAAGGATAGATAGACAGACGAACATGGCTAGATCATCTAAAAATTTTACTAACCCACACATACTTTATGGGATCTCAAGGTGTTACAAACCGAGTGACAAAATGGAGGGTATACAAATTACGCGCGAAAAACATGATTTTTAGAGGTGTTTTCAGGAGAGTTAGCTCCCGGCTAGACCCAGCGCCGAAATATTTCGTAGAACTTCATTAAACAATTAAATCTTTATTTGGGGGTCGATGGTGTGGTGACCGCAGACATTTTTTTGGCGACCCAGCCTAATATACATTCATTGATTTTTGGTCAATATTCAGATTTTCATGTAGAAATAAGAGTTGACTTAATATGTTTTTTTGTCCGCCCGTGTCTTCACTTACATTTTCACACCAATGACGCTGTAATACAAGTGGCGTTCCCAGTTTTCCCAGATGTAAATTCAGAAATATTAAGACATCTTCTCCAAAGTACGCACGAGTACTACAAACATATATCATCTGGAAGATCAAAAGTGTTTTTCGCTGTCATGTAACTGTCACGCACAGATTTGGTTGGTGTCGTTGTGTTGTACTGGCTGTCTGTCTCCCTGGCGAATCCTTTTTGAAAATGAAAGAAGAAATTACACATATCATTTGCTCATTAACAATCGCTAAGAATTGGTCTGGCCTCCCCACTTTGGAAAGATACATTTCATTTAATTTTGTTGGTGTTGATGTTGTTTGTTTTTTTTGTTGTTTTCATTCTTGATGCTGTTGTTTTATGTTTTGATTTCTTAGAAAAAGTGGCAACATGACATAAAACATGAGCGCAGCAGCACCTAATGCTTGTGGTTGTCAACGTCAAGCGGCAGTGACAGCAACAGCTACAGCACAGCGACACCGACACCCCGAACAGCACATCTTAATACGAAAAGCGTTTAAATGGAGCATTCGCTGGTCCGTCCGTCTGCCTTTGCTTGTTTTGGCTCCTGGGAGACTGACTGATTCACATGACTCCGATCGAATGTAGGCACAGACAAACAATTCATAAATACAGAAAACACCATAGACGAATGTGTATATACATATACATATATGTGTAGTACATTGTATTTATTATGTTATTATGTTTAACAGAATCTGTTGTAATGATGTCAAAATTGTGACAAATGATTTTTATATTGCAATGTTTCGTTCTTTGAACATTAATAGACATCTGTCTGTCTGTCTGCCTTGCTGCAGATGATATTTTTCATATAAAAAATAGATTTCCCTCTTTTTTTAATTAAATCGATTTAATACAGACTACATAAGTATATGCAAAATTTAACCAAAGGCTAATGCCCAATCGAACAGGCCTATTATTCGTACCAAATAAAACTATATTTCCGTTCAGTGAACATTTTTCAAAAAGTATGGCAACAGAGCTGCCACCAACCATCACACTTAACGTAAGAAAATATCCAAAATTTTCGAATTCAGTTTAAATAAATCTCTTTCATGTGGATTCCTCACATACGGATTTTCAAAAAAAATCGCTATTCTAAACCTCAAAACTAAAAATTACTTTTTCACATTGTCACCAACTACAATATAAATATTTGTATCGAAACAAATTTTCAAAAAAATATTTTGTGTTGGCTTACACTGGATAATTATCCAGGTTAAGTCCAACATTTTTAACAAAAGTATTTTTTCAAAATTTGTTTTCACAGACACATTAATATTGCTGTTGACAACAATATTAAACAATATTTTTTTATTTTGAGTTTTAACTTTTATTTGTCAAAATATTTTATGTCCTCCACCTTTGGATGGGGGTATATTACCTTTGTAACACCTTGAAATATTCAACGGAGACCCCATAATGTATATATATTCCGTATCCTGGTAAAATTCTAAGACGTCTGTCTGTTGAAAGCATCCTAGCTTCCGAAAGGATATGAGCTAGGGGGTTAACATTTTCCATAAATGTGTCTAATGGTTGTAGATCGGTTGGGATTGAAAGAGGGCGAAATCGGCCCAGAGGGAAAACATTTTCCCTAACAATGAAAATACCCCCTAATATTTATAATATTTAAGCAAAATTTTTGAAAATTTCAGATTTATATCCACTTGAAATTTCTAGTATACATTCCTCTTCTATCAATAAATCACTAGAAACTAAATAAAAGATTTTCACCCACTAAATAAATGAGAACGAAAGGGATAAAAATGGTACCAATGATACGACAACAGCTAGAAACATGAAATTTGGCATTGCGTAGTCACGTAAAATAGAGGCATTTTTCAAAATTCGTACTTTTAAGGGATGAAAATGGTACCACCCAAAACGCTGAAGTTTAATCATAAAATTCGGTGTTTACATTTTTCTGACTGAGTATACTGAAAGAAAAATGTACGTAACCGGAACGAAATTATACGCTGTTGCAACGAATTTGGTCAATGAAAGTCAGCCAACGTCGGCGTTCTTTGCTGCAACGAAAAAATTTTCGTTGATGCAACGAATCTTGATTTAATGGAAATTATAGATCAGCAACGAATATGTTCTGTTTCGTTGCTGCAACAATGTTCTTTCGTTGCTGCAGCAATGCTGATTAACTTTCAATGACCAGCAATGAAACTTTATCGTTTCAACAACTAATGCCTACGATAGTAGATTTTCAAAAACAAAATTCGTCCCGGCCTCGAAAGTTTTTCTTTCAGTATAGACAATTTAGTTCCATGATGACCACCGGCAGTGGACTTCGAAGTGATTATTCGCAACAGCAGCTCAACTACTTAAGGCAGAACTCCAACAACGTGAATGAGAATTATTATGGAATACATCCCAAAAACACACACACTAGAAGAACACATAATTTGTGTGTATTCGATTAATGCACCAATGAATAAATTGCGAATGAGTTGTTGAGGCAAAGTGTTCCACTCCAAACTCCACTTAATTTTAATAAATTTTGACAAAATAATATGGATTTGTATAAAAACAATGATTATAATGAGAAATTTATAGATTTTTCGTATTAATTAATGTTTTCCCATGTAAAAAATGAAAGAGAGTATTTTCGTTGCATCAATAAATATTGAACTGTAGCAGGAACGAAACTACGAAAAATCGGTTTCATACCATAAACGTTCACATCGTTGCATAAACGTGTCGGATTGTTCTGGGAACGTAATATTTCGTTGCTGCAACGAAATGACAATAACGAACGATTTTTCTTTCAGTGTAGACACGAAATTTTTCTAAATTTTTACTTTTAGGGGGAAATGGCTGCAGTTAGAATCGTGAAACTCGGTGTGTTTATTGCTTTGACTGCGTAGACGCGAAATACGGGATAAAATTGGTACCAAGCAAGCGGCTGTATCTAGATTCGATGATTACACTCGTTTGATACGCAAAATAAGAGTACTTCTCCAAATTCGTACTTTTCTTAAAATAAGAAAATAGTGAACAACCAAACGATTGTAATTTAAATATTAAAACAATGCTCCTTGATAACAAATATCACAAAATATTACATGGTTTACATGGTCGTGATACCCTCACAAAAGGACCCAAGCCATTTATTGGACCTCCTATGGAGGTCAAACAAGAAAGAAAAACTTTTCTCTTAATTTTAAGCTAATAAGCCCACTCGTACAGACCTAGAGTATTTACTTTTTTTACATCTTCCCGCGTTCCAAGCAATCTTCCGTGGATCAACCTGGTAATTGTTCCAGCCTGAACTTTAGCAAAACGGTAATTAGAATTCAAAGACAATCGATTAACAAATTGTTAGTAGTACAAGGTTGTACGTGTGCAAATGAATGAATACCTGGCTCGTTGATGCTGCCTCAAAACAACCACATTTTCGTCGATAGGGGAGGGGAGTGGCGTGGTGGCAAAGCACACAAATTGTTGGCAAATGCTCGGAGCGTAATTGAAAACTGGGAATTGATTTTTTATGATCACTTACACGACTTATTTGCATTTTATTGCTAAATTTGCCAGCAGCAAAGAGAACGAAGACCGGGGGAATGTGCAATTAACAAAATAAAAACATTTAAATTTATTTACGTGGCTTTGGTGGCTGACGTTGTTGGTGGTGGCGGATGGTGGCTGTGGCCTGGCTGGGGTTGGATTGGCTTCGCTGGCTGGCTGGCTGGCATGGTTTGCTTTGCTTTGGTTGATGGCCGTGTTGACAAAATATCATCGAATGAATGTTTCTTGCACTTTTCGTTCGTCTTGTCGCATTTTCGTTCTCTCGTCTTGGTTTCTTTGGCTTTTTACATTGGCATTTGGTTGTAAAATGTCGCCGGAATTCTAAACGCTTGCCAGTTTGCTCTGTTCGTATGCCAATGGCGAATACCATCACATGCCACTCGGATCACTTGGATTCATGGCGGTTTTTAAATGCATTCATTACTCAATTAGCCACCACACTAACCAAACGACCAACCAAGCGGTCGCTGGGCCAGCCATCCTCGTCGGCGTGGCGGCCGACTCAACCAACAGACGGGTGTGTACATACCCACACACATACATACATACATATATCCTTGCTCAAGCACATGTGCCACGATGCACTTTCAAGTGAAACAGATTCGTCTCTCTTGTTTGCACAGATTTTGGCCACAAAGCGAAAGTATCACGACAACAGCAACAACAAGAAAGAAAGACGAGATCGGTCGGCCGAACAGGAGAGAAGAGAAACAAATAAACAATTTAAAAGCGATCACATTTGTTATTGGGCTAAAAATATCTCGAGTAGAAGAAGGAAAGAAGGTATTTTTCGTTTCATTTCGCTTCGCGGGCACTGCTGCCCGCCCGAGTGCAACAAAAGCTTCTTCTCCCCTTGTCTACTATCGTCCGTCGCCTATCTGCTAGTGCAGTACTGAGGTTGTTGTAGCTGCTGTCGCATGTTTGTCTGTTTCCTTTTTTCACTGTTCTTTACTCTGGGTTAACATTATGGCGTGAGTACGGCGATACTATTCGATAAGAACAAGCAACAATTTAATTAGATGCCGCTTTGATATACTCGTAAATGCAAATTCCTCGCATTGCTTGATTTCTGCTTCTGTTTTTAGCCGAACCGAACGCATTCCATTCTATTTTTGCTCATTTAACCGACAAAAAGTCTGTTTTTCGTGTTTTTCTCGTGGCTGGTCTGTTTTATTTAGCAAAAGTACAACTGCATGTGGTTCGTTCGATTACGGGCCACCAATATATACCCACTGTTCGATGAAGAATTTCAGAATTACAAGGGTGATATGATAAAAATGCCAAATCTTCAATTCATGTGACCAACATACAGAGTTATGTACATTAGAGCGACTCATGGGGAAAATTTCAAAAGCTATCCATTTGAATAGGAACTTTGATATGTTTTCTGATTTAACCTAAAATATTTTGGATCGATCAACATTCACGAGCTATACTGTTTTGAAACTACTTCTAGATGTGGGGTTTTTATTCAATATTGATTGAGTACTACATATTAGGATGGGTCACGATTATCCTAAAATATTTTGGATCGATCAACATTCACGAGCTATACGGCTTTGAAGCTACTTCTAGATGTGGGGTATTTATTCAATATTGATTGAGTACTACATATTAGGATGGGTCACGAAAATAAATTGTTGCGGTCAGAAATGAAGATTGGATTGTTTAAGGATGATTTACAAAACATTTCGTCACTAGGTCAAGTGAGTTCAACGCTCCTGAAAACACCTCTAAAAATCATGTTTTTCCCGTGTAATTTTTTTATGTTGCATTTTTGTCCAATTTTTTTTTTCTTTACTTTAAATGAAAATTTGTATTCTTGTCTTAGAATAACTTATTGGTCGTATTATTGGACGTTTATATTGATTTTTTGCGATTTTTCAATGTGACAGCTAAAAACTCATATTTCTTGCAAACATTTTGTAAGAGTTGTAATGAAAAATAAATAGAAGGAATCAATACCTTTCGAATGATGCCTAAATGATGAATATCGGACGAATAATTACGTCACTGACTCCATTTTTGTGAAATAATTTAATGCAGGCGATGGATTTCAGAGCGAAAATGTTTTTATAAAAAAGTGCGCTGCGGCTTTAATTTCATTCCGATGTTCTTCATTTGGCGATCATTCGAAAGGTATTGACTGCAGCTATTTAGTTTTTATAAAATACTACCACCAAATACTAAAAAGTTTCCAGTTGTCCAATAAGTTACTAATAAGTTAAAATGCAACACAAAGAAAATTACAGGGGAAAACATGATTTTTATTGATATTTTCAGGAGAGTTTAGCTCATAGATGGCTTGATCTAGGAACGAAATAGTTTGCAAATCAAAAATGCTAAACAATCCAAACTGGAAATTGTTATTCCATTTGTATGGACCGCGACCCAGCCTACTACATATGAGCCAGTTACTACGATAGACATTTCTCCCCCCGGGTATTTTTTGGAAAACAGAAAAATCTAATTTTCATTGTTTCTATCTTTTTTATGAATTTAAGTGTTTTTATTGGACTTCAATTCGTAAAATAATGAGAGATGTTATCTGGAACGACCAAATTTGTATTAATGAAAACTTCAATAATTCAGTCAATTATAATTACTAATGAATCTTACTAAATGTCTTATTTAAATAAATTTACAAGTGGTTCGGATACCAAACAAAATAATGTTCAAAAATATTGCCAAATTTGAAAAATTAATAAAAATTGGACAAAAACAAAGAAAGCTGTATAAGCTTATATCGATCAAAAGCTCCAGATTTCTTCTTTTCAAATTCGAAAGGAAGTCGTAACCTAGAAAGTTACAGGCATATAAGTGTGCAAAGGTACGAAAACCTGGTTTTTACCCGTAACACAAGACTTTAGGGGTGGCTGGCAACTTTCAAATACAAATTCTTATTTTACTCGACAATACCTAAATAATATTTCTTCCCCTAGTTTTTGGACCGCGGCATTAATATTAATTTTTGTTTAATTAGTGTCCGAAAGTAAACATATTTCTTTGTTCTATTCGTCATCCTAAATACAGTTTGTCCACTGATTCAGTATTTTAGATGACAGCGGATAAAAAGTTGGAGAAAAATCTGTTTTTTTTGCAAAAATATAATTAAATTTCGACTTTCTGGACTTTATAATTTAATTGGATTTGTCTTAGACGAAGAACTGCAAGAAATAGTAAGTTAAAACTGGTACAAAGAAGATACTGAAAATAGCAAATATAACAAAAAAAGAAAATTTTGCCTTTGTCAATTTTCTTCTCCATCTATTTGTCATTCGATGTTATCCTTTGGGAGTAGAGACTTTCTCCACAAAAAATAAATATTTTATGTGTTGCCCAGCCTTCAAAATTTCTAATTTCTTTTCATATTCGAGATTTTCCCTCGAATTTCAACACTATCGAAATTATTTTCATTTTTTTGAAAAATACTTTAAATGTGTAACATTCAAAGGACATTCCGAAGATAAGAGTTTCTTTTGCCACCAAGGTGGTCGGTCGGTTGGTCGCTCGAACAGTCGGAAGCCTTCTAAACCTTTAGTCGAGATGATTATCTAATTACGATGACCCTCTCTGTCACCAGACAGGTACTAAGCGGTAACTAAACAGCTCGGTGGCCGTTTGGTGGATATTAAGACATCAACACTTTGGCCGCATCTTTACACATGTTGTTTGTGGTGGTAATTGATGCTAAATGTCCATGGTCTTGCAAAGGAGACTGGCTGTTCCTTCTTGCCTACTCACATAGACTCAGTAGACAACATATTGACTATTGATTTGTGCGAGAGTGCTCGACGTCTTGTGGGTTAGCTACTGTTTTATGTTGCTAAGGTGTTGGGATGGTTGGGTTGGGTTGGCTGGTTGGTTGGTGCCAAGGTGCCAACGAAAGTAAGAGTCACACACACACACGCACACAGTGGTGATGTTGTTTGTGCTGTTGTATGTATGGCGGGATATCTCTGCGGTTCATGTTCATTGAAGAAGGACGACGTCGCTGCTGTGGTCTTTGAACAATAACGCACGTTTCTGCAGTTTGTATTCGTATCTGTGTTATTTATGTTAACTGAGTGTGCGTGATATTCGTACATGGATATATGTTTGTATCTATGGATGTTAATGTGTGTGTGTGGTATTACTAAGGCTGTTGGCTTGCATTCTTTGGTTGTTGGTTGTTGCTGTTCTTGGCGTTCGCATTTTCTTAATGAAAATTCTTGAGCGTCATTCTTAAATAATAAAACGACGACGCATTTCGTACGTGAATAATAAATGAGCGTTTTATTGAATACTTAGTGTGTGTGTGTGTACGTACAGCTCAGCAGATGTTGTGGTGGCGAAATGTGAAAAGCGGACAATTGTTTATCGTCTTCAACAACGAGCAGCTTAATTTATTAGTTTTGAGCGCTGCCTTCTTTAACTGAGGTCACTTTTTACATCTTCGTCCTTCTGCTCTCGAAATAAGGTATAATTTTGCCGTTATGTATCATTTAATTTGGATAAATATGTCCCAAAGAAGAACAAGAAGTCATTGTGTTTTCATTAGTAATTCGTTTTTTTATTCAGAGCAGTTTAGAATGAATTATTTATTACTGTCTGTCCATATTTCAATTAATTTATTTGTTATGGTTTCGCGAATTTACGAAAAAATTTGAAACATTTGAAAGGAATGCCCGAAATGCATAATGTGTCAGAATATGATCGAGTAGAAAACAGTTGCCACTCACGGATTTTTAAGATTAATGCAGCAAACACTCAACGATTTTTTAATGTCAATGCCATGCTGGTCTGAATGATTAGGAAGTGTGCTATCGAATGTCTTCACCTTAAAACCATATTATATAGATTTCACAATATAGAAAACGGAACATTAAAACAGGGTTTTCGCGTTTATAAATGATTCAGATGAATTGCCACTCTATACAAAATAACCTTCATCCATTTTTGACATTTAAAGCTAGCTACTAAGTATTTGAAGCCGATTTCGTTGAAATCTAGAATTTGAAAATACGGTTTACTATCGTATTATATTAGGCGAGTAAAGGTTCTTATACCCTCATTCTACAGAGTAGGAGGGTATCATATCATTTGGGACTGAAAAAAAGTGTAACGCATTGAAGGAATGACTTACGACTCTAAGTATGTTTGGACCAAATCTGTTTCACGCCTTTTTAAGTTGTTTGAGCCATGTCCGTCTGTCTGGCTGATGTACACGATAACTATCGAAGGGAGCTAATGCATCAATTCAAACTTTGCACATGATAATATTTTTCCCAAACATAGTTTAAGTTCAAAGATGGGCGAAATTGCCACTCCCCTTCTGGTACCTCCACCCCATATTCAAATGTTAAATTACACACGTATATTCGGAATCAGTTAAATTTTGCTATTTGATAACGTTTTTATAATCACTTTGAGTGTACCAAATATGACTAGTTTTGCCACGCCCCTTCTAGTACCTCCCACACAAAGTGGTATAAACTTTGGTTACTATAAAACTGACATAACATCCATACGGGTAGTCAAAATTTGCAATTTGATATTTGCAAATTGGTTTATAATCACTTTAAACCTAAAAATTATTAATGTTTTAGCCACGCCCCTTCTTGTACCTCCCACACAATTGTCACACTTCTATACTGGTACATGGAATCCACTATGACTTGATATTTGATCATGTTTTTACAATTGTTTTAATAATGTTGAAGCTGGGATCATGTGACACGAAGCTTCCACACAAATTATCCCGCCCTTTTAACTGCCGTATATATGTTATCTGAGAGTGAGGGTATATATAAGACGGTTTAGCCGACTGAAGCTTACTTACTTGTTGAATCTCAGGATATTGAAGAGATTTCTTTTTAGCACTCCGAAAAAAGGTTTTTTATTCCTAATAAAAATCAAAAGTACTTTGGAAATATTGACTAAAATTTAAAAATTGTGTAAAAATAGTAAAACTGACTAGACTGGTTTCCTCACTATTTTAAGAACGACAAAAATAACCGCCCATCACTGATTCTTTTTCCTTATTAATGACAAAATTTCTACCAACAAGATATTTTTATTGTATGTTTGCAAAGAGAAAATAATGCGAGTTGACTAAATGTGGTGAATGGTGAACATGTAACCATTAATTTTATCCATGACAATAGCCGTTGTGTACAATTGTTTTGATGATACAATAGGTCTGCTGGATTGAGCTTATTGCTTAATATTTGTATGGAATTTACTCACTGATCCATTTAATCCAATGGGTAACAATCTTACTAGTAAGCCCAATTGAACAACCTACAAATTTATATTCCTTCCAATACAGACCTTCGATTTCATCTCTCAAATTCCAGTATTAAAACCCTTGCCATTACATTTTGAACAAAATTAGTGAGTTGTGATTCTCGTTCGTTTGTGAGAATCATCTCCTTAAAGAGGCCGGGTTTGATGTTGAAAAGTCGCTGCGAAGCCACTTGAAAAGACTTTTGACATGGTCGAAATCATGATCGTGGTAGTCTGCAGCCAAGTAATAAATGTCACCATGACATTTGTAAATAAAATTGCATTCTATTAAATATAGAAGCAAAATGGTCTTGAGCCAGGACAATATCCCAGTCCAAATCAAAATTAACAAAATCAATTTATACATCGCTTTAATTGTGTAGACTTGTAAAATAAGTGGATATTTCGAAATTCGTGCTTTTAAGTAAAATGGTGAAAATACATAAAAATTGTGCGACCATTCTGCTGATGTAAAAATCATGAAATGTCGTTCATAGATTCATAGACTAGTAAAATAAAATATTTTTTAGAAATTAATACTTTTAGGGGGAAGGTGTCGAAAGGGACAAAAAAGAAGCCAGTCAAATGGCTGTAGTTGGAATAATAAAATTCTGACTGTGTAGAAGCGAAAAATAAAGAGTCTCGTATTTTTTATGGAGGGCATATAAGATTCGGTCCGCCTTTTTCTTTGTATTTTGGTCTCTTATTCAGTTTAATATTTGGCCTTGGCTTCAGAATGACCCGAATATCGAACCGATAAATAGAAGTGAGTACTCTAACTAATCGATCTTAAGGAGAGGAGTTCTTCTAAAAATAAAAAAAGAGAATGACTGTTGACACAGGATATTTGGTGCATTGTGGATGGACATAGAAAATGTAAAAAATCCAATACAGAAAGCACCATGCATATCTTCGCTCTCTCCTGTTCAGTGACCACGTACTTCAATATCCAGATGCTTTTTCGATGGTTATCGAAACCGTGAAATTCCCCTACTAACACTCTCACCTTGTATAGCTAGGCCTTGTTCAAGACATGCGATATTGCCTATGTACATCTATACTGCTTGGCCTAATATAGAGGCCAGAAAAAACCATATAGATATTCCCTTCATTCCACTGCGTCTATC
Source organism: Polietes domitor (assembly GCA_947397865.1). Lineage (NCBI taxonomy): Eukaryota > Metazoa > Arthropoda > Insecta > Diptera > Muscidae > Polietes > Polietes domitor. The sequence continues at coordinate 3,858,491 of OX377622.1, read as the reverse complement.
CTTCTCACTTAAAATGCAATGCGTTAATGACGGCCTTAAACCCGAAGCGGTTTATTTTCGGCTTAAAAGAGATGCATCAACGCATCACTATTTAAAATAAAAAATTGTCCATGCGATGGAGCACATTACGAGACGTGCCTACAGACGCGCATTCATTCAAACTTGAATACACAAATTGTAAGAAATGACAAAAGGACGGATGGATGGATGCTTGGATGGCAGCACCCCACCACGGGCTTTCGTCTTAAACAGCCGCAACAGCAGCCAGAGAATAATATGGAAACAAGCAAGAGCAGGCAACAGCCAGCACATGCATAAACATCACATGAAAGCTGTATGAAAACAAGTTGCAAGGAATGTTGTCATCAAAATGTTGAATGCTCCTCATGCACCCGTACCCGTATTCGTATCCGTACTCGTACTCGTACGTATTTTGTTTTTAACAATGTCGACAATTTTTTTGGAGATACCGCCAGCCACAACAGGCTTACAAAGGGGTGAGAGGGGAGGGGGGGGGATGGGTTGTTGGTGGTGGCGGCGGCAACAATGCGTACTGCTGCGTACTCTGGTGTGTGCCCTTAAACGCATTCCTTTAATGCACTGCGCTTCCCCAAGTACTTTCCATTTCCAATGGCGTTTTACATGGCACAGCCTGATGAAGTAGTCCGTCGTCGCCGCACTTCTTCGCAGATTTTCCCCTTTTTTGGCGGAGATGCAATGATGAGGAAACATTCTCAAGTACTCGTTAGTAAAGGCACACTTTTCACATGTTGGCAAATTTTCATGATTTCATTTAGTTTTTGTTGTTTTTTTATTTTTGTCGTTCATTTGAGGTTTGATCGAATGGAAACTTGTTGGCAGTTGTTGGTGTTGTTATGCGGTGCAACAAGCCGCAACGATGCAACGCTACAACAGTTTCAAGGCATTATTAGTTCTTAATCAGGCGTTTAAGGCCCGAGTCCATGATGACTCAACTTTTGTCCTGAACTTTGGCCAAATGCATTTAATTGACAAATGTCTTCATTTCATTACAGATACCACAACTCCTATGTCTACACGAAACTTCCCACCTTCATTTTGGAACAGCAATTATGTGCATCCAGTGACAGCAACCACACATCCACAGGTAAGATACATCCCAGCCGCTAAGCTGGACGAATTCATAACTCTATTTTTTGTATTTCGCCCCGACTTTAGATGAGTGACCTGTATACATCGGAGGGCGGCTATGCCACGGATCCCTGGGTACCCCATGCAGCGGCCCATTATGGCACTTATGCCCATGCCGCTCATGCCCATGCGGCCCATGCTCATGCTTACCATCACAATATGGCCCAATATGGCAGTCTACTGCGCCTGCCCCAGCAATATGGCCACAGTTCAAGGTAGTTATCTTCTGTTGTTTCCCCTTCCTCGTTCATTGACTTGCAATTTATGTTTTAAACAAATTATTAATATTTGTTTTCGTTTTTATTGTTGTTATTGTTTCAGACTGCATCATGATCAACAGACCGCACATGCGCTGGAAAGTGCTGCCGCTTACTCCAGTTACCCCACAATGGCCGGTAAGTTTCATTTTGAAAGTGTCATGGAAATAGCCATGGTAACCTAAATTGTATTTGAAATGTCGGCTTCCTTTTATGGGTAGATTCGTTCGCTTGTATTCCAATACAAATGAACTATGCTGTCATGGGGCAACTGGATGGGGAAACATAAAAGTTTGATATTAAGAAAATAACATGTGGACAATTGCACTTAAAAGTAGTGTATATTAGGCTAGGTCGAGGTGTATACAAATAAGAAATAATTTCCAGTTACCCCACGGAAATAAAATTTGTATCTTGATAATCAAAATATTTCTTTCCCAGATCAAGCCGTCAATGAGGTGAATGCTCCTGAAAACACCCCTAACGCTCATGATTTTCTGGTGTGATTTGTTTATGTTTCATTTTTGAACAATTTTTATATCCTCACTCTACAGAGTAGGAGGTTATATATCATTTGGAAAGAAAAAAGTGTAACGCATTGAAGGAGTGACTTAAGACTCTAAGTATGTTTGGACCAAATCCGTTTCGCGACATTTTAAGTTGTTTGAGCCAAGTCCGTCCGTCCGTCTGAATGGTGTACACGATAACTCTCGACAGGAGTTCAGGAATCAATTCAAACTTTGCACTTGGTAATATGTCTCCCAAACTTAGTTTAATTCGAAGATGAGCGAAATTTCTACGCCCCTTCCAGTACCTCCCACACAAATGACCAATATTCCAATGTTAAATTAAAACTACTGTAACTTCCACATGGATATTCGGAATCCGTTATATTTTGGTATTTGATAATGTTTTTATAATCACTATAAGTGTACAAAAAATGACGGGTTTTGCCACACCCCTTCCAGTACCTCCCACATAAATCACCCTAAACTACGTAAAATTAAAGCTGTTATAACTTCTATATGAATGGTCACAATACTGTGAAATTTGATATTTGGCAATGCTTTTATAGAAGTTACGTTCGCGTGAAATATGGGCGATATCGCCACATCCCTCCTGATACCTACCTTTTTGTGGTAGGTATTAGACTAAACTATGATTAAATCAAACCCGATAACATTCATACGGGTAGGGTAGACAAAATCATTTGCAATTTGATATTTGAAAATGTTTTTATAATCACTTTAAACCTAAGTACATCCCACACAATTTAGGTAAAAGTAAATTCTTCATAACTTCTATACTGGAGCATGAAAAACACTATGATTTGATATTTGATCATGTTTTTACAATTGTTTTATAAATGTGGAAGCTATGCCACAAATCTTCAAGTACCTTCCACACAAATTATACTGCCCTAAGTAAAATGTAATTCCTTATAACTTCCGCACATATCTTCTCTGAGAGTGAGGTTATATATAAGTCGGTTTAGCCGACTGAAGCTTACTTACTTGTTTCTTATTCTGGGTGTACCGGAACCTCGTGGATTATTTTCACTCCAAATGCGACAATTTTTAATATTGATATGTCCAGTGAACAAAGTGCGCTTCCTGAACTGAACCAAGATTTTGGAAATAAATTTGCGTTGGTCTGTCATTATTATCTAGTCATAGTGAGAGCAAACCAAACTGAGTACAATTGATAATAGCGTTACCAGATCTAACCAATTTATGTTCGTGTAATCGTCAAACGAAAATTGAACCTTTAAACAAACATCCAATACATATATTCTACGTTTAAGTTCTGGGTCAACGGACACAACTTCTTAATCTTCCCTTCATTGAAATCATCTAAGATTGGCTTGGAATTTGCATTCTCAATTGTTGGTCAAATGTACCCTTAAACACTTGTAGATAATGTAACACATACGCTGAATCCTCAGGTTGGTCGTAAAGTACAATCCCATTCATGTCCCCATTGTGTGAATTTAATCTAATACGATGCTGTCACCATCTCCGGAGAGTGACATATTTTGATTTCATTTTCCATCCAAATTTAATTTTTAACTCTACCACTTTGAAGGAGCCTTTTGCAATACAACTATATTCTCTGACTCGTCGTTCAGAAATTTCCACCCTAATAATACCCTTTCTCCTCCTTGTTTTACTTCCAGGCCTAGAAGCACAAGTTCAGGAATCCTCGAAGGACCTATACTGGTTCTAAATAAAACGCAAATAAAGACAAACCTTTAAAATGTAGGAAGGAACTGATGAACAATGAAGACACTAACGTGTCCTTCGTGGATATATCCCGACAACAAATTGTAGTTAAACGAAATGGAACACATTCTGTTTCCAGCAACAAGTATTTCAAATGATTGTACTTAAGTAAATTACTCGTACTTATATATATATAAATTAAAAATCAAAAAAACCCAATGTGCAACAATTTTATGTTTAACTTAAGTTATCAGGTTTTGTTAGAAACGCTTTGAAGCTTAAGAAGTTAAATCGGCAAGACCGGAAACGGAAAAGAACAACAGAACACAGCCCAAGAAATTAATTTTATATACATAAATAATATTGAAAACAAGAAAAAATGGAGAGAGACGTTCATGTTGATGATAAAGTTTAATTTAATTTAATTTTATTATAAAAAAAACATAAAACTTGTATTGAATATAGTCTTACAGAAATTATACCTTAATTATATATATAAATATATATACTTATGTAGTTTAGTTATGATGACTTTTATGAAATGTAATGAATGAATGAATGAAACGCCTAAGTTAAATTAAACAAACAAACAAAAAAAAAACAACAAAATAATTTTAAAACAAATTGAAAAAGACAAAAAGAAAATAAAAATAAATACAAAACACGAATTGAAGCCAATATTGAAAAAGAACAAAATAATCTTACAAATCGAGTTTTATTTGGTAACAAAAGAAGAAGCTCTCGCCATGCCACCACTACCACTACCACCATCACCATTCCTTCAATTATGAATGAAGGCTTTTCGCGTTGTGGCGTTATCGGACCAAATCAGTCCACAGAACTCTAATTCCCATTTGATTGTTTTTGTTAAGCATCATTAGCGCAGGCGCCTGATGCTCGCCTGCCTGATTATTTATTATCTTTGTTTTTGTTTCGTATTCTCTTTTCTCATCCCATTTCAGCTACTCTTGCTTCTTGTAGCGTTCCAGAGATGCATAATTAATGGAAACTGTAAACAAGATTGTCAGATATAAAGTTGAAATCATATCGTGATTACGAACGACAACAACAGTACAACGAGGGCGGTGTGATACGTGGGGTAGGCATTGGCATTAACAAAACTTTAATCAAGTAGAGGGAGTCTTAAGACAGCAATTTCTCATTAGTTATGAGAGACATTGTTGTTTTTAACTAAAGGCGTTGTCACACACAAAATTCATCCTAGATAACAATTCATCCTAGATAACAATTGAATCGTACATAAATTGGGTTCGAGGTCAACCAAGACTCAGAAATGTCCTATTATTTTTTAATCTGACTCAAATGTCCCCACACGAAGACTGGAGTAATATTGAAAGATATCGTTTAAAATGACGGAAATCATTTAGGAGAACTTAAATAAAAGAGAATGCGGTAATGGATTAAAAGTATTAACGTGGAGCTATAAACTAATTTATCAGATAGCAATAGACGGTCCAAAGTTCACAATTTAAATGATGGAAATATTTTTTATAGAAGTATAATTCTGGACATAAACAATCAGCATCCTTAATAATATCGAAAATGTCCTCCCTTACAACACATCTATACTCAGTGGAAGCGACATCTTAGGCACAGACCACAAGACTTTCTCATCGAACAAACTGAGAATTCTGTTTCTGTCATTCGCCCAACAAATGAATTGATAAACCATCCGAATTGGTTTATCGTTCATTTTGCTCCAAATGATAATACCATCCCCCCATCGCTTGTCAATTCCGATTTACTAACAGTAGTTATTAGTTCTTCTGCTTCGGTTTTTTTACGTTTCAGCTTACACACATCTTGATGTGTGTGTCTGCCTGCTGGTGGTTCGTTATGCTGGACACTTCCATTTTTTATCCCAGGTAAGAACAGAGCGTTTTAAGGTCGAAGAAAAAGGCAGAGGATCATTTAAGGAAAAAACACGAAAGATCGATCCAAATGTAGTCGTCGCATTGATCGTTTTTCATAAACTGTTGAGCTTTTCACTTAAACTCATGAATTAAACAATCTCGTGTAGAACTTTATGACGGACTCTCCTCTTGGCCATATGGATGGATTTAATATATATTTTTAGTTCGACTTGAATACATCGATTTATTGACAGTGTTCGTTCGTCCGTTCATTCACTCGAAGCAGTTGGTGTGGCAGACTTTATCATTGATACTCTCGAAAAATGTTGTTAGTTCATAATTGACATTTACATGTTTAGAAATCTTGGTATAAAAGCGATATTAAAAGTACTTGAACAAAACACCGTCTCTCGGAAAGGCCTGTTGTATTCGGTCTGTTATTCTATTAGATATTCTCTATTTTAATTACTAACCCAGCACAAAAAGACATCAGCAGAAGAAGTGAAAAGATGTTAGAAAATTGGTGAACATGGAGTTGTCATAGGAGGGATGTCCTTTATTTTGAAACACTTAAGTTAATTTTAAATTGTGGCAAAAAATCCACTAGTTTCAATTTCTGTTACGCCCTTAACGGGGGAGAACATCGGACCTTCAGGCTGCTACTGAAGCACTTAGCTATCCTCTGTTTTGAGTGGTGAATAACTAAAACCAACCGTTTTAAAAAATATTTGGTTAAATTAGTGTAAAGTGGAAGGTCTATATTTTAAAGAGTTTTAGATAATTTATGTCGCGAGGGCGTGTTTCAGCCTCGTAAACTAGAGTGTAACTCTAATAATCAATTCTTTTCATCTCGAGTTATCGCGGATTTCGAAGAGTTCAATACGATTATTTGTTGTGAGGGTGTATTTCATCATCGTGAGGTAGAGTGATAACTCTAATAATCATTTTTTCCCTCTCGAGTTTTAGGAGATTTCAATATGATTTTTGTTCCTGAGGTTGTATTTCAGCCTCGTGAAGTACAGTTGTATTGCCACACATGTTTAACTGTTACTGGACTGATTAACATATTATCACGATTTTTGAAAGGTGTTCAAAAAAACTTAAGAAATATTATTTTTTTTGAAAATCGAAAGTTTGTTCTTCTTACAGAACACATTTAACGCTGTTATAGCACCGTCCGACAGTCCATATTACACTTGAACCTTATGATATACGTCTGAAAATATAGGCGAAATGGAGTTAAATGGCGTTTTTAGTTTAGTTAAGGATTACAAAATTCTGAGGTATACAATTTTTCAAAAATTATTTTAAATACTTATGATATATGTATATGGTATTAATGTCAAATTATAGAGGAGAATATCTACTAAAAATACATCAAATTGTATGCTTCTATCTATATTAGTTTAGCATTAAGCACGATTTCAAGTTTCCCCACTTTAAAAGTAAAATATATATAAAGTAATATTGGAATTACCCAAAGACGCCCATTACAAAGTAATCTTTGGGGTAATCAAAACCGAAACCTGTCGAATTGCCCTCCGAGTTACTTATACATGACTTACTCTCAATTATACCATGAAGCTAAAGAATAAGTAGATAAAAAAGTAAAATTATCAGAAATTGTTGCTAAACAATGATTTCGCTTTCGAACGAAATTGGGTTCTGTGACAGGACTGTATATAATATGACGGGCCGTGTGGACTCCACTAATTATATATATATATATATATATATGTAATCTCCGCCACTTTTGAAGCATTTTGAAGGCTCTATTTGAGATTTTATGTTGACCAATGTAGCATTACAAATAGTTATTTATATAAGTCGTTATCAGTTAGTCGTTATTTATTAGTTGGAAGTAATCGTGAGGGTAATGAGATGCCTTTACCTGGAGATTCAAATGGTAATAACTTAGCAAGTTTTTGCTGGGTGTAGTATAATTTGTAACCGGGCTATAACTACAGTAGAAAACAAGTAAGGAAAAGCTAAAGTCGGACAGGAACGTCTATATGATACACACCACTTTCTATCCGAATACAATTCAAGTCGGTAAAAAAGTGAACACGGGAAGAATTTTTGTATGTTTCCTATTCATAGGCTAATATGCCCTAGTCCAATTCGTCAAATCGAAATCATATATGTATCATGGATATATCCAAACATGAAATAAAGTGACTAACTTTCACAATAAGTTTTTTCAGTTCAAATATAACGTGTTATGCTCACTTTGAAGAAATTCGGTGAAAATTCGTGGTTTCTGGGTCGGAAAAAGTCTATCCGGGAGCGAAATTTGTATGGGAGCTATATGTAAATCTGAACCGATCCGACTCATTTTCACCGTGGGTGTTTCTAGTTGAAATATAAGATGTTTTGCCAAATCTGAAGATAATCTGATACAATATGTGGTTTCTAGAGCGGAAACAGTAAAATCGGGAGCGAAATTTGTATGGGAGCTATATATAAATCTGAACCGATCTGTCCGATATTCACCATGGGAGTTTCTAGTAGAAATATAAGACGTTCGTCCTTGTTCCGAAAAACTCGGTATAATTAACAATGGGTCTACCTCGCTGCCTTTTGGGTGTTAAAAACAAATACACTCTCGTGGAGTGTATAATGAACAAAGCTGTTGTCATTATTGTTTTAAATATAATCAATATACATATCGGTGTCGTTTTTGATTTAAATATTCATTCTGGAATTGTATGCATAAAAGGGCCACTTTATTTTATTTTCATTGTTGTGAACTAAAACTAAACAACCATCTGAACTGTCATATTCGTAAGATCGGAGGTTTATAAAACAAATATTTAATGTAAAGTAATTATGGATATGCTAGTGAATGACATAAAAATCAAAATTTTAGATAATGGGAATATTTAAAAAACACTGAATAACAGTTGTCTAAGAAATGTTCTTCACTCGATACAACAATAACATTGATTTGTCGGGGTGTCGTCGTTCAAGGTAAAACTATATTAAGTCATTATTATTTAACGAATATATATGTATGGAGTGGAGGTTAATGTCAAAACTAATTAAAACTGATCTTAGAATTGGCATTCCCAGTTTAACTACTGGACTAATAAGAAAATTAAACTATGGATTAAATGTTAAAGATTAAATGTAATTGCCGTGATAGATTTTAAATTTAATTAAAGCCCTTTCATCAGAAATAATGTTTGGATAGGGACATTTCGATTAGCTTGGCTATATAGAAATACATTTATAAACACAAGTCATAAAGTATGTATTCCAAAGGATAATTGTCTTCACCGCCACCCAGTAACAGAAGGAACAATTCATCTCTTTGAAATCTAACAGACATTGCGCCAATGGTTTAGTTGTTGCAAAGGCAGGGGGAAGGAACAAAAACCAGGTCATATTAAAATTCATAGAGTCACAATAATGTCAGACGGTACCCCATCCCCAAACGGAACCAAACAGAACAGAACTAGGTAACCCTTGACAACGGACCATTTATTGTACAACCGCCGTCAGTCATGTCATCTCCTCAAACATCGTCACTGTCCATTGATGCTGATCGCTGCGAATTCCACTGAATTTATTACTACTCTTCGCACCAGCGCAAGCATGTGTGACTGTGTGACGACTGGGGCGACTCCTGGCAGCGGCAATATGGGATATTCAGCTTTTTTTCTTGCTACTCGAACATGAGAATTCAATATTTTTCGGACAAAGCAACAGCAGCAGCAGCACCATAACAATTGATGGATGGATGTGGTGAGAGAGTGCATAAAAAGGAAGAACGCGTTCAATGGGTTTTTGTTGTACCTTCATGTTTTGTTGCTCGTACCTACAGAGATATATGCATATACAGTGAAGCCTCTCAACAGCAGATTGTCACTACGGCCGACAACAATCCCCACACTTCGCAGGAAAAATAAGACAACTGTAATAATTTATTGAATTGATTAATATAACAGATTTACAGACTGAAAATTAATTTCTTTTTAATTGGCGTAATTATTTTCTAAATTGAAATTCGGTTTCTGTATTATCTGCATAAAATTTGTACGAATACCGTATAATTTTTGCCACTTCTAGGCCGGAGGATTTCGAAATTGCACGATTGGACGATTTGTATCGGAGCTGCATGTCATCTGTGGCGAATGTTTCTAATATCCAATCGATTTTGTATATAGACTTGGACCTGCTTTTTTTAAAATTATTTTTGTCGTCTATTGGCAGGTTCCACTGTAGACAGCCGCCTGATGATTGTACGCTTTGGGGGTTTCTTGCCGGTGGTGTGCTGTTGCGTTGCACTTGTTATGCTGTGTTGTGTTATGTTGCTGGTGACTGGTGTGTGTGTATGTCCTGGATGTGGAAGTGAACGTTAACGTGGTCGTCGTGCCCGCGTTGCCGTTGTCGTCCGTCGTCAAGGTGTTCAACAATTCGCAAATGACTGAGTTTATCGCTTTTTAATAAGTTATTCTTGCTCCGCAATGGAGTGGTTGTGACTGCTTGCCGGGCGAATGGTGATGGTGGTGGCGGCGGAGTGAGCAAATTTGCAGTTTATCTGTTAGAGTCTGTGTGGTGTGCACACCGAAGGGGTTTCGGCGACCTACTGCTTATGCTTAGGAGCCGTGTCTTTGTGTACAACAACAACAAGGATACAAATGACAGATGTTGTTGTTAGCCGTACTCGAAACGGACAACGAAAAAACGACGACTACGACTCAAATGCAATGAAAATATGCTTCCGACTTTTTGCTCGCTCGCTCTCTCCGGTGCTGTTTTGTTTCGTGCTGACAGTCGCAAAGATGAATAAATTTACGTGGTAGCAGCTACTGTCGCTCCTTCCGTTGCAAAAGTTCCTTTCGGCCCGTGTGTCACTTTTTTGCCGCTTTGTTTTGTTTTGTCAACGACAATGTTCCAGAGGAAGATAACAACGAATTTATGAGTGGCTTCAAATGAAATTCATGAAGTTTTATGTTTATGTTTAGATAACCAAATGTGTTGTAATGTCACGGCCCTCTGACTCTGCGGCGTATAAAATTAAGAGAACAGCCCACCTTCCCCCCATCCCCCTACTCATCATCCTGAAAAAGAAGAACATTTGATAACAAATGTTGTGTTAAACGAAATACAAAATACTCTACAAATGATATCCACCCCGCAGCACACCTCCCTAATTGTGAGTGATGCCGTGTTCCGAGTAGTCTTGCTTCTACCAGATATCCGCCGCTGCCGTCGTCGGCCTCGTCCACTTACATAAATTTGTCAGATTGATTCTCAATAATATCGAGAATGCTGCAACCGAAATTCCTTCGCTTGTTGTTGTTCCGCTGTTGTTGTTGGATATTTTAAAAATACATAAAAGTAAAATGCATTCGGCGGGCATTCGATTTTATGATGATGATGTTGCCCCGATATTTATAGTATCTATTGTCACACTTTGTTGGCTGACTAGCTGGCTGGCTGGTTTACGATAAAAGCAACAATAGCAACAGTAGCATCATCAGTTGGTATGCCCGATATGAAGGAACAGAAGAACACTTTTAGTTTAAATTTGAACGTATTTTAACATTCCATAGAAATCGAAAATAGTCTCCTTGGCGCGACTCGTACCGCACAGTGATTCCAAAGACATAATATATGGAAAGAATATACGGTCGGCATACTATGAGGACGTTATAACTTTACAGATTCGTGGATTTTTAATTTTGAATTTTTCGAGACCTATTTACATTTTTAAAATGGCATAAGAAACGGGTCTATTAGGCAATGACAGAAACAGAATTGTTTCCGATGGATAAGACTACTTAGATACATATGTATGTATGTACGTTATACTGGGTCGCGGCCCATATGTTTGGAAAATTATATTATCACTCCACTGGAATTACGTGTGGATTGTTTGATATTTTGCTAAATACTGCATCTCTGTGTTAAGCCAGTGGTTATCGAGCGCTCTTGGAATACACCTAAAAATATGTTTTCTCCAATGTATTTTGAAATATGCATCGGAGACTCCACAAAGTATATATAATCTGTATCCTGGTAAAATTCTAAGACGATCTAGCCATGCCCGACTGTCTGTTGATAGCACGCTAGCCGCCGAACGAAATGAGCTAGCAGGTTCAAATTTTTCCTAAATGTGTCTTATGGTTGCAGATTGGTTGGGATTGAAAGTGGACGATGGAAAAAATTTTCCCTAACAAGGACAAGGAAAATAACCTGTAATATTTAGACAATTTAAGCAATTTTTAAATTTCTGCTTTATATGCATACACTCCTCTTGTAGCGTAAAAGCACCAACAAGTAAATAAAAGTTTTAGCGGGTGAAATGGGACAAAAGGGGATAAAAATAGTACCAATGATGCGACAACAGCTGGAAACATGAAATTTGGAATTGTAGTGTCCCCCTTGCCTACCTCCTACACTCATACCAGATCGCGTGGAATCCGGCTGTCTGACTTACCACGGGTTGTCGATTTCCCACAGCCGAATTCCACAGGGGACAACTAACAAAAACTATGTATGCAACTGTTGTTGGATCACAATTATACACAGACAACTACCAGATCTTCATCTATTTGTTTTTATTCCTCCTTAGAACCAGAACACGCAAAATTCTTGGCGTGCTACAGTTGGATGCTGGCCTGCCCTCCCCTAACCATGATGATCCCTTGGCCTTACATTCCAGATCATCCCTAACTCCTGCTGCCCTCAACAAACGAAAAAGAAACGATGAGATCACTTACCTGCTATGTCGCCTTTTTACGCCATCATCATTTCAGCCTCTTTACCCGGGAACTGCTCACGTCCGTCTAGTCGTCGACGTCAGGTCATCCGTCCAGTGCTATTAACCGACACGTACTTGTCGCCGTCCGTGTGTAAACGCGCCAGATCCCTCAGGGCCCCAATTGTCCCCGCTAACTCACACAAGGAGCAGCTAATTCCGTCCGTACGGGTCAGGTCAGGTCCTCGTCGTTGGTCTGAACTGGTCTGGCTACCCGCGGTAATGTCTCACCGAGGTAATTTGTGTTTTAAAATTTTATTTGCAAAATTTTGTTTATTTTTAAGAGTTTGCCATATTCGCGAAATATGCACAATAAAATTCTCGTTTACTTGCCCAAAAGGCTTTAGAGCAACTTTCTTTATCTGAGTGTTTTGGGATTTTTGAGATTATTTTTTATTTATTTCTTGGTTGCAAAAAAAAAAACAACCTCTTTCCTCTTATCACCCGATCAACAGAGACGGAAACCCCTCTTCCTCTTCTCCTCTTCTCCTCTCCCCCTCATCCTCTTCCTTTCCCTTTACCTCTCATTCACCTTTCCATGGTTGATATTTTTCCCCCTGTCTTGCGCCTGTCAATAACCCTAATTATTACCCTCACAACTAGAGGGCACCACATACCTTTACAGGGAGACACACTACAGAATGTACATCTCTCTAATTGCATAGTTACGTAAAATAGAGGGATTTTTCAAAATTCGCACTTTTAAGGGATACAATTGGAAAAGAGGGATAAAAATGGCACCAATCAAACTGCTGAAGTTGAAATCATGAAATCGCTGTATATGCGAAACAAAAATATATATTTTTTAAATTTTTACTTTTAGGCGGAAAATGGGGTGAATGGCGATAAAAATGGTACCAACCAAACGGATAATAATGAAATTCGGCGTGTACATTTCTTTGACTGCGTAGACGCGAAAAATAAAAATGTATTTCGATACTCGTACCATCAGGATATAAATGGGATTATATTTGGCACCAATGAAGCATCCAAAGCTGGAATCATGATATTCAGTATTTGACTGCGTAGGCACGGAAAATAATTCGTAGTTTAGGGTCAAAATTGGAAAGGGAGTGACACTTGTACAAATCAAACGGCTGTAGCTAAACTCATGAAATTAGGTGTGTATATTCCACTCTGAATATTCAATATTATAATTTTTGCTATCAAAATTTTACAGACATTTAAGCTGTAGTTGGAATCAAGTAATTGTAAATGGGGATAATCGGGCTTAAAGGAAATTGTTTCTACCGAATAATATTTAGGACACATTTTTGAAGATTGCTGCCTAATGTTCACTTTTCGATTACACTTGTTGTTTTATATGTATATATAGTAGAGCAATATTAATATTATAATAATGAAACATCACAATTTTCCCAAATTATGTCGACAGCCTTTAATCTGCCGGTAATACTGTGGAATGCACTCCGTGGAGGAGGGTATATAAGATTCGGCCAGACGAACTTAACACCTTTTTACTTGTTTACGTTGCACTGTTGTCCATTTCTCTCTGAATTTATAGACCCTCAAAAGCACTTTAAATAAAAATTTGTATTCTTCCTTCTCTCCGTTACGAGTACAAGTTCTTGTTTGGAGCCACTGTGCGTCGCAATTGTTTGCCAACGTTCGACTAAAAGTTGTTCACGGCGTTGTTGTGTTGTTGTCTTTATTTAGGCTGGTTTGGTTGCAATAATAGTTGTTTATGGTTTTCGGGTTTTGTTTTTCTAAATAAACAATTTTCGATGGTTTATGGGCGCAAAGGTGTTTGTCTGCTTGCCAGCCGATCGGCCCTGTCTGGCAGCTAGCAGAACGACACGCAGTGTCACGCGTCGCCTATTCGACAACGAACGGCAAACAGCGAAGAACGAAGAAAATCTCAAATGTCAAATGGGCATTAGGTGGTGACAGTGGCGGTGAACCCCCGATTGCCTATTAGCAGCTCGTTTTCCACAATCGTAAATTTTTATGACATTATTTTGATCTTAATGGATTAAGAAATGGATATTGCCGCGCGCACACACACGCATCGTGCATCCATTCCTCCATCCATCCATCCATCCATCTATAAAGTAGATATGTAAGTAGGTAGTTCGCTTGTTAGGTATGGGTGTAATTAATGGTTGCAATATCAATTTGTCGATCCATTAGGCGTGTGCGAGCGTGGAAAAGTTTAAAGAAAATTAAATCAATGGAATGTCATGTTTCAATCTATTCCCTGGTATGTTGATGTTTTCATATTGTTGCGGGAAAGAGCTTACTCATGTTTAAAGCGAAGGCCTTCAGCAAATATTTCCTCTTATTGCTGCTCGGCCCCGTATAAATAGTATTTAGTCAGGGTACATGAACTTTGGAGATTTTTATGAAGAACATACTGTTGCATGCCAACAAATAAATCTATTGAATTGACAAAATTCCCCGAGAAATTTTTTTGTGCATATATCCGAAGCAATCCGAAACTGGGGTCACATCTTTGTAAAAGACCCCGTTCGATGGATGATCTGTAAACAAAACAAACAAACACTTTCAGTTGCGGATAGTTCAACAAGAAGCCGATTTCCACAGACAACCAAGTGCAAATTATGTATGTAAGCTCTTAAAGTGCACCTGAACATTTTAACGAAGTTATTGCTAGACAGCGGATGCAAATTTCAATTTTACTCCGATTTGAGCCAAATTGTGTATATAGGCTACATATTCAATTTTGCGTGCATATCAACAATATGCTATGTATGTATTTACATATAAAGGGTGTTTTTTATTGAGGTATAGAACTTCGAATTGAAATAAAACACAAGAAAATCGTTTTAATGTCCATCAATTTGGCTTTATTGGAAGGATAATTTTATGCCATTAATGTTTAAATATGATTTCGGGCATGTGGCCGCCGCGGCTGGCTCGAATATAGCCAATTCTACAGGTCCAATTTTCAACCAACGCCACGAATGTTGGCTTCCAAGTCCCCTAACGTTTCTGGTTTGTTGGCGTAGACGAGCGACTTCACATATCCCCAAAGAAAATAATCCAATGGTGTCAAATCACACGATCTTGGTGGCCAATTGACAGGTCCATTCCGCGAAATTATGCGCTCATCGAATGTTTCCTTCAATAATTCGATTGTGACGTGCGCTAAATGGACGGAGCTTGCGGTGAACTTCGCGAACTGAACCATTACTTTCGAAATAAATTTGCACGATTTGCAAGCGTTGTTCTTTTGTCAACCTGTTCATGATGAAATGGCAAACCAAACTAAATATTAATCACTTGACAGCTGACAAAATGGCCGCCAGTGATGCCAACTTAAAGTTCTATACCCCAATAAAAAACACCCTTTATATTTTCAAATGTTTCACAAATTTGTATTATTATTTAAAGGAAAGCCAACAGATTATTGTTCTGTTCGCAGGTTATCGGAAAATTTTGCGGAGTAGTTTTCAATTTATGCATTTTGTTCTTTTTCCAATAATTCAAATTATTTCTTAAGCAACGATGTCGCTCTTAAAAACTGTTTACGAACAATTTTTTATTGTGTTTTTTTTTAAGTGACAACTAAAAACTCATATTTCTTGTGAAACGTGTTATGAAAAATAAAAAGGTAAAAATATAAGGTATGTACTAAAGAAAAGGATGCATTTATTGCTTCAACAATTCTATTTAACCCATGAGGAAGTCCATGTTAAATCGATGAGAATTTTTCGAAGTTCATCCGATTTGATGACAATTGTTGAAAGTGTTTGGTGTTGAAAAATATTAAGTGAGACAAGTAAAAATGGCATTAAGTTCGGGCGGGTCGAACTTTATATAGCCTCCACCATGGATTGCTTTCCACAGAGGCATTCGATTTTAAGTTCAGTAACATTACAGGAAAATGTTAAATTTTTTTAGTATAGCCAAACCAAATATATATATATTATATTATAAATTAATATAGAATTTTAATTGTTTAAAATTTAGGGCAAGGATACCAATATGTTTATTTTTTCAAGTTAATTCAAAAAATAAATATAAAGCAGTAATCTTCAAAAAAGCTTAAATATAGGGTCCGCCATCTAACGTTTTTTTTTCAACTATTCAACCGTTGGACTATTATTTGTGGGGTGCCCGAGGCAGCCATTTGAATGAAATTATTTTCCATTATTAACCGGAAGGATTTTACTTTCAAATAAAAAAGAAATTTGAGAAAATAGTAGTTTTTTATAGCATTTTCAAAAAAAGTTATTTGGCGGACTCTATAAATTAATATTTGGGAATAGTGGTGCATTTCAAGTTACAGTCGTTTTGTTGGTTGCATATCCATCCCATTTAAATTATAAAAGTACAAATTTTGAAAACCCATTATCTCTCACGTACACAGCACTAGATAACATAACTTCATGAGTCTACCTATTTTTGCCGTAAAAGTAAAAAAAAAACGAATTTGGAAAAATCTTTTGGTTTTGCAAGTCTATGCGGTATAAACCGAATTCTATGATTCTAACTGCGGTCATTTGGTTGGTACCATTTTTATCCTCTTTTACAATTTTTATCCTCATTTTACAATCTTAAAAGTACGACTTTCGGATATCTCCTTATTTTGCGTATGGAATAGAGGAATGTATACATCGAATTTCATTATTCTAGGTGCAGCCGTTTGGTTTTTTATACACTCCACGAGAGTATTATGTCTTTGTGCATTTGTTTGTAACACCCAAAAGAATCACTTTTTGAATCGATGTAGCAATGTCCGTCTGTCTGTCTGTCCATCTATTCTTGTAACCACGATACAGTTCGCAATTGTAGACAGAAACAAATGAAACTTTGCACAACGAAGTTTTTCGGTACAAGGACGAACGCTATTTAATTTGAAGAATCGGTTCAGATTACGAACTTCACTCCCGATTTTACTCTTTTCACTCTAAATACCACATATTACAACAGATTTTCTTCAAAATGGGCAAAACATCTTACATTTCAACAGAAATACCTGTGGTAAAAATGTGTTACAACGGTTCAGATTTATATATAGCTCTTATACATATTTCGCTCCCGATTTGACTTTTTCCGCTATAGAAACAACATATTGTATCAGTTTGTCTTCATATTTGGCAAAACATCTTATATTTCAACTAGAAACACCCATGGTGAAAATGGGCCAGATCGGTTCAGATTTACATATAGCTCCCATACAAATTTCGCTACCGGATTGACGTTTTCCGTCCCAGAAACCGAACTGAACTTGAACTGGAAGAACTTATTGTGAACATACAAATATCCTTCTCGATTTGATATTAGCCTATGATTAGGACATATACAAAAATTCTACCCATTTTCACTTTTTTACCGAATTGAATTGTATTCGGATAGAAAGTGGAGTGTATCATATAGTCGACCCCGCCCGACTTTAGCCTTTCCTCACTTGTTTGTAATTTTATTTTATTTTTATCCCTATATTCCAAACGGACAGACGGACATGGCTAGACAATCAAGAATATATAAATTTATAAGGTCTCAGGTCGATATATCAAGTTGTTGCAAACGGAATGGCAAAGTTAGTATACCCTCCTGTATATATATATATATCCTGTGGTGTAGGGTATAAACATTTTCAAAATTTGAAAATTTAACAAAACACTTCACTACAAATAAGAATGAAAACTCTGAGAAGTGATGTTATTTTTCTTGTAGGTATTGTCGAGTAAATCAAGAATCTGTTATTGAAATTACCCAGCCACCCTTACTTTTACCCTGACGGGTAAAAAACAGGTTTTGCATACCTTTGCACACCAATAAGCCAATAACTTCGTCGATTATGAACCGTGTTTCAGTTTCTCGCCGGATTTAAAAAAGAAACTTTGACCTTTCGAACGATATATATGCTGATTATTTAAAACTTGAAGAATCTGTGTGTATTCGTAAACCAATCACTTATTGTTTAATTTTATCGCTATTTTCCTACTTTCGGAATATTTTTTCATATTAATTTGTGAGGTAACCATGCCAGTTAGAAAGCACGCTTAGAGAGTAAAACAATGTCTTGTTTTTTACAATCCGTCGGTAATTGTTTGAGTTATTGAAGTTTTCGCTAAAACAAAATTGTTGAACAAAGACATTCCAGTTACGAATTTGAGCTAAAACAAAAATACCTAAAATTCATCGAACGGATAAAAGTGATGAAAATATTAAATTTTCAGATTTAGCATATTTTCCCCAAAAATATAGCCGAATTCCAAATGTAGGAAAATGTGTTCCTATTTTTTATTTTTTACTAAAAAGTCACCGTTTTTATATGTTTTGGTGCATTTTAAATATTTTGCATCACTAATTCCTTTTACGATTGTTTACAGTACACCGACGATTTGTACATATCATACCTTTTGGATTTCCTCTAATATTGTCATTGAATTAAATGAGTCCATGAGTCAGACAAAATGATAGATTTTGTAAGCCCATACATAAATAAAAAGATCATTTAGCATATTTCCGTAAAATCTGCAAATCGATATGCAAAATATGCTATATTGCTTATAATCCGCTACCTACAATCAGAAAAATAACATTCCTAAATTTTAGTAAAATCCATACTCCAATTTTGGTCAACAATTCTACTCCAGTTTAATAAAAATTTCGTTAAAAGTAGGAAACTTGAGTAAAGTTTGAGTATGAGTATGAGTAAAGTTTCCTTATTTTTAAGTCATGATAAATATTTCATTTCCTAGAAATAGGGGAGTAAATTTATATAAAAACATTTCATTGAATCTAATAAAAATGCTTACAATTGAGTAAATTCATACTTGTGCGAAAGAAAATTTCCAAGGTCTTAAGTAAGAAAATATTAAGTATTCTTTTGTATGGAAAACAAAATCCATTTAGGAAGTTTTAACTAAAAAATTAGTTTTTTCTTAAAATTAAGTTAATTTATTAATTAATTAAGTATTAATGAACTTATAAAAAATCACTTGAAATTGTTAAGAAAATTCTTGAATATTAATCTAAGAAGCAATTTGCGTTCGTTTGCAGAGACTAATTTTTTAAATACTTCAAGTATTATTCTATGCCTTCCAGTGCCTTCTCAAGCATGGAGTAATAGCTCAACTCTTTTTGGCAAAAGTATCACAAAACTTTTGAGAAATATTTTCATGTTGTAATTTTTTGTATTAGTTTTGCATACTCTGAAGCAAAATTTATTTGTTTTGAGCAAAAAATCAGCAAAATTGTCCTCAGTTTAAGTAAATATTTTCTTGATTTCAGTAAAAATTTACTTAGTTTACTTTCAGCTGCAACAATAGAGGTCTCACTTTGCCTTCTTTGCTAATTTTGGGTTCTGCTGAAGACTTCGGCACAACCTATGGTCTTGAACCAAAATAAATGACAAGACATACAACATAACAGACCAACTATACATACAAACAACAACAATACACACGAGGTACAGTGAAGACGGGACATACCGTACAACAACAACCTTTGCATTGTTGCGAGCGATGCGAGCACATGCACAAACAACATTGAATTGGCAAAGTGAGATTTTTAGTGTGTCGACTTAGTTCGGTGGAATATTTTGTTTATCAGCGTTTCTCATTAGAAATATGTGACCGCTGGTACTAATATGAACCCTGATTTAAGTCAAAGACATACATTCGTTGCGAAAGTTCTGATGAGATGGTGTAGCGCCCATCGAAACTGCGCAGTCAACTTTCAGCTGCAACAATAGAGGTCTCACTTTGCCTTCTTTGCTAATTTTGGGTTCTGCTGAAGACTTCGGCACAACCTATGGTCTTGAACCAAAATAAATGACAAGACATACAACATAACAGACCAACTATACATACAAACAACAATTTACTTAGTTTTAGAAATGTTCAGAAAGTTTTACTTAGATTTAGTAAAAATTTACTAGGTTTAAGTAAAAATGTACTTAGTTTTGGGGAAAATTTACTTGGTTTTAAGAAAAACTTACTGCAATTTTTCTCAGTTTGAGTAATTATTTACTTGGTTTGAGGAAGAACTTGATATGAGGAAATGTTGCTTTAGCGCTATACGAAGTTCAATTTTCCTAAATTTTAGTTAATTTCAACTCATTAAGGGTTCACTTTTTTCTGAGTGTATTATAAATTGTTAAAATGTTTAGTCAAAATTAAAAACTCCAAAAATACCAGTCAATTGATATGCAAAGCATTATCTAATTGCACAATTAGTTGGCCAAATTAATATCGGACACTTCCAGGAATTTACAACATTCCTTCGATATGCGCTTCATCGCCTAATATTCAACTTATACGTTGTTATATCGTTTGTAAAATTTTTATTTTTTGTTTTCGATAGATTATTTATTTTCATGTTTCCTATAAATGCAATTCTAATTTAACTTTTTTTGGTTTTCTCCTGTAAAATCATAAACATATTACGTTTTTGCATCTGACGAACATCTGAAGATATTCTCATCATCTTGATTTGGATAAGAAATTGCTCCAATTTGTTCATTCGAGCAGTAATAAAAGGATCCCCTGATTGTGTCACACATTACTACGTAGTACAATGCCCGATTAAAACGCCAGAGTGGGAATTGCATAAAAACGAAATCAAGTCGTCTGAAACCTACTGGCCCGGAGCAACGTCCTTTAAGAATTTCGTTCGTTAGCGGTTGCTGCTCCCCCCAAGAACACAACACAAGGCAACACAACAGAAGAGAAGAGAAAAGAAATATCTATTACTCGTATATAAAAAATCAATTTATAATTTTTTGACAAAATAAAACACATTTGGAACATATGTGAGTGCCACCGGCCGACGGACACATGCAGAGAGCACCAATGAGCTAAGTAAGACGAGGCGGCTTTCCACTTTTTCCTCTTCATTAATATTTGTTGCATGCAACAGCGTAGCGCGTTATATTACTAAACAAAGATGCCACAAAACATACCCATGTTCGAATGTATGTCGGTATGTTTTAGGGAAGCAGCCAGCCAGCCAGCACAGCGCGTACAACTCACGATCGGTAGCGTTAAAAGAGCAATTCATAATTTTCTTGCAGTTCATTGCATTTCGATTTGAATTTAAATTTGAATTGGGATTGGGATTGGGTTTTTGGCGCTGAGTTCGAATATGTATGTGCTAGGCGAGTGTGCTGCGCGTATATCTGTCTGTCGGATGGCGTTTTGTGTGATTTATCTGTCTCTGATTTGGGAGGATACACCATCACTTTTTTCTGTGTCTCGGAGTTTGTTTCGCCTTCGATTTGTGTCGTCTCCGTTTTGTTGGTTCTCACAATGTTTGTTGTGTCTATGGAAGTGATGATGCTGTTGTTGTTGCTGATGTGGTTTCATTTAATTTTCCCAACAGTTTCAAAGGTCTACGGTCATGGAATTGTGACCGGCGCTGTCTACGAAATATCAATTTTTATGATTTCGATCAGTGACTTGTATAAATCTCATTCATAAAACCGAGTTTTGTATGATTAAACTAGCAGTACCCGCTGCTTCGCACGCGAAAAAGCCAGTTATTTGTTAATTTTATCCGTCTCTGTTATTTATTTATCTATATATTTAATTTTCTTTTGGTGGATAAAGATAAATCTAAAATAGTAATTTGGAAGCATCATTTTATATAGCACTCACAGACAGTCAAAGTAATGTGCTTGTCGATATGCACTATTTTAGCTGAACTCCTTCGTATGTATAATTTTTATCATTTTCTACCAAGTTTTGAAAAAAATTACCACCATTTATATCCTCGATCTCATGTTTCTAGATGCAGTCAGCTACTTTATAACTTTTGCACCAAACGTCCCAAAAAGTACACATTTTGAAAAACCACTATAGGTAACATGTGTTTTTGCTTTCCCTAAAAATATGTACTTTATTTGGTAAAACATGTATTTCTTGTCGGGACGTATCGTTGTATTAAGTACAAATTTTGAAATATCCATTTATGTTCCGCGTTTAATAATTAAAGAACTGTACACAATTTTTATCACTTTTCGTCCCGCGCATCCCTTAAAAGTACAAATTTCGAAAGTCCAATTTTACTGCGCTTCTACGTGGTCAGAGGAATTTACATACTAAATCAAGAAATCCATTTATGTTGCAAGTCTACGTTGTTAGAGGAATTTACACTCCAAATTTCTCGACTATAGCTGCAATACTTTAGTTGGTACCATTTTTATCCCGTTTTGTCCCGCTCACCTCCTATAAATACAAATTAAAAAAAAATCCATTTAGATTGCGCTTCGACGTTGTCAGGGAATTTACACTCCAAATTTCGCAACTCTAACTGTACTATTTTTATCCCGCTCACCGTTTATAAGTACAAATTTCGAAAAATTCTTAGATTAGCGATTCTAAATTGTCAATACTTTAGTTGGTACTACTTTTATCCGTTGCCAGAGGAATTTACACTCCAAATTTTACGATTGTAGCTACAATACTTTGGTTGGTACAATTTTTATCCCATTTTGTCCCGCGCACCCCTTGAAAGTAAAAATTTCGAAAAATCCAATTTTATTTCGCTTTTATATAGTCAGAGGAATTTATATACCAAATTTCACTATTCTATGTGTAATACTTTAGTTGGTACCATTCTTATCCCTTTTTATCCCGCACGCCCCTTTAAAGTACAATTTTCGAAAAATCCAATTTTACTTCGCTTTTATATGGTCAGAGGAATTTACATACCAAATTTCATGATTCTAGGCGGAATACTTTAGTTAGTACCATTTTTATCCCTTTTTGTCCCGCTGGCCCTTTAAAGTACAAATTTCGAAAAATCCAATTTTACTTCGCTTTTATATAGTCAGAGGAATTTACATACCAAATTTCACGATTCTAGGTGTATTACTTTTGTTAGTACCATTTTTATCCCTTTTTGTCCCGCACGCCCTTTTAAAGTACAATTTTCGAAAAATCAATTTATATTGCAAGTCTACGTTGTCAGAGAAATGTAAATACCGATTTTCACGATTCTAGCTGCAATTCTTAAATTGGTACCATTTTATCCCTTTTTGTCCCGCTCGCCCCTTAAAAGTACAAATTTCAGGACGAAGTTTCGATGTTTATCCCTTTTTGGGCCATTTTACTCCCTAAAAGTACGAATTTCGTAAAACCCTTTCTTAGTCGACGTCTACGTCATATTTGGGAACTACCCTGAAAATTTCATGACCCTAGTTTCAGCCGTTTGGTCTGGGGGTTGGTCAATGATAAGTCAGTCAGTAACGCAACTCTTTTATATATATTTTTTAGATAGAGAACATTTGATCTTGATTTCGGATCAGAAGTAACGAAAAGAAATACAAAGCCTTTTGATTAGTTCCACGGTGGTTTCAAACCACTACTTTTTTCGTGGATTCATGTTTCACAGGGCCGATAATTTCAACCTCAAGACATAATTCACATTTCTCTGAGAAGAACTTATATTTAATGAGAATCTTTTTAATTCATAAATTATTATAATTAAGAACATCATAATAAAGAAAATTTGCTTACTTTTAATGACAAGTTTCGTTAACACAACGTAGTATTTTATATTAAACTGGGATGGAGCTAATATTGGTCTGAGACCCCATAAAAAGTATATTATTGAGTCATCACTGAGATATTTATTTATTGCAATTTTCATATCGACACCAACCATTGGTCCTGAAAATGCTGAGTAAGCTCCATCGAACGCCAGATAAACTAAAGGCTTTTCAGAGAATCGTAATCGTATTATGTTTTGATGAAATTTTTCAAATTTGAAATGTGTTTATTTGCATCTATGTCAAGGCATTTGAAAATATTTCCATGTCCTTCCCAATAACACGGCCGGGTGCTGTATGTATGTACATATTGCTGATCATTATAATGGTGTGATTGTTTTGAAACGCATTTATTATAATCTCCGCAGCGACCGACAAGTAGGTGGTTACTATTTTACATGCAGAGTATGTATTACAGTGTGACATTTCCGGGAATGCTCGTTTGTGTGAATGTGCCCAAATTATGCTCCAGTGAAATTTCAATTAAATTTTCCTTTCACTTTCCTACGTTCGAATAGCGTTTGAAATGTTATTAAATGTTCGGCGAAGCAGCGAAATTGTCGACATTTCCCTGACTTTAAGTAAGAAATGCTTTAATTTAAATTTCGTTATTATGCCTGCCTCTGTCCCTGCTACTACACCTCGTCCGCCCTCTTGACACATCCTACATTTATGTTTGGAGTTTTTTCCTTGTTATTCTGTCTGCTTTGTTTTTTTTTTAGTTTCCATTTCCCCCCCTCTCCAGCTGAGCAGTCATTTTCGTATTCTCGAACTTGTGGTGGACTGGCGTTTGATTACGAGTGTTTTCTTTGGTGCTGAGCTTTCGTCCATTAGAAGTACTTGAGTTTCTTTGAAGTTGATTTTCCTCAAACTTCACTGATTAAGTTTTAACTGGAATTTGTTTAAGTCAACCAAGCCAAGGATAACTGGGTGTTTTAAGTTGATAAAGGCAAGCAAGGCAACGAACCAACCAAATAAGTGGTTAATTTACAGAAAGGTGCGCGGTGTATTTTGTGTATAAAGGGGTGCAGAAGTGGGAGAGTTTGCGGGGAAATTCAAAAGTTACAGTGGACACTAAAGTTAAATGTATACATTCATACATATTCTACATTTTGCATACATATATACCTGCATACATACAGGGTGGACCGTCTAGTGGGCTGTGGGTCATATCACCCAGAAACGAAATAAATCGCTTTACTCTTGAACAACGTAGGGAAATAATGCAAACCAATTTCTGGAAAGAAGTGTGCTCCCCATTTCGACCAAGTTTGTGCAACTCCTTGGACTCGGATGTTAGTGGAAAACAGTCACAGTTCCGATCGTCGTCGGAAGGTGTCTGTCGAGAGTGTGTTTCCTGGTACATCAACTCGACATCGGACCCAACAACCAACATTTTACGCGCCAGCCAGATGCAATTGAAGGCACTCCATTTCTACGTCATCGATTCTCAGTTTGGACCTTAGATCAGCTCAAAATGAACAAAGATTTTTGAAAAATTACCTCTCGCCTGTGGTAAACTTAAAAAATTGGATAAGTTACGATACGAGTTGCTTCTGCATCCACAATATGCTCCAGTTGTGGCCCCCTGTAAATACAACTAGTCCTCAAACTTAATATATAGCTTTTCACATCAAATGATGAAATCGAATGGGAATGTTCTGGTTAGACTTTGAAGGAACATTCATTGTGATCTGTATCACAATATCTATTGACGATGTGGTCCACTTTCATTGATGTTTCTAAGCTAAATATAATGCGCAAGCCGAAAGAAGAAACGCACAGCAGTGCGAATTGTGTCGGACTTTTTTAATAAAACTATTTTTAATGATTTGGAATATTTTTAGTTTGTTTAACAATTTGGCGAGTTAATAATTTTTTTACGAGAATGGTCACTGAAAGTAATTTAAAATTTTGCTCTAAACTGATCTGATATATATTCATTCATATATATTAGTTCATGAATTGTAACTAAGCTACGCTTTTGATTCTTTAATATATTTCGTTTACTAAGAAAATATATTTCAACTTTTTAATTTTTCAATCATGATTGATTTTTCTGATTTGTTTTCTTAAAATAAATAGAATTACATAGAAATATATAACATTCAGGAAATAAAATATATGTTCTATATACGTACATACATAACATAAATTAATTATTATATATTGCATGCTCCATGTGTTTCCCCAATTTCTCTCGTTTTACCAATATTTGCAATAATATGCAAGTGGCCCAAGAGGTCCTGAATACCACATGCTTCCGGCCTTTGCTGTTTTCATATTTGAAAGCACTGTACAATTTCCTTTCGTTTAAGTACACACATTAATATACAAAGGAGAGGTCCTAAAGCCCCAAGGATTCCAAAAATAATTATTATTTTTTCGTTTGAGTACCCATACTAAGTTGGGCGTGGTCAAAATTGTTTTTTTTTTTTAATTTTTCAAATTATTATTTAGGTGGAACAGCCAAGTTTTAGTCAAAAAAAAAACTAGGAATCAGGTCCGCCGTACACACGGCGACGTGTAAGTAATATGAAAAATATTAATCATACGTCTATAGGACATTTTTGTTTCTGTAACTTATTTTCGTTCGTCTGAGGCGAACTATCAGAAATCACACAATTATTACATAAATTATAATAAAACGTAGATAAGATATATCTTAGCTACAAGCTCTTTGTCAGCTTTTCTATAGACACAACGAATTATAGGCTCCTGTGGCTTACAGATTTCTCGTAATAATTGAGTGATTTTGGATAGTTCGCCTTAGACGAACGAAAATAATTGCAGAAACAGGCCCATATATGAAGCTAGTTTTATTAAATGTATTTGTTTGAAAATTTACCGGGATTGTCACATTTTCAAAAAAGGTCTGTTGTTTGCGGACGAGAGCTAAGTAAGTACATAAGAAACTACGTAATTATTTAAAAAAATTATAAGAAAAAATATTATTCCACTAAAATCTTAAGTTAAACGTAGATAAGAATTCCATTCAGCACTAAAAAGAAATGCCTCTGGTGTCATCCTGACTTTAAATAAAAAAAACATTACAGAAAACTACAATTTAGTTGAAGACTTTAGTTGGAAATTAATCTAAGTTAACTATGCAACAAACAAAAAGGTTAAACCGCGGTCCAAATCGTAGATAACGACGCAAGGTTTTTCAATTTAGTAGGTAAAACATATATTGCCTATGTTATGATCTACTTGAGTGTTGTAGACCAAATTCATACTAAATTTACAAGGATTCACAAGGTATGACAAAGTAATTATTACAATCATTTCGGCAATTGGACATCTTGATATACATGGCAATTTTTATTCAATTTTTGACTGAACCAACCAACCAACCATCGATATCGGAACCACAGCGTTGTCATTGAATCATCGCATAAATTAACGGAGCAAAGGCAATATATTTATAAAACAAACAAAAAACAATAAATAAACTATTTCATTATTCAAATTAATAATATTTTTTTACAAATGTATTTCCTTCATTGTGGAATGCAGTGCAAATGTTTCAACCAAACTTCATTCATTTCATCACCTGAGTTTTTGCTCACTTCGGCTCATTTCATTTCGTTTCGTTTGGCCGCAATACGGGGATAACAAGAATAACGCACGAGCAGCAACACTTGCAGGAGGTCTATCTTGTCATCGGCTGTTGCAATGCGGTGGGATATGTGATGTGTGATATACATACGCACCTACATACATAGATATGTACATAGGTGGCATAGCACTCATACATATGTACGCTGTACACATGAACGATATTTAATTAAAATAATATAAAGTGCCAATTACAAAATCAAGTGCCGACTCTATAAATATGAAATGAATATTGGAATGCAGTTGAAAATGTGCGAATTTCAGATGAAGATACATACCCCCGGCATTAATCGCAATGGACGAATGGAAGGCATTTATATGAAACCAACAGACAGGGCAACAACACACATCTGTGATATCATGGAACCTCTAGACACCAACTCAGGGCCGTATTACCGCGTAGGCAACATTGGGGCCGTAACTCAAGGGCGCTTGCAATTCAAACGAAACAAAACATTTTACGGACAGAACAATGAAGAGATTCTCTCAATCGAAGATATAACATTGTAAAGGGTGATTTTTTAAAAGCTATAGGAAAAAAAAAACACATAAAATTCAGAAAAAGGCATGTAATCTTTATTTGAATCGATAGTACGGTCCATATAATTTAATGTTTGAAGATTATTTCATGCAAATGTTGACCTTGACTACGTCTCAAATGGTCCATCCGCTTAGTCCAATTTTGGCATTTCCACGTTTTTGAGTAACAGTAACAGCTGCGAACGGCGAAGAATCGATAATTGATGGTCATCATTAACACTGTCCGATACAGCTGCGATATTTTCTTCAGTTCGCACTCTACGTAAGCGTGTTGGTGGTTTAATGTCCAACAATGTAAATTTGGTGCGAAATTTAGTCACAATAGGCCGAATAGCCGCTTCAGTGGGTCGACTAAACTGACCATAAAATGGAAGCGCGCGATGAACTTTCTTAACAGAGCACGCATTTTGATAATAAAATGCAATAATTTGCAAGCGTAGTTCGTTTGTAAGACGATTCATGGTTAAATTATAGACCAAACTGAAGATGTTTGACGGTGAAACAAAACATGAAACGTGCGTCAGCTGTTTAAACCAGTGTTGCCAAAAAGATAATAGCTGAAAAATCACCCTTTAGTTATTAAAAATCAAGGAAAGATCCGGACGGATCCGGATGTCAGAGAAGATTTAGAAAGATCCACGAAATAAAGTGAAGCACGCACTGTCAGTCCGCATACTCGGTACGGGAGAGTAAAAAACTCATGACTGGTTTTTATACCCTACACCCTTATACCCTATACCTTGTTTGTAACACCCAACAGGTAGTGAGATAAACCCATCATTTATTATACCGATCGACATAGAATCACTTTTTGAATCGAGTTAGCCATGTCCGCCTGTCTGTCTGTTCGTCCGTCCGTCTGTCTGTCTGTTTATCTATTTTCGTAATGACGATACAGATCGCAATTATTGTCCGATTCTAACGAAACTTGACACAAACGATTTTTGCTCGTCGAGCAGAGATACAAGACCGATTTTAAGCCGACAAGCCGCGCCGCTGCCGATTTCGTCAACTCAAATCGACTTCAACACGCCGCCGATTTCATCGACTCATATCGACTTCAACCACGCCGCCGAGATTTGACGGAGTTCTAACTCAGTCAAATCTTACTACCAAAATCGACAACCCACTTAAAATTACAAAAGAAAATATAACTGTCGACTTAGACATCCTACAACTGTGAAATATATTGACCTTTCTTTTAATTTAGTATCCCACATATGATGACGACTATAGAAAGTTGATTGATTGTATTTTGATTTGAAAGTCGCATTTATATAAGTCAATTGCAGTACGCGTGGCCATGTATTCCTATAAATAACAATAAGGCTGTTTTTCTTTAAGACTGGATAACTAAGCTGTGATAAGAAAAAACTAAATAAAAAGTTAAAATTTAACTCAAAATATTTTTTAAATTATCACCAACAGCAATACCAATGTGTGTATAAAAATAAATTTTAACAAAAATATTTTATTTTAGTTTTTTCGTTTGTATTTTTTTGGTCTGTAATCAATATTTGATTTGAACTGGGATATTGTCCTGGCTCAAGACCATTTTGCATCTATATTTAATAGAATGCAAATTTATTTACAAATGGCATGGTGACATTTATTACTTGGCTGCAGACTACCACTATCATGATTTCCACCCTGTCTAAAGGTTTCATTCAGGTGGCTTCGCAGCGACCCGGCCTCTATAAGGAGATGATTCTCACAAACGAACGAGAATCACAACTCACTTGCCGAATTTGCGTTTAAAAAATCGCACCAAGTAATAAAGCACACATGCCATCTTACAAACATCTCATTGAGTTGCATATGTAAGTATGTGTATATGCAGGTATAGTTACCCAGCAATACTTCTGCCGTGCCAACGCTCATTTGGCTCCTTATAGAGGCCGGGTTTGATGTTGAAAAGTCGCTGCGAAGCCACCTGAATGAAACCTTTAGACAGGGTGGAAATCATGATAGTGGTAGTCTGCAGCCAAGTAATAAATGTCACCATGCCATTTGTAAATAAATTTGCATTCTATTAAATATAGATGCAAAATGGTCTTGAGCCAGGACAATATCCCAGTTCAAATCAAAAATATTGGACTTAACATGGATAATTATCCAGTGTATGTCCAATTTATGGTTATCGACCATAAGTCCGAAAAAGTCAACAGAAAATATTTTTTTTTGAAAATTTGTTTTGATACAAATATTTATATTGTTGTTGCCGACAATTAATTTTTTATTTTGGGTAGAAAATTAAATTTTTATTAACGTTTTTGTTATCGCAGCTTCTTATCCCGGCTTAAAGAAAAACAGCCGCTATTGTGCTTATTTAGTGTGTCAAAGTAGGTATAGTATTATCATTCATTGGAAAGATTATGATATTGAAGATGTCTGGTCAAATATGCCTCACACGAAAAGCTGTAATTGGAAAAATATTTATTAAATTCATCCATATTAAAAATTTTGAGAATGGATTCCCACTTCCAAAAAAATGTGTATGGGATAATAATATTAAATTATGGGAACATTGACTAATATTAACGAATATTGAACTATAATATATATACATTGAATAAAAGAAAAGGTGTTAAAACCAATACAAATTATTCGTTCCATTTTCCCAAAATTGTCAAATAAATAGGGGTGATCGAATGACAGAACGAGCCGACAAATCAGCCGAAAGCCGCCGCCGATAATTATGGTTCGGCTTGTAACTCTGTCGTCGAGGACGGACGCAATTAAATGTGAAGTAAATCGGTTCAGATTTAGATATAGCCCCCATACAAATGTTGCTCCCGACTTGACTTTTTCTACTCTTAAGCCACATAATTTAAACGATTTTAATCAAATTTTTGTGAAAATGGGTCAAATCGTTTCAGGCTTAGATATAGCCATCATACAAATTTCGCTACCTATTTGACATTTTCCGTGTAGATTTGGAAATTGGGACTATAGTTCTCCAATCTCCCATTAACATTTAAAAGTCGAACTTTTCTTTAATTCCACTTCAATAAACGAACATGATAACATAACATCTGTGTGCCTGGGGCCTCTGATGAAGGCCTTATTCGGTGCTGCACCAATAACCGACAGATCTGCTCTGCTGGCTGGACACTGAGCAAGACTGGAGGGTAGGGAGTACTAGTTGAGACTGTATATTGGACGCAACAACAAAAAATACCCAGACATCATTTTCATAGAGAAGAGAAGAGAAAAAAAGAAAATCACACTTTTCCTATACAATTACATACAATTATGATACACAAACATACACTTACTCGTACGTACTCACTAGCACACCAACAACATAGCAGCATTAATACTGTCAACCCAACCGCCACTGCCACCATTACCACCACCATCATCATCATCAGCACCAACAACAAAGCCAACTTCAGTAAAACCAACTTCCTCTACCCCAGAGTTGGTGTTTGAGTCTGTGGCTGTGTGTGTGTGACGGTGTCTGTGCGTGAGTGTGTGCATGAGTAGTTATGGTGGTTACATTTATTAAAACAACACATGTGGGAAAGAGACAGGCATATAGTCACGAATTATAGTGCCGTCTGTGCGTGTGTGTGTGTCTTTTGTAGCTGTGCGGTGTTGAGCAAGTGTTGTGTTGTTATAGTCTCCGCCCTTTTGGCTCAAATAAACCGGCTGGCCTGGCATTACCACAAAAAGTGGACACAAAACCGGTTCCTCCATCACACAGCAGACCGACATTCAACGAACGCGAAAGCGGACATCTTTTTGCAAGGGTTGGACTTGAAATGAAATCAAACCAAACAGAAACGAATCATTTTCACTTAACCTGGAGCTTCGCCGTCAGTCATTTTCAGTCCTCATCAGCGTCATCATAATTGCAATTGTTGTTGTTATTCGTTTGTTCCTCTTGTCCAGTCCAGTCCAGGTTGTCCAGGCTGCCCTGGCAAAGGTGCAAATGACGTGTCGCAGCCCCCTTTTTGCGTATGCAGACGTGAATTGATATGTTTCAAATGTGCTCGGATGTTCTCTTCTGCCAAAAAGGAA
The DNA here is from genome assembly GCA_947397865.1 of Polietes domitor. NCBI lineage: Eukaryota > Metazoa > Arthropoda > Insecta > Diptera > Muscidae > Polietes > Polietes domitor. The sequence goes on along the minus strand of OX377622.1, from coordinate 3,826,527 downwards.
TACACCCTACTTGCAGTTAGCAATTGCGCCTTAGTTGGTACTTGGCCACTGGTTCGTTCGTTCGGCAATAAATTCGATGTCATGGCATGACCATTCCATGTACTACATACGTGGCTTTCTTTCCAAATAAAAATTATGGCAAAGGTTGCGGTGATGGTGGTGTTGGTGTTGGTGGCCATGGGCCTTGTTTGACATGGTTATCATTAAGGTTTTATCATAATTAAATGGCCGTCTACTCTGAGTTGTCATAAAAATTCCACGTTTGGTGTGTGTGTGTGTGTGCGTGAATGTGAGTGCAAGTTGGCCAAAATGTGAAATAATGTTTCAAGAACATGCAATGATAATAGTGGTGGTGGCCCATGCCGCACACGCACATGGACACCCATGTATTAATATGTGGCCATAAAATTAAGTATAGATATTCGCTGGCTATATGTTCGGACATAATTAATGCCTGCCTATTAATTAGTAAAATTGTTCAAATTTATTTGAACGCAGATATAAAATGGGAATGCGAACAGAGAAGGAAAGCGTAAAAATTGAATATGAAATAACAATCCCGCATACGTACGCCCAGTTCCGGGTTAACACCAAAACTTTAGAATCACTTTAACGAAAAACGTCAGTCACGTCTTCACGTATATTTATTTTTAATGTGTCGGATGGTTATAATTGAATGACGTCTTCACACAAATGATTTTACTTGTAAAACATTTTAATAAACCGATATAACCAATTTTATGTCAGTATATCTTGCATAGCAATATGCATATTTTATATATTTGAGTATTAAAAATGGAATTTGCATAAAAATCCGCTGTCTAGTCATAACTCTGCTTTTCGCCCCAATTGAAATAATTGTTGATTCTAATTACATATTAATTAAATTATAATTTTATTTTTAGTTCTCTCATATATCATTTTCACACAGAAAATGCAATTTCTAGCCCAGTTCTATTGGGCTTACCAGCTTCATATATGTACAGAATAAACTCGCTTAACAAGAAGGTTGCTTGCTACTCTCTTAGTTAAAGAGTGCTGCCAGATTTTTATTTGTGATCCATTTAAGAAAACCCAACGGGTAAAAATGCTGCCTCCTTTTCAAGCCTCTTATAGCCTTGTCATACTGCATGCAAAATCAGCTGAAATTACATAAAGTGGATTTACGAAGTTCCAAGGCGTCTTTTAAGGATACAATTAAAAAAAATCAAAAAATGTTTTTATGTTAAATATGGATTTGGATTTATGTTAAATGTGGATTAGGCCCAAAAATTAATTTCTAAAATATAACCCAAAAACTCATCTTTGGGAAGTGATGGAACTGACTTCCATTCTCATTTATAAAAATTCAAAAGTCTGCGAATTGTTTCAGTTTTTTATGTGTCTCATTTTAAATAATCTGGATTAATGTCGCCTTAAAATTAACGTTTGTGTGGGTGAAAATTGATCTTTAGTTGTATTGATATAATCTATAGGACAATACGGGATGTGATATATGGGATATATATAGTGCGGTTTGCCCTATACTACAACTAAGAGTAACTACAAATACATTGAAATATTAAAATTTAAGTTAGACAGGGGAAAATTGTTTAATTACTTCTAATTTCCCCGGTCTCATTTGACATTCTGGCGGAAATGTACATATTGGCATCTCCCAAAAAATTAAATCAGGCCACACTAATAGCATTTATCTTTATTTTTCCTTATTTCGATTACTAATACTATTATGAAACTTGAAGTTTATTTTCATTAAAAGTTAAAGTGTTATAACGAATTTATAATAATATCTTTAAATAATATTACATCTGGCATTGATGTCGAATTTATTTATGTATCAGTAATGATATTGTTTCGAGTCTTTTAAATCTCAAAGAATCAACTAAGCCCGATGATCGATGGTATTTCAGCCCATTTTCTTAAAAACTACAGTTCATCGTCTGCGCCATTGAAGTATATTTCTAATTACTATTTGGAATCGGGAACATTTTTAGATTGTTGGAAAATATCTTACATTACCCCAATCTATAAATCCAAAAAATATTAAATTCTTTCCTTTTCCTACATATGAGTCTCGATGTACTTTTGAAAACCCTGGCCCAAAGAAGATCTAAAAGTTCTGTTCTATTTGCGTACAAGTTAATTTGCGGACTTCCTTTACTCCTCAGTAGAATTGGCTTCAACGTTCTTGCTAGGTGTCTGCGATTTTTTGATTTTTTTAATATTGCTGCGCACAGAAATAATTATTCATGTAATGAACCTATTTTAAGATCATAGAAAGAATTCAATTTAATTAATAAGCAATTTGTTTTGAGATTTATCGCTCCCTATCGCGATAACAAAAACGTTAATAAAGAGTTGATTTTTTACTCAAAATAAAATATTATTTTCTCGCATGTGGCCAACTACAAAAATATTATAAATATATGTATCAAAACAAATTTTCAAAAACAAATATTTTTTGCTGACTTTTTTCGACTTGATTTACACTGGTTAACTTTGCAGGCTAATTCCAACATTTTTAACCAAAATTTAATTTTTTAAAATTTGTTTTCATACAAAAATTGATATTGCTGTTGTTAACAATTTTAAAGGGGAATTTTTTATTTTGAGTGAAATTTTAACTTATTACTTAGGTTTTTGTCATTGCAACATGGGTAACTTAAATATTGTCTTCCAAGACATAAGTTTATTCGTGTAAACCGATAGAAAAAATCTAAAGACTTTAAATTACATGATCTTGTTGGCCATTGACTGGCCCGGACTGGAAATAACTCGTTCATCAAATCTTTCCTTCAATAAGTAGATTTGTTGACGTGCTGTGAGGCAGATGACACTGTACTGTTTAAAAAACATCGTCATCATGGCAATAAAAGCGCTCGTTGCCCATAAAGTTCGCACCGATCTCATTCTGGAAGAAATAAAACACACCATTATCGCGAATCTGTGACAATTTTGCATATTAACACAGCCATTGAGCCAAAAATATTGTGATATTGGGATAAAATAGTTGGTTGAATTCCACTCGAATTTGTGGTCATTGGCCGAACGTGCGGCAGAAATTATGGTCATTCGGGTTGTTTCCTGTATATGGCAACCAAACTGAGCACAATTGATAATAGAGTCATCGTTTAATCGTTATCGGAAATAGGATGCTTGATACAATAAATCTTTATGAATAAATAATCACAATAAGAACCCATTTTTTACGTCTGCGTCAAGTGTAAACGACGCCTTTGTATGTTCAATTCTTTAAGCAAAATTGTCACCATAATACCCTGGTAATGTAATCTTATGAAAGCATATTGCCATTTCTCCAGAAAGGTACACCATGCTCGAAAAATAAAAATATGAAAAATATTGTTTCTTACTTGTATTAGTAAACGAAAATATAATTAAATTAAAGAGTCCAAAGCGTAGCTTAGTTATAATGCTACGAACTGCAAAGTTGCATTCATATTTTATTCCCTTTTTTAAGACCATTGTTCCTTAAAATGTTCCTTCATGAACCAATGATGCATGTACTCCCTGATGACAACATTTTTGTTACAACAATAACCAACGTCAATAATATGGAAGAAGAGATAAATAACATCAGTTTAGTGCAAAATTTAGATTTTCTTTCATTGGCCGTTCTAGTATTTCATGTCCTGTAACATAGAGAAATGTATGTCACATCACATAAAGTCACGTCACGTTCATTATAAGTTGTAAAAACGAAAAAAGTTTAATTAACACGCCAAATTGTAAAACAATCGAAATTATTTAAAAAAAGTTTTATCGAAAACTGTCAATGATTGGTTGGGATGTCGCTTCACTGACAAATTAATTATTTCTTATTACTGATGAAATATAAATTCATTGGAGGTCGGGGGTAGCTAGCTCGACAGTAAACAATCCTGTCAAGTCATTGTCCTGTACATTTTCGATGGGTTTGATCTCTATTTCGCGAATAATTCCAGCAATGTTGTCTTTGGTAACACTGCACTATTCAAATTTTAATTAACAATTATTATTATTGTTTGCTTACATTGGAGTCTAAAGAACGTATGTCAATGTCAATGCATACATTTCTTGAAGTACCTTTTGTGCACCATCTTTTGAAAATTCACTAATTTCATCAACATATTTTAAGTGTAACAATAATCTTGTTAAGATAATATTGAAATAATCCTAATAATGAGCAGTAAACAAGTGTTATTAACAAATAGAAATAAAAATCAGCAGCCTTTATTTGATTAGCATAAAAGTTGGTGTACTAACTTGAGTATTTAAAACAATTTGAAAATAAAATTTGGATTTTTTATCATTATTTATTTTTTCTTAATAAAATATTTAATTATTTTCTGAAATAAAGGGTCTTGGGAATTAATGGGTTAAGGCGTTGCTTGATTAAACGGTGGTATAAGGGACTACTTGCGATTACATCTATATCGTCACTGTTTGTGGTGGATTTTTTAAATTCAAATTAATAATTAAAAATATCATATATATACTAGTTTTTTTACCCGGCGTTGCACGGGTTCATTCTTACTTTATATGAAGATAAAGTTAGTGCTAATTGGTAGTTTTAAAATATATATTTTGTGTAGGGGGTACCATACCCCATTTGTCCTATCACGGTCTATTATATCCAGGAACCATCCAATATCCAGAAGTTAGGTATAGTAAAATTTTCAAGCGAACTCGTTAGGCGTCCTATGCGGAACATACAGACACACATTGATATATATATTGTTTCCTGTAATTCGGTCAATCAATCATATGTTACAACAAAGGAAATAGGGTACAAGCTGGACTATGTAAAAGATCATCTACTTGGATTCAGCGATGCTGTCACGTCTTTTATTGTGGTGAAAATTATGAGTAACAAACGTGGACGTTTAAAATGAAATTCTGCGTTTCAATTGTCATCTTTCCGTACAGGTAACAAACCTTTGAATCTCTACGTAATAAAACTTCGAAAATAACAGAATGAGGTCGATTGCTTCTCCCATATTTGGGCTAACTAATAAAGGATGCCAAAAAAACATTATTTAGCTTTTGGATTTCTTCATCTCAGTTCAACCTCAGTAACTTCTCTTTCCGGAGAAATTAATTTTTATCAACATAATCTGTCTCAAATAATGCAAATCATAAAGTCCGTCTAAAATAAGGAAATCAGTACATCTACCACCTTTCAAATGATCATCATTTAAACAGAAACCTTTACGTTTCCCAAGCTTTTCTTCTTCGTTCGTTCGACTTTTCTCACCACTACACAAGTCTATAGCTGCACTTTCCACTGTGGCCTTTTGCCGTTCATAGCTTCACTTGGAGGAGGAACAATGGTGCATGTACATATTTATGTATTTTCTCACAGATCACGATCATCAGCCACCGCTTCGCAGCCGTACAATCTGCAATCATTTAACCTCATGTTGTCCATGGACTTTCAAGTTTACCGCTGATTAGTGATTTTATTTCTTTTGCTTTTGATACTAAAGGGTGATTTTTTAAGAGCTTGATAACTTTTTTTAAAAAAAAAACGCATAAAATTTGCAAAATCTCATCGGTTCTTTATTTGAAACGTTAGATTGGTCCATGACATTTACTTTTTGAAGATAATTTCATTTAAATGTTGACCGCGGCTGCGTCTTAGGTGGTCCATTCGGAAAGTCCAATTTTGGGCAACTTTTTCGAGCATTTCGGCCGGAATAGCCCGAATTTCTTCGGAAATGTTGTCTTCCAAAGCTGGAATAGTTGCTGGCTTATTTCTGTAGACTTTAGACTTGACGTAGCCCAACAAAAAATAGTCTAAAGGCGTCAAATCGCATGATCTTGGTGGCCAACTTACCGGTCCATTTCTTGAGATGAATTGTTCTCCGAAGTTTTCCCTCAAAATGGCCATAGAATCGCGAGCTGTGTGGCATGTAGCGCCATCTTGTTGAAACCACATGTCAACCAAGTTCAGTTCTTCCATTTTGGGCAAAAAAAAGTTGGATATCATCTCACGGTAGCGCTCACCATTCACAGTTACGTTACGATTCGCATCATCTTTGAAGAAGTACGGTCCAATGATGCCACCAGCCCATAAACCGCACCAAACTGTGACTTTTTCTGGATGCATTGGTAGCTCTTGCAATGCTTCTGGCTGATATTCACTCCAAAATCGACAATTCTGCCTATTTACGTACCCATTGAGCCAAAAATGAGCTTCGTCGCTGAACACAATTTCTTTCTTTCTGAACTTTCTTAACAGAGCACGCATTTTGATAATAAAATTCAATGATTTGCAAGCGTTGCTCGTTAGTAAGTCTATTCATGATGAAATGTCAAAGCATACTGAGCATCTTTCTCTTTGACACCATGTCTGAAATCCCACGTGATCTGTCAAATACTAATGCATGAAAATCCTAACCTCAAAAAAATCACTCTTTAGTACCAAAAGCAATTAGAAAGGATACCGAGAAGCTTTCAAAATAGAGCCAACATATGAGTTCCTGCAGCACTCGCACTTATGTATGTGTGTGCCTGCAAAAAGTAGGCTCTCACAGCGCTACGAGGCAAGTCAAAGTTCCCATTATAATCATAGTTTTACGAGCCGGATAGGAGAAGCGTAAAATATGGTGAATCGCATGTCAACATTTTTATTGTGAAGAGAACACGTCACTGCGGACCGGCTCATCTACCCCAGTGCACCGTCTGCTGAAGCAGCCATCAAAACATCAGTCAGCTGCAATGGCAATGCCAGTGGCAATGGAGTGGAAGTGGCACTGGTGGACAAAATTCTTGTGGACATTGAAATTGAACAGACGACTGGCCGTCCGTTCGTTCGGTCTACCTGACATCTTAGCGGTGTTTTGCTACAAAAGCCGCCATTCAAAGGAGCTGCAACCGCACGGAAAAAATACCAACAGCAAAACCCCACCAAATGCCGAACAAGAAATATTTTCAAATTAATTTCAGTTTTTCTTATCGAGGTGGTCATTGGGAAAACGCATTCATTTAAGCCCCCAGCGCGAGTGAACAGAACTAAAACGAATTGTCGTCCTCGTCGCGCTTGTCCACTTACTGGCTCAGGCACTGGCACTGGCCGGAGGTGAGAGTAAAGTGAGTTGGTTTTTTGCATTCAACGAAACCAAAAACCACCGTCCTTACGTGGCTTTGGTTTGTTGCTGTTCTTCTCGGTTTGTTTTTTTTTTTTCATTATTTCTTTTTGTTGTTGTTGTTGTTGTAGACCGGATGAACGTGCTCAAACGTAAAGATGCATTTAAGATTCTTCCGATTGGTCATTATTGCCTTCAAACTGCAATGTGTTGTTCGGTGTTTTTTGTAGTTTTTGTAGCTGGAAACCCAACGATTTGTCTGTCTTTTGAAAGACCAGAGCTCGAAGCCGCTTTTAATTTCAGCGGCTGTTGCGGCGACTATTTTGCTGCTCCTGTTCGGAGCTCTTGCTCCTGTTTCTTGTTTGTTTTTGTTTTGCTTGTACTTTCTTTGAAGCATTAAATGCTTTTGTGAGGTAACGAAACTTTTGATTGATCTACTCCTGACATCGGCATGGATGGAAAATGACAAACGTACAAACGTTCAAATTATCGCCAGAGTGGCTCATAACCAGCACAGCAAAGAGCAGACAACAGGAGCAGCAGCAACAGAGCTGAGCTGAGCTGAGCAGAATACAGACCCAGTTTAAAGTTCTACAACTTCAACTGGTTTTACTTTTGGCTAACTACGAGCACAATCTAAATACCTTGTAAATGGTTGAATGAAGATGCCACAGCAGATGTTATGGTCATACCAATAATATCGACGACGACAACAACAACAGCAGCAACAAGAACCACAGTCACCGTGTGGACAACATGCAGACACATATTGGCAACATGGAGTTTTCAAGTTTCAAGGCTATATGCAATGCAGTCTTTCAATAAAAAAAACGTTAAACGCTGCACTGCACTGTGCCGTGCCGTGCCGTGCCGTAGTGTGCTGTGCCACGTTGGACTAGATCAACTTCATTAAATACTCATCCAACTCATTCGGCTCCTTGTACTCCCATGGAAAAGGCCAATATGCCAACGGAGCACAATGTGCTCAAGTACGTGTTCTGCAAACTGAATTTGCTTTTGTAATGTTTTATTTAAATTGAACATACGATCCGTACATACACACATACATATGTATGTACATATGCACATACTTATGTATGTATAAAACCTGTCCACATTTGTGCTACATATGTTCGACATAATAATTTCGCCGTGGCGAAACTATCGAATCGATATAAAAGTTGTCTATTGATAAATATTTCTATGTAAGTATGTTTGTGTGCACGTATGTATGTACTCTCCAAATTGTATAAGAAAACATCGTCTATGGAGTTTATTTTGGTAAACACCGATAAGAGTACTTCGGTGGAAGTACTCTTTTATTTTTCAAGATAATCAAATTATGTGAAACATAACAATTCCCCAAAACCTGGAATTTCGTTATGGCGGTTGGACTTTCATATCATTGAATTTCTTGCATTGAAATCGTTCGTCGAACACCGAAATTCGGTGTTTTTTTGTAATTGCCGAATGTAGTATATTTGTTGCCAATTTTGTTATCTTTGCATTAATATGCATATGTAACAAAACGTATATCAAAAACCAAACACTCAAAATAACCTAATAGCCTTTTCAGACTGCATTATAGATATCTAGCTGGAATGACATATGTGGGATCCACTACAATTTGACACTTGAAAGTCGACCTTATGTCATTTCAAGCTGAAATCGATTGATTTCGCATGGAGTGTGACAAGGATATAAGAGCATTCTAAGAGAATCAACCTCCCGAAAATCTCAAATTACAGAGATGATATTCGGTGCTCTGTACCGAGAACACTTTTTATACCCTCACTCTACAGAGGAGGTGAGGGTATACATCATTTGGGACAGTAAACACGGTTGCCACTATAGATCATTTTTTATTACCACATTTTTTCCAAAAAGTTACCGAAAGTCATCAAAAGTAGCCAATTTTTTAAACGTCTTGCATCCTTCAAAAAAAACGATATAAAATAGAGCGCGAACGATGTATTTTGGCTTTCTAAACTCGAAAACGATATTAAACATTTGTTAATGTTTTTTAATTTGTACTAAAATTCTAATTTTCGTTGAAGGCACCTTAAATATTTGTTGTGCATTTTAGAAATATAATTCCGGTTTTATGTTAAAGTAAAGTTATTGATGATGGCTAAAAATACTGCGAATTATTCAGAAGGCAATAAAATATCCTAAAGAATTTACTGTTTATTTTTCCAAGCTTAGATGACGTTGAAAAGCTTAGATGAGATGATAAAATGTAAACCAAGGTAATTCATTATATTGTGTAAAAACTAGTGATGATATTCCTCTCAGGGTTTTCATACTTCTTCAATTCAATTCAATTTTAAATTTTATAAATATTAATAACCTTACAACATGCAAATATTGCGAATTGCACTTTCAAATAGAAAAAGTGGTTTTGGGAAAAATTATTTTTTGTCGAAAAATCACGAAAAATAGAAAAATGATAAAGTTATATAGACGCGAAAGATTTTTTAAATCATAATTTTAATAATAATAGAATATTTTATTTTTCGTTAGTAATAGCTGGCATCTTAACGAAGACAACAAGGCCTACTTAAATCTATGGATATATGTAGAAGTACATGTCGTCTTGTCGACATGTCGACTAAAACAATTTAAAATTTCGTAAACAATTTTTTCTTCCTTGTTTTCTTCGTTAAGATGCCAGCTATTACAAACTAAAACAAAATATTCTGTTATCCAATTTGTTTAAACAAAAAATAAAAATTTTGATCAAAAGACCGTTTGCATCAACAAGGAGGATCATTACTTCCACTTTATCTATTAAAAAAATAAAACGAAATACATTTTTCGATTTTTTTCTATTTTTTATGATTTTTTTCGTGCAAGCAAAAATAAAGAGTGATTTTTTTGAGGTTAGGATTTTCATGCATTAGTATTTGACAGATCACGTGGGATTTCAGACATGGTGTCAAAGAGAAAGATGCTCAGTATGCTTTGACATTTCATCATGAATCGTCTTACAAACGAACAACGCTTGCAAATTATTGAATTTTATTATCAAAATGCGTGCTCTGTTAAGAAAGTTCATTGCGCGCTTCCATTTTATGGTCAGTTTAATCGACCCACTGAAGCGGCTATTCGGGCTATTGTGACTAAATTTCGCACCAAATTTACATTGTTGGACATTAAACCACCAACACGCTTACGTAGAGTGCGAACTGAAGAAAATATCGCAGCTGTATCGGCCAGTGTTAATGATGACCACCAATTTTCGATTCGTCGCCGTTCGCACCAATTGGGTCTCTGTTACTCAAAAACGTGGAAATGCCAAAATTGGACTAAGCGGATGGACCACCTAAGACGCAGCCGCGGTCAACATTTAAATGAAATTATCTTCAAAAAGTAAATGTCATGGACCAATCTAACGTTTCAAATAAAGAACCGATGAGATTTTGCAAATTTTATGCGTTTTTTTTTTTTTAAAAAGTTATCAAGCTCTTAAAAAATCACCCTTTATAAAAAATGTTTATTTCCGAATTTTTGGAGGCAGTCCCCCACCATAATTACCCACCATAATTACCTTTAACTGAACGTATAAGCGGATGCAATCGGGCCAATATATCCAATACGACAGCACAAATATTAAAATAATTGGTTGAATTGGTGTCATGAAATCGTAGATTTTTCTTTGTTTATTTTTTAATTCCGATTACCAAAATTAATGAAAAGTTACCAAGTAACCAAACCATTTAAAAGTTACCTATTTTGATTAAAAATAACCAATAGTGGCAACCGTGACAGTAAACAAATGTAAACGCTTTGAACTAGTGACTTAAGTGAATACTTTTTAAGATGTTTAACTCATGTCGATAACTTTTGAAAAGAGTTAAGGAATATACAAGTGCTCCTTATTCCTATGTAACTTCCACACGGATATTCGGATTCAGTTATATTTTAATTTTTTATAATGTTATTATAATCACTTTGAACTTACAAAATATGGATAGTCGAAATCAGTTTAAATTTGATATTGGAAAATGTTTTTTATGATCATTTTTAACTTATATAATATTTACGCTTTTGCCACGCCCCTTCGCATCATAAGTAAAATTAAAGGCCTTATAACTCCCACACAGATGTTCTCTCAGAAAGATGGTATATATAAGTTGGTCTACAGACTGAAAGTTACTTACTTGTTTATTAATAGGTCTGTTCGATTGGGCTTACTAGCTTAATTTTAGTATGGAATTTACTCGCTAAACCCTTCTGCAGTGTTTTGGGTGAAAATGACCCAATTTATGAAATTTGACAAAAAAACACAGCATCACAAGTAATCAGTGTGAAGTTTTAAAGATTAAACGCAGCTTTACTTCAAACATTGTTTATTTCCAACATATTGTTTATTTCCTGTCTAATAAATAACTCTGAGCTATAATATATTTTGGTTACATATTAGGCCTGTTCGATTGGGCTTACTAGCTTAATTTTTGTATGGAATTTACTCGCTTAACAAGAAAGTAGCTTACTACTCTCTTAGCGTTGCTGCCAGATTTTTCTTGTTGATCCATTTAAGATAAACCAATGGGCAACAATGATGCCACCTTATCTAGTTTCTTAATAGTGAGCTAGTAAGCCCACTCGAATATGCCTATTATTTAATATATCACAGATTTAGTATGATTGGGTCAAAGCACTATATGTGTGGTATAAATTGGAACACTGCAGAAGGGTGAAGAAGAATGTAGCTTGCTATTTAGTTTGTGGCCAGATTTTTATTGTTGATCCATTTAAGAAAAACCTAGTGGTAGCAACGCTGCCACCTTGTCAAGTTCCTTAATTATAAGCCCAATCGAACAGGTCTATTATGTTGGTTTGTCTGCAAAAATATAAATAATAAAATAAAAGTACAGACCAAACTTTCATGTAAGTAAATATTATTTATGATAAGTGATGATGAATGCTGAAATAAATAACAATAATGCTTAGAAAACATATTGCTGTTGGACAAATTTTCTCAAACCCATCCATAATCTAATTAAATCATAATGTAATAAATCATACATATAAAATAAATTTGAAACTCTAATCATAAATCTAAAACGCAAAGGGTTTAACATCACTTTTCATATTTTTACAGGAGGAAACTTAAAGATATGAGAACTATAATGAACACTTTCAAATGGCAAACAAATCAATTACATTACAGAGTACTCATCGATGAATTGGAACAAAACTCACGAGTGCAAGATTAGGTTGTTGGCCTTTTCAAAACTAAGAAAAAAAACACAAATGTGAAAGGAAAAATGCAATTTGTACGCAAAGAGATGGAAAAATATATTCTGAATCATATTTAAAATAGATAAAGAATCATATCATGCAAACATTCTATTTTTTGTCCAAAACCCAATCGTTCACTCATGTTACAAAAATCCGCGAGAAATAATAGAGCTGTTTTTCTTTAAGACTGGATAACTAAGCTGTGATAACAAAAATCTAAATAAAATGTTAAAGTTACACTCAAAATAAAAAAATACTTTTTAAAATTTCCGCGAACAGCAATATGAAATTTGTATGAAAACAAATTTTGAAAAATCCAGTGTAAGTCAAATTTATGGTTATCGAGGCTAAATCAAAAAAAATCAACACAAAATAATTTGTTTTGATACAAATATTTATACTGTAATTGGCGACAATGTAGAAAAATATGTCTGAATTTCGTTAATATAATAATATTATCCTCAATTTTGTGAGGATGCGTTTTTTGTGTATTTCAATATGTCCGTTAAAAACTCCATTTTAGATTTTTGTGATGTTCCGCCCTTTTGCATATGGGCAGCATTTCTCCTGAATTTCTCGAAAAATAAAAAATTGAAAAATATTGTTTCTGAGTTGTAATACTAAACGAAAATATAATTAAATTGAAGACGTTAATAGTTGACCATATTATTTTAATTGTTATTGTTTTAATTGTTTATGGTCCTTAAGAGTAAAGAGACGTAGTATTCTTTTTTTTAATTTTTATTTATTGTTGCCCAATATTTCGACTAACATTGTTCTCATTAAGGACCTTGAGCCAAACTATAACATAAAGAAATATAATTAAGTCTTTCAATGATGATCATACGGACAGCAAAGTTGCATTGATATTTTATTCACTTTTCTTATTTTTAAGACCATTTCTTTTATAACAAATAAAGTAAAGTAAAAAAGAGTCTTATTTATTATTTATATCTTATTTATTATTAACTAATCAAATTGTAAAATAAACTAAAAATATTCCAAATCATTTAAAAAAAGTTTTACCAAAAAGTCCGACACAATTCGTGCTGCTGTAAAGAATGAATAAACTGACTTCTATTTTTGTCACGTCGCCATCTTTAGTAGTTAATATTTTAGTAGAAAGCAGTTCAATTGTTTTCTTCTTACGCTTCTTAAATAAAAATAAATTTTAAGTTTTTCCTTGTTTTTCACGCCTTTAAAACAAACGAAAGTCACGTATGTATGTGACCAGGGAAATGCCCAAATGTTACCTTTCATATTTTGAATTCTACAATTATATTTAAATCTGTTGCAACAATTGTGTACATATATGGCGGAAAGGAGAAAACATGTCTGTTTTTTGGAGATAATCACGATGTGAAATTATGGCGCAAGGACCAAAAATCGACTAATCATTGTTTAAAAATCGTTTTATAACGATCGAAAGGAATTTATAAGCAAATTAGATCGATTAAGTAAATTGTAGGTTGATTTTCCCAGTCAATTTTATAACTTAGCGAATGTTTTATAACAACGAAATAAACTTATACGGAAGAAATGCGGAATTTATATATTAGGTGTGTTTTGTTTGACATCCTCGCATAATCTCGTCATAATCGTCATCTTATTATTTACCATGAATCAATCAAAAACCTTTTCAAGTTTCAGAATCAATTAAATGTACATCATATGTACAACCTTGCGTCAGATAGTCTATTTCTATTTTATTGGAAAAAGTGGACGCGATGGAGAACAGATGAAATCTTATTAACATTAAATAAAATGTTTAAGTGGTCTTTTATTTGTCCTGTTATGTTTAGACAGCGATCTTGATTTTTTTAATACAATATTGTTAACATTGTTTAAGAAAAAATTCATTTATTTTGCGCGATCGGATACACACCCATAATCTACTTTTTCGGATTTTAAATTTTCCATAAGGAGCATGTGGATTTTGGGAGTATATCTGAACGCAACTTACCATTATTTTGTCACCCAAATTTTATAGTGGAAATGATGGAAAAGATATGCGAAGAAATATGTAAAAGTTGAATTTAAATAAAATATAGTTTTAAGCCATAATTCTCATCGCTTATAAATTATTCATAAATCTCTATTGCTGATGTCGAGTTTCACACAAAAATATCTCTATACTTTGGCGTTTCTCTTTTAAAGAAATAACATAAAGTCCTTAACTATAGTCAGAGTTTTCGATACGTTTCGCTTAAACTCACAAAAATTTATTAAAGAGTGAAAGTGATAATTTACATTCACTCTGATAACCACAAAAAATCACCGGGACCCCAAACTTTAAATAGAGTGGGAATTGGAAAAGTTTATTATTACCTTCAGTCTGCCATAAATAACAAAGGCCCCACTAACAGTTCGATGGCCTGGAAAGATGTAAAGCAAGAAACTAAAATCAGCCGCATGCAAACCAACATTCAGCATTTCCCCCTTTTCAAAAGATTGCGAACTTCATTCAACAGCCAGAGAAAGCCAAAGGGAATAAATGAACCTTTTGCCGAGCTCCTTCAAACTCTAGTTGACTTGTTCTTCATCTGCAGATGCATGAGGCTGGTCTGGTTTGTAGCTCACCTCATTGTTTTTCCATTCACTGAATTTTCACATAATTTTCTAAGAAAAATATTTTTTATTAACAAATTCATTACAACAATATTGACACAATGCTTGGCTCCATGGCAACCAACCCACCAACCCGCCACTCTTCATCCAACCCAATAAAGGCAGCAAGAAGGAGAGCACGGAGTGCTATCGGAAACCGACTTAACCACTTAAAAGCAAAAGCGGAAAAATATGGCAACAGACACTCAAACAAAAGGATGGATGCCAACGGCAACCTAACTACCGCCATCCCGTCATGAAGACGAACACCAAGATTCAAGACTGGAAGACAGCCAACCAACTCCGAGCATGGCATGGCACAGAAGGAACTTTTCAAAAGTCTCCAGTAAGTGAGTGAGTGTATTACCCGATGCCGAGAAGGAAAAAACCCAGCCAACCCATCTTGGCAACAAACGGCGACAAATTGCAATAATGAAAATGATTTTGAAATACGTGGTGGTACTTCAAAACAGAGCGAACGCCGAGCATAGGGCAGACACAAGGAACGAACGAACGACAAGACAACAGACAACAGACAACGTCAAATCTAAAGGAAAACGCGCATGAAATAATATTTGCCCTCCCTCTGTGGTTGTAAAGAGGAAACAGGAAACGGGAAACAGGAAAAATGTTAACGACGGCGAAAGTATTCATTCCATGGATGATGAGTGGGTGGGGCCGGAGGCAGGCCGTATTGTTTATAAATACGACGAGAGTTATGTAAATTATCAAATTTTCATTAAATAATTTTCCCAATAAAAACGTTCGCTTGTCTGGGGACGGGGACGGGGGAGAAGACGAGCCGAAAATGAAGACTCAAAGGATAGGAAAAATGTTTACAAGAATCTTGAAAGCAAGATAAACTCCTTTTCACGGGAGGCTTTGTTTGTACGCGTGAATGTGTGTGTGTGTGTGTCTGTGGAGTTGTGGTTCGTTGAGTGTTGTGCGAACGTCTGTCTGTATGTTGTGTTTGTTGTTGTTTTTGATTTGGTGGAAAAATTGTTGAAAGGCGCGAAACAAGTCGCTATTTTTTAGAATTTCTCAGGTACAAAACAGCATATTTCTGAACATCATCTTTTAAAAAGTCCAACATACTCACGAACAGTGGTTTGGCGGTGCCACCTACAATTATAGGAAAGAAGATTTCAACGGACTACATATCTATTCTGCACGTTGAAATCGGGCACCGAACGAAATAAGATAGAGGGCCCATAATTTCCAGATGTATTTAGTTTAGTATTTGTTATGGATAGTATCCGCTGAAGGATAAAATTGTCAAAACAACGCGGAAAATGTTTATGAGTTTTTTGATGGATCTAAGATAGATCGAAATATGACAATATTATTTTGGTCGATGACGACAATCTTCAAAACGTTAGAATAGAAATTATAATTAAGATACGACAAAGAAAAAGTTTACCAACACAAAAGAAGCAATGAAAAGAATTTGTAATAATGTAGTGTACTTTATGCCACAAAAGTCTGCAAGCGATAGCAAATTATGAATAAAATAAGTTGTGTTGTTCAGACACAACAAACCACACAGCATTCTTTATACGTGGTTAGGGACGGATTGTTCGATGTATAATGTTATAACGATGTTGGTGAATAATATATAGTCCCCAGAAAATAAAAATAAATAAAAAATTAAATGTAACAAAGTCAACAAATAAATAAATTAAAAGAGTGTCCAAATTCCCATAAATATTAGCTTTCATTTTTTCTCAAAATTATTTAAACTACAAACGCACATAAATTGAGTAAACTTTTTAGACTCAATTTTAGTATGCTCCAGTATAAAAAAAACTGTAGACCACTACTAGGGCGAAAATATTTCCTTATTGTTGGCGAATCAAGAAAGCATTCTTTGAATTAAAAGAACTATTGGATATATTTGGGGATCATTGTGAATTTTTCATGACTATTTTGGGGCAAGGAAAAAATTTATCTGGCAAGCCTGACTTTGTTAACGGAATTCAAAAAGTCCTAAAAACGAATTTGTTTGAAGAACACGTAAAAAAGTTGGGTGATTCCATTGGAACGGGTGTGACACTTTTGCTTAATTATGTTTAAATATCTCCCATTTTCATTGACTGGGATTTTTACTGTACTGCCAATTGAAAACGGCATGTTAATCTGGATATTATTGCAAATATAAATATGCCTTAGCGTTTTAAATATTGGACAAACTAGAGCGTAACGGGTGTGACCTTAGCTTTGAAGAAAATCTTGAGGTTTTACTTATTTTCTTGAATTCGGAAATGTTCATCCATTACATGCCTTTATACGTTTTTGCTAATCAAAAGAGTAGTTCATACACTTCCTTCTAAAGTATACGTAGCCGATATCTCTTTATGAATATAGGAATTATATGATATTTAAATTGTAACGGGAGTGACATTTTGATGGAAATCCTGTTACGACACCAGATTATATATGGAAAATGAAATGATCAGACCTATTGTTGTCATTATTTTTTTTTTTTTTTGAAATATAATCAAAAACATGTATAAGTATAAAAGTATAAACATTACAACAGTAATAAACATTGCAAAAGTTTATCGGTGTTTTTTTTAAATCATAAATTGATTATGAAATTTTATCGAAAAAAGGGTCACTTTACGTGGAATCACCCAGTTCTAATATAACTCTTGAAAATTTGAAAAGTGATGTTACGTAGAGTGATCAAACCCAAGACCGAAAACCGGGTCAACCGACTTTTTCATCTGAGACCGACCGTCGGGTTTTTTAAAATCGCGGTTTTTGGAAACCGGGAAACCTGTTTTTTTTATGCCGGTCTCAACCGGTTTTTCATAGTACAAAATAGTCTCTTTTTTCGGTGCTAATTTTTTATAATATGCCACTTTTTATATTATCACAAGCTTCATAAAACGTTTTTTTATTTTATTAACACATTGAGTGCCACGTCGTACGTTTCCGTACGATACCTAACCCGTCGTGGGATGCCACGTCGTACGATGCCGTACGACAGTGATTAATTCTACTTATAGTCCAAAAAATGATTGGTCTCCTGGGAAGGTTTGCATCAAAACCGCATGGCACTCAATGTGTTAAACAAATTGACGAAAACAGCAATACCGTGAGTCTAAAATGAGGTTTCACGGGTTTTTTGAAATCACGGTTTTCGAAAAACCCGACATTGCAGAAAACCCGGGTTTTTGATCACTCTAATGTTACGTAACTTCGCATTTCAGATGCCGATATGTAAAATAGAGTTTCAGGAAAATGTCTCGAACCTGCTCTCCCGATCTCTAAATTTTCAGATTTCTGGCATAAATAATTGCTATCTACAGCTGTAATTATTATTATTTTTATTTTGACCGGGACTTTCGGGATTTCCCTGAAATGATAAAATGTAGCAACAATAATAAAACATTTATATTTGCATTTACATTTTAAAATAAAAATTAAAAATCCAATTGTCCTCTAGGAAAGTAAACTAGTTTCATACGCGTTTATTGACAATGTGTCCACAATGTGTGTTTTGTAGTTTAGTCTCTTCTCAAAGGGAACGCCTGAAGTATTTTTTCTCTTCCATGATACATTTACATTAGGTCTGTTCAATAGGGCTTAATTTTTGAATGCTACACTCTTAGTGTTGCTGCCAGATTTTTCTTGTTTATCCATTTAAGAAAAACCAATGGGTACCAAAGGTGCCACCTTATCAAGTTTCTTTATTGTAAGTTAGTAGGACCAATCCAACTTTTGCCAAAATTTGGTTAATTTCGACTGGGGTGACTGAAAATTGTTTTTTATAGCATGAACCGCCTAGTGTACAGTCGGCTGCAAGCGCTATCTAGAGGTTTGTCGATGGTCTTATGCTTTTGATTTACTAAACTATAGGGTCCGCAAAATAACTTTTTTTAATGCTATAAAAAAACTTCTGAATATTTTCTCAAATTTCTTTTTTTATTTGGAAGTATAATCCTTCCGGTTAATAATGGAAAATAATTTCATTCAAATGGCTGCCTCGGGCACCCCACAAATAATAGTCCAACGGTTGAATAGTTGAAAAAAAAAACGTTAGATGGCGGACCCTATTGATATGTCTTCTTTCATCACTAGTGATTTTGTCCTGCTAAATAATTGGTTAGTCGTATTACGTGTTTTATAATGATTTTGTCATCTTGTCTCCACCTTGAAATCCCCGAAATATTTTAATAAACAACAAATATTCACTTGTCTAACTAATAAGATGATCAGTGAGCTGTGTAGGAACACTTTAGCTGTATATTTGTGGTCTATCTTATTTTGGAAGGTACGGCTATTTGAGACTTTGAATTTAAAGAAGAATCAACCACCGAAAAGTTGAAGAAGTCAAGTTATCAACTTGAAAATGAATTTATCGGTGACGCCTGATTGAACCACTTTGCGAGCGCTGCGCCAAACAAACAAACAAACGAAACGAAAGAAACATTCGAATATTCAAGAGGAACTTATTTTTATTTTGTGTTGTTGTTTTGTTTATCATCTATCGGATACGATTGAGCTTCATTTACGCCGGCAAAGGAACAAAAAGCAACAACTTGCGGCATGCAGCAACAGCAACAGCATCATCATCGATATCGTCATCGTCATCGCCATCGTACGTCGGCCTACAACCAACCAAACAGCGAATCAGCCGCAAACCAAAAGTCAGCAACATTTGTGCACGTAGATGCTTTGAATCGCTGATAAAAACAAACAGAAAAAGAACAAACAGAAAATTCGTCCAATACATTTTATTTGAGATACACACAACGCAACACAATAATACTCGCTCGTCGTACTCATACAAAAAATAAAAAAGCAAAAAAAAACAAAAACACACTCTTTAAAAACCCAACAAGCAGCGCCAACAACAAAACATCAACAACAACTTTTTTCGTTCAGGAAGAATCGCCAACAACTCCCAACAATAATCACAACCACAAGAACAACAAAAACAAATACACAAAATGAAACTCATATCGAGCGCGGAAGGAGGCAGATGATGATGATGAAGACGAGGACGAGGACGACGAAGCAGGAGAACAGAATCAAAAACAAACAAAAAGAAAAAACACTACAAAGTGCAGATCGTTTTGGATCGGTTCGGTGTCTTTTGAACATTTTCGAATGGCTGTAGAGTCATGGGAACCAAGTTTTTACATTCCACAAGCTTCTGTTTTTGCTGCAACAAAAACAACAAAACAGCAGCGCAAGCACCAGTACCAGCAACCAGCCACAGCAATACGAAATACGAGTAACTACAACAACATTCAGTCAACCAACAACGAACCAACCAGCCAATGGACCAAACAGCCATTTAGTCATCCACTCAGCTAGCCGATGGCTGTTGCTGCCACAGACAGCAAAACAGGCAGCAGCTGAATATAATACAGCATTTAAAAATTGAACTTTTCATCGGTTTTAGGTTGTGCCACATACAAACAGACCGCTTTTGTTCGGTGTTCGGGTACAGTAGTCAGCAATGCCCAACAAAAACATGACGATCTCCGCAATTACTCTAAAAAGATTTTAAAACGCCCAGTCTTCATGTAGCTCCGCTCCGCTAATTTAAAGTTATCATCGAACGCTAGTTTCGTCCAGGTACCTCCGTTATGTCAATAAGCAAAATTGCCGCATATGGTGTTCAGAGAACGCACACGTGACTATTGAGAAGTCAATGCGTACACAACGAGTCACTATTTGGTATGGATTTTGGGCTATACTAAAAAATTGGGTTGATCGGATGAGGTACTACCGAGCCATATATCATTCATATTGTATTCAATTATTAAATGACAAACTTCAATAAAACCAGAAATTTTAAAAAATAACACGACAAATTTTAAAAAAAGTAGTTACACTTGAACCGGATGATATACGTTTTAAACTATAGGCAAAATTAAGTTAATTGGTGTTCTTAGTTTTTCATTTTCTCATCCTGTTTCCGCTTCACAGGACCGCAAAGTTCCAAAGGATGCAATTTTTCAAAAAATTATTTTATATAATATTATATGATAATAATACCTATAATAACGGTATTAGTGTCAAATTAAAGAGGAGAATATGTATTAAAAATACTTCAAATGTCGAAATTAGTTCAGCATTAATATCTATTTCAAATTAACCCCTTAGTTTTCCTAGTTTATTATACCCTCCACCTCCAGGATGGGGGTATATTCACTTTGTCATTCCGTTTGTAACACCATAAAATATTCATCGGATACCCCATAAAGTAGAATTTTACCACGACCCAGAATATATAGGGTCGTGGTAAAATTCTAAGACGATATAGCCATGTCCGTCTGTCTGTCTGTTGAAATCGCGATAGCGGCCGAACGAAATGAGCTAGGAGGTTCAAATTTTTCCTAAATGTGTCTTATGGTTGCAGATCGGTTGGGATTGAAATCGGCCCAGAGGGAAAAATTTTTCCCTCACAAGGACTGAAAATACCTCTAATATTTAGAGTATTTCAGCATGTTTTATGAACATAATAACTTTTATTTACTTGATATTTGCAATTCGCATTCCCTTTATAGCATATTGTGAATTTTTTTGTAGGGGTCGAAATAGGACGAAAAGGGATAAAAATAGTACCTATCAAACGACAACAGATAGAAACACGAAATTCCTCTAATAGGGTAGATACATAATATACAAGTATTTTTTCCAAATTTTTACTTTTAAGGGGTTAAATGGGGATAGAGGGATAAAAATGGTACCAACCAAACGGCTGCACCTAGAATAATGAAATTCCGTGTATATATTCCTCTGATTGCATACACACATAAAATAAAGGAAATTTTCGAAATTCGTACTTTTAGGGTGTTAAATGGAAAAAGGGGATACAAATTGTACCAAACAAATGAATGCAGCTAGAACCCTGAAATTCACGGTATACATTCCTCTGACTGAGTGACACGAAAAAAAAACGTTTTTCCAAATTCGTACTTTCAAGTGATTCAATGGGAGCAGAGGTATAAAAATGGTACCAACTAAAAGGCTACAGCTAGAATGATGAAATTTTCGAAAGTCGTACTCTTAAGGAGTAAAATGCGAAAAAGGGGATAAAAAATGGTACCAACAAAATGGCCGCAGATAGTATCATGGAATTGGGTATATACATTCCTCTGAGTGCATAGCCACGTAAAATATTTTTTTTTTAAATTCGTACTTTATTTTGTTGCTTTTACAACAAAAAATGGTAGAATCATGAAGTTGTCTTATACTGCGTACGTGAGAGATAAGGTATTTTCAAAATGTATACTTTTGAATTTAAAATAGATGGAAATACAACCAACCAAAGGACTGCAGCTGAAAATACACTCTCTATCCCCCAATATTTAGGGTATTTATGATTGCTGTCTTATATTTACTTTATGAATTGAAGTATTATTTCCATTATATTTATACATAGAATAAAAATATTGGTAGCCTTGACTTATTCATTAAATTTCAGATTTTCATACATTTGAAATTTGTTGCGGACATTCCTCTTGTATCTTGGAAGCACCACAAAGAAAATAAATGTTTTAGCGGGCGAAATGGGACAAAAATGGATAAAATATGGTACCAATGATACGACAACAGCTAGAATCATGAAATTCGGTGTGTACATCCCTCTAATTGCATAAACACGTAAAATAGATGGATTTTTCGAAATTCGTACATTTAAGGGATATAATTGAAAAAGAGGGATAAAAAAGGGACCTTCCAAACCGCTGAAGTTGATATCATGAAATTCGGTGTATATATTCGGTGTGTATTCGGAGGTCTGACTATGAAGACTCGAAACAAAAAGGTTTTTTTCCAAATTTGTACATTTGGGCGGAGAATGGGGCGAATGGGGATATCTTTAAAATTTGTACTTTTCTATCAAAATAATGCAGTCACTCTGTCTGTATCTGAAAATGCTTCTCCCTAATGGAGACTGACAATCGCCTAATATTTTCGCCATGTTCACTTTCACAATTACAACATTGTATTTATTTATAGTATTAGATTTTAAACAGTGCGCATAAGTATACATTATATTTTGAAATAGTAATCAAATATAGTAATGTACATAAACATATCACAATTTTCGTAATATGGTTCTGTACTTCTATGTCGACATCCTTTAATCTGCTGGTAATACTGTGGAATGCACTCCGTGGTGGAGGGTATATAAGATTCGGACCGGCCGAACTTAACGCCTTCTTACTTGTTCTTATCTTGCTTTTTAAGAGATAAAATTGTAAATGGTTCTTAATACTAAACTGGAACAGATAGAAGCTTCAAATTTAAAGTATTTTTGGCACATATTCTCTTCTTTGATAATGATTAAAAATAATTTTTGAAAAATTTTATCCTTTGGAACTTTTTTTGCTTTTAAGGGACAACAGGATGAGAAAAGGAAAACTAAAAACGCCAATTAACTTTATTTCACCTGTAGTTTTAGGTGTATGTCAGCTGGTTCAAGTCTAATATGGACTGTAATTTAATTTAAATTTTAAATGTCCAACCCTATTCAAAGATTCTGTAAGTAACGATACAATTTTTTGAAAAGGTGACAAGGATTCTTTTGTTTACGAAAACGGAACATAAAGAAGACAAAAAATCTAGAGGGTAATTATGTTATTTTCGATTACAGTGTCATATTGACGATATGTATAATAGTTTTTTTTTTTGACACATTTCCATACAAACAAAAACAATTTCAAACAATCAAATTCAAACGTTTGTTTTCAAACGTGATAATGAACGATATTAATTTTCTGTCGTCCCAAGTATCGTTTATTATCTCGTTTGAAAACAACGTTTCCTTGAACTTAGCTTCCAAATTATGATGTGGAATTTTACATCCAATAATTCTACACTTAAAGAAAAAAGACTTAACAGCAGCGATTATCTGTTGTCTATCAATTTTCTGCTATTATAGCAGTTTTTCTGCCATAACAGCAGTTTTTCTGCCATAACAGCAGTTTTTTGCAATCTTGTATCAGCTTTCACACTGCTAAAGTGCTTGCAGTCTTCTAAAAATGGTTGCTGTTAATTAAATTTTAAAAATAAGCGTTTATAATTAAAAAGCCTTTCAGATTGACGGCGAAAACGAATTTCGTTTTTTGTTAGCTTTGGGCAAAAAAGACAATCACTGTTTACGTTCGATCATATGATCGATCTAAACAGAAGTCTAAATGACACTACAACCGGTCTGACATGTAGATGGCGGTAACATTCTAATTGTATTCCTTTTGATGTTGTTTCGTATATGTCAAAACCATCTGTTTTTCTGTGTACAAAAGTATTACCGTCTCGTAAAATAAATAAATAAATAGTGTTTTCAATTAACTATAGCCTTAGGTCCATAATTATTGGAAACCTGTACAATCACAATATCTTTCAATGGTAATAAATTCCCTTATAATAACATTTATTCTAAAAAGTGTTGTTAATAAAATTGTTAACTGCCTATTTTGTCCTGTACATATGCTTAAAGTTTCAAGAAAGCGTCGTTTCTTTATTGCTAAAAAACTGTTGTTTGCTATTCAGCAGATTTTTTTCATCAGAAAATCTGCTCTTACAGCAGACTTTCTGCTTTCTTTTACTGACAAATTCCTTTGAGTGTACATTTACAAAGAATGTTGCGATATACAGAGTTACGACCGAATTTTAAACATCAGTCACCACTGTTCTTAGTCACATTGGCTCGAATTACTCGTATTCTGCATGCTGGTAGTAGAGTAGCTACTACTCTGGGTGTTTGCTGAATAGTTTCCTTTTCCATCACTCTCCATAGATGATCCTCGGACGCTATATACTCGCACTACATACATAGATATGAAAGTGTGTGTGTGCGTGTATGATGCTTGGCACATCAAACATGGCGCTCTCTTTAATTTTGGAAAATTCCTCATGGAATTTTCTGCTGATAAATAATGAATTGAATTAACTTCGCATAGAAAAGAAACGGCTCATTTTGAACTCATTTCGTATTTTAAAATATATAATTGAATAATTGAAGTGTTCCATATTTCGGAATATTTGTCTTAAATGGTCAAAATCACCTGTCACCTGCTTCTGGCTTTTAAATGCAGCGGCTTGAAACTAAAAATTCCCATAAATTGTGGAAAAGATGAACCACAACAGAATGAAAAATGTTTTCAGTTGATCGTCCAGTGTGCGTGTGAGTGTGTGGAGAGTTGAGGCCAGCGATCGATGGCCACCTGAGAGGAAATCTTTAAATGCGTCAATCGACGATTTGTGGACAGGACAGGACACAATCAGCGTGTTAATGTCTTATCTTAATTGCTACTGGCCTGCTTTGAATTTTCGAAATGCATCCTCAATGTAAAACCAGACAAGATGTTTTTCTTTCTTTTCCTTTTTGTTCGGAACCCGTACACCAACCAAGCGCACCACACCACACACCGGTCACCACCATTAAGAGAGGACCGACTACGGACTCAAAGACCAGTGACGGTGACGATGACTCAAATTGGGAACACAGCATAAAAGAATTGATGGCCAAACGTTTCATGGACGCAAAAAAAGAAAAATATCCGCAAATAATCTCACCACTTAAATTCAAATTCGATCCGAAATAAATAGAGTTTATGTCATTTGAGAATCAAGTTTCACAAAATCCTCTTCTTCTTGGCCATCTCTCACTTTGGGTGGCATTCGATCGCCAATCCTCACCTCATTAGTTGACAATAACTGAGCACAGCACAGGAGGCAGCAGGCAGCACTTGACAAAAACGAAGGCATTCGGTATGCAATAGATATGCATGCATGCATGAATGCATGCTACCCATCCACGATCCCGGCTAGCTACTCTCTTCGGTCTTCTAGCCATGACCATGGCCATGGTCAGCAGTGCCAATGGCAGCAGGCAGTGCCAGTGACCATATATTGAAAGTTGAATTTGCAACTATCACTCACACCGAATTCTGAAGCCGTAATTCTTTTGAAATAGAGTGTGTAAATTGCAATTCATCATTATGCGAGTGTGCGAATTTAACTATTAAGACTATATTAAGAGAACTAGTCTGTGAGATGTTCACTATAAAAACGTGTCAAGGAATGTATGGCCGTACGCAGCGAACTCCCAATCCCGTACACGAACCAATCCTTATAAAACTGTGAACAAAATAGTTTTGAAATGTGGAAACCCCCATTGAAAATTCGTTATACAATGCTGATATCTTCTTCTGTCTGTTCGTATCAATTTCGACCAAAATTGCGATGGACGTTCAATAAATAGCCAAACTACATAAGACGACATCATGGACAATATTAAGATTGTCTGGCCGATGTGTCACATTTAGCTTTTATTTGAGCGCAAAATCGAATTTCCCATAGTGGTTAACATTATTTTTTGCAAATACATGCTCGTATTGTGACATATCAGCTCCATATGTGAGCTACGATTGTTGATAGACGATAAAATACAACAATTCACATCTCGAGAAAATCTCAAAATAAATTGGATGAATTACACGCTGTCGTAGTTGCCTTCATATACTAATATGACAGTGAGGAAGTTTATTTCGAAACTAATGCGAATCTTACTATAAGGATGGCATAGTCGAATTGTAAAAACTATGGGGTAATTGTATCGAGCCAGAAGTAGATTTAGCTTTGAAATAAAATTAAACTTTGGAAATATTGTGTTGTCATGTTCAACAACAGCTGCTTATTGAAATGTTGTCCAAAAATCCAAGAGAACAAAGCGTTTTCATTATTGACCAATATTTGAAAACTAATGCAAGCTATACTTCTTCGGAAATGCAAAAGGTCGTCACGCTACCGCGATATTGTGACACCGTAAAGTAAATATGAAACTCAAATCAAACGAAGCTAAGTATTTAAGATTACGAGGATCTTGTTGCAATAATATCAAGGCTATGTGGTGTAGGGTTACTGCCAAAAAATCTATAGACATATGTGTTTTAAATATGTAGGTTTTGAGAAGCAAAAATTGAATTCCACATTTTTAATTAAAATATATATTTTCAAACGTAGTCTTTGGGTAAATCATGTGCCTCATGAGTTATGAAGACCTAAAATTGAAGAATGTACACATATGATTCAAACGTCATTTCTCTGACTGTCCTAACACAATTTTCACCTAAATATGTATAATATATAATAAGTATATATTTATTTAATAAAATCAGCACAAAGTAAATAATTATATTAAATGATTTCTTTTCTAGTAATAGTTATATTTTTATGGATGACTATTTTTTGTCCCTGGAGGTACACATCATTGACTTGAGAAGTTTTATATTTGGTAAAATTCAAATTTTCAAATTTGCTGTAATTCAAATTAGAAAAAACATTATATTTACTACATACACTTTGAGAAAAAAGTCTGTTATTAAGTTATTAAGAGCTGCGATTGTCTCATGCATATCAGCATGAACTTTTCTGCTATTTGATCAGTTTTTCTTAGGAATGTCAAAAATCAGGAAACCGGTTGTCGATTTGTTCGAAAAATCACAATTTCAAAAAACCGATTTTTGGTTTTTAAATTTTTACAAAACGGGCAAAAATTTAAATTTTATTTAATTTTTCTTTTAGAGTTTATTGAATTGAAGGGCTACTAGTCAAGATGAAATTCTGTTCTATCAATAATCTCAATTGCCTTATACGCCCTTTTTAAAAAGGGACCCGTCCATACCATTTCGAGCGGGAAACAGTTGTCAAAAGGAAGATTGTATGCAAATATTTTAAATATTAGATATAGAAAAGTAGTAAATTAAAAACTTTAGTTTTATTAATTCAGCTTGGACAAATCCTGGGTAATCAATAGCCTCACTCAGACATAATAAAATCTGAATGACTTCTGCTGTCAGAATTGAATATGAATGTATTTATAAAAGCTATTGAAAACTCATGAAAACTAAACCATCGTCGTTTCACTTCCAGCATCGGACGAAGCTACTTGTCGTCCTACTTCTCCATATTTTTTTGTATTTTCGGTTGTTTTTTGCTGATTTGTTAAAAATTTCAATTTTTAATCAGTTCTCTAATTTCACATCACAAATCAATTTCTTGGTTCAATCTAGTCACTCCACCCCAGTTAATACTACAAGTAAACTAATATTCACTATTTCCATATTTTATTGTGCAAGTATCGTAATCGTTTTAATTACGATATATCGAAGAAACTAAAATGTTTTCGTATTAAAAAAACCGGCCAACCGACATGAAAACACCGGTTTCCACGGTTTGTTGAAATAAGCATTTTTTCAGAAACCGGTGCATACCACCGGTTAACCGGTTTCGGGTTTGACATCCCTAGTTTTTCTGCAATCTTGGATCAGTATTCACGTTGCTAAAGGTTTGGTAGTCTGCTAAAAATTGCTGCTTTTAATTAAAATATAAAAATAAGATAAAAAATAAACGTTCATAATTTAGAAGCCTTTCAGATTGGCATTATATCATCACTCTACGGAGTATATATCATTTGGGGCAGAAAAAAGTGTAACGCATTGAAGGAGTGACTTAAGACCCCAAGTATGTTTGGACCAAATGCGTTTCACGACTTTTTAAGTTGTTTGAGTCATGTCCGTCCGTCTGGCTGATGTTCCTCCCACACAAAGTGGCATAAACTTTGGTTACAATAAAACCGACATAACATCCTTACGGGTGTCAAAATCATTTGCAATTTGATATTTGAAAATGTTTTTATAATCACTTTTAACCTAAATAATATTTACGCTTTAGCAACACCCCTTCTTGTACCTCCCACACAATTGTGTCTATCATAGGTAATATTAAATCCTTCATATCTACTAGTGCATGGAATCCTCTGATATTTGATTATGTTTTTTTTACAATTGTTTTATAGATGTGGAAGCTGGGACCATGTGACACGAACCTCCTATTACCTTCAACACTAACTATCCTGCCCTACATAACATCCGAATATATGTTCTCTTAGAGTGAGGGTATATATAAGTCGGTTTAGCCGACTGAAGCTTACTTACTTGTTTTATATTAGCTTCGGACAACATGAGTATCATTAAAAAGACTAAAGACGGCAAACAGCTGTTTGCTATTTTCTCTTTTTTTCAGAATAAAAACATAATTTCGATCAAAATATGGCATTTTTTAGACGTTACGGTACATATGCATAATTAGGCCCCATGGGTTGTTTTAAAAAATTAATATATTTTATAATTTGATGCGTGTTTTTTAGTTTATTGTGAATATGAACTTCCAAATCATGCCAATTTCTAAAGGGCAAATATTTAAATTTACATTTTGGAAAGTTTTGTATATATCCACCATATCAGGTCATATTTCCTGCAGAAGTGGCTACATCCTGTCCCGGCCGTACACAATCGTGTGGCAGTTCACATGCGCAGAAAATAGACTAGGGTTCCTTGCCATAAAGAGATAGAAGAGATAAAGGGAGAAATTTGAAAATAAAAAATTACGTTAATATGGGACAGAAACTTTAGAAGTCGGGGATGTTACATAGATTATTCCTTTTGTGAAGCCATAATAAGATATATTTTAAAGGATTAAAGCTAAATGTCTATAATACAAAATCTGTAAAAAATGCAATGCCAAAAATGATGTCGAAATTGTCCTCATAACCATTTCATTTTGGCATTGACTTTCTGAAACTGAACTCTTAACATCCGCATGGAACCCACACAATCGCCAGCGTTTTAAAAATAGCTACGGCAACACTCGAAAAGGTATGTCATATTCAGCCTGAAGGATTGAGACATGTTATTAGATTTCCCGAAATCTCTTAATATCGCGAAGTAATTACTTCCCGATATGATAGCACAGTTATTGTTATACCCTACACCACTTCGTGGACTAGGGTATTATTAGTTAGTTACGCGCCAAATTATTTGTAACACGAAGAAATAATCGAGCTAGACCCACATTTAATTATACCGATCGGCTTAGAATCACCAGCTGAGTCGATTTAACGATGTCTGTCTGTCCGTCTGCTGTCCATCTAAGCTTGTTCGCACTCTACAGGTCGCAATTGTTATCCGATTATCATGAAACTTGGCAGAAGTTATTTTTTCTGGCCAAGGACCATCGGTATTGAATTTGGAGGAAATCGGTTCACATTTAGATATAACTCCCATACAAATGTGGCTTCCGATTTGACTTTTTCCGCCCTATAAAGCATATATAGTATCCGATTTTCTTCAAATTTGATTTAACACATAATTAAACTAGAAATACCTGTGGCGAAAACGGGTTAGATCGGTTCAGATTTAGATATAGCCCCCATACAAATGTCGCTCTCTATTTCACTTTTTCCGCTTTAGAAACCAGATCTTGTACCCGATTTTCTTTAAATTTGGCACAACATCTTATAATCCAACTAGAAACACCTATGCTGAAAGTGGGTAAGATCGGTTCAGATTTAGATATAGCCCTCATACAAATGTTGCTCCCGAATAATTAACCGATTTTGGCCAAACTTTGCATATTATATTTCACCAATAAACATACATGGTGAAAGCGGGTCACATCGTTCCAGGTACGTTCCAGGCCCCCTTACAAATGTCCTTTCCGATTTAACATTTGTTGTCAAACACATACATTTACAGGATGCAAAAATTCTTCCCGATTTTACTTTTTTACCAAATTGAATTTAATGAAATATAATGATAGAAAGTCCGTCCGGCTTTAGCTTTCCTTACTTGTTTGGCAGATGCCCATATGTTTATACTTTGGTATAACCCAAATTGGGCTCCATTCTGCTCTATTACAGCTCTAGAAACTACATCTTACATCGGATCTTCATCAAATTTTCATTATATGTTTCAACTAGGAATACCTACCTGAATGAGAAATATATAGGAGCTTGTTTTGGCACAGTCCTAGATCAATTTTTCCATATCATGTTATATTTACTTTACTCGGATTATCTGCTGGATCAATTACTTTATTATTTACCATACTCATTAACTTTGACTAAAGATTAATTTATAGTAACTGTATAATTTATATGAGCTACATAAAATTGCTCTCATGAAATACCTGGGTTTAGTAATCAAAGCGAGGTATATACGCAGGGAGTGGTGTAAGGTATTATATAGTCGGCCCCGCCCGACTTTAGCCTTTCCTTACTTGTTAAATTCTAGCTTGGTTTCCATACGTCCCTTCTATTGTGTTTATTGTGTCTTTCTTGCCAGTTTCTCGCCAGTCAGGATATATCACAAGTGTTCACCATTTTCCACTTTAAATAAGTGTAGGGTATTAAGGTATATGTCACTTTTCCTCACTACATACACACTAAAATTGGTTTCCTCAGAGCTTTTTTGGAGTGCATGTGTTCTGCGTGTCGTGCCATCTCCTCAACTCCTCCAGAGGAGCAGGAAAACTCTGTTCTTCTGTGTGTGTTTGAGTTTTTGCTGTCTTCTTTTCTTTTGCCACAGACCATAGATGGCTTTACAAAAGGCATTTTCTTTGTAATGCCGCTACTTTAGAGTATAATTTTTTGAAATGGTTTTCCACACTTCATTTTTTGTTGGTTGGTTCGTTCGTTCGTTTGTCTAAGAGAAGTTTGTAAATATCTCTGCTCTGCTCTGGTCTGTATGACAATGTCTTTGTGTCGGTTGCAGTGGCAGTATCTTGCTACTGCTGCTGCTGTTGTTGTTGGTTTTCTGGTTGCTGGTGCAAATAGATCGGAGTCATCGTCGTATATGGCATAGAAAATGTTAACTACATTTTAGTGACTCCATGGATACCCTGAAAATGTGCTCACATTTGTGTGTGTGTTTGTATGTATGTCCACCATATATTCGTAGTTGCTTTATGACAATTGGAAAGCTTTCGAAAAAAAATACAAGAATGAAAGCTATTTTTTAAATCGTCAGTTTATTTAGCGCTTTACTGACCTGCATTCCTAACTTGCCGAAAATATCCAAACCCACATGGGGAACATTTACACACAAACTTTTTTGATAGAAACAATTCGTTCCCTCAATAAATTAATGATAGCCTATAATTATACCCTCACTCTACAGAGTACAAGGGTATTTATCATTTGGGACAGAAAAAAAGTGTAACGTATTGAAGGAGTTACTTAAGGCCCTAAGTATGTTTGGACCAAATCCGATTCACGACTTTTTAAACTGTTTGAGCCATGTCCGTCTGTCTGGACTTTGCAAAAAAAAATCCAAACAAATGCTCGGAATTTTGATTCTAAGAGTGCGGGTAAATATAAGTTGCTTTAATCGACTGAAACTTACTTGATTATTTTTTGAGTGTTTTTAAATAACCTTGTTTCAAGTTTTTGTCAAATTGGATGTCTATTCAAACTTCACTGCAATATTGAAGTTTGAAGCAAGGCGTATTTATACAGGTGATAGCACTAGAACAACAATAAATTCGGCAACAACAAAATACAAGTAATTTTTTGAAAGGTGAGCCATACTGTCAAAGCAAAATATATGGGATTTGACTGTTTCGGTTACTTTTGAATGAAAAAAATTTCAGTCAGCTGGGCTCCTGCTATCACCTTTATAAATACGCCTTGGTTTGAAGTTTATTCAGAAGTTTTAGGATTACATATATGTAATTTTGTATTAGAAATTATATGCTTAAGGAAAATCCTTTTGAAGAATTATTATTTCCAATCGATTTTAATGATTGTTGTAATTTACTATCATGTACGATTGATAGATTAGTGGTATTAGTTTGTACCTATTGTATTTCTTGGCGGGAAAAGATACATTCTATGACATTTCATTGGAGTCAGAGACGCTCACCAATTTAATTCAAATCGAAAAAGTCCGTTTTATGCCTTCATTTCGTAATTTCAAGTGACTCTTCCAGTAGGCGTTGTGGTGAAATTGCCGACACTTTTCAAATGTTTTTTTGACCTGTTTGGTGCAGTAGTAGTGGTACAGAATGTCGCGAGTTCGAGTCTCAGCTGGAGCGGAGAGCATTTTTTAGTGTATTTGATTGTTTGCCATGCAATTAGAAACACGACATGCATTTATACGCTCGATTTTGCATAAATGCAAAATCACTCTGCTGCAACTGGGACTCGAACACACTACCTCCTGCAATTAAAAACACTACAGCTGTGTCAAAAACGGTAACAAGACATCAACGAGGTGAAAACACGTTTCCATTAAGTGGGGAAATATCTAAAATTGAAACTTTACCACATTTTCAAGACCAATATATCCAAACATTGGACTTTTGTTCATCATTTGCACAATGAATATCTACTATGTTAATTTTTTTAAATATTTTTGTGAGACGGTCCGTCTTCGAAATTGTACATAGGACAATATTTAAAAGTAAGAGAACAGAAATGAATGACCCTCAATAATGTTATTACTATTCTTTTATTATATAAAAACATTTCAATTTATATATGTATATAAAATCAACGTGTGTCTGTATGTTGCGTATAGGAAGCCAAACCGGTGGACCGATTCGTCTGAAAAAATTACTGGATCTAACTTCTGGACAGATGATGGTTGCTGGATATACTAGGTCATGATCAGAGCTGTTAAATTTCGATTACGATTAGTAATCAATTACATTACTTTTTAAAAAGAATCGTAATGATTATATAATCCACTATTCAAAAATTTCTGATTACTAATTGATTACGATTACAAATAATCAAAAAATAATCAGGATTACTTGCGATTACTGAAAAATAATCAATAGTTAATTCCGGGCTTAATCTCTGCAA
This sequence comes from Polietes domitor, assembly GCA_947397865.1. Lineage (NCBI taxonomy): Eukaryota > Metazoa > Arthropoda > Insecta > Diptera > Muscidae > Polietes > Polietes domitor. The sequence continues at coordinate 3,792,909 of OX377622.1, read as the reverse complement.
AACATTCACCCATTTCGTTTTGATGCTTGGCGTTAGCACTGTTGCCGTAATTGCGATATTTGCCTCAAAAGTAATCCAAAATAGTCAAAAGTAATCAAAAGTAATCTTTTAAAGTAGTCGAACTCATTTTTGATTACTTGTAATCGTAATCAATTACTAATCGTATAAAACTGAATGTAATCGTATGGTAATCATTACTTCTACTTAAAAAAAAGTAATCTAATTACTAATGATTACGATTACTAATCATTACTTAACAGCTCTGTTCATGATAAGATAAATGGGGAGATACCACCCACACACAAAATATTTTAAAACTATCAAAAATTACTCATTTTATCTTCCAAAGCATACGAAGTAGGGGAATGAACCCATGAAACGTCGGGTACAAAATACTAGTAATATATATTTGATTTGAAATGGCATATTTACCAATATTTACAGAGAGCGGCAAATCCCGGGACATTAAAAAAATAGGGTGGACCATTTAAAATTTTAAACTAGAATCGGCTATAAAAAAACATTGATTATTTTTTCTGGTTTTATTGGAAAGGTTGATCTTTGTTATTTAATAATGGAACACAATATCATTCATATGTCTACCACGACTGACTTGGCAGTAGCTCATCCGATCAACCCAATGTTTCAGTACATGGCCCAATGAAGCCGCCAACCCAAAATCCACAACAGTGATTCGTTGTGGATGCATTGACTTCTGGGTGTGGGTTCTCTGAATTCCATATGCGGCAATTTTGCCTATTGACATAGTCACCGAGATGAAAATGAGCTTGGACACGAAATTTGTCCACGTAAATTTCTTACAGTTTGCGTTATTGACTGACTACTTTGGAAGTATGGTTTTAAAATTTCCCAATTTTTTTTTGAACGTATAGCGTCCCATTTTGCAAATGTCAAACATAAACCTGAAAATGGAATTAAAAATGAATGTTATTCTGCCTTTCAAAGTCAAAGTAATCGGTACTTCAAATTTAAAATGTTATTACAGTTCATCCTCTGCTTAGTTTCCAGCGTGTCCAACAAAATTTGGAATTAACCAAGTAAGCTTAGCCTAAATACCCACTTTGCATCTGGAACATAAGTATGTGCCGGGATCATTGAAGTGACATAAAAGTGTGGTAAATTTTGGAACTACACACACATGTGTAATAATATGCTATTGATGTCAAACATATTTACGATATGACCACAACATTTTCATTAACATTCCGAGGAAACCCATTTTTTCTTTATCATAAAACATTTTAATTATTGATGACATCACAGATACAGAAATACACGCATTAGATAAATGCACACTTAGATAATTAAATGGTCAAGGAGCAACTCTTTCCCTACCGCAGGATGACATTGTTTGTATTGTAGGGTATAATAAATCATATCGAATAGGACTGGAACTGCTGATGTTTACCCTGCGATAACATTACATGTCCTTTTTTATAAAACCGAGCGAACAACAATCGTTTTAGTTGAATCCTCTCACAGACACACACACACACACCATTCGGACATCTAATGAAATGACATGTCAACACTTGGCAGTCGACCGCAACCATCGGTGCAACAAACGGCAACACCACCTTCGGGACATGGTGGTGTGTGGTGGTGGCACACCACTACAGCCAGAATGAAATGAGTTTAGTACCCCTTTCGGTGTAATAAACATACCACAGGACACTTTTATCTTGATTGTATTCGGTTGCATTCGTAAGCCTTTCATTTCAAAATTCGAAGACGGCCTGGCGTGGTAGCCATCACTTGTAAATACGCCGCCAAACTAACTAAAGACGGTGTTCTACACGAATAAGGATAAGGCTGTGGATAAGGACAAAACCAAGCTGAATAGTATTCGTGTTACTGCACACATACATACATATATTAACATTTTGCTTAAAAAGGAACTTGAGCAAAACACACAAACAAAATTAACGTCTAAGGTCTTAATGAAAAGGACATAAAAAAATAAACCGGGCGAAACCGGATAAGAAAAGAAATTAAGTTGGTGGACCCATTGGAATGTTTATTACGACAAAATAAAATTCTATGGTTTATACACTCAGCTGGCGGAAAACGTTTTCCTTCTTTGTTTCACTCCACCCCACCCCTCGGCAACTTCTCTTAACCCTTTGCCTCCACCCACTATCCACCTACCAACATTCCCAAATGGAAGGGTTTATTTTAGGCTTTAATATACGACTATAAACTTTAAATGGGATTTTGTCCATTCAGACAAAATCAATTTTAATTTAAATTTCATTTAAATATTTAAAGTCGTCTCTTTTCCTACTTCTACTACTTGTACGAGTGATATTTCCAAAGAGAGAAGGGGCAGTGCTTTTGATAATTGTAATAAACGCATAATTAAATAATTTGTCTTCTTTATTTTGTAATAAATTTTACGAATTTTCTCTGTACGACAGCATCCATCCAGCCACCATCCCTTGTGGTAGTTCCTTGCACTTGAAATGACTGAATGAAAGTCGAAGGAAGCGAACACAAAAACATTCTAACGGCATAGCTGCCGTCTAACAAGAGTCCTAACAATGCCAGCCAGCATTTAACCTGTAGACTCGAAGGTGACCATGTTTGGTGCAGGCTTTGTGTTTGAAGTTCGTGAAAAAAATTAATTTAAATTTTGTGTCGAATTATGTGAACATTTCAGCTTCATTCACAGCCTCGATAAAGAATTCTGTAAATAATCTGTAAAAGAGCTTATAATTGATTTCAGGTACGATCCAGGCGTATTTTTCCCGATTTTCGGTTCTGCTATAGGTTGCGGCATATCACAAAGTAACATTGTACGATTCTATCTCTGTCCTTTTGTCATTTAAAATCTCTGCTAAAGCTTCAGTACCAGCTTGACAAATAGTGAAGCATCTGTGATAAGACCACCATGGAGCAGGTTTCACACTTTATGTACTGGTTTCGGGTACAAATCTGACACTAATCTTTATATTTATTGCCCATCATCGACTGGGCACCCTTCCCAAGATGTCATCATTATTATTTCAATTAAAAATTATAGCAATAATTTGCTTTTGTAAGCACCCCCCACAGCAATACATATTAATTTTTTCCACACGAACATATTCTTATAATCTGCAAATGAATGACTGAAGTGAAGCTGAGATGGTGGTGCGAGTTGTTGTCTCTATATCACGAAAGCCAGGAAATTCGACGACGACGATGGCGACGACCCTTGCGAATGATGAATACGAAATTCTTGTATGATGATATGGCAATCATTACAAAAGCGTTTTATTAAATTCTCCCCCACACCCCTGTCTGCCGCTTCGTAGCCATTATTTCGTATTCCATTCATACACATTGTCCTTGTTTTTCTTTACGCAGCACACTAAAGTGAGAATTGCTCGATATTGTCTCCTTTGGCCGGGATCAAAGGAGGAGGATGAATGCGAATGTATGTATATTAGGGCGTACCTCAAAAAAAAAGTTCGCCGTACACCTTCGAATATGAAGTATTATTGAAAGGTAGTTTCAAAAAAAAAATTTTTATTTTTTTATGCCGAACGTAGGGGTCGCGCTTTTACATTTTTCTATATAACTTGTATTTATAAACGGATTTTAAAGTGTGATACATCGATGTTTTTGTCTCGACGAGGCCGATTTTTTTGTCTTTGAAGTCATTGAGCTCAAGCACCCCCTTCTGGTACTTACCCATCATTTCTCAGTTGCTACTACCCTAATGTACCACTCTAATAATCGAAAATTAAAGCTCGCATAAAATCATGAATCATGTTTGAGCTCAATGACTTCAAAGACAAAAAAATCGGACAAAAACATCGATGTATCACACTTTAAAATCCGTTTATAAATGCAGAAGTTATATAGAAAAATGTAAAAGCGCGACCCCTACGTTCGGCATAAAAAAATAAAAAAAAATTTTTTGAAACTACCTTTCAATAATACTTCATATTCGAAGGTGTACGGCGAACTTTTTTTTTTTTTACTTGTAACCTGGTACGCTCTAATGTATATACATACAAGCAAACCCACATGTACATTAGTGTGTCCGAAAATGATATGGAAAAAACACAAAGTTCTTTTAAAAATATTTCATCTCCTTGTAGAGGCCGGGTTTGATGTTGAAATCATGATCGTGGTAGTCTGCAGCCAAGTAATAAATGTCACCATGCCATTTGTAAATAAATTTGCATTCTATTATAGCAAATAGAAGAATAGAATAGAATCTATAGAAGCAAAATGGTCTTGACCCAGGACAATATCCCAGTTCAAATCAAATATTTCAGATTATGATAACGAGATTCCTTCATAGTCTGTATGCAAAATTCATCATCAGTATTACCGATAGATTACAGACTGTCGACTTCACGTAGAAGTGCTGCAAAATATTAATGAATTTATAATATTTTTGCTAATTGATATATTTGTTAAATAAGTAGTACATATGTATTTATTCATATGTATATATATCAAAATAATACTAATTTTATTCAAAAAACTGTAATCTTCAAAAGAGCATGCTTAAATATCCTAAATATTAGAAATTAATGCCAGAATTTTCATTCGCTGTTAGATAAGAAAAATTTCCCTTTCACCAATTCCAACCTTTAACACAGTCACACAGGAGCATGTATGTACATTAGGCTGGGTCGCGGAAAAACAATTTCCAGTCATTCCACGAAAATAAAGTTTGGATTGTTTAATGATTTATAGAGAAAAAATTGGGCAAAAATGCAACATAAAAAATTACACGGGAAAAACATGATTTTTAAAGGTGTTTTCAGGAGCGTTTAGCTCACAGATGCCTTGACCCAGCGACGAAATATTTTGCAGATCATCATTAAACAATACAATCTTAATTTTTGGGAGGTGAGCGCAGCAATTTATTTTCATGACCCATCCTAATGTACGTTTCAGCTACAGCCGATTAGTTGGCTCCATTTCTATCCCCTTTTTGCACAAAAAGTACGAATTGCAAAAATCCATTATCTTTCGATTGTACGATACTAGCTACAGCCAGTTGCTTGGTACGAGTTTGAATCGAATTTCATGTTTTTCTATGTAGCCGTTTGATTGATTATCCCGAGTGTTTTCTCTAAAAATACAAATTTTAATTTAATATATATATTGTGAGTCCTAAGAATGTACACAGCGAATTTTAGGAATCTTAGCTGCAGCAATTTGGTCTCTACCAATTTCATCCCTTTTTGTCAATTTTAGCCTTAAAAGTACGAATATCGAAACATCGATTTATTTTCGAGTCTACGTAACCACAGCGAAGTATACACCGATTTAAATTAATTTCATTCCAGCTGCAGCCGTTTGACTAGAACCATCTTTATCCCCTTTTCTCCCCGTTTACCCCTAAGAGTAAACATTTTGTATGTATGTCCTTTATTTGTTTGCGTCTATACAGCCAGGGCAATGAACACACCAAACTTTATGATTCTAGTTGCATATTTTTGTTCGGTACTAATTAAAAATTATCCCTTTATCCACATTATACCCTTAAAATATTCCTTTATGTTACTTGTATATGCGATTTGTGGGATGTCCATACTAAATTTCACTCTGCTATTTATTGTAGTTGGATTGGTACGATTTTTATTCCTTTTTCTCCCATTTCACTCCCTGAAAGTATGGATCACTTTATGGTGCTATGGACGCTATAAAAGTATTGAAATTGTTAAATATAGGGTGGGACATTTAAAATTTTAATCGGCTATTAGTAAGATTATTTTCTTCAAATTTATCGGCTATTATTAAGATTATTTTCTTCAAATTTCTGGTTATATTGGAAAGGTTCAATTTTGTCATTTAATAATGATCATTCATATGACTACCACGACTGGCTCGGCAGTACCTCATCCGATCAACCCAATTTTTCAGTAATGATGCCGCCAGCCGAAAATCCACACCAAACTGTGACTCGTTGCTTTCTCTATGATCACGTGCCGGTTCTCTGAACACCATATGCGGCAATTTTGCTTATTGACATAGCCAACGAGATGAAAATGAGCTTCATCTGAAAACACGCAAAATTTCCACTTTGTTCGAGCGTACAGAGTCCCATTTTGCAAATGTCAAATGAATGTTACTCTACCTTTAAGAGTTGAAGTAATCGGTAGTTCAAATTTAAAATGTTACATGGACCACCCTAAGTAAGTACAAATCAGAAATCTACAGAGCAAGTCTCAAGTAAATTTCTTGCTTGACTTTGTACATCGCCTTCCCACGATAGAAGAGCCTGTATGTCCGTAGTACACATACAGGCTCTTCTATCATATTCTGAAATACTTCTTGTTTGACCTTTTAAATACTTTTTCTATTTTGTTATTGTTGTGGTCGGTCACACAAATAAAAGTCGAATATCTAATTTTTTAAATTTGCCGGAATATTTATAGAACAACAAAGAATCATTGTTGAACAATACAAGCTTTCGTAGTTCACTATTAAAAAAATTTAAAATACTTTGTGTTTTTGGGCCACACTAATGTATACGAACATATGTATGTTTGCGTGTGGGCGCTCATGTCAAAGTTTGGGCAACATTTCAAGACTTGCCCGACTCTCTGTGTTTTTTAATATGTTTGTCCTTTTAATAGCATAAAAACACCATTAATCCTTATTTCACGGCATTGTTGTCAAATTACCACTTGTTCTTCTCTTCTCCTCTGCTCTACGCTATGTATCCAGGCCCGTGCGCAGGATTTTCCCCTGGGGGGGGGTTTTCATCTACACTCATAAAAAAGTTAACCCTATAATGAGTTAAAATTAACTAAAATTTAGGAAAACAAGTACATTTTTATTAAATATAAGTAGAATTTTGCTGAAATTTTCCAAAATCTAAGTAAATTTTTCCTAAAACCAAGTAATTTTTTACTAAATTTAAGCAAAAATTTCCTAAAACTATGTAAACTTTTACTAAATATTAGTAAAATTTTGCTGAAAATTCCCTAAAACTAAGTAAATGTTTACTCAAATCAAGTAAATATTTACTCAAACTGAGGTCAATTTTGCTGACTTTTTTCCTCAAAACGAGTAAATTTTTACTTAAACTGAGGAAAATTTTATTTTATACAAGAAAAAAGGTGAAATTAAAATAAGTTCTATTTAACTAAAAAATTAAACAAATAGTTTTGCTGCAGAGTATGCCAAACTGATACAAAAAATGACAACATGAAATATTTCTCAAAAGTTTCATGATACCTCTGCCATAAAGAGTTCAGTTATTAGTCCACGATTGTAGCGAAGGCACAATAGGCGCCTTCGCAGTGGTTGTTTAGAATAATTCATAAAGTATTTAAGAAATAAGTATCTGCAAACGAATGAAAATTGGTTCTTAGATTAATATTCAAGATTTTTTTAAATTTCAAATGTTTTTTATAAGTTCATTAATACTTAAATGTATGAAGAACTCGGCATAAATTTCAGTAAATATTTTAACTTCATTTTAGGAAAAAGCACATTTTTAAGTTAAAATTTCCTAAATGGAATTTTTTCCATACAACAAATTTCAGATTTTTTTCTCACTTAAAACCTTGAAAATATTCTTCAACGTAAGTTTGAATTTACTCAATTGTAAGAATTTTTTATTAGATCCAAAGAAATGTTTTTAAGTAAATCTACTACCCTTTATCTAGTAAATGAACTATTTACTATGGCTTTGAAAGAAGGAAACTTTACTCATACTTAGTTAATTTTTGAACTTTTTACTGGAGTGTTTGGAAACCACTCATATTTTATTGCCAGGATCTTCGAGAAATATTTTGATGCATTCGTCCGACAGACATTGTCGGCAAAATTGCATTTCTGTAATCCATCTATCAGTACACTCAAAGGAATATGTCAGTAAAAGAAAGCAGAAAGTCTACTGAAAGAGCAGATTTTCTGCTCTTAAACAAGAGACAGCAGATGGTAAAAGCTGTTTGCTGTTTTTAGCAATATATATGATACGCATATTGTCCCAAGCTAATATAAAAGAAAATTCGAGCTAAACTCGCTTATGAACGCTTATCTATTTTTATATTTTAATCAACAACAGCCAATTTTAGCAGACTGCAAACTCTTTAGCAGTGTGAATGGTGATGTAAGATTGCAGAAAACTGCTGTTATGCCAAAAAACAGCTGTAATAGCAGAAAAGTGTCTGCTGATAGGCAGCAATATTGTATAGAAAACGCATTTTCTGCGATGTACGAATTTAAAGATTCCAGCTTCATCCGTCAGTTTGGTCTCTTGTAACATATATGTAGCCAGTCGCAAAAATCGCTGCAATTGATGAAAAATCCAAAATTCGCCGTTGCAATTCCTTATATTTTAATTTTCTTCATTCATAATTCTGAAACTTTTCATATACAAATATTCCTCATGAAGTCAGCAATCATATGCCAAAGAAATATTTTGCCACCAAAATAAAGAAATATTCTCAATATTATAATAAGTTACGCCGCTTTTTCTAAATATACCTTTCACAATTTTTGACTTTATAGCCTCCATTTTTCCTATTTTAGCATGATAACTGGGAAATAAAAATGCTATTAACGCGAAATGATGGAATTTGATAGTACGATATGCCCTACATCTAGAAAAATGTTTTAAACAATAGCGTTGTAGCGAATTATAACCTTCGGTTTTATGCTGCTCCATTGTTGAATTATTTTATTTCTATTATTTTTATGTTCATAGCCACTTATGCAGTCACAAACTAACGTGCGAGGGGATAGCCAAATCAGCAAATTAAAAAAATGGCTTTAGAAAAAATCTTTTCCAAATTTATATGACAGATGACATCCAAATCTGAGAATAGTTTGGCATCAAAAACTCATTTTCGAGGAAATGGTTCATAGCCACTTTTGAATATAAACCCTCGATATATATTTTGAAGAAATATTACACAATAAAGGTCAAATTCCTCGACGATAAACCCTTCAGTTCCGCATTTTTTTATGATAAATGCAGAAAATTGGATATGCTTTTTGACAAAGTATGGGTCTAAATAGGATGTCTAAAGAGTTTTTAATTTATATAGGACATGAGTAACAGGAAGTTTACTCAAAGTCTTTATACGCATATTCCTATTAAATGAAAAATATTTGGAAATGCTTCTTCATTTTTATAATCTTAAATATATATAAATTCGAATAACAAAAACAGTTTTTTTGTATTCGATGAAATGCAAGAAGAAACAACAAGAAATTTTAATTCCAAAAAACAAATAATTGGTATTATAGAGTTTCGTTTTCCTACGTAGATCCAAGTTACTGAATTTGTTGTTTCTCTTTTGAATAATACTTTTTACATATGTACAAACAAATACTAACTCTGAAAAATATTTGACATAAGTGATAAATATAACAAAAATTTTAGCAAGTTAAAACTCATTCTTATTGTTTCGCAACTTTAAAGTAGATTTTAAAATAGAGACCTACACGCAAAGAAAAAATGAATTTCATAGAAACGAAATTTTAAACACGTGAACATCGTTTTTGAGTTTCCTTTGTGGGAAAAATTAGTTTGTTTGCGGTAAACATGTCATCAGTTGTTGTAAATGAACAAAGAGAAATAAGTTCATGTATTTGAAACAGTTTTCTTCGTTTGTCGAAATGGATTTGTATTATAATTGCAAACTCCCAAAACATTGGAAGTAACAGAAACCGTTGTTGTTGCATCTGTGATGAAAATAGGACACATCGGTTCAGATTTAGATACAGCTCCATAAAAATGTCCAATCGCAAATGTTACATCTTAGCGCTCTACAACCACCAAGCAAGATTTCATTATGATATCATAGTGATTATTATCTACACTTTTTTAAAATTACTAAACGATTTTGTTATTAAATTTCCAAACTTTTATTGCAGTATACAAGTAAAAGTCCATAGTCGAATATCAAGAAGTGGTATCGGTTAATAAAAATGAAAATTTTCTCAACAATTTGGTGTCCATTAGCGAAATTAGCACTACAAAATCTTGAAATTGGCACATTTCGTTTAGTTTGTTTATATTTTTCATAACCTTTGTCCGAAATTCAAGAAAATGTCCACGATTTTTTATGAAATTTTCGTATTTTCATGATTTTACTGCATAATTACCATTTCAGACGAGTTATTTTAAAAAGACCTTTAAAATTCTATATTTTATTGCTTCAGAAAGTCTAGAAGGTTTTAAAAATAATATGTTCGAAACCTCTCTGGGGGGGGTTTGAACCCCCAAAACCCCCCCCCCCCTGCGCACGGCCCTGTATGTATCTATCGCTGTAGCAGCCTCAGTCAACAGAAGCAATATCAACAACATCATCATCATCACCATCAGCAACCATATCATTGGCATATAAAACAAGTGTCTCCATGTCTGTCTGTCCACCGGTCTATCTATCCTTCCATTCATCTGGGTGTTTAAATCGTTTAGATCCCTTTTTCCGTTTCCTCTGCTCTTGATTTGTTTAATGTCAGCCAAATGTTGGCTGGCATTAATAGAACAGAAGAAGAAAAATTGTCGGTTTGAAAACAAATACCCAAGAAAAGGGTGCCAATGACTTTTGATATGTATGACAGAATGAATGAATGAATGGCTGAATGAATGTAAGAGACATTAGAGCAATAAATGTCAAATAAATAAACGTTTATCAAAAGGACGAGGACAAAAGAATGCCACAATACGAAAATCTCGAGCGAGTGGCGAATTTTAATAAATTTAATCATGACTTGTTGGGAAAATATCGAAGTTATTGTCTCACATAAATCAATTCGAGAGTAATTTGATTTTAGCTTCGAGTCGAATGTGAAATAAAATGTGTTTATGGTTAGCACACGAGATTTAGTTCGTGATACGAGCATATGTGCAAGCCTAGATGTAAAGCTTAGGATAGTCTGAATGGACTTCAAGACAGGCTCCTGGGTTTTGAATATTAGCTGTGGCTCAACGATATTTATGTTTTTTTTTTACTAAAAATAGTAATGAAGCTGAACGATACAAATTTTTCGTACGGACAAACTAAGTACTGGTAGTAAACCGGCAAAGTCTTCATGGCACGTATGTAGGAGATTCGCCATTAGCCGTTGAGTGAGAATATTTGAAAAAAAAAACTTTAATTTAAACGTTTTAATGACGTTTCCATTTCCCAATTTCGACGAGTGCGTTAAACACGTGCAGTCGGATTTCAGTTGTGGGACTCGTGCAACGCTGCTAAATTGCAATAAACAAATCTAAAATCGACAAATGAGATAATTTTTGTTTTCCTTGGTTCGTATTTAATTAAATATTTCATAGTTTCGCTAAATGCACAGACACGCACACACTCGCACACACAACAAGCATATGCTCATTTATCTCTGCTCTGCGATACCATGACGATGTTCGGTGTTCTTTATTAAAAAACAAATAAAAGTCAAGGTGGAAAGGAGGGGAGTGGAAGTAGAAGAGGGTGGACGGACGGCCTAAATGGTTGGCCGTGGTGGCTGTGGCGGCTGTGATGTTCATGATGATGATGATGATGCCGTACACGCACAATTACACAGCCGCACAACTACACACATACACACGCACACCACTTCAAATGACAAGTGTTTAGATTAGCAAACGGATATCCGAGTATTATTATTCAAAATACACACCCAGCCACCCATGCACAGGGACCGGGACAAGCCAAACGAATTGTGTAACTCGTCCTTTTTCGGGTGACTGGGTGGGTTGTATTCGTATGTAATAAAAGGGGACGTTGGCAAGGATGAATGACGTTTAGAATTTTATTTGATTTTTAATAAAACAGGTGCTCGACCTTTTCCACAAAAGTTGTCCTTACGCATCAGACACACATCCGCACAGCCAGCCACCTTCACATTCATTCGTAGACTACACAACCATACTCACTCGTGGTTGTATGGACAGAGCAAAGAAACCATCCATTCAGCCAGACAGTTCATTTTATTCGTTTCCCTGGCTATTCCACCCTTTGTGTCCCTTTTTGTGCTTTACGCACAAGCGTGCCAAATCAAAGGATACAAGTTAACAGAGCCAGAGAAAGGACGTTTTTCATTTATCGTGTTGCTGAAGTTGTTGTTGTTTTTGTCGCTGTTCCTTGGTCTCATAGTTGTGAATCATTTTTCATTGTAATTTTAAACGTTTCAATATGCCCAACAAGACACATTTTCAAAACCTCTTCCTTTTCGCACCCTACACTACTCTCTAAAAGAGGCTAGCTTCATGTCAAATGTTTGTAATGTCAAGCTAGGGTCACTTTGTGTATGAATTTAAGTTTGGTCGAAAAAAAGTGTTTTCTTAAAAACGGCGGATGCATTTCAGTTCAGTCAAAACCCTTTTTTTGATCAAGTCTTAACCAAGATGAGCTAAGAAAAAGTTTGAGCTAATCCATTTGTGTGGAGCTTGACATCTATAACTGTTGGTCGATACACTTGAAATATATAATATACGTCTGAATCTATTGGCGTTTTTAGTTTTTCTATTCCTCATCCTGTTGCCTATTTACAGGACTACAAAGGATACACGTTTTCAAAAAATATTTTAAATACCTATTCGCTGGTATGTTAGTCTGAAAAAGAGAGAATATTAACAAAAAATTCAAGTTCCCCCTTTACATATTTAGATAATTCATATTTTACTTTTTATGAGGGAAGACTTTATGTGGTTTTCAATGCTAAACTAATAAATATATATCTATTTATACCCGTCGTTTTAATGTGGAACAGAATAGAATTTGATATAAAAAAGTACTGATTATTTTTTCAAATTTCTGGTTTTATTGGAAAAGTTGAACTTTGTCATTTAATAATGGAACAGTACCTCATCCGATCAACCCAATTTTTCAGTACATCCCAAAATCCACACCAAACAGTGACTCGTTGTGGATGCATAGTCACGTGCGGTTTCTCTGAACCCCATATGCAGCAATTTTGCTTATTGACATAGCCACCGAGATGAAAATGAGCTTCATGAAGGCTGTACTGAAGGCCGATATCTTCTCGAAAATTGTGCACATAAATTTCTTACAGTTTGCGCTAAAGACTCACTACTTTGGAAGTAAATTTTTAATATTTCCAATTTTGTTCGGGCGGTATACCGCGGTACCTCATTTGTCAAATATAAACCTGAAAAAAAATGAATATTCTACTATTCAAAGTCAAAGTTATGGGTAGTTCAAATTTAAAATTTTGAATGGCCCACCCTATATTAAATTTTAGGAGGAGGCTCGGAGTTCGAAAGAAATATATAGCCGAAATATTTTTGGGGTATTCACAAGTCGTTTTTATGCAAACCGATTCGATTTAGAGTATAGATTAGAGCGCCCCGGTAGTCGAGTTGGTAGCGTGCTCGGCTATCAGCGTGGGGGTCGTGGGTTCGATTCCCACCAAAGGCTCTGGTCTGTCGCTGCAATAACTAGCTAAATACAATGGTCTTAGTCACCACGGCTCAATCCCTGGACCGAAAATTAGAATATAAATTTACTTTGTATTGTAATTCATAATAAATAAAAATAAAAATAGAGTATAGATTGATCCGTTTACAACCACCAGCTGAGAATGCCCGTTCGGCCGTACATTTTCTGTCCATCGAAAGATTATTAACCAATTGCACACAGTTCTTATTCGATCGCAATCAAAGTGGGTAAAAGGTCTCTCTAATTTAAGTGAATTAGTTCAGAGTTAGTATAGGGTATAATTCCGTCGACTCTGCCCGACTTTAGTCGTATAGTCGTAACAGCAACGACAGCAGCAATAACGGACGGATGTACAAGGCTTTGAATTCTTCATACCCGAAAGTTGACGGCAACCATAAAGGCCATGCGGGCTAGGGTTGGGTTTGTGCGATTCCTCAGAAATGTGTAGACAAATGATTTAAATTAATTATTTATTTGTTTTGTGTGTGTTTTTTACAGCGACTGAAGTGATTTTGTGTCCTTTTTACTTTGTAAACAACCAACAAAAGCACAAATCACTCATATTTTGTACTTTTAAGCTATTTTGGCCACATATTGATACAGTGACCACAATAAAGAGTGTCCAAAGATTTGAATATCGCAATTTGTTGTTGATGACAAAAAAACCTATTGTGCTCCCAGCAAAAACTCTCTCATTGGCCAATAACTTTGGGGATATACCAAAAGTAAAATAATTCATCAAATACAAAATATATTCATCGAATCATGTACTTTCATTTAGAAAAATAATACATGTATGCTATTGTATATATGTAGGTCTGACGAACCACTTTTTTGGCCAAAACTAAAAAAGACTGCTTTATATGTGTTTGTTGGGGATGAAATTTGGCACTTGGTACTATATTTGGCTCAGAAATTCATATTTTGAACCTCATAAGTCCAAATTTTGATATAGCCCCCATACAAACGTACCTTCCAGTTTGAATTCGGAACACTCTAAAATCCATGTTTAACAATGGATTTGAATGATACTCTGAAGTGTTTTCTACGAAAGTGCATCAACAAAAAATAGAGTTTTGGCCAAAAATTTTTTTGTCAAAATGTATTAAAATTAATTGAATACTTTGCATGACAACTCATTGGTTGCAGCAACGAAACTTATATCGTTGCAGCAACAATTTATTCGTTAGTGCAACAATCGAAGACACAAATTATGTGTTTTTCTAGTGTGTGTGTTTTTGGGATGTATTTGATAGTAATTCTCATTCACGTTGTGTCGTGAATGAGAATTCGAGGCCGTGACGAATTTTGTTTTTGAAAATCAAGTAACGTCGGCGATCGTTGATGCAACGAAAATGTTTAATTTAATCCCACGAATATTTTCGAAACCACATTGTTTCATTAAGGAAACCGCGTTGTTGTAGCAACGAAACAGAGTTCTTGCAGCAACGAATCTGAGTTCTTGCACCAATGAATTAGAGTTGTTGCAGCAACGAAACAATTGTTGCAGCATCGAACATATTCGTTGCGGAAATATAATTTCCATTAAATCAAGAATCGTTGAATCAACGAAACTTTGTTCGTTGCAGCAACGAACGCCGACGTTGGTTGACTTTCAATGACCAAATTCGTTGCAGCAACTTACAATTTCGTTCCAGAGATTTCGGGCCAGAGATTTTGCAATTGTAAACTGTTGGTGGAAAACATAATAGGGCGGTTTTTATTTAAGACTTGATAACTAAGCTGCGATGACAAAAACATAAATAAAAAGTTAAAATTCTAATCATAATAAAAAATTCCTTTTTAAAATGGTCGCCAATGTGTGTATGAAAACTAATTTTGAAAATTAATTTTATGTTAAAATGGACTTAGTCTGGATAATTATGCAGTGTAAGGCAAATTTATGGTTATCGAGAGTAAGTACAAAAAATTCAACACAAAATATTTTTTCGAATATTTCTTTTGATACAAATATTTATATTGTAATTTTATATTTATGTGTAGGGGCAAACAAGAATTGTAGGCCGCTACATATTGAATTTTCGTACATGTAGGTATGGTGCTTACAAAAGTCATCTATAAAAATTTTGTTTGTGTTGCCACGCCCACTTACAGTGGGATGGTAATAGTTTTTTGAGGCAAACTACCTTAGGAAACAGGTAGACCTTTTAAATTTCGTACATATACTTATGCTGATTACAAAGTTTTTTATAAAAAATTTAAGTTTCTCAATGCGACAGTTAAAAAATTGATTGGTATATAAAATTTTAAATATAACTTTATATACACTGGATAATTATATATGGACTGTAGTATAAACTGCTATTACAACACCAGTGTTTATTAAAACAGCCCATTCTACCGGCATATTAAAGTGCACCTTTTAACCATTCTTCTCATACAAGGTGGCGCAAAAGTAGTGTCATGTCATAATGTGAATTGCCTACCGTTTTGTTAGAAATGAAAATGTATTAGGCACATTATATGGTGTCATATTTTATTCTTCAAAAGACTATTTCTGAAGACAGAACTCATTTTCATTTCTAACAAAACGGTAGGCAATTCACATTATGACATGACACTACTTTTGCGCAACCTTGTATATATCGTCCAGTGGATACGTCCGGATAAACAAAGTTCTATTCCAAGAAATACAGGAAGGACTCGTAATCATACATGAAAAACACAACACACTTTACCGTAGTGCATTGCTTTTTGCAACAACATTGTTAAAATTTTATAATTTTTGATTAATTTACATATCTGTGTTAGTATTTTCTAATATACAAAAAAATATTAGATTGTGCCAACAGATGTTGTAAAACGAAAGGGGTTCCAAATTTTTATATTTAGCCATTTTAAAGTGTTGACAACAATCTGTCATTATTACTTTCTGAAAATACGTTACTTTTTTTAATTTTTGCTTCACAAATTGGTGTTTGGCCCTATCGTGCAATGTAAAAAAGTATTTTTTTATTTTGAGTAAAAAAATTATCCAACTTTCCTAGAATGGAATTGCTCGACGTGAATTCCCTTAAAAAGGCTGTGTTTCTTTAAGCCGGGATAACAAGCTGTGATAACAAAAACGTTAATGAAAATTTATTTTTTTTGCTCAAAATAAAAAATTATTTTTTCACATTGTCGCCAACTACAATATAAATATTTGTATCAAAACAAATTTTCAAAAAAAATATTTTGTGTTGACTTTTTTGGACTTAGCCTCGATAACCATAAATGTGACTTATACTGGATAATTATCCAGGCTAAGCCCAATATTTTTAATATAAAATAATTTTTTCAAAAATTGATTTCACACACACTTATATATTGCTGTTGGCGATAATTTAAAAAAAGTTTTTATTTTTATATTTATTTTGAGTGAAATTTTACCTTTTTATTTAGGTTTTTCTTATCGCAGCTTAGTTATCCAGTCTTAAAGAAAAACAACCTTAATATGAAAGCTCTATTAGATGACGTTAACAAATCGTCGCACTCACATATCAGGGGATAAGTCAGTCCCCATTTTAACTCCTTTATTTGGTAAAACGTGAGCTTTCGCGTTGCGTTTTAGAAAAGAAATCAGCAGAAACAATAATACAATTAGGAAAGGCTGAAGTCGATGATACCCTTCACATTCTACCCCATTGCAATTCAGTTGAGAATTCATGGACCGGACATGGACTCTGTCGCAATGTATGTTTCCAGGAGAAATATAACTTATTCTAATCAAAATCTATTGAAATATGTGTTTTCTTGAGCAGAAAAAGTAAAAACTGCGACATTTGCATGGACAAGGATCAAATTTGCCGCAACACCCTATATTTTAACTAGAGATAGAGAGAATATAGGGTGGTTTCACCACTGATGATTTTTTTTTTAGTTGTAATATTTATAAGGTGTTGTGGCAAATTTGAACAAAATCGGTTAAAATGTGTGGTTTCTAGAGCAGAAGCTGTCAAATCAGGAGGATTTGTATGAGAGCTAAATTTGAAGAAAATTGGTAATAAAATATGTCTTTTAGAGCGGAATATGGGAGCTATGTATAAATCTGAACCGATTTGACTCATTTTCACCAGAGATGTTTCTAATCGAAATATAAGGTGTTGTGCCAAATTTGAAACAAATCTGTCAAAACATATGGTTCCGAGAGCGCAAAACGTCAAATCGGGAGCGAAATTTGTATGGGGGCTATATACAAATATGAACCGATTTGCTGCAAATTATAGCGTCCGTTCTTAGCCCGCAAAACTTAATTGTGCCAATTTTTGAAAGGATCGGACAATAATTGCAACCTGTGCTTTGATTAGATGGATGGACAGACATACGGACGGACGGAAAGTCAGATAACATGCCGACCAATTTGTTTCAAATTTTGAAACAAAGACTTTCCAAAAATATTGGGGCTTCGGACAACATAATCTTGCCCTCATTAAAGGTACCTTTGATATTTGTACTCTCATGTTGGATATATACATCCGATCAATCCGCCTATACGTTCAATTAAAGTTAATTATGATGGTTAAAAATGTTGGGAATTTCGCTCATTTATAAATAAAGTAGTTTAGGAAGTCTCCAAAAAATTGATTTTTTCGACCTTTTCTTTTCTTTTAAATTCAAAATCTAAATTTAAATTTAAGAAAAGTCATGTTTTTGTGGAATATATTGTCTTTTCATGTAGCTATTTGTATTAATATTGGCTTAGATGAAATTCCAGAGTGTTCGACCTTGTCATATTTTGCGAAAATATTATTTTAAACACCCTGAGTATTATGTAACCGTACAAGACAGTCATCCTGTTCGACTGGGCTTACTAGCTTAATTTTTGTATGGAACTTACTCGCTTAACAAGAAGGTAGCTTACTACCAAAGATAATGGAAATATATAGATTAAACAAAACTCTCAGAGAAATGCGTAGTACGAAGACAATTATTTAGATGGCACTGAATATCATTTTGGAGAGAAAATTTCCCTTTTTTCTAAAAACTGCAATAAATAAACTGAAGTGTGGTATTTGACGTAGAGTCATAAAAATCATTGGAAGTAACTTTTACTTCATTCGTTTTCTTTAAATTTTCAGTATTATAAGCGAAAGAGAGTACAAAATTGAGTGAATTAGAATGTACTTTGAGTGAAATATAATGTACTTTTTACACATTCGCCACCTAGGGGTCATGGCTGCAACTACAACTATTTTATCTATGTATTTCCATTATCTTTGTTACTACCAAAGATAATGGAAATATATAGATTAAACAAAACTCTCAGAGAAATGCGTAGTACGAAGACAATTATTTAGATGGCTCTGAACGGCATTTTGGAGAGAAAATTTCCCTTTTTTCTAAAAACTGCAATAAATGGAAAATAAAAGCGAATTAAATAAACTAAAGTGTGGTATTTGACGTAGAGTCATAAAAATCATTGGAAGAAACTTTTACTTCATTCGTTTTCTTTCAATTTTCAGTATTATAAGCGAAAGAGAGTATAAAATTGAGTGAATTAGAATGTACTTTGAGTGAAATAGAATGTACTTTTTACACATTCGCCACCTAGTGGTCATGGCTACAACTACAACTATTTTATCTATGTATTTCCATTATCTTTGTTACTACTGTCTTAACTGTGTTACCAGATTTTTCGTGTTAATCCATATACGAAAAACCAATGTGTAGCAACGTTGCCAAGTTATCAAGTTTCTTAATTGTAAGCTAGTAAGCCCAATCGAACAGGCCTATTATCAATATTCAGTTAGTTGTTCTTGGTTGTTTTGTGATGTCAGCGAAATGTAGATTTCATCTCGTGCTACATATTGACGCACCGGACCCAATGGGCGACTTCTGATTGGCCTCAGTTTCGGTCTTTTTTCTCGATATTGATTTTTTTCCAACTTATAATTGATTCACTATTTATTTATCTATATCTAAATTTTTGCACTTTCCTTTCGCATTTGTTTTTTTTTCAATACTGGAAAACCACCTTGTTTAGTATTAATGTCCAGTTTTTGGGTGGTTATTTATAATAAAGATATATTTAAATCACTGGCAAAATCAGTGAAAAAACATATGTATGTTTTCAGTCATTTAACTAAATGTGGTATTTAAATACGCACTCAAGAACTGGACATAATGCCGACAAGTGTCACTTCCTTCCTGAAAATATTTCACCTTAACGTCTTTTAAATGCACCTCTATTTAAAAAAACAATTCATGAAATGTCACCATTTATAAGTACCCGGTACTAAAGGACACATACATTCATTCCCCAACACTAGAATTTACTGCTTTCAGTTTTTCAATTAAATCAGAGTTGCATTTTCGTTTTCATATATTAGGGCTGTTTTTCTTTAAGCTGAGATAACAAGCTGCGATAACAAAAACGTTAATAAAGTTATTTTTTTACTCAAAATCAAAAATTATAATTAAATTATCACATTGTCGCCAACTACAACATAAATATTTGTATTAAACAAATTTTCAAAAATATTTTGTGTTGACTTTTTTAGACTTAGCCTCGATAAGCATAATTTTGATATACACTGGATAATTATCCAGGCTAAGTTCAACATTTTTAACACAAACGCACATTGATATTGCTTTTGGCGAAAATTTTTAAAAAATAATTTTTTAATTTGAGTGAAATGTTAACTTTTTATTTAGGTTTTTGTTATCGCAGTTTAATTGTCTAATCTTAAAGAAAAACTGCTCCATTTTTATTTGTGAAAATGCAACACTAAAGGCTAAAACACATCCACAGTGTACAAGTGTACTTTTCATGTTTTCAGACTTTTTCAACTTGTTGATGCATACTTTTGGGATGATTTTTTATTGTGTGCTCCTGTTGTTTGCAAAGTTAAAACAATTGCAACTTTTTGAAGCATCCTTTGGGGATATACATATGTTTCTATAGTGTGCTGCTTAACATATCAAATTTATTCGTTTATATTTAAGCAGTAGAAACTGTCCAAAAAATAAAGTCAATTTTCCAAATTTAACTCAATTTTCCAAATGAATCGCAAAAAATTAAAAACTCAAAAATTTAAACTAAAAAAGCATCAATTGTGCTTTTAATTAAATTTAAGAACCGTGAAGTGCATGTGTGTTTGTCTTCAATATTTTTATCTAAAGGCTAGTATTTTAATAACAGTACTAGCCTTAAACATATGATTATACTCCGTTTACTTTAAATCAGAGCATTGTAATTCTACAAATTGTTTAACTTTCACTAAAAAGCAAAATTTTTAATTTAGCTAGATCTTTTCTGCCTGGATTCATTATATTCGAACTTGAGTATGTTCTAATATATGAATTTATTATATCGTTCTTACTGCACTTCACTTATGAAATTGTAGTATACACAGCTTCACTGAAGCTGCTGGAAAATATTTTATTAAAATTTTTAATTATAAAAATGTATTCTCGTGTGTGTGTAAAAATTGTTAACATTAACATAGTAAAATAAATTAGAACACTAATCTAGAAACAATTTCCTACTAAGGCCACGGTTAAAATCAGAGTTCATCCTTGTCATCGAACTCGTAGTCCTCCTGTATGGGAGCATCATTGCAATAGTTTGAATCCTCGGAGCATATCTTAATATCCAAGTGGTCATCCAAAGTTTCAGCTTTGAAGTGTTTTAAAACTACGTCCTCATAATTTTCTATGAATTCGAGACACTGAAATCGAAAAAAAAATCTTAGCAACTTAAAGAAATGTGCAGAGAATATTTGACTTACGTAGTGACCCAAACTTTTGTTCAAATCTTCATCCTGTACAAAATCAACCTCACTCGATTTCGGATTCATTTTGCCATCAATCATGATTTTCAATAAAGTAAATTTACCAGTCTTTTTGTATGTAGCTCTGAGGTAGTCGTCCATTTTCTCACAGACCTTTTCCATAACTTCGCTCAGGAACATTTCCGATTTTGCCATGACTACAGTTTTGGCCACAGTATTTCCATCGGAATCCAAACGAAATCCACTTACATCGATCTTCTTCCTTGGGTCAACTTTAGCAACTTCTTCTTCTATTTCACTGACCACAGCCTTGCAAACTGTACACGAAGGCAAATTTAAGGATATTTTAAAGTGTGCCGGCGTTTAGAGAATACAAATTCTGTTCGTACTTACCATGACATTTCACATCTTCCACCGTGAATTTACAGTGAGAAGGTAGAAACAATGATGCCAAGACACAGACTATTAGGATTGTCGTTTTCTCCATATTTTCACGAAGTGCTTATTATTGTTCTGCTGCTTTTATAGAAACACTTCAACATGTGAATTAATTACGTGGCCAAAACAGTGTCCAACAGGCAGGCAATGAGGGTCATAATCGTTAGAAAAAACATCTGTTCGTAAACATTTGATAAGAAGTAGAGGAGACAAGTGATGCAAAAGTTGGTACAATTGTACGATTTTTGGTACAGTTTTAAAAAATAATGGTACTCCAATGACATATGTATATGGTACAATTTCCAATTATCGTTTCAAGCTTTGGGCACACCAACGTCCTGACTTTCTTGGACAGCTATTTGGGCAACCCACAATATTAGTACACACATAACAAGCCGGAAGTTGAGAAAAACACAGCGCCGAGCAGAGAAAATGCCGACAAAATTAAGAAAAATATTGTACTTCTTTCAAAACTTCTACCCAATAGATTAAAACCCATTTTCTCTATTCTTTTTGAAAAAAGTGAAAGACCGAACGTATTATGGTACAACAAAGGGCGAACAAGTACATTTTAATAATCCGCGATGGTAAAAATAGACATTTTGCATCTTTGGAGGAGATGCCAGATGTTCACAAATATTGGTTCTCATTGAAATCGGATTTCTTCAGGATGCCGCCTAATCAAAATGCGCTCCGTGTATCAGTCTTCTGAAATTGCTATAGAGTAGCCGAAAGACGGACGACGTACACGCAAAACATTTTCGTAAAGCGAGTATCTTGTTCTCTGAAAAACTATACAAAACTGCAACACGAAAAAAATACTTTTAACGGATGTATGAATCTACTAATAAAAATAAAAGTCAATTTCATTTACTCGCCTCTCTTGATTTTTGCATACGGAGCATGGAACGCTTTTCGACTAGGTTGCCAACCACGCACAAACGAATGTATGTGGCAATTCTATATCAGTGATGAAAAATCTTGTCTTCGGTTTTGTACCATCGAGAATACGATATGATATAAATATATATAAATAATGTATAGGGTGGGTCATTTAAAATTTGTACTTTGGCTTTGAAAGGTAGAATAACATTCATTTTTAATTTCAGGTTTATGTCTGACATTTGCAAAATGAGTCGCTAAACGCTCCAACAAAATAGGGAAATATTAAAAACTTACTTGCAAAGTAGTGAGTCTTTAAAGCAAACTGTAAGAAATTTACGTGGAACATTTTCAAGAAGAGATCGGCCTTCAGTTCAAGCTCATTTTCATCTCGGTGGCAGATGGGGTTCAAAGAACCCACACGTGACTGTTATGAAGCAAATGCATCCACAACGAGTCACTGTTTGGTGTGGTTTTTAGGCTGTACTGAAAAATTGGGTTGATCGGATGAGGTACTTGCGAGCCACTCGTTGTAGTCATAGAAATGATATTGTGTTCCATTATTAAATGACAAAGTTCAAACTTCGGCGAAAATTGGATTTTTAATAAAAAATATGCGTAGAAATGTGTTGGTCTTGATATTATACAACAGTATGTCTCAATGCACTAAAATTTAGTTTAATTGTTTAGGCATATGTGTACAGCTGTAGAGGTTTTATTTGGGGTATCGGACAAGTGCCTAGCCCACGGTGTCGAACGTTAACGTTCGCTTACTGTCGGTCGCATAGAAAGCAAGCAAACTACGCATGTATGATACGAAAACAACAAAATCATCAGTCTTTATCGTGTCAGCACACACGAAGCACAAACAAAAGTTCACCACCAAGATAATAGATGTAAATCTATAAATAAAAAATATTTTTAAAAAAAATCACCAGCATTTTGAAAAAAATGATGCGAAAGCTCCCCCTCTACCCTAAAACCTTTAAATTAACATTTTGGGCAACACGTACCTATCCTAAAATACCAAATATTTGGGCAAAAACGTGTTACGCAACATATTGAATAGTACGTTTTACATACTCTGCTGTTGCCCCAAATCTTTGTGCGAAACGGCTATTTGTGTGTACGTCCAAAAATAATTGCAAAAAAAGACGCTTTGCATTTGTGTGGCAACATCAGATTATACATAACGTATTAACTCACATTTTGCGCAAGATGTTTTTGCCCAAATATTTGGTGTGTCTAAAACCCCTATTAAGGGGTGTTTAGACGTAGAACTGTTGGACAAATATTTTGAATGTGTGTGCGCTTTTTGTTATTGTGCAAAATTTTGAATAAAAATCAAATGTATGTGACGTTTTCCATGCGTAAAGCGGAAAATAAATTTAATTTTTCGGACGAATTAAAAAACCATGTTGTCACTTAAAAATCTCAGCTATAATGGTTTTGTGCAAATCAATTGTGTATGTGTGGTTGTACATCAGTTGTATGTGTTGAATTAGTATTTTTGTGTAAACATAAGTTTGTACAAATATTTGGTACGTCTAAACACCCTTATAGTTGATGATAGCTGCCAAATCAGCTGCGGCTCCGACTACGAATTACTGAGGCGGCGGCGGCTTGTTTTTCAACAGACTTCATTCTCTGATCTAAACGGGTGTACTAAATATTTTTCATTTCACTTGGGTCTTTGGTAATCAAAGCTGAAAATCGATTTTCGACTCAACGCCCAAATTCATTCATTTCGATTTTCAAAATCGATTAAGTATAGCAGCCTTTACATTACGCGATCCAGTCGCATAGTGTAAACAAAACTACACGACTTCGTGAGAGGATCGCACGTAAATTTTGACACTGACCGATTTTATTATTTTTTGAAATTTGTCAAAAAATCCACACTTTTTGGGCGATCACGGTTATATTTCACGTGGCAAGCAAAGGAAATCAGAAATAATGTAAGCAAAAATTAAAACCGCGTTTTTAAATGTCATTAATTTCGCATTATTTTTGTGTGAGTAGTGTAAACGCAATGAGATTTTTGGAAAGTGGGAGAGGTATTATGCGATTTCTCTCACCAAATATCGTTTTACACGAGATTCGTAATGTAAAGACTGCTTAAACTTTTTTCTACATAAGAAGCACACATGTAATTTACACATGTATGAGAGAAATTTAGATTTTACTTGTACGACATCTGTCAACTCAATATAAAAAAGAATTCGGTATTTTCGAACTATAGAAGCGTTTTAAGTCTGATTGCCTCCCAACAAAACTCAAACTAATAATCATAATCAGATAAAATGTATTAATCTTCCACATTTCTTGAATCCCGCAAACTTGGCTTGTACTGTGACCTTTAAATAAAAAATACCACGAAACGTTTGAAATAACAGAATCGAAACCGAAATCGATTATGGTCGATTTACTAAAATACAAAATCGACTGCAAACAAATCGTTCTTTTAGAGCAAAAAGTCGATTTTCGACTCAAATAGAAGTCGACTTACCAAACACTAATTTCACTTGGGTCTTTCACTTCGTCTTGTGCATTAATTCGCAGTAAAATATATTTTACATAAAGGTAAGTACAAAGAAAATTTCTTCAAATGTATATAATAAAATGGAGAAAATTGTAAAAAAGAGAAAATATTTATAAATTTGTGCAATCAAATGAAGACAATGGCAAAGTATTAATTAAAGTGTGCGAGTACCAATGTGATTTCCTAGTATATGTATTAGAAAAATGAGACAACAACGACGATGTCAATTTTTTTTCTATACTCTGGGCTTGGCTGGTGGCGGAAGCAGCCTTGAAATTAAAACAAAAATCGATAAATGTTTTACAAATAACTTATTTCGGGACATTTTAAGCTTCAGACCAATAGAAACAATTTAAGTAAAGTAGAAAAAATAACGGTATTGGTATGGTGAAGTTAATAAATAGCTTGGAAAGAAAAAGACTGTCGAAAAAGAAATTGATTTGATTCAATCAAGATGGCGGCGTTAGTTGAAGAAAATTGTGTGCTTTGTGTGTTTTTGGTCTCATACGGAAAGAGAGACACCTACCTACGTTTACAAAACAAATGGCGTTTATGTGTAAATTGAAGTAAAGAAGAAATGAAATGAAAACGAATGATGAAAATCCCCGCCACTTTTTGGAAAGATAAGTCGACACGACACAGCTTCAATTTCTTCCACTAAACAAATGCCAGAAAAAATTTCACTTCATCTGTACCTGTGTGGCTGTGTGGGTATACATGCATATAAATACATACATACGTACATGCATTTGTATTCATGAGGAGGCAGAACTTTGACCTCCATTTCAATGGAAAAAGTAGAAATTTCCTTAACGAAATCTGAAAACAACAGCGTAATTGTTCGCTATTGAGAAATAGTTAAATTATTTCGCATATATTTGGAATTGAGGTCAACACCACAAATGATGTATGTATGTAGGTTGATAAAAAGGGGACGTCTTCAAAAAATAACCTCAAACTTTGCCATCATTGAAATTTGTTAGATTTTCTTAGCGAATACTCTAATGAACATCCCCTCCTCGCTTTAGGCTTAAAAACAAGGGGTGGGTTTTCCACCCCCGCAAATGCCAGAAAAAAACACCCCTAATCGTCGTCAGACGACGACAATAAGAAAAAACCCAAAATTCAGCATTCAAGACGAAGTAAAGAGAAATCAATGACCTGTTTTTAGAAATTCCAGACACGCATACACACACATACATATATTCTCCCAATTTTTGTAAGTGCATTGTATCATTTATGACGTTTACATTGAAAGGACTTTCTCCTGAGAATGGAAAACAAAGCTGGTTGTTGTGGAAGAGAGAGGGAGGGAGAGAGACAAGCACTTCTCTCAGCACACAAGTTGTGATCAAACACTTTATTCTTCTTCCATCGCATGTGACGTTGTTTATTGCTGTGAGTGATGTTCTTTCTGTTTTTATTCCTTTGTTGTACCCTGACTCTGGAAGAACAAAGAAAGTTCCCCTATACGAAAGCAACAAAACAGACAAATACATATGTTTGGACGTATACTAAATAAGTGCATATACACACACACAGACGCACAATGAATGGATTTGAAATGATTCATTAAACCACCACTGCTGGCTGGCGCTGTACGGGTAAATTCTATTAACCTCAAAAACAAATTAACAACATCATCATTGCTATCGGGCTGCCTGACTGGTATGTATGAGTGTGTCTTGAACAAAACAGAAAAAACAAAGTTTAATATTATAAAATAGATTTTTGTGCTGTTGTTGTTGGTGTTGATCTTGAGGCAATTGTTTATGGAATTGAATTTTTTTACACACATGCTCATGCACACAGAACAATGAAATGACATCGAAATTTATCAGGAAACAAAAAATGCATTGAGTCGTCGTTTCTTCGATCATACTTCTAGGGGAAAACGGGTAATTTTTCGTTTTGTGAGTCATAATTGGTACTCAGACCTTGTACTTGCGATTCTCGAGAGGAGAGAGAACGTGTATAATGTCCCTCATCAACTGCATAGATACATACATACTCGTTTATCATAACTAATTTGGATTTTTGTTTTATTTTACTTTCTTTGCAGGACTTCAAGACACCTATCTAGAAATAATATATTTAAACAGGGATTGTCGTAACCTTTAGCATATTATAACAATTTAAATCCGTTTTGAAATATTTATTTTTAATCTACGAAATATCCGAGATAACAATCCCGAACAACGTAAATAGATTTTATTTGCTGGAATTCCGATTTTTTTCATATTAGTCACCGGAGAAAGTGCCGAGATTTGAACGGTTATTTATCAAACATTTTTTGCTTGTATACCTTGTGTAATATTAAAAAATCTATAGTTCTTTTTTCTAAGTGTGATTGTGTTTTTGTTTCAAACTACGACGACAGCATTGTACCTCAGTGCTGCGCTTCTGGGACTTACCGAAAGCGAAAAGACAAAAAGTGAATTTGCCAGCAACCCGCCGAGTTGCAGGAGTTATTAAAACGAATTTTGTTGGTCCTGTGTTATTTAAAAATTTTTCACCATTCCTCATTCAACGTTAAATAGTCATTTTTCTCAGTCTTACGACGATAACCGACAGTGTTGGGACTCAGGAACCAACATTGTTCAAGTGCAAAATACTGAAAATAATTTCGCGTTGCAGGACCGCATTTATAAAACAAGCACCATTGAGGGAGGCAACAGTACCGGTGATCCAAGCATCGGAGGCAGCAATTTGAAGCTAGCAATAACGGCTAATCACGACGATACTGAGTGCTTTACCGAGAGTTTTAACAATCGAGGAGGAGGAGGCGGTGGCCAATCCCCGCCGACACCTACGGTCGGTAAAACCTTGCTCAACACCAGTGCGAATCTATTGCCAATAAGCACAGCATCGGAAACATTTAATAATTTAAGGAATCTCTTGAAGATAGACAAAGGCTCGTCGCCAACAAGCAACGGCAGTGCTGGAAACCATCAGAGCGGAGGTGGTAATCGTTTAAAAGAAATCGGAGGAGGCAGCGGCGGCTATAATAAGCGTTCGCCCAACTCAGGCGAGAGTGGTCGTAGTAGTTTGAACGGCAGCAGATCTGGAGCTCCTGGTGCTTCGGGACACTTTTCAACTGGTTATAACAAGAATTCCGCCAAAATTCGTCAACACGATTCAGAAGTAAGCCCACGGCCTCGGCGATCTTTCCAGAACGATTCGTCGTCGTCGCGTTACTATAACAAAAATAGTGACATTTTGGGAGGCTCACAAGCTGGAGGTTTAGGCAGCACTAACAATTCTAATCCTGGCAATCCGTATAGCAGCGGTAGCGGTAGCGCTGGAGGTCGCGGTGGTTCATTGAACACTAACAGCGGCTTATACCATAATTCCCATTCGGAAGGCAACAGCGGAGGAGGCGGCGGTCGACGTAACTATCAACCGCACAATTCTGATGGCGGCTATACGCGTAATATAAATTCGGGCGGCTCTGGCAGCACATACCGCTCTCACCAGGGTCAACGCTACGAAAACGGCAATGGAAACGGACAACAGCGTCAGTACGGTTCTTCAACTAACGCTGGCTACAACAACTACCATAACAACAACTACAACAATAACAAATCATACGGACCACGATCATCCGCCAATGATGGCAATGTAAACAGTTATCGTTCATCACATCAACGAGAGAGAGGTGATAGAGACCGCGACGATTACGGCACCAACGGTAGCAATAATTATCGCGATTACGACGATTCTCCAAGAGGTGTTGGGGGAGGGGGAGGAGGAGTAGGTAGCGGACGCTACACTAACGGCACTGGTGGCACAGCTAACGGTTCATCAGGCAGCAATACAAATAGTTTAGAACGTCGTTTGCCACCCTCTGCTTTGCGCTCATCGGGTGGAGAGAGAGGAGGAGGAAGTGGTGGAGCATCATACGATCATCGCGAGCGTGACCGTTCCTCGAACAACCGTTCACCACCCAATCGGGGAGGAGAAAATGCGTTGGGCGGACAACAGATATCGTCAGGACAGTCATCAAACGTAAATTCTTCATCATCATCGCGTGGTATATCGCCAAACTCTGCTGCTGGTGCAACTGCGTTAACAGCAGGTGCAGCAAGTCAACAGCCCACACCGGCTGCAACTCCACCACCATCAACTGGACGTTGGGTGCCGCCATCACTGCGTCCTCAGCATGGGCTTACACAAGCCGAAAAAAATGATGCTGTTTTCAGAAGGGTAAGTGTCCTTAGTTAGCTGTCCAACAGTGTGTTCAGCGCGCACTACGCTTATAATATGAATAGCGAATTTTCTTTTTAGCCATATTTTTCTAATATACGAGTTTGTTGTACTTCATTTTCTTGCAGGTCCGCGGTATTCTTAACAAATTAACCCCAGAAAAATTCCAAGAACTTAGCGACGAACTACTGAAGCTCGACTTGAATTCAATTGCGATTTTGAACGGTGTTATTTTATTGATTTTCGATAAAGCTTTGGATGAGCCTAAATACTCGTCTATGTATGCACAATTGTGCAAGCGTCTATCACAAGAGGCCCCATCATTCGATAAGGATCCGGGTGGTTTGAGTACGTTCTTAAGATTACTTATTGCTGTTTGTCGCAACAAATTCAACAATCGGCTAAAGCGCGACGACGAAGGAGATACACAATTTAATAAGGTACATCGTCCACAAGCAGTAGCTGAAAATGAAGCTGACGAAGAAGAACGTCGTCATTTGGCGAAACAGCGGATGCTGGGCAACGTTAAATTCATCGGAGAATTACACAAATTGGATATGTTGGCGAAAAATGTACTCCATCAATGCATTTGCGAATTGCTGGAAAAGAAAAACAAGCGTGCAGCCTCGAAGGAAGAGTTGTGCGAGGACATGGAGTGCTTGGCACAGTTGCTCAAGACGTGCGGCAAGAACTTGGATTCAGAACAGGGCGAAGAGCTGATGAACCAAGTGATAAACAAATTGGAACGACGATCGAAATCTAATGATTATCCACCCAGGATACGTTTCTTGCTAAAAGACGTTATCGAATTGCGTGAAAACAATTGGGTACCTCGCAAAGTGGGCACCGCTGAGGGTCCAGTGCCAATTAAGCAAATACGCACCGATGATGAGCCATTAATTCGAACTCCATTCGCAAATCGTAATCGTGATATGCGCAATAATCGTGATGATCGTGACAACGACAGCTGGATGGGTCGTTTATCTTTAAATATGCAACCAGGCGGCTTAAATGACATGTTCTCGGGACTGAGTGTTACTGGAGCATCACCAATTATATCACCGTAAGTAGCAATGTGTGAACATAATCTGAATTTCATAACGATTCTATTTCGTGGCTTAATTTTTTATAATTCCTCTAACATATTCTGTTTCTATCAATCAATTTCTACTAGATTTACCACTCCAAATAATAGGCCGTATAATTCCAACAATCGCGATCGCAACCAACAGGGCGGAAATAATTACAATAACAATCGCTACAATAAACATAACCAGCAAAATGGCCCCAATAACGGCGGTGGCGGCAATCGTGAAGATCGCCAACATAACAGAGACAGAGGAGACCGGGATCGAGATCGAGATCAATCGAACCAATATAACAGTGGTGGTAATCCATTGAATAAAGAATTGGCACCACGTTTCAAGCGCAATCTCATTGCACCCAACCAAGATTCTGTTGAAAACTTGCAAATGAGACCGGCTGCAAATTCGTTACTCTTCAAGGCGGCCTCACAAAATCAAAAGCTTCCATCAATGTTACCGATGTCCACGCCACCAATGGTTAACAACAGTAATTCAAGTCCAATGACTGGAGGATTTGGCAGAATGGGTGGTGGTGGTGGTAAGGATATGCAGTTGTCAAATGCACAATATCCATTACTGGGTACACCTACAACACATCTAACATCCAGCCAACAACAGCATCAACAAAATTCAAGACCATCTTCCACGCCATCTGCATCTGCTGAGATCGAGTACAAGAGTAGCAACAACAATGAGAGAACCTTAAAGAGTACTTCGTCAAATCCAGACTTTGCAAAGAACTCCTCTAACTATGGCTCGGCTGGAAATCAAAGGGGGGCTGCTGAATGTTTAGATCAGAATGAGGACAATTACGAAAAGAAATCTCGTCTGAATACACCAACTTCTCAGTTGGTCACTAAACAAGGTTCGACAGATAAGGCTGGTGCTAATGCAGCAGGATCTTCTTCCAAACAACAGAAGAAGGAAAAGGCTTTCAATAAAGATGAGGTGCTCAAGAAAACTGCCTGCTTCGTCAAAGATAAATTCTTTTATGCAAAAGAAGAAAATGCTGAAGATGAACAGAAAAAACTTGATGACGTCGTTGAAAGTTTCTTAGAATTGAAAGTGCCCGAAAAATGTATGAAGGACGTTTGCATCAATTCCATTTTGGATGTGTTGGAAAAGGCTGATGAACACTATTTGGAACGAGTTTTAAAATTCCTACAAGGTCTAAGGAAACAAATGAATTTGAAGACTAATGTTTTGTTAGAAGTATTCAAACAAGTGGTTAAGAAAATGAATGAGAGAGAAGCTCTAAATCCACGTATAACCACATTCGTAGCAATCCTGTTGGCCAAAGGCACCGTGGGAGAATCAAACCTTTTGAAACTCACCGATATTGCCAATTACACCGATAATGGTCAGCATTATCCATTATTCTTGTTGGTGCTTCAGCAGCTCTGTAAAATTTTAGGCAAGGAACAGTTGGAGAAGATATTCAGTACTAGCAAAATTGATTTGATGAATTGTTTACCAGAGGCTGATCGTAACAAAGCCCGCTTGGCTGAAATTCTAGAAGATCGTTCGTTGACTTTCCTGTATCCTTTGCTCAAAGTACAAGCTGAATTGAGTAAGCAATTAACCACAAACCCCGATCCGTCAGTTTTCTACAAGTGGATCAAGGCCAATGTTGATGCAAAATACTACAAAGAAGAAGGCTTTATCAGTGCTCTCATGACAGTTATCGTCAAGTATGTAACATCGCAAACCAGCTTCCCCGAAGGAACGGACATTAAGAATTGTCCCGATAAAACAACCATTCAAAAAGAAGAAAGTCTGTTTGATAAATACTGCCAAATCCTTAAGTCGGTCTTGGGCCATAGTATTGATTTACAACTATTAGCCATTTACGCTCTACAAGTATTTTGTGTTAATGAAAATTTCCCCAAAGGTATTGTCCAGATAGATTTACATCCAAACATGTCTCAGATATCTAATTATTCCCATTTTTTTCTTTTAGGTATGCTATGTCGATGGTTCAAATACTTATATGAAGCTGAAGTTATTTACGAGGAAACCTTTATAAAGTGGAAGGAGGAAATATCTGACAAGTATCCTGGTAAGGGTGCAGCTTTATTCCAGGTTAATAACTGGTTGACTTGGTTGCAAGAAGCGGAATCTGAGGATGATGAAGACTAAAACAATATCGATAAAAAGAAACAATTTATTAATTGAACAACACATCTTAGATTTAAAGCAAATTAATTTTTAAACACAAACCAAGCCAAGCCCTGTTTCGTCTCCAGATCACACTATAAGGCTTCAGTCCAAATTTCACAATTCCTTCTTTATCCAATTACCATTATTTTAGTACAATTCAAATACAAACCATCAGCAACAACCTACCTAACCCTCTTTGCCCATAATAAACAGCAAAACTCATTATCTATCTAAATCCCTTTCCAAAACCAACTGTACCTTTCACCTCACCAACCATCACTTCTCTCACTCCCTACAGTCGAAATATATGACTTAATTTTGCCCCCGTAATTTTACCCCTTAATTATCGTCACATAATTTTTATTATCATAACTTAAAAAAAACATTGACAAAATTTAGCAAAAAATATACTAATTATGAGAAATAAATTTACTCCTCGAAATTTATATTAAAATGTGGATTCAATTGAAACGATAACAAACATAACAAATTTAAAATAGTAAAACTAATATTGTAATTCCATTAAATATTTAAAAACAAATTAAAAAAGAATAAAAACAAAAGCGAAAACAACAGCTAATCGCAAAATTGGAATGGACTTTAAATGCTCACACGGAAATTCAGAAAAAGCATTTCTCAAGAGTTGTCGAGGAAGAATATTAAGTTAAGATTCTACATCAGAAATTACAGGAATACCACAATATTCCACAATTCTTCGTTTCAACATTAAAAGATAAATTCGGTAAACAATTATTTCATTATTTTGAAGTACGCGCTGTAGATTCGTTGCTTTAAAATTGATGTTTGCGACTAAAACTAGAATGTGATGATTCAAAACACTACTTTTTCCTAATTCCGTATTTTTTTTATTTATGATTTTCTTTCAAAATGTCTATTTTTTAAACCAATCCAAAATCATTTGTATAATAATTTAAGAAGAAAAGTTTCGAAGGTATATGATACAAATCGATATGCCTTCCACTAGGATATTATGCCTTTGTGCATTTATTGTAACACCCAAAAGGAATCGAGATAGTTCCATTGTTCCATTAAGATCGACTAAGAATCACTTTTCGAATCGATTTAGCAATGTCCGTCTGTCCGTCCATCTATTCTTGTAATTAAAGTATATGTCGCAATTGCTGTCCGATCTTTTTTTCAACTAGAAACATCTGTGGCTAAAATGGGTCAAATCGGTTCAGATTTAGATCTAACCACCAAATAAATTACGTTCCCTCCCCCTCTATAAACCACATAATTAATCGAATTTGGAACAACCCCTTACATTTCAATTGGAAATGTATGTGGCGAATATGGGTTAGATCGGTTCATATTGACTTCGCACTTTTTCCCACTCGCGAAACCATATATTTTAAAAGATTTTCTTTCAATTTGGCACAACACCTTTTATTTTAACTAGAAACATCTCTGGTGAAAATGGGTTAAATAGGTTCCGATTTATATATTATTCCCATGCAAATGTCGGCTCACGGTTTAAGCTTGGTCTAATTTGGCAGAACATTTCACATAAATTATGATATATATAAATAAATATCCGAAATCGATTTAAAACGAAATGCAATAACCAAAAGGCTTAAATCTAGAATACGGTCACTATCGCAATATTTATTTTAGGCATTTTATTGCGTAGATCTAACCTATGTAGTTATCAAAACACGGGAAAGTTTTGGTTTCACTTATAAATTGTTGGTCATCTATTTCCACGTGGATGTCATCACACCACCTTTTTACTAAGGTATTTCAAAAAGTAAAGTGAATCCAAAACACGGGGAAAGCTATCATCTGTATATTTTGTGTGCCAAAAATATGTTTGATTTCATAATCATGTTAAAAAGAATGAAATAGACATTCTTGTTATCATTTCAATAAAAACTTCACATTTTCGACCAACCATATGCCACAAGAAAAACATTTCAATGAGGTTGTCTGAAAAGTGGTAACAGAATGAAGTATTTTCTTAAAATACATATATTTTTGTAAATTGTTGTGTAATTATAGGTTTTACACGAGAAATTCGGGTAAAACATGTTAAATTTTGATTGTGTAGGATTTTTTCACATTTACAATGGACTTTTAGTACTGAAAATCCACATTACTTTTGCTTTCCTTTTAGCAAGAGCAGGCGAAAGAATAAATGACAAAACTAATGTGAAAGTGGAAGTCATCACACTTATTTCGTGATATTCTTCCACGTTTACCGAAATCCCGTATATCTTCGATTTGCTTGGAATTAGTTTTATTAGAAAGGGCATGCCATTTTAAGAAAATAACCTAAAAATATTTATAAATTTCGTCCGATTATTTGGTTTTGTTGGACAGGGCTTTTAATTTTAAGGAAATAAACTTGAATATTTGTTTTCTGTTACCCATATTTCCCGAATTACGTGCACGAAACTTTAGATTTCTTATTACTGATATTTTCAATGCTTTGTATCCGATTTGAATAAAATTGGTTTTGTTGGAAAGGTAATTGAAATATCATTCAAAATAATATATACAAAAAAATTAAAAATTATTACGAAAAATTTTTGCAAAAAACATTCTTTTTTTAAACAAAAACAAAGTATATATCACTTATTTTTTTTTTCAAACCACAAACAATATATATAGACATTAAATAAAAAGTGTTATTCAAAATAATATATATATATATCAATAAAGTGAAAAATTATTTCGAAAACATCGTGCGTCCGTATTTTAGATTTGCTCCGTTAAATCGTACATTTAAATCTTGTAAATCTATTCCCATAGACATAAAATAATAAATGCGTGTTTTCTCTGTGTATTCAGGGTTGTATTTAACTCCAACTGTCATACTATGATTCAAAGTAACCGAATGATACGGAATAACCGCATATAAATAAATAAATTTGTTTACCTTCGTAAACGAAATCGATAAAGTTAACCTGGAATACATTTTAGACCCCCAAGACACCGGTCCAAATCATTCCAAAAATATACACTTAATAGGCGTTTAAGTTATCTTTAAGTGGTGTAATAGTAATTGCCTACCTCACTACTTGCCACACGCCAATGACTTGGCAGAATTCTCACAAATAACAAACTCATCATGGCAGAAAGTAAAGCAAATCAGTGTGGGGATTCGAATTCCAATAACTCATTTACCTCCAGCCAAGGTCAGCTCCTGGTGGGAGAACAAAAATATTCTATACGTGTATTGAAAATGAGTGGAGCAACAATGATTTTCCTGAGTGCAACAAAACCGGAATGTTTGGATGAAATTGCGGTGGCCATGAAAATGCCTCAAGATGGTCAAACCATTGGCACAACTATATATGGAGCACAAGGTTCAACCGACTCCCAGCGCATTGCCGAACAGCTGACAAGGCGTTTTGGGCGACAGTTTTTTGTCAGCTTTAATGTGCAAGTGGATCGAATGACGGCACCGCTTCTGGAAAAGCAGTTCAGTGAATATATGAACAATAACCAGGAACTGTTTATATAAGTTCGAATACAAATAGATATGTATGTGTATGTAAATAGTTAATTATTTTTTTTAATTTTCAAGAATTCTAGAAAATATAAGATAATATAGTTCCGGGTAGGAGTACACCCGAACATATCTTTCAAATTCTTTTTTTTTATTAGAACTGTACAACAGAAATAAATGATTGAGCTAGACTGATTGGTTTAGAATCTCCAACTTACACGATTTAAAGATTCCAATCTAAAACTTGTTATCGATGTAAAGGTCCTATTTGTTGTCCTTTTGTCATGGAATTAGGTTGAAGTTATTTTTGGAACATATGCGCATGTTTTGGTATGCCCCATCCATTTTAATTCCATACTGCTCAAAAATCCACCAATTACCACTAATTTTCTGTGAAAATAAAAATATATAAATACAACCCAAAGATATTAGAACATCAGGGCTTAGTATTCAAAAGCGCAGAAAGTAGTGTAGAAAATCACATAATCGGCTTTAACCATTATATCCAACATAATTGCTACTCTTAATATAATTAAATTATTCTCCTGAAAAGTAACAAAATATTTAATGTGACGGCTTTGTGCGAAATGAGCGATATATTCTATAGTTCTGAAGCTTATACATCTACAAATTGATTTATAACTTATTTCGTGGAGCCAAATGTGACTTAATTACTACAAATTTCTCTCATATATATATGTATATGACAATAAAAACGTCAAATAAAACGTCATTTGAATATAATTGTCATTTCTCCGATTTAAATTGATTTTTAAAAATCAATTTAAATCGGAGAAATGAAATATATATATACATATATAAATATATATATATATAAAGAGTGATTTTTTTGAGGTTAGGATTTTCATGCATTAGTATTTGACAGATCACGTGGGATTTCAGACATGGTGTCAAAGAGAAAGATGCTCAGTATGCTTTGACATTTCATCATGAATCGTCTTACAAACGAACAACGCTTGCAAATTATTGAATTTTATTATCAAAATGCGTGCTCTGTTAAGAAAGTTCATTGCGCGCTTCCATTTTATGGTCAGTTTAATCGACCCACTGAAGCGGCTATTCGGGCTATTGTGACTAAATTTCGCACCAAATTTACATTGTTGGACATTAAACCACCAACACGCTTACGTAGAGTGCGAACTGAAGAAAATATCGCAGCTGTATCGGCCAGTGTTAATGATGACCACCAATTTTCGATTCGTCGCCGTTCGCACCAATTGGGTCTCTGTTACTCAAAAACGTGGAAATGCCAAAATTGGACTAAGCGGATGGACCACCTAAGACGCAGCCGCGGTCAACATTTAAATGAAATTATCTTCAAAAAGTAAATGTCATGGACCAATCTAACGTTTCAAATAAAGAACCGATGAGATTTTGCAAATTTTATGCGTTTTTTTTTTAAAAAGTTATCAAGCTCTTAAAAAATCACCCTTTATATATATACATATATATATATATATATATATATATATATATATATATATAGAAAACATAATATCCATTGATTAAAAATCAATTTAAATCGGAGAAATGACAATTATATTCAAATGACGTTTTATTTGACGTTTTTATTGTCATTGTTATTTTATCCTACATATTTTATGAATAGATTTTAATTTTACGAAACAATATCATATTAAAATATTTTTTTAAACGTGTTTCTACATGTTCAGTTATTATTAATTAACATTAAAATAGTGAAATTAAAAATTGACTATATTAGAAGGATAATCATATATGCCTAGACTGCCTCTGGTAATTTTTGACAACTTTTTGATGTACATTTTTAAAGAAACAAACTGCAATGATAAAGCACCTCAAACGGTGCGTTTTTTGTTAATGCCTCGCGAATCTCTTGACATTACTATTGTTCCGAAAGCGACTTTCGCACTTGATATACATAAATATATCACAAATTGTTTTTCTTTTCTGCATTTTTCGATAGCATTTAATAGTAAACATGGTATTACGAACCCGATTTACATATAGAAATACGCATATGTAAATTTTTACCTTTACCTTTGTCTATTTCTAATTTCTTATGTTCTAAGTAGATTTTTTAAATAGAAGGTTAAAGTATAAATTGAATTAATTACCACTCCTCATGTGTAGGCATAATTAGTACATGAATTATGCATTTAATTTTCTTTATCCAAGAAAACCCCCAGCAACAACATACACCCAGCCGATCCCCTCCCCCTGGCATGATGCTTTCGAAAATTTAGACCAACATGTTATTGATCTTCCCAATGATTGCTTGTAATTGCAAATACATACAACACTCGCTACTTGTGGGAGACATTTGATAACCCACACATCACTTTACAAATGACTGCTCCTAAAAATAATTGCGTGGTAGCCACACTACCTATACGCATTCTGTCAATATGTTTTGTTGTACAATATGTTGTGCTGTGTGCGACACCGTGGAGGGTCAACTATCGATGCTGATAGTACGATGCGTTTCCATGCATATGAAGGAACGAACTTGTGTATTTATGTTTATGACTGGCTGTGTGCCTGCTGCCTTGCCTGGCTGTGCACAAACGAATTTATTTTTGTATACAAACCGCATGATGAGGATGGCTATGACAAAGGTGGACCCCACGGACCTCTCGTTCCAGCCTGCCACTCAATTATGCACTTTTATGATTGTGATCAGTGATGATGATCGTTTAGTCAAATGCACCATGTGCATAGCAACTGGTCGCGAAATACCTGCCTTTTGAATACAAAACAATTAAAATTGAATACAAAAACTTAAACGAAAATTGGTGGTATGTTTGATTTTGAAAATTTATGGAATCTTGAGTGCAACCGTTATTTTACTTGTTTTTTTGTGTCGTATGGTATCAATTTATGGTACATCGTTCGAAAACATAAATTAATTTTTGTTGGAAACCAACTGATGTTAATTACGCTTTTGTTAGGAACGTTTTGCGATATCTTACATTGACGTCATTTAGTGTCTGGACGTCTAGTATCGTACATAAAGATAACAGCTACTTTTAATAATATCATCAAAGTTTATTTTCGTTTGTTTGGAAGTATTATTTTAACTCAACCCAAATAGTTACGAGTAAAAGATACTGTGGAAAAATGTGAAAGAACTTTTTAATAAATATAGTGATTTGCGTGCTTAAGCACATGTGTATTAACACCGTTAAAAATTTCATAAGCAATAATATTGTGTTTAATTTCTCATTAGTGTATGTTCGATATGTAGTCAGGATTTTAGAATTTTCAAAAAGTGATTTGGTTGCAATAACTAGAGTTAGCTACTTCTCTAGAAAATTTAAATTTTGAAAATATCAAATTCTAAAAAATATTCAAAATTTAGAAACTCGAATCTGCAATAAACAATCGACTACTTGTATTAGAATAAATGCAATGAAACATATGTGGATATGAGCCCCTGATATTGAAGCTATACACTATTGTAATATGCTGCATATTGATTTGGGGTCGAATTACATTTTGCTATTGCAATCATTTGATATAAAGAATTTTGAATGAAGAACAAAACATTTTCGAGAAAATTATGAATATTATTCTCAAACTAAGTCTAGAAGACGAACATACACATCTCAACAAAACATTTCCATAGATAATTATTTTTTCCGAATAAGCATATAAAACCAACATATTTTTTTTTAAATTATTTTTAAAATCTGTAAAAGAAACGAAAATTGAGAAATATAAAAAGTTGAATAACTTTTTTTCTTTGCTCCATTTTCTTTCTGCATCGAAATCAGCTGAACTCCTGACTTCAGTTGGTATAGATAGTCTTTGGGGCAAGTTATAGAATGACGTGATGAATGGGACACGTGGGAGCATACATACATATTCAATTACACGTTCATCACATTGTTCATGAAACAAAATCCCGATTATTTCCTCCTTTGTGGAACATTGCTACTAGCGACTTCATTATTATATCCACTCGAAAACTGTCCAAAATACTAATAACATTATTATACGTCTAGACGAGATACTGTCATCGAAGGTATGCAAAAAATAATCTATAATTTATTGTTTTTTTTTTTGGCAAATTATTTATCACCATTGACAAATAACATACTCCAGATCAGCACAGAAAACACGACCTTTTTAACAAATCTCCGTGTGTCGTGCATAAAGAACGGTAGTAATATGAAAGGGAAATTGATG
The DNA here is from genome assembly GCA_947397865.1 of Polietes domitor. Lineage (NCBI taxonomy): Eukaryota > Metazoa > Arthropoda > Insecta > Diptera > Muscidae > Polietes > Polietes domitor. Next base: position 3,752,803 of record OX377622.1, on the reverse strand, counting down.
TTGTGACGATTTTATTACCAATCTATTCGAATTTACATTGTAAGTAGGGGCGGATTTGCATGCATTTATAATTGAGAAATGTGCGCTTAAACGCGCATTTAAAATACGCCTTTAAATGCTAGTTTATTTTTAGAAAAGTATGATTGAGAGTTTCAAAATACTTAACGGCGGATCCAAAGTATGTGGTAGTTTCGAATATCCAACACACCTTTGCTTTATGAATTCCCACAACATATTTCGGCTGTAACTTTTACCGATAACGATTATCTAGAACGATTTTACATATGAAACGGACCTATTATACATAGTTAGAACATTTAGACAAAGTTGGATGCGGAATAACTCATACTATGTTGAATGCACACTCATAATTTTTCGAGGTTGTGTAAAATAGAAGGTGAAAGTTATAGCCGAAATATTTTGGGGATATTCATAAAACAAACCTAACTTTCATTTCTCATACAAACCGACCCGGTTTACAGTACACACGCATCCCTACAAAAACTTTTCCACATTTGGCTGTTATCTTATAAATGGAAAACGTGTTCCCACATACATATGTACATGTACATTCAATTATTTACGATTTTTAATTTACACTTCTTCATAAAACAAAAAACCGATCATTTCCACCTTTTTCTATTTTGGTTACTATATCGACACGAAAACTTTCCAAAATTCTAATAATATTATTATACGTCTAGACGAGATACTGTCATCGCAAATGTACAAAAAATAATCTATAATTTATTGCTATTTTTGGTAAAATATTAAATGAACACTAACAACACTAACACACTCCCCGATCGGCAACACACGACCTTTAACAAATCTCATAAAACCCATAAAGCGTGTGTTTATAAAGAACAGTAGATATGTGGGGCGAGGCCTCCATAAGGGGGGTATATTTCCAAAACTATTTGTTTACAAACATTACCCCCAATGTGGACTTTGCACGTCTGCTTCGAAGCAGAAGGTTCTCTTCCATGGTGCTCCGATTGTCCATTTGTTTGTGCATGCGAAAAGTGTGTGGCTGTGTGTGATGTGTAAAAACAGAAAAAAGAAAGGAAACAAGTACAAAGTCTGGTCATTATTATGCGACTAAATGATACAGATAACACCCACAGAGAGACGGATTGCCGCACGAATTGAGTTTATACGTCTGACCTCCAGGCCTGTTCTTTTCCTTTCGTTGCGCTAAACAACAAGCGATGCGTTATATCAGTCTACAGAGACGGAGACGGTATTATACAACCGAACGTCGACTTCTGTCGGACGCATATTGCTTATTCCCCATCAACCACCAATCATAGTTTATAGAACTTTTCAGGGAACATGAACACCCTGTATCAATCAATCAATCGTCACAGACTGTGAAGCATGCAAGGGAACCAGAACCAACCACACACATGGTGGGGTTTTTATTTCATAGCGTTATCAGTGGTCGAAGCTATTAAAATCTACACGAAATTGAGTGTATTTATTCATTTTCTTTATACGAAATGATTATACGATTGCTGAACTGGTTTCCACTGGTTCCCAGTTTAACATCCCGAGAACTTTGGTATAGATTATTCAGTTCAGTACAATATTTTTTTCCACTCATAATAATTTCAAATTGTAGTTAGAAGTCAAATATAATGAAAAATGATGTTCCAACCTTATCAGGTTATTTCATTTCAAAAAATTCTGAAAGCTGTGTTTTTAGCTGAAGCAACAACAAATAATTCAATCTAATATAAGCTGTTTGCTTTTAGCGAACAATTAAAGCTTCATATAAAATAATATTCTACTGACTGAATAACACTCTTTTTCGCTTTTCTGAAAATAATAATAATAGAAATGACAAGAAAAAGTGCAGAGGTCATTAACGATTTGGAATCTGCCCAGAACCGGATTGAAATGTTTAGAAGCAGAAAAACAACAAGTTTCTTAACAGATGAGTTTTTTAGATGTAACTGAACAACACCATGACGTGCGGTAAAGTATAACCAATCAAGTGAAAAATGGTTTCGGACCAGCAGATAGAGTCCTGAGTGATAATAACAGTTATTTACCCAAAGTCGAACCACGAGCAATATTGATTCTTACGTTTTTAATCGCACTTATTACCAATCCCTGTCGACTGTGCATTATAACATATTGTATATTTAACCATAAAGGAATGTAGTTTCATTTTAGGATAGGTTTGAAATGTGGAATACATTAAAACATGGACCGACGATATTTCTAAATTTTTATTTGAGCTATTCCTAATAATGTCTGTGCGAAATACTTCAAGTTTAATATATTCTAAACCAATATCTAATTATTATGAAAATTACTTTAACTAATTTGAGATTTATACGTCAAACAAGTTAATGAAGTCAATAAATACGATTTTTATGTGGACGTGGACGACAAGGAAATATTAGAATTTGTCATAGTTTAGTTCCAATTTTGGATGGCAATCTTTTGACCACAAAAATTATATATATATTTTAAAGCAGACTTTTGTCATATAAAAAGTTATTTCACCCTAAGAAGTAATGTGTTTTAGAATGATTTTAATCTGGAATTTTGGTATATCAAAAATGGAAAATGAAATCGGTTGCCAAGAGAATTTTTTGTTCTTTTGAAATCGAAATAAATCCGCCCTGCCATGTCATTCTATGAATACACATATGTATGTATTTTTTTGAATGGACTTTAATCTGTTAGAAATATGAAAAAATAGTATTTGTCCTACGGGCGAGAAAATAACAAACAAGAATCCACTCTAGCATTTCTCAATTACCAGAGAGCCGATTATTAAAACATCTGAACTCATGTTTTTTCCAGTATAACTGCTGCGTATGCTTATCTCGACCCAAGAACAGGGTCCCTACAGGTACTCACTACTTTCTCGAGCCAACGTTTAAATAAGCAATGAAATATGTTTAACGTCTCCGTTGTTCTTGCCCAATTTGTTTATGGAAATGTTCTCTACACTCCACTCTTCTTTGCTATTACTAAGCAATGACATGAGCTGTAGGGTACGAAGTACAGCAGACAGAAATAATATTGAATAAACGTAGGTGTCGTTATCAATTGCCCCCCAAAGCTTGAATGTTCCGACAGTTGGGAAGTGTGTTCGTGAATTTCCCGTGATTTCAGTTGGGACAAGAACGATAAGAACAGATAAGAACCCGCCGGAGGTTTTTTGGAATACACATGCAAACGTACAAGTAGAACGTTCCATATTCATGGTGTAAAAATAGCAAATACACAAAACTGAAGCGCTTTGTATGGCACGTAGTTAACAGTTGGAAGAAAACAAGTATCTCCCCGTTTTTTGGAACACTGACTCATTTATTTGCTTGGGGGATGTCGGTACAATGAGGGTACATAACATAAGTACGATATGCCTTTCACATAACGTTGGTTTTTGGCTGGTAATGCATAAGGCTTTTTTTGCAAAAAAAAGAAAATCGTAACTAAAATGTTTTGATAATCTGATTACGGCCACCACGTTGCACAAAATGGCAAATAGCTGCAGACATTTTCATTTCAGATGTTCGCTTAATTTATATTTTAAAATATCGTCACTAAGGCGCGCCCCCCCCCCTAAACATACTATCGAACACCATTGAATGAAAAGTATTATAAATCATTTATCCTATTCAAAAAATGTGTAAATCTTTTTCAAATTATTTGCATCCAAAATGTTAGAGACTGAATGAATAAATTGTGGCCAGTTCGTGTTCGTGTTACCCGTTTAATGTGCTACTCCTAAAAGATCTGCGTTATTGGTCTTCAGGTTCAGGAAGATGGCCACCTGCTTCGGGTGCGTCAATGTGCCCAATCTTTTTTTCTCGGGCCCACCTCATACAGGGTTAATCTTGTGATCTGCAAAATCATTCATTCCACCTTTTTCAAAAAGTAAACACGAGTACATACCGTAAGACCAATGACGATAATTTAACCACACTACGCAATCACACACACACACTCATAATGAGCAACAAGAACTGAAAACAAACCCATAACCCCTGACGGAGAGCTCTCTCGCCTGTCTACGATGGTCTGAATGAGAAGGCCTAGAAATGATAAGAAAGCGTTATCAACACAATTCGCATAGAATATTACATTCGAGTCGAGTCACAATCGCATCAGTCGTTAACCAAACATTGCTAGAGAATATACGTTCAGGCAATACTTTTTGTATTAATAAAAAACTGACTTAAAAAATATTGAGAAATAACACACTTGAAGCGATTGTGCAAATATCCTTAATAATGGAAGGACAAACATTAATTTTTAGCAACAATCCATTTGGAACGCCTGCAGAGCCGTTTTATTCATCATACCATACACCGCCATACTCATTGAATATTGGCAGTAGTAGTTCATGGTCGGAGTATACCTATTATCCCCCTAGCATGAGTGAAGATGTTTTACAAATGCAACAACAGTTGAGATTTCCCACACCACCTATAACACCTCCCAGAAGCTATATCTCAGCTGCTGAACAGCAACAGCAAAAGCAACCAGAATATCAGCAATCAACGCAACATACATCTAACACAACAACTCCGCAACGCACACAATCGGTCATTATGAAAATTGGACATGACCAAAGTCCACAACATTTACCAGCCGATTTACCTTACACCAATCACACAGAGCCCAATAGTGATAATCACTTCCACCTTCACCAACACCACGATACTCCCAGCAGTGGCACTTCAACTCCCACGTCAAATAATGATTTTGTCTGCGATTGGATTGAATGTGGAAGGTAAGATATTGATATAGATATAGTATGTATATGTGTAACATGTGATGTTTTGATCAATTGTGGATTTGAGGTTTGAATTAGTATTGAATGGCATGCCAGTCTGAAGCGAGTTGTTCTGAGTGCGTTTTGAGATTCATTTAAGAGTAGTGCTTATACAAACATAAGTTTAATCTCAACTCCACAACCGATCGAAATTGAAATTCTAAATGTAGTGAACAAAATGTTGTAGTGTTGAACACAATATTAAACATGCACTTCGTTTTTCTTCTAGATATTTTGAAAGTCTTGAATTTTTGGCCATACATGTAACACAAATCCATGCTGTGGCATCACTGACGGATGGTCTCTATTATTGCCGTTGGTCCGGATGCCATCGTACTCAACGCGGCTTCAATGCCCGTTACAAAATGTTAGTCCACGTACGCACACACACCAAGGAGAAACCGCACCAATGCCATTTGTGCGATAAACGTTTTTCGCGAGCCGAAAATCTCAAAATTCACATTCGTTCGCACTCAGGAGAAAAACCCTATATTTGTACATTTGAAGGTTGCAACAAAGCCTATTCAAACTCTTCCGATCGTTTCAAGCATACACGAACACATTCAATGGAAAAGCCATACATGTGCAAAGTCCCCGGGTGCATGAAACGGTATACCGATCCGTCCTCATTAAGAAAACATGTGAAGACGTTCAAGCATTCGGTGCAAATAATGGATTCAAAAACAAAAACACCACCACCGTACCACCACCAACTTCAGAATAGTCTAGATGAATCTCGGTTTTCGCCATTGGACCAACAGCCTGACAATGCATATCCTTCATATCACCTAATAATGGCAGCAGCCCCAACAGCTGCAGTTGGACAAGATTCATTCTGCATAGCCATGGAAGAAATGTGCCATATCAGGGCGACTTTAGACTACTACAAGACTGCAGCAACTCCAGCAGATTCAGACAGTTATTGGCTGCATGATGATATCGACTCGAAACCTTCACTCTTTCATTCATCCTATCGCACACCTGAGTTGACATTAGACTTGACAGCAGATAAACCTTTAGATTTAAGAGTTAATAAACGTTGTGACGCCCTGATGGAACAGAATCAAGGTACACGCGGAAACGTGCATTAAGTATTAATTAGTATGCCTTAGAGAACCAAAGAGCATTATAAAATTCTAGTCTGACTTTAGTCTTCCTTCTTACCATTTAGCCCTTAGATATACTTTGGTTAAATTGTTTTTATGTATTTCTTTAAGCGTATCTTTCGTAAGTTTGACCTCTCTCTAGGACAAATAAAAAGACTGTGTTTTGAATTTATCGAAAGAAATATCAAAACTAAATTAAATTATTGTGTTTAATTTCTTGGAACTAGGCTTTTTTTCAGAATTTGTAATTTATACTAGTGTCTAGATGCTTCTATGCATATGGTAAAAATGGCGAGGAGATGCAAAAATTAAGAATATTGTTCAGTCTAAATCGCATTTAACGATATTCAAGGGAGCGGCGAGATTTGGTCGTTAATGCGTTACTATCCTATTGAATGTGATATTTTCAGAACTGAGAACCATCGTCGTTATAAGCGGCGACGTTATAAGTGATTTTGACTGTTCATCCTCTGGCATTACAATATGTCTAAACTATTCCAAAATTCTGTTAGACCGGTCCCACAGCAAGTCTGTATCCAAAATCCGAACAACAATTAAAGATTAATTTACATTCTACGAAATGATTTACTTCAATTGATCTGAGTCTGTTAAGTATGTATATATACAGCGTTTATTTCAATTAACAATTAGGCAATGGACGTCCATCGAAATGGAATGGTTTATCATTCAACAACAAAGCATCATCTCTGGTCGTAAGTTTCATCTTGTAATCTACCAACGAGTTAAAAGCACTAACCTTTCCTTTAGACTTGCTCTGTAAATAGTTTGAATCCACCGTGTAAATGCAGCTAATATTATGTTCCCGACAAATAGGCTTCAAACGTTGACACTGTTTCTTATAATGCGTTGACATGCGCTGTAAACGTTCATAACAGTCCTCCCAGTAAAATGCATCAAATCCATCAATGGCCAACAGCGAAACATTTTCATGATCCCACAATAAATCTTCAAGCTCCTCAAGAGCCAAGTCGAAATGTTCCGCAGAATAACATGAGATAACAGTGACCGACTGCCGTACTGCCTCCATATCGATTGGTTGAGAATTAAATGAGCATAGATTTGCCATCACATCTTCGAGACACTTCTCGAATTCATCGACATCGCGTTTGTGGCTCAAATCTATAAAAATTACTTCACTGGACTTGCCTCCACGAGATTCAGGTAAAATTGCTCGAGAAATAATACGGAACAGAAGTTCACTTCTGCCATGTCCTGAAATTTCTGTTAACGTGCCTTGCTTTGGCGAACCCGGGGGGAAAATATCTGGCCAAATATCATCTAATGAGCGTCGTCGGTCAGCTTTTTGCTTCACCATTATCTGGTATCCCGAAGCAATCATTATTCGCAGATTATTTTAAATATTAATTTAATGATTTTTCTAATTAAATAATTTTGCCGCCTTGAAACTAGAGTGCAATAAATCGATATTCGATTAAATCTTTTGGATACAACTAATGATGCCAAATCGACTGGATTTTAAAAATCCCGGGATTCAGGATGTAAAAATCGAAATCCAGGGGCTTTTCGGGATCAATAAATTTTAGTTTTTATTAGAACAATTCCATGTGGGAAAAATCTTTAGAATATTAAAAATAAATCATACTGTTATTTTATAAAGTTGGCTGCTGGAGATAGATGAAAGATTAACATTTTATGAGACTTCTATTTTGTGAATTTGTTTATATTTTGTCGTTTTTCTTTTTTTGTAATCCTGGGATTTCTATTAAAAAATTCGGCATTCACTTTTTCCTGAAATTCTGGGATTTTGGTGTTCGGGATTGACATTACTATTTACAACTTTTACAACAACGTAATAAAAAAAACGCTTAAAGAGGAAGACAGCAGTCCTGTTCGATTGGACTTACTAGCTTAAAATTAATAGAGTTGCTAAGGTGGCAACATTTTTATCGAATGGTTTTATTTAAATAAATCAGAAATAAAAATCTGCCACCACCTTACTCGGTAACTAAGAGAGTAGTAAGCTACTTTCACACTGCATGTGAAATCTAACAGAAACGACATAAGGTTGATTTACAAATGTCAGTTAGATTTCGCGTGCAGTGTGAGAAGGCTATAAGGTCGATTTTCAAATGTCAAATTTGTATGGGATCTGGCATTTGTAAATCGACCTTGTCATTTCTGCTAGATTTCACATGCAGTGTGAAAGGCTATAAGCCTATAAGAAAATTCCATACAAAAATTAAGTTAGTAAGCTTAATCTTAGCAAGAAAGTAGCTTACTACTCTGTTAGTTACCGAGTAAGGTGGTGCCAGATTTTTATCTCCGATTTATTTAAATAAAACCAGTTGATAAAAATGTTGCCACTTATTAAGTCTCTTAATTGTAAGCCAAATCGAACAGGCTAAATATTACCGAGTACTGCATGCGAAATATAGTTTAAATGAATAAGGTCGATTTTCAAATGTCAGATTCCATACAAATGTTACATTCGAAAAAACGACCTTTTCATTTAAACTAGATTTCGCATGCAGTGTGACAAGCTACTTTCTTGTTAAGCTACTATTTAATCAAAGCATAACTAGATGATAACAAAAACACAAAATATTTGAATCAGGGTGGCGCGGAATGAGCTATATGGTTTATAACTTTTTTAATTATAATTCTTTCTTTGTTTTTTCATGTATGTATGTGGAAAATTAAAAATGCTTTTACTTTTTATTGTTTGTAATTCAAAATTATTACTAATACTATGTACCTCCCTATCCTGATGAAAAAAAGGACAATCGAAAAGCCATTTCCACCATATTGGCGGACATGCCAACATGGTGGCAAATATATACCTCTTTTGGAGGAGACAGAAATAGTCGGCCTACAACGACAAAAGTATACTTATTAGAATCACTTGACGATCCATTAACATCTGTAACTTCTATAGTCATTCCATGCTCTTTGACAGGTATCATCATGTCGCGTTCATTCGGTGACCTTTGAGAATCTCGCAAATGCTTAGTACATTGTAGTGTTTTACGTATTCTGTGGAACGCCATGTGCATTTCACGAGCAAAAGGGTGGGCATCTTTGGCAGATTTTAGTGGGCAAAACGATGTGTTATTGGCCCCATCCACATAAACATAATAATAAATGCGGTTGGTACAACCAGATGAAATATTTATCGGAACAACGTTGCTAATTTCTTTCCATAAAGACTCTGTAACTTGAGACTGTAGCTCAACATCAATTCCACAGCGTAATACATTTTCTTCCATGAAATTTTCCCAATCGGAGCCACTGTCGCTATCGTCGTCGACATTTGCAATGAGTCGCTTCTTACTGGAGTCATCTTCACTCGGGGTTAAACTATGAACTGAGGATCCACCCAGAGAAGAGCACAACTGACCGTCATCGTCGTAGTGCGAGCTGCGCTGTGAGTGAGTTGCTGTGGAAGTCGACGATGATTTTTGTTTAGTAAGTGTCAAATCGCTTTTTTTAGTATCTTTTGTTGGGTCCACCGTGTTACCATCCAGCCAATGGAAATCCTGTATTTCTGGACGTTTGTTGGAAACTGACCAAAACATAGCAAGAGATTCGATGCCGCACTGAATTAAGTGATCAAGAGTCTCTTGTATTTCTTCTATGTAAAAAAGCGATGGAAGAATTTTAGATTCCATACTCAAATCAGGGGAGCTAAATAACTTTAGAATAACGGCTAAAATGAGATGTCCCCTGCCACAAACAGCCAGGAAGTATCTTTCCTCTTGGTCTGGAATTTTAATCTCATCCCATATGTATAGTTCTTTTGTATTATGTTTACCAACGAACTCAAAGACCCCACGGCAACGCAGAAAAACTTCAATGTAATGCCGCATTTCCATAGGCATCTGCGAAGTTAGCATAAAGTTATCAAAATATAGTGTACTACCGTAAATAAAGAACTCTCGGTGTGTATGCAGAGGTTCGTCATTCCAGTTGCGATAATCCATTGCTTCCATTTCGCTAAGAGCGTCAAATATCCGTAATTGTGCCTCTTTTGGTAGAGGTAAGTGACGTGATTCCTTCAGTGACTCTTCCAGAGCATATTCACATCTCTGTCGGTCCTTTAACGAGAGCAAACGAACACGTTGTATGTTGCAAAAATTTTGCATAAAATTCCGAAAATTAGTATCCTTGAAGCTGTCTAAGTTCATGTGGGGATGCATAAAACGAATGTATGTCAAAGCGGAATCGGCACGTAAGTTTCCCTCCGGCAGTGAAAGCATTGAAGAGAGATACGAGAACAAAACAAGGAACCCGTTTATGTGCCGATAAAATACAAGGTATTCTTCGCCATCAGTTGTTAACTTCGATGCAAAAGGTTTTGTTTTTAACTCCTCGCTCAGTACTGCATTCAAAGTTAGGAAGCTGCCACGGGCTTTATAAAGGAAGTTGTCAGGATCCTCTGGAAAGTGATATAATGACGATTTATGCTCGTCATTCTGATAACATTCCGGGGGAAGTATTAAAAACCCAAAAACCATTGAGTTGTCAGCCGATTTCTGAATCTTTTCAAAGTGTTGAGAAAATTGTGTATAATTCTCTATTTTGCAAATAGCGTTTGTGTTATTGTTGGTGGCACTCTCCTCAGCGTGATGTGAGTTTAAGGGACCCTGGAACTTTAGGCAAACCTTTGTCGGTTCGACAAACTGCAACAACAATTCGTCTATATTGCTGCTTCTTATTTCAATGTGATCCAAAGATTTAAACCAATCGCCTTTACCAATTGGAATATGATTTCCTTGCTGGAAAAATGCTGGCATGTCATGAACAAACCCGTCTACCATTAAACATTCAGGCTGGTCCTTGAATGGAACAACGTTAAATCCTAATATTGATTCAACAGCTGTAGATCGGCGTCCAAATCGAAAGCGGTCTGCTGCTGTAATCACTAATTCGAGAGTTTTGCTACTCTCTTCATCACCGTTAACATTGGAGAACAATATATTACAATTGCTATTTGTAGTATTCTGGACATTAGCATTAATTGATGATGGCTGACGTCGACCGCTTTTTTTGCCACTTCTTAAGGGCAGACTTCGCTGGAATTCAACTTTACTTCCTCCTGCTGCAGCATTTACCTTGCACATTGGAACGGGAACGTACTCAATGTAGAATAATGAACCATCCTCAGAAATGAACCGCTCCCAGTTTGCAACCTCTTCACTATCGCCACTGTATGAATTGGTGTAAGAGTCGTCCGTATTTGATGAGCTCTCCGTTCCTCCACAACCCTCAGCACTGCGAGTTCCTAATTTCTCAGATTGAGACCTGCGCATTATTGTGCGATTTCGTTGAATAAATCCAAAAAAATTAAATTATTAGCTAGTTGCGCATGCTAGTTAGTATAATCTATATCCGTTAGTATATTTGTGTGAGTTAGTGCTGCACAAATAGACTATTTGGTACTTGGTTAATACCAAAAATCAATACCGAATGTTTCTTGGGTACTCACTAAGTACTGAGAATTTTTCTTGTCATTAGGCCTGTTCGATTGGGCTTACTAGCTTACAATTAAGATACTTGATAAGTTGGCAACGTTGCTACACATTGGTTTTTCGTAAATGGATTAACAGGAAAAAACTGGCAACACAGCTACTTTCTTGTTAAGCGAGTAAATTCCATACAAAAATTAAGCTAGTAAGCCCAATCGAACAGGCCTATTGACTAAAATCGAAATTTCATTATTGTATTTATTTATTGTTTCAAACCTTTGTTAAATATATTTTTAGGTACGAACGATTTATTTTATACAGTATTTTAAATTATTGATACAGGTTCTAATAAATATTTCATATTGGAATGGAAATCTCAAATAATTATCACTGATATTTTTAATAATAATATTTTATCTAATTTCTAAAGAATTAACCATTGATTACAATTTAAAATTTGAAGTTTATATAATGAAACATTTCCTGTTAATCAAATACAAACATTAAAAGTTAGTAGTAACCATTTTTGTTTTCTCAGCAAATCTAAAACTGAAGTAGTACCCTTTCAAAGGGTAAATAAGTATTATACCAAAATGAAGATTCGTTCCAACGTAAAATACTTAAGCCCGAAAAAATCTTACGACTCTTACAATATACTGACGACAAATAGGACATTCGCTTAACACTTTCCCGCAATTAGTACAAGTGGCCATGTGGCCACACTCTAAGATAACACATTCAATTGGGGCATCCATGCATATTTTACACAATTCATCTGTGGGTAATTTGTCAACAGCTGTAGGCAATTGAATAGACAATGACGATATTTAGACATGAATCAATATTAAGCGTTGGTAAAACAAACCTGGTGTTGATTTTAAATTTTTCCACAAACGCCCCACGCGATCGAGCAATTCTTGCTTTTCACAGCATCCTTTGTAGTCGACTCTATGTAGCATTAGGACCTCTTTCAGTTGTTTAACGCTCAAATTCTCCAGTTGTTTGCTAAAATTATAAACCATATTATTTATACAGTCACAAATCATTTTTTTATCTAAGCACTTCTTCAATTTCAATTTTTCAATGAAATTTTTTTATCCAAATATACTGTGATATAGATATTCGAAATTAACTACATGGTCTGATGTTCAGTTCGGTCAGCAAATTAAAAAATCCACATTTGTAGTCAATGCAAAATGCAACTCGAAAGCTCCCGTCAGTTTCTGTTGTTATAGACACAATTTACATTGAAAATAACGCTAGCTTTTGCGAGGTCAGACACAAGAACATAGTCAAGTCGATTGCGAAAGCCTTCGTTTGGTATTATAAACAATATCTTTATCTCGGTTCCTTTTGTATTTAAAAACATTAAGGCACTAGGAAAAAGTCATATTTACGGTCATGGACATAGTAATGTAGCCCACAAAAAATGTAAGAGTAGTATATTTTCCACCTTACAATCCTATGTTACATCTAGGAACATCGTGGAAAAACATATATCGCTCATTTACTGCAAGAGTGACATAAATCAAAAAATTTATTTTTAATGACTTTAGTGTTAATGATGAAGAATTGTTCTTTATACATATACTGCTTCATCTTGTAAATTGACAACTTAAAATGCGCTTTCTGCAAAGTCGATTGTGGATGGTATACGATGGTATATAAATGAATAACGCAAAACTAATACTTACAAAGAGTCATAGTCGTCTAAATTTATAAATCGTGAATCCTTTTCGTAGAGATTAGTGGAGGCATCCATATCTGCAACATAGTTATAATCCGTACTTGCAACATTGTACTCGCTCTCCGGCAATTGTACCTCGCCGACTTCTGTGTGCCTTCCAGCACTGGGAGTAGATGCCCCGGCCTCAGAATCTGAATATTCTACCGATTTAGTGCGCTGCTCCAGATAAGCTAGAAACTCTGTTAACTCCAGTTTAATATCGGATTCCGACATCTGAGAACTTTCTAAATGTTGTCTCATTTTCTCCACTTGTTGTCGAATGTTGACTTTATTTTTTCCGCAACGTATACAGCAACGCCTTGTGGTGTTGCTTGTGGCTGACGCTGACAGTGTTTGAGTCTCTTCTTCTATGCGTGTGTAGGAGGGATTGCGAAGAGATGTTGAAAGTATTGTTGCATCATCGTCGTCATCATCCAGACTGAACTGAGGTCGTCTATGATTAAGATAACTTTCGGAACGTCTGCGCGTTACCTTTTTAAGACGAACGGGCGGTGGTGCTGATGGTTCTGGTTTTGGCGATGCTTGCTGGGCTGTCGATGAACTGTTGCCATCTGGTGTTTCTAGCGTTTGAGTTGAAGTTGCATCCTGCTTAAGATCTAACATTTGCCATTGGTCTGTGGTGTTACTTGTTGTGTCTGTCGTGGTCTTGCTATCATCAGATATTCCTCCTATAGCTCCCAATTCCTCAAACGATGAGTGCGACGACTCTTCCTCATCATTTATGTATATTTCCAACTTGGAGTATTGAGGTGACGGTTTTGAAGTAGAAGCCGATGTTGATGGTCCACCAATTGCTTGATCCGTTTCATCGTTGTTCAAAGGCATCATCTCTATCGTTAATTTTGGAGATCTAGTACGGGTATTGAATGTGGCTATCAATTCGTCATCCGAACATTCACAATCACCCGCATTACCATCTTGTTGGATTTGGTCGTTATTAGAAACATCCTCGCCCATCTGTTGCACGGATATACTTGTGTTTGCTGTGGGAGATTGAATTGGTGTTTGAATCGCCTGTGGCTGCGTAGGGCTTGCGGGTGTCGACGGACTTCTAACGGGAGCTTCTGATACAGGATTACTGGTACTACCCTCTTGTTGCCTGCTTGCATAAGTCGGTAGCAACCTGGTTGCAACCCTAGGCTGTTCGGTGACATTTGCCGGACCCCTGTTCTGCCCACCATTATTGGTTCGGTCCACCCTTGTTTTCGAACAGGCTTTGCTCTCTAAATTGGCAAAGGAATCACTAATATTATCACTTAAATTACTAAAGAAGTTTTGGCACGTTTGTTTTATATTATCAAAAGAATTTGTATTATCAAATGATCTTCTACCACCACCAGCAGCACCGCTACCGCCACCACCCACATCACCGCTGCTGCCATTGCCACCATTGGACTGATGTTGCGGAGTTGTGTTTTTGCTGCTATTCTTACTACTACCTCCACTGGAAGACGATTGATTGGCGTCCATTCGCTCAACGCATTGAATCACCAAATCAATCAGGTCCTCCTTTTCCACACAACCAGCAGTGGAAATGTGCTTCGATTGCAAATAGAATATCAAATCTTTGGTTTTCAGCTTCACCAAGTCGTTTCGTTGGAGTGGCCTGCGACTAAACAACATACACCTATCACACAGCAAATGTTTACGTGTGTTCACCAAGCAATTGTGGCAATAATAGCGTTTGCAATCCCCGCAGCTACGTTTTCGTTTGAAAACTGTAAATTGGACGTGACACCCCTCACACGGCATATTTAATGGTTGTTCCGCTACTCCACAAGAAATGGTCAAAATTATTACGGCAAAAAATCTTAACAATGAATCACTTTCTTCTTCTTTTTTGTAATTGCATTAAACCATGGTGTTCCTATATCAAAAATATTGATAATTTTAGTCATATTTTCTCCGAATAATATAGTTTTTATCTGTTACTATCATATTTATTTTTTCTTTTGTTGATAATATTTGTTTATTTATCAAATTTTTACAAATTTTTAGATTTTCCTCTCTGATGCATGTAAATGTAGAACTAAAGGCCTGATTAGACTATACCACAATATGTTAGGTATGTCAAAGTGTGTGTGTGTCTACAATAAAAATCGCACAGTCTGACCACGATTGGGAGAGGAATCGAATGCAAATTTTGTCATTCTGTCAGACTTTATTTTTGTGAAAATTTTCAAAAAATGATTCAATCAGTGATGTATTTTATAGGGAAACAAAAAAAAAAACAAGTTGAAAATAGTACCATAATCGAAACGAATTGAACACATTAATTAATGATTTGATTTGCCTTATTTGTTTGCAAATTTGCACTAAACTTTCAACTGACAAATATCCATATTTGGATTCGGTGATAATTAGACAAGGGAATCTGATATAAATTGACATTTTGTTGTGGATTTTAATAATTTTTCTCATTTCTAATTATTTACTTATTCTACAAAAAATTTTATTCGATTTGGTACAGAATTCTATACGATTTTTTCATCAAATATTGTCTAACTTGTAGGATAGTCTAATTTGTCCTTACCAACACAATGACAGTTCTGACAATTCACGATGCAATGATAGCACGGAAATAAATAAACATTTACCATCAGTCCTAAGAGTAAAATGACATCAATATTGTACCGTTAAATTAAAATTGTAAATTTCGTTTCTCAGGATACGGGAACTATTTTTCCAAATAAATATATTGTAGAAGAGATTATTTTAACAATAAATTTGAAATTATGTTATTGAATACGATTCATTAACAACACCTTTTTAAGCATACTTGAAGCCTTGAGAACGAAAATAATTTATTATTTTTTGCGAAAAATAGAGAAAAAATTGTCTGAGTAAACAATAGATATACCTGTGGGAGCAAAAATGCATCAGAAGTTTGTATAAGATATAATAGGCATTTTTGATTGGGCTTACTAGCTTGATATTTATATGGAATTTACTTACTTAAAAAGAATGTTGCTTGTTACTCTCTTAGTGATGCTCCCAGATTTTTCTTGTTGATTCATCTAAGTAAAACCAATGGGTTATAATGCTGCAACCTTATCAATTTTCTTAATCAAGACCCAACAGCTGCATATAACAAATAAGTTATACATCCAAACAAACTCATAGACTGCCAATGCCGCCTTCCTGATTACTTTTGATACAAATCTAAAAAGAAAAATATTAAATTTTTACTCATAGTCTTATGCTTATCCCATTTTTATAAAAAATCATAACATTTTCTATTGAAGGCGAAGCCATTTCTTCTCTAATTCCCTAATATCATCATATTATAATCAATTTAAGTTAGATAGTAACTAAAAAAATATTGGATTCATTTTATTTTCAATATCATTACTTGACGGATCAAACATATTGAACGCCGTTATGTGGAGACACTTGCGAAGATTAATTATCCAACTTTTGTTTGCAATCTGTGGGACTTTGTTTTTAACTTTCCTCTGCCAATATCTGATACCCTCATCTTTTATTTATAAAGATTAACTGCTTTCGGTGACTCACCCACTAGTGGGCAATGTTTTTTGTAATAGACCAAAATGCTCAATAGTTCAAACCAATTGCCATTAAATCAAGAGTTGTTTTTCTTTGCTGCTTCTCTATTCATTTAGGAAATGAGATTTAGGTATATAATACAATTTTTGATCCCAAAATCGAACATCCCCGCCGGTAAAAAAAATAAAAACTACAATATATTTGATCTTGATCTTTTAATGAGTTTATGTATATATTACTATGTAAAATGCATTCAAATATTTATGCAAATCCATCATGAACATGATTGGTTCTATATGTGTAAATGTATTATCTAATTATGAAATAAATACATAATTACCATGTGTTTTCGTCATCATGCGTTACAATGATAATGATATTGTTTGCGTGAAATTGTTTTTATGTACAAAAATATGATAATCAGGTCAATTAATGAGAGTGGATTCAAGGGTTAAATGAAAAACAGAAAATTAATCCTACTGAGATCGTTTTTCCTGACAGGGTTACCAGCACCAAAAAACGACATCACAAATTGGAGTTTTCGAACAGAGGGGAATGTTAATAACGAAACGAAACAGAAAATAGCTTAGGGATCAGAAGGCGAATCATGGGATTACTATACAATTATACAAATTTCGCTTTAACTTGGATTCTTTTAAATGAAATGCTAAGTGTTGATTTTCATATCGAAGTGATTATCTTAATACTATAATACATTCATTGAGCTTGAATTATCATGCATTTGTTTCTGTTGCAGAGGGTCGTCATTATTGTTATCATCATCTCCGTTTTCCAGACGTGACTTCTCGTAGTCAACAAAATCATCAAATAGACTTGGCCAAGCTTCAGTATCGTCATAATTATTTATATCACACTGTTCCGAGAAGTTTAAAAACATGTTCCACGTATCTTTCGGAATGCCTCTTATACTAGGATGCTGCTCTAGGAAATGTATCCATTTACTAAGTAGTTCGGGCGTATGAACAGTAAATACTAATTTCCATAATGAGATTGCCATGTCCAGTGATAAAATCCGTTGATCTGGTTCCAGGCCAAATCTGCAATACCATTGAACACATAAAACTCTCTTGCAATATATATTGAAAGGAAAAATACAACACTTACCTAAATGTAAATCGATACAACTGCTTAAACATTTCTGAATCGACCTTTAATGTTTCGATTGTCTGCTCCAGTCTTATGTGTATTGTTTCTATAGTATCGGCTCGCATTTTATGTAAACCTTCTATAAATTCACTACGAGTAAAGCGACACATCTGTGAAGCATCTAAGCACCAGGCTAGCACCAAAATGGCAAATTCATCTGGTTGATAATTGAGATCACAACATAAACGTTCAATACCGTCAGCCAGTATCATGTCCTCGTCGGACTCCTTATACTCCTCAAATAATTTATTTAATGTGTTATCGGACACTTCAGAGGTTTCCTTAACTAAAATCAAACAGTTTCAATTATTCCATGCAACATCTGCACTGCATTCCGAGCTACTTACCCGTTGTTATAATATCGCTCATGGTTGCTGCATTACCATTAAGCAGAGCTAATGATTTCTTAAAACTACTACGTTTTGTATCACAATGGTTTGGTTTGAGTGGACTTCTGCTGGTAGAGAGCAATTCATCAGTTTCTTTAAAAATAAAATGTTTAAAAATAATATTTTGATTAGCTGTGTTGCAATATAAATTTTTTGTAGGAGGCTGAATATTCATATTCATCTTGGCGTTCACTAGTAACTCACCATGAGATCTTTCCTTTGAGAAAGTACCTCCTCTCATTGTCATATGTAAATGATGTTGCAGTTGTTGATGATGACTATCATTGGCGTTTAAAGTCGTCGTCGTCGCTGTTGTCAAGCCTGTATAGCGACCATCAACAAGGTGTGTGGGGTGGCAGCCGGAGTGTATAGATGAGGAAGTAGCAGCGCCACTACCCAATGTGGTTGACGTATGCTCTGATGTCGACTGGAAGCATTGCAGGCAGTTTCCCATAGCGGGAAAACGTATCGAATTGGTCTGTAGTTCGTCTTTACAATGGACACCCACAGGGTTCTCCACACTTTCGTGTAATGCTGTCTGATTTATAAAAATTACAAGGATGAACGTGGTTTTGTGTAAAAATGTCTTCTTTCTGATTTGGTTCCGAAAGTATAGTGGCAGTTTTATCTTTGAAGTCTAATTTAGTGTTGACGTGCTGAAGTCATGGCGGATGTTGCTAGTTTGCGGGGGGGATGATTGGCTTGGTGGTTTTGTTGTGAAAATGAGACTTGTTTTTTTTAATTTTTTTCAATGAGTGGTCTATGGTTTGTTTTACTCGTTACATTTACTGCTGGAAATTGGCACTACGTTTCTAATAAAACTACATTATCCTAAAAAACAAAACACATAGGACATTAAGTATATCAACCATATGTTTATTGCTTGTCCAATTTAGTCATTATTTTACCTGGAGTCGTGATGACTGATTGAGATGTCCTCTCCTCGCTTTGTCGGGGACTTTTCAAAATACCTCTGAAAAGAACAGCAACATATCGATTGAAATATCACTTTTCCATGGACAGAAGTGCTGGAGATGCTAAAGAATACTGTGTTTTTTTCAAGGATTAATATTCTAGTAAAAGCACTTGCACCATGATTTGTTCGTGTCTTCTTCTAGTAAAACGTCCAAGCGTTCTTCACAAGGAAGAAGTATAAAAAACTTATATTATTTCTCGTTCGTCTTTGTTAATTATTACAAAAATATCGTGTTTCCTTTCTCGATGTGAAAATAAATATGTATTTATTCTTTTCACATAAACTACGGAGCCCGTTCATATCTTGTAAGACAAGCCGTTGTCCAAAAATATACGTACGGCGACTAATGATCTTTAAAATTACATTGAAAACGCAACAAATCAACTCGAACTTAACAGTTTTAATTTTCCAGAAGTTATTAAAATTTCATAGAAATTTTGAAAATATAGAAATTTTTAGTTTTTATTAAAAAAAACACCAAATCCTGCGATGTGTTGGAGGTAAAGTCTTTAGTTGTTATTTCGTGAGCTTTGTACTTCGTTTGACAGTTGTCCAAAGATAACGGAGTAGATGCATTTGTCAAAAATCATTTTGTAGTACGAAGAAATTTTTTCAGATGTCACTGAATGCCATGTCTTAGGGGGTTGTTTACACATGAAGATTTCATTTACAACAGGGATTTGATGATCACAATTACAGCCATTAGGCCTGTTACATTGGGCTTACACAAAACAATCACTTTGGACGATAGACGTGTCAAATACGGCAATAATTTCGAACGTTTATATTTTAGCTCCTACAAATTACGATTTTGTGTATTAATAGAGAAATTGCTGTTAAATAAGTATAAAATAGATTTATTTTAACTTTAATAGTTATTCTCATTTTTTTCGATCTTTTTATTTTCATTTTCCTGCAACCGAAATAAATACATTTCAAACTTTGTTTTCTTCAAAAAATGAGCTCGAACCTGACTTCTTAGAGACAAATCTATGATGAGTAGTATTTTCTTTACAGTTTATTTTGTATCAAAGTATTTTTGGGGGTGAATTTATATTCAAATCCACATTGGAAATTGAAAGTGTACTTTCTCTCCTTTGGATGGTTAAATTTAGAATCAATTATTATTATTTTAAAAATACTATTATTTTATGCATACAAGTTCTACAATAAGTTCCACTTCATCGGTTCTGTGGAACCATTAGTAGTGGTTGTTACCAAAGAACCTGTTCTGGAACACATAATGTTTGGAACCACTTCTTTAATATTTTTCTGGGTGGTTTGATTCCGAAATAAAAATTTGCTTTAAATTTTCTATATAAAACAAAATTCGTATTTCATTCCGAACGGAATTTAACTCTGTGACAAGGCCCTATATACACAACAAATAAAAAATATTATGGATGAATTAGGTCCATATTAACTTTCTCTAAACCACAAAAGGATAAACATTTTCTTTTTAATTTGTAGTATCTATCATGTTCTTCAGGCAGAAATGTTAGAGTAAATATTGAAGTTAGTCATGGAGTTAGTATGCACGTGTATGTGTGCGAATGTGCCACATCTAATTTTCTGTTCCTGTTTCCAGCTCTCCACCTGAATCATCTGTACAAATGTTATCAATGTTTGATAAAAATATATAATCAGCATGTTTGTTCTTCGAAAAACATCACAACAACCTTCATTTGATTAATGGGCCTGCTCATTCTTCAATGAAAACTCTCTTTGTGACTCCACTGCTTCTGTCATTCGGGGTCTCCTCTCTTGCACTCTCTCACAGAGCTCCATCAACTCCCCGCAACTAACAGGTTGCCATGTACACACATCCATGTGTATGCGTGTATACGTCGTTCAAACAAACTCCAAACTGTGGCTAAAACTCACGTTGTAAGCCATATTTTGAGTTAGTCGGGTTCTTTCACTCTCCGTTAAAACAACACAAAGCCGGGAAAATAAAGTGCAGTACAATTGGTTGGTAATTGGAACGGGTTGCCGCGAAAGTCTATCTGTGTACGTGTATGCTTCGTTACTCCTACCCACCCCACCTCACCCCGACAAGTTATACGTTAACTATTTCCGAATCTGATGTGAATACGAGTTTTGCAACAAGCAACAAGTAACAAGTAAAAAAGTCAAGCAACCGAAACCGTGACAAAAACAACAACAATATATTTATATTAATGTGGATGTGCTTGTGTTTGTGTTTGTGTTATGGCCATAGTAACGGTTGAGTGAGTTGATGAGATAGAAAGAAGATTTATGTTGATGTTGCTGGCAACACACCAACCAACCGATAACCGATAGTAACCAACAACAATAATAATAACAGCTCAGTAAACATTGAAAATAATAAAACAAACGCTGCAGCGAAATTTAAATGCAATCAATGTGTGCGTGTGCCTGTGTCTGCCTTCTGTGGAACGCATGTGGAACGAACAATTAAATGTAGCACGAAACACGTGAACTGATCGCACATACATACATACATACATGTGTGTGACACGACACGATATCGCCAGAGTTGTTGTTGGTTGTGCCTCATCATCACATATGTATGTACATGGTATGGTGTAGTGTACGTTAAATGTCCACATGAATTGAAATATTCGGGTCAGTTGATAACTTTTACTACATTCACATTGGCAAGCAACCCAATTAAGTGCTTTCCATTCGGACTCGAACCGAACTTCCAAGTAGAACGTGCTTGAGATACCTACATATGCATGGATGTTTGAATAATTCAGAAAGTACGTGCACTGCAACGGCCCAACAGCAGCTCAAAGCGGCTGTGTGTTTCGATATCCCATAACCGAGACGAGCAAAAGGAAAGTGTTCTTCTTCTGAGTTCTGCCTTGCCTTTCCCCACTGAGAATGTCATCCGATCGTTTTCACAAGTTAGTACCCCCACCATATGATGTTCTTTATTTTTATCTTATCGCACTTCTGCAGATAATTACTACAACCCAAACAATGTCAATGCTGTTCTTCTTTGCTTGTGGTGGTTGGGTTGGGTGATACATATACATACAAACATATGTAGTTAGTTTGTAAGAAAGTGAATCTAATGTTCATTGTAGGGCCGCTAAGGATGGTCTGTTGGATGTGCTGAAGGAGGCCACACGAAAAGATGCAAATTCCAAAGATGACGATTCCATGACCCCGGTTTTGTGGGCTGCTTTTGAGGGGCATTTGGAAGCTTTACGCTTGCTGTGTGGAAGGGGGTAAGTGAACACGGAATATTAAAGGTCCCACACAAGTCCTAACGGTTAATCGCGGTGGCTAGTGAAAGGACCACGGAAATAAATTGCAGCGGTCAATGAAGATTGGATTATTTAACGATGATCTGCAAAATATTTCGTCACTGAGTCAAGCTAAACGCTCCTCAAAACACCTCTAAAAATCATATTTTTCCACGTAACTTTTTATGTTGCATTTTTATCCAAATTTTATTCTGAAGTAATGACCCTTGAAGCAGTTTAAATAATTTTTCTCTTGGTCGTATTATTGGACGTTTATATTGATTTTTTTGTGGTTTTTCAAGGTGACTGCTAAAAATTCATATTTCTAGGATTTCCTTCCGATGTTCATCATTAGGCATCATACGAATGGTATTTGCTGCAGCTATTTATTTTTAATAATATAGTAGCACCAAATACAAAAAAATTCAATGCTTTCAAGGGCCTATTATTTAAGAAAAATTGTGAAAAAAATTACACGGAAAAACATGATTTTTAGGGATATTTTCAGGAGTGTTTAGCTCACAGAAGGATTGATCTAGGAACGAAATATTTTGCAAATCATCATTAAACAATGTAAACTTTATTTTCATGGGGTGATTAGAAATTGTTTTTCCATTTGTCTGGACCGCGATCCAGCCTATTGTACGTACATATAAATCTGTCTCTTGCTACAGTGTGTCGAATGTGTAGCAAATATGCATAAAAGACCTGTTCGATTGGGCTTACTAGCTTAGTTTTTTATAGAATTTTCTCGCTAAGCCTAATCGAACAGGTCTAAAGATTTTTCGCAGCTACCATGCTGTGCAGTTCTTTCTAAATGCCTTTCCATATTTCCGCCAAAAGCCGATTTGCTCAAAGTTTTGCATTTGTGGGGCAACAGTAGAGTATGTAAAACGTAGTATCTCAAATTGCGCACATGTTTTTGCCCAAATATTTGGTGTTTTTAAACCCCTATAAAACTAGAAGAATTTCGCAAAAAAGCTCAATCGCGAAGTTACTTAAATATTAGGGCTGTTTTTCTTTAAGACTGGATAGCAATGCTGCAATAACAAAAACCTAAATAAAAAATTTAAATTTCTCTCAAAATAAAAAATTCTTTTTTAAATATCAAAAATCTAAAATTAAAAATCTTTGTGTGTGAAAAAAATTAAAAAAATAATTTTGTGTTAAAATGTTTGGACTTAGCCTGGATAATTATCCAGTTTAAGTAAAATTTATGGTTAAATTTTAATTCCAACTTTTATGTTCTCCGCTTCACATGTATCGTATACATAGAGGTGACCCCGACAAATGCGATCAGTTCGGCAACACG
Organism: Polietes domitor; assembly: GCA_947397865.1. Taxonomy (NCBI): domain Eukaryota; kingdom Metazoa; phylum Arthropoda; class Insecta; order Diptera; family Muscidae; genus Polietes; species Polietes domitor. The sequence continues at coordinate 3,729,112 of OX377622.1, read as the reverse complement.
GCCCTACATTTGTCTTCGGCCAAAGGCCATCTGAGATGTGTGGATTTTCTGGTCAAATTTGGTGTCAACATTTATGCCCTCGATATTGATAAGCACAGTGCCAAAGATTTGGCCGCTATCAACAATCGCGATGAGATCTTACGATACCTCGACGCGGCCACGGCTACATTCGAGAGCTCCGATCGGTGAGTAGTAATTGAAACTAAACTCTGCCGACGTAAATATCTAATCAAAGGTTTTATACTTTCAGAAAAAAGGCCAGATCTATGAAAGAGTTGGCGGAAAAGAATTGTGAAAAACGCATCAAGGACTATATGAAGCGTCAACAGAAACAAGATCAGGATTTCAAGGACATCAAAACTCACACACACACTGCCAATGGCAAATCGGGTAAGATGTTATCAACCATTAAGCAGAAGATTTGGTCCAGTCAGGGCAATTTGCATAAAATGCCCAAAGAGAATTCGCCTTCTGCCGCCAGTGCTGGTGTTAAGTTCAGCGAATTGGTTCAGACTGGAAGTACCGGTAGTTGTGGTGGTTCTATAGCCAGTCGCAAGGGCAACACATGCTCGAAATCGAAAGGATTCAGTGCAGATTCCGGTTTCAAAATTGGTGAAATGGAGAATGGCCGCAGAACAATAACTTCGTTGAGTGGCGTACAACGGGATTCGGAAGTGTTGTATGTGGGTACATTTAGTTCCAACGAAGACAATTGCAAGAGAGGCAAGATTAACGGGCTCTTCGAGACGGATGAGGCTGGCAATTCCGATTCTGAATCAACTAATACCAAGTCAGCTTACGGCACCCTATCGCGATCATTTTCGCAACCTGACATTCTGGGAGATAATGAGGCAAGTGATACGTTGAGACCCGAGATTAACATGCAACGTCCGTCGGGTTTATTTGACCGGCCTATGTTGGGTAGTATAGCCTTCCGGCGCTCAGTTACCGCTGCATTGAGCCAATTGAATTCAGACGTGTACGACGAAAATTCTACGACTCAACCTTCAACCAGAACCAACTCAATATGCTCTAAATCACGTTCAGCTAAACAGAGGACATTTTTAAATTTAACCGATTCCGACTCCGATGGTGCTGATGGCTTCAGCGATGATGATGACCAAGATATGGCGGGCGGTCCAATTCAACGATTTCTCACCGTCTGGGGTTTAGAGGAGCATTTACACATGTAAGTTAACAGATTATAATATTTCCAAATGCACAATTTGAGTTGATATACTTGTCTTCTTTCGATTTAAGATTTCAAAAACAACAGATCGATTTGGATACTTTGCTTTTACTGACTGAAGCCGATCTGAAATCGTTGGGCTTGCCCCTGGGCCCCTTCCGAAAATTGAGCTTTGCTATACAAGAGCGCAAGAATGCCCTAACCAATCCTGGTGCTATTCGCGACTCTCATCTATAAGACTTCGAAGTGACTTTGAAGTCCATTTCTCATTTGGTCCAGTATTGAAATTAGCCTTCCTTTTAGCATAAGGTACTCGTAGTAAAACGTATGTTCTATTATTTATTATTCCTAAGTAATTTTCACTGAAAATATATAAGTAGCATATAAACGAATTTTTAACTTAAATATTAGCTCATACTATAATTAATGAGGTTCCTCGTCGGCATCCTGAATTAAATCTACTTCTAACCTAGACGACTTGCTGCATCATATACAGATCGTAGTACAATCCATTTTGGGACATCAACTCGTCGTGGGTGCCCTTTTCAACTATGACACCCTTCTTTAGGACACAAATTAAATCTGCATCGTGTACTGTGGTCAGTCGATGAGCTATCGTGACACATGTACGACCGCTACGCGCTGCATCCAGTGCCTCCTGGACGACCTTTTCACTTTCCATATCCAAAGCTGATGTGGCTTCGTCCAATATCAGGATCTTCGGATTTCTTACCATAGCTCTGGCAATGGCGATGCGTTGCTTCTGACCACCTGACAGCTGTGTACCCTTACTTCCCAGGGATGTGCTGTAGCCTTGAGGCAATGCTGTGATGAAGTTGTGAATGTTTGACTTTTTGGCGGCCTCGATTATTTCCGCCATGGGTATATCATCACGGAAATTGTCGCCATAGGCTATATTTTCAGCAATTGAACGATCAAAGAGAACGGGTTCCTGAGACACCAGCCCCATTTTAGAGCGCAATGTGTCAATTGGGAATTCTGTGGTAGAAGTTTTGCTCAAATTGACAGAACCTTGTACCGGATCATAATAGCGCAATAATAACTGAACACATGTTGATTTCCCCGAACCAGACGGACCCACCAATGCCACAGTGCTGCCCTTTGGAATTTCTAAATTGAAGTTTTCCAAAATGGGTATGCCCTTCCGCGTAGGATATTCAAAATAGACCTGTTCATAGTCTATGTCACCATCGCATTTCTGAAAGATTAAATGGTGGCAATTATGAGATTGGACAAGAACGTTCCGACAAATACTTACATCTGCTGTGTTGAATGGTTTCGGTGGAGGACTATGCATTCCTGGTACCCGTTCGAATAGTTTCATCAAACGTCCTGCGGACAAAATGGCTTCACTAACATTTGGAGCATAAGCCAAAGCCTGGCCCAACATCCAAGATCCAAATATCAATGCCTCCGAAACTCTAAAAATTGAAATTTTCAAATCTTTATTTTTTTCTAACTACTTTCAGACACAATACTCACTTTATAATATTCTCGTATGGTAATTTGCCGTCAGCTACCAACGTCCCGCCGTAATACAAGGATATACCGTACGCTACAAAAGGAGCAGCTTGTCCAAGACCAAACACGAAGCCCCGATACCTTAATTTCTTCACACAAGCTTGATCCACTAAATCGATCTGCTCACTGTAGCGCTGTATAACACTTCGCTCTTGGCCTAGACTCGTTACTGTCCTAATGTTGGATATAGCCTCCACAGCCACCTGAGATGCATTTTCTATTGCCGCCTTTTCGTCCACTGCAAATGCCTCAATAAATTTCGCCTCCAAAACTATTGAGCAACACACGAACGGTATAGTAACCAATGTCACCAATGTCAGCTTCCACGAAAATACGAATGCCACCAAAACTCCCACGACCAGGGTAGATAAAGCTTGGACGATTATGCCTACGCGGGCACCAGTTGCTCCCTGTACATTTGAACAGTCACCTGCCAGCCTGGCACAAAGTGCTCCTACCGAGTTCTTCTCATCATCGAAGAAGGCAATTTCTTGCTGCAAAAGAGTTTTAAAGGTCATACTTCTCAGGCGTGAGGTCATTTTGACTCCAGCCGTATTGAACATGTATGTCTGGAGAAGTGTTCCCAAACCGGCTACTATGCCTATCACAAGGAACATGTAGGAAAGAAAGTTAGCCTCGGATGTTATCAGCTCGTCATCATCTTCAGATAGTATCTGTAAAGATTTTCATTGTTTGTGAATATATTCAAGGAAAGATCTGTTTAATTGGTATTTACACCGAAGAAATCACCAAACAATACTGCCCATATGGGAAATGTGGCACCGTGCAACATCGCTGCTATACAACCGACGACGAGAAACCGCCATTCCGGACCATTCATGCGCATCAATTGGAGGAAGGATATGTTATATTTTTCGACTTCCTTTGATTTCTTCTTCTTCTTGGTGGATCTTCCTGTATCCGAAAAAAATGGAACAATGTATTTAGTGAATAATTGGAATTAATTTTAAGTTTACTTACTTCTCACGCCGACACCCTTGTCCTCTTTTGAGCCTTCATACCCTTTGTTAGTTACCCCCATATCTGGCGTTGGCTCTTCCAAGTCCTCATCACTAACTTCCCCTCCTTCGCTGTCACTGTCACTGTCGCTGTCTCTATTCGAGTTTCCTTTTTTGTTCCATTTTGTATGAGATTCAGGCACTTTTTCATTTTCTTGCTCATTGCGTTGAGATATTTTAACGAGTTGATAATATAAACCACTCTTGGCCATGAGTTCGTCGTGTGTCCCTTGTTCAGCCACCACTCCATTCTTGACGAAGACAATGTTATCGGCGTTTGTTATGGTTGAGAGACGGTGTGAGACAACCAGTGTAGTTCTACCCTTGCTGGCAACTTCCAAAGCATCCTGCACACGTCTTTCGGAAGTAGGATCTAGGGCTGATGTGGCTTCGTCCAATAATAGAATCTTCGGATCTCTGATTAAGGCTCTTGCGATTGCGATACGTTGCTTTTGCCCACCCGACATTTGAGCGCCTCTCTCACCCACCAGAGTCTTGTAGCCAAGCGGCAATTTCGATATGAAATCATGACAATTTGCGATCCGGGCAGCATTTTCTATATCTGCCATCGTACAGTCCGGCTTGCCATAACGTATATTTTCCTCGATAGTGGTGGCGAAGAGGACAGGCTCTTGACCAACAACACCGATTTGTGAACGCAACCATGCGACATTTAAGGAGCGCAAATCACGACCGTCCAACTTCACACAACCGTTAAGGGGATCATAGAAACGTTGCATTAATTGGATGGCGGTGGATTTACCACAGCCCGACGCACCGACGAAAGCCACCGTCTGGCCACGTTTGATTTTCAATGATAAACCCTTTAGGATCTCAACATCCGATCTGGCCGGATAGCGGAAATATATGTTTTCAAATTCTATATCGCCAACCACATCGTTTGGTTTCTCGCCCTTGTTTTCCAAGGGATCTATGTTGGACTTGCGATCAATGGTGGCAAATATATTCTGAGCAGCTCCTTTCGCCGTAGCAAACGATTCCAAGTGGGGCGAAGAGAAACCAAGATTCTGAGCTCCCATTATAACACCAAACAATATGATCACCAACACTGCGGGAGTGTAGTGCCTGTCTTCCTGAAAGCGTTCCGACAAAATCAGTCGCACGCCGTACCACATGGCGATGGCGTAACAACAATAAATGATAAACCACATCGTTCCAGCTCCGATGCCCGAGTACAAACCCTTTTTGCGACCTGTCTTCTCGGCAGGTATTAACCGCTGAGCGAATCGTTCTTCTTCCTTCTTTTCGCCACTAAAGGCGAATACCGTTCGAATTCCGCCTAGTACTTCTTCGGCCACTGTACCAGCTCCAGAATAGGCCTTGAGTTCCTTTTCTGTGAGGGAACTTTGTATCTTTGCCACCATGGCGGTGGATATTATGACTAATGGGCAACTCGCCAACACCACCAGTGTCAATTTCCAACCGTAGATGAAGGACGCAATGACGGCTATCACAAAAGTCATTATAAGGAAAACGAAAATAACAATTTTCTCATTTAGACCCTCCTTCATTTTGTTCAGATCTCTGAAATAAAAAAAAACACACACACTTAGCACCTTAGACCTTAATTGGAATTAGTAATAACTTACTCGGCCATTTGACTGGCAAAATTAGTTCCGGACGATGTATCAAACCAAGACATATCCTGCCGCAATATTGATTCCAGAAAGACTTTCCGTATTCGTCCGATCTGTGAAATAAGTAAGATGGGAAGTTATTGTAAATTCATGCTTAATTCATTCATAGTGCCCAAGACAAACCTGACGCAAAGCCAATCTATTCAAAATGTCCACAGCAATGGCTATTAGAATCAATTCCACCACAGCACCAGCTATACTGCCCAAGCCAAAAGCCAACGAATCGTCTCGAATTGCTTGCATATTTTCTTCGTAAGTTGCATTGGTCCTGACAAGTGTAAACATACATATGAGTTATTCCCAGAAATTGTATTTCTCCTCAAGGGGACAACAGGAAGAACAACTTACAATTTCTTTCCACCGCCGAAGAGGTGCAGAATCAACGTGGAAGAAGAGGTGCCCACACCCACGGAACGATCAATGAGCAGAGAAGAAAATTCGCCATATATCACAATTGAATAGGGTATTCCCGCGGAGGCCAGTGACGCCAATAGCACACCTATCGCCATAAGAAAACGTTCGCCCGTAGTTGAGTATCGAAACTGTAGGAAGAGGCATTTCGTGAAGATATTCGTCTTAGAGCTACTAAACTACTCACCAACTTGTAAAATGGCATGATTTGCTTCTTCTCCGGCTTGGCAGACGTTTCTCCATTTTCGCTGCGAAAATCGGTGAGATGCGGCAAGACATACTTCTTTGTCGATCCCCCTTTCTGTGACATGTTCTACAAGTGTATCCCTATGAAGAAGTCACTGCAATTTGAAAAAGCATTTGTTAGCATTTGAAGACAAGTTAGAGAGAATCTACTTTGCTTTGTGCTTAAAAATTATCTTATCGTATTATGACATTTTGTCGGGGAATTCTATAAAGCAGCCTGTTTTATTTTCCCTCAAAACTAACGTTAATATGGAATAGGAATATTGATGATTGATACAGAAATACATGGTTTGATATGCCTACGAAAGGATCACGGAGAAAATTAGGAAAATTTAACTTCGTATAACGCTAAATATATCGTATAACGCTAAATATATTAATATTTACTCAAACTGAGGCAAAATCCAGTAAGTTTTTACTCATACCAAGTACATTTTTACTAAATTTAAGTAAAAAGTTGCCAACATTTTCCTAAATCTAAGTAAATTTTTTACTAAATTTAAGTAAATTTTTACTAAATTTTAGTAAATTTTTAGTAAATTTTAGTAAAATTAAACTAAGTTATTTTTTACTCAAATCAAGTAAATATTTACTTCAACCGGTGACAATTTTGCTGATTTTTTCCTAAAAACAAGTAAATTTTTACTTAATCTGAAGAAAATTATACTTTATACAAGGTGAACTTAAAATAAGTTCAATTTAACTAAAAAAATCAAACAAATGATTTTCCTTCAGAGTATGCAAAACTAGGACAAAAATGGCAACATGAAATATTTCTCAAAAGTTTAATGATACCTCTGCCCTAAAAAGAGTTGAGGTATTACACCATGAAAGCTGCGAAGGCAAAATTGGCGCCTTCCCAGTGGTTGTTTGGAATAATACTTGAAGTATTTAAGAAATAAGTGTCTGCAAATGAACGAGAACTGCTTCTTAGATTAATATTCAAGAATTTTCTAAACAATTTCATGTGAATGTTGTATAATTTCATTAATACTTAAATGTATGAAGAACTCGGCATATTAACTTAATTTTAAGAAAAGGCACTCTTTTTAGTTAAAATTTCCTAAATGGATTTTTCCCATACAAGACAAATCTTAATATTTTTCATTTCATTTTCATTTATTACACAGTGCAACACGAAAAAAAATAACCATATACGGACACGGCTACATGATAAAAGACCAAAAAAAAAAAAAAAGACCCGTGTTTTTTTTTCCCCAAAGTCATGCACTTTTTTTTTCCGAACGGTTTGCAAGATATGAGCCTGAGAATATGATCACTTTTTTCCAAAAATTACACCGAGGCCTCAAATCTCTGGGGGCCCATAAAAAAAAAGTGCATGACTTTGGGGAAAAAAAACACGGGTCTTTTTTTTTTTGGTATTTTATCATGTAGCGGTGTCCGTATATGGTTATTTTGAAATGACTTCAAAAATGTTGCACAGTGTTATTAAGTCTATGGAAATAACTCCTTACAGACCAGCAATGTATTACAATTCAATAATAATATTATACTAATAACAATAAAAAACTTAATTAATTATATTATTTAACAATTTTTTAAAAATAAGACTAGAAGTAGTAAAATCTACAAATTCACAAATAGAATTATAAAGTTTCATCGATCTAATTAAGGATTCATTGGAAGCATAATTAGAAAAATGTCTATCAATATGAAAAGGGTAGTAATGTCTCAAAGATCGTGACGGCGCACTAAACTGAATGAGAGAAAGTAACTCTGGACAATCCACAGTGGCATTTATAATACCATGTAAAAACAACAGTGAAGCTATATCTCTTCTAGAGGACAAAGACTTTAAAGAAAGAAGTAAACATCTACTTTCGTACGATGGAATTGGTGCAGAAAAATTTAAAGAGCTTAAAGCAAACTTCATAAACGTTTTCTGAACTTTCTCAACACGGTAACTATGTACTGAAGCATTTGGGCTCCAAATGAAAGAAGCATATTCAATTTTAGACCGAACAAAAGAACAATATAAAACCTTTTTCGTATACGGATCTGAGAATTCAGCAGTATTCCTACGTATGAAATACATAACTGAATAAGCCTTAGGGATAATATAATTTAGATGACTGAGGAAAGTTAACTTGTAGTCTGTTTCTTACTTAAAACCTTGAAAATTTTCTTCCACGCAAGTATGAATTTCCTCAATGGCATGATTTTTTATTAGATCCAATGAAATGCTTTTAAGTAAATTTACTACCCTATTTATAGTAAATGAACTATTTGCTATGACTTTGGAGTGGGGAAACTTTACTCATACTTAGTTAATTTTCCTACTTTTAAGGACATTTTTCCGAAACTGGAGTAAAATTGTTTAACTAAATTGGAGTATGGATTTTACTCAAATTTAGGAATACTATTTTTCTGAGTGTACAACTAGGTTATAATTATCCTCGTCATGTGCCCCTGTACTAAACACATTTGAAACAAAATTGGCCTATTGTGGTCTTTAAGACTGACTGATAAATGAAAAAATCGATTTTGCAGAAAAGCTTGAACAACAAAAATAGCGACACATTCGCTTCTCATATCTTATGTACCGATATTAATGCTTCATCGTAAGTGTTTTTCGACATATGGCAAGTAAGCGATTTGCATTCTCTGCGTACAATTTTATGATTTTTTTTAAATTTAATCAAGTGCTTTTATTTCCTCTACTAATAACACCGAAAACGTTCCCAAATAAATTACTTACTAATATAATATAATATGTGCACGTTTTGTTGGAGACAGTGACAACTGAGTAAATACTCGTATCATGATATCGACGCCTCCAAACAATATTATGTTGAGTCGACTTTCGACTGTTTTCAAATTCTTTACGTATTAGAAGGTAAACAAATATAACGGTACTGCCTAATGTACATACATGTGTTTTTGGCTAATTCTGCTACATTCAGTGTTGGCCTAACGAAGGTTGTTACCCCTTTACTTTCTGTTTAACAAAGTGTTCTGAACGAGGTATATTTTGCCACTACAGACATCTGTACCAGCGTTTAAAGTTTTCCAATTACTCCCACCATGCAAAATACGTCTTTTTGGTAAATAGGGCTCGATATATTTGTCAATTGTGTTCGACGATCTACAGTTGCGGTCAAAAAACATTTTCATATATTTATTTGTGTGATAATTTTTTTAGTGCTACTTCTGCATTAAGTGCTTTGTTTAGGGTTTGGGGTTTCCCGGACTTTTTTCATTTCCCGGGAAAAAGGGAATGAAAAACTTCATTCCCGGGAAAAAGTAATTTATTTATAGGTATGTTCAATATGGTTTAAAATAACAACATTTAATAACTGGTGTTTTTTTTTCAATACTGTCATATTACAAATTAAAAACTAATGTTATTGTCAAAATATTTTACAAATTATTTTTCATTTTACAAATATTTTACTCTACACCTTTTCAAGATTATATTCGGAACATACAAATTTATATTGAGAAATGTAAATTCATATTAGGGACATATAAATTCATAATGGGTAATGTAAATTTATAATAGGAACATGTTAATTCATAATGAGATGTATAAATCATAATTCATTGAGAACCATTAATTCATAATAGGAACATACCAATTCATAGTGAAATATACAAGTTTGTAATCAGAAAATCCAAATTCATAATCAGAAAATACGTTTTCATATTCAGAAAATATGAATTCATAATGAGAAAATATGAAATCATATTGAGAAAATGTAAGTTTATAATGAGAACATTGATAAAATATGTGTTTCTATATTCTTCGATTATAAATTTTAGAGTTCCTGATTATGAATATATATTCCTGAATAAGAACTTATATTTTCTCATTTTCAATTTGGATTTTCTCATTTTGTATTTATATATCTCATTATCAATTTGTATGTTCTTATTATGAATTTATATTTCTCAATATGAATTTACATTTCACATTACGAATTTACAATGCTGATTATGAGTTATCATGCTCCTATTATGAATTTACATTTCCTTTTATGAATTTACATTTCTCATCGTGAACTTACATATTCCGATTATAAATTACATTTTCTCATTATAAACTTGAAAAGTTGTAGACTAATCGTCAGAATTGCATATTTATATCGCAGGTAGAAGTGACTGACACCTACACTAGATTCAAAATTGAAAACGATTAAGGAAACAAATAACTCATATACCGGAGAATGTTATGACGCATTTAATTTAGAATATTCATTCGTCTAGAGACAAAAATATTTTATAGAAACAGGGAGGAATATTCTAAACTGTAAAAACAATAGAAACATAAAAAATTAATATTAATTTAATAAATTCATAAAAAATAAAAATATTTAAATAGTCCAGTCATTAATTCTTACAAAGGGCCATTTAAATACACCGTAGCATATATTTATATTCCTATTAGATTTCTCTTGAATGTTTATTGTATTCCTATTTTTAGACCATTTCTTTCTGGCTACATATGTAAAGTAATTTGCTCTTGAAGAAGATATTCACCTCGATCCTTCAAGGAAAACAAGAAAATTTACATTATGTAAGCCATAGTATTGTCGGCATGATATTTTTATTTCACAATAAAGATCCTGCAAATAGCCTCACAAAAAGTGTTTATTCCCCTAGCTGGGTTTCGCATAAAATGGCTATTTAGCGACTTTAAAAAGTTTTGTTTGTAGTAATATAAATATAATAAATATAAAATAATATAAACAATTACTCATTATTGTTAGTAATGTAAATACATATATGAATTTGAAATACATCTAAAAATTCCAATTTTAAAAGTTTTCCAATATTTCCCGTATTCCCGGGAAATTGAAAATTTTTTCCCGGGAATTCCCGGACCCCAAACCCTAGCTGTGTTATGAGGTTACTAACACAAAATAATTGTTTATTTGGTGATATGATTTTAATTACTTAAGAAATTTCACATTTTTTGGATTATTCGACATTTTGGACCGGTCAAAATAATAGCAGTGTTCAAAAAATCTCAAAAAGAAGGAATTTTATCTCAATTTTTCAATTCGATTTGATCTTATAAGTAAGATATTATGAAATTTGCACTACTTCTGAAATGTTATTGTAAAGAGTGATTTTTTTGAGGTTAGGATTTTCATGCATTAGTATTTGACAGATCACGTGGGATTTCAGACATGGTGTCAAAGAGAAAGATGCTCAGTATGCTTTGACATTTCATCATGAATCGTCTTACAAACGAACAACGCTTGCAAATTATTGAATTTTATTATCAAAATGCGTGCTCTGTTAAGAAAGTTCATTGCGCGCTTCCATTTTATGGTCAGTTTAATCGACGCACTGAAGCGGCTATTCGGGCTATTGTGACTAAATTTCGCACCAAATTTACATTGTTGGACATTAAACCACCAACACGCTTACGTAGAGTGCGAACTGAAGAAAATATCGCAGCTGTATCGGCCAGTGTTAATGATGACCACCAATTTTCGATTCGTCGCCGTTCGCACCAATTGGGTCTCTGTTACTCAAAAACGTGGAAATGCCAAAATTGGACTAAGCGGATGGACCACCTAAGACGCAGCCGCGGTCAACATTTAAATGAAATTATCTTCAAAAAGTAAATGTCATGGACCAATCTAACGTTTCAAATAAAGAACCGATGAGATTTTGCAAATTTTATGCGTTTTTTTTTAAAAAAAAGTTATCAAGCTCTTAAAAAATCACCCTTTATTAGTTTTCTTCATAAGTAGGGCGAGGAGAGCATTGTGGAGAAAAAAATCGAGGTCATATAAAAAGGTTGAAATCTGAGGGAAAATCATATAGTGAAGTTCAACTTTTATTCCAGTGCTCTATTAAAATGATCAGAAATTCGATATTATAAGAAGAAAAATCAAAAACTCAAAAAATCCGTTAATATCACCTACAACCATTCGCCGAATAATAATGCCTAGTACAAAAAAAAAACACTTACGCCCGCCAGCGAAATAAAAAACAATGTCTGTCCATATTTGAGAGTTTAAAATGTTCGTAGAATACTAAGAAACCATTATCTGTAAGCCAGAAGTCCGAAAAAAGTCCCACTTAAAAATAAAAGACATGGCACAAAAAATTGCAATTAGCAAAAAACACCTGGTGTAGCCAATCAACAAGTGGGTGCACGTTTTATGGTCAGTTGAATCAAAAAATGTTTTGTATGGTGGGACAGTCCCTCGATAATTTGTAAGACGTCCACAGAACACGGAGTACATCTCCAGGTATAGTACCAAAAGTGTCAAAGAGGGAGGATCAAGCATAATGGGCTTGGGCTGGTTTTTCATATTATGGAGTGAGGTCAATACATTGGTCCAGTACTATTAAGGACGTTGTCCAGTACATCAAAATACTGCCTAATACTGTATGGAATGCCACTTAAATGAGTCTTCTAGCAGGTCTATTATCCCGAAAACACCAGCCGACTTGCAAAAAGGTGGTTTGAAGTCAATAATATCGATGTTATGGAATGGTTCGGCCAAATACCACTTCTCAATACAATCAAACATTTTAAGTGTGATGACTGAAATGAGATATCACTAGCAATACTAAAAGACAATAACGATATTTGACTCGAAATTACAGAGGCATGGTCAGAAATACCGCATGAAAGGTGCAACATACTAGTCGGCTTCAATAAACGACGCTATGGAGCAGTAACAAGCAATAAAGTCAGTGCAAGTAAGTGTTAAATTTAAGAAAATATCGTTATTTAAGTAATTATTCAAAAAAGTTTTCAATTAAAGTGAATTGAAACAAAATATTTTTAGTTTTTATTAGCGCTGCTATTTTTTGGACTGGTCTCATTTTTAACATAAATGGTTCTAAAGGCTTAATCTCAAAATTACTAAAACTTAATTTTTTATTGAAAGCCATATTAAGAATGTCACAATACCACCTTTCAATCGCCGTAAAAACTTTTAGGATTTTCGAAGTAAAACTGATATTTTTCTTTGTTGATATTTTTTAATTTCGTCGCTGCTATTTTTTTGACCGCAGTTGTACATGATTAAGTTTGTCGCTCAGTTTGCAATACGCACATACGAATTTTAAATGGTGATGAATATGAATATGTCTTTTGAATTTGAAATGATTTCCTTCGAATATCAAAGAGCTTCAATTCTTATGTTTCTTATTTCGGATGATGTATTTTGAATTTGAAATGATGCGTTTTTTATTTGAATTCGAGAGTTTTGAGTTTCAAGTAGAATTTTTGAATTTCAATTGATGTCTTTTATTTCAAGTGAATTACAATTGGAGAAGGTGTGGAGAACCTTTACAAGGCCTTTTACTCAAACTCAAAAATCAGAAACTCTGTTGCTCTGCATGGATTGGACCAGCTACAGACCGCTCAAAATAACAATGTATGGATTTTACACGCTGGATTTTTTACACGCTTAACAAGAAAGCTGCTCACTAATCTCTTAGTTTTGCTGCCAGATTTTTCTCGTTTATCCGTTTAAGAAAAACCAATGATGCCACCTTATCACGTCTCTTAATCGTAAGCCCAATCGTTCAGGCCTATTAATTCGCTATTAGGCCTATTTTTCAGCTCGCTTGTTAATCAACATTCCAATTAGAAAATGGCAAGTAGCACTACTGTGTTATCAAATAGTATTTTTTGGGAATTCTGACTTTTTCGAGTTATTGCGAATTACATTCTTGTAAAAAATTATGCACGAGTACTGGCAGTCAATATTATGGTTGTTTTTTCTTTAAGACTGGATAACTAAGCTGCCCTAACAAAATCCTAAACAAAAAGTTAAAATTCCACTCAAAATAAAAAAAAATATTTTTAAAAATTGTCGCCAACAGCAACATCAATCAATGTGTGTATGTAAAAAGTATTTTTATTTTAAAATGTTGGACTTAGTTGGTTATCAACACAAAATATTTTTTTTTTGAAAATTTATTTTGATACAAATATTTATATTGTAGTTGGCGACAATGTGAACAAATATTTTTTATTTTGAGTAAAAAATTAACTCTTATCCCGCCTTAAAGAAAAACAACCCTATTGTCAATTTCTTTCGCTTTATCGGAGCAGTGTTGCCAACTAATTGTCATCCAAACTTCTATCGTTTTCTTTGGCAATTTGCTGGATTAGAAATAAGCGAGATAAAAACAGGCCTATTTTATTATAATAAACAATTGTAATGCTGAAGACTTGAGAAACATGGAGTGACACTGTTGTGAAAGGTGTTAGATAGTGAGGCTGGTTCGTTGTAGTTACAATAACCATAAAGATTAAGCAAATTGTGAAAAACGAAAAAGATCGAATCAGACGAACCGAATCTAAAACTTAAATATTTCCGAAATACCACTACTTTCTCCAAGTACCTTTGGCCGTACACCGAACACACGTCTTCGTCCGAATAGAATGAAAGATTGCGAAATACTAAACTTGATGTTTTTGCTAAGGTTCCCACCAAGACTCCGAGCAACTTAGCATTTCATCAGTGTCATTTGAATTTGTCATATAGACCATACCATACCAGCGCCAAATAGGGGACTATTAAATACACGCACACATGCAAATGAATAGTATACGATCACACCGATAGCGACGATGGGGGTGTTATAAAATCGCCTGATATGGCTGGCAACTTGGAACTAGTACACTTTACGTTTATATATTATTAAACGCTTGTAATTAATTAATTGACTACACGAGATTCGTTCAGAGCGGACAATGAATGCTCTGCGCCCCACCCACCGTGTGGGTTTGTCTTTGCCATCTCCATGTCAACGGGTATCTGGTAAACTGAGTCCTAATATCTCAAAGATTTCTTATCTCCAACCGGTACAACGCCCGTTTGGGTTGTTATCACTTTATATTCGGTTTATTTAAGTTGATTGCCTTCGTGTGTACTAGACTGTTCCGTAAAACGCAACATTTTGAATATATTTAATGGTTTACTATGGGAAATTAAAAACATATAAAAAATATATAAAAAATGAAAAATGAATATTTTCCATGTTTATCGCCGCACAGTGCTTCAACATCGGTCAAAGAGTCTATCTTTGGACGTACTGTTCAAAATTTTTCCTCCTTCTAAAGTTCTGTTCTTGAGTTTGAATTCGATTTGAAAGAGAATCTTGTACAAATTAACAATCATTGCGTACTAGGGTTGGGATAGTGCACAACTTTCGATTCAACCCCTAATTTTGGGGGCTCGGAAAAAAATTCATGAGACAAAAAATGGGGGCGGTGGGCTGAGTGTAAGGGGAAGGAAAATTGGTAAAAATGGGGGTATATTTTATACAAAAACTATTTTTTCTAAAATCTGCTCCACCACTCTGACTGCCCCAAGGAGAGAGAAATGTGTGATCAACCCCCAATATTTTTTCAGCCCAAATATTTTCTCAGAACGTACCTACCCTTTATCTTCAACCCTTAAGGTGATCCCCACACATTTTTTTTTAATTTTTCATATTTTTTATGAATGATTTATGGCGCAAAACTGTCCCCTCGTCACACCTAAAGGGAAGACATGTAAGACTGGTGCCCATTAATTTCCTTTCACCAACCTTTTCCCACAAATATACCTGTCCCCAATAATGGATATACCATACAAAAACTACTACCCCAAGGGGGTCCCTAGTGGAGTCAAATGTATGACTAACCCCGAAGATTTCTCCAGTTCCACCTACCCTCCTGCTTTGTTTTTATACAAATATTTATATTGTAGTTGGCGACAATGAGAAAAATATTTTTTTATTTTGAGTAAAAAATTAACTTTTTATTTTGACGTTTTTGTTATTGCAGCTTAAAGAAGAACAGTCCTAATGTTAAGTAAACTTATACTTTGTAAATTTGTTTGTTTTTTTTTTCTATAAACATCACATCGTTCGAAGGAAAATGACTGTGCGAGACAGCCTAATATGTACATTAAAGTGTGTCGCGGTCCATATAAACAATTTAATGTCCGGTCATCAAGTGACAATTAATATCGGCTTGTTTGAAGGTGATTCTAAAATTATTCTCAGATAGATATGATTTCCTGTATCAGAAGAGCGTCTTCTGTCCAAATGTTTTAAAAATAGAGAACATTTTTGTTACTGTAAAGAATGTACCAATGCAATAAATAATTTCAACTCCTGATTTGAACTGTGATATTGTGCTGGCTCAAGACCATTTTGCTTCTATATTTAATAGAATGCAATTTTTTTTACAAATGGCATGGTGACATTTATTACTTGGCTGCAGACTACCACGATCATGATTTCGACCATGTCAAAAGTCTTTTCAAGTGGCTTCGCAGCGACTTTTCAACATCAAACCCGGCCTCTATAAGGGGATGATTCTCACAAACGAACGAGAAGCACAACTCACTTGCCGAATTTGCGTTTAAAAAATCGCACCAAGTAATAAAGCACACATGCCATCTTACAAGCATCTCATTGAGTTGCATATGTAAGTATGTGTATATGCAGGTATAGTTATACCCAGCAATACTTCTGCCGTGCCAACGCTCATTTGTTTTAGTTTTTTTCGTTTGCATTTTTTTTTGGTCTGTAATCAATATTTGATTTGAACTGGGATATTGTCCTGGCTCAAGACCATTTTGCTTCTATATTTAATATTTAAACTCCCTAATATTGTTGGAATTTGGCTTGGAGTGGAGGTCCACACAATTCATGGGTTTTCAAATGGATATTTCAAAGTACAACAAACGGACACCGCGTTTCCAAATCGGTTTAATTCAAACTGAACGATTTTATTGATTTACCATTAATAAACTCAAGTTTAATTTTAAATTGTTAACCGTTACTGCTCGTGACTCACATTAATGTAGCCACAGTCGTCCGGCGTGGTTCCATAAAATAAAAGTGCTGTATCAGGTAGGGTGCTCTGTATTATCTTTACCTTTATTTCCTGAACACATATGCATATCCATATACGTATATATGTACATATGTGGGTATATACAAGAACGTATTTTTAAATGGTTTTCTAAATCTAAATAACTGCAATGAACATTGTATATTGTGCGATTAGACTATACATATATGGTGGTGTTTATTACTGATTACTATGTACTAGTATTCTTCGATTGTGTTTGTGGGGAGGGAGCGTATAGCAATTGGTCAACTGAACACCTAGATCCTACCCCAATGCAAAGCTTTGTGTCTGTAAAGACAGATTGGTCAACTGAAGACCTAGATCCTACCACAATGCAAAGCTAAATGTATTCAGCTTCATGTCTTCAAAGACACGCGGGCCTTCATTATTCATTGGCGAATTTTAAGATTAAATGATTCTGACATAATGTTTGGAAGTAGACAACTAATGTAGAAGAAGCTACTAAATTTTATAATAATTAACACTAAGAAGGAGTTGTGAATATCGGACGGAAAATGACGTCATTGAATACATCTATATATAAAAATCAATGTGTGTCTGTTTGTCTGTATGTTCCGTATAGGACGCCAAACGGGTGGAACGATTCCCTAAAAATTTTTACTGTAGCTAAGTTCTTCACAGGGTTCCTGGATATACTAGCTAATGATAGAACAAAGGGGCGTGGTACCGCCCACAAAAACAATTTTTTTTGTAACTATTAATTAGAAGGGGAAGAATGAACCCGTGCAACTATTTTTATAAAAATGTGGGTTTTCTAAGTCCATTTTGCGGTGGCGTAATACTTCCTTTCGATATTTATTATTTTGGCATCATTTGAATTTTGAATACATGGTCCCACAAAATAAAACTATTCGTATTTTGAAAACTGATTAAACAATTACTATGAACGTTCAATATCTTACTGGTCGAATAATGATATATATTAAGATAAGAAAACAAATGTGATTAAAAACATTTCAAAGGTTTATTTATTCAAAAATGATCAACACCCAAACAATGGAATGTGTGGAATATATTGATTCTATATAATAATTTGGTATTGTGCAATTATGGGAAAATTAGAAATCAACAGATATTAGCGAATATTGATCTATTTGTCAAAAAAAAATGGAAGAATAGGCATTAAAACGTAATACACATTTTGTTCCCTTTCCCATTTTTTTTGGGAAATTAATTGATTGCCTGAATCATATACATAGTATGTAATCATATATATAGTCAGTCGGTCGATTAAACTGACCATAAAATGAAAGCGCGCGATGGACTTTCTTAACAGAGCACGCATTTTGATAATAAAATTCAATAATTTACAAGCGTTGTTCGTTTGTAAGACGATTCATGGTTAAATTATATACCAAACTGATGATGTTTGACAGTGAAACAAAACACGAAACGTGCGTCAGCTGTTTAAGCCAGTGTTGCCAAAAAGATAATAGCTAAAAAATCACTCTTTATGTATATGTATATTAGGATGGGCCACGAAAATAAATTGCTGAAGCCACCGTCAAAATTGAAGATTGGTTCGTTGCTGGGTCAAATTGTCTGTGAGCTAAACCCTCCTGAGAACCCTTCTAAAAACCAAGTTTTTCCCACGTAATTTTTTATGTTGCATTTTTGCCCAATTTTTTAATTAATAGACCACTTTAAATATAAATTTTTGTTCTTGATTTAGAATAACTCATTGTTCGTATTATAGTACTTTTAGATTGATTTTTGTTGTTTTTCAAAGTGACAGCTAATAACTCATATTTCTTGGAAACTTTTTGTAAAAGGTGTTATGAAAAATAAATAGAAGGAATCAATACCTTTCGAATGATGCCTAAATGAGGAATACCGGACGAAACATGGCATCACTGGCTCCATTTTTGTGAAACAATTAAAAACAGGAGATGGATTTTCAGAGCCAACATTTTCAAACTCTTTCTACAAAAATGAGCGCAGCGGCCTCAATTTGCTTCCGATGTTCATCATTTAGACATCATTCGAAAGGTATTGACTACTTATTACATACTACTTGTTTTTTTTATAAAATAATAACAACAAATACGAAAAGGTTATCAGTTGTCGTTATGAAAAAAAACGCAAACAAATTGTTATAAAGATCCAATAATTCGTCCAATAAGTTACTCTAAGACATGAATCAAAATGTATATTTAAAGTGCTTTCAAGGGTCTATTATTTCAGAAAAAAGTGCAACATAAAACGGTAAAACATGATTTTTAGGGGTATTTTCAAGAGCGTTCAGCTCAAATCATCTTTGAACAATCCAATCTCTATTTCGTAAGGTGGCTGGGAATTGTTTTTCCATTTGTATGGACCACGACCCAGCCTAATGTATATGGGGCAAACTCACATCATTATTTATTAAAAATAATGTTTTTCAAAAATTAATAACTTATGTGGAAACTTATTTGGTTTGCTTATAAGCATTTTTATATTTTTTTGTTTCTATTTTTATAATACTTGGGTCTGTAATAATTATTATAATTTTTGGTTAAATTCAAATTCATTTTGTCTGTGTTTTATTTTTATGATTTAGGTATGCCGATTAGGTAAGACGAAATATTCAGTAAAAAAGAAAAATACAAAACAAAGACCTCGAACTCTCTTTTAATATAACCAAAAAATTATAATATTTAAAAACAAATATAAAATATTGTTTTCTTTTTTTCCGTCTTCTTTTGTATAGATTAAAAACTAAAGATTATTTAATTGTATCCATTAAAAAAATGCATTTTCAAATTTAGAGTTTTTGCAGAGACGAAGAAATTGTTCAACACAACTCTCAAATTTTTATATTTGCTATAAGCATTATAATAGAAATAATTGCAAGCTAATATATAAAAAATGATTTATCACATAACTTTTAAGTGTAACTAGATTTGAATAATGGATATAAAAATGATTTGTTTGTAACTTTCAATACCACTCAATGGACACAATGCAATATACTTACAAAAGATGTGTCGTAATTCTACACATTTTTTTTATGAAATTTGAATATAGAGCACAACGAACTTTCTGTAACACTTTTCTAGAATTCCAGAAACTGTTTTGCTGATTATTATTAATCTTTTTGTGTTTGTTTTTTAATGATGTTTTCGAAAAAAATGGAAATATTCAATTCACTTTTTAGTTTGACTCATACAATTCTCTTACAATAATTTCGAACTGGTATTATTCACAATATCACAAATGCAATGTACCCTTAAATCTGTCACAATGTTCTTATGGAAATTTGCTAAAGCTGAGGTAATTACCTTTTGATCTGTATTTTGTGGTCTTATATCGTTTAAAATGTGTTTTAATTCCACTTGTTTGATTTCTTTTCAATTTCAACGTTTTTTTTCTTTTGGTTTTATTTTGCAAATTCAAATATTTGCGTCACCGATAATACCGCCGTTTTGCTCTGATCTGTAAGTTGCACTGAACTTTGGTGACTGAATTGATTGTGATCATTTTTGCATTTTTTATTCGTAGATTTTCTCGTTGGATTTTTGATTGTTTTTTGAGTGAAGACATTTATTTCTTGATTTGAGCACCCCGAGCAATATAAACAGATCAGCCAAAGAAGAGAACAAAACAAAAAAAAAAAGCAAGCGGCAAAACCCGGTTTAATAATTGTTATGTCTTTCTTGTGACGAGATTGTTTTTCCCCGACTAAAGCGTGTTCCAAGAAGTGTCGCGAAATGTTTAAACTACGTCACAAGCATAATTCGAAGTTAATTAGTATACGATTTTGAATATTCATGAGATTGTCTTTTTTGGCCAAAAGTATGGTCTTAACGCGCTGTGTTGTTGGCACAACGGCTGTTAATGTACAAGATGTTCCGAAACGCTCATCGACAAATGAAAGCGAACTTTAGTTCGTCAATAAGAGGGGATTTTTTTCAGGGAATTTTTTCTACGGTATTTTGAAATTTGTGAACACAAAAAATACAATAGTTACAACAAAACAAGGAATATCAACTCGTAAAAAGCTTATTTAAAGCAGAGGCCCAACAATTATATTCAATTTACCTTTTCTCCTGTCTTTCCCTATTTGGCGCAAACTAATGCTCGCTCTTGCAATTTCGCCATGACACATCTTCCCATCGTTGTTGTCTTTGGTTAGACCCGGCCTGACCACTGGGTAAATTATTAAATGTTTATCATCAAAAAGCATTTCACGAATAGTAACAGAATCAGAAACACTAACACTTGAGGAAGGCAACCAGACTTCTCGCTTCAATCTGTCATAACAGAACCATCTTTTAGAAAACGTACAGAGTCGAAAGGGATTCACTTTCGGAGCAGTTCTGCAAAGGAAAACTATTGTTAAATTAGTATTTGAAATTGGGTAATTTAATCGAAAAACTAAACAAAAGCTATAGTTTTGAAAATTCATCATTTCGGATTTGTTGTGAAATCGTTCTTGTCAGGGACGTGCGCAGGGGGGGGGGGGGTGTTTTGGGGGTTCAAACCCCCCCAGAGAGGTTTCGAACATATACTTTTTAAAACCTTCTAGACTTTCTGAAGCAAAAAATATAGAATTTTTAAGGTCTTTTTAAAATAACTCGCCCGAAATAGTAATTTTGCAGTAAAATCATGAATACACGAAAATTACATAAAAAATCGTGGTCACTTTCTTGAATTTCGGACAAAGGTTATGAAAAATACAAACAAACTAAGCGAATTGTGCAAATTTCAAGATTGTGTAGTGCTAATTTTGCTAATGGACACCAAATTGTTCGGAAAATTTTCATTTTTATTAACCGATACTACTTCTTGACATTCGACTAGAGCTATATCATATGAACTTTTAATTGTGTACTGCAATAAAAGTTTGGAAAATTAATAACAAAATCGTTTAGTAATTTAAAAAAAGTGTAGATAAGAATCACTATGATATCATAATGAAATCTAAAATATTCTTAATAAAAGCAAATAATTTGTTTGATGCTTGTAGCGCGCAAAGATGTAACATTTGCGATTGGATATTTTTATGCAGCTGTATCTAAATCTGAACCGATGTGTCCTATTTTCATCACAGAAGCAACAACAACGGTTTCTGTTACTTCCAATGTTTTGGGAGTTTTCAATTATAATACAAATCCATTTCGACAAACGAAGAAAACTGTTTGATATACATAAACTTATTTCTCTTTGTTCATTTACAACAACTGACATGTTTACCGCAAACAAACTAATTTTTTCCACAAAAGAAACTCAAAAACGATGTTCACGTGTTTAAAATTTCGTTTCTACGAAATGCATTTTTTCTCTGCGTGTAGATCTCTATTTTAAAATATACTTTAAATTTGCGAAACAATAAGAAATGAGTTTCAACTTACTAAAATTTTTGTTATATTTATCACTTATGTCAAATATTTTTCAGAGTTAGTATTTTTTTTGTACATATGTAACAAGTATTATTCAAAAGAGAAACAACGAATTCAGTAACTTGGATCTACGTAGGAAAACGAAACTCTAAATTACCAATTATTTGGTTTTTTGGAATTAAAATTTCTAGTTGTTTCTTCTTGCATTTCATCGAATACAAAAAAACTGTACTTGTTATTCGAATTTATACATATTTAAAATTATAAAAATGAAGAAACATTTCCAAATATTTTTTATTTAATCGGAATATGCGTATAAAGATTTTGAGTAAACATCCTGTTACTCATATCCTATATAAATTAAAAACCCAAAAAATCTTTAGACATCCTATTTTGACCCATACTTTGTCAAAAAGCATATCCAATTGTCTGCATTTGTCATAGAAAAAGTGCGGGACTGAAGGGTAATTTGATCGTTTTTTTTTTTGTAATATTTCTTCATGTATATATCGAGGGCTTATATTCAAAAGTGGCTATGAACCCTTTTCTCGAAAATGAGTTTTTAATGTCAAACTATTCTTAGATTTGGGTGTCATCTGTCATATAAATTTGGAATAGATTTTTTTCTAAAGCCATTTTTTTAATTTCTGATTTGGCTATCCCCTCGCACGTTAGTTTGTGACTGCATAAGTGGCTATGAACATACAAATAATAGAAATAAAATAGTTCAACAATGGAGCAGCATAAAACCGAAGGTTATAATTCGCTACAACGATTTTGTTTAAAACATTTTTTCTAGATTTAGGGCATATCCTACTTTCAAATTCCATCATTTCGCGTTAATAGCATTCTGATTCCTAAGTTATCAGGCTAATGTGAAAAGTATCTTTAGAAAAACCCGCGTAACTTTTGATCATATTGAGAATACCAAAATATTTCTTTGGCATGTGATTGCTGACTTCGTGGGGAATATTTGTGTATGAAAAGAATTATGAAAACAGAAAGTTAAAATATAAGGAATTGCAACGGCGAATTTTGGATTTTTCATCAATTGCAGCGATTTTCGCGACTGGCTACATATATGTTACAATCGACCAATCTGACGGATGAAGCTGGAATCTTTAAATTCGCTGTGTACATCACGTTTTCTATACAACATTGCCAAGATTTCATGAAAAAAGTTATGGAGTTTACATTAAATCGTATTCTTATTTCAACATTCATAGTGCTCAATTTTAAACATACAAAAGTGGCTATGAACCGTGAAACCGCGAATAATAGGAAATTCCGAAAACTTTTTAATTGTTGCAATTAGTAATCCTTTTTAGATTAAACTGTAAGAAGAAAATCAGTTTTTTCGCTATCCTGAAAAATTATGTTTTTGTTCATAGCCACTTATGAATATAAACCCTCGATATGTATGTATGTAATTTCAAGCAACTATTTAAAAAAAGTTCTACACTTAGAGAACAAGTCTGTTAATAAAAGCAGCGATTTTTCTGCTATTACAACCGTTTTTTGGCATAACAGCAGTTTTCTGCTAAAGAGTTTGCAGTCTGCTAAAATTGGCTGTTGTTAATTAAAATATAAAAATAGATAAGCGTTCATAAGCGAGTTTAGCTCGAATTTTCTTTTATATTAGCTTGGGACAATATGCGTATCACATATATTGCTAAAAACAGCAAACAGCTGTTTACCATCTCAGCAGATACAAATCTGCTGTCTCTTTTTTAACAGCAGAAAATTTGCTCTTTCAGGTATCATGAAACTTTTGAGAAATATTTCATGTTGTCATTTGTTGTATCACTTTTGCATACTCTGAAGCAAAACTATTTGTTTGATTTTTTCAGTTAAATTGAACTTATTTTAATTTCACCTTTTTTCCACGTATAAAATAAAATTTTCCTCAGTTTAAGTAAAAATTTACTCGTTTTGAGGAAAAAATCGGCAAAATTGCCCTCAGTTTGAGTTTACTTGATTTGAGTAAACATTTACTTAGTTTTAGGAAATTTTAATAAGATTTAGTAAAAAGTTGCTTAGTTTTAGGAAAATGTTGCTTAACTTTAGTAAAAAATTACTTGGTTTTAGGAAAAATTTACTTTGATTTAGGAAAATTTCAGCAAAATTCTACTTATATTTAGTAAAAATGTACCTGGTTTCGTAAATTTTAGTTAATTTTAACTCATTATAGGGTTAATTTTTTTATGAGTGTAGATGAAAACCCCCCCTCATGGGAAAATCCTGCGCACGGGCCTGGTTCTTGTAGATTATAAGGAGTTCGAGTTTTACAGTGGTCCAAAGATGATACTTTGGCTTCGTTAATGATGTAATATTTGGATTGCATCCACTGAGTTTTGTGGTTCAGGGACGAACCCTATTTAAAATCGGTTCAGATTTAGATATAGCCCCCATACAAATGTCGCTCCCGATTTTACTTTTTCCGCTCTAGAAACCACATATTTTACTCGATTTGCTTCAAATTTGGACCAAAAGCTTATATTTTAACTAGAAACATCTGTGGGAAAAGTGAGTCAGATCGGTTCAGATTTAGATATAGCTCATATGCAAATTGCGCTGTCGAATTGACTTTTTCCCCTCTAGAAACCACATATTTTTCAATTTTCTTTAAATTTGGTACAAAACATTATATTTGATATATACTAGAAATGTCAGTGGGTCAGATCGCTTCAGATATAGATATAGGTCCCATACAATTTTCAGAACAATAGTTACAATAATGAAATAATTTAATTTAGGTATGTCCAATATGGTTTAAAATATCAACATTTAATAACTGGTGTGCTTTCTGAACCCCTTGACGCCCACCGTACACGTCCGTGTACACTATTTCAAGGCTTTCGCACTTTACAATATGAATTCCTAATAATTGCAATATATGCCACAAGTGATGGAGAAGAACAAAACAAATCGATAATAATCTAAAAATAAACATTTTTATACCCTCCACCTCCAGGATGGGGGTATATTCACTTTGTCATTCCGTTTGTAACACCTTGAAATATTCATCGGAGACCCCATAAAGTATATATATTCTGGGTCGTGGTAAAATTCTAAGACGATATAGCCATGTCCGTCTGTCCGTCTGTCTGTTGAGCACGATAGCGGCCGAACGAAATGAGCTAGGAGGTTCAAATTTTTCCTAAATGTGTCTTATGGTTGTAGATCGGTTGGGATTGAAAGTGGATGAAATCGGCCCAGAGGGAAAAATTTTTCCCTCACAAGGACTGAAAATACCCCTAATATTTAGAGTATTTCAGCATGTTTTTTGAACATATTAGCTTGTATTTACTTGATATTTGCAATGCGCATTCCCTTTATAGCATACAAGGGCACCATAGAGTGATTTTTATTTGTAGGGGGCGAAATGGGACAAATAAAAATGGTTAAAAATGGTACCTATCAAACGACAACAGATAGAAACACGAAATTCGGCGTGTACATTCCTCTAATAGAGTAGATACATAATATAAAAACATTTTTTCTAAATTCGTACATTTAAGGGGTTAAATGGGGATAGAGGGATAGGAAAAGGGGTACATTCCTCTAATAGAGTAGATACATAATATAAAAACATTTTTTCTAAATTCGTACATTTAAGGGGTTAAATGGGGATAGAGGGATAAAAATAGTACCAACCTAATGGCTGCACCTACAATAATGAAATTCGATATATGCATTCCTCTGATTGCGTAGACACGTAACATAAAAGAACTTTCCAAAATTCGTACTTTTTGGGGTTCAAATGGAAAAAAGGGGATAAAAATAGTACCTACCAAATGACAGCAGCTAGAATCATGAAATTCGGAGTATACATTCCTCTGACTGCGTAGACACGAAAAATAAAACGTTTTTTCGAAATTCTTTTGGGGTTAAAATGAAAAAAGGGGATAAAAATAGTACCAACTAAACGAATACAGCTAGAATGATGAAATTCGATGTGTACATCCCTCTAATTGTGTAGATACGTAAAATAAAGAGATTTTAGATAGTCGTACTCTTGAGGGGGGCAAAATTGGAAAAAGGGGATAAAAATGGTACCAACAAAATTGCCGCTGGTAGAATCATAGAATTCGGTGTAAACATTCCTCTGACTGCATAGCCACGTAAAATATTTTGTTTTCCAAATTTGTACTTTATTTTGTTGCTTTTACGACAAAAAATGGTAGAATCATGAAGTTGTCTTATACTGCGTACGTGAGAGATAAGGTATTTTCAAAATTTATACTTTTGAAATTAAAATAGGATGAAAATACAACCAACCAAACGACTGTAGCTGAAAATACACTCTCTATCCCCCAATATTTAGGGTATTTATAATTGTTGCCTTATATTTACTATTATTATTTACTAGTATTATTTCCATTATATATACATAGTATACAAATATTGGTAGCCTTGGCTTATTAATTAAATTTCTGATTTTCATATATGTATTTGAAATTTGTTGCGGACATTTCTCTTGTAGCTTGAAAGCACCACAAAGAAAATAAAAGTTTTAGCTGGCGAAATGGGACAAAAAGGGATAAAATATGGTACCAATGATACGACAACAGCTAGAATCATGAAATTCGGTGTGTACATCCCTCTAATTGCATAGACACGTAAAATAGAGGGATTTTTCGAAATTCGTACTTTTAAGGGATATAATTAAAAAGAGGGATAAAAATGGGACCTACCAAACCGCTGAAGTTGAAATCATGAAATTAGCTGTATACATTCTAACTATGAAGACTCGAAAAAGGGTTTTTTCGAAATTTGTACATTTATCACTTTGTCTGTATCTGAAAATGCTTCTTTCTAATGGCGACTGACAATCGCCTAATATTTAGGCATGTTCACTTTCACAATTACAACATTGTATTTATTTATAGTAGTAGATTTTACACAGTGCGCATAAGTATACATTATAGTTTGAAAGAGTAAACAAGTATAGTAATGTGCATAAAAATATCACAATTTTCGTAATATGGTACTGTGCTTCTAGGTAAAGTCGACATCCTTTAATCTGCCGGTAATACTGTGGAATGCCCTCCGTGGTGGAGGGTATATAAGATTCGGCCCGGCCGAACTTAACGCCTTCTTACTTGTTATTATTGTAGTAGTTATTACGAAAATAATTGAAAAGAAAGTTAATAAATGAAATTAGCATTTGGCGTTAATGGGTTAAAATAAAAATATATTACAAATTGAAAACGAAAGTTTTTGTCAAAATATTTTATTAATCATTTTACAAATATTTTACTCTAGACACAAATATTTACTCTATGAAAGAGTCATAATATTGGACATTTAAATCACAAACACAAGTGACTGACACCTACACTAGCTTCAAAATTTAAAAAAAATAATGAAACAAATAACTCGTATGACTGAGAATGTTATGACGTCTTTAGATTAATTCGTCTAGAGAGGAAAATATTTTACAGAAATGTAATATTAATTAAATAAATTCTTACAAAGTGTCATTTAAATATACCGTGGGGTATACTTCTATTCATATTAGATTTTTCTTGAAAGTTTCCAGATAAACAATTTAAATTGTATTCCTATTTGTATAATGTATTCTTACTGGTTTCATATATAAAGTAAATTCTTCTTTGAGAAGATGTTCACCTTTTTTTCGTCGATTCGTCTGTGAAAACAAGATAGGGTTGAGTATTGACACTATGTCAGCCATAGTATTGTCAGTATGGTATTTTTGTTTCACAATAACGATCCTGCAAATATCTTCACAAAAAGTGTGTTTTTCGCAAAAAATGGCGACTTGGCGAATTTAAAAAGTATTGTTTATATTTATTAGAAAAACTTATTTTTATAGAAAAACTAATTTAATAATTAAAATAATCAAGAAAATATTTTTAATATTTCCCGTATTCCCGGGAAATTTAAAATATTTTCCCGGGAATTCCCGTCTAATTTTTTTTTCGGGAATTCCCGGACCCCAAACCCTAACTCCCGTACAAAAAAATATATTTTAATAAAATTTGCTCGCGACGTTCTATCTGCCCCAAGGTGGACCCTAGTGAAGTCAAATGTATGAGCAACCGCAATATTTGTTCAGCCTCAGAACATACATATCTTTTATCTGCAAGGCGGTTCCCAATTCATTTGTCTATTTTATAAATTTTTTTTATGAAAGAATGGCCTAAAACGTCTCCGCAGTAGACCCTAGAGGAGAGACGTGTAAGACAGACCTCCATTAATTTTCCTCCACATATTTTTCAACAAACATACTTATCAACCACTCATTAAGGGGAAAAGTTAATAGACTTCATATTATGCATATATAATGCAACGGCTCTTTGGGTAGGTATGTTCTGAGAAAATATTGGGGGTTGATCATACATTCGACTCTTCTATGGGCCTTATTGGGACAGTTAGTGCGGTGGGAGCAAATTTTATAAAAAATTGTTTTTGTATGGGAGCACCATTCAGGAGTGGGGTTCAAGATAGGTTGAAAAAATATTTTGTGTCGGCCAAACATTTGACTCCACTAGAGGCCTCCTTGGTCCAGTAAGAGCGGTGGGAGCAAATTTTATAAAAATTTAATTTTTGTATGGGAGCCCCATTAAGGCTATGTATGTTCGAAACAAATGTTTAATGTATTAATGGGAGTCGGTCTTACATTTAACCCCTCTGGGGGGCGACTCCGAGGCAGTTTTGGGGCTTTTAGTGCATTTTTACACATTTTTCCATCAAATCGAATTCCTAAAATTCCCATACAAAACTACACCACCCCTAATGTAGAACTAAATTACAATGGACATCTTCTGGCCTAAGTGAGTCACATGTTTTGTAATGAAATTTTAGCGTTTAGAAAGTACTAGTATAGACCGCAATTACAAAAGTTTGACTTATATGACGTATGACTTATATGACTGAACCACAATGGACATCTTTTGGTCCAATTGAATCAGATTCTTACTTTCTGATTAAGTATACACAAGCCTAGTGGAGTGAAATTGGCGGCAATCAAATGTCAATGAAAATATATTCGAATTTGCATTAAACCATGAGAACTAAAAGAGATTTGAAGTTTTCGGAGCATAGTTATAAAAATTTTCTCACTGTGCATTTATACATAGACTTAATTTATTTTCTGTACTTATGCAGCAAACCAAGTGCTAAATATAACATAAATTGTAAGACTAAAACGTAATCTAGAGTGTCCTTAAAAATAATTGTATAGTGCAGCGCAACGATTAAAAATTAATTGAATTATTAGAAATTTTGACAATTTTATAAAATTCTCATCAGTAATGGTAATACTGTCGATGAAGGACACGCAACCTTAGGGCCTGCTTCTGTAACTTATTTTCAAAAAATAAGAGCTAAATTAGCTAAATTAGCTAAACTATTTATTACTATCTTAGCTAAACTTAACATATGTGCATATTATAGATTTCTCGTAATAAAGTTTAGTGATTTTTGATCGTTCGGCGTAGGCGAAAGAAAATAAGTAACAGAAGAAGGTCCTTAGTCACGCAACGGTTATCCAAACCCAAGTAGGGAAATATAGAGAGAGAGACAGCATATGGGAAACAGTATATACAAAATTCGAAGTTGGTTTTGTATAGATATATCTCCTATACTGATCTTAGACTGATCAAGACGAAACAACATCCTCCCCCACCGTCAGGATCATATCCTGGATACTGAATTGAGTCTTATTCCCAGCTAGACCACTTGCTGCATCACATACAGATCGTAGTACAATCCCTTTTGGGACATCAATTCGTCGTGGGTGCCACTTTCAATTATGACACCCTTCTTCAGGACACAGATTAAATCGGCATCATGAACTGTGGTCAGGCGATGGGCTATCGTGACACATGTCCGGCCGCTACGTGCTGCATCTAGGGCCTCTTGCACAACCTTCTCACTTTCCATGTCCAAAGCTGATGTGGCCTCGTCCAATATCAGGATCTTCGGATTTCTTACCATTGCTCTGGCAATGGCGATACGTTGCTTCTGACCACCTGATAGCTGTGTACCCTTACTTCCCAGGGATGTGCTGTAGCCTTGAGGCAATGCTGTGATGAAGTTGTGTATGTTTGACTTTTTGGCGGCCTCGATTATTTCCGCCATGGGTATATCATCACGGAAATTGTCGCCATAGGCTATATTTTCAGCAATTGAACGATCAAAGAGGACGGGTTCCTGAGACACCAGCCCCATTTTAGAGCGCAGTGAGTCAATTGGGAATTCTGTGGTTGAAGTTTTGCTCAAATTGACAGAACCTTGTACCGGATCATAATAGCGCAATAATAACTGAACACATGTGGATTTCCCCGAACCAGACGGACCCACCAATGCCACGGTGCTACCCTTTGGAATTTCTAAATTGAAGTTCTCCAAAATGGGTATGCCCTTCCGCGTAGGATATTCAAAATAGACCTGTTCATAGTCTATGTTACCATCGCATTTCTGAAAAATTAAATGGTGACCATGATGAGATTGGGCAAGAACGTTCCGACAAATACTTACATCTGCTGTGTTGAATGGTTTCGATGCAGGACTATGCATTCCGGGGACTCGAGCAAATAGTTTCATCAAACGTCCGGCGGACATAATGGCTTCACTGATATTCGGCGCATAAGCCAGAGCCTGACCCAACATAAATGATCCCAAAAGAAGAGCCTCCGAAACCCTAAACCAAGCACAATTTCAAAACTTCTTCATTTCGAAATATTTTCGGTCGTCGTACTCACTTAATAACATTCTCGTATGGCATTTTGCCATCGGCTACCAAGGTCCCGCCGTAATACAGAGACACACCATACGCTACGAAGGGAGAAGCTTGCCCCAGGCCAAAGACAAAACCACGATATCTTAATTTCTTCACACAAGCTTGATCCACTAAATCGATCTGGTCACTGTAGCGCTGTATGATACTTCGTTCTTGGCCTAGACTCGTCACTGTTCGAATATTGGATATTGCCTCCACGGCCACCTGGGATGCCTTTTCAACGGCTGTCTTTTCGGCCATTACAAAGGCCTCAATAAATTTCGCCTCCAAAATTATGGAAAGGCACACTAATGGTACGGTAACCAGTGTCACCAATGTCAGCTTCCACGAGGATACGAATGCCACACAAATACCCACGACCAACGTCGCCAAAGTTTGGACGATTATGCCTATGCGGGCTCCCGTGGCCTGAAATGGGAAATCTCCACGTGTAAAGCTCTTAGAGTAGTTGTAAATCATCTTGGCGGACTTACCCCTTGCACATTTGAGCAGTCTCCTGCCAACCGGGCACAGAGAGCTCCCACTGAGTTCTCCTCATCGTCGAAGTAGGCGATTTCCTGATTTAAAAGAGTCTTGAAAGTCATGTTTCTCAGGCGCGATGTCATTTTGACGCCGGCTGTATTGAACATGTAGATTTGGAAAAGAGTGCCCAGCCCCGTTACGATGCCTATCACAACGAACATGTAGGAAAGAAAGTTGGCCTCGGATTTTATAAGTTCTTCGTCTTCTTCTGATAATATCTGCAAGAGATCTTCGTTGGTTAGGAACCTATCCCAGAATGGTTATGTTAGTCGTGCTTACACCGAAGAAATCGCCGAAAAACATCGCCCACATGGGGAATGTGGCTCCGTGTACCATAGCAGCTATGCAGCCGACCACGAGAAATTTCCATTCCGGAGCATTCATGCGCATCAATTCGAGGAAGGATATGTTGTACTTTTCCACTTCATTTGATTCTTTCTTCTTGGAGGATTTTCCTGCATCCGGGAAAGGAAACAATGTAATTAGTGACTAGATTCAATAAAAAGAGGATTTTTAATTTACTTTTCACATTAACACCCTTGTCCTCTT
This sequence comes from Polietes domitor, assembly GCA_947397865.1. Classification (NCBI taxonomy): domain Eukaryota; kingdom Metazoa; phylum Arthropoda; class Insecta; order Diptera; family Muscidae; genus Polietes; species Polietes domitor. Next base: position 3,697,012 of record OX377622.1, on the reverse strand, counting down.
TTGTGCCTTCATATCCATTGTTAGTTACCCCCAACTCAGGTGGTTGTTCTTCCAAGTCCCCTCCTTCTGCGTCGCTGTCGATTTCGTCCTCATCCTTATTAACTATTTTCGAAGATTGCTGTACGCTTTCGCTTTCTTGTTCATTGCGTTGCGATATTTTAACGAGTTGATAATATAAACCACTCTTGGCCATGAGTTCGTCGTGTGTCCCTTGTTCAGCCACCACTCCATTCTTGACGAAGACAATGTTATCGGCGTTGGTTATGGTTGAGAGACGATGTGAGACAACCAGTGTAGTTCTACCCTTGCTGGCAACTTCCAAAGCATCCTGTACACGCCTTTCGGAAGTGGGATCTAAGGCTGATGTGGCCTCGTCCAATAATAGTATCTTCGGATCTCTGATTATGGCTCTTGCGATTGCGATACGTTACTTTTGCCCACCCGACATTTGAGCGCCTCTCTCACCCACCAGAGTCTTATACCCAAGTGGCAATTTCGATATGAAATCATGACAATTTGCGATCCGGGCAGCATTTTCTATGTCTGCCATCGTACAGTCCGGCTTGCCATAACGTATATTTTCCTCGATAGTGGTGGCGAAGAGGACAGGCTCTTGACCAACAACACCGATCTGTGAACGCAACCATGCGACATTTAAGGAGCGCAAATCACGACCGTCCAACTTCACACAACCGTTAAGGGGATCATAGAAACGTTGCATTAATTGGATGGCGGTGGATTTACCACAGCCCGACGCACCGACGAAAGCCACCGTCTGGCCACGTTTGATTTTCAATGATAAACCCTTTAGAACCTCGACATCCGATCTGGCCGGATAGCGGAAATGTATGTTTTCAAATTCTATATTGCCAAACACATCGTTTGGTTTCTCACCCATTTTTTCCAGGGGATCTATGTTGGACTTGCGATCAATGGTGGCAAATATATTCTGAGCAGCTCCTCTGGCCGTAGCAAATGATTCCAAATGGGGCGAAGAGAACCCCAGATTCTGCGCTCCCATTATAACACCAAACAATATAATCACCAGCACGGCTGGTGTATAGGTTCTATCTTCCTCAAAACGTTCGGATAAAATTAATTTGACGCCGTACCACATGGCGATGGCATAACAGCAGTAAATTATCAACCACATGGCTCCCGTTCCGATGCCGGAGTACAGGCCCTTTTTTCGTCCCGTCTTTTCAGCTGGTATTAACTGCTGAGCGAAACGATTGGCTTCCTTGTTTTCGCCGCTAAAGGCGAATACAGTTCGAATTCCACCGAATACTTCTTCGGCCACCGTACCAGCTCCAGAATAGGCCTTGAGTTCCTTTTCTGTGAGAGAACTTTGTATCTTGGCCACCATGGCGGTGGAAATTATGATTAATGGGCAACTCGCCAACACAACCAGGGTTAACTCCCATCCGTAGATGAAGGACGCCACGACGGCGATCACAAAAGTCATTATAAGGAAAACGAAAATAACAATTTTCTCATTTAGACCCTCTTTCATTTTGTTCAGATCCCTGAAATAGAAAATCACACACACACTTAGCACCTTAGACCTTAATTGGAATTAGTAAAAACTTACTCGGTCATTTGACTGGCAAAATTAGTTCCGGACGATGTATCAAACCAAGACATATCCTGCCGCAATATTGATTCCAGAAAGACTTTCCGTACACGACCGATCTGTGAAATATCATCGGAATTAAAAAAATTAAATACATCATCTTACCACATCGCGGGACAAACCTGATTCAAAGCCACTCTATTCAAAATGTCCACAGCAATGGCTATTACAATCAATACGACCAGAGCACCGGCAAAACAGCCCAGAAGAAAAGCCAAAGAATCGTCACGAATTGCTTGCATATTTTCTTCGTACGTCGCATTGGTTCTGGCAAGTGTAGACATACATACATATGGGTTAGTCCAAGACATTACATATCTGATCAAGAGGCACAACGACAACAACTTACAATATCTCACCACCACCGAAGAGGTGCAGAATCAACGTGGATGAAGAGGTGCCAACACCCATGGTCCGATCAATGAGCAGAGAGGACATTTCACCATATATCACAATGGAATAGGGTATTCCCGCGGAGGCCACTGACGCCAATAGCACACCTACCGCCATAAGCAAACGTTCGCCCGTAGTTGCGTAACGAAACTATAGGTAGAGGGACGTCATGAAGATATTCGCCTTGGAGCACAGTCGAATTGCAACTACTCACCAACTTGTAAAAGGGCATTGTTTGCTTCTTCTCAGGCTTTGCAGGTGATTCTCCATTTTCCTTCTGAAAATCGGTGAGATGCGGCAAGGCATCCTTCTTGGTCGATCCCTCTTCCTGTGACATATTCAGCAATTGTGTCCTTAACAATAGATAACTGAAATAAAAAGATTTGGTTTTGTTGGTCCCGCCAAGACTGCCGCTTTATATAGTCATACAATAATCTACAAATCTAAAGTAGGGTTCTTTTTGGACGGTTCAGTCCCTCAAGGCAGGGAAATTTTATTCATTTAAAATGTTCGATATTTGGGATACAAAATCGTGTATATGAGTAGAGTGGAGACGCTCCACTTGAATGCATGATCTCCGATCTAGATCAGTAGAATCCAAATCTCTTAAGATTTCCTGGGTAATTACAAATTTCGAGATGTGTATATAGATGCCTTTTAGGGTATGGGTATGGTCTGCGACAAGTATTCAAAGGTCTAAGGTTACCGCAACTGCGATTATTGTAATTATTTGCGATCTATTCTAGTTTTCGGCATATCGACGGAGATTTGGGAACTGATGTTCGCATAAGATTAATATTTCCCATTCAATGTAATAGATGAAACGAATAAAACTGAAGGAAAGAGTAATTGCATCAATTGTCATTTTGATTATTCCATTTGAATATTCCATTAATGTATACTAAACAGGGTCGTTTTGTATGTGAAGAAGAAATTTCCGGAAGTCGTTTTCGATCAATCTTGAAGTTAATGAACGATATGAAATGTACTCCATGGTGAAGAAGGGTCCCAGCCGAACAGAACACTTTGGATTAAATTACCATAAAGATTATTCAACCGGCACTATGAAAACCACGCGAAAGTTTTAATGAATGGAAAGGAAAACTTTTGAATTTCGCAAATAGAAATAAACACTTGTCGTCGTCTTCGTCGTCCGAATAACATGAAAGATTGCGAAATACTAAATTTGATGTTGTAGCAAAGGTTTCCGCCAAAACTTTTAGGCGCTTAGAAATGATGATGGTCGTTCCATGTGAATTTCATCACTGCAATTTGAAATTATTGTGATAAGTAGGGGCCCATAAATACAGGCAGACGGGCGTACAACAAATAGTATATTAACATCGATAACGTCGATTGTGGCTTTATAAAAACAAACGTGTGATATGGCTGGAGACTTGTTAAACGCTTGTAATTGTTCATAAACACATTTACATACTCACACATACATGTATAGCGAACATATACATTTATTGTGGAAACCCGCTTGTTCCAGTATACATTACATCAGTCATTATACCATTATGCACAAAGCAACTACCACTACTTACCCGGCTATACCTACACAGTGCGTTTGAGTGATGAATTTAACATGGGCATGTCATAGGAAGGATGCAATCGCCACCCCCTCGCTTACATTCCGTTGACGAAAACATGGTAGAATATTCATCATAGTATTCAATGCCACAAAATATATGATGAAAAGAACACTGAAGCAGGGTGAGATAATACGTTTATGTTAAATAATGAACGCTTTCGTTAACGTTGGATAATGAACTACTTCGTAACTGCTAAGTAATGATGAAAATCGTTAAATATACTTTTTTTATTTATTTATAATATTTGTACTTTTTTAATTCATAGTACTATGATTCAGTGTTTTTAAAATCTTATAAAACTAATATAAAAAATGGAACAAAAACTTTAATTCACATAAAATAAAAAAATGTATAATACATTTTTATATATAAAAAAACAAAAACTTAAATTAAATGCATATCATATTCAGTCAAATGCATATTATTTTCAGTCAAATTCATATTATATTCATTCAGTAATTTTTTGTTTCATTTCTTTGGCTTTTCTTTCGAGAGACATGTTTTTAAATATGCGCCTCTTCTGCATTTGAAGAGCGTTACGGATGTGTTCATCCGCTGGCCCAACGCTGTTGATTTTCGTCAATGAGACTGCATCTGAAATGGTATTTTTTATATTTTACATTCAGTTTAAAAATGTTGTATTTTTACCTAGAAGAATTGCGAAAAATTTCGGATGATCTTTAAAGCTTTTTTCCCTTGCACACCTTTGACATTATAGACCATCATAACATCGTCGCCCAAAATGCGCCTTAAATTTTTTTGTACTCCAGCAGGTTCTAGCATGCCCCTCATGGCTTTGATCTAAACAAAAATAATTGAAAGATAACTTATACCTATTTAAATAATGGGAGCACAAATAAATCTTACGTATTGTTTCTTGTTTTCGGGATTGATCTGATTTTCAAATTGTATTAGTTTTTCCTCACTTAGAAATATTTATTAAACTATTCTGGACTACTAAACTATTCTGGACTTGTTGATCAAAGTAAATAGGGAACAGCATAAGTAAAATAGGGAATAACTGCACAACGGCGCATAAATAGAAACGAAAATATGACGTACAACAACAACATGCAAAACATGACATACAAATGTGTACCAATAGTTGTTATAGGTAGCTTGCTTGCTTATTTTGATTCAACGAAATATGTACATATGCTGTTTAACGAATTCGCTAGTATTGAATTCACATAATACATAGTTACACTAGAGTAGGTACTGGCGATTGTAATTGACGAATTTAGTACAGAAATAACGTCAATAACAGTTTTGCCGAACAAGCGGGAAAGGCCTTGTCCAGCTCCCATCGGTTTGCATTCCCAGCAAACAATTACTTCAGAATTGGTATAGAAATCATTCAGACAGTCTGCATATGTGTGGAAATTTGTATGACCGTTCCACACGTATTCGGATTCTGATTTGTCGGGGGAAATTTAGAAGACTGTACAGATTGGTCAGACAGATATCTGTGAGGAATCTTTTGTTCCACTTTGTCGAACCAATTTCGAACGGAAGTCTATCCAAACATCCGAAAATGGTTCGACTTTTTGTATCACTTTCCGACGACTTGTCCTCATTGTTTTGAACAGAATTTGTATTGTGAATAAGAGCGTTGCCAACTGGAACGCCAACCACCTACGTATTACTTCTACATTGTATTAATTTCAGTTTGTCTGCAATTAAAATTAAACCTTGTTTTGCTGCTTTTACCGAGTTAGATTGACTTTCATTTATACAGTCTTTGGTTCATCGTGAGGTTTGATTTTCAATGTTTTTTTTTTTTTTTGAAAGATCACGCATAACTCATATCAAACTGCTTTGTCATTTTTGTTTAGTATATTTTGGCAAGGCATCATGGAAAGACTCACACCACAATAGCGTCTCCAAATTGTTCAGCAGTATTGCGAAAAACAGCGTTCTGCGAGAAAGAAGACCATCCCGAATCATTTCGTTATCGTTCTCAGAAGCTTGGCTTTTCGTATTTTTCGTAAGGATCTCGGCCTTAAAGCGTACAAAATTCAATTTGTGCAAAAATTGAAGCCGGGCGGCTTAAATTTGCGTGTTATTATCAGTGAGTCGCCCAAAATTGAACCTTCGGCCAACATTTACATGATATAATTTTCAAATAGTAAATGTCATAAATTGTTCTTTTAACCGATAACAACAATTTTAAGTTCACTTTCAAATTTATGTGTTTTATTTAACATTATACATCCAACATCACGATGAAATCACCTTTGGAAATAAGAAAAGAGTGTTTTTTTTTAATTTAGATAGAACTTTAGAAAGGGCTAGCTAGCTACAATTTGATAGTTCACGCGCGAATGATAATTTCGACACATTTGTTTATTTCATAAACGCATAAATACACACGTCTATTGATAAGTTTATTTTTTAATATTTTGCTAATCTAAATGCTCCCAACGCCATGATATATAGTAAATTGTGTGTGTGATTAATTTAATCTGGCGGAGGTTATTACTTATTATCTTCGATTGTGAGCAAGTGTGACAACAGGAGTCTTACATTTTGGCAAACAAATATAGGGTGATCAGAAAGTAATGATAGTTTTTCAAATTATTATATTTGAGCCGTCGAAAAGTAAGTGAGCCGTATTCAGTAAGGTTTGACATTTCATTATGTCTGCAGAATGTGTGGAACTAAGTAAAATATTATCAGTTTTTAAGAAGGCCGAAGGTCGTGAGGTAGTTCATCATCAGGGCGCAGACAAATCGCACCGTGGAAAAAGGAGTCACGGGTCGAGTAGTGCCTTAAGGCACCGTTTTGAATTTAAGGGTGAGTAAGACCTCCTCATATGCTACGACCTACATCCTCATATGCCTGCGCTGACGCAAGATCATAGTCATCGATCAACGTCGTGAGTTCGCTAATTTGGCGCTGGAAATGTTGGTGGCAGATTCGAATTTTGTCAAATAAATCATATTCCCTACACAGCCAGCGAAGCCGAGGCGACCATTTGAATGAATCCATACATTATTTGTTCATCATTTTCTATTTGCGATATATCTTTCGACAATAAGCAATTTTGTTAATAAAAATTAAATAACAGATAGCCATTTATTAAAAATATAAGATGTTAAAATACATTTTTGAATCTAAATGGAAAATCGAGTCTGCAGCCTTCTTGATTCATAGATGCCATCATTGATATGGAGGATTGTCACAATTGTATCCAACCTATATTGGGATTTTGTTTACCAGCAAGTATATCTCGATATAATTGTTATTAACTTACCATGTAGCACCTATGATAAGACGAAGCTCTTTAGACTGAAATCTTTCCAAAAATATATTCTAGGGATGTCAAAACCGAAAACCGGTTATCCGATGTTAACTCCGACACTGTTAAACGTTTTTTTTTAATTCGACAAACCGGGGAAACCGATGTTTCATGTCGGTTAATCGGTTTTTAAGTTACATTTGCATTTCGAGGATATATTCTACAATGAAAATACTAAAAAATAAGAAAATGTGAGAGTAATGATTTATTTACTAGCTGCAAATATATACTGAACTGCCCTCCTTATACCGCAGGTTTAAGATTTTCCTGAAATATTGACTTGTGACGTTAAAAAATAAACAAATATGATATCAATAGCCGGTTTCTCCGGTTTTTTTTTTCAAATTTTAAACATAAAAAATGTTTAATTTTGTTAATTGTAACAATTTAAACATTTTTGCTTAAAAATGCAAATTTATTGCCTTATTAATGTACTTCAAATTTTGTATTAATTATTAATACCACATAATAACAGTAAAATGAAGTAGTGTTAATTATTTCATACTAATTTAATATAATATTTTGAACACTTATTTATTAGTTCATATTAAATATATTTTTTTGTTAAGTTAAGTTGTTTATTGAACCGGCAATAACAACAAAATACCGAACAAAATGGTTTACTTTAGTTATTCACCACTCGCAACAAAGTATAGCTGAGATGGTTAGAGTGTCGTAGTAGTAACCAGAGCTGTTCTGCCCCCGGTAGCGGCGGATTTTTTAAAACTGAAATTGAAACTATTGAAAAAGTGCTTCCTTTGCAACTTCTTTTAAAATATCTTTTAAGTCTTTCAAAATAATACATTTTAATTTTTTCCTACGACAACTCCATAAATTCATTTGTGAATATCCCAATTTTCACTACTTCCGAATCACAAGATAAGCATCTTTTACACTTCTTCGGGTGTTATATTTTTGCTGGGATTTCATTACCTCTCGTTCTCATCTGGTCACCCTATAACATTTTTATTATCACTTTATTGTTCCATTAAGAAATCGAATATCAGCAATTTGTAACGCAGGTATCGTGACTGGCATTTTAGACTTGTTCACGAAAGATTTTCGTGAAGAATTTTGCAACATTTCTGAATTATATTGTGTTTTAATGAATTAATTGTGGATCAGTTACGGTATTCGCAATGTACAGGTACATTTGGCTAGGTCACACTGCGATCACACCCCACAAATGAAGAATGGATTGTTTAATGGTGAACGGCCTTGTGCCGGGCACAAGCCGTCTGTGAACTAAACGCTATTCAAAATACATCTAAAAATAATGATAATGCGAGCATTACTTAAAACCCTAGTGTAAACCTATATTTGTTTGACATATTGAGACATCTCTTCATAAGCACAAAACAAAACCACATTATTTACACTAGTAAGCCTGTTCGATTGGACTTACTAGCTTAAGATTAAGAGACTTGATAATGTGGCAACATTTGTATCCATTAGTTTTATTTAAAAAAAGTCAGAGATAACAAGTAAAAAAGGCGTTAAGTTCGGCCGGGCCGAACTTTATATACCCTCCACCATGGATTGCATTCCACAGAGGTTGTCGGTTTTCGTAGAAGTGCAGTAATATTACACGAAAATATAATTTTTTTAATATAGCCAAACTAAAACGAATACAAATATTGAAAAATTAATTTTATAAATAAGTATAATATTTTAATTATTTCAAACCACGCTTATAAGGTAATGATTGGTAGCATAACCTTATACGTGAATTCAAAAAATAAATATTGTTATATTTATACTTTCAAAAATATTTTCAAAGCCATAAATATTGGTAGGTGCTCAAGTTGGTTGTATTTCCATTCTATTTTAATTCCAAAAGTACAAATTTTAAAAATCTATTATCAGACGTACATAGTGCAAAATAACCTAACTTCATGATTCAACCAATTTTTGCCGTAAAAGAAAAAGTACGAATTTGGAAAAAAAACTTTTTATTTTGCGTGTCTATGCAGTCAGAGGAATGTATACACCGAATTCCATGATTGCAGCTGCGCCCATTTGGTTGGTACCATTTTTACCCCCTTGACGTTTCTACGCAATTAGAATTGCATCATTCTAGCTGTAGTCGTTTGGTTGGTACTATTTTTATCGCTCTGTACCATTGTATCCCTTGAAAGTACTAATTTCGAAAAATTCGTCTATTTTCCGTGTCTACGCAGTCGGAGGAATGTATACTCCGAATTTCATGACTCTAGCTGCTGTCATTTGATTGGTACTATTTTTATCCCTTTTTTCATTTTAACTCCAAAAAGTACGAATTTCGAAAAATCTGTTTATTTTCCGTGTCTACACACTCAGAGGAATGTATACTCCGAATTTCATGACTAGCTGCGGTCATTAGATTGGTACTATTTTTATCCCCTTTTTTCATTTTAACCCCAAAAAGTACGAATTTTGAAAAATCCGTGTATTTTACTTATCTATGCAATCAGAGGAACGTATACACCGAATTTCATTATTCTAGGTACAGCCGTTTGGTTGGTACCATTTTTATCCCTCTATTCCAATTTTACCCATTAAAAGTACGAATTTGGAAAAAATACTTTTATATTATTTATCTACTCAATTAGAGGAATGCACACACCGAATTTCGTGTTTCTAGCTATTGTCGTGTAATAAGTACCATTTTTATCCCTTTTTTGCCCCATTTCACCCCCTACAAATAAGAATCACTTTATGGTGCATGTTTTTGCAATAAGGGGAATGCGCATACCAAATATCAAGCAAATATGAACAGTCATATCCAAAAAACATGCTTAAATACGCTTAAATATTAGGGATTATTGTGGGTATTTTTAGTCCTTGTGAGGGAAAAATTCCCCTTTGGGCCGATTTCGCCCCATTTCAATCCCAACCGATCTACGACTATAAGACGCATTTATGGAAAATTTGAACGTTCTAGCTCCTTTCGTTTAGATGCTAGCGTGCTTTCAACAGACGGACGGACGGACATGGCTAGATCGTCTTAGAATTTTATGACGATCAAGAATATATATACTTTATAGGGTCTCAGGTCGATATTTCAAGGTGTTACAAACGGAATGACAAAGTTAGTATACCCCCATCCTGGAGGTGGAGGGTATAAAAATCTGGCACCACCTTACTCGGTATCTAAGAGAGTAGTAAGCTTTCGCTTTCTTGGTAAGCGAGTAAATTCCATACAAATATTAAGCTAGTAAGTCCAATCGAACAGGTCTAGTGTTAATAAATATATATATATATATATATATATATATATATATATATATATATATATATATATATATATATATATATATATATTTATATATATATAACATTAAACGCTCATACATAATCTTGATATTGTCTTAAATTGTTTTATTTGATTAATATATTACATACAAACTCACATTTTACATTAAAAAGTCATGGCTTGCCTTTGCGTCGACGCAAACTCTCGGTTTCAATAAGCCAGACCATAGCCTGGAGCACGATAGTATTCGTCACGACGCACTAAAATTTCATAGTTTCCCTCGATTCGAATCTCCCGACCACCATACGGTATATAGAGACAGTTATGCGAACGATGGATTTTGCCGCATGTCAAAGAGCCGTTGTAATGTGCTCGGCCGACGTACAAAACTTCTCCGTTGGCGGTACGACCGGCCTGTACAGCGCCAGTGGCATAGGCATTTATAGCCGGGACCCATATGTAATGCTCGCCAACAAGAAGTTCATAATTTGTCTTGAAGATTTCTTGGCCCTGGTGAGACACATAGGCCGAAGAACGGCTCGGTACGGCTTTACCGGGTAGAGTGTCGCCATTGTGGAAAGCCCGACAAACGTAAATGGTCGACATGTCGGAGTCATGACCAGCATGCACAGCATCACCGGGAGTATAGTTAGGTGATGCAGGCACCCATTTCTCGTAGCGCATTGGATTGTAGGTAGAAGCTGCGGTTGCTTGTTGTTGGGGATAATAGTTTTCGGCGGGAGTATAAGAAAATGCGCCAGTAAAACCTAATGGGGCAGTTGTTGGTGGCGGATAATTTGGTACTGTACTCGGCATTGGCATGGCTTGGGGCTGCGGCATGTGCTGGGGCTGCGGCATGGCTTGGGGCTGCGGCATGGGGGTATATGGTGGTGGTGGATCGATTGGCATTGGTGCCTTTATTTCTGGATAGGGATATGGTTTAACTTCACTCGGATAGGGATACAGTTTTTCCGGTGTTAGGGGTGGTGGCGGCGGTAGAGGATCTGTCGAAACTTCAACTTTCCAACCCGCAGACGTCTTCTCTTCAACCAGAATTTCATAAGTTTCCAAACGTCTTTCGACGCCTCTGAAGGGTATGAACAAGGCACGATGCACTTTGGATACTCTGCCAACAGTTAAACTGCCCTCGTAGTTGCCTCGGCCAATATACACGGGTTGGTCTAAGGATGTGGTGCCGCAAACAACGGCATTATCGGGGATCATGTGATTGTAGCAATGACGCCACACCAAATTGCGGCCACACAAAATCTCAAAGTGATCTTTGGGCAACTCCGCTCCCCTCCACGAGCCAAAGGCGAGCTGTTTGGACGGAATAACTTTGAGCACCAGCATATCGCCATTGTGAAATGCTCGGCCGACATACATCATATCACCATCAAAATCATTACCCGCCACCACAGCATTGGGTGGCAAGGACGCGTAAACCGAGCAATGTATCCACTTGTGATCTGTAAGGAAGGAGAAGTTGCATGAGATCATTTGAGAATTTGAGAACACTATAAAAATATACCTTCTAAATCAATTAATGGTCCCACATTTGAGGCAGTGTTAGCACCAACAGCACCACCGCCATATACCAACACTTCGTACTTTTCCAATTTGATCTCTGCTCCCTGGAAGGGAATATAAAGGCAGCCATGTGAGGGTTGAATTTTTCCCACTGCCAAACTATTTGCGTAGTGTCCTCGGCCCACAAATAGCGGTTCACCGCTACTGGTTTTGCCCGTACAGATTGCATTTGGCGGTACATTGGCTCCGAAACAGGGTTGCCATGTATAATTTGCACCCAGCAATAGTTCGTAGTGGGACTTGGAATGCTCAGCACCGCCCCATGCAATAAACGCTGACCTTTTGCTGGGTATCACCTTGGTTGGCAGACTGTCGCCCTCATGAAAGGAGCGTCCGACGTAGATGGGGCTGCCGTCACTATCATATCCACCCACCACCGCATTGGGCGGAAGCGGGGCAAAGGGCGAAGAATGGAACCAATTATAGGCTGAAATGGGAAGAACATATTAGATGAATATGTATTCGAAAACCTCCGAAAACCCATCTAAATATTTATTTATTTATTTACAATATATCTTACAAAATTAAATTTATAAAATATAAAATCCTATCTAAATATATTTTCAAGTGGACGCTATAAAAATAAATTGTTTAATATTTTGTTGTGAATGTATTCGAAAACCTCCGAAAACTTATCTAAATATTTATTTATTTATTTACAATATATCAATATATCAAAATTAAATTTATAAAATTTTATATATCCTATCTAAATATATTTTCAAGTGGACGCTATAAAAATAAATTGTTTAATATTTTGTTGTGAAGATTTTTATAGAAATATCTATTTTTTATAAATTTGCAATAAAGTACCTTTCAAGCGTATATTTTTGCGTCGAAAGAAGCCTAACTATCTTAGAAGTTATGGAATGTTGAAAACAGTGGACTTTATCATCAACCCCAATCCTCCCACAAACCTCCCCCAACTCCCCCACAGTCATCACCCTACTACACGTATGTTTCACTCGCATAAGCTTTAGGATTAACAAACAAAAAATAAAAAAATAATCTCCCAGTTTTTAGTAGATTGCAGTACAATTTCACCAAAAAAGTACGCAAAATATAACAAATAATATTATTTAAATTTAAAACATCGCCAACTTGCTTCCAGATCATTAAGTTCACTAATTAAGATCACTCACCCATTCCTTGAGGTTTTCCTTATATCGAACGCCTAATAGTCCTGAAGTCTCCCTGAAATTCTCTCCTTTGACTGGTATTCGGTATTTGTGAATCCCAATTTGTTTTATTTTTTAATAATTCGTTGCGACAGTATTTCGAGCTGATTCATGTGTCTTATGAATCGAACGCCGAAGTCATCTATCAAAGCGAAATGGTTTATTTTGAAAACAAAAACTTCCAGTGGAAAAGTCTATGAGATAAGAATGCCTCGTTCGTTCCAGTATAAGAAAAGATATGGATGGTACGAATTGTAACGACAAACCACCAGGCAACAAGCTATGACTCATCATGCCGCGTATAAGAGCCGTGCCGTTGATGTCCACTGGCGGACTTCCCCCCGGGCCGGGAAAGGAAATTAAACTTATATATATTGATTACCACTGAAATTGAAGCAACTTTCAGTTAACTAGTACAAGTACTTAATATTTCAACGATTCTGACAAAGCGATAAGATTAGGCGTAGAGGAGGTGTTATAAACATACAGGGTGTTTGCTCAAAAATTGGACAGTATTTGATTAACTTGGTAACGACGATGTGTTTTTTTTTTGAGGGGAAAGAGTCCACGGTGAAGAAACTGTCAGGTGTTTGAACAAATTGTCAACCTACACTGAAAGAATGAACTTGGCAGCAACTGTTATCTTGTTGCAACGGAAATTTTATAAAATTATAATGTGGCCAAAGAACGTTTTCGTAAAATGAATGAATGCACTTGTCTCGAAAATTCAATAAGATAAGGCCTGATCGATTAGGGCAACTAGCTTAATCTTTGTCTGGAATTTACAAGCTTAACAAGAAAGTAGTACAATTACTACTCCCATAGTGGTGCTGCCAGATTTCTCTTCCTGATTCGTTTAAGAAAAACCAATGGGTAGCAATGCTGCCACATTATCAAGTCTGTAAGCTAGTAAGCCCCAGAAAAAGAAGAAAAGAGAAAAAAATCAGTTTTTAACAGCAGCGATTGTCTTCTGTCCATCAGCAGGCACATTTCTGCTATAGCAGCAGCCATAACAGCAGAGTTTCTGCTAAAGAGTTTGCAGTCTGCTAAAAATGGCTGCTGTAAGTTAAACTATAAAAATAGATAAAGAGTAAGCGTTCATAATTTAAAAGCCTTTCAGATTGATGTCAAAAACGAGTATAGCTCGAATTTCCTTTCATATTAGCTCGGGACAATATGAATATCATTAAAAAGACAATCGCAATATCTTTCAGTGTAATAAATTGCCATATAATAACCTTTATTCTAAAAAGTGTTGTTAATATGTATATTCAACTGACCATACTGTTCTGCACATATACTTAAAGTTTCAAGATAGCATTTTTTCTTTATTGTTAAAACAGCAAATAGCTGTTTGCTATGTCAGCAGATAAAAATCCGCTCTCACTGCGGACTTTCTACTTTCTTTTATTGACAAATTCCTTTAAGTGTATATCTACACGGAAAATTAATAATATAGAAGTAGTCTAGTCAAACCAAATGTAAATAAACAATAGTAATAGGGCAGTTTTCTTTAAGCCGGGATAATAAGCTGCGATAACAAAAACCTAAATAAAAAGTTAATTTTTTAGTCAAAATAAAAAAATATTCTTTCGCAAACTTCAATATAAATATTTGAATCAAAACAAATTTTCTAAAAAATAATAATTTTTATTTAGGTTTTTGTTGTCACAGGTTGGTTACCAGTCTTTAAGAAAAACAACCATAATATTTGTCCCTAAATTGAGGATTCTTTCACTGAATAGAAATGGGGGATTTTGTTCCCTGATTAAAAATGATTGCAACAATATTTTAAATTATATACATATGTATGTACGAGTACTAATTGTTTCATTACTGTTTTTGACGATCGTGTCACTTGTCATCGATGCACCCACCTGTAAAATTGTTTTATCAGGTGTTGCTGGCGCATTAGTTATCAGCAAGCACAGGAGCTGATAAACCGCATGTTAAGTTGTTTTCCAACAGTTATAGTTAAAAGCTCAAAGACTAAAGAACGTTTTAGCAGAAAAAAAATAATTTTTTTGAAATAAATAAACATGGGTGAGTTAAACTAGTGTTGAAAATACATATATTTGTTCTGGAGAAAAAAGAAATACTAACAAGACAGTACAATTAAACTTAAGTATTAAGTTGTGGATTTTCAAAAATCAGTAAATTTATAAAGTTTGATTTGAACCGCCTAAATGAATGCTTGACGTACCACATTTTGTCTATAAATATTTAACGGTATAAATTTGAATTTATTGTGAACAAAAATTGTGGTTATGTTCAATGTGGCGATATTTATTATCTGCTCCTCAACTACGTTGCAACCTCTACGTTAACTAAAAACCTCTTCAAGTTATATATTTTCCAAGAACCACGAGATTAGGTCTTATCAAGAAGTCTTTGGGACTGTACAAACGACCAGAATGGGGGCAATAGAAAGTACGCTTTTGAAGAGTTTCATTTTAAAATTGTTTTTGAAAGCCATACCGCCATACATTAGGATGGGTCACGAAAATAAATTGCTGCGGTCACCCCCAAGAAATAAAGACAATTTTGCAGATCATCATCCAGATCTGCATAATATTTCGTCACTGGGTCAAGCCGTCTGCAAGCTGAAAATATCTATAAAAATCATGTTTTCCCGTGTATTTTTTTATGTTGCATTTTTGTCCAATTTTTTTCTGAATTAATACATAGACCCTTAAATAATTTTTTTTGTCTTAGAATATCTCCTTGGTTGTATTATAGGACGTTTATATTGATTTTTTGTGTTTTTCAAAGTAACAGCTAAATTCAGCTATTTTGTAAAAATTATGAAAAATAAATAGAAGGAATCAGTACCTTTCCAATGATTCCTAAATGATGGATATCGGACGAAAAATGACGTCTTTTGGTTTTCAGAGCCAAAATGTTCAAACTCTTTTTACAAAAATGAGCGATGCGGCGTCAATTTCCTTTCGATGTTCATCATTCAGGCATCATTCGAAAGGTATTAACTGCAGCTATATATTTTTAATAAGGTGCTACCACTAAATACGAAAAAGTCTTAAGTTGTCACTGTAAAAAAAATACTACAAACGTCCAATATTTCAACCAATAAGTTGCTTTAAGATAAGTGCTTCCAAGAGTCTATTATTTCAGAAAAAAATGACAATAAAGCAACGCAAAAAATTACGCGGGAAAAAACATTATTTTTAGATGTACTTTCAGCAGTGTTTAGCTCATTGTTCTAGAAACGAAATATTTTGTAAATCATCATGAAACAATCCCAACTTTATTTTCGTGGGGTGAGTGGAAATTGTTCTTCGATTTGTATGGACCGCGACCCAACCTACCAAATCCAGCAAATTTGAATCAACGTTTTTTTGTTGTAGGAAATTTATGTTTCGTTTCATTTCTTCAGTGGGAAACTGTTCTCTTCTCTATCGATTTCATCGATGACAATTTTTAAAACCAGTTGTTACACATGAACTGGGTGGTATACGTCAGAAACTATAGGTAAAATTGAGATTGTTGGTGTTTTCAGTTTTTTATTTTCTCATCCTTTTCCCCCTTTTCAAAAGGACTACAAAGTTTCAAAAGATAACATTTTTCAAATAATTACTTTGAATACTTATTCGCACCCTACGATACCGATATACGAGTCAAATGAAAGAGGAGAATATCTGTTAAAAATATATCAAATTACATGCTTCTATCTTCTATTAGTCTATCATTAACGATCATTTTAAGTTTCCCCTCTTAATAAGTAAAATATGATATAAATGAGCTAAAAAAATAAAAGAGGAAAAACTAAAATTGAAATGGTTATTACTAATAATTATAAACTAATACAGGTAGAATAATGTTATTTGAAGTATTTTTCACATATATTCTCCTCTTCCATTTGGCACTTATTTCGGTATCGTAAGGTGCGAATAAGTATTCAAAAAAATTATTTTAAAAATGTTATCTATTGATATTTTGATTGTTTTTAAGGACATTGGGATGAGAAATGAAAAACGTCTACGGTTTCAGACGTATATCATCCGATTCAGGTGTAATAAGGACTGTCGGACGGTGTTTTCTATATTTGTGTGTTCCCAGAAATATTTGTTAACAGTTCAGAATAGTACATAGAAATTTCTAATTTTTTGGAAGACCTTTTATTTTTGAGTATTAACGGGACAACGCTTTTATTTGCATTGGGTGGAGATATAAAAACATTCGTTTCAAAGTATAAAAAATGGGTAGATAGCCAGTTTATTGCTGCTATTACTCTATGTCCCAATTTCTTGGCCATGTATGCATTGGTGTCACATTCCTTATCCGTTAACCGAGCTAACCTTGATTCTTGTATTTCTGGAAACTTATTACCTCAGATAAGTCGACAATTGATAAAATTGCGCAACGTCTAGCCTCAGTTGAAACAGTAAAACCTCAATGTTACACCCGGCATTACATTACTAAGGCCACGTTCAACAATGGGGCGTTAATTTATTAATTAATAGAACAGAGTACAATGCAATAAATACAGTTCCGCAATATGTACATATTGCAATGGCAAAATAAGCCATTCAAATTTCACAGACGAATTTCACATATTCGCGGGCAGCAATTATACTTCAGACACTCCTCGGTGACTTTGCTACGATCGAAAGTATGAATCATTCGTTGCCATTCAAATCGATTCATAACCGTGGTGCAATGACTGTCAATGATCTGTATGACAGATAGTAAATACACTTGTATGTACATTAGAGCGTACCAGGTTACAAGTAAAAAAAAAAAAGTTCGCCGTACACCTTCGAATATGAAGTATTATTGAAAGGTAGTTTCAAAAAAATTTTTTTTATTTTTTTATGCCGAACGTAGGGGTCGCGCTTTTACATTTTTCTATATAACTTCTGCATTTATAAACGGATTTTAAAGTGTGATACATCGATGTTTTTGTCCGATTTTTTTGTCTTTGAAGTCATTGATCTCAAACATGATTCATGATTTTATGCGAGCTTTAATTTTCGATTATTAGAGTGGTACATTAGGGTAGTAGCAACTGAGAAATGATGGGTAAGTACCAGAAGGGGGTGCTTGAGCTCAATGACTTCAAAGACAAAAAAATCGGCCTCGTCGAGACAAAAACATCGATGTATCACACTTTAAAATCCGTTTATAAATACAAGTTATATAGAAAAATGTAAAAGCGCGACCCCTACGTTCGGCATAAAAAAATAAAAAATTTTTTTTTGAAACTACCTTTCAATAATACTTCATATTCGAAGGTGTACGGCGAACTTTTTTTTTGAGGTACGCCCTAATGTACATCTGTACATACCAATGACAGTTAATATAACAAGCTGTTCAGTTCAGGGCCGTGCGCAGGGGGGGGGGGTTTTGGGGGTTCAAACCCCCCCCAGAGAGATTTCGAACATATACTTTTTAAAACCTTCTAGACTTTCTGAAGCAATAAAATATAGAATTTTTAAGGTCTTTTTAAAATAACTCGTCTGAAATTGTAATTTTGCAGTAAAATCATCGAAAATTACATAAAAAATCGTGGACACTTTCTTGAATTTCGGACAAAGGGTATGAAAGATACAAACAAACTAAACGAATTGTGCCAATTTCAAGATTGTGTAGAGCTAATTTCGCTAATGGACATCAAATTGTTCGGAAAATTTTCATTTTTATTAACTTCTTGACATTCGACTAGAGCTATATTTTATGAACTTTTAATTGTGTACTGCAATAAAAGTTTGGAAATTTAAAAACAAAATCGTTTAGTAATTTTAAAAAAGTGTAGATAAGAATCACTATGATATCATAATGAAATCTAAAATATTCTTAATAAAAGCAAATAATTTGCTTGATGCTTGTAGAGCGCTAAGATGTAAAATTTGCGATTGGACATTTTTATGGAACTGTATCTAAATCTGAACCGATGTGTCTTATTTTCATCACAGATGCAACAACAACGGTTTTTGTTACTTCCAATGTTTTGGGAGTTAGCAATTATAATACAAATCCATTTCGACAAACGAAGAACACTGTTTGATATACATAATCTCATTTCTCTTTGTTCATTTCCCACAAAAGTTTAGGTCTCTATTTTAAAATCTACTTTAAAGTTGCGAAACAATAAGAAATGAGTTTTAACTTACTAATAATTTTGTTATATTTATCACTTATGTCAAATATTTTTCAGAGTTAGTATTTTTTGTACATATGTAACAAGTATTATTCAAAAGAGAAACAACAAATTCAGTATCTTGGATCTACGTAGGAAATTACCAATTTTTGGTTTTGTGGAGTTAAAATTTCTAGTTGTTTCTTCTTGTATTTCATCGAATACAAAAAACTGTATTTGTTATTCGAATTTATACATATTTAAGATTATAAAAATGAAGAAACATTTCCAAATACTTTTATTTAATCGGAATATGCGTATAAAGACTTTGAGTAAACATCCTGTTACTCATGTCCTATATAAATTAAAAACCGCAAAACTCGTTAGACATCCTATTTATCCATCCATCCATACTTTGTCAAAAAGCATATCCAATTTTCTGCATTTATCATAGAAAAAATGCGGCACAGAAGGGTTTATCGCCGAGGAATTTCATCGTTTTTTGTGTAATATTTCTTCAAAATATATAGCGAGGGCTTATATTCAAAAGTGGCTATGAACCATTTTTTCGAAAATTAGTTTTTGATGCCAAACTATTCTCAGATTTGGATGTCATCTGTCATATAAATTCGGAAAAGATTTTTTTCTAAAGCCATTTTTTTAATTTTCTGATTTGGCTATTCACTCACTCGTTAGTTTGTGACTGCAAAAGTGGCTATGAACATTCAAAAAGTTTCTTTAGAAAAACCGACGTAACTTTTTATTATATTGAGAATACCAAAATATTTCTTTGGCATGTGATTGCTGACTTCATGGGGAATATTTGTGTATGAAAAGTTTCAAAATTATGAATGACGAAATTTAAAATACAACGGCGATTTTTGGATTTTCCATCAATTGCAGCGATTTTGGCGATTGTATATATATATATATATGTTACAAGCGACCAATCTGACGGATGAAGCTGGAATCTCTAAATTCGCTGTGTACATCACAAAAAATGCGTTTTCTATACAACATTGCCAAGATTTCATGAAAAAAGTTATGGAGTTTACAATAAATCTTATTCTTATTTCAACATTCATAGCATACAAAAGTGGCTATGAACCATGGCTATGAAATTTAGAAAATTTTTAATCGTAGCAATTAGTAATCCTTTTTATATTAAACTGTAGAAGAACGGTTAATAATTTCTCTTCAAATTAAGGAGAAAATCAGTTTTTTCGCTCTCCTGAAAAGTTATGTTTTTGTTCATAGCCGCTTATGAATATAAGCCCTCGATATGTTTCTATGTAATTTCAAGCAACTAGTTAAAAAAAGAAGTTCAACACTCAGCAGACACTTTTCTGCTATTACAGCTGTTTTTGGCAGCAGTTTTCTGCAATCTTACATCACCATTCACACTGCTAAAGAGTTTGCAGTCTGCTAAAATTGGCTGTTGTTAATTAAAATATAAACATATATAAGCGTTCATAAGCGAGTTTAGCTCGAATTTTCTTTTATATTAGCTTGGGACAATATGCGTATCATATATATTGCTAAAAACAGCAAACAGCTGTTTACCATCCCAACAGATACAAATCTGTTGTCCTTTTTTAACAGCAGAAAATCTGCTCTTTCAGTAGACTTTCTGCTTCCTTTTACTGGCATATTCCTTTGAGTCTACTGATAGATGGATTACTGAAATGCAATTTTGCCGACAATGTCTGTCGGACGAATGTATCAAAATATTTCTCGAAGATCCTGGCAATAAAATATGAGTGGTTTCCAAACACTCCAGTAAAAAATTCCTAAAAAATTGAAAAATTTACTAAGTATGAGTAAAGTTTCCTTCTTTCATAGTAAATAAAGGGTGATTTTTTAAGAGCTTGATAACTTTTAAAAAAAAAAAACGCATAAAATTTGCAAAATCTCATCGGTTCTTTATTTGAAACGTTAGATTGGTCCATGACATTTACTTTTTGAAGATAATTTCATTTAAATGTTGACCGCGGCTGCGTCTTAGGTGGTCCATCCGCTTAGTCCAATTTTGGCATTTCCACGTTTTTGAGTAACAGAGACCCAATTGGTGCGAACGGCGACGAATCGAAAATTGGTGGTCATCATTAACACTGGCCGATACAGCTGCGATATTTTCTTCAGTTCGCACTCTACGTAAGCGTGTTGGTGGTTTAATGTCCAACAATGTAAATTTGGTGCGAAATTTAGTCACAATAGCCCGAATAGCCGCTTCAGTGGGTCGATTAAACTGACCATAAAATGGAAGCGCGCAATGAACTTTCTTAACAGAGCACGCATTTTGATAATAAAATTCAATAATTTGCAAGCGTTGTTCGTTTGTAAGACGATTCATGATGAAATGTCAAAGCATACTGAGCATCTTTCTCTTTGACACCATGTCTGAAATCCCACGTGATCTGTCAAATACTAATGCATGAAAATCCTAACCTCAAAAAAATCACTCTTTAGTTCATTTACTAGATAAAGGTTCTTTGGATCTAATAAAAAATTCTTACAATTGAGTAAATTCAAACTTACGTGGAAGAATATTTTCAAGGTTTTAAGTGAGAAAAAAATCTGAAATTTTTTCGCAACAATCATGGAGTAATAGCTCAACTCCTTATGGCAGAGGTATCATGAAACTTTTGAGAAATATTTCATGTTGTCATTTTTTGTATCAGTTTTGCATACTATAGCAAAACTATTTGTTTGATTTTTTAGTTAAATTGAACTTATTTTAATTTTACCTTTTTTCTTGTATAAAATAAAATTTTCCTCAGTTTAAGTAAAAATTTACTCGTTTTGAGGAAAAAATCAGCAAAATTGTCCTCAGTTTGAGTAAATATTTACTTGATTTGAGTAAACATTTACTTAGTTTTAGGAAATTTTCAGCAAAATTTTACTAAGATTTAGTAAAAATTTACTTAGTTTTAGGAAAATTTTGCTTAAATTTAGTAAAAAATTACTTGGCTTTAGGAAAAATTTACTTAGATTTAGGAAAATTTCAGCAAAATTCTACTTATATTTATTAAAAATGTACTTGGTTTCCTAAATTTTAGTTAATTTTAACTCATTATAGGGTTAACTTTTTTATGAGTGTAGGTGAAAACCCCCCCCAGGGGAAAATCCTGCGCACGGGCCTGGTTCAGTTTGCTCTTCGAAAAATGAGAACGAATTCAAACTTAAGAACGGAAGTATAGTTAATGGAAGGGAAAATTGGAATTGAATTTTGTAATCCACAAAAAACTATAAAATATAAATTTAAAAAATCAGAAAAACGATAATTCCCCCATTCGCTGCAAACTAAAGTTCCGTTCTTCCATTTTCGCCATAACAAATCTTCCCTTATTTACTGTCTTTGGTACACACACACCCACACGCAAGTGTATTTTCTACGGTAAACAAAACAAAAATACGTAGCGATGACACCCCACTCCTACATAGTTTGTGTTTACACATACATATGTATGTATGTGTGCACCTCCCCCACTTGAGTGATCGACAATTGTGTAAATATATTTAATGAAAATGTGACAAATTAATGTTCTACGAAGGCGACTAATTCCCTAAAGCTTTCTCCCGTCATTTGTTCTTCTTCGGCTGCAGTTTGTAGACAAACCAAACAAGTGTAATTTATTATAATTTGGAATAAGTAGTAGAGTGTAGACCACCGTAACACTCTATTAATAATCCTTTGATTTTGAGTGATTGCATACGAGTACATACATACAAACACACACATTGAAATACATGTATAGCAATCGCCACTATTGATTGGGAAAGCTCTGTAAAGTTTGTCATAATTCTGATAATGTCTTCAAAGTGATTTTATTATTAATAACGATAGCTTTGCGCTCAGCAACAGAGATAAGTTTATACGTTTATCACTCATACGCACATTCGCACATACCACTATGCCTCTGTGTACATTTTTGGTATTTATGAATGTACATTAGAATGGGTCACGAAAATGAATTGCTGCGATCACCCTCAAAATATTAGATGGGATTGCTTAATGATGATCAGCAAAATGTTTCGTCTTTGGGTCAAGCCGTCTGTGAGCTGAACGCTCCCGAAAACATCTCTAAAAATCATGTGTTTCCGTGTAATTTTTTTAAATTGCATTTTTGTCAAAATTTTTTTCCTGGATTAATAGACCCTTGGAAGCACATTTGTCCAAATTTTTTCCTGGATTATTAGACCCTTGGAAGCACTTTTAGTATAAATTTTTATTATTGACTTACAATAACTTACATTAGGCCTGTTCGATTGGGCTTACTAGCTTAATTTTTGTATGGAACTTACTCGCTTATCAAGAAAGTAGCTTACTACTCTCCTAGTTGTGTTGCCAGATTTTTCCTGTTAATCCATTTAAGAATAACCAATGTGTAGCTACGTTGCAACCTTATCAAGTCTCTTAATTGGAAGCTAGTAAGCCCAATCGAACAGGCCTATTTGTCGTATTATTGGACATTTAAATTGAATTTTTGTGGTTTTTCAAAGTGAAAGCTAAAAACTCATATTTCTTGGAAACACTTTGTAAAAGGTGTTATGAAAAGTTAATAGAAGGAATCAATACCTTTTAAATGATGCCTAAATGAATGAATAACAGACTCAATTATTGTGAAATATTTTAATACAGGAATTGGTTTTTCAGAGCCAAAATGTTCAAATTCTTTTTCCGATGTCCAATATTTAGGCATCATAGGTATTGACTATATATTTTTTATAAAATACTAACACCAAATACGAAAAGGTTTTCAGTTGTCACTGTGAAAAAATAAAATAAATATCCCATAATTCGACCAATAAGTTGCTCTAAGATACGAATCAAAATTTATATTTAAAGTGTTTTCAAGGGTCAATTAATTCAGAAAAAATTTTTGACAAAATCCAAAATAAACAAAATTACACGGGAAGATATTATTTTAAGATGTGTTTTCAGGAGCGTTTAGCTCACAGGCGTCTTGATCTAGGAACGAACTATTTTGCAAATCATCATTAAATAATCCAAACTTTATTTTCGTCGGGTGACTGGAAATTGTTTTTACATTTGTATGCGACCCAGCCTAAGGTATATTGAACTTGGTCACAGTTTATGCATCAGAAAATGAAACTTGAATAGGCAGTATTCCAAAAGCTGATGGTGCTGTCCTAAAACGTCGGCCTAACAAACCAATCGTTTGCAAAGATTAACAGGCCAGCCACAGTATTAGTTCCGAATTATTGTAATTTTCTAGTTAACCTTCCATGGCAATAGTTCTTCCTGAGCTGAGTCGTTGAAAAATTCGGACTAATGTTGCCATAACCCTATCTATTTTTGTTTGAAATCGCATTATTTTCAATTAATATAAAATAAATCCCACGACTTGTGGGTTTTACAGGTTTCTATGATTGGCTTTTGGTGGCCGCTCTCAAGGGAGCGTCAAGTAGTGTCTTAAGGCATGATAATGATAGAACTGTATGGTTTTTACGCGACCCACTCTAATGTACGTATTTTTGTCTCTACATAGTATGTTTCTATTTGCGTATATTAGTATGAGATAGTAGTTGTATTTATGGTTGAAAAGCAGCAATATAATACCAGTCAATGTCATGTGACACTTGACTTCGTCTATTTGGCAGAATTAGGGATATCGAAATTGAGACTTCTGCACGAAACCGGTTTTCGGGTGAAAAAAAAAATTGTGAAAACCAGAAGTGTCTTTTCACAACCAAAATAATAATTTTGCCGTGTTGTAATTTTCCGAAATGCCTTCTATTTGCAGATCACACTTGGGTTGCCTCTAACGTCTACGAAGACTTGCCTCCATTTGCCATTCATGCCGGCCATGATTCCGATGGAGATCCAATCTACGTTGGCCGTGCCTATCACAACGGCGACATGTTGCCGGCCAAAGTGGTGCCCAACAAAAGGCAGGCCTATGTCGCCTGGGGCGGTGAGGAGCACAACAAACATGATGTGGAAATTCTAACCGGACATCATTACGGTAAGAACGAATGCAAAGATATTTTACAAATGTAACTCCATCTACCTTTTCTCATTTCATTAGTGTGGATTCCCAGCAGTGGTGGTCATGTACCTCCCCATGCTTTGCGCGTTGGACAAACCAGCGATGGCGAGCCCTTGTTTGTGGGTCGTGGCCACTGGGCTGGTAGCTTGACCCCCGGCAAAATCCACCCCTCACACGGATGCTTGTACATCCCCTATGGTGGTGGTGAACACAAATTGGAACAATACGAAGTGTTGGTCCAGCCTGAGACTTGGGTTTCATCTTCCGGCTGCAACATTGTACCCGGTACCATTCACGCCGGCACTGACTGCAACGGTGATGCCATCTATGTGGGTCGCGCCTACCATGACGGCGATCTATTGCCCGCTAAAGTCATCCCCTCGAAGGGCTGCGCCTACGTGGCCTATGGTGGCCAGGAACATGTAAAACATGATTTCGAGTTGTTGGCCGGCTACGGATATGGTTGGGTACCCGATTCCAATGGCAGCGTCCCTCCCGGTGCTATTGTTTGTGGCCGTACCTCTGATGGCGAACCCTTGTACATTGGTCGTGGTCATTGGAGCGGCAGCTTGACACCCGGCAAAATCCATCCCTCTCATGGCTGCTTGTACATTCCCTTCGGCGGTCAAGAGGTGCGCATTCATGATTATGAAGTTTTAGTCCGAGCCTAATGACCGGGGAAATCCATTCAAAATATTTCTTTATGCCATTTCACAACCTTTGTTTTCTTAATAAGTTTATTGTACTATATGTGTAACAAGTTTTCTACAAAAAAAAAATATAAAATTAAATGCGAGACTATTTAAATAAAATAAAAAAGTCATAAAAAGAACAACACTTCCAATATATTAATGGTAAGACCTAGGAATCTATAAATCGACCTTCGACTAATCGATTTTTGTTTTCGTTTTTCTGCATCAATGAATTTAAGTTATCGAATTCCGTTCTTACTTTTTTCGCTCTAGAAAACACATCATTTATCCGATTTTCTCCAAATTTGGCACAACAACGAGAAACATCTATGCAAAAAGTGGGTAAAATCGGTTCAGATTTATATATCCAATATAAATGTCTCTCGATTTGGTTTTGATTTGATCTATTCGTATTTTCATTACTTTGTCGAATTTTTATTTATTTATAATAGTCGAAAAGTCGACTTTACAAAAGTCGAAAGGTCGACTTTTCATATATTTGCAAAAGTCGAAAAATCGATGGCCCTTTCGGCCATCAGATGTTGTCTTCCTCAATAGAATTGGCGGGGGGCTAAGTACGAGATTCGATATCGAGAAGTTACGATCGAAATCAATTTGTGAAATAAGTATATATATATACAGAAAACATAAATGTCGAGAAATCGAATAATTTTTGTTGAAATTTATGACGTTTTTAAACTAATAAATAAGCTTTTTCGAGTGCCGTGCTTAGCCTCACGTTTATAAAATCTATAATCTTACAAAAGTGTTTCGAGAAAATCGGCTCAGCTCAGTTTTCTTCCACGGAAATCATTGGAGGGCTATAGAAACAATTGTTGGTACAGATGAGAGATCAATTAAATTACTGACCATTTGAATTTAGCATAACACGACGAATATGTATGTTTATCGTACCGATTCGGTGGACGACGATGCATGCCCAATTGTTTGTGCCGTATCGCCAGTTGCTGGCAGTTCATCCTTTCTTACCACAGCTTCGAAGGAGTCACACGATATTATTGTGGAATCAGTCCAAGCATACTTGAATGCTGCACATGTATTTCCTGTCTGTCAATCGATTAAATTTTATTCGAATAACGAAAAAATCATAATTTCCGAAAAAATTTGAATTAATTGTGAATCCAAGATCTAAGCACTTAGATGAAATGAATTTTAATTTTTTAATTAAATCTACCATATACATACATATAATGTTTGCTCAAATTCGACTTTGAAACTATAATCTTTATTTCTTTCATTGACTCTGGGTCTGGTCTGCAATAACTAGCTACAATGGTCTTCCTGGACCCAAATTTACTTTGTATAATAAATAAAATATAATTTGATAAATATTTTATTCATAAAAAAGTGCTTTGTACTTTTGAATTTGAAGCTATGTTGTTTATCAAATAAAATCAGATACATTAAAATCATTCACAAATATAACTTGTGATAGAGATTTTGAGCCTATATTGGAAAACTACTATGTGAGTCATAGACTCTCTTCAGTATTTTCGTTCATAACTGACTGAATTATGTATAAATTCATCAGAGAAATCGAAATCAGAGAAAAAATAATTTTCAAACAACATTAATTTTATCATTTCAAAAATTCATATTTTGAATGGTCGCTCTTAACTGAACAAGTGATACAAGATCGTCACTAGGGTATCCAACCGATTAAATTTTGTTCGATTAATCGCATAATTGTTGATTTTCGAATAACAAATAATTCGAATAAATTGACCCAAATAATCGATTACTCGATATTATAAGTTTTGTATTGAAATACTGAAATTAATATGATAAATTGATATAGAATAATCCGTTGGCATTATTTTGCGATGTTCTACGAAACCACGGAGTTGTTGAAAAACTGCTTTGGATAGGTTCATCCATGATATAAACACTCTAAAAGAATTAAGGTAATATACGTTTTGATTGTTATTTCCATCGACTACATACATATTGTGCTTTCAATTTATTCTGAACTTCGAATTAAAACCTAAGTATATTATTCTTCATATAAGAAGAAAAAGATATATCAGAATCGTTCCGAAATATTATAACACATACATGTAGAGCCAGCATAGGAAATGACTGCCCGAAACTCTTGTTTTTGGAGATTTTATTTCGAAACTAATTTACACATAAATACGAAACAGATAAATTACATTTTTCTTGACTATTTAGCTCTTATTAACTATATTTAATAAGTTGAACAATTATTCGATTATCGGTTAATCGAATAACTATTAAGTTATTTATTCGATTAATTGGAAATTCTTTGTTTTCAATTAAAAGATTAATCGAATATATCAAAAGTCCGAATAATTGGATACCCTAATCGTCACCGTCCCAATGGAAGCCTCCTGCAGCAATTTTGACCAACTTTTTGTAATATTGTTTTTGGTAATATCCAGCCAAGCAAGGTTTAAGTTCAACATTATATTGCGTAAATTGAATAATTTGATATTTGAATATATTGAATATTCGATATTTGAATAATTTTCTTGAAGAATCGCACTTTAATATTTTGAATCAAATTCTGATCCATTACCTAACTACCGAGTAGTTCGAATCAAAAATCAGAATTAGAAAGTAAGAGTCAGCATGGATTTCATTTAAGCGTCATGTTTGCATTGGTCAGAAATTCCTTCATTATTTTAATAGACTTTCTTAAATCAATCGCCAAAAACGGAAGTCGAAATCTAGACATTTTTGGTTGACTTATTTTCTAATATAATTTCTCAAGTTTTACCTAATCCTTAAATAATATTTCACTTATTCTTTTTTTGCCACTTGTCTTATAAATTTTCCACTTAATAATAAACACACGAACAAATTGATGTCCGGACTACAGAGGTAACTTTTCTAAACTGTCCGAAACATTGAACTGTTGAGACTAGCGAGTATCCGGATTAAAGAGGTTATACTTTACATAAGTATGGAAAAGTACTTTGCATTATGTACATTAGGCTGGGTCGTGGTTCATACAAATGAAAAAACAATTTCCAGTCACCCTACGAAAATAAAGTTTGGATTGTTAAAGATGCTTTGTAAAATATCTTGTGAGCCAAACGCTCCTGAAAATACCCCTAAAAATCATGTTTTTCCCGTGCAATTTTTGTTGTGCTTAATTTTTTGGATTTTTTGTGCTATAATAGACCCTTGAGAACACTTTAAATATAAATTTAGATTTTTGTCTTAAAGTTACTTATTGGTTTAATATTGGACCTTTATAGTATTTTTTTATAGTGACAACTGAACAATTTTTTTTGGTGTTAGTATTTTATAAAAAATAAATAGCGGCAGTCAATACCTTTCGAATGATGCCTAAATGATTAACATCTGAAGGAAATTGACGCCGCAGCGCTCATTTTTGTAAACAGAGTTTGAATATTTTGGCTCTGAAAATCCATCTCCTATATTAAATTGTTTTACAAACATGGAGTCTGTGACGTCATTTTTCGTCCGATATCATTTAGGCATCATTCAAATGGTATTGATTCCTTCTATTTATTTTTGGCAATATCTCTTACAAAATGTTTCCAAGAAAGCTCACAGATGGCTTGACCCAGTGACGAAATATTTTACAGATCATCATTAAATAATCCAATCTTCATTTTTGCAATTTATTTTCGTGACCCATCCTAATGTACATGTTTCTTGCCTACGTTGTTTACGAGCTATTAAAATGCCTTACTGAGATGGATGGATTTATCGAATAATTATTGAGTCCATAATTCGATTAATTGCAAATTCTTTCATATTTAAAAGTTCGAATATTTGAATACCCTAGCCTTTCCGACAAGTCTTCGACAGGGAAAACATTTAATAGAAATATACCAAATATGTCGACGTGGTAAGATACAGTAGTCAGTCAGAAAAGTGTTTGTTAATAAGTCAGTAAGTAAGGTGTCTTGCGTGGAGGGCGTTGAAGGTTCGTCCGTCCATACGCTTTTCAGTTGTATCTATTTATGTCTTCCTAAAAGTATACTCTAAAAACACGAACAATAGACAATGTCTGTATGTTGATGGAATTAATTGGACCTGAACTACTGACTGGTTAACACTGATAAAAAAAGGGTTAACAGAAAAGTTCCATGGGAGTGGCACTAGTAATGTTCTTATAATTGAGCAGCGAAATGTAATCACCAACCAGCATTGATTTGTTTCAATTCAAATATGAAAAAAAAAGAAAATGTAGAGTTTGGAGTTTGTGGAGCTAAAGAGTGATTTTTTGAGGTTAGGATTTTCATGCATTAGTATTTGACAGATCACGTGGGATTTCAGACATGGTGTCAAAGAGAAAGATGCTCAGTATGCTTTGACATTTCATCATGAATCGTCTTACAAACGAACAACGCTTGCAAATTATTGAATTTTATTATCAAAATGCGTGCTCTGTTAAGAAAGTTCATTGCGCGCTTCCATTTTATGGTCAGTTTAATCGACCCACTGAAGCGGCTATTCGGGCTATTGTGACTAAATTTCGCACCAAATTTACATTGTTGGACATTAAACCACCAACACGCTTACGTAGAGTGCGAACTGAAGAAAATATCGCAGCTGTATCGGCCAGTGTTAATGATGACCACCAATTTTCGATTCGTCGCCGTTCGCACCAATTGGGTCTCTGTTACTCAAAAACGTGGAAATGCCAAAATTGGACTAAGCGGATGGACCACCTAAGACGCAGCCGCGGTCAACATTTAAATGAAATTATCTTCAAAAAGTAAATGTCATGGACCAATCTAACGTTTCAAATAAAGAACCGATGAGATTTTGCAAATTTTATGCGTTTTTTTTTAAAAAAAAGTTATCAAGCTCTTAAAAAATCACCCTTTATATATATATACAGCCATGGACAGTAAATTAGCACAAAACTTTGTTTTAAAAACAATCATATTTTTATTGTATTTTAGTTTTACAAACAAAAAACTGAAAACATAAAAACTTAAGCTGTCCATTCTTCTTTCAAAAAATAACAAAACTTGACGAAAGTTCCAATCGTCTGTTCACTAATGCCAACAATAAGGCTGTTTTTCTTTAAGCCGGGATAACAAGCTGCGATAACAAAAACGTTAATAAAATTTCATTTTTTTGCTCAAATTAAAAAAAATATTTTTTCACATTGTCGCCAACTACAATATAAATATTTGTATCAAAACAAATTTTCAAAAAAAATATTTTGTGTTGGCTTTTTTGGACTTAGCCTCGATAATCATTAATTTGACTTATACTGGATAATTATCCAGGCTAAGTCCAATATTTTTAATATAAAATATTTTTTTCATAAATTGTTTATATACACATACATACACACATTTATATTGCTGTTGGCGATGATTTAAAAAAATAAGTTTTTATTTTGAGTGAAATTTAAACTTTTTATTTAGGTTTTTCTTATCGCAGCTTAGTTATCCAATCTTAAAGAAAAACAGCCTTAATACCTCATTCGGTAGCTTTTAGCTGGACATTAAAACAGCACAAATTAAAGTTTCTGGAATAAAAGGAATATTTTTGATTAAATAATACAAGTATTAATGCTTTTAGTATACCTCATCAAAATTTAGTGGAGTAACCTTTATTTTCAAGTACCGCTTGACATCTACGGGGCATGCTTTGAATCAAATTCTGGCAACGCTCCTTAGCAATCGAATACCAAGAATTCTGTATTTCAGTCCAAAGATCATCCAATTTTTTGTACTTGTGTTGAGCAATCACACATTTTACATCGATCCAGAGGTTCTCAATCGGGTTCATGACATTTTTGGTCGATGGACAAATACTCTACCATCCGGTCCTATACGATTTACTTTAGTTTCATCACTCCAAAATATTTTTTCCAGAATGATAGGTCTTTAGTTTTGTGTGTACGAGCAAACAATAAACGCTTGGCTTTTCGCAGCAGAAGAATCAAAAATACCATAAATCCCGATTGGAAATTTAAGGAAACATTTCGGGAAATATTATTCACGATAGGTGTGATTCGAGGAGTCTGAGAGACTTAGTTCGATTCGAAATTTCCGCAGTTTCTCACAAGTGCTGTTATCAGTTTGATTAAATCGCTTAAAACTGCTAACTTGTTGCTGTAATATGGCTAAAGTTTGATGGTTTAATGGTGGCAACGCCCAAAACATTGATTTAGTCAGCAGCTATAACGACAAATGGGCGTAATTCTGGTGCCAAGGATCATTTAACAAGGATAGACTTATTTTAGGTTTTCCCAACAAGACAGTGTACCAAAGCACAATTCGCCTGTTCGATTGGGCTTACTAGCTCAATTTTGTATGGAATTTACTCGCTTAGAAAGATAGTAGCATACTACTCGCTTAGTTACCGAGTAAGATGGTGTCAGATTTTTATCTCTGATTTATTTAAGTAAAACCAATGGATACAAATATTACCTACCAAGCCCAATCGAACAGGCCTACCAGCATTAGGCCAGACGCTTGCAATCGTCCCATCGAAATATTATTGTTTTCCATTTACTCTCAATTATTGTGACAATTCTTTGATTCATTTAAACTGTGTTCGTTTGATTTAAAATCTTGTGGAAATTTTCATATTTAATTTCCAATTTTCCTATGAGAATTTCCAGAATATTCAACGAATTTCCACAAAGAGGATGACAAAAAACGCACGAATTATCACAAAGAGGACGACGAGTTTGAGAGCGAGACAAATGTGAATGCGAGCGAGAGCATTTGATTTGTTAGAGAGGGCGGCTGAAGTAATTGAATGTTCTAATGACCATATTTTGGGTGTTTAGTATGAATACCTAATTTAGCTATATCACTCAGAAAACTTGATTTTTCATTGATATTTTTACAAATATTGCCTTTTTACGAGTTTTACTTTGCCCTCACATTTATTCGTTTTATGCTTTCTCCACTTCTTCTGGTTGTTATCTTACAAATTGTGCTCTTTTTCTCGTAATTATTATGCTCTAGTTGTCGACTCTCCCTCTCTTTCTTTGGGTGTTTTTTTTTTTGTTGAGAGGGAACTCCGCCTCTTTTCGCTCTCCCTCTCAGTAAAGGCGAATTCAGCGCATTTTATGCTGAATAACGACCACCGACGAATCAGAATTGAGCCGAGCCGAAGAGTGTTCGTGTTTTTCGTCGCAAGCACACGCCCAAGTATAAAGGCAGAGTACCAGTGTATGTGTGGCGTACGAATCGACGTGGATACATACATACATACACATGCAGCCGTGAGTGTGTTCAACACATCCATTTAACGACGACGAGTGTGAATGGGTGTTGTTGTTATTGATGGCATTGAATCATTATTAACAGATTCGATGGGATGGCAGCGACAATTAAATGGAATTCCTTAATGTGCTGTACAAATTAAAATTATAGTTGCGATGTAAATAAAAATGACTCCAGCCATGCATACATTAGTTTTTTGGTTTTGTTTTATAAATTATAGTGTGAAATTTAGTTTCAATTTTACAACGGTATAAATATACAGGTTAGATTTCTTCAGAGTTGTTGGTGCTGTTTTTGAAAAACTATATTAAGGCGATACAACCTGAATCCTTAGGAATGCTATTTTCTCAGTGTTTCTCCGACGGTGAAATACACATGCGGCAATCAAAGTATAAACCAGGGAAATTTTTAACTCCAAAAATCCTATTATGTCATATATGTAAACGTCAAATCCATTGGCAACACTGCCTCATTTTTAACCTTATTGGCTTTTCAAGCAATTTCAGTTCAAGGTCGATTTGCAAATGTCAGATTATCTGAGTAGGCTGATCCAATATCTCATTGAGGCCGGTTTTGAGAAAAAAAATTTCATGCGCGGAAAAATGTTACCCCAACGCGATGAAACATAACAACACTTTCAAATTGTACAATTTTGAGATAAAAAATCCAAAAAGCAAATTGAAAAAATTTGTGAAAAAATACAGCAATTCAAACTTAATCCCATTTTCAACAACTCTGGTTCGAGATAGCCATTAGAGATGTCAACACAAACTGACAGTTATAACTGTTGGTTAGCTCTAACTGTACGGTAACTAGACTTGGTGAAAATGGATAAAATATGAGTACAGTGAAGTCTCGCTCTAATGTTAGGTTACAGAAATGTAAATGTCAACAACCTCCTCATCCCTCATCGAGCTCACAGCTCCCACAAAAGTCGCGAACTGCCTATATTTTTTGATATTTTTTCCATTATATGAATTTAGGTCTCAAAAACTAATGAAACATGTACAAATTCCAGTAGGCATATTTTAATTTCCATATTTAAAGATATTTATTAAAGATTCAATAGTCGGCATTCGCCCGACCATGACCAACGGGTACCCGATCTCTAAAAATCCCATTGATGAGTATCTCAGGGATTTGTAGTGTTTGTTCCGATCCAAGGAATTCAGAATTCGATACACAGACTTTTCCATGCACACTCACGTGTTACTCACGGTTGTTCGAGTACTCAAGCTGCTTCATTTTGATTTGCCTCCCACCACCCTCTACGTTATCACACTTGACGGCGGCAAATGGTTACGGGTTATTACTTTCCGACGGCATTTTCAAGTTTTAATGCTTTCGTTCTCGCTCCGATGCTCATGTACAATGTACGGATGGTGGTTTATGGGAGTTTAACTAAAACTGTGGACGTTTTGACTTTTAAAGACGATATTTGTTATCGTTAGTTGGGAATACCGAATTTAATCATTATCTCCTAATTGAAATGAAAATAATTATGATCCGTCGGAAAATTATGAAAGAAAATATTGCAGAGCTTAGGGTAAGTGTTCCAATAGTCGGCACTTTAACTTTTTTTGTTTTGTAACTGATGTCCGTACGAATTTGAATATGCTATTGGGGTAACAACTATATATTTTACTTCAATGGGGGCATTGTTTTAGATTTAATAAACAGTTTAAACAAAAATAAATAATTATTTTGATTAATTAATATATTTTGTAAAATTCATGGGATATACTACTTCATACTCATCCCTCAGCTCCCTTCATCTAATGATTCAATGGGGTGAAATCATTAGATAAAGGGAGCTGACTATATTTGAAACGCATTTCATTCATTTTATAGAACTAGAGAGTGATTTTTTTGAGGTTAGGATTTTCATGCATTAGTATTTGACAGATCACGTGGGATTTCAGACATGGTGTCAAAGAGAAAGATGCTCAGTATGCTTTGACATTTCATCATGAATCGTCTTACAAACGAACAACGCTTGCAAATTATTGAATTTTATTATCAAAATGCGTGCTCTGTTAAGAAAGTTCATTGCGCGCTTCCATTTTATGGTCAGTTTAATCGACCCACTGAAGCGGCTACTCGGGCTATTGTGACTAAATTTCGCACCAAATTTACATTGTTGGACATTAAACCACCAACACGCTTACGTAGAGTGCGAACTGAAGAAAATATCGCAGCTGTATCGGCCAGTGTTAATGATGACCACCAATTTTCGATTCGTCGCCGTTCGCACCAATTGGGTCTCTGTTACTCAAAAACGTGGAAATGCCAAAATTGGACTAAGCGGATGGACCACCTAAGACGCAGCCGCGGTCAACATTTAAATGAAATTATCTTCAAAAAGTAAATGTCATGGACCAATCTAACGTTTCAAATAAAGAACCGATGAGATTTTGCAAATTTTATGCGTTTTTTTTAAAAAAAAAGTTATCAAGCTCTTAAAAAATCACCCTTTATTTAACAATCATTATTCCTTTTTATTTACGTTGGAATTCTAAAATGCCGACTACTCGTACAAGCCGAACTTAGGGACACTTACCCTAGATACATATATTAATTTAAAATGTAGTTTTTGGCGCAACCAAATAAATTCGCAGTGTTTCACACGATTTGTTGAAAATGATAACGACATAAGATCATTTTTAACATAGAAAATATTTGCGCAAAAGACCGTTTTGCATACAATTTTGTATAGGGTGGGCAATTTTAAATTAGAATCGGATATAAAAAGTACTGATTATTTTTTCAACTTTCTGGTTTTATTGGAAAGGTTATCATTCATATCCTCATCCGTTCAGAACATGGCCCATTGATGCCGCCAGCCCAAAATCCACATCAAATAGTGATACGTTGTGGATGCATTGGCTTCTCAAAAGTCACGTTTGGTTATTCTGAACCCCATATGTGGAAATTTTGCTAATTGACATAGCCACCGAGATGAAAATGAGCTTCATCTGAAAAAACGAAAATTTGCGTTAAAGACCAACTACTTTGGAAGTAAGTTCTTAATATTTCCCAATTTTGTTCGAGTGTACAACGTCCCATTTTGCAAATGTCAAACTTAAACCAGAAAATAAAAATAAAAATAAATGTTATTCTACCTTTCAAATTCAAAGTTCATATTTACAATGTTAAATGGCCAACTCCTGACAATTTTGCGTACATCTTTAATTCGTTTTTGTGTGTCTAACAAGGACTTAAGCCATTTATAACAAGCGTGTTTTCTACAAAAGTGAGCAAATTCTTCGGAAATTTTGCATCATGCTTGCCTTAGCGACCGTCTTCGGAGGGTTACACAGCAATTTTTTGTCAAAATTGCAGGACTCTATGTTAATAATGCTCCTGAACGAGCGTGAATCACAACTTACTTTTCGAATACCAGTCAAAAAACAATCGCATCAAGTACTAAAGCACATTTGCTCATCTTATGAGGTGACTTTAGTGCTGGGATTCTAATTTTAGGAGTCCGTGATTAGCGTAAAAATAATAATTATTATGGGGACTGCAGACACAATAACAGTCACAAAAACAAAAAATTTTGAAACAGTCGCCAAAAATGGACATTATAAATACAAAAAATTGTGTTTACATCACCACACATCAATGTGTGGATATATATAGTGCGACTTAGACCACTTTCAAGCTAACACTAAAGACAATTCTGGCGTTAATAAAATTAGAAATGTCATTGTAAAGGTAATTTTTTTATAAATGTCAAAAAAATCTTAAATTAGGGCTCTGATCAAAGTAAAGAGAAAAATTGACATATCTCTTTTTTTACTTAGACCACTATCATACCAACTGGCACAAGTGTAGAAGTTATGATACTCTGTAAATTTGAAATGTATGATACTCTTAATTTTTTAAATAGCACGAAAAATCCCCTTTACAAATTTGTTAACCGAATATTTAATTTTAGTCTGTTTTAGTCTTCTTAACGAAGAAAACAAGGCCTAGTTATAGAAAATCTATGAATAAATGTAGAAATTTAGTCACTAAATCATTTTAAACAAAAAAACCAGCTATTGCAAACAGAAACAGTATATTCTTTTATATAATGTGTAAATAAAAATTAAAAAATCATATTTAAAAAAAAATATCATAACTTCTACATTTATTCATAGATTTTTTACATATAAACATTGTTTTTTGCGTTGGAATGTTAGCTATTAAATATATTTTATGTTTTTTTTTCTTGCCAGCAAAACAATTTTTTTCCGAAATAAAAATTATTTTTTTTTTTCAAAATAAAATTTTTTTTTTCAAAATAAAAATTATTTTTTTTTTTCGAAATAAAAATTATTATAATATATAAATATTATATAAATTATTTTTTTTTCGAAATAAAAATTATTTTTTTTTTTTTGAGATAAAAATTATTTTTTTTTCGAGCACTTTACAAAAAATTCGAAAGAATAATATTTATTTTTTCATGGCTTGCGAAGAAAGCAATACCATTTTGGATAAATGAAATTTAATTTCTTTTGGTATGTAATAAACAGTTTAAACAAAAAGAAAGAATTATTTGATCAATTATACATTTTGCAAAATTCGTCGGATTTGGCAGTAGTCGCCATACATTATCCAATATTCGGCACGTCCGCATAACATTTTTTGAGAGGAAAAGCTACTGCCCACTTTAGAAAACTAAAAACGACGATTAAGTCCATTTTGTTTATATATCATCCGTTTTTTATTGTCAGCAGGTCATAAATTACTGCAAATATTGTTCCTAATGCCGGCAACCATTAAATTATGAAAAATAATTATTTTTTATTAAACCTGTCACATTTAAAACAACATAATATCTAACCAGCAGAAACCTTTATATTTAAAATATGACTTAAATACTATGATTTTATGGTCTTTTTAGATTGGTCTATTCTCTATTCTCGTGTTTTTACAGAATGATATTCAAATTATGGTACATGTCAAACTTAGGTACACTTACCTCATGAATAGAAGTATATAATTGTGAGTTCTTTTTTACGTTTGCGATTTCGAAAACTCTTTCTCAAATCTTCCATTACCGGCTCGTTGAACGTCAGTCCTTGGTGAAACCTTTGACCAAGATTCTTACTAGATCATTGTTGCATAGTGTGATCTACCCCTTATAGCCTGCAGAATCATTGGAATGTTGAATATAATTAAATAGTAAAAATACATACATACGTTCATGCTCGCGCTTGCCCTTCTAACTTCAGATTCAACAATTAAAAATAGATTAAAAAGCAACCCATCCACAATATTCCCACCACCCATCGTCGAGTGGATGGATATTCCCATTCAATTGTTGTGAAAGAAAAAAATATGAAAATTTCAACAAAATGCCTGAAAACGTCAGCATCTAATGAGATTTCTGCATAAATACATGCCTAGGATGTGTGGTTGCGAACCCTTTTGTCCTTTTGCGTAAGCAATCAACAAATGTATATTTTTTGAAATTGTATAAAAACTCCCTTTCAATGCACAGTATTTCAAAACATTGAAGTGCTAGATATGAAATAAATGGTTCTGTTACTTTTTTTAAAGAAATGAGTTTTTCACGCTATTTAACAAAAATTAAAAAATAAGATTTTTTAAATCTAGTGCGTTTACAAAAAGTGCCATTAATAAATTAATATGGCTGTTTTTCTTTAAGACTGGATAACTAAGCTGCGATAACAAAAATCTAAATAAAATGTTAAAATTTCACTCAAAATAAAAAATTATTTTTTAAAATTGTCGCCAAAAGCAATATCAATGTGTGTTTGAAAACAAATTTTGAAAAAATAATTTTGTGTTAAAATTTGGAAAATTTGTTTTCACAGACACATTGATATTGCTTTTGGCGACAATTTTAAAAAATAATTTTTTATTTTGAGTGAAATTTTATCATTTTATTTAGATTTTTGTTATCGCAGCTTGTTATCCCGGCTTAAAGAAAAACAGATCTAATATTAAAATAACATTTATCCATAGATATTTTACATGTAGACACTGTTGTCTTTGTTAGTCAGATATTATTGTTAATGCCAGATATTAAAAAAGAAAACCAAATAATTGTTATCTAATTTTTATGGTTTTTCGCGCCAGCAAATAAACAAAACATTTTTTCACTTTTCTTGGAGACTTTCCCTAAACCACTGTATCTATGTGAAAGTGAAATTCGCAACATCTGTAGTCATCATAGGTACTTATACTTCCAAAATTAAATTACAAATATTATGCCTAGGTACCTTCGACGAAAAAAATGAAAATTAATTCAATCAATTAATTTCTCATGCAAGCAGTTGCTACAGACGCTGATATATGTATGTACATAGATTTCGAATTAATATCAGCAAGTTTGAATTCTTCCGAATTCTAGTGGTGCTGATGCTGACAACACTCAGCACTGTGCAATCAAGACTCGCACACACAGACAGCTCGACTTTTATGGGAAAAATTACACTTCGACCACTTAAAATGCAAATTTGTCGTTGGTGTTGTTGTGGTTGTGAGTTTATAACAGCGACGACGTACAAGGCAACTGCAAAAGAAAGGGAACGACAAAAGAAAAAAAACAGAAATCAAATCATGTTGTAATCGAGCGAGAGAGTACCACCCATTTGTTATGTGTGAGAGAGTGTGTTAGTGTTCAGCTCGTTTGTTTGTACCTCTCGTCGCAGAAACACACAGGAGACGAACAAAACAACAACTGCCAGATTCGTACATACATACACATTCGTACATACAATTCTTTCTTTATATAGGGCTACAGGCTTTTAATTTGTCTCCACATTGTACGAAAGAACATACCTACATACATACGGGGGCACATTTGGGATATAACAAAAAGTACTTTGACGCAGCGAACAATGAATGGGTCTGCAACAAATTGTTTGTGTGAATATATATGATTTTACTCAATAGGCATATGCCTCAACATAGGAACTACTATACATATGTATAGATGTATAAGTGTAATGTTCTCAACTCAAACTACTATTTAACACTAACCACACCACACCATACCGCGCCTACTCAAACAACAAAACATCAACAGCGGCAGTGGCAGCGGCAGCCAACAACCCACAAACCCCCTCATTTAAATACTCGACGTTATCGGAAATTGGCGAACACCAGAGCAAGCGACTGCGTTATTTATTTACGGCTGTCAGAGTAAAACGTGAACATACCCAGTTGGGCTATGTAGCGTTGCTTGCTACCACATGTATTATTATATACATACATATGTATGTATGAAAGTATATACGATGAGTTTTATATCTACTATATACATACATACATATGTATGTGTGGATGGATGTATATGTGTGTATTTCATATTGTAAATATATTTCTATATTTATCGCACAGTTTCCTCAATGCAATGTACGACGTACACCATCCAACCAACCATCCACTATCCACTGTGCTACAGAACAATGTGAGTTGTTTTTGTGTTTTCAATATTTTTGTTGTTGCTTTCATTCCTCTTCTCCACACAGCTCTATGTGAAGCAAACCAGTCACCACTTCTCACATAGATACGAATGTTTGAATGAACATACATACACACGCATATGGAAGACAACCAGTGCTGACAACCGCTGTCCTGAAAGTATTGTCAGTTGTGAATAAACATAAAATCGCAAATTGTAAATTGAAATATGGACCATTTAATGCCTTTTTAGAGACACAGAAACACGTTATAGGGGATTTAGACACATCAACTATTTGAGTGTTATTCGAAATCCTCCTTATGTCAATTTCAGCTCGATTCCGCCTGTAGTCAGAACCCAACAAGCAAAGTAATACGAAAACGATTCGAAATCGTATCGCCTAGAAGAAAAATGATATTGCGGCAACAATCATATTCGTATTGCGGAAGTTACCTCACTTAGAGAAGTTTGTGCGGTCAGGGCGGTATGCCAAAGCAATACGAAAGCAATACTTCCAGATGATAAATCGGCGATATTGCCAGATTATCGTCCGGAAGAAATCTAGATGATATTGCCAAAATATCACCTGGATGATAAAAACGGGATATCTCCAGATAACCACTTGGAAGAAAAAAAAGCAATTTTTCACATTTTCATATTTTAATTCAAGCTAAATTAATAATAACAAGAAGAGGTGAATGAATAACTACAATAAAAATGTAAATGACAATAAAACAAAACTATTGCAAAAGAAGTTGCAATTTAAATGGATGACATTATAACAAAAAGCTATGTTAAATTTTACCACTGCTGTTCGCCTAATTTCGTTTGTTAATTCGGTAATTCGCACGTATGGCTCTGGTTAATCAAATTGACATTTTCGCACTTGCGTTTGGGAAATAATCAAAACATGTACCTGAAAATAAAACAAATAATATGTATATAATACAAGCTGTATTCTTAAAATTTTCCTTGCAGACCTTTAATTGCAGAAACGAAGTTACGTTTTTGAATCGATGGCTTTTCCTTGGTTCACATCCTAATAAATTTGACATTCAACCCGTCAGATAACATCCATTTGAGAGCATGTCTAATACAGACGTCAGTTTCATCACTTCCAAACATTGTCTGTACGAATTACACAAAATGAATGTATGATGAAATGAAACAATTATAAACTTACCAATTGTCTTCCCGTCAGATCAGTTGAAAACTTCCTATCGAATTCATTATTCTTGAAAACAATATTCTACCGCCTTTTATCGCGCGAGTTCTTTTTTCAGTATTTAGCCATAAAATATGCACGGATTTCCAATAAAAAAGACAATTTCCCTTTATTCACCCTTATCACGTAAGTCGTAGTCGAATTTCGACAGCTGTCGTAGTCGTAGTCGAATTTGCATTTCGTCGGTATCATGTAACAAATTCGACGTGACTAGAACATTTTCGTCGTAGTCGATTTTGTTAAAAATTTTTGTTAATTTTTTTTCTTTATATTTGATCTTTCCACTTTTTTATTGTAGATTTTTGTCAAAATTTTCATTTTTCAAATCATTTAACCAATAAAAATACCAAATTCCTTGGGAGTCATAATTTCCATTCTTAAATTACGTATGTAATTCAAGAAATAAAATTATATGTTTTTGCTTTTTATATTAGTTTAATAGAACTAAATCCATTAACTTTTGATTTGATTAATTTTTTCCATTTTTAATTTTTTTTTTACTCTAGTCACTTGCAAAATATTCAGTGACAGTTTTTGTCGAATTTCACAGTCAAATACGACATACGCGATACCAAAAATGTAAATTTGTGACACGAGTCGAAAATTCGACACGACTACGACTTACATGATGAGGGTGATTGTTTTTCAAACATTCATTCGAAATGTGACAACAGAATTCTTTTCAATATTGCCAATATTTCTCCAAGATGAAAGAAGGATTATATGAAAAAAAATTTATGAATTTCTTCAAAATAATAAATGGAAGATATTGCCGCAATATCCCCTGGGATATCACCCAAATGTTTGTAGGGAAAACGCTATTATAGAAACTCACGGATATATATATATATATATATATATATATATATATATATATATATATATATATATATATATATATATATATATATATATATATATATATATATATATACAGAGGTGGAAAAAAGACAACATAGATACAGCCTATTATTTTGGGGATAATTGATAATAGCCTTGTCACACTGCATGCGAAATCTAGCACAAATGACATAAGGTCGATTTGCAAATGCAGTGTGACAAGCCTATAAGGAAAGTCATATAAGAAAAATTGCAGAAAAAATATGAAAAAACTACATTACATAGAAATCAATAAATACATATATATGAAATTTTTATTATTTCAGGTGTTATTTCGTCTCAAGACTGAATTAGACAGGATATTAAAGACATTTTTCTTTCACATGCTCGCATTTATGGATGGATTTACAAGGAAGGAAGTTAAAATTAATTCAAACAGAAAAATATTGCCATTAGATTTTTTCCTAGTTCTAGGCTGGATCACAAAAAATGGGTTTCCCTAAACTTTCGGTCCTGTTTTGATGATGTTTGGGTCTAAATACATATGATTTCTATTGAGTTTTGTGTTTCTAATTCATACAGGACATGAGTAAAATGCAAATGCCAGTTAAAATAAATGAAATGTTCTTAATTTTTTAAATCTCATACTTCGATTGACAAATACATTTCTTGTAACTCGATGAAATACGAGATGATATACCTACCTACATACATACAAGTTTTATTTCCTATTATATATATCATTTTACACTTCCATTTTATTTTCGCCTTCCTATGCAGATCCAAGATACAGAATTTCTCTTTTGAATAATATTTTTTTCCATATCAGTCATTCCATGTCAAGCGTACGTATTTTTGAAAAGAATTTTAAATTTTTTTTCACGAGTTATGACCACTTTAACAATGAACAAAATACTACTTTTTTCAAAAGGTGTTCATTGAATTGTCTTTAATTTTTTTTTAATGTTTTTGCAATTTTAATTTTATTTTCGAAATGATTAAAAATATAGTGTGCTTAAGTCTATTTTTAAGCGACTGTGTGAGTTTGAAAATGGTTTCGATTTTTGTTTACAAAATCAACCAGAATTACAGTGAAAATACATCAGAATTATAATTTGTTCAATAAAAACGATGAAAAAAAACTGGAAAAAATACATATAACACATTAAAATCGGTAAAGTATTTCAGGAGTTACAGGCGATTGCTTGAGCACACCTTTCGAAAATCTAGTAGTTTTTCATTGTTAAATTGGTCGTAACTCGTAAAATTTTTTTTCCAAAAATGCGTATAAAATAATTTTATGAGAAGAATATATATACAAACTTTCAAAACAATCGCAGCTATCGAGGTCTGAAACCGTACCACTCGACATGGAATGACTCATTTGTGTAAACAATAAAAATATAAAAACACTGAAAAATGTTTGATTTTAAAGAAAAGAATTAGTCCGTAATATAATGTTGCTTATTAGCAACATTGGGAGAGTGAAAAATACTTAATACTATTTTGCATTTTAGATTTTTCTGAATTAATAAGCCCTTGAAAGCACTTCAAATATATTTTTTCTTGGCTTAGAATAACTCATTGGTCTTATTATTGGACGTTTACAGTATTTTTTGTGGCTTTTCAAAGTGACAACTAAAAACTCATATTTCTAGGCAACATTTTTTGTTGCACTTATATCTTTTTCTGAATTAATAGACCCTTGAAAATACTTTAAATTATTTTTTATTGCTAAAAATTACTAAGTTATTTATTTTAATATTTTTCTACCAATAATGCCTTGTATATATTGCTAAGAGATTAATTAAATGGGGTTTAGTTATATTTGCTAAATTTCCCACAAATTCACAATTTGTGTTACTGTCGACACAAAAAATCGCATTTTTAATAAGAACAAAAAATCGTCAAAATGGTTATAAAACCA
Source organism: Polietes domitor (assembly GCA_947397865.1). Classification (NCBI taxonomy): domain Eukaryota; kingdom Metazoa; phylum Arthropoda; class Insecta; order Diptera; family Muscidae; genus Polietes; species Polietes domitor. The sequence continues at coordinate 3,652,643 of OX377622.1, read as the reverse complement.
TCTAAATTGGCATCGCAGACGACAAAACGTTTCGTTCGCTACTCTCGCAATGCATTTGTGTCGATGTGTGCGTTCATTAAAAATGCTGCTTTAGCACGTTCGAAACCCAACAAACAACAGTACACATCGTAGTACACACAACACACAAAGTAAATACTCTAAAAATCTGTTGAGCGGTGGAGAGAGGGAGAATGCATGAAACTAAGATATGGGACACTACCTACGTATGTTGGTGCATTGTACAATCTCATCAGAGCACAAACAGTTTTAGGGCGAATTTCTGTTAGAATTGTACCCGCATTATTTTTGCATAGATAATGAATTTATTTAATTTAAATTTCCAATTTAGCATTTGACATATCCTATTTTTTCACAAAATTAAACTCAGTTATTTTTCAAAAATTTTTATAAAATGGAGAATACAATATTAACCGATGTCCGATGAAAAAAACAGCTAAAACAAACCGCAGAAACTTTTCCATCGCCCAATTATATTTGAATTTTACTAATTTAAGAAATAAAGCTCCTTATATGATCGATGGGAAATATATATGGGCATCTCGCACGTCTTAAACTACGCCAAAAACAAGAATGAAATTGAAAAAGTCTATCAGTCTTTTTAGTATTCTAACACGCTTAAAGATTACTACATTTTAAAAATATATCGTCAGGATTTAGTACAAAATTATAAACAATTTTACATTGAAACGGACGCGACAAAAAAACAGAAGTATTTTTGAAGGTCTTAGATTTTTCTTTTTCGATTTTCTGAGAATTCCGTTTTTCCATATTTACATGTAAATGAAGGTCAGAGGATATATTTTGTTCGTAGTTTTATGAAATATGTAAAATATCTCTTAGTTTTTTTTTAATTAGGTACAGCAGAAATACGTACGCGACAAATCGAACGCTACATATATTTCCACTCGTAGAAAAAAGTAGTAATTATCGTTATAACACTTCAACTTTTAATAAAAATAGAAGAGAACAAGTTAACTTCAAGTTTCATAATAAAAAAAGTTGCCGAAATAAGGAAAGAATAAAGTTAAAAGCTATTCGTGTGGTCTGATTTCTTTTTTTTTTGTAGACCTTTTTTTGGGAGATGCCTATATGGACATTTCTCCAAACAGGTCCACCGGCTGCAAAGTTGCATTAATGTTTTATTCACTTTTTTATTTTTAAGACCATTTTTCTTTCAATTTTTCTTCATGGAGGATTGATGCAAAGGCTGACAAAATGTTTGTTTCAACATTAGCCAATGCCAATAATATGAAAGAATAGATAATAAAGATCTGTTTAGAGCAAAATTTTAATTTGCTTTCATTGACCTAGTGTTTCATGGCCTGTAACATATAGAAATGTATATCTCATAACGTCACGTCCCACATTATAGGTTGCGTAAAAAAAGTTTTATTAACTCGCCAAATTGTAAAGCAGACTAAAAATATTCCAAATCGCCAAAAAAAAAGTTTTATCAAAAATTCCGACGCAATTAGCACTGCTGTGCGATTTTGTAAAGAATAGCGATAGCGATGCGACATCCTGTTCCCAAGCAAGAGCAACTCAAGAAGTCGCTCAAATCGGCCGTCTGGGAGAAATTTCACAAAAGGCTTCATAACCCTCGTCCTGGTGGTCTGGCTTTAACGCGCTGCCAAAAATTGTAGTTTCGTACTGCTGTAGTGTTTTCGACTGTTCTTCCCAATGGCGGTGTTATTTTTCGTGAAAAACTACGACACCTGAAAATGACTTTTGTCTCTGGATTTTTAGGCCATTTAATACCCATGTTTCATGCAGATACACGCCCTCCAGTTACGAAATTCCGTTGATCGCTGAAACACCCATATGCCCAGAAAAATTGTAAGCTATTTCAATAAAACGAGTATAACAAAATCCATTTGTTGGCCAAAGTGATAAACCTACAGGCACAGCCGAACACACACAAACACACACACACATCTACTAGAATTACCGAAACGAGACCCCTCAGCGATGAGAGAGAGAGGATGAGAAAAGAGAATGCCACCATCACACAAACGCGGGCACAAAGGCAACGACAGTATGAAACTCGAAAACAACAATAACAACAACGGTGATGATGATGATGTTGCTGATGATGACGAAAATAATGTAAAAAAGGAAAATCAGAAAACGAAAGCCAAACACAAAACATAGACTGCGAGAAAAACATGCACTGCACATAGCATCAGAAAGAAGGTCTTTATATACTTGTAGATACATACATGCATATGTACATATATAAATGCATAGTACGAGCCTGTAAATATAGCCACGGAATCATTTAGATACATATATAAATGCATGTACATATTCAGCAGCAGTATTTTAACCCCCATAACAATTCGTAGAGCTGTTTTTGGGGAACATATCAGTTTTTCTACACTATTCGACGTGAATTTCCGAAACGTTTGGGTGGAGTTTTCGTATTCCCAGCACATCAATTGAACACTACAGAGGCGGCAAGAGGGCTGCGTGTGCCTGTCATTTACAGGGCCTTGGAAGAGCATTCCAATTCAAATTAACACATCCTCCCATCTCAGAGTAGGCCTTGCAAAATTACGAAAGAATATCTTCGGGGGCTTGAGACAGAAATGATATTTTTGCAATTATAAATTTTATTATATTCCATTTGAAATGTATTTTATTGTTTTATTACCATTTACAGACCTATAAACAAACCGAACTGAGTAGCAATATAATAAACACTCTGGAAGTCGAACCATCCTTCCATGCCTGTTGTAAGAAACTAGTCAAGAAATTTCCAAATGAAGGCCCTCTGACCTATCTGTCAGAAGGCCTCATGATTCCGCCGCTGGTACTAATCCAATATGTATTGCATACAAACGTGGTGCTGCGTACACACGCACACAAACGCCTTGCGTAGTTTGGCTGTGTGTGCTGTTGTTGTGTGTTCGGATCAAACTCAGCATAATAATGGTTTCAAAAGAAACCCCATATAAAACAACTGACGACGACAGTCACCGGGGCCATAACAACTGCACACAAAATAACTCTGACTGGCAGTTCGAGTTGTGTGTGTATGTGTGTGAGTGAGTCCTGTTGTAGTAGTGGTACGAGTACCACAGCAGCAGGGCAGGGTTCCACTTTAATAATGTCAAACACAATTCATACAACTTTGAAAGCCCAACATCAGCATCAACGTCGACATACTTTTATGCTCTAACAAGATGCTTGGGCAGAGCAGAGCAGAGCATAAGTATCATCCACATTCACAGCCATAGCTATGAACATAAATATAGAGTATATAAAGCGGCATAGGCATGAGTATGACATGTAGTAGCATCAACAACAGACAGCAATGAAATCTGCTGCTGAAACTCAACATCGGCTTAATCAGCAACATCATAAATCCATCAAGAGCAACAGAAGAGTTGGGTCGATGTTTAGAAGAATGAAGAGAAAATGTAGTATAATGAGAGCGGATCTGCTTCAAAAGCAAAAGAGTACATTGCTATACGTAATGCGGTAGTTCAGTGGATGCTTACTGACGACATAATTACTATACATTAGGCCTGTTCGATTGGGGTTACTAGCTTACAATTGAGAGACTTGGGCGCTTCATCCAGTCTATTGCATCGAGGTTCGTAAAATCTTCTTGAATTTGGATTTTCAATGGGAGTATCGGTCGTTCTCTTCAGAGTCTTTGAAAGTGTTCAGTATATAATGGCTTTGGAAATGCGGAAGTTCCACTCCAATTCCAGGTGCTTCGGACATTTGCGCGCTCCTTACAATCTATCATACGCAGACCATCTTGAACGTAGTTCTTCAATCGGAATTTCGGTCGTCCTCTTTAGCGTCTTTCCAAGCGTTCAGTAATTAATGCCTTTGGAATTGCGAAATTTCTCTAGGAGACAGTTTACCATGTCTGAAGCTCGCTCAGTGTTGAAATATTTGAGAGATCTCTTCCCCTGAATTGAACTGAACTGTGTCATTTTTCACCGGTTCATTATTTTACTATAGACTTCAAAGACATACATATGAAGGCCTGATTTCGTCATAGCCGTCTGGAATTGTTCTTTAAGAACTGTCTTCATCCTTACTGTCATCAGCTACTAACAGATGGAACAGCGTTCCATCCATAATCTCATTGTAGTCTCGAGTCTTCGTCACTGGATTTTCAATAAAATTTTGGGATCTCGTTTCCATTACTTTACATCGACTTTTCTCATATATGCGCCTTCCCTTCTTTCTTTTGGCATAATAGGCGTTTATCTCATTCTTCACCTCTGGTTCAATATGGAATAGTATTTCATTTCAAGTATAAATTGAAATAGTTTATGGTTGTCCTAGAAGTTATTTGGAGTTCTGGACATAGGTTAAGGTATTTGCAAACATTATCGCATTATTTATTCGTCGCTGATATGGATTATGAGTTAGGTTAGGTTGTTATGGCAGTCAGAAATCAAGCATCTACCTAACTTATATCAGGTTCTTCACATGTGCGACGAAACATCTGGCCAAGTCACTCAAGCTCTCAAGGAAGCAGAATCAAGAAGAACCCAGAGTGTCTAAACGTCCATTTGCCATAGTTGAACGCAGGCAGAGAAGGCGCCTAAGCCTCTCGAACTCCTTCTCGTCCACACAGTTTCTACAAAAATCATTTGTCTTGATGACCCAGTATCTGGACATTTATACAATAAATCTTTCAAGTGAAAGAAGGTAACTCGCGATTCTGCACGTGCCTATGTCCGCCCACCTGTTCTTCTGCCTAAGCTGTAGCTCGAGGTATACCTATAGAATCCGGTTATTGATTAGTGAAGTAAGATTTCGGGAAAGTCAGATAATTGTTGTTCTTGATATCTGGATATCAATGCTCTTCCATCTCACATGATATTGTGTCTGCAAAGGAAGGTTAACGGAAAAGGATGAAATAGTGTTGCCTTCCCAGCCTTTCAACATTGTAAATACATCCTTTATAATTAGAATGGCCGAACAGAAAGCGGGAGCGAGAAGTCAAAAAATGGGAATAGGGTAATATTACTCCGCTATTGGCGCTCGTTAGATACTCCTCCATATGAGCAGAACTGGATGGGAATGGAATTTATGATGTTGTCATACGGATAGTGAAATTATAGATTATGGAAACGCCATTCACGGGCTACCAGCATTGAGAGTGAATGCAAGCACAACTGAGCTGGCACTCTTTAGGACAAAGACAAGATTCAAATCTGGAGTCTCCAATGTTCCTGGGAGTTTCTTAAAGACTAGATGACTTAGATCGATCTAGCCGCCGGATTGTCTGTTTCTCGCTCGACATATAGAAAATTGTAATCAATTCAAAAAAATCGTCTTCCCCTGCGTAATCCAGATTCTAAACTTCTTTCGGTGGGAAAATGTGACAAATGAATTACCTCCTAAAAAACAAAGTGTAATTATCTTAACCTCAGGGAAGTTAACTTGTGAAGGGGTGAAGGTCGAAGCCAACAAGAAATCTCAATCGTTGTTGCCCTTCCGATGTAAGCTGAGGCCAGTCTTTCTTTGCAACCACCATGCCATGCCGTCGACCTGTTTTGTGCTGCTTGGCTTCCTCGGAAGCAGACCGACCGACCGCCCTAATCATACCTTTATGATTATTAATAAAAAGTAAATGACTTTTTTAATAAGAAATAAAAAATAACAAAAACAAAGCGCAAGCGAATACTTTTCATGTTACAAAATAATTTCCACTAACGAACAGCGCACACCAACCGCACTCTCTAATTAAGGGTGTAACTCAAATGTCGTCGTTCGCTGTAGCCGTCCTCGACATCGTCATTCTTTGATGCAATAAAAGGAATTTGGAATATAATTACACCCAGGACCGAGTACTCACTCGCACATTGTGTGTGCAGGGTTGTATTCACACAAAGCAACCCTGCTTCAAGTGGGTACGGCGTTATGCCATCCATATGACGAAAGAGTGAGAGCGAACTTGCGTGATCTGCTGCGGAGTAATTGAAGTGTGTACATAAATTACAGCAAGCGGACGTAAAGGATTGCAAGTTACACAGCGCGGCGTAGGGGATCCTCTGCACATTGTGATCTGTCGAAAGCCTAAGCTCTAGCTACGCCTCTGCTGCAAAGCCGTATTAATGTTTAGACATTCCAATTAATAACGCCGTACGCGGCCGGCCAGGCAAACACTGGCACAGACAACAACAAACCACCAAAAACGGTTATGCGTTTAGGCCAAAGCCGAACTCGAGCTAGTTTAAGCCTTTGGAGTGATTTCATTAATGGTTGGTTGTGGCGCGTTCGATACGAGCTCCAACATGCATTATTTGTCATGCTTAAGGTGCTGGCGGCGCTAATACGGGTCGGGAGAGCGTGCGGCAGTAGCGAATACTGGCACGACGATGTTACATAGCATTGTTGGTGGATATTTTGCACAAACAAGCAAAGTTGGAGTATATATGGACGCGCAGTACATATGTTATTCACTGGTGCCGGAGTATCTACATATGTGCCCATGTAATACATGTACATATGTATGCACCTTATTTATTACATGAAGTTTATTTCCATTTGAGTGGCTGTAAAAAGAAACCCTCATGTCACCTCATAAAATGTCAATCTTATGTATGTACATTGTACATACATATCTACATTGCTGCTATGTATGCTGTACATATGTATGTATGTAATTTTTTACAGGCTCATATTTTCCACTTTCGTACGTAAATGTATGTGCATAACTGATTATATACTTCATTCATATTGTGTCCTACAGTATCATGTCGACAAATTATGGACTATTGCAATCGGCCACTTGATTGACTCCGCCATGTGATGGCGAACCAATCTGAATACATTAAATCAGACACCATTGAAGCATCCTCAGTTGGAGTGGTTTTCAAAAGATCCATGGACGATGGACAAATTTACAAATTCTGGTCAACTTTTGAATCAGAACCACCGATGAGAACAAAATATTAATGCTAGAAACATAACTTCAATTGTATTCTTAAAATTCATTATTTGTTCCAACCTATGAAAATGCAAAGTCCATTCCAGGTGTTTTTGTTAAGTTTGCTGATGTAAAATGATGGGGAAAAGTGGAACAAATAGTATAAATGTGATGAGAGATGCGTATTTTTATTTCTCGGATTTCAAGAAAATAATCGACACTTTTTTGCAAAAGTATCACCTCATTTCTTTCACATAAGTTAGGCAATACGAGCGACGAGCAAGTATAACGACTACAACAAGATTTGGGAACATCGAAAGACGATATCAAGGATTTTGGGACGGAGCCATGGGACACTAATGCGTCGAACAGATCTCAAACAAAACAAACGACTCAGTTTGACTGCTCTTCATTTCTTTATTATCAGTTTTTATTGAATGAAATGAATATTAATTTAAAAAAGCAGTTTATTCCATATCTCGAAAGCTAGAAGAATCGGAGTGCCTTAGTATTAAGTTTTAGTTGCTCTGATCCAATACCGTGTATACTATTTTAGCTAACAATTTGGAAATAAGACCAAGTTGAAAATTTAATATTTGTCTGTGTAAAATGTTCATGTCTTAAGTATATAAAATACCCAAGGTTTGGTACTCAAGGCATTGTAATAGTGGAAAGTCCATATTAGTCGGTACGAATTAAGACTCTACTTAGGTTAGGTTGTTGTGGCTTTCATTATAGAAGCATCCGACTCATTTAGACCTGAACAAGTCCATTGTAATACCACGGACATTTGCGCCTCACATCGGAACTAACCTCTGCGAATCAAGAAGTATTTTAGCTTCCACATTTATACTGGTCAAGTAGACCAAATCTTTTAAAAAAGCTTTACTCAGTGTCACTAAATGCCTGTTAGGTATAGACGGGAGGTGTTCGCATCCTTAATATCCTGTTAAAAAGTCTTTTGATTCGATAACTGGACATGTGCTTGTATAATACAGTGCCCCGCCAATACTGAAGTTAATGTGGTCTATTGAATTCATTCAGAAGTTAGCTCGACCTCTTCATATAAAAATTTGTACCCTCGTCTGTCCATGTGCTATGTGCCACCGCCTTTTGCTTGATTTATAGGTTGCATGTCGACAGATGCGCACTAATGCAAGCGAGTTTCGGTGGAACTTTCAGTTACGCGTTATGATTTCCTATGTCCTGGCAACCAAATAAAGCGAATATCGAGCCATCTCCTGAAGAGATAAGCGGCAGTTAGGGCCTGTTCTTGGATTTATGGCCACCAATTTCATGGGTTGGATAGTAGATTTACTATCCCAGTAGTTGTCTGCAACTTCTATAATGACCATATTTTCGGCCAGTTAAACATATATGCATATATCGGATAGTCTATGAGCCAAATTAACATCCAAGCAATTCTTACATGTGTATATCTCACCTTAACCATCTACGTCTAAAGTCATGATGATTCCAAACGTAGATATGACAACTACAAATTTAGGTCGATCTAAACTTGTCCATCGTACAAACATACTGAATTAGCTTACATAACAGTGTCTCATGAACTTTGAACTTAACCCCGGTTGCAATTTGCAGGGAGTTTCAAAATTTCCCAAAAGAAATGGTTTTATACAATTTTAATATATAGAGTGATGAGTTTAATTTTGATTGGTTTCATTGATTATACTCGTGTTGCTGATAAGTTCCTTACATTTTTGGACCTTTCCAGAGTACCAAAAAGATCACACTTATCTGGCATGACACTGTAATGTTGACAAACCCTTACGTTCGTTCGAACAAACGAACAATCATGTATTTTTCTTTTTATTCCTTTTCACCTTCACGTTCTCAAACATAAAGAAGAAACCCCGTACAACAAGTTTGTTGGTTCAGTTGCATGGACATGGAGATTGAATGACTGGTTGCTTGCCTGCCTGCTTGCCTTCCTCGGTCTATTGTATTATGCGATGCCTTGTGTTGAGTTGAGTTGCCTCTTCTCCTCTTGAGGTCGTCTCTGCAGTTGATAATTCAATTTCCAAATTGAATTAATAACTTTGCCAAACAACTCGTACACATCCATACATACATACGAGTACGTCTCCATCCACACGCACTCGCATCTTCTCGGTTCCATACATACATTGAACTGGCTGACTGAGTGGATAGATGTTGCTTGCTGATGATGCCGCTGATAAGAGATACTTTATGGACATAAATATCCGACCCGTACTTGGCGGCACATTTGGGGTGCTCCTTGCTGCGAACAACAGAGGACAGCACACCAAAACAAAATGCTGATAAATAACAACCTCGACGAGTAAGTGAAACAGTGTGTGCTGTCGCACAGTAGTTCACTATATACATGTATGTGTGTATGTATGTATGTATGTTTGTTAGGTACTCGTATTTATATTCCAAATTATAATGTGCATTATTTATGTACTTTCCTTTCTCTGTACGATTACATTGGGCATGGGGTATGAAACAGTAATGGTTGGTGGCACATTTGTTGTTGTCGTCGTCGTTGTTGGTGTTGTTCTGGTGGCACATAATGGACGTGGTCGTTGGTTGGGAAGTAATGCTAAACGTTGTACATTGTTGTCCAGATCGGGTCTTTGCAACCAGTCTTAGCTTAAATTGTTTAATGATTAACATCGTCGAAGTTCGAAGTAGTCGCCGTCGTCGTCGCAGTGGTTGTTCGTGTATGCCTTTGTGATTGTTGTTGTACTCGTTTCGTGGCTGTTATGTAGTTTGAGTTTGACGACGATAATTACAGTTTTCTGTACGCTGGCTGGTTGCCGTTGTTGTTGTTGCTGCTGCTGTTAGTGTGCAGTTAGAGTAGTTGTTGTGTAGATAATGCAGCTTGTTTTTCGACCTAGTAGTTGTTGTTGTTTTCGATGTTCGTTCGTTAGTGTGTATTTGTTTGCATGCTCTCAAATATCATTAAGGCCAGTTAAATAATAGCAGAGTTGCCAACAAACATAATGTGAACAAACAAATTAAATGTCTGGGATAATAACTGGAAACGAAAGACAAAATATCAAAAAAAAAAAACACAAAAAATGGTAGTGTTATTGTTCGTAGAACAATATATCCGATTCCTCAGGAACTGAAAAAATATTTGGAAAGAGGATCTCAAAATAAACAAATATTAGTCGGCATATTACCGATATCTTGCTTATCGTTATCGGTCGTTAATATTTGAAAAAAAAAATCGAATGAAAATAATATTTTTTGTAAAGACGTCAATATGAAAAAATAAAAATAAATAAATAATTTTCTTCGATAACTATCTTATCGAAACATCCAAATTAAACATTTAAAAAATACATAATTATTTTAGTAGTTTTAAAATGGTTAAACATTTAATTTTTATGTTCACGTGAATATCCCTGAGGATGATCGTCGATGACGATCGAAATATTGGAAAACATGACCATCCATTGAATTATTGAATTTCCACTATCGATAACAAAATTTTTTATCGATAATTAAAAAAGTTATCGAAAACTAAAAAAGCTTTAAAGTCTCTTAACTAAGTGAAATATCGATAACATGTCGGTAATTTTTTCTTATTTTTCCAATAATGTAGTCAGATCTTGGGGCTTCGCATATCAAAATATTCGGTGTTCACGATCTAACTACATTTTTGGATATAGGATCGCAAAATAAGCAAAACAATTGGTCGGCATTGTCTTACTCAGTTATCGGCCGCTAAAAATCGAAAAAAGAAAGAAAATAATATTTTTTTGTAAAAAGGTCAATATGAAAAAATACGGAAAAATTATTTTATTCGATAACTATCTTAATTATCGAAACATTAAAATTGAACATAAAAAATATTTTTTATATATTTTTGTATCTCATTTGAATGAAAAAAAAAACTAAAAACCGGTTAAAAATTTCGGTAATTTTGTTTGCATATTTAGTGAATATCCCGTCGATGACGATCGAAATATCGGAAAACAATAAATAAAATAATTTAAAAAAATAAACTTCAGTTTTTTGATTTGCTTATGACCTCAAGCCAGACCATCCAGAAAAATAGAAAATAGTACATAAAATCACCAAATTCTATGACTCATTAGATACTGGTTTTCTTTGAAGAGAATATAATAATTATTTTCTTTATTGTATCACTTTCTTGCTTCAAATAGAAAAACACATAATTTTTTTTATCGAATTTCCACTGTCGATACCGAAATATGTTATCGAAAACTAAAAAGTTATCGATAACTTAAAAATAACTAAAAAGTTATCGAATACTTTTGAGCCCGTTGGAACGAAAAATAATCAATGTTTAAGCTTTAACGTCCGATAACTAAGTGCGATATCGATAACATGCCGATCATGTTTTTCTTATTTTGATGCAATCTTACCAAAAATTTAGTTGGATACAATAAAATCTCCTCTGTGTCAGCACTTCCGATGGACATTTGGACCATATAATATTATACAAGCGCCTCAACTCTTCCTCGTCTATTCTCACCATTTTCCCCCGCATAATGGCAACTCTGCCAGTGTTCACTTCATACACACAGTTCATCCGTGAACATTGCCATTTACACAAGTACGACGTACAGATACTTTAGGTACATTCAAACACACGTACATATGTATGTATGGATACGTATGTATGTATACAGTGCATATTTTATGTACATTTTCTGTCTGTTCTGTGGCACGAACAACTTCGAATGGGAATAGGAACGAACAAGCAACAATAACAACCAAACAACACTGTTTTGTGAATGCATCGCAGAGTTAATGGCAGCCGTGCCGTAGTCGAGTTTTATTTTTTCAGTTATTCGCTGGATTATTGTTCGTTTTCGTTTTGTGGATTTCCTTTTGGCCGTCGTATTCGTAAACGAAGGCTGGCTGGCGCGGCAGAATGAAAATAACAACATATTAAAGAAGCCAGCCATCCAGCCCAAGCCCAAGCAACAACAGTCGAGGAGATATCGGAATTGTTGAACACTATTTTCTTTACAATTTGTGAGAAAATGGGGAAGGAGTCGTCTCCGACTTTGGTGATGTGTATGCCCCGAATGGGTGTCCGAATTAATGCTTGAGTGGCTGTGGCTGCAAGAAAGAAAGAAAACCCACCACCATTAATGCCTCTGCAACTGCCGCGCCGCCAAGCACTGTGGAAGTGGAAAATGAATGAATGCGAAGCATGGCTAAGCAAAGGCAACAACAACAATACTTTGACTGCCTTGGATGGATGCGATGCGATTGTCGATTGTTGAGATAAACGTTCTTTTTTTGGGTCGAATTATTTCTCATCTGTGATGCTTTTGTGCCAAAAGGTTATTTCGTGCTGCCGGCGTTTTGTTGTTGTGTTATTTCCGGTTAAGGAATTTCGAATTTCGTATATGTTGTGTGTGCAGCAGTGTGTGCCAGCGTGAGTGTGTGCTGTGCTGCGTAAGCGCGGGTTTTTGATTGCTGCTGCTGCTGTTCTTCCCCGTATGTTCGTTCATTCGCCGGTTCTGTTTTGTTGGCTCGTTTCGTTGCTATTGAAAGACGATACATTTTCCCATTTCAATTCGTTGCGGGCAAACATTTGTCGCATGTGTGCGCGCCGCACACACACTCGCACATAAATCATCGGAAATTTAATCATCGTCACCGTCATCATCTCCGTCATTGTCAACGTCCGTCCGTCGCCTTGTGTGCCCCTCACAAGATCTTCTGCAGGATTTTGTCACGATTGCCCAGGGGGAATAAGAAGAGACAGTTGTTTTCATAAAAATGTTTTGGGTTTTTTTATTTTTTCAAATTCTCATTAAAACTATGATGGCTTAATTTTATACATGAGTTTTAAATTATTCAATATTTTTTACAGTTTGTACACTTCCTAAAATACTACTGTTGCTGCTGCTGCGGCGGCTGCTGCTATTTATTTACACTATAATACTTGGTTGTTTAAAAATGATGATTTAAAATGCAACACTGCCTACAAATAGCTCATAATAAAAAGAAAGAAAGGAGAATCTTAAGTCGCTAAAAGGTTTCCGCAGAAACACAAACAAGAGGGAAATAAAAACAATTCGTTTTGAGAGCGAGGGGAGCAAAAATAAATAACACTTATGAAATACTTAAAAAGTTAAGGAAACAGACATTTGTTTTTGTGATACATCTTGGAAACGCAAGGAATTTGATTCCTTTATTTCCAAAACTACACATACTCGTACACACTACACCGCGTCCACAATGTTTATTTAGTTTTCGTGATTAGTTGCTCTTTTGGGCTTGAATTAGCATTCGCATTTGCTGTCGAGGTGGAGGGGCTGTGGGCCAAGGACTTGGGACTAGTTGCGCTCTTCTGCAGAGATTTTGCGTCCGCCGGCGCCTTGCTGTCGGCCGTGGTCTTTTGCATTTCCATGCTGTTCTTCAGCTTTTGCATGTACTCGGTGAAAGCATCGTTGCCGGCCCTTTGCATGCGCGACAACTGGTCCATAATGTAGGCCTGCTGGTAGTTATACATCGCGGGATTGAATTGGCCCAGTTGGGCGGCTGCTGCCGCATTAGCCGCGTATGGGTAGAACATGTTGGACTGGTTGGCCACAGCCGCCTGAACCTGGGCTCGCAGCAAGTTTTCCTTGAGGAACTTACTCAATTCCGTTTGATTGCCGGCAGCAGCTGCTGCTGCCCCCAAATGAGGCGGCAACATGGCTTGCATGGGATGCGACAGAACAGGTGGCAGCGTTGGACAGTTGGGTGTAGCGTTTAACTTATTTGCTGCATTCACTGCGGCTTGAGATTGATTGGTTTTGTGGGCTTTGCCACCCTGAGGTGATTTTGCCGCAGTCTTGATGGGGTTTTGAGATTTTCCTGTTGAAGATTGTTGAGGCGGTTTCAGGTTGCCACATGGTTGATTGTGCTGCTGCTGCTGTTGTTGTTGCGGCAGATGTTGAGCCCCTGGAGACTTTTTGCTGGCCGGCACCTTTTTGTTGGAATGTATTTTGACATTAACTCCGTTGGGCGATGAGTAGGTGCCAATGACATTGCCATTATGTTTGGGTATATTAACTTCGGGCAGTGGCGCTGCGATTTGGCGTGGCAGAATATGTCTAAACTTCTTGCCCGCCGATCCATCGCCATTGGGAGATTTGGGCGATTTCTGCTCGTTGGGGCTAGTATTAAGTCGCTTCTCGGGACTAGGAGTCTTCTTGTCGCTGGCTGCGACTGGCGACTTGTTGTGATTGGCTGGAGTTTGAGATTTATTATGTGTCATTGGTTTATTAATACCGTTACTTTTGCCCATCATATTGAGATTTGTCGGTGAAATATGGTTGGTGGCCGTCTTGCAGCTGCCGGTATTGGGAGTATTCACAGATAGAGGCTTTTGTAGATTTGTCGCATGATTGCTATTATTCGTGGGCTTGGTCACGTTCAAAGGCGGAGTAGCTACTCTCTTGACGGGCGGGTTGGGGAACAACGAGTTACAAGCTGGGGGCGACGAACGTTTGTTCTCCATGTTGTCCGCTGTCTGTTCGGGCAACTTCAAAATCTCAATGTAATTATTGACCGGGCTTTTGTGTTTTTGATGGCCAGAGCCATTTGACGAAGATTCGCAATCTTCTCGGGTGATGGTTATCGAGAGGGATGAGGGGATGTTGATGTTGCAGGACGTCAGCAAAGACTTTACTTTCAGCTGTTTCTCTGGTGGGTCTTCGCTAGGGCTGGGGCTGCGAGCAAAGGGATAAACGCGCTTAGGAGCCTGCTGTTCTGATCGATTGGCTGATGGATTAGTGGAATTGGAGGCATTATTGTTTGTGCCGCTGTTGTCCTTCTTCACGGGTGGACTGGGAAACAAGCCGGACATTTGATTGGTGGTGGAGCCCAAAACACTTTGCAGGTAGGAGTTGCTCGAATTAGAAGGCTTCGGAGTGTATTTGTAGGTGGGCATGGTCGGTATATTATAGTTCGGCACGTATTGTGGCGAACTTGGAGAATATATCGGCGAATTGGGCGTATACATGGGCGTGCGGCAACCGGGAGGAACTTCGTTACCCTTGGATTTGGCAGCGTTGAACAGAGCCAAGTTTAAGTAACTGTTATTTTTGCTCGAAGCCGCTTTCGAAGAGGAGCCATTGCTGCGATTACTTGTCGCATTGCTTGCAGAAGTCTTGGCAGGTGGCGCTGCCATAGGTGGTGGTCCCATGAGCGAAGAGTTGGCGTCACTTTTCGGTCCATAAACCTTGGTGGAAACTGGTTCGTTTGGTATGGTCTTAATTTCGGTGCCAGCGTCTTTCAGTATCTTGTTGACATCACTGGGAATATTGGCAAACGGATTGGGGCGGGAGGCTTTAGGCAGAATCGGTTGATATCTTTTTGCAATGGGTGTACGGCTGCCTGGAGCTGCTAACTGTACACTGCCGTGCATAGGATGCGGTGTAAGAGATCCCGGGGGAGCAGCAGATACTTTAGATTGTTGCGGTTTACCGGGCTTCTTAAGTAGCGACGAGGGCGGTTTCATGACCGACAACGGTGCTGGTGGCGGCATCATGGCCTTTTTACTTTCGCTGGTAGTTGAAGTGATGTTGGAAGATGGTGTCACCGGTTTAGACGTGTTGCTGGGAATTGGTGGCAGCTTGATTTTGAAGTCTTCTGTAGCTAACGGTGGCGACAATTTAGGTTTCTTGACAATTGCTTTGACAGGTTCTTTGCTCTTGCGCTTGGAAGAAGACGATGATAGTTCTTTGCTGGAACTTTTTGGAACTATGGATAGGGTTACATCTTTCGATAAAATCCGAAGCGGATCTTGTTTATCACATTTCAAGGCCTTGATGGGTGCTAGCGCAAATGACTTTAAGAACTGCGACTTCTGGTCTTCATCTGGACTCTCAACCGAGTTGGCCGTGGACGAAGTAGGGGTGGACGGAGAGCTCAGCTTGGCTAGGGGGCTAATGCGTTCAGCTTTAATGGTTAAAGGAGGCACTGTTAAGGGACTTGGGGTTTTGCTTTTGCGATCGCTGTGTGGTGACGACTTGGGCGACGATTTAGGACTGCCGTCCTTCTCCTTCTTGGATTTGGTAACCTTCCATTCCTTTTCAGGTCGGACGGGCTTCACAATTTCTTTGCGTTGCGGATCGGACATGTTGATAATCGTAACGCTGTTTTGCTTCGACAGGTCAATTTTCAACTTGATATTCTCAACTTTACGTTCATCTTTAGGTACGGAAGTTGAGGGCGATGTCTTATGCGAGTCTCTCTTCTCTTTCAACGCTTTGACGGGAGCTTTAGAGTCGGCGTAATTAGACTTTTCTTTCGCAGCTTTGTTGACAATTGTAATCTTAAGTTTGTCGGTTAACGACGATTCCTGCGAGCTAATGGAAGGACTTTGTGGCTGGACAATTTCGAATTGTTTGGGTTCTTCCACAGGCGCGGGAGGTGGTGGTGGTAGTATTTCCGTTGTTGACGAGACTTCAGCTTCATTCTCCTGCTTAATTTCTTCCGGTTCTAAGATTTTATTGTCCGTCATAGTCTTCAACGAAGGAGTGGGTTCGTGCACTATGCACATAGCTTGGGAATGTAGTTTTGTGGCCGCCTCCTCTTCTGGCAGCGGCACTTCTTTCTTAGTCTGAGGTACGAGATTTTTCTTTACTCTGATCGCGGGCTTCATAGATTGTTTTACGCGGAAATAGAAACGCATCGGAGCATCGCGTTTCCATGTGTATATGTAGGCAACGTCCATGAGCGTATAGTGATCAAGGAGTATTATGGTCTTTACTTTGTACATGATGTCTATGGTGAAACGATTGGAGTTAATTTCGAATTTACCATAAACCAACTTCTTCAAATGGGCCACCGTGCACATGGCCGGGCACTTTAGGTAACGGGGTTTGAGCAGCTCATTGTACTCGGCATTGGACTTCATTAGCTCGCTGCAAAGAGAGAGGGAGAGAAGGAGTGGGAAGAGAATGAAATTAGTATTGCGTGGGAATAGTGAAGTGGCTTGATCGGATGTTGCAAAAGTGTGACTTGTGCATAATACTTACTCTGTGTCTGCATATTCCAGCGATATTGACATATAATCCGAAGGACTAAATATCAGATGTTCCGTATCGTCGCCCCTCTGTTCGGGAGAGGCCAGTGCCGCTTCCTCGGGACGATCCTTGTAGAAGGCACGTTTGCGCATCAACTCCTTTTCGTAGAGTCCAGGCACCAGCTTGTACACAATGGCCTGTAATGTAGTATCGGGCCTAGAATAGCACGAGGGAGAACAAAAGGAACGATATTTAATAATTAATCCTGGCAAAAAGGTTGCTCTTGTCATTGTGTTCACGCAGACTATTGCCAAAGACATTTTCACGCGAAAGCGGAACGTAAACGCTCCGTGAATAGCAAAACAGCGCACAAATGTGACTCTTGCAAACGGGAGGAATTCTAATCCAGCCAAAATTGTGAGCAGGTAACAACAGTATGACGTCGTCGTCGCCAACAACAACAAACAAATATCATTTATAACAAAATACAAATGAACAAAGCTGGAAATGTCTGTCTGTCCCTTATAGTACGGGCTGTTCTGGGTGTCTGTCTGTCCGTCCGTCTATCGGTCTGTGAGCTACTTTGGAGTGTGTTTGTGGATGTGTGCAATGAAATGTTGACGCAGATGTTTTCATTATAAGGCTCATTACTTCTTGGAGGGAACGCAGAGTGTTTGCATTCCACGCCAGAGTTGTGGAGTAGCCCAAGAACTATCACTCGTATCTGGGTGTAGTTGAGTTCTTCTTGTGAATAGTGTCTGTTATGTTTGTTGTTGTTGCTGTTGGTGGTGGTGTTGCTTTTATGCTACATTTTCATAATTGTGTTGTTGCGCTTGTCACGGCTTTGTAAAGCCATGTCTATCTTTAAGAATGCCATCAACTAACAACATTCTAGCATTTCCCTGCCCTTCATCGCATTAACATTTCTTTACAGGCTGCGATGAAAATTGCCGTCGGCATTCGTCTTTAGTGTGACACGAGAGAAGGAGAGTGTAGCGCTTGTCTGCTGCTATTGCAACAGAGGGAAGAGGGTGGAGGTAAAATACTTACTTTATGTTGGGCTTGGCGGTATTAATCATCATTTCGCATCGCGGGCAATACTGCTCCGTCCGTAGATGTTTTATTAGACAACTGTGGCAAACTGTAAACAAAATGAACGAAGACATTTTTTATTAAAAACTTGTGACTCGGGAAAAAATATTAATTAATGGAGTCCTAAGCAATGTAATCTCCAAATGTTGGCCCCTAACATAATTTTCATACTATTACAATTGAAGGCAGTGGCTTTGTAATACAGACAGAAATAATTCGCACCTTACCTACTCTTTAGGATATTTATAGTTGGATAAAATTTAAATTTGCCTACAATAAATATTAGTAATTTTGCAAATTTGATTTCGCTTTATGCCAGCTGAAAAGCATAACGAAGAAATCGTCAAAAATCTGACATTTGTTCAATTATATCAATCTTCAATGTAAACACAAAATCTTATGACGAATATGTATGATAATAAGTCGAATATGAGGAAGAGCGTAGGTGTCGCAAGTGGATTCCTAGATAAGTTCATATTCCGGTGTAAATGGCCTTGTATCATATATCACTATTCTACTATGATTGATAATGAAACTTAAAGTAGTAGGACTTCACGATCTAGTAATATAGCCAAAAATATTAAAGTAGGAAGATTGAACATGGCTCCCGCGTGCTCAAACGATGGGATATTCGGCCAAAAACAACTACTTCGGAATAATATGATTCATATTTACCTCATCCTAATATAAAGGGTCCGCCATCTAACGTTTTTTCAACTATTCAACCGTTGGACTATTATTTGTGGGGTGCCCGAGGCAGCCATTTGAATGAAAATATTTTCCATTATTAACCGTAAGGATTGTACTTTCAAATAAAAAAAGAAATTTGAGAAAATATTCAGTAGTTTTTTTTATAGCATTTTCCAAAAAAAGTTATTTGGCGGACCCTATATTAAACTCTTCCCATTTTTAGCTTCGAAAAAGGTCAACAATCTCATCTTACATGCAAGAGTTTAATACTAAGCGAGAGACAATTATTGTATTCAGACATTCAGACTTTTAGTACAAGATTGAGAAATTTGCTCGAAGTAATTAAAACATCTGCATTCCATAGCAATTGGATTATTTGTGTGGGATCATCCTCAAAAAAAAAAACTACTAAAGGTGTCTTACATCAGCTTATATTGCTAATAATTGATCTTTGTTGGTAGTGCTTGGTTATACTCTTTTCAGAAAATATGGTAGTCAGGCGACACAGCTTGGACAAGCTAGCTAAGTTACCAAAAAAGGTAGGTACATTATGAGGGGGAGTTACATATCAATGCACCTCCCTCACGGAATTCTATTGTTCACCAACACAACGGGTGAATCAGAAGGTGCAAATGTTGAAATGTTTTCGCAAACACCTATTTACTTTGCAACACATGCAATACTATGTATTTGCTAAAATGTCTTTACTAGCTATTCGAAGGTTATTCCCCTACGTTTTCCTGCTGTTTGCCCTTAAGCAGCGCATCACAATAACAAATTTGCTCAAGGTTTGCGCTGCTTAAGGGTTCATAATATTCAAGGATTTTTTTCTTCTTTTTGCGAAATACAACAATTTCAAGGATATCAATGCACACAGCGAAATGACTTGAATCGAATAGGGACACATTTAGAGATTGCAACAAAATCTAAAGTTTTGCTGACGCAAATACTTACACGAATGTAAACATTCCACAATTGTGGTGGCATCTATCAGATAGCCGAAGCATAGGCCGCAGATGATGTGGGCATTCATGGAACTCAAGAGCGTCGGGCGATGTCTCATCGCCGATAGCTGCACATCACCGGCGTCCGTTTCTGCAGAGTCGGCGTTACAATTTTCCGAAGACTCCATTTCGGTTTTGATCACTGTATCACAAGATTCATTTTTGACATTAAGCGAAGAGTTATTGTCGCTGCCAGAGCTGGATGTTGTGCTGGCGGCACTGCTACTGTCGCATTGCTGCGATGTTATAACATTTGCCGATGCTGTAGTGGTGGTGGTGGTGACAGACGACGACAACGAGTTTGCTGACATTTCCTTTGTTTGGTGGTGCAATTTCATATCTGTCGTCGTCTCCAGAGTAGAGGCTCCAGATTTCGATTTATTTGCAACAACTGCAGTAGCCGTCGACGAGGACGCCGAAGTGACAGCGTCATTGGTGTAGTTGTTGTTGCTCTGGCTGTTCGTCTGTGCCATTTGTCTGTAGGATGTGTTAGAATTCGCCATGTTTGCCGCAGCCGCAGCCGATGCTGTTGTTGTGGTAGATGCTGCTAGTTGGCGCGATGCCGTTACTGCTGTCGTCGATGGTGAATTTGCCACAGGTAGCGGTACCGGGGACATTATTTTGTGTTGCGGCTTTTCTGCTGCTTCAGGATCGGTTTGCGCAAAGTAACTTGATCTTTTTAAGCTGGAATTTATGTTTTTTTTGGGTGAACAAGAAATGGTTAATTTTTGAAATCAAAACGAGGTAGAAAATGAGGGAATAGGAGGAATAAAGAAGAGAGAGAGAAAGAATAAAATAAATACGTCCTTGGGGAAGAACCTAAGTAGAGATCTAAATCATACATATGAATATGTTGTATATGTGGCATAGATTTATTGTGTTTTTGTTGAATTTTTTTTTTGCTTATTAATGAATGAATTTACTAGGGTAGCTGGGGAGGAAACAGAAAAGAAGGAGAGACTTTAATGAGAGCCAGCCAAACAGAGGCAGTGCTGGCAGCATTCATTTTTCTACCGTCCGTTTCCCACTACCCAGCTTGGGTGTACGAGTGTGGCTATTTAAACGTTTTTTTTTCGTAGTATTATGGCGATTTTAAACAACATCTCTCTTTAAATATCAAATTTTAATATAAATTCTAAAATTTAATTTTCCAAAGTTGGGGAGAATAAAAACTCCAAACAACTGCAAAAATCCCCAAATACGTGCAAAGTATGACGAAACTAGTTTTATATGTTCGATTTTCTCCTATTATGAGATTTAAGTTTGCCAAACTGAAATTTTGGGGCACCCTGTTCCTAGTTGACTGGGAATCTTTTAGTGAATGCTATTCGTTGGAATTTCTGTAGGTACAACAAACATTACCTATCCCAAAAATTGATACCTATGATTCGTCCAAAGTGATGACATGATGATGACAATGAAGAGTCTTTCAGACAAAAAAAAGTCATATGGAAGCACACGTCTTGAGTATGTTAATTACGCTAAATCATTATCGAAATTTTACTGGATGTTGGAGCTAAAACACACAAAATATTTGCGCAAAAGGCCACCTTGCATTACATTATGTAATTGTGGGACAACACCAGAGTATGTAAAATGTATTGTCTCGCATTTTGTTTAACACGTTTTTGCCAAAATAGTTGGTGCGCCTAAAACCCCAATAAAGCGTTTTTGCCAATAACGGAAATCCGCAATGAAAGGCCAACCCGCATTGTACATATTCCCAGTCTCAAAGGCCAAACCGAAGCGTACATATTGCCAGTCTCAAAGACCAACCCTCATCGTACATCAGTCTCCCAGTCGCAAAGGCCAAACCGAATCGTACATATTCCCAGTCTCAAAGGCCAACCCGAATCGTACATATTCCCAGTCTCAAAGGCGTGTCCTCTCTAATTATTGCAAATATTGACAACGCCCCCAATTTAGTTACATTTTATTTCCAACAAAACAAAGTCTGAATATTGGCGCTTTTTTTGTTCATCGTGTGTTGGCATTACTCGGAGAAGAGCATTTGTGTTTGAAATGGTTTCTATGTTTTCAACTTTAAATGGGATAGTGGTGGTGGTGACAATGAGAGAACGGCGGCAGCGACAGAGACAGAGAGTGGGAAAGAGAATTTATGTTTATTCAGTTTGAAACGAGTGTTTTGGGTATTTGAAATTTATGTTTTTCTGTAGCAGATAAACTACAGCTGGAAACGTATTTTTTTCTGTACTGAAACAACAATTCAGCGTATTTCTGTGTGCGTGTGTGTGAGTAAGTGAGAGAGTGTGTGTGTTTGTCTGTCTGTGTAGTGTGCATGTAGTGGTGGGAAAACAAAAAGCGTATAAATAAAAATTGGAAAAGAAGTAGTTTTAAAAGATCTACACAAAGAAAACCCAACAAAGGGGGAAATATTTCTAAAAGATATAAACTTTTAACAATAAATTGCAAACAAGAAGAAGAAGAAGACTGACTTACCTTTAATTAGTTTTTAGATAAATAATCCATATGGGGTGTTAGATGATAGTAATCCAAATAATCCATTTTGTGTGTGATAAAAAGTGTAATCCAAAATAATGCTGGCTGGGTGGTGTTGGTAAGTAATCCAAGAATTTCTGGTGAAATTTATTTAATCCCACAGAGTAGTTGTGTGTGTGTGTGTTTTAATTAGTTTAATTATGTTTTGAAAAACTTTCACAATAATTTATCATTATTATTATCTTCACTTCAAGAGAGCTGTGTTATTTTCTCTTTTTTTCGGGTGAATTTCTTGTTTTCTGCTTTGTTTCAATATTCGCTTCGTTTTTCCTTTGCTTATTAATTCACTCTCTCTTTGTGTATGCTTTGTATGTAGTTATCGCACTTATCCACTCACTCACACACACACATAGTCACCACATTCAGTTGCACACACTCCACTTATTTATATATCGTGCATTCCATTTTCTATGGTTATTCGTTATTCTTTGGGTGATTATATTTTTCTCTCTTGCTTTTTTTTGTAATCTTTCCAGCAGGCTTTATGTACATCGAAATATTCCACCACCTCTCACACGACGATTTTTTGTAATAAGTTGAGAGGTTTGCTTAGTTTTTGCCTTTGGAATTTAAATTATGTTAAGTTTTATGTTTAATTATTTTTTTAATAATTTTAAATATTTTTAATTTCGATGTTGTTTTATTTAATCACTTTGTTTATATTTAATCGCTTTTGATTGGCCTTTTTGTGGAAATCCTTTAGCACAATCCCGCCGTTCACGTCTTTACTAGTCAACGTTACGCGTTGAAATGTTTCCGAAAACAGCATTGAGTTTATAATGTCGCCGCGTACATATGCTCACTTTTTTGCTTGTATATAAATAATAATGCTTATATACTTGTATAGCTGGCTACCTACATGTACATAAGTATGCCTTTAGGTAGTAAAAGAGTACAATTGTCGGAGTTATTGACTTTTTGCTACCCTCTGTTGCTGTCACTTTCACACTTTCGCGTTGTGAGTTGATCTGTTGTCTCTCTCACACCGCCACCAATTAGGCCACTCTCATCGACAGTATATGCCTTAATTGAGCATTTGTGTAGAAAACTCACTCATGTACGCTCACTCACTCATTCTGTTACTCTCACTAGGTGTTTTCGGTTATCGTCGGTTGTGTTGTGTTGTTGGCTATGAAATAATCCCCATCCACTATTAAGGCGCCAGTTGTGTTGTTGTTGTTGTTTATTTATGTTGCCTTGGCACTCAGTACTGGTACTTATCGTTGTTGTTGGTACGGGTGGTGTGTGTGGCTGTTTAAACGTCGGATGCGTTCACGTTTTCCTCGCACGAACCGTTTGTATTCGTTGTTGATGTGATACTAAAGGTCGCTTCAGTTTGTAGCTGATGTTTGGCCATAAAACTCTGTGGTATGTTCGAATGCCTGCCTGCCTGAGTTGGTTTATGCTGTTTTTCCACTCTTCTCGTGGCCTCTTGCATTTATGTCGTACATGGTGGTGTGTGTTTGTATGTATTCTTTTTTGTGTTTGAGGCAGCTGAGTGCTGTGTCAACGTACATACATACATACATGTCCTCATACGTACATAGTAGATAAACTTCAATTATATAAAATATAAAACGAGCTATTGTTATGTGCTCTCGAGAAATGTTGTACGTAGATGCATGTGTATGTATGTAACACATTGGCTGTGGCAGAGGGAAACAGCGAAACGAGGCGAGTCGAGTCTATACCAGACAGTTGAATGTCTTTATGTACATTGTGCATGTGTCTACATATTTAGCTACCTACTTATATACTACATTTTTATGTAGATATGTATTTACAATCTTCATTATGTACAACGCACTTTATGTTTTGAGTTCATGTTTAATCTCTTGGCAGTGTTGTTCCCCTTTCTTTGTAGTCTGGAGTTGTCGAAAACTTTTCAGACAAATGGTGGACATCGGTACATACATTTGTGTGTGTGTGTACATACATATATCCCTCCCCTCCCGTACTTTATGTTTCAACTTTCTGGATTTTGACTTTTCCCCAGCAACCTTCAGAGTCCCTGTTCGTGTTGTTTTCTTGCACTTCTTGGGGAACAACTACCGAATTTATCAGTCTGTTGTCTGTTATGCTTTGGTGAGAGTGGAGAGTGGGGAAGAGAAGCGACGAGAAGCAGGCAGCACAAATCGTAGCGTCTTCATATCCTTCACATTCAATGAACTTTGCAACAAACAAACAACACAAACAACAACAACAGCAGCATTAAACACTACCCAAGAAACTTGACTGCAATCAAAGACACAGCACAACACATAACAGACCGGCAACATCTTCATCTTCATCGTCGTCGTATCTTTCTGACTTTGTCTTGATTTCGGTGCTTCCATCTTCAATTCGCTTCAAGCGTTTGCAAAAAGTGACGTTTTTTATGCGTTTCTTTAGCTTTAAGCACTGTTCGTTCTTGTGTGCCAAACTTCTCGAAAGTCTTTTTATTACAAAAACCTTCACCGTTTCCTCTTCCCCCTTTCTTTCAGCTATTTTCTTTTTACGCTTCGTTGAAGTCTTTTCAATTTCGGAAAACTTTTATTTTTGGGCAAGATCTTCAAGAGTTTTTTTTTTGATAAAAATGGGGTGAATAAATACAATAGCTGGGTTCGATGACTGTTTACTGTGCATCCCCAAAATCCTCATACTCTCTCATTTAAGAGCAGCTACGCTAAACGTCCTTTTGAGATAGTATGCGTTATGAAATACACATTTTACACATAAACTTTGTGAAATAATTTCATATCCGGAATGAAACAAAAATCACCAAATAACTATAGTTGCGATTTTGATAAATGTACATTCATTCCATTGCGCGTAATATAGCGTTTGCCTTAGATCAAAGTTGTACGAGTTTTACAGTGGTCCAAAGTTTAGACCCTTGAGTGATTTTGTGAGGTGAAGGCTTCGTTAAATATGATATTACTTTGGAACGCGGCTTTTCACCTCCTCTATGCGACTGTGAGAAAACTCACATCGGTTTCAAAATGAGACCTTGAGAAAATAAATGATGGTTTTTGATACCACTGTATTCATAAATAAATAAAAAACAATTGATGTGATCTTTAGCACATCCGCTTTTTTATTTTTTTACTAAAATTAAAATTTTCGCGAAATATACCTTTAGTATTTGTACAGCAATTTAGGCAGTATATGCCAGTTATACTTTAAACAGAAGGTAATGTTTAGAAGTTTCGAAACAGTCACAAAAAAGATATTTTTCAAATAGTTTTCTGTTGGCACGAAAAAAAAAACAGAAAATATATGCAAAAACCTATTTTGTTCCATTTTTTCGTACAGTCCCTTCAATATGTTTTAAAAAATATAAATTGTAGATATTTAAAAATTATAAAGTAGGAAAGATGACAACTACCAAAAAAGAAAGCTTACACAAACTGAATGTATCAACAATTGTCTATATCGGGTTTAAAGGTATTCTTAACCCATTTTAAAACAGCAGCAAAAATACACATATTCCTACCGTTCATTCGATTAGACGCAGCTAATAAAATTATTTGATAGTCCAAACCTTTCGTGAAGTGATACTATTTTTCTTGCAGGTGTTGTCGAGTAAAAGAAGAATTCATATCAATTTTCTTAGACAGCTAAACCCTGGCTGTCTTTTCAGTTTTGTGTAACTTTGTGCACTTATTAGCCTGTAACTTAATGGATTAGTTGAAAATTATCTGTGGATAAACGTAAAAGTTATAGCCTTCTTTGTAAGAATATTTTAACTTTTTAATATATAGTTTTTCTGGCACAATAAAAATCCATAAAAATCGGAAAATAAAATATAATATATATAAAAAATGATGGGTGTAGATTAGAAAATAAAAAATACAGATTTAAATTTCTGGTTCTATTGTGGTTTTATCGTGTCAGAAAATTAAAAAATATTTTTTTGTTAGTGGTATGTATGGTTGACCTTTTGATGTGTTGCGTTTTGTCTTTTGTTCGGCTTGAGGTCAGTTTTTATACCCTACACCACTTCGTGGTCTAGGGTATTATTCCAAATAATAAAACAAAAATTACTATTTTATTATTTTTTTGTTTTTTATTTCCCAATATTTCGACCAACTCCGTTGGTCATCTTCAGGGGTCTAGTACAAAAAACACAAATTATTCAATTACAAGTTACAAGCATTAACAGTCAAAAAATATCACAATATTTATATTTACATTTAAAAAGAAATATTGGGAAATAAAAAACAAGAAAATAATATAATAGTAATTTTTGTTTTATTATTTGGAAAAACTGACCTCAAGCCGAACAAAAGACAAAACGCAATATTTTTTTATTAAATTTTCTTCTAAAGATGGTCATAATTTATACAGAGATAGTTTTCAAATAACCAAAAAACTATTAGACGATATCAGTGTTACTTCCATCTAAAAATATTACATCTTCAACGAAGCATCGTCTTAGGACCACTGCAGAACTCGAAATACGTATGAAATATACGGATTAATGACCCAGCAAAAAATGGAAGCACATTTTAATCAATCTCAAAATCCAATGCTGCATTTTCCCCGCTTTTAAGGAAGTTATTTTAAACAACATCCAAACATTTTACGAACAGCATTTTCACATGTGAATGGGAACGAATTTTTAGTATGGGGTTACAGAGGTAAGGT
The DNA here is from genome assembly GCA_947397865.1 of Polietes domitor. Classification (NCBI taxonomy): domain Eukaryota; kingdom Metazoa; phylum Arthropoda; class Insecta; order Diptera; family Muscidae; genus Polietes; species Polietes domitor. The sequence goes on along the minus strand of OX377622.1, from coordinate 3,625,785 downwards.
GTCCACTTTGCACCCAGAAGGTACCTGGTTCGAATCGTGGCTCGGGAAATTTGTTTCTGTTTTCTTTTTTAAATAAACCATTTTTATTGTTGTATAATTTTACCAATTTAATTTTTTTACTTAAAAAATACAAATTTTTGGTTTTCATTTTTTATTAATTATTAATATTTAATTTAAGTAGTGTTAATTTATTTAATGCTAATTTAATTTAATATTAATTTTGCGTTATATATTAATTCATAATAAATAAATATTGTTAGTTCTAACGAACGAAAATGGTTTGCTTTAGTTATTCAGCACTCACAGCAGAGGATAGCTGTGTTCTACCCCGGTAGCGGCGGATTTTTTAAAACAGAAATGGAATCTAGTGAAAAAGTGGTTCCTTTGCAACACTTTAAACTAACTTTTAAGTCTCTCAACTATGACAACTCCATGTTAAATTCACTGGTGAAGATCCCAATTTTCACTACTTCCGAATCACAAGATGAACATCTTTTTCGCTTCTTTGGGTGCTCTCTTTTTGCTGGGGAGTAGAATGTATATGGCAAAATGGAGTCACCCAATAGGGTCTACATACAATTGCGGTTTAATAAATTTGCGAAAATTTTGGAGATATGATTTTAATTTGTAGCTATTTGGGGACAGGAGTGTTTGGGACACTGTGAGTGTCCATGATCCATAAGTTAAAAAAACTACTTACCCTTGTATTAAATTTTCTATGCTAGTATTTAGTTGTCTCAACTCCACAAAGGAAATACAATTTGTCTGACCTCTAGGGTTTTGGTGATATCTCTGAAGTAATTGGGATTTGCAGATATCCTGAAAATAAATTAGAATAAAGGAATTTCTGTTATCATTAAGAGGAAATGCGTACCATGGCTGGTTTTGATTTTTGCTAAATGAATACCAAACAAGTAAGAAGGCGGTAAGTTCGGCCGGGTCGAATCTTATATACCCTCCACCACGGAGTGCATTCCATAGTATTACCTGCAGATTAAAGGAAGTCGACTTTACATAGAAGCACAGTACCATATTACTAAAATTGTAATATTTTTATGCACATTACTATATTTGTTTACTATTTCAAACTATACTATATAATAAATAAAATGCTGAAATTGTGAAAGTGAACATGCCTAAATATTAGGCGATTGTCAGTCGCCATTAGAAAGAAGCATTTCCAGATACAGACAAAGTGATAAGAAAAGTATAAATTTTAAAGATATCCCCATTCGCCCCATTATCCGCCCAAATGTACAAATTTCGAAAAATCCCTTTTTCGAGTCTTCATAGTCTGAATGTATACACTTCATTCTTTACAAAACGCACAGCAGTGCAAATTATGTCGATCTTTTTTGATAAAACTTTGAAAAGTTTGGAATGGGAAACTTTGGGAGGAATTGAAAAATCGTATCAAAGGGATGACCTAATTGTGTCATCGCTGAAAATAAATAAATGACCCAAGTTAAAATTATAAATGATCCAAAATGAAATGTTGCACCAAAATAAATGCAAAATCACCAGAACGAAAAAAATTTTATATGAAAAATCAGCCAAATATTTGAGTAGTCCTTTAATATGAAAAATCGTCCAAAAATATATTTGATCTGGGGTATTTCCAAATCCGGCTTCTCAGAGTGACGGTTACCAGCTTTAACGGCCTTCGGCCGGGAATGAATAGTTTCTCCTCTTTGGTATGCCCAAAGCCGACTACGCAGAGTAAGAAAAAAACTAAAGATCAATATTTCATATTTGAATTCATCGGCGATTGAGTGATATTTAATGGCGAGAAAATTAAATAATACTCCAAAAATGGGGATAAAATATTTTCATTTTTCGGATAGTTACTTCATTTTTAATTTGGGGATTATATTGAAACAATTCTTAAATGAAAAAAGCCCCAGAACATTTCACTGTTTTTATACCCTACACCACTTCGTGGGCTAGGGTATTATAAGTTAGTTTCGCGCCAAATGTTTGTAACACCAAGAAATAATCGAGCTAGACCCACCTTTAAGTATACCGATCGGCTTAGAATCACCAGCTGAGTCGATTTAACGATGTCTGTCTGTCCGTCCGTCCGTCTGTCCGTCTGTCCGTCTGCTGTCCATCTAAGCTTGTTCGCACTCTACAGGTCGCAATTGTTGTCCGATTGTCATGAAACTTAGCAGAAGTAATTTTTTCCGGCCAATGACCATCGGTATTGAATTTGGAGGAAATCGGTTCAGATTTAGATATAGCCCCGCTCTAGAAAAGACATATTGTACCCGATTTTCTTTAAATTTTGCAGAACATCTTATAATCCAACTAGAAGCACGTATGCAAAAATTGGGTAAGATCGGTTCGGATTTAGATATAGCCCCCATACAAATGTCGCTCCCGATTTGACATTTTCCGCTCTAGAAAAGACATATTGTACCCGATTTTCTTTAAATTTTGCAGAACCTCTTATAATCCAACTAGAAATACGTGTGCAAAAATTGGGTAAGATCGGTTCAGATTTAAATATAGCCCCCGTACAAATGTCGCTCCCGATTTGACATTTTCCGCTCTAGAAAAGACATATTGTACCCGATTTTCTTTAAATTTTGCAGAACATCTTATAATCCAACTAGAAATACGTGTGCAAAAATTGGGTAAGATCGGTTCAGATTTAGATATAGCCCCCATAAAAATGTCGCTCCCGATTTCACTTTTTCCTCTCTAAAATCCACACATTGTACCCGTTTTTCTTTAAAGTAGGCACAACATTTTATAATCGAACTAGAAACACCTATGCTGAAAGTGGGTATGATCGGTTCAGATTTAGATATAGCCCCCATACAAATGTCGCTCCCGATTTTACTTTTTCCGCTCTAAAATCCACAACATCTTATAATCCAACTAAAAAACCTATGGGAAAGATCGGTTCAGATTTAGATATAGCCCTCATACAAATGTTGCTCCCGAATGTTTAACCGATTTTTGCCAAATTTTACATATTATATTTCACCCATAAACAGACATGGTGAAAGCGGGTCACATCGTTCCAGGTTTCAATATACCCCCATACAAATGTCCTTTCCGATTTAACATTTTTTGTCAAACACATACATTTGCAGGATGCAAAAATCCTTCCCGATTTCCCTTTTTTACCGAATTGAATTGCAATGAGAATTGTTTGGGTGATGTCCATATGTCCATACTTTGAAATGACTTTGGTATACTACTGTATAATTTGTATTTGTATTTGTCTGTCGGACAATTAGATCAATTACCATATTATTTACCATACTCGTTAAATTTGACTGGAGATGAATTTATAGCATATAAATTATATGAATATAATTTATATAATTACATTTTTATTACTACATAAAATTGCTCCCATGAAATACCTGGGTTTAGTAATCAAAGCTAGGTACATACGCAGGGAGTGGTGTAGGGTATTATATAGTCGGCCCCGCCCGACTTTAGCCTTTCCTTACTTGTTTTTTTTGATTATATTATTAGGGATTTATTTCATTTACACAAGAAGTTATTGTTCGTAAATTTCTTAGGAAAGGTATCATACGTTGCAGGCCTTCGGCTGGACTTGAACATTTTCTCCTCTGGGGTATGAACAAAACCGGATACGCAGGGTAATGGTAATTAATTCATTATGAACATTTTTATTTCCAATTTGGGTTTTTTCATTTCATTAGGGGTTATTTCGCAGCGCCATATTTGATTTTTGGATAATTTTTCAGTATGAAAAAATTACAAATATAAATATTGCTCACTAATTATGAATAAAGACCCAATTGTGATTGACTACTCGCCCATTTTTTGTATGGTTTTCTTAGGTATTGTTTTAATATTTTTTTTTTGCGATTTTTCGTTGTGTTAAGTGAAGCCGTTGTGAAGTGAAGTATAGCCAAAAGGAGATTAGGTTTATATGTTCACTACAGCTATTTTTGAGCTGTCCTAATGAAATCATGATTCCAAGGACCACCATACATCGATGAAATGGAACTTATCAAAAATTATATTTACAAGTGATTGCGTTTGACATTTATAATCGGTGGCGTGTACGTTATGTTTACTAAGGAAAATATTATTAATTCGCTGAGCCATCGGACCGGGGATAGATACATAATAAAGTTGCTTCTATTTTAAAATATCATATCAAAGTTGCAATATTACCTGATTTTGATGATTTTTTATAAAATCCGCAAAACCAAATCATTTTTAATTCGATTTTTGTTTTTACGGTATCTTTAAAGAGACAATGATCGCTAATTGCGAATTTTAACCCATTAAGGACACATTTATTTAAACTGTTGCCCCTGATTGGGCGAAGGAAAAACCTCAAATATGGGAACTGAAATACGAGCTATGATGAAGCGAAATATTTTGGGAGAACTCGTAAAATAGGTCAATCATTCATTTTACTGGTGAACATCGGCAACTTTTATTTTGAATGTTAGAGCAAGTTGCGGAAAAAGAAAAGTTTTACGATTATTCCGAATACATTGGAGTTCTTGCATCATCCATTAAATCGTTTCCAAACTACCTCTAAATATGGAGATTTACCAAAGATAATGGAATGCAACGATGTTTGATTTGAAAATTGAACAAAAAAGTTAAAAAGAATACAGGTGCATATTTGTATGGTACTAAAGTACCATACATGCTGTTTTTACAATATTGATGGGAACAAGGGTTGAGCACATCTCCCACTTCTTACTTTCTTTGGTTTTACCCTCTAACTTTTCCACCTTGTTTGACAAAATAGTGTTGGCCAATATATACATAATTAAACAATTTCAGCAACTCGTAATCGAGTTAGATTTGTCATACGATGAACAGTGGTACCTTTTGCATTCATGTGATCCAATTCTTGTTGATCTAACTTTTCACAGTCTGCCCATTCTGTTGGAGAAATATCCTCATCTTGCATTTTACATGCAGATAACCAGTTCGCCGTGCTTGTTTCTCTTTCTCTCTCACAAAATTCAAAAATTGATATTTCAATCACATTTGCCTTTCAGCCAGAAGAGTCACCAACATTCATGTGAGTTTTTGGATTATTCGAATAACGAATTCGCGCATCCCTTTTGAATACGGCTCATTAAAACACAATTGAAATTCATAAAATTATGCTAATTTTTCTGTTCCTTTTGGTTAAATTATGACTGGCATGAAAGATGCCGTCAGGCGGAGAGACTTTTGAATTTTTAGCGAAATAATTTGGTGGTGGGAATAAGAGCAGTGTGAGGTTAACTCACAAAATCTGTCCATGGGGGAGGTGGATGTTATTTCATTGTTTGATTAAATAACTTCATCGCTGCAATATTTTACAAGAGCAACAAAGATTGTGTCTGAGACGTAAAAATAATATTTTGTGTGCATTGAGGAATACTGTTCCATAAAATCAACAACAATTTTTTGTGGATACATTTTTAAAATTCCATTCCATTTTGGGTCACTTTAGTGTACAAATTAGTGGGTGATCTCGCTGAAAGTGGACTGTACGAATATGATGACTCACAAATTGTGAATTTTAACAGTGATATATTTTCTCAGGGCCATAGAGAACGATACAATTATTTGAAAATGCGAAGACTGAGATTGTATAGTAAGTGCAGTGTGGCCATATATGTAGATATGACTGAGGTCAAATTCCATTTTTGCATTCCGAAACATTACTGGATAGATTTGAAATTGCTTAACAATTTGTTAGATCAATGCCAAGGATCGAATAACTGAAATATTTAAAAATTTAGTTTAAGTTTGAAAAATTAAACACCAAGCGACATTCGTAATATTTTGAAGTATTTATTGTAATTCCGTGTGACGGTACATAACTTTTGCTTGTGTACTTCAATTTAAATAAAAGTTTACAAATTTGTACTTTACCATATAATGGTGAATAAAGCTATTTTCTAGATTTTAAAAAAAAAATATGTAATATTATCAAAAAAAAAACATGAGATATAAAAATAATTCTATGGTCTAATTTCCAGCAAATTGTTTCTAGTTTTATAGAAAATTCTCAAATCTTAAAAGACTAATTTCTTATTTTTTAACTAAATTATATATCTTAAATTTTGGGTGGAAATAATGTAATGTGTAGCCAAGTAATAAATGTCACCATGCATTCTATGAAATAAAGAAGCAAAGTGGTCTTGAGCCAGTTCAAATTAAATAAAATCTTAAATTTTAAAATTATCTTTTGTTAATTGTTTAATTATTACACATCATAAGATTGATGATGGAGTTCATGGTACTTATTCTACAACAATTATAAACGTTATTGCAATCAAAGTTAAGCATATTTAATATAAGTATTTTAAACATTTTTCTTTATTTTTCCACTTTTTTATTTTGGTCTTATAGTTCAATAGTTGATTTGAACTCTGAATTTGTCCTGCCTCAAGACCATTTCGCATCTATATTTTATAGAATGCAAATTTATTTACAAATGGAATGTGACATTTATTACTTGGCTGCAAAGTTCCGCTGTCATGCTTTCCGGCCCATGACGATCTTCTTCAGGTGGCTTTCTAAATGTTTTAACCCTTCGAGGACCAAGCAAGCTTAAAATAAGTTTTCATTACTTTTATTAAATATTTTTAATCTCACTGCAATAATTGTTGAAGTGTAAGTACCAGGAACTCTATCATGAAACTTTTGGAGCGTCTTACTGGCACTGTTATTTGTGAATAAAAAATATTTGAAGAACAACATATTAAGACAGAATAGCGGCCATATAATTCTGAAAGGGCATGTTGAATATATCCTTTTTGTAGAATATACTTATAGTCCTGCTGGTCAGAGTATCTTTTTACAGCGGGTCAAAGTTTTAATTTTTTGGTCGAACGGAGCATTATACTAAGCGAAAAAAGTGTTGTAAGTTAATGTTTGAAAGAACTCTTATTCTCACAACTATATTTGTGGGTGACCAGTCCCGTGTTGTATGGAACAAAAACTGGGAGTAGTTTCTGGCTACGAGGTCTGACCGGAGACTAAATTCTGGTACCACGGGAGTCAGGGCCCCTAGGACTTGTCCTAGCCTGACTGGCGGTGAGGACCCTGTTGGGTGCAACGAGGTGGCTGTGGTTGATACCCAAATCGCGGGTGGGGCGCTTGCCCAATGTGGAGTTGCATATTCAACCGGGTGCTGTGACCCATAGATCAGCTGAGGTGTAAGATAGTCCTCGACCTCTGGCCAAGAGGGAAGTTATGCCCATATAGCAGACCTTCAAATTGGTACCGGTGGGGTGGATTAGGTGTGTCCTTTAGGGTGCTGAGGCTCTCTGCTGGACATGTCTGTTAAATCCCGATGGGGCGCTGGCCGTCGTTTATAACTGGCCCCTGGTGTGATGGCACGCCGTGGTTAGGGCCTTCACGGCGAGAATCACGTTAAACTGACTCGTCTTCTGTCACAACTATATTGTGGAATTTTATGAGGATCATTTTTGTGGAAGATCATAACCCTCTAGCTCCCCTTTTTATGAGTCAACTTGAGAAATAAATGCAATTCAATTGCAATTTTGCAACAATTGAAGCTTTTTTCGTGATTTACTACATATATGTTACAAGCGACATTGCTTCTTATAATCGCGAGAAAACTACAAAGCAAAAGCTTTATGCATGCTAATCATATAAGTCATATCTCATGCAAAAATGAAAATTTTGGAAAAAATGCAATTTGTATTTTTTGTTCGCCGTGCTTTACCGAAAACATTTATTGGCGAAAAAGATAGCATTTAAGCGAGAAGATCATTATTTGCAACACTGAAATTTTCTGACAAATTTTTTCGTAGAACATTTTAATCCTTAAACGTCCTTTTTAAAAGTACTTTTTTGATTTTCTCGAAAATTGACCCATAAAGAAAGGAGCTAGAGGGTTAAGATCTCATAAAATCCTCATAAAATTTCTCAATATACATAGTTGTGACAATAAGCATTCTCTGAGACATTAACTTACAACACTTTTTTCGCTTAGCTCCCTTCGACCAAAAAATGCAAATTTTTACGCGCTGTAAAAAGAAACTGGGCTATAAGATTATTCTACAAAAAATGATGCCCTTTCAGAATTGTATGGTCGCTACTCTGTTCCAAAAATGCTGTTGGTCAATGTTATCGATCCAACCTAGTATCAACAATTTCATATTTTTTTGGGAAATGTAGTTCTTATCGGGAAATGTAGTTCTATATTCCTTATTCAGAAGTACAAATTTGGAAACTTTTCTTAAAATCGGTAAATCTAAATAACATTTCTGTTCCGTTTACATGGAATTAGTCTACTAAAAAATAAGTTATTCAATTTTTTTCGTTCCGATATAACATATTTTCCCTATATTTTTGAGACTGAATCGATAGTACGGTCCATATAATTTAATGTTTGAAGATTATTTCATGCAAATGTTGCCTTGACTGCGCCTCAAGTGGTCCATCCGCTTAGTCCAATTTTGGCATACTCTTTCCAACATTTCGGCCGGTATCTCACGAATAAATGCTTCAATGTTGTCTTCCAATGCGTCAATTGAAGCGGGCTTGTCTGTATAGATATGAGCTTTAACATAGCCCCACAAAAAATAATCTAAAGGCATTAAATCGCACGATCTAGGCGGCCAATTGACCGGTCCCGAAAGTGAAATAAAATGTTCACCGAACTCGCCTCTCAATAAGTCCATTGTTGCGCGTGCTGTGTGCCATGTGGCACCGTCTTGTTGAAACCACATGCCATGCAAGTGAAGCTCTTGCATTTTGGGCAAAAAAAATTGGATATCATCTCACGGTAGCGCTCACCATTCACAGTTACGTTACGATTCGCATCATCTTTGAAGAAGTACGGTCCAATGATGCCACCAGCCCATAAACCGTACCAAACTGTGACTTTTTCTGGATGCATTGGTAGCTCTTGCAATGCTTCTGACTGATATTCACTCCAAAATCGACAATTCTGCATATACCCATTGAGCCAAAAGTGAGCTTCGTCGCTGAACACAATTTTTCGGTAAATTAACTTTCTTAACAGAGCACGCATTTTGATAATAAAATTCAATAATTTGCAAGCGTTGTTCGTTTGTAAGAATAAGTAAGTTTGTAAGAGTAAGTAAATTATAGACCAAACTGAAGATGTTTGACAGTGAAACAAAACACGAAACGTGCGTCAGCTGTTTAACCCAGTGTTGCCAAAAAGATAATAGCTAAAAAAATCACCCTATATAAGCAAATGTGATCGGACTTATATTTTCAAAACAACAGTACAAATATTAGGTGCCTTCGGTGAAAATTGAAATTTTAGTAAAAAAAAACGGTTACATCGTTTTCGAGTTTAAATAGATAAAAAATATCTGTTGCATAGTTTAACTATTGTAAAATAAGTACCAGGAAGTAAATCATCATACTTACGGCGTCGCAGGTCAATAAATATTTTGTGGGTTGAATATAATCAAATTTGCAAATAGATTTCGACTATGCGCATTTTCTGTCCATTTGAGTATGAAGTATGAGAAGAAAATTTCTTTCATATTCCATTCGTGTAAAAAGTCATATCACAGATGATTCCGATTATGTCAAAACCATACACAAAGTGACTGCGAAAACAGTATCAAATATGAACATGAAATTTAAATTATTCTCAATATCCGTGTGGGAGATCCATTTGTATTATTTTATCCTGGGCCATTTGTATTATTATGGGTATCAGACTATTTGCAACAAATGATACATAACCCTCCACTCTGTAGCGTGAGGATATAGTTATCAAATATCAATTTATTGCAATTTGAGAATATTTGCATGAAAGTTATTTTGTTTTCAATTTTATCTTGGAGTCGTGTCATCTTTGGGGGTACAATCTCGCCAATTATCTACACGAAACTAAGTTTGCGGAATGTGTTAACGCTCGCATACATACACAGTTGAATTCAAATTCAAACTTTCGAATAGTGTGTTAAAATTTTATCAGCCATCCAAACGTACATGACCCAAAAAGTCATGGAAGGTTTGTCTCTGGGCTTTCTGATGCGCTATTCTCATTGTTCGTATCAAATACTGCCCTGCACTCTATTCTGAGGGTATAAAAACAGTCACGCTATGTAATTGGAGTCGTCTGCAACAACAAGACAACAATTCAAAAAGTGTGGTTTCTAATTACTTCAGAGCGATCTCTCCAATAGCTGTAGAGGAGTGGAAGACGATGTCCTTGTCCTCGTTAATTAACATAGTTTCGGTTCGTTTTAAAGTCTCTTGCAAAAGTGACAATTTCAAAAACTCAAAAATACGAATGAAGTATGAAAGCCTTTCAATTCATTATCCTCGTTCTAATGATGCCATGTAGTCGTGGCCATGGAGGTAGTGGTGGTGGTGGTTGTTGTGTGCGGAATATACGAAGATTTTTACAGGAAAAGGAAGCCGTACTTATGGGGAAACTTTCGCAGATGATGATGTGAGAGATAAGGAAATGAAAGGCGTATATTTGCTTAAAGGAATATTTGTTTTGCAGGAATACGATAAGTGTTCAAATAAACTTTGACTACGCCGCAAAGAAATGCAGAAAGGGAAACGGGGGAGTAACGGGGATGTGTGCATTCAAACACACAAAGTATACCGCGATTTAAATATGTTCATACTCGTACAGACATGTGAAATTCTTCTTTAAATTAAAACAATCTTAAAATTAAAAACAATAAAACTATTAATTGCATAGTGACTAGTTCATGCTTCTACAGTCTCTAAACGACACACACATATAAATTATGGAATAACTGAAATATTTTTAAACGGTATTGACAAATAATGTCCCCTTTGGGGACATTATAGACATAATAATTTATCTAATGCATTTCTTGAGGATGCTTCCCAAATTTTCGTTGAGAATCACAAATCATAATTTCCTTAATATTGTTCGGCCAATTGGCACAATTTTCTTCTTATTTAGCAGGCGACCCTTTGGAACCGTTTGACCGTGAGTGACTTATCACAATTTTAATGATTTCAAGGTCATAGTAACGATTGTTTCCTCATTACACTATAAAAAATAAAAAAATGTGTCCGGGACCCAATATTTTATTTATTTTTGTGTGCATTGAGGGATACTGATTCAAAAAATCTAAAAGCAATCAATGGATAATTTTTTAATCTTTTTTTTGCTAAAATTTCAAAATTTTAGTTTTTTCGTTTGCATTTTTTTGTCTGTAATCAATATTTGATTTGAACTGGGATATTGCCCTGGCTCAAGACCATTTTGCTTCTATATTTAATAGAATGCAAATTTATTTACAAATGGCATGGTGACATTTATTACTTGGCTGTAGTCTGCAGATCATGATTTCGACCATGTCAAAAGTCTTTTCAAGTGGCTTCGCAGCGACTTTTCAACATCAAACCCGGCCTTTATAAGGAGATGATACTCACAAACGAACGAGAAGCACAACTCACTTGCCGAATTTGCGTTTAAAAAATCGCACCAAGTAATAAAGCACACATGTCATCTTACAAGCATCTCATTGAGTTGCATATGTAAGTATGTGTATATGCAGGTATAGTTTCAAAATTTCGCGGAAGATACCTTTACTCGCATTTTTTGAGATATAAGTTCGATAATACCCAGTTATATGTTCTTATGATGTCTGCAAATGTTGCAATTTCTCTTTCTCAGAACATCATGGCTTTTGAACGGTCTCCAAAGAATTGAGAAACAAATTATTTTTTCGAAAAAAAACTTTTTGTTGGCACAAAAAACCATAAAAATAGAAAAAAATATTTTTTTATTATCAAATATTTTAATTTTATTTTAAATAAAACAATAATAGTTTTTATCATTTTTTTCTATTTTTTCTTGTCAACAAAAATGATTTTTTTTAAAGCTTCAGGCCCAATGAAATTACATCGCAGATATGGACAACAACTTCTGTTCGTCAAATAGGGGAATTAAACTATACAGAAATGAATCATGGTGAAACTTTGCAAAATTGTAATTATTATATGGCGTTTTTCGATATGAATTTTTTCGATTTTCAAAAAATATGAAATTGTTGACATTAGGTCGGTTCCAAAATAAAATATTTTTGTCTTAAGGTAATTTTAAACATTTTTAACTTTTATGTTGAGTAAAAAAAAGAAACTTAATGGGTTAAAGAAATCCAAAAATCACTATTAGAGATCGGTACCGTTCCTGTCCTTTAAAACATGAATCGCAATTGTCGCAAAAATGTGGAAGTTATTGTGAATTTTATAAAGAATGTAAAGAACTTTTCTAAAATCATGAAATAGGAATGGACAATGAAAAAGGCGAATAAATTCCAGAATTGTTTTAAGATAGCTTAAATAGTATGTTGCTTAAATTATTTCTATTAAATATCATCTCCAATCGCGTTTATACATAATTGTTGTAAGTAATAAGTAATTAATAAAAATTTAGTTTACAGAAATCAAAGATGATTTTTTTCGTTTATAAGAAAATAAAAAGAAAATATTTTTTTAAGATTTGACTATTTTCTATAAAACTAGAAGCCATTTGCTGGAAATTCGACCCACAAATTTTATTTGTACCGCGAACAAAAGCATCACCATGACATTTTTAATATTTTTTGAAATAACGAGAAATGCAGCTTTATACGACATATACGTCTGCAATCACGTCTATAATTGGACCAGAAACTCCATCATGAAACTCGTGGAGCGTCTTACTGACACTACACTGTCCAACAGTATTTTTGGAACAGTCTGGAAGCGCATGTTGAGTAGATCATTTTTGTAGAATAAACCTATAGTCCAGCTGGTCTGAGTTTCATTTTACAATGGATCAACGTTTTCAGTTTTTGGTCGAAGGGAGCATTACACTAAGTGAGTAAAGTGTTGTAAGTTAATGTTTGAAAGAACTCTTATTGTCACAACTATATTGTGGAATTTTAAGAGGATTATTTTTGTGGAACATCTTAACCCTCTAGCTCCTCTCCTTATGGATCAATTTAACCCTTTTTTCAAGCAAATCAAAAAAGGACATTTAAAGATTAAAATGTTCTACGTAAAAATTTGCCGAAAAAATTCAGTAGGGGTTACCACAGACACCAAAGTTGTAAATAACGTTCTTCACACTTAAATATCACAACTTCTACAATAAAACAGGTTAGAAAACGTCAGTCGGCTAAACCGACTTATAAAGGGTGATTTTTTAGCTATTATCTTTTTGGCAACACTGGTTTAAACAGCTGGCGCACGTTTCGTGTTTTGTTTCACTGTCAAACATCTTCAGTTTGGTCTATAATTTAACCATGAATCGTCTTACAAACGAACTACGCTTGCAAATTATTGAATTTTATTACCAAAATACTTGCTCTGTTAAGAAAGTTCATCGCGCGCTTCTTCCATTTTATGGTCAGTTTAATCGACCCACTGAAGCGGCTATTCGGGCTATTGTGACTAAATTTCGCACCAAATTTACATTGTTGGACATTAAACCACCAACACGCTTACGTAGAGTGCGAACTGAAGAAAATATCGCAGCTGTATCGGCCAGTGTTAATGATGACCATCAATTATCGATTCGTCGCCGTTCGCAGCAATTAGGCCACTGTTACTCAAAAACGTGGAAATGCCACAATTGGACTAAGCGGATGGACCATTTGAGGCGCAGTCAAGGTCAACATTCGCATGAAATAATCTTCAAACATTAAATTATATGGACCGTACTATCGATTCAAATGAAGATTTCATGCATTTTTCTGAATTTTATGTTTTTTTTTTTTTTGAAAAACTTTCTATAGCTTTTAAAAAATCACCCTTTATATACCCTCACTCTCAGGGAACATGTGTATGAAAGGACTTACATTTTACTTAGCACCGGATTATGTGTGTGGGAGGTACTAGAAGTTTGTGCCAATTGGAGCCAGCTTCCAAATTTGGTAATAATTGTAAAAACATGATCAAATATGAAGTCATATTGGATTTCAGGCACCAGTAAAGGCATTATAGAGCATTTAATTTTACCTAGGATAGAGACAATTGTGTGGGATGTACAAGAATGGGCGTGGCTAAATCGTAAATATTTTTTATGTTTAAAGTGATTATAAAAACATTTTCAAATATCGAATGTCAACTGATTTTCACTACCCGTATGGATGTTCTATCGTCGGTTTTATTGTAACCAAAGTTTATGCCACTTTGTGTGGGAGGTACCAGAAGGGGTGTGGCAATATCGCCCATATTCTATGCGAATGTAACCTCTATAAAAGCATTGCCAAATATCAAATTTGACAGTATTCCAATCATCCGTATAGAATTTATAACAGCTTTAATTTTACGTAGTTTAGGTCGATTTGTGTGGGAGGTACTAGAAGGGGCGTTGCAAAACCCGCCATATTGGGTACACTTAAAGTGACTATAAAAACATTATCAAATACCAAAATATAGCAGATTCCGAAGATCCGTGTGGAAGTTACATTAGTTTTAATTTAACACAGGAATATGGGTCATTTGTGTGGGAGGTACCAGAAGGGCAATTTCACCCATTTTCGAACTTAAACTAAGTTTGCGAAAAATATCACCATATGCAAAGTTTGAATCGATTCCTTAACTCCTTTCGAGAGTTATCGTGTACACCAGCCAGCCAGACGGACGGACGGACGAAGATGGCTCAAACATCTTAAAAAGTCGTGAAACGGATTTGGTCCAAACATACTTAGGGTATTAAGTCACTCCTTCAATGCGATACACTTTTTTCTGTCCCAAATGATATATATCATCATACTCTGTAGATTGAGGGTATAATTAGGGTTACAATCCACGTATTTTGGAAGATCGATCTTTTACGACACAAAATTGGATATTTCGGTAGAGCGCGGTAAATAAAAAATACAAATTGAATATTTTTGCAAAATTTTCATTTTCGCGGGAGAGATGGCTTAAATGATTTTGTTTTGGGGTTGACATGTTTTGTAATTTTCTCGAGATCTATAAAACGTGTATGTGCATTTAGAACCAGTGTCGCTTGTAACATATATGGGCATCTCCCAAAAAAGGTCTACCAAAAAAATTAAATCAAACCACACTAATAGCTTTTAACTTTATTTTTTCCTTATTTGACAGCTTTTTTATTATGAAACTTGAAGTTACCTTATTCTCTTTTATTTTTATTAAAAGTTGAAGTGTTATAACGAAAATTAATAATTCTTTTTACTACGAATGGAAATATTTGTCCTGTCCGCATTTCTGCTGTACCTAATTAAAAAATTCAAGAGATAATTCTCATTTTTCATAAATCTACCAACAAAATATATCTCTTACCTTCATTTACATGTATGTATATATGGAAAAACAAAGTTTTCAAAAAATCGCCGAACTTTGTATATTTTTATAAGACCTTCAAAAGTACTTCTGTTTTTTGTAGCGTCCGTTTCAATGTAAAATTGTTTATAAGTTTGTACTAAATCCTGACGATATATTTTTAAAATGTAGTACTCTTTAAGCGCTTTAGAACACTAAAAAGGCTGATCGACTTTATCGGTTTCTTTCTTGTTTTGGTGTAGTTTAGGGCGTACGAATGTCGCGTCCGGGCCCATATGTAATCAGAATTTCCCATATTGCGGATACATTTGTTCTGCAACGATCACTTGTGGAGTTTCTGATTACCAAATGCGACAAGTTTGACAATTAATAAATCCGTCAAGATAAAAGTGAAGACGATTTTCCTTACTCCTTACTTATATTGCTCAACAGCCAAAATGTGTTGGTCTATCGCATGACACCTAATTTTCAATAATCCTGAATAACCAACATCAGCAATAAATTACCTTACAAATGTGGCGAACTTTCAAACTTGTGGATATTTATCAAATCTCGTTAAATCGTAAGAATGGTTTCGATTACTTATGATTTCTTATAGATATATTTGTTGTTAGTGGTAAACCGGGAAGATAAATCGAAAGCAGAAAGTGCAATACCTTACATGATTGCATTCTTGTAAGCTATATTAGTAAGGCAGTACGTAGTGTTGTGTCTGTAAGGAATTGTAATTTGTTTCTGCGAAATATCACAATAGCCAGGATGCAAGCATTGATGTATCCCTCCAGATATGAATGATATCCTTTGTGATCATAATACGCTTTAACCTCAACCTTGAGTCATGCATGAAAAGTCGACCACAAAGTGAATTGTGTCAAACATATGCACCCATAGATACCTAGACCATATATGTATGGGCACACACATACATCTGGCGTCCTTGTCTTGTGGCATGGTGGTGGTGGTGGTGGCGGCACGGCAAACGTAAATGGAACATAATTCCAATTAGGTAGTTAATTTTCTACCGAAAGTATCCTTTTTAATCCTTTAACAATTCATTGAGACAACCGAACATTTGTTACCTGTGCAAACACAACGCCGTGGTTAGGGGTGTGAGTATGTGTGTGTTACCTAACACGTGACATTGGGTACTTAATTACAATTTTAAAATTGTAATTACATACACTACGCACACAGACGCACACACACTTCCAAATGCATTACATTCTGTGTGTAAATGATTCGTAGAGAAACCTTCAGATACGATTCTTTACCTCACATTGTTATGGAACAGTTGTTTTCATTCTCTTCCTCTCCCGCTCTCTCACTCTTTTGCACCCCACAATCCCCAATCCCCCAACACAACAGGCCGATGATTGTTACAAGTTTTTAATGAAGCAAAACAACAACAACAACAACAAAGGCAAATAAATACTCTTGAAAAACATTTTCACTTTATTGCTTATTAAACCACTACACATGCAGACGCACACACACACGCACGCATACACACAGCCAGAGACACTGTGGAGTGGTATCCATCCACTCATGTTTCACGGTTAGTGTGGGTGGTAACATACGTTCCTTCGTTGTTTGTTCGTTCGTTCGTTCGCTTCTAGTCCGTGTGTTGTTGGAATTCTCGATAAACGAGAGACTCTCGTCTATGCTGCTATACACCGCACCACACCGTCCACACTCACAACGCGGCACATCGCCACATATGTGTGTGGGGGGACCACTGCGCAGGTTGGCAGAGGGTTTTCACAGCAGCAGCAGCGAACAGAAACAAGACTAGTGAAAAGACTCATAATAAATCTTAACGAACGCTGCCGCCGATTTTTGTGCCAACCACATGGGTATATATGCCAACCAACACGCACACAGACACACACACTCAGGCATTTGTCTGTTCAACGGAGTTTATTTTTGCCCGCTGATAAGTAACAGACTGTGGATGTATCCCCACCACGGATATGAGCACCAAGAAAACTCGATGGGTGGCTGTGATGGAGGGGAGAGAAGGTCTTGGCATGCAAACAACCACTAATGGTGAATCGATGATTTTGTAGACGCGAGTCGAAGACTCCGCCGAGGTTAGAGTACATCGTACTATTTTTAAAAGGGGTTTCTCTTTTCCGCTGTTGGCACTTCGGGGATTTCCGTTAAGAGCGGAATTTGACTTGTATATAATTGGAAACCCATTACGCCTGGAAAGGGTAAAAGGAAAGGAAAAAGTGTCCCTTTTTCCAATGAGACAAGTGTGTGTGGAACATACATAGTTTAGATAACTGGATCTGTACCTTGTGGAATTTACTTATCCTGATATTGTGCCCTTTTTTTAATTTCTACGTCATTAGATATATCGGGGGAAAATAATAAATGATGCGATAAATTGTAAAAATAGCATTACAGCCTTACATGGGTCAGCATTCTCAACGAGCTGTGGTCTTTTCACCGCAATATGATACAACTCTGGTAACATAAAATCAAAGATGAGGTATCTACTTTAATTGTGAACGTTTGCTCTTACTGAGCTCCTAAATTAGTTTTTACTTTGGAGGTCCCAATGGTTCATTTGAATTTGAGTTAAATTGTTGTCGCCGTAAAGAGCTTAATGTGTGATGCGAATATTTTAACAAATTTGAAGGTTTTTCAAACAAAATCATCTTCAACGATGAGGCTTATTTGCATGTTGACGTCTTCGTTAATTTTCAAAATTGTCGCACAAATGTACCCGCAACGTGTCACAACTTGGTTCAGATTTTGGGCTAGATGATTCATTGGACCATTCTTCTGCAAAAATGCAACAGGTCACCCCCTAACTGTTGATAGTTCTCGCCTTGATGACGTGATAATCCTATTTTATAAATTGGGTAACAATACCATGCCACCTACATCTATGTTAAATCGAGTATGAGAGAAAAAGTTGCGGTTCTCCGCCCTTAAAATGAAAGTTTAATTTTAATTTCGAAAAAAAAAAATATTAAATTAATAGCTGAACCCTGTCCGCTTCGCCAGGTAAAATCGGGCCATAATATTTTCAAAAAGACTCCACCCCCAGCGCTCCCTACTAATTCCATTTATACATACAATACTGCCTCATCATCAAACAAACATACACTCTGAATTTCAGTTAAATTGGTCCATATATTCAAATTTTCGATAAATCCACCCCTACGCCACATACCGGATCCAAACTACGTATAAACCAACAGAACAGATGGTGTGAATATGGCTTCTGAAGCTCTTATCGTTAAGATCCGATGCTATGACAAACACATGCACAAACGCTTTTATATATTAAGATTTTATCAATGTGACTAATTATTGTTTCCGTTGAGCAAAAAATTAGCTTTTTTGCAACTTAGTTATCCAGACTTAAAGAAAAACAGCCCTATTATCTAAATATAATACATTTTGTCTTTTAGTCTCTGATTCATATTCTAAAGCCTTTGGGATTTGAGAATTCTTTAAATGCTGATTTTGGGCTCATTTCAAAGGATTATGTTTATATTTACTTTCACGCAGGGGAGTAGCACATAACTTAGAGGAGTAACTTGAAACATCAGCTATATGTGGACTTAATTATAGACTAATTAAGCATCCGTGCCCATCTTGTCCATCTGCTCGGTCTTCTATCAAGCTGACAGGTTTTCACGATAACTTTCGCAAGGAGTTAAGGAAATCATTGAAACTTTGCACATCTTCATAATTGAAATAAATTCAGTTTGACTTCGGATATAGGCGATATTCTATGCGTATGAATATCGCCTATATCCGAATATGGCCAATATTATAGACTAATTAAACAGAAATTTTATACCAATGTTTGAAATCCTCTATCCTTAGAATTGTTTGGGATTATTTGTAGGGGAATGTACCGTCCCCTCAATATAATAATGGCCTATAGTTTTATGGGTGTTTTGACATAACCATATTAAAAGTTTTTTGTCGGGTGTTTGAATAATATTGCGTCAACTATTAATTTTATATTATGGATTTTTTATGATTATGATTTTTATGATTATTATTATTTTTTTTTTCAATGACCTTTTGACCCGCTTTGTGGAACTAGAATTTGACCAAATTTTGACCAGACATAGTATCAATGATGGAGATTCTAAATCTGCAATAATAAAGCAATATCCTATGAGCACAGAGACTATTATTAAATTTAGACCGTTTACACTCCTGAAACTTTATTACTTTTTTTATCAAATATCAGTCGCAAAGAGTTTATGAATACGAATCCATAGGAATTTCCACTACAAACCACTTTTAGGGTTCTGATTATACTTATGTATATTAGGCTGGGTCGCCGTCCATACAAATGGAAAAACAAGTTCCAGTCACCCCACGAAAATAAAGTTAGTATTGTTTAATGAGGATTTGCGAAATATTTCGTTCCTAGATCAAGCCATCTGTGAGCTAAACGCTCCTGAAAATAAGCCTAAAAATCATGTTTTTTAATTTTTTTGTGTAACATTTTTTTCTCAGAATTTTTTCTGAAATAATAGACCCTGGAAAGCACTTTAAATAAAAATTTTGAATCTTGTCCTAGAGTAATTATTGGTTGAATTATTGGAAGTTTATAGTATTTTTTGTAGATTTTCACAGTGACTACCGAAAACTTTTTCGTATTTGGTGGTAGTACTTTACAAAAAATAAATAGCTACAGTCAATACCTTTCGAATGATGCTTAAATGATGAGCACCGGAATCAAATTGACTCCGCAGCGCTCATTTATGTAAAAATTGTTTGAACATTTTGGCTGTGAAAACCATCGCCTGCATTAAATTGTTTCACAAAAATAGAGTCAGCGGCGTCATTTTCGCCCGTTTTTCATAATTTAGGCATCATTCGAAAGGTATTGATTCCTCCTATTTATTTTTCATTACACCTCTTACAAAATGTTTCCAAGAAATAAGAGTTTTTATCTGTGACCTTGAAAACCTGCAAAAAATCAATATAAACGCCCAATAATTATACCAATGAGTTTTTCTAAGATAAGTATAAACATTTTTATCTAAAGTGCTTCCAATGGTCTACTAATTCATAAAAAAATTTGGCAAAAATGCCACATAAAAAAATACTCGGGAAAAACATGATTTTTAAAGGTGTTTTCAGGAGCGTTTAGCTCACAGATGGCTTGACCCAGTGACGAATTACTTTGTAGATCATCATTAAACAATCCAATCTTCATTTCTGGGGGGTGACCTCTGCTATTTATTTTCGTAACCCATCCTAATGTATAGATGCTGATTGATCCGGTTAATGTCTGTTAGCTGAAAGCATGCTTCGATGAAAAATTAAATTAAGGATCACTATTTTTCATGAATTTCTATATTTGCCTATCACTCTCTCTCTCTCGGTTCAGTTACATAAACTTTGATGTAACTTCGACTGGAATTTAGGATGCGATATAAAAATGATCAAAAGTAAAAACATTTATGGATCCGTTACAGAAACCCCTATAATTTGATTTCTTCAAGCGCCTTTATATACCAAATTTCGGATAAAAAATGCCGCAAATTTACTTTGAAACTCTAGCAGTTATTACACTATGCAACAGCAAACATTTTAAATAAAAATTACTGTATGTTTTAATGTATTCTTTTTTATATTTCAATAAAATTGTCAGTTTTTGATAACAAATATAAAAAAAAATAAATTTTACCAAACTGAGATACTGTTTCTATTTTCTTCTGTAATCGATGATTTCATTCATAACAGATTAAGCTGCTAAATTCGAGCATTTTCATCCCTTTTTAAATTTTTCATGATTTTTTTTAGTTTTTCTTTAAATTTTGGCAACAAATATTTTTCGCCGTAGTATCGGAACTATTCGTCGGATTAAAAATAATTTTAATAGCACTTGAAAATAACACCATTTTATACTTTTAAATATTTTTTATTAATTAAGCCCTACAAACTTTTTCCTTACAAAAATGGTCAATTTAACTGAAAAATTTGTCTGAAAAGAAAGAAAAAAAAAACTATTAAGAAATTCGACTATTTTTGATTCACAAACAATTTTTTCAATTTGCTGTACAGCGTTATTTTTGAGTTGTATATAACTGTGTATTATAGAATATAAAACATTATGTAGCACGTCTGTTATCAGAAATCTCAAAAACAGTATTTATTCAATTTACCTATTTCACATTTGCTTGGACCGCGAGAATGAATACCTTGGACAAGATGTTGAAAATCTAACATTATTCAAGCGATCCTTTTCAGATTTCAATTTTCATTTTTTGATAAATATTAAGGGTTTCATCCGATTTGAAAATGCTTATTTTTCTAATTTATTTCATTAACCCCAATTTGCACCGTGTCTGGTTAACCAGAGATAACAGTTAAGCTACAGTTATACAGCTTATGTGGAGTATGACTTATACAACTCTAACCAGACATGATGAACATTTTATAGTATCTACCCGGGAAAATACAACGAATATTATTCTCAAGTTGTGATGAATGAAGCTATAATGGTTTTATCTATATATATAAAAATCAATGTGTGCCTGTATGTTCCGTATAGGACGCCAAACCGGTGGACCGACATGCCTGAAAATTTTACTGTAGCTATCAAGTGGGCAGAGGATAGTTCCTGGATATACTATGTTATGATAGGTCAAAGGATCGCGGTACTGCCCACTATACTTTAAAATTATCAATTAGTACTCATTTTATTTTCAAAAGCATAAGAAGTAGGGGGATAGGGAAGTATGAACCCGTGCAACGCCGCAAAGTGGTCCAGAATCAAAATCCATCGGCCAAAATTCAATAACTTTTGTTCTAGTAGACATTTTTGAGTTCTGTAAAAAACCATATTAGACAAGGACCCAAGGATTATTTTGATATGTTAACATAAAAAATCGGGAAATCGGATACATTTTAGAAATCGACCCAAAGTTGACTACTTTTCGTATTTTTCGATTTTAAAGAAAATTCAAATTTATATTTTTTGTGTTTATGTTTTTTTATCATAACGTATTTTTTCATAATGCGAAGAACAAATTTTACGTTTTTGAGATTTTGAAAATTTATAAAACGTAATTTATTTTTTGACTTTGTCAAAAATTACTAAAATGACTAAATTGCGTTTTGGAACTAAAAAATCTGACTTTTTGCACCAAATGTATCCTATCTTCCAAGGGTGCAATTTTGTGCAGGCAAAAGTTACCCTAAAAAAGGGGAACCCTTTAACCTTTCCAAATATATATATATATTTCGTTGAAGGCTTTTGAAGGAAAGAAGTTGTGTTGGTCCAAAATCAGACATTTGTTGAAAAAGGATATTTTTTAAATATTTATTACAGACGAACTATATTTGGCACAAACATAGTTTTGACGTCATAATAAAACTAAGAAACCACAATTTCTTAAAATGTGTGAGAAACAGTTCGACAAAGTCAAAAAAATAAATTATGTTTTTTTTTTAATTTTCTAAATCAAAAAAACGTGAAAATCAGTTATACAAAAAAATAATTTTTCTTCGCATTATGAACAAATACTTACAAATATTTAAAAAAACATAAACACAAAAAATTTAATTTTCTTTAAAATTGAAAAATTCGAAAAGTAGTCAACTTTGGGCCGAATTCAAAAATATATCCGATTTGCCAATTTTTAATGTTAATATATCAAAATAATACTTGGGTCCTTGTCTATTTTCGTTTTTTACAGAACTCAAAAATGTCTACTAGAACAAAAATTATTGAATTTTGGCCGATGGATTTTGATTCTGAACCACTGTAAGCTAGTAAGCAATAAAACGTATAAAAATCAGTGCAGTTTTATACAGTGAAATTCCCCTAACTCGAATCGCCTAGGGCACGACAAAACACTTCGAGTTAGGGAAAATTCGAGTTATGGAAATTAAACATTTTTTAAAACTCTCTTACTCATGTTGTCGACTGAAGCGCTACCGATTCACTAAAATTCACAGCTCTAAAAACTCGCATATCAATTTGGTAACTGTAATTCTCAATTTTTAGCCGTCATATTGTCGCCACCTACGGTTGAGAAATTAAAGCAGTGATGGGCATACGCATACTATCATATTTTAAGCAGCAGAGAACAAAACGCGGCTTACGCCCGAAAAATATTCCATGTTTCAAAAGTATAACAAGCAATTAAATGAAAGTAACACATAAAACATGTTGATTTGAGTGTACACACAAAACTACGCAGCGAACGAAGCCACACGATGTGTACATGTGTCTCTCCGTGACAGAAGCAGCATTTTCATTCCTATGCACTGTGCATAGGAAAAGAGAGCGGTGTCCATCACTGAATTAAAGGCTTCGCAAAGAAGTGTTAACGAGAAAACAATATTAAAATTAGCAAAACGAAAAATTCGAGTTACGGGAATAAACTCAAATAGTAAGTGTCACAAATTGTATCAGTTTTTAATTCGACTTACAGAAAAGTTCGAGTTAGGGGAAATTCGACATACGGAGAAAAACACATAAGAAAAAGCTATTGAGAATCCAAGATTCGTACATAACAGTTCGAGTTAGGGAAAAATTCGAGTTAGGGGACTTCGAGTTAGGGGAATTTCACTGTATTTAAAAAAGTTTTCTACCTAAAAATAGATCTTATGTGAACATCATTTTTAGTCATGATCTGAATTTTCTTCATTGGGACGTGGCGTAAAAATGTCGAAATGAAGAGAATTTTTCAGAACACCGCAAAAACATTTACAGGCGCTGAAATATCCAATAAGTTGTAAAACAATGCCAAGGATCTTCGAATTGTTGTTCTTTTCGTTGAAAGAAAGAAAGAAAGAATATTTCAGATTTTTTTTTTGTTTTATGTTGGACACAGCCGCTTGTTCGTAGAATAATTTTATTCTGACAATGGATTCTGCTAAAGGGCAAAAAAAGAATATACGTATAACGGCGTTTTGAAAGATAATGTATGGATGTCATTTCAAAGCGGAATGAATATTTCCCCCTTTGAACATTATAATGATGATGATGAACCTTGTGATCCTTGCATTGTAAGTATAGGAAGTATTCGGCAATGTTACGTAAAACTCTACGAGAAACATTTTTGTGGGACATTTTATCCCTCTAGCTCCTAAAAATGAGGGTCTTTTGTGCAAAAGGGTAAAAACATCCATAAAACAAGATAAAATATTTTACAAAAATATTTGCCATACAATTCTACTAAAAGTCTCTGAATAGACCAAAATTCAGAACTCAGCTTATACGCTAGAAATAAGTCAAAACGAAAATGCAAATTGGATATTTTTTCATTTTTGTGAGAGATAAGACTAAAATGGTTTTTGGCATGACATTTTTTATGAATTTCTTGCGGATCCAACGGATCAGGATCATATACATATGTAGTCATTTGCAAAAAATTGTTGTAAAAATTGAAAATTCGCGGCTGCAATTTGCATACATATATTTTTATATTCTCTATCTGAGTTTCTTAAACTATTCTGTCACAAATATTCCCCAACTAGTCAGCAATCATATACCAAAAATTAGTATTTCCAATATGGTAAAAAGTTACGCGAGGTTTTCTAAAGTAACTTTGCACAATTTTCGACTTTAAAACAACAATTTATCTTATTTCAGGCTGATAACTTGGGAAGCAAACTTCTATAAACAGCGATATGATGGAATTTTAAAAATATCAAAAATGTAAAGTGAAAAGTTCGATTTTTTTGGAATTATCACCCTTGTTGGCTAATACGAAGCAATTCGTTGGTCATTCAATATTCGTAATTGCTATAGGAATGGTCATATAGTAAATAATACTTTGTGAATCATATGGTGTTTTCTCATTAGATTTATGATAACACCCTTAATTGCATCGCAATAACAGAAATCCCCGCAAAACAAATTTGGTTAAATCATCCCTGAAGCAGTGGGCAAATGTATCTGGAGTCACATAAAAGCAGCAACACAAATACAATTGTTGTGCTCTGCTAATTAGAGCTAAACAAGCCGACAGTCGTCAGTCAGCCAGCCAGCCAAGCATCCATTCACATTCACCTGCATAATTAAGAAATGTTTACGTATCGCACACACACACACACTCAGACACACAGTGTGTGTGTGTGTTCGTTTGTGTGAACAGACAAAGTTCAGAAGGAGAAGAGACGAACTGGGGAAACTGGCTGGGATCCATAAAAAGGCTCATTCGCATAATTATTGCCGTTGTTAGCATAATCATCGCATCTCTCGTCTCGTTTCGCATGGAATCCACCAAGTCTCAGTCCCAGACGCAACCATATTCACATTACAAACAACACCAACTCACACACATGTGTGAAGTGCGAGTTTTTGTTGTGCTGAGTTGTGTTGCTGTTGTATCCAGTCAAGTCAGCCTCCTCGCATCGCACGTATCTGCATCTGAGTAGCAGAGTGTCACGAGTTGTGTTTTTGTTTATCACCAAATGAAACAGCAACAACAACTGCAGCAATAGCATCCATCCATCGGCAACAACCACAAAAACAATATAACAACAAGAACAACAGCAACGGCAACGCCAGCGAGAAATAACAAGCAAATCAAATAATTGTTTGTAGTTTTAAGACTTCCCGTATACAAATGAGTGAATGTGCCAAAGCATCTGTATGGGTGTGTGTGTATGCGCGTGAACATCAAATGTTTTAGTGTGTGTGCGTGTGTGACTGGTGGCGAATGAGTAGAAGAATGCGATGTTGTTCACTGCCTTCGAGCAATGAATGTAATGTGTGTGTTCGAACAAGAACGAATATATTGCCCCAAAACAGGCTTGCCACATATCTTTACCTCTTGCCCGCAAATGAATTGAAAAATACCTGCAGAAAATCAACAACCATCGGATGATTTTTAATGTATTTGTTTTTGTAAATTATGAATAAATAATGAAATATTAGGGCCGTATTTCTTTAAGCCGGGATAACATAAACTCTAACAAAGAATTAATTTTTATATAAAGAATTAATTTAATATATATAAAAAAATATTTGACATTTCGGACTTAGCCTTGATAACCATAAACTTGACTTACACTGGGTAATTATGCAGGCTAAGTCCAACATTTTTTACATACAATTATTTTCTCAATTTTTTTCATACACGTATTAGGCCTGTTCGATTGGACTTACTAGCTTACAATTAAGAAACTTGATAAGGTGGCAACGTTGCTACACATTGGTTTTTCTTAAACAAAAACAACAAAATTCTGGATACAACACTAAGCGAGTAGTAAGCTACTTTCTTGTTAAGCGAGTAAATTCCATACAACTATTAAGCTAGTTGTTGCTAAGCTGTCGTTGGCGACAATTTAAAAAAAAAATATTTTATTTTGTGTGAAATTTTAAATTTTTATTTAGGTTTTTGTTAACGTCGCATAGTTATCCAGTCTTAAAGAAAAAGAGCCCTATTTATTTGGAGTCAATTTTAAAGATTATTTCATGCATTGGTAACTCAAGGATACACTTTAGGTGGCCCGTTCTTGAAGTCCATTTTGGCATATTTTTTTCCAAGGCAGGAATCGTGGTTGGCTTTTCTATATAGACTTCATATGCTCCCATGAAATATAGTCTAGTGGGGCCAAATAGCACGAAGGAGTCACACCGCGAACGCAAATGCAAACGTTGAAAAATGGTATTATTTAAATCACTTTGAGTTCGTGATGTTTGTCCAGAATTATTTTATTTTTTAGAAAAAAGACTACGCAAAACTATAGCTAAAAATGAATCCGACTCTGGAAACTGAACCAGAAAAATGGAACCCACTGAGGTGAATGTTGGTTTTAAATAATAATTATTTCATTTTTAGGCAAAAAATTCCCTGAGCCTCGAACGGTACCATACTCCATTGATCGTAACGTGGCGGCCATCATCGTCTTTGAAGAATTGTGACCCTTTGGCTACTCTTCGGAACAAAATCAACAATTTTGTTTATTGACGAACCCATTGAACCAAAAAGGAGCTTCTTCGCTGAAGACAATTTTCACACAGTACGACTTTTTTACCACGGTCGTGGTTCGTTTGACAAGTTTAACAATCTCTTTCGAACAAAATTTAGAGCACTAAAATTTCGAGCTAACATTTCCAGAGTTGCCTTCTTTTGAAGATCAATGTGAAAAAATTGAACTAAGTTTGAAGAATTCAATTGGTTCAGTTGTTGATCAAATGTAACTCTATGTGCAAAATCGAAAGTTGTGGCCTCTAGGCAGCCCAAGCGGAAGGAACTTCTGTATTCTGGATATATCAACATGTGCCAAATAGGGTACAAACTTAAGAATGATGCAACAATGTTATGTTATTTAAAATGTGTGGCTTCTATCGGCAAAGTAACCGAATATATGCTGCAAGAGACTGCTTCTTGAGTACAAGGTGTTGGAAGACAGCGGCAGGATGGTCAGACAATCAGAATGCCTAAAATTAACTAAACCAGGGGTTCATTTATATAATGATCTAATTGCAAATCCTTCCAACGAAAGAATTTTTTGGATAATTATGAAAATGTGGAATAGTTTTGAGTGTGAGCAAAAAAAAATGGATTCATATTCATATGAAACTCAATGCGATACTTGTCAGACGACAATGTGTGCTTTGTTCCTCGGTACGATTGGTTTTGACTGATATTCGAAAAGCGAGTAGTGATTCTCATTCGTTTGGGAGTATTATAGACTTAATGGGTTATGGTATTTTGTTTGTAAAATCACTAAGAAGATCGCCAGGGGTTAGAAGTCATGTAAATAAATTAGCATTTGATGTGAAAAGGTATTAAGCCAGGACAATATCCCACTTCAAATCAAATTTATTGATTGTAGACCGAAAAAAACAAATTTAACAAGTAAGGAAAGGCTAAAGTCGGGCGGGGCCGACTCTATGATACACTCCACTTTCTATCCGAATACAATTTAATTCGGTGAAAAAGTGAAAACAGGAAGGATTTTTGTATCTTGTGAATGTATGTGTTTGACGAAAAATGTTAAATCGGAAAGGACATTTGTATGAGGGTATATTGAAACCTGGTACGCAATAGGTGAAATATAATATGTATAGTTTGGCCAAAATCGGTTAAAAATGTGGGAGCAACATTTGTATTTGGGCTATATTTAAATCTGATAATAAGCTGCTGTGCCAAATTTAAAGAAAATCGAGTACAATATGTCGTTTATAGAGCGGAAAATGTCAAATCGGTAGCGACATTTGTATGGGGGCTATATCTAAATTTGAACCGATTTGCCGCAAATTAAATAGCGTTCGTCATTGATCCACAAAACTTACTTGTGCAAATTTTTGTTAAGATCGGACTATAATCTGATCTATAACCTGTAATTTGATTACAACAATAGATGGACAGACAGACGGACATTGCTAAATCGACTCAGAAAGTGATTCTAAGTCGATCGGTATACTTAACAATGGGTCTATCTCGCTTCCTTTTGGGTGTTACAAACAAATGCACAAAGACTACTCTCGTGGAGTGTATAAAAATAAAGATATTTCGTTCCTTTCTAAAATCTGTCCCCGAAAATGAATCCCCAATTCTGTGCAAAAACTCTCCAAGCCAGGCAAGCATGGACACATATGAAGAGGCTCGAATCCATTCGTCCGATACTGGTGCTGGGTTTTGTCTTTGTCATCTTCTTTCCTTTTCGTTTTGTCAGCATTTGAGTGGATGTTGGTGGACAATCTATTCGTTCGTAAGCAAAGACCAGCCGACAGAGCCAGCGACCACGTACTAAATTAACAAACAATCAGATTCGTTAGATACGAGAGCTCAGCTAGCCACCAGGGTACCAGGGTATGCGCTACAAAAGACTATGACTGTTACCATTGTTGCTGCTGCTGTTATTTGTTGGTCGTTGGTGGTTGTCTTACAGGGAGAGACGGAGATACGTACTGCTAATGATGACGGCTACGACGTCGATGACGACGACGACTACGAAGATGATGATGTCGATGATTACAATGAGTACCGTCGTCTATGAGTGTGCGTCCGTGTCCGTGTATATGAGTGTGGGTATCTTTGAAATAAACAAAAAAAGCGCGGCTGCTGATTTATTTTTTGTTTTGTTTCTTTCCCTCATCTTCATCATAGCGCATGCCGACTACACACAATACAACAATATTTTCGTTCTATTTTTCTCTGTTTTCCACTTTTGTCCGTCCGTCCGTCCGTCCGTCCATTGTTTTGTTTTGTTACATCCACACATTCAGCCATACACGGCCATCCGTCCGTCCATCCATCCATCCATACACACGGCCGCTTCACGGTGGGTTTTATTTTATTTTATAGGCAATCATTATTTGATAGATTCGAATGACGAAGAATGTGAGAATGTGGCTCTGTGTGCTCCTTTATGTACTCGTATGCCCGTCCGTCCATCCGAGTGTGTGTGCGGATGTGTGGATGGAACAATTCTATTTGGTGGTAATTCCTATATTTTCATACCTCCTCTCGTTTATAGACGTCAAACATACGCACGCACACTATATTTCTTGTACCCCTCCGGGGCGGCACAGTGGTTCGACGACTATTCCTCGGGGGAGGAGACATTCGGCAAATTCAATTACTACGCGGCATAATAAAATTCACTAAAAGTTTGATTGTGGCACATGTGTTCAGAAGGCACACTGCGTTTTGTTGTCATTATAATGATAAATATATATGTTTATGAGGGAACAAAATAATCAATTTCAAACTTAAAGTGGTAAAGTAAAGATTGCCACCAATTAAAGTTTATTTAAATAAGTAACCCTCCCTCGCAGAATAAAAATTCCAAGCATTTGTCTGGGATTTTTAAAAGCTCTTATATTATTTAGGACCGAACTATTTATGCCAGAAATGGATTTCAGATACCGGTATACAAGTTATAAAGGATTTAAGTTTATATAGGATAGAGACAATTGTGTGGGCGGTACCAAAAGGGGTGTGGCAAAAGCATAAATATTTTATTGGCTTATTGAGGTACTAGAAAGGACGAGGTATTCTGTACATTTAAAGTGATTATAATAACATGGCTCAAACAACTTAAAAAGTCGTGAAACGGATTTGACCCAAAATTTGGGGTCTTAAGTCATTCCTTCAAAGCGTTACACTTCTTTCTGTCCCAAGCAGGGTACTCTGTAGAGAGAGGGTATAAAAACGTCTAAAATCTCAATTTTCTAGGCAGGATAAATATATATTTTTCATGTTGACATGTTTTCAGGAGCCGTAGAGATATTGTGTCCTCATTGCAATATGTTATGGTCTAGACAATATCAACTGTAAGTTGTTACGGAGCAATGATGTGACGAACAGTGGAGTCAGCATCTATTCGGACAGTCACGGGATTCGAAATCGAGAAGTTACAATCGAAATCTATTTTTATTTATTGTCTAAGAAGTATATATTTACAAGAGCGCCCCAAAATTAGAATATAAAATTTTCTTTGTAATTCATAATAAATAAATAAATAAAAATATATTTACAATGAAAACAAATAGGATATTGAGATAACGTATATTGGAGCTAATCTCCCTTCTTACAACCGAACTTTCATGATTTTGGATGTCGTGAGTAGTCCCCTGATCCGAGGATATGGCTAAGCATTTCGACGTTCGCCATATATGGGTTCATTGGTTTGTCAGACTTGGAACACCTCTATTGGCTTGAAAATCTAAAACGGTAGCTTCAAAGACTACTTAATGTTCCCATAAAAGGGCGAGCAGAAAATGGGCAGACATGCAGAGTAATAAAAATGGTAACGAATTTCCTATAATTCCCAAACAATTCTAAAAATGATTGATATTTCTTCTAGGCAAAGGGGAATTTTTCACTGCCTCAATCTTATTTTGGGTTCTGTTCCATGTCATTCTGAGTAACGACATTTCCTAAAAAGTTTGTCTCTTTCCGAAAGAAGTCCCACTTGTCGACATTAATCTTGAAATTAGCGAGCTGTTCCAGGAATGTATCCGGTGCTTTTGTGATACCGAAGAGATAATAAATTATAATAAATTCGAATAATACTCAACGGGGTTTCGTCTTTGGAATAGCCACATGCTTCATCTATATCTAAGCTGTCTCTCTGAAGTCCCTCTTATATGAATCTCTGTACATAGGTATTCTAGTTAGCTTCCACAAGTCAATGACCAACCTCTACTTTGGGTCCAATGTGGCGCCCAATTTGTTAGGGACTACTCAAAGCGAGCATATGACTCCATGGGGAATAGCTTGACCTTTTACTCGAGCATACTAGCTATTTATTTCTATGTCTTTGTATAAATATTGTATGTTTAATTCGGTTAGTAGATGTCAGTGAGTCGCCGTCATTATAAAACAACTCCGGAAATGTTGAACAGGGCGTGATGGAAGCCTCCTGGTTCAAATGATTCATAATAATAAGTTTCTGAGCTAATATGCTTTACCTCCGCGAATTCCTCACCATCACAAGAGGCCACTCCAGACAAAAAGTTCAATCTTCAGGGTAAGTGTTCACTACTTCCATAAAACTCAAAACGCCGGGCAGAATACAATTCGCCCGAAATGCACAGCCCGGGAAGGATCTCTGAAGTTCCATAGCAGAACTGTCCGTCCTCCTCCATGTCGAGTGGAATTTTGAAATCTGCCTTAGCATAACCGATATGTACGAAATACTGAGCCATTCAGTTCGATATTCGCCTTTAGCTCCATCAAGAAGAAAGAATAAAAATCGAAAAGTAAAAACGTCATATTCCCCTCAGTTCAAATTCAATGAACGCACCATGGAAGGGATCAAGGCGTATTTATACATGTGATAGCAGCAGAGCAAAAACAAAACAACAAAATACAAGTAATTTTTTTAATGGTGAGCCATACTGCAAAGCAAAATATATGGGATTTGACAGTTTCTGTTACTTTTGAATGAAAAAATGTCAGTCAGCTGGGCTCCTGTTATCACCTTTATAAATACGCCTTGGTAGGGATGTATAGTTGGAGCAAAAAGTCGATTTTTCGACTTTTGGAAATATATGAAAAGTCGATTTTTCAACTTTTGAAAATTCGAATTTTCGACTGTTGCAAATAAATAAAAAGACAAATGAATGAAAAGACATTTATATTGGATATATAAATCTGAACCGATCTTACCCACTTTTTGCATAGATATTTCTAGTTGTGCCAAAATTGAAGAAAATCGGATAAAGGAAGTGTTTTCTAGAGCTAAAAAAGTAAAATCGGTATTCAATAACTTAAATTCATTGATGCACAAAGTCGAAAACAAAAGTAGATTTTTGGAATGTCGACTTTTCGACTTTTGGCAATGGTAAAGTCGATTTCGACTTTTTCCTCCCAAAAGTCGATTAATCGATTAGTCGAAAGTCGATTTATAGATCCCTACACCAAGGTCACCCTCTCGTTGTGATTATGTTTGTTGAAAGCTGTAGTTATAGCAACTGTTTTACCTAGGGTCCATCGTTGTGAATTGGGTACGAAGGATGACTTAATGACAGTGGAATCCATATCTAAAAGAAATCTTAATGGTCAACCGAAAGGCGATTTAATGAGGATGTATGTTAGATAAGTGCCGATCCGCCGAGTATTTATGTATCCTGTTACTTGAACATTTGACTCCCCATCTATGTTAAAAAAATCCTGTAATCGTTCTGCTGGAACTGTATAATATTAATCTGAAGGTTCTGGCGAAAGGTGTGCCCAAAAGTACCCTGACATTTGAAAATAATGTTTGTGCATTCCTAACGTACGAGCGCTTAATTTAATTTGAAGTTGTATCGTATCCAAAGATGTTGGAATGTCGAGACTGTGAGCTACCGCTATATATTGACCTCTCAGCTGTTGTTGATATGGTGTATTGCGATCAGGATCGCATACCTGGTTGGAATGCCCACTTTGTTGGGTATTACCTTGACCCCGTGACCTCTGAGGATCAGAATAATGTCAATGTCACGCTGCACTTCAATGTTGGTTGTCGGTCGCCACCACTTACAATCTTCTACTTGATATGAATTTAAACAGTGCCGAAGTCCTTGCGAACCACTGTCCACATGATAATACACTGGATTGTACGGCAGCCACAATGAGTACACACAGGCACACACACACATATATGCTGGGCTGTTTATTAATGCCTCACGAATTTGTTGCTGCTGCTGGTGTTGTTGGCTGTTTCTTTCTGCTTGCTATCAATGCTCTGAAGCAACAGCTTCTATTTTGGTGGATTATTATTATTACTGTCGTGGTTGTTGTTGTAGAAATGTTTGTGACGTCACACATTTCATACGCAACACAGCAAACAGCGGCAGCAGCAACAACATAACAGCACTGCCAACATTAAGTATAGCCCCGGTCACAACAACAACAACAGCAACAATAAAACGTACCGTTGTTGGTTGTACAATGTGCCATAAGCAGATCGTATTAAAGGTTTTATACGCTGCTCAAATGTTGTTTCAAGTGATGAAGTTGACGGCAGATGTTTTCATTTCCTATACACCGTGTTCCTATCCTCACACACACGCACACACACACTAACGCTCGCTCGCTCACTCACAGATGCACACACACACACACTCAACAAACCCACTAATGTAGAATGTGGCCCATCCGCTTGAGGGTTACCACCTCACCGCCGTTTAGTATTCGACAGACTTCTTCTGAAGAAGACTTGGTACTGCTCAAATCAAAGTTGTCTTGACTTGGCAACTCTGTTGCATTTATGTTTGCTTTTTATCACTGAAGTACCTTCAGAAGGCAGTGGAAGAGCAACAAGAAAAAGAAGAGGCGAAAACAGCCAACCTAAAAACCTTACACGACGAGCTACTAAATGCATGAGCTCCAGCGCCCGTTACCGTGGGTTTAGAGCGTTTAGCTGCAGAGCTAGCTGGCTGAACGCTGAGCTGAGCTGTGTTACACATAGTAATGATTTTCATTTATTCCGTCGTTTTTTTTTTGTTTTCTTCTCAACCCAGTGTGTGTATGTGTGTGTGTTTTAGGCTTTCATGTTTTCATCCTTTTTGAGCGTGCGTGCGTATGTATGTGTGTGTTTAGTTTGTTTGGTGGATGGTTTGTTCGTGTGTTCGTTCATTCGTTATTTCTGAGTTTGCTCGTCATCGTCAGCACATAAAAATATATATATTTTTTTTTTGGTTCGAGCACTTATTGAAATTACAATTTGTATGTATAGTTGTGTGTATGGATGGATGTATGCATGTATGTATGTTGTTGGTTGGCTCAGTGACGTATGTTGGTGGGAAAGATAAAGAAGGGATCCTCCCAAGCAAAAATCCCACCGAAGATTTACTTGGAGATTATAGGGGTTATCTATTGAAAGTAGATGGGAATTCTGTCGCCTCGTATTTTCTATTCTTCTGTGGATCTGATGAATATAGTGAATAGGCCATTGACTAAGAGACTTGATAAGGTGGCAATAATTTTTATTAAAATGAATCAGAGATAAAATCCACCTAAATCGGCAACTAAGAGAGTAGTAAGTTAATTTCTTGTTAAGCGAGTAAATTCCATTCAAGCTGATAAGGCTAATCGAACAGGCCTGTAATTACTTTCAATTTCACTACAGAAACGATAATTATTTTTTGGCACAAAAACATTATTCTGTGGATAAACTTTGTACTAGCCTTACGTTTTACAGCCATTCCATACATGCCTAGAATATGTGACCCCTACCCTAAAAACATTGTGGCTACGCTCATAATCTACCTACAGTTTTACTGTGACTACGCAGAATCCAAAGTTGTTGAAGGCACGTTTTTAACGCCGTTGCGTAGAAAAAGCCACAGTTTTGTGACGATAACGATTTTGTATGGAATTTGGGAACATCTAATATGAAATAGCTTATTGTGGATGCGTTCAGTGCTCAAAGAATCGTATAATAAACTCTGAAGTTCGATACAGCGGTAAGCATGTAAAATATTTCATATGTGCCACAAATACTGGGGAAATATGCCTAAAATAATAATATTTATGTACATTAGTATGTACAAAGTAAGGAAAGAATAAAGTCGGGCGGGGCCGACTATATGATACACTCCACTTTCTATCCGAATACAAATCAACTCGGTAAAAAAGTGAAAACGGGAAGAAATTTTGTATGTTTCCTAATCGCAGGCTAATATGACCTGGTCCAATATGTCAAATCGAGAATTATATTTGTATCGGGGCTATTCCACACATGGAATAAAGTCACTAACTTTCACGATAAGTTCGTCCAGTTCAAATACAACGTGTTATGCTCATTTTGAAGAAATTCGGCGAAAATTCGTGGTTTCTGGTGCGAAATTTGTATGGGAGCTATATGTAAATCTGAACCGATGACCCATTTTCATCATGGGTATTTCCAGTTGAAATATAAGATATTTTGAAAGATTTGGAGAAGATCTGTTACAAAAATGTGGTTTCTAGAACGAAAAAAGTCAAATCGGGAGCGAAACTTTAATGGAAGCTATATATAAATCTGAACCGATCTAACCTATTTTCGCCATAGGTGTTCCTAGTTTAAATATAAGATATTTAACCAAATCTGAAGACAATCTAATGCAATATGTGGTTTCTAGAGCGGAAAAAGTCAAATCGGGAGGAATTTGTATGGGAGCTATATGTAAATCTGAACCGATCTAATCCATTTTCAACACAGATGTTTCTAGTAGAATTATAAGTTAATTCAAGGTAATTTGAAGCAAATCAAATGAAAGATGTGGTCTCTAGAGCGGAAAAAGCCATATCGGGAGCGAAATTTGTATGGGAGCTATATATAAATTTGAACCGATCTAACACATTTTTACCACAGGTGTTTCTAGTAGAAATATAAGACATTTTCCCAATTCCCAAAATCTGTTGTAATATGTGGTATATAGAGTGAAAAGAGTCAAATCGGGAGTGAAATTCGTATGGGGGCTATATCTAAATCTGAACCGATTTCCTTCAAATTAAATAGTGTTCGTCCTTGTCCCGAAAAACTGCTTTGTGCAAAGTTTCATTTTGTTCTGGCTACAATTGCGACCTGCATCGTGATTACAAGAATATAATAGACGGACGGACATTGCTAAACCGACTCAAAAAGTGATTCTAAGGCGCTCGGACAGATATAGCGACGGGCATTGCTAAATCGACTCAGACAGTGATTCTAAGCCGATCTGTGTAATAAACGATGGGTCTATCTCGTTTCCTTTTGGGTGTTACAAACAAATGCACAAAGACATAATACTCTCGTGGAGTGTATAAAAACACAAAGTTCGAAAATATTTTCAAAATATTACAAATTATTTATGAACTATAGACCGCCTCCAGATAATTTAAGATATATGACCATCTACTCTTACTGATCAAAACGAATATTCAAATTTCCAAAAATTAAATTAATTATAAAATCACTGAAATTAGCTTAAAAAACAAGCAAAAACGGTGTTAAGTTCGGCCGGCCAAACTTTATATACGCTCCACCATGGATTGCATTCCACAGAGGCTGTCGATTTTCGTAGAAATGCAGAAATATTACAGGAAAATGTTAAATTAAAAAGGTAAATATTAAGCAGCAATCTTTAAAAAGCTTAAATACCCTAAGTATTGGGGGATAATGAGTGTGTTTTCAGCTACAGAAGCTTGCTTGGGGTTGTATTTCCATCCTATTTTAATTTCAAAAGTACAAATTTTGAAAAATCAATTATCTGTCTGTACATAGTGCGTACCCATTTTTGCGGCAAAAGTAGAAAAACTTTTTTTATTTTTCGTGTCTACGCAGTCAGAGGAATGTATACTCAAATTTCATGAGCTGCAGCCATTTGGTTGGTACCATTTTTATCCCTCTACTCCCATGTTATCCCTTAAAAGTACGAATTTGGAAAAAATACTTTTATATTATGTATCTACCAAATTCGAGGAATGTTTCATGTTTCTAGCCGAAGTCGTTTGCTATGTACCATTTTTATCCCTTTTTGTCCCATTTCACCCCTTCGAAAAAAAATCACGAATAAGAAAAAAAAAGATTGTTTATAAAATTTTTAATCTAAATTAATTAATATTCGAGTATTGGAGAACTTTTTTTTGAAGATTTCTGATGTGTATTTACTTTATATTTGGTAAGTTCAATCATTTTATATCTTTCCGGTGCAGAAATGGTGCAGGGGGATAAAAATGGTACCAA
Organism: Polietes domitor; assembly: GCA_947397865.1. Lineage (NCBI taxonomy): Eukaryota > Metazoa > Arthropoda > Insecta > Diptera > Muscidae > Polietes > Polietes domitor. The sequence continues at coordinate 3,588,423 of OX377622.1, read as the reverse complement.
TCAAACTACTACAGCTAGTAACTCAAATCGCATATACACGTAAAATAAAGGCAATTTTCGAAATTAACATTTTTAAGGGCTAAAATATGGAAAAAGGGTAAGATTAGTATCGATCAAAATCCAAAGAACATTATCAAAAAAATTAGGTTTTTTTGGCAAAAACGGGGACAAAAGAAATATAAAATGGCACCAATCAAACGGCTGCAGTTAGAATAATGCAAATCTGTGTATACTTCGCTCTGGCTGTGTAGACTCACAAAATAAAGCGATTTTTCGATTAGGGACAAAATGGACAAAAAGGGTATAAAATTGGAACCAAATGGATGGAGTTATAAAAATCTAACTGTGTAGACGCGCAATGTAAGGTATTTTTTAATTTGTACTTTTAGAGAAAATAGTGCAAAAGGGGGTAAAATGGCATGCAGCTAAAATCATGAAATACTAATCAAACTTTGTACCAAGCATATGGCTGTATATAGAATCGAAAATTAGTTGAGTTCTTTTCACTGTGAACGCGAAAGATAATGGATTTCAGAAATTCGTACTTTTGGTATACAAATCAATCATTCGTCCTTAGCTGGAATGAAATTCAATGTGAGTGCTCGTTCGACTTCTTTCTTCCCTAAAATCAAAATTCCCGAATAAAAATACTGCCAGTAATCTCTAATATTTAGAGCTTTTTGTTGATTACAGCTTTTTTGAATATACTTAAAGTACTAGACTCGCCCTGTAAGTGATCGTGGTCTTTAAATTAAAAAATTACTTTTAATTCAATATTATAATAATGAAAGATCAGAACTTATTTAACAAATATCAGCAATTCTACATGAATATGCCATCGCAGCGATTAGTTGGAATAATAATTAAGAAATAAATCTCGGCAACCAAATGAGAATTACTTCTTAGGTTACTATTCAATTATTTTCTACACACATTGAACTACTTAAGTGTATGTCATGCATTTAGGAAAACATAATTAGTTTAAAATTTAGTTTAAAATTTCCTATATGGAATTTTCTCCATTGGGAGGTTTGGCAGTTAATATAGCCAAACCTCTTTTTGATATGAACTAAAATTGTCCACAGTATTTTCTCAACGCCGTTCATTTACGACATGTCAACGGCTTTGTGGTGTACAAACTGGTTGAAATTCAAACAACATACCAAATACGTAAGACAAGTAAAGTAACGTGAAGCCATATGCGGTGTGGTGGTAGTTGGGTTGGAAAGCGACCGAGGCAGAGACAGAGGCGACATTGACACAACAGCAATAACAACAACGACAGCAGCAGCAGCAGCTCAACAAAGCCTTCCTACATATCTTTCCTTCCGTCCGCTCATCAACGAAACACATTTAAACCCAAAAAAATGAGAAGAACAAGCATTAAAGTCGTTAGGGCACCAAATAAACGTGTGGCTCTGTATGTATGCTTCGATCTGTGTAAGTGTGTGTGTGTGTGTGTGGATGTGTATACATGACTACGTAACGAACAAACGTACGAACGTAACTACCCTGTAGGAAATGTCAATAGTGAAACAGTACTGACTTACTATTGACTGTGTCGCCAGTACTACTGACCAAATATACCCCAGACAATGTAAAATTCTATTGACATTTAACATGTACTTGTCATTGAGAATGAACTACTGACACAAGAACTACTGACTAGGTGGTACTTTTGGAACCATATGGAGACATTGGAACCACTGAATCAGTAGTCCATTGTCACCATTTTGTCAACACTTTTTTACCAAATAAAAAGGCGTAAAATTAGAAATTAAAATCATATTTATTATGTATATTTAATTAAATTAAAGAAAAATTCAGTCTTTTTCATGGGCACTATTTCTTCAAGGCTGGCCATACCTTCCGTCTAGGCCTTCCTCCTGCAATATACTGAGCAGCTTCTCCAAACACTTTCTGGAAGGCGATGTTTCGATGTACCACTGCTTCAGTTTTTCCCTCAAATTCAGAGTTGGAGTGGGCAAATCAGCTAACTCATCTAAAATCTAAATCTTCAAAAGTTTCACAATTTTATTCTTGCAGCACAAAATCACTGAAAGTGCTCTCTCTAGAAATTAACTCCTCTTCGGCATTTGCTCTATCCTTGTACAATTTTAATTGCTTTTTCACAAGTCTTTTGTAATTTCTTTTATTCATTTTTTAATTCACTTATAAAACTCACTTTTCTTTTTAAACTATTGTCCAATTATTGCGATACCACGTGTTTTCACAACCAAAAAAGCGAAACAATGAAAAGGAAGAAGAAGCATTGACTCTCATTTGTCATAAATTTCTCTACACATCAAAGCCTGTAGACAAATTGTTGACAATGTCACCATAACAAAGCGAAACAATGAAAATGAAGAAGAAGCATTAACGCTCATTTGGCATACATTTCTCTACACATTAAAGCCAGAGAAATATTTGTAGACAAGCTGTAGACAAATTATCGACAATGTCACCATAATAGTTGACAAAAGTGGTGACATAGAGACACATGTCCCCAGACTTCCTACAGGGTACGTAGCAGCATACTAAGCCAGCCACCAGCACTAATTGCAAATGCTTGGCTACGCTGCCAGCCTGCCAGGGAAATGTATGTACTGGCGGCGGAGGCTTATGTGCTGCCGACACATAGTTGAAGATATGAAATATAATACGTAGTGGTGGTAGTGCTAGTAGTAGTACATAGGATGGTTGGATGGATGGTAGATATACATACATAGCTACATCCATGTACATGGATAACGAAAAAATAACTCAATATCTCTCTTTAATGGACTGCTCACGACCGGAGTTGCAAGCGTTTTTTGTGAGTGCGGCTTAACGTTGTTGTTGTTTCGACCCATGTTGCTGCTGTGGCCGTGTCGTGTGCATTGTGAGTCTGTCCCCACCACCAGCAGGGCACGCCACAACATCAGCAGTTCGTGGAGTGCCTCAAATCCATTTGTAAACATGTTTTTTATGTTTGTGCTCGACTCCAGTGAGTGGTGATGTTCTCAGCCGTACTCGCTTTCGCAGGGAACGAAGACGGAATTGAGTTATAAACACCAGGTACCTACATACTTCCATACCCGTGTATGTATGTACATGAATATGACTTGCCATGCCATCCATGTACAATGTACATGTGTCAGGACGTGGGACAAATATGTACATACATACGTGGTCGTACCTACATATGTATGTAAATCCCTTATGTAAATAAGGAGTATCGCGCGTTGTATCGCTTTTCATTCATTCATACCCTACCCTCTGCCACGGAAAGGAGCCATGCTACAGTGGCATAAACGTACACGTTTATGTACTCTGAGCCGAAGGTTGATTTGATAATTTTAATTTTTAATGAGTACATAACCATGTTTCCCCCGAAATGTTTATGATACCCTCAAAGAAAAAATCACGACTCAGCACAGTGTTTCGCAGTCGTTCACTATACTTGGGCATCGTTTTCTTTACGAGGGCAGTTCAAAAAGTAGCCAAGTCCGGGCTCCACTGTCAACCGAAAATTGTTTTCAAAACGAAATGACAACTCCAGAAATTATCCACAAAATCCGAAATAATAGCCTTGTCACACTGCATGCAAATTCCAGCTGAAATGACATAAGGTCGATTTACAAATGTCAAATCCCATACTAATTTGACATTTTAAATTCGACCTTATGCCATTTCAGCTAGATTTCGCACGTAGTATGACAAGGCTATAAGGTCGAATTTAAAAAGTCATATTAGTATGGGATCTGACATATGTATTATGTCATTTCAGCTAGATTTCGCATGCTCTGTGACAAGGTTATAACATTTTAAAATATCGCCGAATATGATGAATAGTTGATAGAGCGGTCAAAAAATGAGAAATACTTCGTTCAAACACATCATGAAAAACTGACAAGAAATTGCATGAATTACACTTTGAATTGCTTTCGTATACACCATACCTGTGCCAAACTTGAAAAATCTCGATTGATGAAAAGAGATTCACTTTAAATGGTGGAGATACGTAGGAAGATAATGCACATTTGGAAGGACTTGGGAAATCGGGCTACAGAAGGAACTAAATTGAATGAGAAAGAATGTGAAATGTTGAAGAAATTTGTTGAACTGTCCTCGTTTAAGTTACATTCGCATTTGCAAAATCTCCTAATTTGATTTCCATAGACTTCTATAGAAAGACAGACGGACGTGACTAGATTGTCTTATCATTTTATGACGATTCAGAATTTAAACAGAATATAATCAATTTTTATTAAGATCCATTCATAATTTGAATGGATGAAAATATTAGAAGCAAGACAGTCTAAACAATGGGATTTTTGTAACAAAATCATCAGTTTATTTCGTCTCTAAGAAACTCTCAAAAATTACAACAAAATGTGGAAGCTATGAAAAACCTACAATCGCTACAAGTAAAAATGAATATTTTATAGAACAAACTTGACTAAATAAATTGTGCTCGGCTGGGGATCACGAATGTACAGTGGAGCAGAGGGCTACAACAGCCTCGTATGAGGGCAATTCTCTGGTTTTCGCACATAACTACTTATCGCGAAAAATCAATATGTTCAGTAGGACCAAAATTCGTTTCACTTTCTAGCGCAGTTCATATTTCGTATTAACCCATAAAAGCCCAGCCAATTTGTTTTTTTCGCTGTTTCTTACTGTTTACTGTTCGATTAATCGAACACTGGGCCAAAATGGGTTAAAAGAACACATAATTAAACACTTTTGCATTAAAGACTGATAATCGAGCAATTTCGAAATTCTCCACTTACTTTTATTTGTAAAATTAGTATAGCATCACATTTTACGAGTCTGCATCACATGCTGAAAATATTGTTGCTGTGTGTCATATATGGACCCAGGCAAACATGGGTTAGTGACTTTCAATGAAAAAATATACAGATACTGAATTATTATGAATGTATAAAATAAAACATTCGCACGAAAGTTAAAGGAAAAATACGACAAAAATTATAAAAATTGATTTTCCTAGAAAAATACTACAAATAAATTGCAAACAAACAACGAACAAAATTTTGTTTTTTTTTGTTAAGGTTAGCACATGATTAACACTTGAAGGATTTACAACAAGGAAAAGAAGGCTGATTTTGACATTGAGAAACTTAGTCGAATGAAATCTTTAAACTGAATTTATGAATTGAATTATTTAAAGTATGATGTGCACATTAGTACGCATTTTTTAATGTGTTAATGAAAACCTGGGCGGTAATTAATCGACACCCGCGAAGTGTGTATTGTCTTAAATATAGCATGAGTCAAAAGGTTTATATTTTCTTAAATTAAAATTTTTGGCGAGTATTGTTTATTTACTTTGTCCAAAATAAGAAATTTTAATCACAATATAAACGCGGGTAAATGACAACCAATTTTAATTTTTCCACCTTGATCGAAATGTAATTTAACACAGATTTATTTAAAAAATATTGTTGTTTCTCCCTTATAAAACAGTTTCCAATATTAAGTCGTTCTGCGCCTCTCCATTTCGTGGTCCAATTCTCTGATTTCAGATATCGTTTCTGCTATTTTAAGATGGAAAGGAGAGAATAAGTGCCTTCCAAATATTTAAAATGCATTTTAAAAATCTACTTTAGTACATGGACCACTTCAATGTACACTGATACACTCAAAGGAATTTGTTAGTAAAAGAAAGTAGAAAGTCTGCTGTAAGAGCAGATTTTCTGCTGAAAAAGCAAACGCTTTCTTGAAACTTTAAGCATATGTACAGAACAATATAGCCAGTTAACTATTTTATTAACAACACTTTTTAGAATAAATGTTATTATAGGGTAATTAATTACCACTGAAATATATTACGATTGTCTTTTTAATGATACGAATATTGCCCAAAGCTAATATAAAACGAAATTCGAGCTAAATTCGTATTCGTCGGCAATCTGAAAGGCATTTAAATTATAAACGCTTATTTTTTTATCTATTTTTATAATTTAATTAACAGCAGCCATTTTTAGCAGACTGCAAACACTTTAGCAGTGTGAGAGCTGATGAAATTTTGCAGAAAAACTGCTGTTATGACAGAAAAACTGCTGTAATAGCAGACAATTGCATGCTGATAGGCAGCAGACAATCGCTGCTGTTAATAACACACTTTTTTCTTTAAGTGTTAATAACACTCTTTTTTCTTTAAGTGTAGAATGACTTTCGTAATATTTATGATTTTTCCATAAACTCTTTGTCACTTAGAATTCATAAAAGAATAAAAATAAATTGAATGAAATTCTGAAACATTTCTGAGAAGCGAATTCATTTAATAAATTTTTTTGTCATATTTGTTCTTTATATTTATGAACGTTTTCATAATATAATTTATATTATTTATAATTATATAGTTTAATTATATAATTTATTTTATTATATATTATATATTTTCATTAATCTTTTAATCATTATTCTCTTCATTATTTCTAGTAGAAAGAAAGCAAGAACATACTTGTCATAACTGCTGCATTTATCCATCGAATTTCTTCGATAAGATCTATATAAAAATATATTATATTAAATTAAAACAATATATTCTGATTTTTGATTTGAACTGGAATATTCTCCTGGCTCAAGAACAATTTGCTTCCATATTTTATAAAATGCAAATTTATTTACAAATGGCATGGTGACATTTATTACTTGGCTGCAGACTACCACTATCATGATTTCCTCCCTGTGAAAGGTTTCCTCATAATTCTTACAAACTAATGAGAAGCACATCTCACTTGCCGAATAAGCGTTTAAAAAAGTGGCACCAAGCAATAATAATATTCTGATTTAAAAAAAATCTTTTTCGTCTACAGCGGTCATAACTTCTACCAATATCCATAGATCACTTACGTGTAGACCAGTCGTTAGAATTTCAACTACTAAAAAATAAAACAAATTATATTTTTAATTTTTCGATATTTTTGCAATTTTGTGAAAGCAAAAAGAGAAAATTTTCGAAACCAAATAAAGATTATTCTTTAATTATTTTCAGGGCTGTTCCTTTAGTTAAACATATAAGCGGCTGTGATAGCTCCGCAATACAAAATGAGAGGAAATTGCTAAAGGTACCTTCTACGAAAATTAGAATTTTTGGAAAAAATATCTATAAAAAATTTTGCGTTGATTTTATGAATCAGTATGCCTCAATGTACACAAAAAAATATTATTTTGTTGCATAGTGTTCATAACACATAGTTTCATAAATACAAGAAAATCCTTCATTATATTTATAAAAACATTTCATTACTCAAATATATATTAGATAATAACATATTTTACATATTTAGATAATAACATATTTTACAATCATTAAGAAATTTTTATTTAATTTTATTTTATTTTTCATCTTATGAAACTAGGTTTCACCTACCTAACAATTTTATATTATGAAGTCTAAAATTTGCATACCATTTATGATATACATCGTATTATTTATAAATTTGTCTACATATTAAGAAAATTTCATTGAATTTTTCAAAAATATTTATGAAATTGGTTCATACTTCTTTTTTACTTTCACGGGACCGTCTAGTAGTGCCTGAAGGAACCGTTTTTAAAAATGATATGCAACTCTTCCATTTCATTATTTAATTTTCAGAAAAATAAAATATACTTTTTATAAAAAAAATATATTATTTTTTTCTGTATTTTATCAATTTTATCTAATTCGTGTAATTTCTTGGCAAAAAGATTGTAAGTTTTTAAAGTAAACTGATATATCTTCGACCAACTGTTTGCGAGGAATACTGAATTTCCAACATCTTTCCATATGGACTGCGTTCGACAATACTTCGAATGCTTTGGAATTTTGAAACATGCCATGCCAAACCCAAACTGAAGTTGAGTTCACAACACTGTGCCCTTCGCACGGCAAAAATAATGAACAGCAAATCCCACTTTTACCTTCTTCTGATTGTCGTCGTCGTTGTGTTTCGGTTCGGCAACAAAAGCCCCAACAACAAACTGCAGCGGCAGCAGCAAATTTTTCCAACACCGCCAACTGAAACTAAGTACGAAAAAATACAGAGATTGTGTGTCCGTCCGTCCGTCCGTCCATCCAATGCACGTATGTACGTGTGTATGTTGGAGTTGTTGGTACATAAAACATGAAACATAAAACATGTTGCTGCTGCTGATAACACTTCAGGATAATATTGACAATTCCAGGAATTTTCAGACTCATCTGGTTTTTGTTATTCCTCCTTGTGCTTCTTCTTCTGCTTCTCATCCTCTCACTCTCTTTGCTCAGCACACTCGGCTATATAGAAAACAGAAAACACGTTTACGCATTAAATGGCATTTGTGTGCACACACACACACGCTCGCACTCATGCTCACACATTCAGGACAACTAAAGCCGTAAGAAAATACCAACCAACCGACCCTTACTTTCCTACACCCATGGAATTTGTTTAAACAAAAAAGGAGCAAAATAGCAGCAACAACAACAACACGGACCAAGGAGAACAACTGAAAAAAGAAGGAAAACGAAAACGTACAAATCGAGGACATGCAGATAACGAAAAGGTCTCGCACTCACACACACACACATAAATATGACACCGATGCAGGGCCATTCATGCAGCCAGAAGGACATAGTCACACTCTCGCACACACACACACCCACAGATTATCTCGGCAAACTGGCACAAAGGATATGCTTGTTTATTTGTTTGGCCACATAACCATAGCAACTCAGTTCGCTAATGAGTGAGTTGTTCTCTCCTTCTCTCTCTTGCTCTCTGTTATGTACTTGGCTGGCATTGAGTGTTTTCCTTTCAGCTCAACTTCGTATTGCGTTGTACTCCACACCGTGCACTCTTTTGCCTGAACGAGTGACACTTTGATTTTTCCCTTCATCCTTTCGCTAGTCCTTTGGCCATGTATTGGGTTGGCTCTTATGTACTGTCTCTATGTAGTATATATGTAAATGTGTACATTCGACATTCGTAGATTGTGTTTAATAAATGATTGCTTGCTTTTGTGCTCACATCACAAAGGTTACATTTGAGTGGCCACGAACAAAAGATGTCTGGAGCAAAGCAAAACGGCACAACTTCTGCCATTCAGTGGGAAGTCGTCTGTTATCAACGCCACGGCATGGCAATGCAATTTCTCTAATGGAAGGAAGATTAATGTCGGAAGCGAATATTTCGTCAGTTTCAGTAAAGCGTGAAGACGACTGCCTCATTGTTTTTCATTCTAGATGAACTGACAGAGCGCAGAGCCTATGCATAATGAAGGAATGAATGATTCAAATGAATTCCAGATCAAATATTCGATAGGATTCGTTGTAAGAAGAACGTTGATCAATGGTCTTCGAATGCAAATGCCGATAAAAAAATTACATTTCCCTTGCCTATGAATCGTTTAATTGAGACAAATGATGTGAATGCATTAAAATGACGGACGAATATTATCTTGAAATTGATGTTGAGAATTTTTAGAAAAAAAAGAAAAATCTGAAGATCATAACAAATTTGTTCGGCTCCAGGTTAAGAGCGCAACAATTTTCACTTCCAGTCCGAAAGCTCCCAATGCACACATAATACAGGGTCCGCCTCGGGCATCCCATAAATAATAGTCCAAAGGTTAAATAGTTAAAAAAAAAAAAACGTTAGATGGCGGACCCTTTATAATGAGTTTGTAAAATTGTTGATTTAATCCAATTAAAAATATAATTGAATGCATTGAAATAATTAATATATTTATTGAGCATATATACTGGCTCAAATGAACTAATGTTTAAATAATTCATTTTGGGGTGATTCCAAAATAAATCGACACAAACAAAGTTTGGCATTATTCAGTGTATTTTGTATTTTATGATTCATCAAAATTTGAATTTACAGTGTTTCCAGAAATAGGGTAGATTTTTTTTTTTAAATTTTTTAAATTAGAATCAGTTATAAAAAGTACTGATTATTTTTTCAAATTTCCGGTTTTATTGGAAAGGTGGAACCTTTTCATTTAATAATGGAACACAATATCATTCATATGACTAACAGCACTGGTTTGGTAGTACCTCCTCCGATCAACCCAATTTTTTCAATACATGGCCCAATGATGCCGCCCGCCCAAAATCCTCACCAAACAGTGACTCGTTGCATTGATACATTGGTTTCTTAATAGTCACCTTTTTCTGAACTCCATATACGGCAATTTTGCTTATTGGCAAAGCCACCGAGATGAAAATGAACTTCATCTGAAAACACGAGAATTTTCCACGTAGTTTTCTTACAGTTTGCGTTATAGACTCACTATTGTGGAAGTAAGTTTTAAGCGTCCCATTTTGGAAATATCAAACATAAACCTGAAAATTAAAATCAATGTTATTCTACAGGATGGCTGATGCATATTTCAACATTAAGAAATTCAAATAACTCTTTATTTTCAGTGTATGGAATTCATTTTTCTTTTATTCATGTTAAAGCTCATTCGTTAAAAATAGCTTAATTAGTTTTAAAAATAATGGATTTTAAATGCCTCCCTGCTCGTTGATACATGTCCGGCATCTTACCAATAAGTTGTTCCTTAGTGCTTGAAGAGTTGAGACAGGAATAGCCGCAATTGATTCTGGAATGGACTGCCTGCTTGCAATAACCCACAAGAAAAATCCCGGTGCAGTAAGCTCAGGCGACCTGGGGGCCAACGGAATGTGGAGTTTCTGGATATCTGCTTGTTGGGAATTTTTCGTCGCAATTCTGTCATAACAGGTCGGGCTATGTGAGGAGTTACACCAATCGGCAAGTCTGCTGCGTTCAGTTTGTTGGTACTTTTGAATTTTATATGGGAATAAGCCCAAATCATTGTGCATAGCTGACTGTAATGACTGTCTGCTTATACCCATTTGTCGAAACTCTTGGATTGTTTTGTATGGCAGCAGCTACATAAGCGATTGTTTCCTCCGTCCGAACTAAAGGGTTTCGGAGGTAAGGCCTTCTTCGCAAAATTGTTAAAAAGTCTCATTATGGTCATTGGCTCGGAGGATTTCCCGCGGGAAAATTCCCGGGAATTCGCACATTTTCCATTTCCCGTATCCCGGGAAATTCGTACGGGAATTCAGTAGAAAATTTTACATATTTTTTCCATCATTTCCACAATAAAATTAAAAATGTTGTATAAAAATGTAGATCACTGACAAGCTTTTAATCAGGTATGTCAAATATTGCAGTTGGATGACCAAATAATTTTAAGCTGCGTTCGGATGTAACTCAAAATCCACTTTTTCGGATTTTTCCTGTCAAGCTCCATATGAAAAAAAAAAATAAAACCCGTGAAAAATAGATTTTGGGCGTGTATCCGAAAGCCAAAAATAAAGAATTTAAAGTTTTCGAAGCGACAGGACAAAGCACAACATTTCATTTAATGCTCTACTCACTATTAATGTGAACGATCGCTCTCCGCCGCGTCCTCATTTTCCAATAAAATAACAAATATCTGATCTTTAATTAATTTTGAAACTTGAAAAGATAATATGAATTCTGTAACAGGTTCGTTGTGAAATATATATTTATTTTACTTTAATAAAATGTAAATGTTTCATTGGAAAAATAAGCTTAACTCATGGTAAACAGTATGTTGACGATTTCCCGTGCTGTCCCGGGATCCCGGGAAATTGAAAAAATAATTCCCGTTTCCCGGGAAATAAAAAGTACGGGAAAATGCAAACCATAATCCCAATCTCACGATGATCCAATCCTGAAATGTTGACAGGTTTTATAGAAAATTGTGGACTATTTTTCTGACAAATTTTACTATATAAAAATCGCAGCGACGAGGAGTACAAACGGAGGACATCGGGTTCGCGAATGTGTCGAAATTTCGATTTAACTTACTTCACATGACCTGTAAAAATTGATATTTGGCGTCAAGTCGCCCGACTTTTTGTGATTTCTCCAATGACATAGGATCAAAATGCCATTTCGTAACACTTCTGTTATTTCGTCGTAGAAAAAGCATTACTCTCCAATGATAAAATATTTGTTAGAACAATAACCAACACCAATAATATGAAAGAAGAGATAATAAAGTTTAGTGCAAGATTTCGATTTGCTTACATTGGCCGTTCTAGTGTCTGATATCCTGTAACATGTAGACATTTATGTCACATCACATAACGTCAGGTCAGTTCACATTATAGGTTGAACAAATATGATTTAGTTCTTAAAACTCAACTGGAGAGAGATTCTGCCTTAATTTCCGAATTTGCAAGACTGAATAGCCTTCTTTTAAACTCGGAAAAGACCAAATTATTACGATTTCGTCCTCATTCGCGAACAATGAATAATGATTTTTCCATATTGGTTGATGGACGGGTAATTAAGGAAGTGCATGAGATCAAATACTTAGGAATTCATTTGAAAAGTAATTTATCATGGTATTTGGTCACAAAGATTGCCTCAGCCTCTAGATTGCTTTTCAAATTAAGTCGAAAATTGGATACTAAGAACAAGCTGCTAATATATCAAGCTCTGATTCATAGTCATCTTGAGTAGTTAGTTGTGGCATATGGATATAAAAAAAATAATGACATGAAATCACTACAATCTGCACAGAATAATGCGTCTTTAATTTGAATATTAGACATAACACAGTATCTTTGTATAAGGATTATTGCAAAACTATTCTACCTATTTATGGTTTATATGAAAAACAACTTTTATATTACGTATTCAAGTCAACTCACAATATTGGATATAGATCCGTAACGTTGAACTTTAACTCCAATAGATTCAATGCGAGAAATTCCTCAAACCTAAGAATTGCAAGATGTAGACTGGAGACAACCAGACAGAGAATGGAGTATGCAGTCTGTTTGCATTTTAATAATTTGCCAGAAGATTTGAGAGATAGCAATACGTTATCAATATTTAAGAAAAAATTGAAAGAGTATCTTTTACAAAACGTTGAAGTGCTTCTTAATTATTGAATTATTTAAACTCACAATGTTATTATGAGTTGTAACTAATTATTCATTATTACAAACAATTATAACTTATATTTCGATCTAATACGATATTTAGAGTTACCTTAGTTTTTTGTTTTTATTTACCAGCTCGACTCTCAAAACCATTAATGGCGCGAGGCAACATGTAATTGGATAAATTGAATTTCGTTAAATAAAAATAATATATATAAAAAAAAGTAAAAAATGGTTTTATTAACTCGCCAAATTGTAAAACGAACTGAAAATACTTCAAATCATTTAAAAAAGTTTTATCAAAAAAAAATTGGCGAAATTCGCACTGACGACTTTTATTCTTGTCAAATCACGTTCAATTGTTTTACCCTTTTTATTAATTACAGAGCTTCTTACGTTGTGCACAAATATATACAGAAGTAAAAAGGAATTTTAAATTTTGCCTTGTTTTTCACCCCCTTGAAACGTACGACTGTTACGTATGTGACCAGAGAAATGCCCTTATGCAAATCCATGTGCGCTGTATCACTCGGTGGGATTTCTTTTACTGATATTCGGAAGGTGGGTTGTGCTTCTCATACGTTTGTGAGAATCATTTACTTAAAGAGTCCGGAAAGTCGCTGCGAAGCCACGGCCCAGAAATCATGAAATAATTAAATCACCATGTCATTTGTAAATAAATTTGGATTCTATAAAATATAGATGCAAAATGGGCTTGAGCCAAATCAAATCAAATATTGATTACAGACCGAAATAAAACAAGTTTAGTTTTCGATTGTCAGCCGTAAAAGTGAATAACTTTTATTTTTAAAAAATAGTTTTGGCCGCTGATTGAACAATATTTTTATGTGGAAAAACTGCGAAAGAAACAAGTAAAATTTGATTAATATGAATATTATGACACAATGGCCCGCCGAAAACAACTGGCGGAACTTGGTTTACAGTCGTGGTTGATGAACTCCGTTCAGACCGAAAAAAGCTACAACCCCATGAATGATCCATGATATTCGTAACTTCATTTTAGCTGATTTCGTAATCCTCGCAAAAGATTGATAATATCATCATATTGAATGAATAATGAGATACAAAAGCAATCGGCAAGATGGGTGTCGCCTTTGCCGAAATTGGATGAACTACGCGACGAAGTGCTTCGGCATCCACCATATTCCCAGATCTAGCCGAATGTGACTACTTCCTGTCCGATACTTTAAACCTTAATGGTCCATGCTGATGTTCTTATTATTATGCCCACTTATTTCAGATTTATTCGTGTTTGTTACATCACTCCATAGAGGTAATAAATGGCAAAAAGTCAATATTTTTATAAAAAAGTTCAAATGGAAAATATCTATTTTATCGACAGTTGATAAGATATTTGAAAGGATTTTGGCTGATAAACTTGCTTTATATATGGAGGAAAACAAACTGCTTTATGACTTCCAGTTTGGATTTAGGAGAGGTTGTGGTACAAATGATGCTGTATTAAATATAATTATAGGTCTTGATGATGGATTAAGTGAAGTTGCTGGAATATTTTTCGATTTCACAAAGGCATTCGATCTCGTGGACCATGATATCATGATTCCAAAAATGCATTTTTATGGGATTCAGGCAAATGAACTTTTGTTATTTAGGAATGATTTATCATTCAGGAAACAGTACATTCACATCAACAATGTAAGAAGTTCTATAGGCTCGGTGGAGTACCGCAGGGGAGTGGATTGGGTCCATTATTGTTTTCCATTTATTTGAATGATCTGAAAAACAGACTTTTTATGTTTGCAGACGATGTCTGTTTGGTTTTATCCGTACAAGTTTGACTTGGAGCTGAAAACGCAAATGGAGCGAGATGCAGCATTACTCTTGGAATTTGCACGATTGAATCGTTTACTGCTTAATCCGAATAAGACAAAACTGATTCGTTTCAGGCCGCATTCCTCAAGTCTTAATAATGATTTTGTCTGTGAAACGCATTCAGTTAAATATCTGAGAATCACATTACAAAGTAACTTATGCTGGGATAGACACATTAATGATTTAAAAACGAAGATTGCACCCGCAATTGGTATTTTATATAAATTAAAAAATAAATTGAATTTGAAGTCAAAACTAATGATATTTCAATCTTTAATACAATCACATTTAAGTTATTTGGCAATTGTCTTTGCTCACAATGAAAGTAGTAGCTCTATGAAATCTCTTCAATGTATGCAAAATAAAGCTCTTAAAGTCATATACAATTTACCACTAACTTATTCGACGATTTCATCGTATAAAGATATTGTGAAAACAATAGTGCTGTTTATCTTTAAGCCGGGGTAACAAGCTGCAATAACAAAAACTTTAATAAAAATTTAATTTTTCGTTCAAAATAAAAAAAAATATTTTTTCACATTGTCGCCAACTAAAATATAAATGTATGTATCAAAAGAAATTTTCAAAAAAATATTTTGTGTCGACTTTATTGGACTTAGCCTCGATATCCATCATTTTGACTTACACTGGATAATTATCCAGGCTAAGTCAAACATTTTTAACACAAAATTATTTTTTCAAAATTTGTTTTCACACACACATTGATATTGCTTTTGGCGACAATTTTAAAAAATAATTTTTTATTTTGAGTAAAATTTTAACATTTTAATTAGATTTTTGTTATCGCAGCTTAGTTATCCAGTCTTAAAGAAAAATAGCCATATTATTGCCAATTTATGGATTACATGAGTATCAGGTGTTAATGTTTGTCTTTAAGTGTATTAACACATCATAACATTTTCTCAAAATCAAACTTATTTTAATACTAGGAATGGAACGAATTTTCGAATTCCAAGATGTAGATTGGAGAAAACCAAGCAACGTATGCATTACGTTGGTTGTCTTAAATATAACGATTTGCCGTTAGACCTAAAATCCCTTCGGACAATTTCAATGTTTAAAACCTCTTGTAAAAAATATTTGTGCGAATCTTTTGAAACTCTTCAGATATAATTACAGTTAAATATTACAGATATACGTATATTTTAAGTTACGGAATGTATTCATTTAATTTTTTTTATTTAAATGTTAATTTCTGAACTTATTTGTGTTTCATGAATTTAATATGTTGCCTGCTTGCCTCAATAATGTCCTTTGGGCGCTGAGGCCAGAACTGAAGTGTACAAAAACTAATGAATACAAATAAACTTTATTAAAAAAGATAAAGATAACACAATTTCATATTTTAAAAAAAAAGTATAAAGAGATTACCTTCTGTTACTGTAACATCCGTTCTTCTCTAGATGAACGAATCATTATAAAATTGGCCTTTTAGGCCACAGACACTCAGGATTAGGGAGTATATATTTAAAACCAAGAACTCGTGTGATATTTCACAAAAAGGGAATACAATAACTAGCTTATGAAACATTTGTAATTCAGATCCACTTCCATCACCAGCTTCGAATATGAATAAATAAAACGTATAATTTCATTTCGAGTTGGAATTTCTGTTTTGCACTGTGCAAATCGACTTCTCAATATAAAAATAGCCTGTGAGTACTTCCATGGGAAACCGATAAATAATTTCATGTTTGGTCTGCGATTTCGATGAAAATGTGCACGTAGGTTCAGTTTGAGGTTATAAGCAAGATTTAAGGAAAAAATTGTTTTAAATTCAAAATCGTGAAAATTATGTCATTTTTAAAATGTCAATGCATTTTTTAAAGATCGCATATCTTTGGTTGTAGTTAAGAAAATCGGAAAATTCCTGTCATAGGCTTCCTAAAATCATTTTTTATTTTTTTTAATTTAAAAACCAAAAATATTTTTTAATTTTTAAGAAAAATATATCTCCGATTTTTTTAAATATTTTTTATGAAATCACAGACCTAACATGAAATTATTGATCGGTTTCCCATGGAAGTACTCCTATGTGCCTTAGAATCTCCATCATTGATTCCATGTCTGGTCAAATTCTAGTTCCACAAAGTAGGTCATTCGTGGAAAAAACCACAATAAAAAGTAATATTTAACGCAATATTATTCAAAAACTTAGGTTGACAAAATACGTTAAACATATTATCAAATTATATTATAATTATATCAAAACAGCCAAAAATTATGGCTTTTAATATATTGAGGGGACGAATTTTATTAATTTATGATAGAATCGAACTGAAGATAACTTGAATCGCATTTGAAGAGATGTACATCTGAATAGTATAATTATGTTTTCTGTAATTTTGTTTTCGTGATTGACGCCCCTAAAACTAAATAGTCCAATTTTATAGAAGTTAAATTTCGCCTTTCAATTCGAGTACCAAATTTTCCATTTCTTCGGCTGCAATGAAAAGCTGTCATCCTTTTTTCTGCTTTAATGACAAAGAAGTAGTAAATAAGGTCTACATGGAGAAACTACGTGTAAATACTGGAATTAAAATAATAATATTTACTAGAATCAAAAATTAATTAATTTTGAGTCCGTAAGTATGCTGCATGTTATTGCATTAGCATATTATACTGAAGCAACTCCTAAGTGTTGCACATATTAATGCAGGCCGAAAGAAAACTAATTAATTCAATTGATATTTAATTTCAATCAGTTAACATTTTAGTAGAATTACTACACCGATTTCTTTTCTGCTTGTTGACCTTTCTCTTGTGTAATTTTATTGGAAAATCAAAATCAATTCCCAATTCAATCGGGTTCTTTACGATTTAAATGGGTATCGATGAAATTTCGGTAGTCAATGCTCTGCGCGCATCAACAGCAATCTAACTACAGATCAGATCAGAGATCGATATCTGGCCAAAATTAAATACACTTAACAAAAAAGCCAAGTAGCCACAAATTGAAATGAAGATATTGTCTGGTCTGTTGGAGTTTAGCAACAAATAAATAATATTCTTTCCAAAAAAATAACATTTGAATAAAACAATAACCTAAAGCTTCGATTTTTGAACATCGAACTTCGATCTTCGAACATCGAACTTTAACATTTGATCCATTTGACCTCTGAACTTTGACCTTTGATCCCCTTGACCTTTAATACCTTTGACATTGACCTTCGAATTGCGAACATCGAACATCTAACTTAGAACATCGAACTTTGATCCCTTTGACATCTGATCCCTTTAATCATTTGACACCTTTTAATCTCTGATCCATTTAATCTCTTTGATCCACTTGATCCCTTTGGCCTTTGATATGTGACCTTTAATCATTTTCGCATTCGAACATCGAACTTTGATCCATTTGACCTCTGAAGTTTGACCTTTGATCCCCTTGACTTCTGAACTTTGAAATTTAATCTCCTTGGCATCTGATCCCTTTGACATCTGACCTTTAATCCTTTTGACATCTGACCGTTGACTCCTTTTGATACCTTTGACCTTTGATCTTTCACATTCGAACATTGAACATAGAACTTTGACTTAATCCACTTGACCTCTTTGACCTCTGACAGTGGATCCCTTTGATTGATTTATCATCATTCAGGCAATATTCGAAAGATATTTTTGAACTGGGACTATCGTTTAGCACATGATGTTATATAATTTGGCTCAGAACATTTGCTCTATCGCCCATTGTCGCAGCTGTATTGGGTTGTACGAAGAAAAGGATGTTGACCTACACAAGAGTAATACCTTTTTACTGCAAAAAAATTATTTCGGTATTAAAAATTGTATTTCGATTAAAATTGGAACTTTTTATAAAAATAATAAATCTAAATTCCATGACTTAATTTTTGGCTACAGTGGCCAATACTCCATATTACTACAGATTTATTTATTACATTTCATATATAAAATCTTTAGAAATGTTCTATGTCAGCCAAATAAGGAGAAAGTGTTTGGATTTGAATTGTTGGCTCTAGAGGTTGTGTGTCTTTACATTAATATGTCCACATGCCACAGTATGAATCGAACAAGCTTCCTCTCATAATTTAGTGTTTATGGACTGTCTTTTATATTCGTTTTTTTAATTTAATAAAACAAAATCCATATTCCGGACAATTCGAATGTCCTTCTTCAGTTTTCCCATCAAAGACATTTAATAATAAATGGGGACACATTAAAAGCGGTTTGTATTCCATTGAAACAGAGGTCATCTGTGTGGGGTATGCATCTAAGTTCATGAATACCCCTCCGGCAAAACTACTCGCATCACTATTCATTCATTTTGGAAGTTAGAAAAAGTTTCCTCTCCTACTTCCCCTCATACATGGGATGTCTGCAGATTCCTTTCAGTCGTTTTGTTGGACATTTGTTTGACAAATTGTCATGTCTGCTGGTCATGTTGATTTTTAATTAGTTTCTCATCAGGTTCTTGTGACACAAGGACAAATTCAAGAATGCTTTCATTTCAATTCTATTCTATTTTATATATTCTTTTATTTTATTCATAAAATATACATAAATGAGAAGGACATTTATTGTTCTTATGCTCGTATTTCGAATCATTCGATTCAAAAGGAAAGAAAATAACTCTTTGATGTCAGTCACACCGAAGCAACCAACAGGTCCAAAGGACGCAGGAGTGTGTGTGTGAGAGAGAGGACCAGAATGGTTGAGGACAATCGAACGGTCTTCTTTGAAAGTTGTGACAACGAACTGAACGATTGACATCGGTTGAGTCGAATCGTCAGAGCGCTACTTTAACAATTGGATAGGTCTCGGTTCATTGGAGAGTGTTGATAGCAATCTCAGATTCCTGAATATAATTTGAACCTCTTTGTTCATTTCGATTTCCTGCAGTCCTGACATTATGAATTATTTGAAGAACACATTTATTTACAAAGGACTAAATAAATACCTCCTCCTCTTTTTTAGTTTAAAATCGTTTTTGTTGCAAACAGAAGGACAAACGTAGTCTACCACAATTCCAGCTCAACATATCATATGTAGTGTTGGTGCAGTGGGTTTGGGTTGTTGGGTTGGAGACAATAACGCTTTGTTTATCTGCATCGTTCACACAATAAACCTTTCATAATCATTGCCACCCACTGTGCCCCATAGCACTCTAACGATATCTAGCTGATGGTAACAACAGTCTGGTTGTTGTTGTTGCTGCTGTTGATGTTGGCGATAAAAAAGGGCACAATGCGAGCATAATGGTATTACAAAGTGATGTGGCTCGAACTCGGACGTTCGTGCTCTGGCTATGCTGCAATTCCACTGCAAATCCCTTAATCACATTGAGAGATGTGAGAGAATGAAGGATATATCCACACATACGAATGTATGTGTGTGTGTATGTGCCAGTCATATGAACATTTTGTTTCCGTGTCTGGTGTGTTTTGGGGTTTTATTAGCTTCGCCACACCACCACCACCACCACCATTGCCATCGTCATCACAACAAGTCCATTCTTAAATTTTGTTTGCGATTCGATTGTAACTTTAACGTTAATGCCATTTTTATTGGACACTTGGGTGTGTGTGTGCGGCGGGATTGTATGAGTTTTTTTCAATTTGTATGTTTGGTTTGTATGTGTGTGGGGGGTGTTCAACCCGTCACAGTTTTTGCTTCATTTCATGCAGTTACTCTTGTTGTGTGCTGGGGGGTTAAATGACATAAAAAAGGACAAGGACATGAGCATAAGAGAATTAATAACAATTGTAGAAATCGGCTTATTCTGATATTGATTAATAATTTAATTGGATTGCGGAATAATATATATTTAAAGATAGTGTTCAGTAGGGAATTTTATACTGAAACTGGCAAATATTTTGTATTCAATTACGCTAGGCTACCAAAAGGAAACTGTTCAGTGGACATGGTAAACACTTCAGTAGGCAGAATGGATTTCATGTAACACAGCTATATGAGGCGCTTTCACTTGGCTTTCTTTCAAAACTATATCACGGCGATATCGATAATATAAGTGGTTGTCGCTTTTTTGTTTGGTCGACCTAAACGATGGTCATAAAGTGTAGCATATAAATGTTGCAAATTAGTATACCTCAGTTGATTTCGCTGGAGCAGCTATATTCATCGAGCTATTCCTTCGCTGTGTTTTCGTGCACAAATTATTTTTTAATCACTTCTTCTTTTTATTTTTAAACAAAACAGAATTTATTTGTTTTTTTTTTTTTTGCGTTCAAAAAATAATCAAATCGCATATCACCTAGAGGGGTGCATAGAGCACATCCTTTCCACAAATATACAGATAAAGGCCACCTGAGTGGCGTCAAGACCGTCAACATTATTGTCAATATAATATTTATATTTTACGAAGCAAGACTGCCGACGCGTCTCATTAATATTCGACATTAGCATTGGTGAAAGATCAAATACTCATTACTCTATGTCTAGTATTTAAACATAAAACTTTATTTTATTATATTTTTTATATATATTTCGTGCACAAATTATTTTCTAATCACTTCGCCTTTAGCAATTATTTTTAAACAAAACAGAATTTAATTTTTTATTTTTTAGGTTCAAAAAATAACCAAATCGCATATCGACTGGAGGGGTGCATAGAGCACACCCTTTCCACAAATATACAGATTTAGGGCACGATAAAGGCCACCTGAGGTACATATTATATCATCACCAACAGTGACTGTATTTCAAAGCCAAATACAGTTATAAAAGATATAATTGCCGACACGGTAAGTTTTCTGTCATAATAACAAACTATTTGTAGATTTGTTCTGGCATGTTTGTAGATTCGTTTTGTCAGTTTGCTAACAACGAAATAAGTAACGCGTTCACCAAACGTTTCCTTCCAGAAGTCGGTTGTTTAGCGCAGTCCTGTGGAAACTCATGTGTGGAGTCAATATTTCATTCAATTGGAAATAATATGGCTGCTTTTCTTTAAGACTGGATAACTAAGCTGCGATAACAAAAATCTAAATAAAATGTTAAAATTTTACTCAAAATAAAAAATTCTTTTTAAAATTGTCGCCAAAAGCAATGTCAATGTGTGCGTGAAAACAAATTTTGAAAAAATAATTTTGTGTTAAAAATTTTGGACTTAGCCTGGATAATTATCCAGTGTAAGTCAAAATGATGGTTATCGAGGATAAGTCCAATAAAGTCGACACAATTTTTTTTTTTTAAATTTCTTTTGATACATATATTTATATTGTAGTTGGCGACAATGTGAAAAAATATTTTTTTTTATTTTGACGAAAAATTAAATTTTATTAGATTTTTTGTTATCGCAGCTTGTTATCCCGGCATATTGGCTCTGTAGCGCTCGCCGTTGGCGGCGATGAAACGATGAATATCTCGTGGATTCCACTCCATTGAGCCAAGCATGAGTTCCCGACTAAACTTAAAGTATTGCTTATTGTAGGCGTTGTTGCCAAATATTTCGGCATTATCGCTGTGAGTTTCGAAATAACCTCATGTTTTTTTGTAAATATTATTTTCTTATTAAAATTCAAATTCTCTTCAAAGTACCATTAATGGTGATCTTCAGCTAATGTCCATATAGGGAGAATGCGGTCTCGATAGAAATTTCCTCTATTTGAATCACTTAAGTTTCTTCACTATTGTGGAACGCCATGTATTCTTCGGGTGACTTCTGCGTGTTGTCTGTTAGCGTTGCCTTAGCCATATTTATGAATTTTATAAAATGACCTTTTTCATTTGGGACAGAAAAAATGTAACGCATTGAAGGAGTGACTGAAGACCCCAAGTCTGTTTGGACCAAATCCGTTTCACAACTTTTTAAGTTGTTTGAGCCATGATTGTCCGTTCGTCCGTCTGGCTGGCTGATGTACACAATAAATCTCGAAAGGAGTTAAGGAATCAATTAAAACTTTGCACATGTTAATATTTTCCCAAAACTTAGTTTAAGTTCGAAGATGGGCTAAATTGCCACGCCCCTTATGGTACCTGCCACACAAAAAGCCCATATTCCAATGTTAAATTAAAACACATATAACTTCCACATGGATATTCGGAATAAGCTATATTTTGGTATTTGATAATGTTTTTATAATCGCTTTAAGTGTGTCAAATATGACGGGTTTTGCCACGCCTCTTCCAGTACCTCCCACACAAAACTACATAAAATTGAAGCTGTTATAACTTTTATATTGGTGAGCGGAATACTGTGAAATTTGATATTTAGCAATGCTTTTATAGTGATTTAATTCGCGTGGAATATGAACGATATTGCCACACCCCTTCTGGTACCTCCCACACTAAGTGGCATAATCTTCGGTTACAATAAAATCGACATAACATCCATACAGGTAGTCAGAATCATTTGAAATTTGATATTTGAAAATGTTTTTATAATCACTTTAAACATAAAAAATATTTACGCTTTAACCACGCCCCTTCTAGTACCTCCCACACAATTGTTTCTATCCTAAGTAAAATTAAATGCCTTGTCACTCACATACCGGTGTTGTTAAATTTTTAACAAATATGGAAGCTGGGTCCAATTGGCACAAACTTCTGGTACCTCCCACAAACGTACTCCGGCGCTAAGCAAAATTGAAGTCCTTCTATACACATGTTCCCTGAGAGTGAGGGTATATATAAGTCGGTTAAGCCGACTGACGTTTTCTTACTTGTTTTATTCTATAGCTGTTTCGGCAAACATTTTTCTGCTGCTGTGAACAAAGCAACGAATTGAGTTATAGAAAAAATTACGTAGCCAATTGGCTGGGCAATTTCGAGAAATGACACGTTCACCAAAAGGTATTTTTGGAAGTATCGATGACTCGTGGATTCTCATGCGGAATGTTGGTCTTTGTAGGGGGAATGAGACTCTAGTTATAATTAATCATAAGTATAGGATGAAAGTCAGACGAATTCGTCAAGACCGTCAAAATTATTGTTAATATAATTTTTATATTTTACGAAGCAAGACTGCCGACGCGTCAAATTATATTTTTATTCTGATTACAAAAAATAAAAAACATTTCTTTTTTTACATCAAAAATCACAGCGTCATTAATAGTGCTGCTTTTCTAACAAGCTGCGATAACAAAAACTTTAATAAAAATTTAATTTTTCGTTCAAAATAAAAAATTAGTTTTTCACATTGTCGCCAACTACAATATAAATATATGTATCAAAAGAAATTTTCAAAAAAATATTTTGTGTCGACTTTATTGGACTTAGCCCGATATCCATCATTTTGACTTACACTGGATAATTATCCAGGCTAAGTCAAACATTTTTAACACAAAATTATTTTTTCAAAATTTGTTTTCACGCACACATTGATATTGCTTTTGGCGACAATTTTAAAAGAGAATTTTTTTATTTTGAGTGAAATTTTAACATTTTATTTAGATTTTTGTTATCGCAGCTTAGTTATCCAGTCTTAAAGAACAGCCATAATATTCTGTTTTTCCTTAAAAAAGGACAATTAATAGGACAAAAACATCATTTTGTGAAATTTAGTATTTATACGTTTTGACATATTTTCCACGGTTTTTATGGTACAGGAAATTCGTATCTTATCCCATTCTTCATGATATGGGATTTTCCGTTCGGATGTGGAGGTTATTGAGTGGCGGCGAATACAGCGGTCCAATTCATCCTACACTGTCTGTTGAACAGTTATAAAGCAGCTACTCCTGGATTAAACGTGATTTATGTTTCGGATCATTGCCTTGAAATTTTCTCTTCACACCCTCACATAAGCTTCTTAATTTATAATTCCGTCAAAAAAATACAATTTTTTCGAGTCTATTTGTCCCAAGACTAAGCCAAGGCGTGGCCATTATCAAACTTAATATTCGGTGTCTGATTTTGTAGTCCCAACGGTATGGAGAAAATCAAATGGGCATCTCCCAGTGGCCCGGACGCGACATTCGCACTCCTTAAACTACGCCAACAACAAGAATGAAACCGGCGTTAAGTTCGGCCGGTCCGAATCTTATATGCCCTCCACCTCGGAGTGCATTTCACAGTATTACCGACAGATTAGAAGCTGTCGACTTTACATAGAAATGCAGAAGCATATTAGGAAATTTGTAATGCTTCATTATTATAACATTCAGAGTCCTCTACTATATATTATACAGCCATTAGGCTGTAACTGGAAACCATTTTGATAGGAAAAGTTCTAATATTGAAGATCCAATATGAATATAATGATTCCAGCCGCTTGATTGGTGACAAATTCGATCCCATTTAGATCATGAAGACACTAACATCGAAAGATCTCTTTATATTTCGCGTTTACGCACTCAATGAAATGTGCACACCGAATTGCATTATTATAGCTGCAGCCGTTGGTTGGCACCATTTTTATACCCATTTTCCGCATAAAAGTAAAAATTTCAAAAAAATCCTTTTTGTCAGATTAATGTATACACCGAATTTCATGATTTTAACGTCAGCGGTTTGGTTGGTACTAATTTTTTTCCCTCAATTGTATCTCTTAAAAGTGCGAATTTTATTTTTCTCTATTTTACTCCAAATTTCATGTTTGTAACTGTTGTCGTATCATTGGTACCATTTTTATCCCATTTCACCCGCTAAAACTTTTATTTACTTTTTGGTGATTTAACGCTACAAACAAAATCAAGTGCATATAAAGCAGAAATTAAAAAAAAAATGCTTAAATAGTCGACATATTAGGGGGTATTTTCAGTCCTTCGCCCACTTTCAATCCCAGCCGATCTGCAACCATAAGACACATTTAGGGAAAATTTGAACCTCGTTCGGCGCTGGCGTGCTTTCATCAGACAGACGTCTTAGAATTTTACCACGACCTAGAATATATATTCTTTATGGAGTCTCCGATGAATATTTCAAGGTATTACATACGGAATGACAAAGTGAATATAATACCACCATTCTTAGGTGGAGGGCATAAAAAGGATTTTTTATTATGCGGTAATTATAAAGCTTTGGATAATATTAAAAATTGGAGAAGTTACAAAATGGCAGGAGGTCAAATGTGAATGTGTGATTTCTAAGCGCTATATCTTCGGAAATAAGTTGAATTTCGTTCTGTGGAGATTTTTAGATGATAGGATTAGAATTTTTAGAGAAAACAAAAAATCGAAAAATTTCAGGGTGGTGTAACTCCTTAATACAGTGAAACCTCTCAACAGCTTATGGGAGGTAAAATAAAAATATATTTTATTTCCGTGTCCACGTAAGAAAGTGTCTGCCGGCTTCATGGAGATTCATTATAATGAAAATTTTAAAATAAAACATGAATTTTTAAAATGTGGGACTTCTACTTGTGCCGTAAATTATAGTAATTTCGACGAAAATTTGAATTTTAGTAAAAATTAAAAATATGAAAGAAAATGAGAAATTATGCTTCAAATTATGCGCAAAAAATAATGTTTAGGTCCCTTGACACATTTTTTTTTAATTTTACAGCAAAACAGGAAAATTTGCTTGTGGCTTGTGACACACACCAAATTGCAGCATTTTAAGAATTTTTAACGGACTTTCATTGTTTTGGAATATGCTTTAATTCAGACGTCAATGGTATTGAATGATTTGAAGCGTTGAATATTGTGAAAAGTATAATTTTATTGTGAATTTCAAAATTCGTGGCCTGATTATTCGAAGTATGGATACATTGTAAATTGTTGAATAAATAAATCCCAACGCCACGAAAAATTCTTGACACCTTTCTGCAGAACATAAACTATGTTTTTGTTGTTCTTCTCCAATGAAAGAAAGAATTTATTTTTTTGGTCAAATTAAAATAATTAGACCGAATTTTTTGATAACGTCAACAGTTCCATTCAAATGTGATGACGGCAAAGAAACGAGCCGACAAACATCGGACAGAGCCTCGAAACATTTTCATTTCGAATTTACATTTTTGTTTAAATTAAATTGGCGCAAAAAGAAAGAAAAACAAGCAACAATTTTGCATTTAAATTTGCAGCAACATTTTAAAATTCTGGCCCACGCACCGAAACGTTTACTCGCCGTCGTTGTCGTCGTCGCGTCGTTGGCGTGCATTTGTTCCCGTTTCCGTACTTGCATGATGTTCGTTCGCGTTTGTGTTTGAGTCTGTGTGTGTGTGTGCTTTTGCCACAAATAAAATAAAAGTAAAACAACAACAATAACAACGAAATAAACAAACTAAGTTGACGTAGTTTGTTGCTCTGCTCGGCTATGCTCGTCTACAGAAAATAACCACAGCAACGCTAAACTAAAATCGGAATTTTAATATGAAAATCAAAACAAAATCGCGCTCTTTCTCGCACTCCCGTCCGCTCGTTTGGTTGGCTCGTCCGTCGCCCATCCATTCACTATTCCCACTGCACTGTGTAGGGCAGGGCAGGTCGATTGTGAAATCGGGCAAAATTCGCTCCACCGAAATGTTTCTTGTTTGCGCGGCAGCATACAACCTCCCCCCCACCCTTCAGTAGTGCTCCACCCAGCCAAGGGAAAATGAGCAGCATTTAGTTTAGCTCGGCGGGTACTTGTTGCAATGGATAATGAATGCCTCCGCGGCACGAATATTCGTCAGTTCAGTCTCCCCGAAGTGTTGAAGTGGAGGCTTTTTGCTGTGGTCCGAACTCGTGCGTTATTTTGTGGCTCCAAAGCAGAAGTAGCAGCAGCAGCACTATTTTCCCAATGACGACGAACCGCGCTCGTTTGTAATCAGAGAACCGGAGCAAAAACAAGAACGACTGTTTTTTTTACAGTTACCGCCACTGCTACTGCCGTGGAGACTCGCTTAGAGGCAAAAGGGGCAAACGACCAGACAACATTGAACTCAGCAAAACAGCCCAATTGGAACTGCAGGTCTTTGGAAAATTTCAAAGTTTTCCATTCGACTTCGCTGAGGAAAATGTTCAGATTTCCCTTTGCAATTTGGCAAGTGGGACGATTTGGTGGTTTGTTTTTATGTATTTACCCTACTACAGCGTTTCTCTTGGTTGTTGTCACGAGGTCCGTCTGATAAGTTTGGTAAGCAGCTAAGTGGCGGCATAGAGAGTTATCAATATGAAGTGTTATGGGATAATACTTCGGAAAGTTTTTCAAAAAAGAAAAAAAACACATAAAATTCAGAAAAATGCATGAAATCTTTATTTGAAAAAGATAGTACTGTCCATATAATTTAATGTTGGAAGATTATTTCATGCAAATGTTGGCCTTGACTGCGCCTCAAATGGTCCATTGCTGCGAACGGCGACGAATCGATAATTGAGGGTCATCATTAACACTGGCGATGCAGCTGCGATATTTTCTTCAGTTCGCACTCTACGTAAGCGTGTTGGTGGTTTAATGTCCAACAATATAAATTTGGTGCAAAATTTAGTCACAATAGCCCGAATAGCCGCTTCAGTGGTTCGATTTAACTGCCCATAAAAAGGAAGCGCGCGATGAACTTTCTTAACAGAACACGCATTTTGATAATAAAATGCAATAATTTGCAAGCGTTGTTCGTTTGTAAGACGATTCATGGTTAAAAGCAAATAGCTAAAAAATTACCCTTTAAAAATAAAAAAATAAAAATTAAAAAAAAATCTACAAAAAGCGTTAACTTCTAAAATTATGCATGGATACATTGGTAGCTATATTGAATAAGAATTGAATCAGAATTATATGAAACA
Organism: Polietes domitor; assembly: GCA_947397865.1. Taxonomy (NCBI): domain Eukaryota; kingdom Metazoa; phylum Arthropoda; class Insecta; order Diptera; family Muscidae; genus Polietes; species Polietes domitor. The sequence goes on along the minus strand of OX377622.1, from coordinate 3,559,986 downwards.
AGTAAAAACGGTGTTAAGTTCGGCCGGGCCGTACTTTATGCACCCCCCACCATGGACTGCATTCCACACAGGCTGTCGATTTTCGTAGAAGTGCAGTAACATTACAGGAAAATATAGATGCAAAATGGTCCTGAGCCAGGACAATATCCCAGTTCAAATCAAAAATTACATTAAAATGTTAAATTTTTGTAATATGGCCAAACCAAAACAAATAAAAATATTGAAAAAGTAAGGGAGCAATCTTTGCAAAAGCGTGAATACCCTAAATATTGGGCGACAGTGGGTGCATATTCAGCTACAGCAGTTTCATTGGTTTCATTTTGAAAATCCATTATCCCTCACGTAAACATAGCCTAACTTCATGATTCTTCTATTTGGAAAAAACCTTTTTATTTTGCGAGTCTATGCAATCGGAGGAATGTATCCACAGAATTGCATGATTCTAGTTGTGGTCCTGTGGTTGCCATTTTTTCCTTTTTCCCATTGTACCCCCTTAAAAGTACGAATTCCGAAAATCTCTTTGTTTCATATTAGAGGCTGTAGCCGTTTAGTTGGTACCATTTTTATCCCTCTGTTCCCATTGTATCACTTGAGATTTGGTAAAACTTTTTTTATTTTCCTGTCTACGCGGCCAGAGTAATGTATACTCCGAATTTCATGACTTTAGCTGCGGTCATTTGTTTGGTACTATTTTTATCCCCTTTTTTCATGTTAACCCCAAAAAGTACGAATTTCGAAAAATCCGTTTATTTTTTTAGTGTCTACGCAATCAGAGGAATGTATCCACCGAATTTCATTATTCTAGGTGAAGCCGTTTGGTTGGTACCATTTTTATCCCTCTATTCCCATTTTACCCCTTAAAAGTACGAATTTGGAAAAATCTTTTTATTTTGCGAGTCTATGTAGACAAATGAATGTCTGCACCGAATTTCATGATTCTAGCTGCGGCCCTTTGATTGTCATTGCTAGTCCCTTTTTCCCATTTTACCCCCTTAAAAGTACGAATTTGTATCCCTCTGTTCCCAATGTATCAGTTGGAAGTACGAATTGGGTAAAACCTTTTTTTATTTTGCTGTCTACGCGGCCAGAAGAATGTATACACCGAATTTCATGACTTTAGCTGCGGCCATTTGGTTGGTACAATTTGTATCCTCCCTTTCCATTTTCCCCCTTAAAGTACGCATTTCGAAAAAAATCCCTTCTATTTTACGTATCTACCATTTTGATCCCTTTTGCCCTATTTCACCCCCACAAATAAGAATCACTTTATGGTGCACGTTTCTGCTATAAGAGGAATGCGCATACCCAAGTAAATATAAGCAGACATATTGGAAAAATATACTGAAATACTAATAAAAATAAATATTAGGTGTGTTCTCAGTTCTTGTGAGGGAAAAATGTTTCTCTTTGGGCCGATTTCGGCCAGTTGCAATCCCATCCAATCTACGACTATAAGACGCATTTATGGAAAATTTGGACCTCGTAGCTCCTTTCGTTTTGATGCAAGTCGAGAGGCGCGGATTATGATTTTATTTTAGATACATGGTTGTGCTATACGATTTAAAAAATAAAAATCAACCCGCCCTCATATATATACTTTATAGGGTCCCTTTTTGTCTGCCTTTCTCCTCAAAAGTACAAATTTTGAAAATCAAATTTATATTGTCCGCCTACATAGTCAGACGAATTCTATTTGGTTTGCAATAGTTAGGTTTGTACTATTTTTATCCCTTTATTTTATTTAATGTACACCCCACTTTTATGTTTCTAGGTACTGTCAGTTGGTTTAGACGAAAGTGTCTTTTTACCCCATAATATTAAAAATTATAAAATTAAAATTTAAATTTAGTTTGGGACCAACACCGTGTCCAGAAAACGCAGTATACACCATCAGATTTTCGCCAACAAGCTTTACCGTCTCAAATTTGCACTTTGGGTCGTGCTGCATGTTTGGAGGGCACAATTCGTATTGTTTCCTATTAGATCCGAAAAATCTTGGATTTTTCTAAATGCTCCTGAGCAAATGTAATTTGACACTGTAAGTCATATTTTGATACGTCTGGCTTATGTTGAACAATGCATCCAAGTAAATTTTTTTCATTGGTTCTTCTTCTTATGGTTCTTGAGGAAATGCTAATGTCAAATTTTGCCAAAAGGTCTCTCTGAATCACAGCTGAGCTTTCAAATTGATCTGCTACACAGGTTCCATAAATTAAAAAATCCGATTTATTGGTTGTTTTTCTCGGCGTAGGACATTGTGCGACATTTTTGAAGCTCCCATAAGTGCCAATATGGCTTAGTATATTGCACACAATCTGTCTGGATCAATTTATAATGTTTGCAATATCCCCAGCGGTACTTCCACTGTCATTCACTTGCATAATATCCTGACGCTGCACCACAATGCACTATTTTCCTTTAGCAATGTCTAATTATAAATTTTGTTAAATAATAACTTCCGTTTGAGTAAAAATTACAGAAACATACCAAAAGTAACAGAAAATAACAACTTTTATCAAATGTGCTAAATTTGTGTCCAGCCCAGAGAAAAAGGCACAAAATAATACGAAAAAATATGGGGCTTACTGATCCACCATAATCAACGCTAAAAAACAAATATTTGGCGAAGAGTTTATTATTAGAAAATTATTTGCTATTATAAACAACACTTGTGAAGTGTGCTAAACTCGTGGCCACCACTGTATATAAATTATGTGGTTGGGACGATCATGTTCCCTCATTAGAAATTTAAGTGATCTTGATCCCTCATAACATACAAAATTCATTTTTTATAGGACACCCCAATGTACGTACATACATGTAATCTAAGGTGTTTACAACGGCAGAGCTACAATAATAATCTCACCATAATTATTACACTACACCTCGTTGTGTCGATTTTTTGCGATTCGTTTCTCTTTTGGTATTGCCGTTGTTGTTGTTTCTTTTATCTATGATGAACGATGTACGATGTACGAATAGTTGTTTTGCCAGTGGTTAGATTTCATACAGTTTTCGTAATAAAAAACACACACACACACACCCATACATCCATACACACACTCATTCATTGGCTCACACAGACATTACAGAGTGGCACACACTTGCACACGCACACACACGAGAGAGTTCGCACTGAACCCAACAGAGAAAACGAAGCAAAAAGAAACATGAACGACGGTTTGGGTTGCAGTGGAGCCAAGCCGAGCCAAGCCAGAGTAGAGAGTGCCTGTGTTGGGATGTATGGACGTGTGGCTGTGCGATTGTGTGTGCCCCCGTCTCAACAACCTTCCATTGCCTTCATTTTTTGTATGTCACAGTCAGTCACAGTCGTCTGCGACTCGCAGTCGTAGTGTTCTTCACTCGTCTGCAACAGATTGGTTTGGAGCAGTTGTACTCATTGTTTGCATGGCTCTAACTGTCTCAGTGTGTGTGAGTGTGTGTGTGAGTGTCGATGTGACCGTGTAGTATGCCTTTGCTCATGGTATGGATTGGAGCTTCGGTTTCAAAGTTACAGCAACATGATGTTGCTTATAGTTCTTCTTTTTTTATTCAGTTTTGTTTTGTTTTTGTTTTTTGCTGACTCTGACTTTTTAATGGTTCGTTGTATTAACATTCATATGTATGAATGTACATATGTCTGTATGTATAAATATGCTATGTACAGAGTAAATGTATGTATGTATGTTTGATTGTATAAATACGTAAATACTATTGCATTATTTTGTATAAAGTTTAGAGTTTATCAGCCAGTCTGTGTTTTGCTGAAATATTGTGAAATTTGAGGCATTCCATTGAAAGGAATTTCAAAACATTTTTATTGTCTTCGGGTGCTGTGCGATTGAATACCATACGGGTGATACCCATATTCTAACAAACATTGTTGTTTTTATATAGAAAATGGATTGAATGTCAGGAAAAATGCAGCCTATAAACTTTACAAACTGAAAACATTTCACAACTGGGACATAGATTCTGATGGAATCTGCATAGATTGGTCTCCATCATGTCACAATTGAAGTGATTACGTCCAAAGCCTCTTCGGCGCAGTAGTTAAATCGCAAAATATTCGCGACAACTAACAATACAACGTTGTAACATATTGTCTTGAAAGTGTATTGGGTTACCGAGACCAGCTAGGGCTTTTAAGCTTTCATAAACCTTCTAACTTCATATGTAAAATTAATTAGCCTGAAGCAGATCAATTAATTAAATTCGCAGTAACACGGATCAGGGATAAAAACAATTTTCAATCATCGTGTTCTGTTTGATGGTTGTGTTTACAAACTCTAAAGCTGAATTAAAAGATTGTATTAGATCGTATCTTTCAATTTTGCCCTTGTTAACAAAAGGTAGAATATATTTTCTGTTTTCTTTTCTAAATTTAATAACATTGTCAATTAATCGTACAAACAGACATTTTGACAGAAATATTGGGCCTGTTCCGTGTAAAGCGATCTATAGACTAGCAAATGCGTTTGACGAACAAACTTTGTATACACGAAATACCCTTTGAGATTTTCATCGTCGAACATGCTTGAAAGTGTCCTCTTACAGGCAACATTTTTTTCAGATACAATGTCGAACGTTTGCTCGAAAGACAAGTCGAATGAAAAATTCGGTACAAATTTTGGTTTTTCTATCTCTCTTCACTGTCACGATGTAAGGCTTGGCGCACGAACGATCGAACCTTAGGTTTCGTTCGAATAGGTTTTCGATCGACATCGTGAAACTGGACTGGATAAGCGCCATTATTTTCTGTCAGCCAAATTTGTGTATAAGATTGGTAATTTATTGGCAGATTGAACTACCCAGATTTGACGTAAAGCTAGAATTTAAGGCATTTGTACGTCACATCTTTAAATTTGATTTTGAATTAGGCTTTCGTCCCTAATTATCAAATGCGGGCAAAAGTGAGAAGAATTATGGAAAATAGTGGGAAATAATGGGGATTCGTATATACATAGTAAATAGACTTTTTTCTATTTATTGAACAAAATAAGTTCCTATTATTTCCAAAACTTTCACAAACTTGCAAACGCCTGAAATGTTTGCCCACCGGCGACGTATGAGTGATGCGTAATAAGCAAATGAACAAATATTAATCATACGCACTCTTCCTCCTATTAACATATGCAACGATGGCTCGGACATCCCGTAAGGATTATTAGCCACTATAAATACAATTGCATACAAATAATGCCACAAAGGCCCATCAGGCGATAAGAGGAGCTTCAATCAAACTAAGAATAATGTAGTTTTGTAAAGCCGACTTCACCGAAAGCAAGACCATAAATGTCGCCAGCATTAGATTTTAGATTCGGATTTATTTATTCAAATTTATATTTTTAATTATGAATTATTTTGCATTTGTTCTACAACGTTTCTGAACACACTTACCCTCTATCTGACATCTTTTTTGAGGCCCCTATGGCAAATATTCTAAAATAATCTTTACTATCCTAGAAGAGGCATCTTAGAGCAGGTCTTACCATTTTTTATCATCAACATTTATTGTGAACATATCTAGCACCTATTCCCCATCTTTTTGGAGGATCTCCATACAAAACCCGTAAAATAAATTTAATTCCAAGAATTTTTAGTTAGTGCTTTTGTTAGTCACATTCTGTTAATATTGTAGAAAATGACTTTATCACAATTTTTGTTGATTTGCTAATAAAACAGTTTTTACGCTCTCCTGAGAAATTGTTTGTTTGTAGGTAAACAATATTGAATAGAAGCTCGATATGATTTTATTTAAATAACTCTAGTTTACAACCTTTTTGTTTGTGTAACATTTATTATTTTAATATTTGTGTTATTTCGGAGTATAAGTCCGATCAGCCCGCTTATACATTAAACTTAAATTATCACGTAGAAATAGTAGTTTATGGACAGTCGTCAAAATGGAAATTTTTAAAATCGTTTTTAGCTGACACGAAAGCCCGTAAAAATCGACTTTACGTAGAAGAGCAGAGCCGAAAATGTGGGATATTTTTATGCTAATTGAGATATTTGTTCTCCTTTCGCCTATAAATATATATTTCGAAAAAACTCAGAGTGATGTGTACACCGAATTTCACTACCTTTCCCCCTTTAATTGGTATACTTTTTATCCCCTTTCGCCTTGCCCCATATTTTATGTGTCTACGCAATTGGATGAATGTATTCACCGAATTTCATACTTCTAGCTGTTGTAATTTGATTGGTACCATGATTATCCCCTTTTGTCATATTTCAGTACAAATTTTGCTAAAATGGCATTTTGATTCAGGGGAATTTTTGCCCCAAATTTGATTATAAAGCGAACAATTTCGAAAATATTGCCTAAAATACTTCAAATATTAGAAGATATTTTCAATTCTTGTCCATTTTTAAGCCCGGCCGATATGTGGAAAATTTGAACCTCCTGGCCGGATGGTGGCGTTTTTTCAACGGACGGACATGGATGGAAATGACAAAATGAATATACCCCATCCTAAGGTGGAGGGTTTAAAAATTTCAAATAGGCGAATAGTAACGATGATCTAATCCATGAACAAATGTAGAAGTTGTGACCCTTCTTGTAGAAGTTCGTGTCGTATTCTATCAATAAAAAGAAAAAAACCTATACACTTATCCATATAATTTCCAAATTTTCCATAATTTTTTAATAAGGTCCAGCACAATATCCAATTCAAATCAAATTTATTGATTACAATAGGCAAAAATATAACAAAAAATTTCCGAGACCACAAAATTAATTTTTAGTGTGTGGCAATCTGATATAATTTAAAACAATACTGATAAACATTCGTAATGTTTACACTTCTCATTTGGATTATATTTCGAAACAAAAAATAATGACAACAATACGTTTAGTTATTTCCTTTTCCGGATATAGTCTGGAGACGCAACGGGAAAAAAATGTCACTCCCGTTACAATTTAAATCTCCCACATTTTCTATATTCGTAAATACTTTAGATGAAAGTTTATGAACTACTCTTTTGATTAGTAAAAATTAATAAAGTCAAAGTCATGGTAAAATATTACAAAATTCTTGAAACCGAGTAATATTTCACGATATTAATTAAATCTAAGGTCATTCCGTTGACGGTCTAGTTTGTGGTATATCTCCAATATTTAATACGCTAAGATATATATGATTGACTATACAGTAAAAATCTCAATCAATCAATATGGAAGCTATTTAAACAGCAGATATTTAAGCAAAAGTGTCTGTTCCCATGAAAACAGCCGTATGTAAAAGATCTCTGGATAAATGTAGATGTTAAGACCATCTTTGTAAAGAGTGATTTTTTTGAGGTTAGGATTTCCATGCATTAGTATTTGACAGATCACGTGGGATTTCAGACATGGTGTCTAAGAGAAAGATGCTCAGTATGCTTTGACATTTCATCATGAATCGTCTTACAAACGAACAACGCTTGCAAATTATTGAATTTTATTATCAAAATGCGTGCTCTGTTAAGAAAGTTCATTGCGCGCTTCCATTTTATGGTCAGTTTAATCGACCCACTGAAGCGGCTATTCGGGCTATTGTGACTAAATTTCGCACCAAATTTACATTGTTGGACATTAAACCACCAACACGCTTACGTAGAGTGCGAACTGAAGAAAATATCGCAGCTGTATCGGCCAGTGTTAATGATGACCACCAATTTTCGATTCGTCGCCGTTCGCACCAATTGGGTCTCTGTTACTCAAAAACGAGGAAATGCCAAAATTGGACTAAGCGGATGGACCACCTAAGACGCAGCCGCGGTCAACATTTAAATGAAATTATCTTCAAAAAGTAAATGTCATGGACCAATCTAACGTTTCAAATAAAGAACCGATGAGATTTTGCAAATTTTATGCGTTTTTTTTTTTAAAAGTTATCAAGCTCTTAAAAAATCACCCTTTAGATGCAAATGGCCCCCAACGTAATCCACTGCATTTATAGGGGACATCCCCTGAGTGTTGGTTCAGTGAAAATAAAAAAATATAAGTGGGTGTTGTCGTTGTATATTTTACTAGCAGTGCCCGCTACTTCAGTTATTTGTTATCAGTTTCAAACATCTCTGTTTTTGGATAACATTTATTGAATGTTCTTTTGGTGGATATACATAGATAAATTTAAATTAGTAATTTGGAAACCTCCTCTTTGATAGCACTCATACACAGTATCGTTTTTATCATTATTTACCAAGTTTCGAACAAAAAAAATAAAAACCACAGAGCCTTTTTATCCTCGATCTCACGTTTCTAGATGCAGCCAGTCATTTTACAACTTTGAAAAATCACTATAGGTAACATGTGTTCTCGCTTCTCCCCCAAAACACGTACTTTATTCGGTACCAAGATTCTCGCTTTTCGTCCCGCATCCTCCTTATAAGTACAAATTTTGAAATATCCATTTATGTTCACTTTAATATTACAAATTTCGAAAAATCTAATTTTACTGCCCTTCTGCTTGGTCAGAGGAATTTACACGCCAAATTTCACGACCCTATACAAATTTCAAAAACCCATTTATATTGGAAGTCTACGTTGCACTATGGTCCCAAATCCTTTTTTTTTTGGCAGAAATTCAAAAAAATTAAAATTGGAAAGTGGTAAATGTGTATATGTTTTCTTTATGGTGTGGCGGTCACCGAATACTACAGGCCGAACATTATAAAAATATGTGCAGCCATGCAACAGCTGATATCAAATGAATAGAATGAAATGGCAGAATCGATTCGTTAAAAATACTAACGGTTTTTCATGTCTGCTTTGACTAAAGACAGACAGAAAAAAAACTAACGTTTTTTCTACCATTACATCAGAAGACAGTCTCTTGAGTTTTTGATAGTGTACAGTCGATCCCACTACACTTCTTTAAAACCTTTTTGTCAAATACATTCTTAAAATTATAATAAAAAGCTAGTCCTTGTTTTAAGTACGAACTTGGCGTTTGAATTATTTTTATTAAATTAATTAATTTAATTAATTAATTTTAATTGGAGTCAGATTAAAAGGAACACCCACAATGGCAACACTCCAAGCAATCAAGAAAATATACTGGAGAAAATTAGGTGGCAACACCACAAGCCTGAATGGTACTTAAACTTTGCGGTTCAAAAAAGTGGGATTAATTTTGATATAAAGCAGTTTTACAAATTAATTAAAATCAAGATTTAAAAAGAAAATAATAAAGTGACTATATTATGAAAATTGACGGCAAGAGTTAGTAGTTGAAAATTATATTTAACACTTTATGATTATTGTGGTCTTGTAAGTATTCATAGGTATTGTAATTTTGTGATTTGTAGAGAACACAATCTACAAATGTCGTGGACCAAAAGTTATATGTATGAGTCAACTTGACTCAAAGTGTAAATGTGAAAGTGTTCCTCTGAGGTTGTAGTTTATGGTGGAATTAATATCTCGTCAGCATTTTTCGGCAAACTCCAAAAATTGTCATTTTATTTTAGCATAGTTTTTGATTAGCCATAGACATATATATGATTATATATCTGAATTAGTTTTGTGTACGAGACCCATTAATATTTTATTTAAAAGGTATTGAAATAATTATTTAAATTGCAGTTTAAAGTAATAATGTTTAGAAAAACCCATTTCGTCAAAATAAACAACTCTTCATTCTTTTAAGCTTTCATAAAGTTTTTTTTTGGTCACCCTGTACCAATACAGGGTGATAATTATGTTGGTTATATATTGAGTTTATATGGGAGGTGGTAGTGGGCGTGGTCCGATCGGCCCAATTTTATTTTTATTTTTTGCGTATGATATGTCTAGCAAATGTGCAAAATTACAAGACTGTATGTTTATTTTTCGACTTTATGCCATAAAAAATGGATTTGGGACCAGTGTGCGTCTCTTTCCTCCCTTAAAAAGTACCAATTTCGAAAAATCCCTATTGGTAGCTCGTCTGCAAGGAATACACCGACTGCCGTTTAATCAGGACGATGGTTCGATCTATATATATATTCTAATGAGTATACCAATATTACATTCGGTGAAATTTTGAATTTTTGTAAGAAACTTTTAAAAATCCATAATGCCTGATATTTGAACAATATTTTTCTTTGTCGATTAATATCGTTTTCGAGTTTAGAAAGCCAAAATACATTAGGAAATGTTATACACAACCTTTCGCAAAATTCTTATTTCATTTATGAAGACGATTGATTTATTTAAGAAGCCTTGGATTTTTTAGCATTTGTGGCTTTTTGAAGACTACTCGCTCATTGTGTGTTCTCTTCGATTTGTTTCTTCTGAAGAGCACGGAATTTTTTTGGAAAACAAGGAAAAACATAAAACAGAAAAGACAAAATTAAATCATAAATGCTCACATACAAACTGGAGTCTATTGTACCCGCTCAACGACATATCGTAAAGTATGTCCGTGTAAAGTAAAGGGTACAAAGAAACCCCTATTTCGATAGTAATTTACTATTTTAAGAAATTCTTAATTTGTGACAACTCGATCTTTAAAATTAAATTTCAAAGCCGCGTTCTTCTTCCGACTCTGAATATTTTTCAATGAGCGAATTTTTTAATTTTAATGTTGCCGTCATTTTACTGTTTATATACCCAAATAGCAATTCTATGCAGAAAACTTGAGTTTCATTTTGCAGTTTTGGTTTTAATTTCATAATGAAAAATTAACTAAAATAAGAAGAAATGCTCTCAGGTCAACCCCCTTTAATGTATTCCTTGTAACTGCGAGTGTGTAAATACAACTTCATCACATCCATCCATCCATCCATCCATCCATCCTTGAGTTAAATCATATTTCCTCAAGTAATATGCATAATTAAATTCGTCCTTTAGCCAAGATGCTTGAAAAACTTTCGGATGAGGAAAGTTTTCGCCGAAACTCTGCTTGAAGTTTCCATTAGGTTGAATGATGGAGAGGAAGATTCCCTTTGTCTGCCGAAACTCTTTTGTTTTTGTTCGTTTTCTGTGTTCTTTTGTGCTTTTGTCTTAACTTTGGGGCAAAAACGTTACAGTAACATCCGCTGCCAAATAGAAATTCATCATAGATCTCACACCTCCGTCACATACCCAGTACCCTTTGCTCGCCAAGAAAAAGTTTCTCTTGACTTGGAACAAAACGAACACAATTTGCACTCAACTCGTTCATTGCTCTTGCTGCTGCTGCTGCCTCTGCTTAAAAGCAAAATACTTTTTGGTGTAAATCCAAATGTTTGAAAGCGAAATAATTTACACCGAAACAAAAGTTCGGTGTCGATGTCGGCGTGTTGTGTATGTTGGCAGCAGTCAATATTTACGCTTGAAACTTGCCCAGCAAAACATTTGGCCAGCAAAGTACGCTGTGCTCGAGGGTTTCGCAGCAATCCTGGAGTAATAACTCGACTCATTATAGTTGAGGTATCAGGACACATTTGAGAATTGGTTTAATTTTTATATCAGTTTTGTTTGAATCATCGGCAACATTTTCCTCAGGTTTAGTTGAACATATTTTAGTTTTTTCCTTATGTCAATTTAAATTTTCATCAGTTTGTTTATATATTTACTTGATTTGAGGAAAAGTTAAAATAGAATAAAGTTCAAGGCATGTCCTAATTTCAAGGAAGACTTTGAACTTGATATGTGTAAAAATATTTTATAATTTTGATAGTAAAAGGTTAAACGCTAAATTAAAGTTATGAGAGTAAAAAAAATATTTAAAAAATGTTTTTTGTTGACACGAAGAAAACAATACTTATCGGAAAATCTTTGGATAAGTGTTGAAGTTATGACCATTATTATAGAAGTAAGAATTTAATTAATTTTAAATAATGTTTTTAATAACCTCCACCAAAATTGTTGAGAAATATATCTTTCTAATATTATCCAGATTTTGAATCGATTTTCGAGAAGAAACTGGCCCTCATGAAGCTCATTTTCATCTCGGTGGCTATGTCAGTAAGCAAAATTGCCGCATATGAAGTTTAGAGAACCAATGGGTGTGGGTTTTTTGAGATTGAGAATCCAATGTATCTACAAAGAGTCACTGTTTGGTGTGGATTTTGGGCTGGCGGCATCATTGGGCCATCTACTGAAAAATTTGGTTGATCGGATGAGGTACTGTCGAGCCAGTCTTGGCAATCATATTAGGACTGCTTTTCTTTTAGCTGCGATAGAAATTTGTATGGAGAAATTTAGCCATCGCGGCTAAGTTAAGACTGGATAATTAGCCAGTGTTAATTTCACAGCTAAGTCGTGTCAGCGTTACCGGACTTTATTTTAGCCAATCCGAGATATTATGGTGCAGCCAAATTCATTTTTGCTTTCTATTTATTTTATAGTGGAAAAACAGTATACTATAGTTCCACGTACTATACAAATAATTTAAATTATATATAATTTAAATATCTTAAATAAATAATATATTAATAAAAATGAAGAAATTAAATAAATTTTAAAATAGATGCGCAAACATCGCCAACATCAAACAAAATTTAGAGAAAGATAAAATAAATTGTGAATGATGAATAGAAGCGCTATGTAATGATGAAGTGATTGCTGTCCGTCAGTCAGCCTGACCGGACTCCAATTCTTCACGAGAACCATGAGTTTATTAAAAGCCGTCGAAATTTACTTCCCATCTTTTTGCCTTAGGTGTTGGTGGTGCACGAGATTTTATTCTTGAAGTTCATTTTATTTAATAAAGATTTTATTTTCCGGAAACAATTTCCAAACCATCATCATGGATGGCGAATACGTATACAATTGCGAAATGTCAAAAAAACATTTTTTGTTCTTTCTAAACATTCTATGAATAAAATGTGATGGAAATAAATAAATTATTTTCCTAATGTTAACTTTGTGTTTGTTTTGATAGTTCGGGACAGCTGACTGCAATGCAATGCTGCCAAGTTTTACTCTGCTAACACTCGATGAGGGATTTGAGTTTTTCTTTAAGCCCTAATGGTTTGCGTATCGCGGCTAAAAGAGAAAAACATCCTTATTATTAAATTGAAGCTAAGAAAGTTATTATTAAACGAGAAAGTTCAACCTTTCCAATAAAATTAGAAATTTGAAAAAAGTCTGTATTTTCTTATAACCGATTTTAATTTAAAATATTTGAAGGTTCTAATTCAAATTATGTGAGATAGTCACCATGATTCTCGCCCGAATAGAAAAAACATCTCGCACGTTAGAATGTTTTTGTTTGTGCAACAAACCCAGTCAAACTGTGCTGCGAGACTAATACATCAGCTCGAATGTTTCGTTGGGTGCCACACACCTAGTCAAACACTCCAGTACAATGAATGAATGATGCAAAATGCCATATCATCATACCATATAACCAACTATCCATCCGTCTAACCCATCCTTTCATCCCATCCATCTATCCATCAACACACCTCCACTCTGCACGGAAACCACAAAAACCGAAAACCGCAAAAGCAAAAATTGTGCAACCAGAAAAGCTGTTAAAGAAAATCTAATTAGCTGCGAAAAGGCGAAAAACTCAGCAAAAAAATGAAATAAATCTCATCGAAAAACAACTTCACTTGCACCACGAGCCACTTGCAACATGTAATAAAATAAAACAGACAGCGACAGACGACAGACGCCGAAACTGAAACCGGCAAAATGGCATAAATTTTAATCAAAATTTAAGTGTTGAAGTGTTTTGTTGTTGTCTCATTAATGACACTCGACTCCTCACGACGACGACTACGACTACAAGTGCAGAGCTCAGAGCAATCGTAGAGTACAACAGGAACGGCACTTTTTTTCGTTTCATTTCGGTCTGAACATTCGCACCGGAATCAAGGGAAACACTGCAAATTAAGGGATAATTGAATAATGAAGTTGAAGTTGAAGCGTTTTCGTTTTGACGCCATTCTCTTTCGACAAATAAAAAAATACGAACCAAAAAAGAAGAAAAAAAAACACCGTAAACGCAAACAAGGATGACGGGAGGCAACACACACACCAACGACTACAGCCGCAGCACACAACTCGCTCAACACAACACAACTCGCAACTCACCCTCATTAGCAAATGAGCAAATGATTGCATGAACATAAGTTTCCTTGTATTTGTCGTCGTCGTCGTCGATGTCGTGGATGTTTGTTGTTCGTTGTTGTTCTCTTGGCACTGCGAATGCGATTGAGGAGAAGGGGTGGTCCCGGGTCCCCTGATACCTGGTAATAAATTGTCACAAACATTTGTCTGCTCTACACACTGCCGGCCTAATTGGCAATGCTGAATTTCAATCGCAAATTTGACTCATGTTCAAAATTGTTCAACAGTTCGGGTGCTAAGTGAGGACCTCAATTGCGACTAAGTGTCTCTCTGAAAAATGTGGAAGACAGATTAGGGTGATATATAAATAACATTGATAAAAGATAAAATGAAAAAAGATGGACAGCTATTGCCTTTATTTGGTCGCAAAATAGTCCATTCCTGTTGCGTGGTGTGTCATTCTGATTAATTTTCCCTTCCGGATATCGCAGTACATATCCCTAATCACGATTCTCTTGATTTGAAAACGGTTTAGCTCGCCAGTGGATATTGATAGAGCCGAAATATTTTTAGTTATCGTGGCTTTACACAAAATGAATCGGTCACCTATACTTAACGTGACCATCTCTTATTGGGCAAAAAGCGGGATTTAAGAATTCAAAATGCGGGATTTGGAGGGATTTTGTAGAAAAAAGTGGAAAAACTAAGCTATATAAGTGTGAGGCAGATGGTACCAATCAAACGGCTCTATCCGTAATCATGGACAGTTAGAATTTTAAATAGTTAAAATTGGTTGAAAGCCATCGCTTTTTCCCTAAAAAGGACTCAGAATAACTAATTAAATAAACAATATTAATTTAATTTAAACACATTCTTTGAAGATTGCTACAGGAAAATTATTTAACAAATTTGACTTCTATGCAAGAATCGGTAATATTCCATGCTGGTGGGGTATATGAGATTAGGAGTAGCCGAACTTAACGTCCTTTTACTAGTTTTAATATTTCTTTCTTTATAATTTGTCCACAGTGTTGTGTGCACTCGTAAAAATATAAAAAAGACTACACATGATTTATATTTAATATTATTGTTTAAAGAGCTTACTGTTAGACTACAATTTCATGGGTCTATATTTTGTTGGTAGTAGAAAAAGAGCTCTACAAGTCAGACAAACGACTACATTATTGAAAGTGATTGTTTACCAGTATACCAGTCATTATGGTTTCCATTCATAAACTGTTTGACATTCTATGTCTTATTAATATATATTTTAAATTTACCTATTGAACAACGCAGCACATTTTATCAAAGTATATATTAAATTACTATTAATATTCTTTAATGTTCTCTTAAAATTAGAGCCAACATTTAGATTAAGGGCAATTAATTAAATATTTTAGAAATTTTTTTCTTTATGTATCGTTGACCTTTTTATGTATTTAATTTTCTTATCGATTAATTCAGCTTGAGGCCATGGAAAAACTGGTGGTGTTGTTTTATTATTTATTTTATTTTCCCAATATTGCGGTTGCCTTCGTCAACCATCATCAGGGGATAAACACTAAACAAAAATATATACAATTTATAACAAATATTCACTATCAATATCACACAAAATTCAATAATAATTACATTAAAAATTAACAGGCGTCGTCCTGTTGTCAGAGTACAGTGGGCCGCAAGAGATGTTTATGATGTTTGTTGTTCGTGATGATTATTGTTCGTCTGTGGTGTTTGGAATGAAAATTTATAAGTCTTCCTGATGACGTTGGCTTCTGGTACCAGTTCAATTTTAGCAGGCTTCCTTGTCTATGAATTATAGAGTCAAGATATGGGAGTTTATTGTCTTCTTCTTTTTCCATAGTGAATTGTATTTGTCGATCAAATGAGTTCAGTGTTTTTATGGTATTGTCAACTTCTTCCTTCCTTAGTATCCCAAACAAATCGTCTACATATTTTGTGAGAATTCTTGGTTTTGTCGTCAATTTCTCCATTGTAGCGTCCAGCAGTTCTTCCATGACAATGTCAGCGATCACAGGAGAAGCCGGGGAGCCCACGGGCATTCCCTTCGGGTGTCCTTGATGCAGAATGTTAATATTTGTAGAAATAAGTCCTTTGGTACTTTGGTAATATCTCTATTTTCTCCCACTTTCTCTCATAGTTTTAATGGCTAGGTTTACAGGAATACTAGGGAATAATATTTTAGGAATTGTAGACTTTTGTCAGTTACGAACACATATTTAAGTGAACATTTTTAATCGATAATGTACAAAAATAATATAAAACGAAAATGCGGGATTATGCGGGATGGAAAATGTAAGCGGGACTGGGCATCAATAGCCGGGATAGTCTCGCGAAAAGCGGGAATGGCTGGTCTCCTTACATACACTGTATGCTTTTTCGATCTTTGTAAGTACAAAAAATTACATTCCAACGCATAAAATGAACACGTTGGGATCAACGCCTAAATTTAATTTTTAATAGGTTAGTTAATACATTTTAATTTATAGGATGTCTATTAGGGCGTACCTCAAAAAAAAGTTCGCCGTACACCTTCGAATATGAAGTATTATTGAAAGGTAGTTAAAAATTTTTTTTTTAAGCCGAACGTAGGGGTCGCGCTTTTACATTTTTCTATATAACTTCTGCATTTATAAACGGATTTTAAAGTGTGATGCATCGATGTTTTTGTCTCGACGAGGTTTTTGTCGATTTTTTTGTCTTTGAAGTCATTGAGCTCAAGCACCCCCTTCTGGTACTTACCCATCATATCTCAGTTGCTACTACCCTAATGTACCACTCTAATATCAGAAAATTAAAGCTCGCATAAAATCATGAAACTCTTCCTAAGGAAGTATGTCGATTTTCAAAAAAATCGGCCTCGTCGAGACAAAAACATCGATGTATCACACCTTAAAATCCGTTTATAAATGCAGAAGTTATATAGAAAAATGTAAAAGCGCGACCCCTACGTTCGGCATAAAAAAAATTAAAAAAAAAATTTTTGAAACTACCTTTCAATAATACTTCATATTCGAAGGTGTACGGCGAACTTTTTTTTTTACTTGTAACCTGGTACGCTCTAATGTATATGTATGAAAAATGTTCGATTCAATTAAGAGTGCTTAAAAATATCTTTGGTGCGGAAGTTAAAACGCATTTTCAAATAAACCGTCAAAAGCGATCAAGATATAAATGACAATTTTTTCCCCTAATATTTTCGGTTGCAAAGAACCGGTTCTGAAAAAACTTTTGCAGTCAAAGAACCTGCTCTTGTTTCGGTTCTAGCATCTGTTATTATACCTTCACTCTAAAATGTAGGAGACATTTGGGAGAGAAAAAAGTGTAACGCATTGAAGGAGTGACTACTCTAAGTATGTCTAGAACAAATCCGTTTCGCGACATTTTAAGCTGTTTGAGCCATGTCCGTCCGCCTGTAAGGCTGGTGGACACAATAACTTTCGAAGGGAGTTAACGAATCTGTACAAACTTTGCGCACAGGAATATTTTTCCCAGATTCCGACTACAAGTATATTACGGATAGTTAAGAGATTTGTTGTGACGGTTTTCTTTTCGAGAACTTCCGCAATGTTATGGTATATTCATAACGCGATATAAACCGATTTTTCTCCTCTGATGACCAGGTCTACTCCTCTTTATTTTGTGAGTATTGTTCGTTTGTTGTAATTATCACTAGATCAACATGTCTTTTCTATTTAGTTTTATTCAAATATTCTAGGCCAATTCGAATGGTCATACTACCTTAATTATACCCTTAATCTACAGAGTAGGTATCATTTGGGACAGAACAAAAGTGTAACGCATTGAAGAAGTGACTTACGACCCCAAGTATGTTTGGACCAAATGCGTTTCACAACTTTTTAAGGTGTTTGAGCCATGTCCGTCCGTCCATCTGGCTGGCTGGTGTACACGATAACTCTCGATTCAAACTTTGCACATCGTAATATTTTTCCCAAACTTAGTTAAAGTTCGAAGATGGGCGAAATTGCCATGCCCCTTCTGGTACCTCTCACACAAATAGCCCATATTCCAAGGTTAACTTAAAACCCATATAACTTCCACACGGATAATCGGACTCAGCTATATTTTGGTAGTTGATAATGTTTTTGTAATCACTTTAGGTGTACTAAATATGACGAGTTTTGCATGCCCCTTCCAGTACCTCCCATACAAATCACGCAAAACTACGTAAAATTAAAGCAGTTACAACTTCTACATGGATGATCGGAATACTATGAAATTTTACATCGTGTGGAATATGGGCGATATTGCCACACCTCTTCTGATACCTCCCACACAAAGTGGCATAAGCCTTTGTTAAAATAAAACCGATATAACTTCCATACACGTTGTCAAAATCATTTCAAATTTTATAATTTAAAAATGTTTTTATAATAATTTTAAACCAAAAAAATATTTATATATATGGCTACGCCCCTTCTTGTACCTCCCACACAATTGTCTATATCCTAGGTAAAATTGAATCCTTCATAAATTCTATACTGGTGCATGGAATCCGCTATGACTTGATATTTTATCATGTTTATGCAAATGTTTTATAACTGCCATGAACCTTCTAGTACCTTCCACACAAATCGTAAAATTTAAGTTATTATAATTTCCATAGATATGTTCTCTGAGAGTATATATAAGTCGGTTTAGCCGACTGACATTTTCTTACTTGTTTCCTTGGTTCGTTTGTTATAATTGTCACCAGAGAATGTATCATCAATATTCTGTCTACATTTATGCAGGCGTTACTTTTTATATAAATAAAGTCATTCAGATTCATCTGAAAATTATGAATTGATATTAGGGTTTGCATTTTCCCGTTCATTTTATTTCCCGGGAAACGGGAATTATTTTTTCAATTTCCCGGGACCGCACGGGAAATCCTCAACATACGGTTTAGCATGAGTTAAGCTTATTTTTCCAATGAAACATTCAAATTTTATTAAAGTAAAATAAATATATATTTCACGACGAACCTGTTACAGAATTCATATAAAACAGCGCAATGTGAGATCAATTCAAACATCTTCTGAAGCTTTAAAATTAAAGATCCGATATTTTATTTTTCTTTTTTTTCTTATTTCATTGGACGTGACGGATAACGATCGCTCACATTAATAGTCAGTAGAGCTTTAAATAAAAAGTTTGTTCTGTCGCTTCGAAAACTTTAAACTTTTTTTAGACAGCGATCTCGATTTTTTAAATATTATATTGTTACTTGCGTTTTCTATAGCATTGTTTAAAATATTTTCAAACGACTGACTTTATTTATTTCTGGATACAGACCCAAAATCTACTTTTCCCTGATTTTATTTTTTTTTATATGGAACTTGACAGACAAAATCCGAAAAAGTGGATTCTGGGTCTATATCCGAACGCAATTTAAAAATATTTTGTCATCCAACTGCAATATTTGTCATGCCTAATTTGATGTGATATAAATTATTCTACAACATTTTTAGTTTTATTGTGGAAACGAAAAAAATATGCTAAGAAATGTGTAAAAGTTTCTACTGAATTCCCGCGGGATTCCCGTACGAATTTCCCGGGACACGGGAAATGAAAAATATGCGAATTCCCGAGAATTTTCCAGCGGGAAATCCCGGGATGCAAACCCTAATTGATATATTAGTATTTTTCTTTTTAATTTGTTGTAAAGCGTCTCACCTCGTATATCAGCCCCACAATATTTTAGCTTACACGTAGTCTTTTGGTTTTTGAGACAAACTTACTACTACTTACATCATTTGTTTAGTTTCCAAATTTTCACGTTTATTTTGTTAAAAATTTATAGCCTTCTGTTTTTACGTTTACGTTTGTTTATTTATTTTCTTTGTGTGCTTGCGTTTGACAGCGGACTGAAAAATTCTATATTCGTTTATTGTAACAACTAATGATTGTTTGTGTAATGCAAATTTTTGGTAGGGTTATCCAAATTCATATTAAATGAATTTTTATATTTATGAAAATGATTACTACAACCAACAATATTGTTATAGTTCAATTTCTTCCTATGTTGGGATAATGATCAATAAGTGATGACAAAAAACTAAGTTTTTTTGGTGTAAATTCATCATTGTTAGAAATAAATTATTTGTTGTCATCACTAATTACACTGTCCAACAAATTAAGACTTTTTGAATGGAACAGAATAGCGACCCCATAATTCTGAAAGGGTATGTTGAGTAGATCATTTTTGTAGAACAAACTTATGGTCCAGCACGTCTGAGTTTTTTACAGTGGGTTAAAGTTTTCATTGTTTGGTCGAAGGGAGCATTATACTATATGAAAAAAATGCTGTAAGTTAATGTCTGAGAGAATTCTTATGGTCAGAGTGGAATTGTATGAGGATTATTTTTGTGGAAGATCTTAACCCTCTAACTGGTCTCTTTATGGGTCAATTTGACCCTTTTTTCGAGAAAATCAAAAAATATCCTTTAAAAAAGGACATTTAAGGATTAAAATATTCTACGAAAATGTTTGCCGGAAAACTTCAGTGGGGGTCACCAAAGACAACATTGTTGTAAATAAAGCTCTTTACGATTAATTGGCAAAATTACACGCCAACATATACAAAACAGGTAAAAAAGGCGTCAAAAGTTCAATAATTATTCATACTAAAGTATTCATTTCTGTGTAAAAAGTAGTTGTCACAATTGTACGAGCTAATCACAAAATATTTTTATTTTCTTCGATTGATATAGCCAATGTTATTGCTGTGTTTAATTTCTTTTGGTTATGACCATGTCATTAGAGTACATTAAACTAGATATCTCTGAAGAATATGGAAATATGGTGTTTTCAATAAAAATAGTTGTGGTTATTTATTGGCTCTGATGGAATTCTAACAATCTCATTCTCTGTGTGCAACATTTAGAATTTTATATGGAGAAAAATATTTTATTTTCTATTAATTTTGAATGCAAAAATATGAATATTTTTGCATAAATATCGCGAAATTGTGATTTTTTATTTAACTTCGCAAAAGTCTAAATATTTCAAAAACATTGGATATTAGCCTGGCTCAAGACCTTACATAGAATGAAAAATTACATACAAATGGCATGGTGACATTTATCGCTTGTCTGTTCCCTATAGTAATCATGATTTCTGTGCCTGTAAAATAGCGAAGCCTGTAATTATTCTAAACGAATGAGTGGTTCTCTGGTTTTAATTAATTTGTTTGTTTGTTTCATTTTGGTCTAATCAAAATAATTGATTTAAACTGGGATAATGTTCTGGCGCAAACAGAGAGCTCTGAATGAATTCTGAGTAGTATAAACAATAAAGAAAAAACTAAAGGCAACAAAGACGTTGAGACCGACAAGCATTTAAATAAAAGTCTGCTGCATATGTTTCACATATTCGAAAGTTTCAGGGACTTTTATAATTCCCTGGAGTGTCCGGAGACGCTGATATGAAAATGACCCAGAAATCCCCGTTTAAAAAAGAACTAAAAATGACACAGATGCCAAGGCAAGGCAATCAAATTTAGTCCGTGAATTTGTAGTGTATTTTCGCTTTCTAAAATACTGTGCTTATGGGGCTGATGATTTTGCGTATGATTAATGTTTTCATTAGCCCAAATTAATTGTCACTCATATGTCACTCATATGTCACTTATTTATGACACTGCGTTTGTCTTCAAAAACTAATTCATGATGTGGAAAATGGAGAAAACGATTAGTAAAAAAATAAAATGATAAAAGGAGAGATGCAAACGCATCCTAAATTAGATAAGTTAAGACAATATTCATAGTAATGTTTCGGAAACGTTTCAGAGGATGTTGCCGACTAAGGTTTGCAAATGGCATGTGATTGGATTATATATTTAAAAAGAATGTGGTCTCAGCAAAGGCCAGGCAATACGCGGAAACACATACATGTAACTGGTGAACTACAAACATTGGCTTCTGCGGACAATTGTTGCGAGTGTTCGTGAAATTGCCGTACATTTTCTTGCTGTAAGATGTTGTTTTAAAGAGCGTCCCAGAGATGACTTCCACACCGATTTCATTACAGCAGAGGTCGTGAACTCGTTCGTTTGTTAAGGTTTTAGGATTAGACAAAAATCATTTCAATTTAAAAATGAGAAAATAATTTAAAACTTAAATCTTGTCGAAATAAGTTTAGTTTTTAGGCAGTTCTAAAATATTTGGAACTGTGCCTCTTGGCTTGGTTTGGATCGATCTTCCACCTAAACTTACACTTCGTGGACGAATGAAATTCGTCACTTTTGGCATTTGACTTCGGGGACTTTTAGGTCATTAGAGTTGCTGCACTAGGACTATTGTTGTGGTCAGCAGTTATGCCACAGCGCATTCATGAATACATGTAGCTACATCTGTCCGTATGTCTGGACATACTGTTGTTATTGTCGTGTCGTATGCAAAAAAGGAAGCTATAAAAATAGACAGACGAGCGGTGTAATTAAACATGCAAACCGCAAAAACGCAATTGCTATCGTTTCACTACCTCGCCCCAACTGGCCCACTCCCCAGCCGAGTTGCATGTAGAGCTAGAGCTGCACACTGCAGAACCATTTATAATGGCATCAGGTTCAAATGTAAATAAAACTGTAACAAACAAACAAACGGACAATCAGACAAACAAATAGATCGACGGGCACACCAAGAGGCAAACCAGACCGCAAACAACAACAACCCAACCGCACCTTTGAATTGCATTTTGCACCGAATGCCGAACGAACGCCTGAATGTCTCCAATAAAACGAGTTTGATTTATAAGACGACGATCGGATCCATGTGACGCGTCGCAACCCGTCCATGTCAGGCGAATGAGTAGCCAGCACGCCGCACTTACACTGCCCACTGCCCACAGCCCATCCAACCCGTCGCCCAACCGTCCACCACCGCCGCCAGCTCGCCAACCACGACCCATTCATCCATTAATCAAAAGCAAGACAACAACAAGCGCGAGCAACCCAACAGTGATAATAATAAAAACATTAACTAATAAATGGACTGACTTGTCTGATACTCTCGCCAGATATGTACAATCGTACAAACATACATCGATCGATGTATGAATGTAGATACGACGCTCAGAACTTGCGTTGGCACGAGCTAAATATGAGCTAAAAAGCCATAACACAACAACAACAGCAATAGCAGCAGCGGCGGCAACAACATCTAACACTGGCCAGTCGTCAATCATTTAGGCATACACCAGCAGCAACAACAACAACAACACAAACGAGAAAAAAGCTCAAATAAACAGCAATAAAAAATTGATATTTTTAATTAACGCCAAGGCCAATACCAATACCAGACTGAAAACGAAACACACGGGCTGGCTGGCTGGCTGGCAGGCAGGCGGACGGACATGACACAATAGACATACACACGCACAGTGCTGGACAAGAAAGTAGCACTGAGCCGCACCGTACCGTACTGCGCGTCAGAGGTGTGGACGATTACACGAATTTGAATAAATAAATAAACTAAAGGTGACATCGCGCATTTCTGGCCACTGGACAGGCATGTGTCATAAAATAGCAGTGGCAGTGTTGAAGGTTGGGCGACTTAACGGTCGTTCTTCAAAGAATGAAGTCTTTGGAAACTTTGCTGAAAACAAGTAAGAAAACGTCTGTCGGCTAAACCGACTTATATATACCCTCACTCTCAGACAACATACCCATGGGAATTATTATTAAATTTTACATAGGGTCGGATGATTTGTGTGGAAACAAAAACATGCTCAAATATCGCGTCATAGTGGATTCTATGCACAAGTATCGAATTTATGGAAGATTTAATTTTACCTAGGATATATACAATTGTGTGGGAAGTACAAGAAGGGACGTGGCTAAAGCGTAAATATTTTTTTGATTATAAAAATATTTTCATATATAAAATTGCAAATGATTTTGACTACCCGTACGAATGTTACACCGGTTATATTTTTTGAAACAAAGCTTATGCCACTTTGTGTGGGAGGTACCAGAATGAGTGTGGCAATATCGCCCATATTCCACATGAATGCAACTTCTATAATAGCATTGTCAAATATACAATTTCATAGTATTCCGATCATCCGTATATAAGTTATAACTGCTTTAATTTTATGTAGGTTAGGGTGATTTGTGTGGGAGGTACTAAAAGGGACGTGGTAATACCCGCCATATTTTGCACGCTTAAAGTGATTATAAAAACTTTATCTAATACCAAAATATAGCTGATTCCGAATATCCGTGTGGAAGTTATATGGGCTTTAATTTGACATAGAAATATGGTACTTTGTGTGGGAGGCGTGGCAATTTCGCCCATCTTCAAACTTAAACTAAGTTTAGCAAAAATATTACCATGTGGAAAGTTTAAATTGATTTCGAGAGTTATCGTGTACACCAGCCAGTCAGACGGACGGATATGGCTCAAAGAGCTTAAAAAGTCGTGAAATGGATTTGGTCAAAACATACTTGTGTTACCCGTTTTTTCCGTTCCCAAATGACAGAGGGTATACAAATAATATTTGTATGGAATTTACTCGCCTATCAAAAAAAGTAGCTTACTACTCCCTCTGAGTTAGCGAGTAAGGTGGTGCAAGATTTGTATCTCTGATTTATTTAAATAAAAATAATACAAATACAAATCTTGCCACCTTATCAAGTCTCTTCATTTAAAGCTAGTAAGCCCAATCGGACAGGCTTTATGACTCATTAGCGCCATATTCACAAACGAGTTTCAAAGGTCTATAAAACCCTGTTTCGATGTAAAATCTACCTAAATGGCGGACCCTTATATAGCTCCCATACAAATGTCTCCTATGATTTCCTTTTTCGTTCTAGAAACCACATTTTTCAACAAATAACTTTTTTTTTGAAAATGCTATATAAAAAACTACTGAATATTTTCTCAAATTTAAACGCAAATTCGGCAAGTGAGTTGTGCTTCTCGTTCGTTTGTGAGAATCATCTCCTTATAGAGGCCGGGTTTGATGTTGAAAAGTCGCTGCGAAGCCACTTGAAAAGACTTTTGACATGGTCGAAATCATGACCATGCCATTTGTAAATAAATTTGCATTCTATTAAATATAGATGCAAAATGGTCTTGAGTCAGGACAATATCCCAGTTCAAATCAAATTTCTTTTTTTTTATTTGAAAGTACAATCCTTCCGGTTAATAATGGAAAATAATTTCATTCAAATGGCTGCTGAGGGCACCCCACAAATAATAGTCCAACGGTTGAATAGTTGAAAAAAAAACGTTAGATGGCTTAGCTACTCCTTAGAGAGTCCAGCAAAAGCGACTTATTACACATTTTGATTACTTAGACATTAATTAGACGTCGGTACTAGCCAAACGTCCACAACTGTCAGTTCTGTTTTAATATTTGTTCAGTAATTGCAAATAATCACAATCCATGACATTTATGTACTCCTCAAGAAAACAAATTAGTTAGATTATTCGAGACAATATTATGCGAAATTTATCTATTATTTCTGAACGAATGTGAAAACAAACACCATTTTTGAGCGATTGTCATCGCGCCTCTTTTTCGATGACGACGTTCGTGACACGCTTACTGTTTGGTGAGTGATGCAGAACAATAACACTGTTCGACAGTCCAAAAACTCTGGGAAGTGATATTAGTTTTCTGGTAGGTATTGTCGAGTAGAACAAGAATCTGTATTTGGAATCTGCCAGACACCCCCAAAATCTTGAGTTACTGGTGAAAAACGGTTTTTCGTACCTGTAAGTTAGTTGGTTATCAATCGATTTTCACTTTCTCATCGGATTTAAACAGAAGCTTTCGCTAGATATATAGCTTATTTACGAAAATCTGTATGTCTCTGTCCAGCAAACACATTTTTTAAAACATTTTTTTTAACCATTTTTCAATTTTTGGCAACGTTTTTGCGCATTTTTTTGTTTGATAACAGTACATAATAACAGTACATAAGTTTATGATAAGAACACATTTATTAAGGTTTAATACGCCGCTTTGTTTTTAAAAATCCGTTAATAATTGACTGAGTTATTGAAGTTTTTATTAATACTTAAGTCCAATAACATTTATCAAAACAGATAAAAACAGTAAAAAAGCATGGCGACCATTTTAATAAAAATCCCCAACTTTGGAACACATTTCCCCCACTTGGGGAATTTTGTGTATTTTCTTTTGGAAAGCATGTAGTAATTTTTTCATCGCTGATGCTGAGAACACTATTAAACAAATGAAGATCAGACGAATTTTTGATTCCACAATTAGAATGATCAAAAATACGGGATTTCTGTCGGTTTTTCAAAAACCCGCATATCCGGATTTTTATGAAAAACTCGGTCAGGCAGGGCCATTTTCAGTACAAAACGGGGAAATAATTCAATATAAGATAATACAAGAAAATTTTGGTTGTTGACAAGTGTAAAACTAGAACCATGTACAACTTTGACCTAAAGTAAACGTCGCATAACCTACAATATATGTACGTATAATGTTGAATTGGGAGAAAAATTGATGAGATCACCTACGGAAATGAATACTGGGTTGTTTAATGATGATCTGCATTATATTTCTTCCTTGGATCAAACCGTCTGTGAGCTAATCACTCCTGATAACACCTCTAAAAATAATCAGTTCGTCAATTTACTTATAAATATGTCGTCATTCGCAGCAAATGAGTCAATAGTCGTCAGCGTCGACTTTTCTTCTGCCATAAGAAATGTATGAGAAACTTAGGACGAACTTCGCCATTTTAGACTCACAGTTTTGCTCGTAAAGTTTTATAGGTTAATTGGTGGCCCTTCATAAAAAGCGTTTGTCAAACTTGTGGTAATAAAAGTTACTTTTTTCACTGTGAAAAAAACGGTAGAGGACGACATAAAAAACCCGGGTTTCTCGGATAATATAAAATCCGACGATCTCTGATGAAGAACCCGGCTGACTCGGTTTTCGGTCTCAGGTTTGCTCACTCTATCTACAACCAAGAGTAGAACATTTACTCTTAGCGTGTTAAATAATTTGAAGCAACATTCGATTGATAATTATTCATTTGCATTGGAAAGTACTACTATAATTCTATAGTAGTACTTCACATTCATAATAAGATCTTCTTTTGAACGGTGTGCAAAAATAATAGATTTTTTTCGCTAACATCGCTATTACACTAATGTTGAGCCAAATTTAACATGGGAAGAGAGGAGAGATTTCAACCCTGAGTAAGTCACTGACATAACAGAGTACACAAAGTGCACATTAAAAAATAGTGTAAAAGAGTGTATAAATAGTGAACGTATGGTCGCTTTAGTATTATACAAAAATTATTATTTTTCCAACTTCAAAACTCAATAATTCTAATTTTACTTGTGATTACGTTCTAGAGAATATCTTTTTTAGTCATCTATCTGTGTAAGTCCAACAATGTTTACTGCTAACAGTCTCCCTAAGTACTGCTAACGCAACGGCCACTAGTGCCTATCGGGCAGCAGAACGACCTACCGATTTGCGTTATACAAAATGCAAATTCAAATTCAGAAAGAAAACAAAAACAATTCTCAGTCAACGGGCAAAGAAACGGAAAACGGGCGTCCGATGAATTTTAAAATCTATATACACACACAAAATATTGCTAAACTACAAGAGACACACACAACGTACAACGCGAGAGTGGATGTGCGCGCGCACCGTTTCCAAAGAGTGGAGCTGAACGAACTCTCAGCTATTATTGCCTTAACGCCTTACCAAAAAGGGGCTGTTAACAACAACGACGTACGAACGAACGAACTCTTTTTAATGATGGACAACAAACGTCGACGAGAAGCTGAAAAAACTACACCACACCTCTCGTTCGTTCAGAAACACGCATCGTGTCGTGCAGTGCATGATGGTATGTATGCCTGACAAACGAACGGCCTCACACCCTGCACACACACACCAAGCACAGCAACAACAACAAAATGAAGTTGGTTCGTGTTCACTCGTCGTCGTTCGTTCACGAGACGACGGCACACAGCATAACGGTCAACAGCCAATCAGCGGCCGGCCAGCCAAACAAGGGGTAGGCTTAGTGGCGTAAGATATGGCGGGAGGCACCACTTTTCATCGCACAACTTCGACGTGCGTACGAGTGTGTGCGTCGTATTTGCTCTCTCCGAACACTTTGCATAAGCGAGAGTGGGAGAGTATTATTTTCGTGTTGGTAGTGAGCAAATGAAACAAACAAAAAGGCACGCACACACACTCACATCCACCGTTTACACCGTGCTCAGCGCGGCAAAGAGTCTAATAGGAATTGAGGCAAATATTACGCTGTGCTTTGGTTGCTGGCGAAAAATCAGTCTGTGAATAGTGCTGCTAAAGTTCGGTTAGACGGTCGGCGGAAATTAAGCGCGTTCGTCGTTTCGCGTGTGACACTTGACAGAAATCTCACAGTTTTGTTTTGTTGTTTTGCTTCATGCAATTCGATTTTTCTAAAAAGAAAACAAGTACAACCAACAGCAATCTCAGATCGATTTTTTGCGTACTTACACAATTTTATCAAAACGAAATAAAAGAGTGCACCAACCAAAGAGTAAAAACGTGAAACGCTGGAAATCGACGAATTTATCAGCAAAGCAAACAAACAACAACAATTATAATGGAATTTTGTTAAAAATCAATAAATCACTAGAAAAAAGTTAGTATTGACGCGATATTGTTGTCGTCGTTGGAACGACAAAAGCCGGTATATTTAAATAATCCAATATCTGTATGAGATGTGCAAATGTGGTGTTGTGTTTAAATCGTCGTTGTGTTAATTGGAAAAATTGAATTTTGTCAAAAAATCGCCTTTTTCTTCTCACATTCGTTTATTTTTGTTTGTGGTTTATTTTGTTCAAATGAAAAGAAAAATAACAACAACAACAAGAGCAGTAGTGACAACGGCGAAGGGAGAGTTTGTGCTCTAACGGCGACGGTCGTCGTAAAAATTTCACTTTGTTTCTATTCGAAGAGCACAAAGTGTGTTTTCGCCTTACAAAATTTCTCTAAAAGTGTGTAAATGTGTGTATGTGTGAGAGAGTGTGCCGCAGTAGAGTGCTTACAGTGTGGTGTGTGTGTGTGTGGAGGTTTTGGGGTGGTTGTGGCTGTGCTGTTTTCCTTCTGTTTGTGCTCCAAGTGAGAGTTGTGTTAGAAGAAATGTTGTGTTATTACACAGGGACACGTGACATTCGTGCTACGCTCTCTTTATCTATCTCTCGCTCTGTCTCTATGGCTGTGTATCCCATGGATGTATGTATGTATACATGTATACGTTTGCTTGACTATTTTCTTCTTTCCTATGGTGGAACATTGTGTCGTATTGGAATTTAAACTTTAATAAAGGTTTAGGGTTACCAGATGTGGCCAAGCAGTTATTTGTGTTGACATGGCAGTTTGTTTTGGTCGTGTGGACGAAAATCAAAAGCCGGCTTCTTTAAGTAATTTCAGTGATTAAACATGGATGTTAATGTGGAAAATGTTTAGTGTGGATAATGTGTGCTATTTGTATATGCATTTAAACCAGAAATATCCTCAGGGGAGAAAGTATCGAAAAATCAGTAGAAAACATTTTCAAGGCGACATATGGAAATTGTTATTGACAACAAACTACTAAAATTGTTATTGACAAAACTACCACTATGCCTTTGCCCGCATTTTCAACCAGTGTCCAATAATAATTGACTTCATTGAATGAAGGAATCCACAATGAAATTTAATCCATGTAACAATAAATATAAATTAGTTTTCAGTGGAAATGTAGTGCACATCAGTGGGCGATACATCGATTCGTAATGGATAATAAATGGAAGCGGATGCGAGCGGTGAAAACGTCCTACATGATTATGATTATATGTGTTTCTGTTTTCTAGGCGGAATATATTCCAAATTTCGATTGTATGTTCGCCACTGATATGAAAAGAAACGAACGACCTGGAGATTACACCATGAGAAGTCCAATTTTCTACCACTTCTTCAAGCACGGAGGTCATATTTCAGTAATGGTGCCACAATGTAGTCTTCCAAGGATTCAAAGTTTGTGGTTCGTCCCCATAAACCAATGACTTCCGAAAGAAAATAATCTGAAGCTGTTAAATCGAACGATCGCCACATAACTGGTCAATTTCGAGTAATGATCAAATGTTGTAGAATGTTGATCAAATTGTTCCTTCAATAAATAAACGCGCTGTATGACATGTGGCGCCGTCTTATTGGAAAAGCTGTCTTCAGGCAACATTCCACTCGTTTAGAGGTTTCAAGAAGTAAGAATCAACGATTTTTTTCTCCATTCCATTAAACACATCTTAAAGAGAGTTCAACGGTGCGAATAGCTAGTATAGTGTCTTCATTCCAAATGCGACAATTCAGCTCGTTGACATCTCCATTGAGCCAAAAAATAGCCTCATCACTGGAAATAGCCTCTTCAATGGAATATTTGCGATGACACAGTACGTTGTCTTCCAGTTGAGTTTGACTAAAAGTATAGTGAAAGTAATGTTCATTCGTCTTGCAAATAACAAACCCGAGTACAATTGATCAAAACGTTGCAAGCTCTGACCAATTTGTAACCACTTAATCATTATTAAAATGGAACCTCTAAAAATACTCCATACCTTCACTAAAGAACGGAAAGACTCTGACTAATATGAGGAGCTACTCATCGGAACTTAGCAGTCAACATTCCCCGCAAATAAGTAATTCTGTAATCTTTTGCCTTTTTGTTTATATTAAAGATTGTAGCAGAAGTTATTCTGAAAACCGAACTATGAAAGATCAAAACGATTAAAAGATCAACGACATAAAACACGGAGAAGGAAGAAAAACAAATCTAAACACAATCAATCACGCTGTTGGTGGTCAATCTTAAGAGTCTTCTGTCACAACGGCTGAAGACTCCTCCCTAGATGAAATAAACGTGATTATAGCTCTACGAACATATGTTTTGTCCACACTGGCCACAACTGGTCACCTCAATCACTCCATACTTAGTACGACGTGCGTCGAACCTTTTAAAGAGAAGAAAGTTTCACATCAGAAATCTTTGCGATTCGGGTTCTCAGCCCATGCTCTCTCTCTCTCTCTCGGTCTCCCTATGAACATTTCAAGTACTCACTACTTTTAGAGGAAAGAAAAATCGCGCGCGTTATTGTTTAGCTTTTTTGCCATTACATTCGTCGAAGAAGAAGAAGAAGAGGAAGAAAAATAACGTAGTAAATATACAGATAGATACAAAACGAAGACAAAAAATCCACAATAGATACACAGCAAATTCACTAACGAACGACCGAACGAACGTTTGCTTGGTGGATGGATGGATGGTTGGTTGGATAGATGGATGAAGAAATGAAATGAACGAACAA
Source organism: Polietes domitor (assembly GCA_947397865.1). NCBI lineage: Eukaryota > Metazoa > Arthropoda > Insecta > Diptera > Muscidae > Polietes > Polietes domitor. The sequence continues at coordinate 3,528,642 of OX377622.1, read as the reverse complement.
AAACGGCTGAGACTGTAAGTTTTTTGTGTGTTCGAGTGTGGCTGGCTGGCTGGCTGACTATACATAAATCGCTTTTTTGGCAAACTCAAAGTTTTGTCCAATTCAGTTGAATTTTTTGGTGGCTGCCGGACTGGTTGATGTGGCGGACCATCCATCGGCAAGGCAACATCATCTCATCTCATCCGTTGTGTGCAAACTCGGTAACGGGAACTCAAGTCAAACCACCGAAGAGAAGGCAGCGATGCCAATTGTCTGTCCCCAACAACCCATGTAAAGTGTTTGTTTCAAGAGAAACCTTTTGCACAGCAAAGCAAAAGCAACAACAAAAACAAAAAAATGATTACAAAACTCTCCCAATGGATACATATTTGTGTGTGATTGTGATTTTCACTGTGTGTGTGTGCAAAACCTGAAAAAGGAAAAAAGGGATGCTAATGATGTAAATCAAAACGAAACGAAATGTGTAACACACCACAACCGTAAGAATGTAACGATAAAAACAAAACAAACTAAAAAGCCAAACACCAACACCCATACAATCCACAATCACACAACATACGTACGTACGTCAGATACACTTGTTTCGTTGCGTTCGGCGTTCGTTTGGTGGGTCTGGTCGGCGGTCGGCATTTCAACAAAGTGAATTTCTTTGCCACTGTTTTGACTGATTCGCGGTTTGTGTGTTCGTTCGTTCGCTCGCCTCCGGTTCTCTGCTTCATCGGTGTGCGTGCGTGTATGTGTGTGTGTTGTTTACTCGCACTGCACTGCCTACTGTGCGAATGTATGCGTATCGGGCCCAGAACAGAAGAGGCCACAAAAGCCGGTGTAAACGAACGTCCATCCGTCCGTCCGTCTGTCTGTCTGGCTTCGCGTCAGTCTGCATGGCTAGCTAGCAGCCTAGCCATGCCGAAATCGTATCATCGCAACGTGTAGCGTATCAATGAATGTGTACGTCGTGTCGTGCGTGTGTTTTGTGCTGCATTGGTGGAAATGTGCGTGAAACACCAAAAAAGTCAACAACGTCAAACAATAACAAACAAACACACACACTCACATACGATACGTGTGCGTATGGACTTCATGTGCGCCTAGTCCGTCCGTCCACCACCAAGAGTACCTTACACAGCCAGCCGTACGGCATTGATTGAACACGTTGTACGTCGTTGTTCGGCTGTTCGAAGACCAGCAATACCCCTTTACCCGTTCTTTATGCTCCTGCCCGACCGACGACCGTTTGTTTTTCTTTTTTCGGTCTCGTAACAAAAACATATTCGATCGCAGTGGTCGCACTCGGTCCACTGAGTGAGGAGCGTGTGGAAAATATACAATTGAGAACAAAAACAAAACAACAGAAAATAATTGTATCTCTCACCCAACAGCCCAACAACCCAACAAACCAACACTTAATTGACGTTTTTATAAGTCGGAATTTATCGCAATTGCTTTGTGCTGCAGCGCCATCCATAAAACAGCAACAACAACAACTGAAAGGGCGCTACCTTTGTAAGCGTTGATAACGTGAATTTAGTGGATGTTTTTGTAACAGGTTTACGATGGGCGGACGAAGAATGATTGTTTAGTGTACGATCGATCTACGTGTTTGTATGGTTGATCGATGATACGCAGATACTTACATGGGCCTGTTTTCAATTCCAAGTCCGAACGTGCTTAGTTCTTGGGTCAATAAGTGACCAGAAAAGCAAATTTGTAGGAGTCGGTTGAGTTTTGACCCCATTGGTTAATTAGGAACAGATTCCACTTCTTACCGCAGTAGAAGCCACACTCGATAATCGAAAATAACCTGGGTTTATCTAGCTTGCTCGTTTTTTTATCCAACGTTTCCCCCTGAAATCGTACCCGTGCTAAAAACTACCAATACAACTTTTCGGACATAGTCCTTGATTTGACCACCTCATGAGATATATGTGCACCAAATTAACCCATATGAGTCAAATCTCTCCTGATTTGATTTATTACCAATGATTTTTAAGGTTTAATAAAACACTACAGGAAAATGAACAGTTCCAGTATAAATACAAGTTTTTGGACTAGTCTCTGGTGGGTAGTGAACCAGTTCTAACCTAAATATATGAAGGAGACCGGGTTATATGGGTTTTTTATTGGAGGGGTGAATTGACCCCATGACCTAGACATGCCCTCTATCTGTTCCACACTACCAGTCGCAGAACCGGTCTCAAAGGACAAGACTTGGGCCATACCTCAAAAGACATGTCTGTCCTACAATAATTATCTTTAAAAATAATCTAGAAAAATAAAAGTGAAAAAATCTAACCTCATTATAATTTTCAGGAACCAATGCTAACGTCGCGTCCATGGAGTTACGACAATCGTGTCAATTCCTTCAAAACGTCCGATGACACATGACGTTGGTGTGTCAGCTGTCTATGCTGAACAAGCCATTATATCGGCCACCTTGTTTCTTTATCGAAGGTTGGCTGGGGCAAGTAATGCAGAAACCCCAAAATATATCCATAACATCTATTCTTCATCGACATATGTGCCTCCAACAGCCGGAGTTTTAAAAATGTATAATGAAGTCCACCTTAAATTAATCATTAGATTATGAAATTTTTGAATGCTAATAGAGGATAGAACAGCTTACTCCACATCCGTGTCATATCTGTAATTCCGATGACTTTGATGATACCTTTCTTTTCTGAGTTATTGGCACGTTCCCTTCCTTTTGGAACCTAATGTCGTTCACATCAGCCAATCTTGGCCGGACCAACATTTTTTTCACTGAACCAACACTCGGGGGAAGTCCGATAAATGCAGCACATTGCGTTGTAGGTACACTACGGGAAATTGGTGGCAATTGCTATAAACGTACCTATCCTGGGATATGTCGATATGGATATATCCCAGAACTGGTCCCTAAATTGTACATTCTATTGAGGTGCGTTTCAAGTCATGTCCTTTGAAACCGATTCCAGGTCATATCCTTTGAGACCGATTCTAGGACATGTATTTCGAGGTATGGTGCAAGTCATGTCCTCTGAGACCGGTTCCAGGTCAAGTCCTTTGAGACCGATCCTAGGTCATGTCCAAGACATACCAACAATGATAAACAATGGAAAGAGGGACAGGTCCCCTTCCTACATTTGGGTTAGAACCAGGACCGGTCCGTACTCACCATGGACCAGTTCTGGGACTTGTCCTGGGACAGTTCATTTTCCCGTAGGGTAGTGTAAGTTAATAAAGTATTGGAAGGAGGAAAATTTCTGAATATCATAATTAGGTGGGAAGATATCTTCCGGAAGTAGATTTCACACACGGATAGTACGGACGAAGAACGAATTCATTCTGTGATTGTGGGTTGTCCAATCGACAACAAATGGGTGAGAGCTCCCGGAGAGTCGCGTGTCTCTACCGAACGTTCTCACGGGCGGTAAAAGAAAGTATCGATAGAGCAAGGACATACAACCCACATGTTCAAGGAAACAATAGAATTGGATATCCTACCGTCAACTATCAACACCACCGCCCTCCTCTGGATACGGTCAATTAGCTCCAGCGAAGGAGCATCCGACCATATATGGAGCATCCGACCATATATGGGAGATGTATTCTATCTTTGGTCTGGTGTAGGTAGTGTAGATATTGAGAAAATTAGAGGGAGAGGAAGTATTTCTTACACCGGTTTAATAAGCCTAGACACTTGATTCTTCCGACACTTCAAACATGAACTGTACTCTAGAGCGTACCAGGTTACAAGTAAAAAAAAAAAAGTTCGCCGTACACCTTCGAATATGAAGTATTATTGAAAGGTAGTTTCAAAAAAATTTTTTTTATTTTTTTATGCCGAACGTAGGGGTCGCGCTTTTACATTTTTCTATATAACTTCTGCATTTATAAACGGATTTTAAAGTGTGATACATCGATGTTTTTGTCCGATTTTTTTGTCTTTGAAGTCATTGAGCTCAAACATGATTCATGATTTTATGCGAGCTTTAATTTTCGATTATTAGAGTGGTACATTAGGGTAGTAGCAACTGAGAAATGATGGGTAAGTACCAGAAGGGGGTGCTTGAGCTCAATGACTTCAAAGACAAAAAAATCGGCCTCGTCGAGACAAAAACATCGATGTATCACACTTTAAAATCCGTTTATAAATACAAGTTATATAGAAAAATGTAAAAGCGCGACCCCTACGTTCGGCATAAAAAAATAAAAATTTTTTTTTGAAACTACCTTTCAATAATACTTCATATTCGAAGGTGTACGGCGAACTTTTTTTTTGTACTCGTCCCTATTGGAAAATCATTTATTATATATGGAACATTTTATTTAAAAGAAGCCTCGGCGATTGGTAGATCTGGTTAATAAAACGAGAAACACATCGTTTAGTTTTATATAATCCAGACTGCGGGAAAACCCCAACACATAAGAAGCTCTCTGGCATTGATTCACGGCCACAAAATGGTTACAACAATTGATGTGATCGCATATCGATGTCCGGGGATCTCTTGCTCGGGGTTTCCCCGACATCATATGGTTCCATTTATATATGTAAACTGCCACAGCATACCATACGTAGCGTACACATGCCATCCCATCGAACTAAGTACACAATCCATACATGAGTCTTCATGTACTTGTCATCGGCCCTGCTTACCTTGCTTCGGGTTCTTCATCTTCTTCGCTTTTCACACACACACTCACGAAACTCTCGCAACACCAACTAAAAGGTCACAATATTCGTAGGTTTTCGTAGCAGAAGTTATTAGAAGAAGCTGAATCCGAAAGCGAAGAAGAGGAAGCGGAAGAAAAAGTGGAAGTGATAGAATCAAAGACGAGCGACGAGCGCTAACATGATAAATATACTTTACTTTTCACATCACGTTTTAACATTTAATGCCCGAAAACATTTGCTGGTTCAGTCTCACAGTACCTGTCTCTCTCCTTCTCACTCGCCCTCTCTCTCACACATTTGCTTTAAGCTCATCTCCCTCTTACGTCTGCCTTGATGGAGTGATGATGGATGGATGGATGGGCGATTGTGATGGTGGCACATTTTAATCACTCACGTGTTGGGTGCTGCTCAACATTTCGGTTGTTGCTGCTGCTGAGTTAGCGGCGATGTGGAATTTTTGTTGTTGTTTTTGTAGCGATACTAAATAATGCATTATGTTTATGGTTTATAGAGCAGCAAGAGGAAGTTTAGAGTTACCTTTAACTAATGCAACGGGTAAGAAGTTGAACCATTTGAGGAGGACATCTCACCTACACATGAACCCACACACACACACACATCCATCTCTTTAATTTCTGGAAGTTGTGTGTGGAGGGGGCTTTTCAAAGTTTACGATGCGTTTCATTCCCTTTCATTTACGATGCCGCACTAAAGCACTATTCGTGAGTGAACAGTTAAAGTTTTCAAGTTTTCTTTTACACTGCTCGCTTTTCTTCTCAGCGTTAGCTTCGTAACTTTCAAGTGTTGTTGTCGCCGTCGTAGTCGTCGTCGTCGTCACCGCAGTTGCTGCTGATGGCAAAATAATGACTTTTGACATCATTTTTCTTCGTTTGCGTCAGTTTACAACTTAATTATGACTTTTGTTAATTTGTTGGGGCTTCTTCTTCAACTCTGCCTGCTGCTTTAGCTCGTCTGCTTTGCCATGTTTCTTGGCAAGCGAGTTGCTAGCTGCTCTTTTCCTTTGTGTGTTTCTTTGAAGTTGTGTGAGAAAGAAAATTTGGTCTTAAGCCACGGTCCCAGTGACTTTTGAAGTCAATGAACGAACAAACATTTACATACTTATGCCCGCTGCTCCAAGAATTGTTTGTCTGACTTGCAGGAGTGTCACTTCAAAAGGTTTTGAATGGTTTTGGCTGGGGATGAGTTTCCAAAGAACTCTACAAAAATTTAGAAGCAGTTCTGGAGTACCTTTCACAGCGAAAATCTTTCGAGAGGATCTAGGCCTGCAGAAGGGAATATTAGATGCCGGTTTTATATAAAAGAAAGTCCTATTCTAGAGTCTCTAAAGTGTAATATTTCCCATTCGGAACAGTATTACTTTGGTATCTATCGTATTTTTCTATTTGTCTTGAATGCAAGTGCTCTTTCATAGGGAAAGGTCCGAATGAGTAAAGTTATCGAATAGTATCTATAAAAGAGGAGCCATGGGAACACACCTAGAAAGTTTGCCAGGTGACAATCGGATCTATCCGATTTCTTGTAATTCATTTTTAGGTCTCGTTGTCCTCACTCTAACCTGTCGCCCACTCTAACCTGTCGTTCCTACCCGTTCTCTTTTTTAGGAAAACACCTACAACAACACCAAACGTACACTGACACACGTCGTGCGTACGCTCAGCTCAAAGTGGCTCGAGCAAACGAAAAGAGGCTATAGGGAATATTCCAAAAACTAAACGATTCACGAGTATGCAACTTTTAACGGAGTCGGCAACAAACTCTACAGCGACAACTTCGCCAAGCGGTGCGACAAATGCGAATCAAACAAAATCGGTGGGCAACATGGGTAAATTCTATCCACCGAGGCCGAAAATCAACGCGCTCAACGAGTTGTTCAGGTGCCACCTGTGTCAGGGGTACATGATCAACCCGACCACGATTGACGCCTGCATGCACACATGTAAGTACATATTTTGATAAAACAATGACGGTACGACGTCTGACGGCCTGACTGACTTACTGACTTACTATTGGTATCACAGAGGAGGAAGAAGAAGCAGTAACGAAAACGAGTATTTCTTTGGTTTAGATTGTCGCAGTTGTATAGCGAGACATCTGGCGGTCGATTGCTACTGTCCCCAGTGCAAAGGAACGGGTGGCAAAGCTTTAACAATCTCAAATCTAAAGTAGGTCTTACCCCTTAACTATTTAGCCCCCCCCCCTTCCCCCAGTGATTATTAACGTCTTCTTATCGCCCTCTAAAGATCCGACGATGTTCTGCGTTCGATAATCTACAAATTGGTACCTGGTTTATATCAAAAGGAACGCGAGCGTATAGTGCAATTTGTAAATAATACCAAAAACGAGGCTCAGTTCGTAGGTTCGGTCCCGCTCTCCTCATCTCAGTCGCAGGACGTTAAGGATGATGCCCTGGAGTGTGAGGACGATTTCTTCTCCCCCACAGACCCTATTAGTTTATCCTTGGAATACCATCCGCATTTAGCCAATCAATGTGCTGAGTCTGATGTGCCGCCGGTGCGGTATCTTCAGTGTCCGGCCAGTGTTAAGATTCAACATTTGAAACGTTTCTTATGTTCGAAATTCGACATAGACCCCTGCAATCGAAGAGTGGGCATTGAGATCATCTACGAAGATGAGGTGTTGCCCAGTGATTTTACGCTGATGGATGTGGGTTATTGCTATCAGTGGAAAAGGGTAAGTGGGTCGAAAACACCTCTCCGAGCATAGGCCAATCTATACAAGATGTTAACATGGACTTCTCTCTGCCTTTCTTTCCTCCCACTTTTTTATTTTTCTTCTTCAGCATGCTCCCCTCAAGTTTCTCTATAGGATTCTTTTGTATAATGACGAGCCAATCAGTAAACCGGAGAATAGCCCTGCTTTGGTGGACAAGGTTTCAGATAAAGCATCCGCCACTTACCTAGGACAAACTGTACAGACGCCTGAGTCCGAAAAGTCTCAAGAAAAGTCCCAACTCCCAATTAATGGGGACGCCACAAATAAATCGTCTTCTCCCTTCCTTACTCCGCCGCCACTCACAACTAAACTAAAGTCTGGCAAATCTTCCGCCTCTAAGCAAGTACAATCGTCGTCGTCGACTACGAATCCATCTGTGAGAATGACGCTCACTTCCAGACCTGCAGAATCAAAGAAAACGGTTTCCAAAAGATCTTCCCACACGGAGGACTACACTTTGCCCACCACCAATGATTTTAAGTCACTGCGAAGCAATGACATACGCTACAGTCACTATGCGGTGACAGCATCCACCACCACTCCTAATTCTTTCTCAACTTCGTCTATTTCAAATACGAAAGCGAAGGTGAAATCGCCTGTTGCGGCGAAAGAAGAGAAACCGGCAAAATGTGATATCGTTGTGAGCATTCCCCACAATCAAATGCAAGAAGAGTGGGAGTCGAAGCCGTTATCACATTTGAAAACGGCGAGCAAGAAATCTCCGAATCCACCTTCGGGCTCCCTTACCACCTCGACCATCGTGGATTCCTCATCGGCGGGAAGTACTAAAAAAGTTAGGAACGTTCCAAAGCTCAAGATTGAATTGAACAGCTTGAAGACAAAGCTTATAGAGAAGCCCAAGTCGGCCGACATTAGGCTGGACTCTCTGATGATTAAACACCACAAACCCCGAAAATTCTCTTTGGATGAACCTCAGATACCAAACGACAAAGTGGACTTGGAGACGTATGTGAAGAATATTGGTTTGAAGCCCATCGAGGTGCAGACAACTACTCCAATAGAAACGGAAGTGCCGGAAAAATTTACGCCAAATGCCTCGCCCAGGTCGTCATGTTCGTCATCGACCACTTCATCCTCGAATGGCTATTTACATGTAGGAGGTGAAATCTCGACTTCGTCTCATAAGAAACGAAAGAAGAAGCATTCGAGAGAGCCCCGGGATTCCAAAAGAAAGAAGATGCACGCTGAGATCTCTTCACAGACAGCCGATGAAAGTCTGAAAATGAAGGTGAAGCTGACATCTCCGTTGAGCATCAAGCCTTCAAAGTTCGATAGCAAAAAGTCTCCCCAGATCGAGAAGTCACCGGACCTACTACCGTTTGAGAAGCCAAAATCGCCAGAAATTAAAACGAAGATTGTGTTTGAAAAGCCAATTTTGCCTTCCAGTAAACCAAGAGATGTAGAGGTGGAAAAACCTCCTCCAAGTAAGGAAAAATCGAAATCGTCCTCGGACAAGAAGCATAGAGATCAGCTGAAGCTGAAACCTTTGGCTATAAAGACCACTGCGAAGGAGTTCGAAGACGATGACGACATTATAATGGCGGATACAACATCATCGTTATCCCTCAGTAAACCCCTGACGAATTTAAAAGATTCCCAACTGCCACATTCTCCGCCATTGCCTCCTAGTCTGTTCAAGACAACTCCCCTAACCTTCTCGACGTTCACGCCCAATGTCATCACAGTGGCCAAGCCAAAGCCGGTGGCAGTTCCCCCCAAACATACCAAGGACAAACCAGTGCAGCCAATAAAAATGAAACCATTGGCCCCGAAGCCTATGCCACCCAAACCACTACAAACGCCGATGAAGCCACCTCAATTTGCAGTTCCTAATCTACCCCGATTGATGGCATCAAACTCCTCTAAGTTCCTCACGTCGACACCCTCCTCCATAGCCAGTGCTGCCAACAAGCATATGGGTAATTTGCTGAAACGCTCTGCCTCCTTGGACGAAGCCAAAACGTCTGCGGGGTCGATGGCAAAACACCTAAAATTGGACAAACCCCATCAGATCACAGTGAGTGCTTATGGCAGCAATCTGCAAGTGACCAGAGTGGAGATACCCGCCACACCCACTTCCTCCACAGCCAAAGCGACATTTGAGATACCTCTGTATTCCCCACTGTCGGCCTCTTACAATCCCAAATGTTCATTTTCTGTCGGTTCATCAACATGTGCTGGTAAATCAGCCAAGTTGCCCCTACCAATCTCCCTGAACTCTGGCGCGAATGCGTCCTCCATTAACAAACCGCAACTGTTTACCACCACCAGCGCGGCTCTCAAGAAACCTGACAAGGAATTGGTGAAAATAACAAGTTCCATTTCCAGCATTCCCTCTGCAAATTGCTTCGGTGCCAACAAGACTTCGCCGTTGATGGGGCCACCTTTGCCATTAGCCAAATTGAACACAGTAGTACCTACGGCAGTCAAGTCACCACCTTTGGGTTCGGTTCTGCAAATGAATTCATGCAAACCGCACACCCAGTCGGTCTCCGGTCAGTCGCCGGGCTTGCTGAACGCCAGATCCATATTGGCCCAACCTAGCCCATCTCAGCAGACGGAAAAGAAAGCTGAGCTGGGCACAACCACCAACAGCAGTTCCAACTGCGCAGTGGATAAGCCCAAAAGTAGTCTACGACAGTTTCGTTTGCCCTCCAGAGAGTCTGCGCAAGATATCTTGGATTTGTCGGCTGCCCCCAAATCAACAAACGGCCCGCAAGCGTCTGAGAAGAAAACCATGGCAACTGTTAGCATTCCCGCCACCACCACCACGACGGCTGGTTCGTCATTGGAGTTGGCTTTGACCAAAATCAAACAGAACATCACGAACAGTGTTGGTCAGGACAACTTGGATCTGAAGCCAAATTCGGATGATCTACAAAATCTACACCTGCTCTCTGAGTCTGCCACAGCTCGGGAGAAAATTGCCATAAATTCACCCACTTCCTCATCCGCAACGTCGTCTCTCTACGAGAAGCCGAAAATCAATCAAAATTCCTTGGTAAGACAGCAGAACGCTTCTGTGCGCAGCATACCGAATCCTTCGGCCCTGGCATTCCGCAATCACCAGCCAACCAATAACATACCCATGGTAACCATAGCGGCTCCGCTGGTCTCAATACTCTGCAATGATGCGGACAAGCCGCTAATTTCCAAGCAGCCTTTATCGCCCCAATCACCTCTCAATTCAACGCCTCAGAGCCCCAACTGTTCTACCTCCACCTCCTCCTCAACTTCGCCTTCACGCAACACCAGCAACTCCATCTCGCTGTCCTCGAAGCGGCATCCCTCAATTGATCAAGTTGCAGCGAGTTTGAATATACGTGCCTCGGCAGCCGCTGCGGCCGAAGCTACGGCCAAAGCTCATCTAAAACAATTAGACGAGACGGCCGTTGTAACATCCACGTCGTCATCAACGGAAGCCAGCGGAGGAAGTAAACTAAAGCAAATCAAACAGGAAGCTGTGGAACAACCGACAGCCACAGCACACATCGAATTTGTACAGGCATCGTCGACGGTGCATTCATCAGCCACGTCCTCGGAGGTCGTGGTGGAAATTAAAAAAGAACCTGAAGATAGATTCACCGAATCGTCGTTGGCGGACGAACAACGAGACGTCAAGGCTGTCCTAACGACGACAAACACCAGCAGCAGCAGCAATGGCAATGCATCCGCCCTGCCTCTACCTCTGCCGCTACCAGTGCCAATGACAATGGCAGGGCCATCGTCGCTAGTGTCGAAGGTTGAAAATCTTGTGACGTCAGTGATTAATGTTTCAACACCCACATCCACTCTGTTGACCACAAGCAGTGCGGCCTTTTGAGCGTTCATCAACAACAACAACAAAAGGTAAGTGAGCGAAACAAAAAGAAAACATATTTTTCAGATTTCATAAAAAATTAAAAAAGCCAACCGTTCCCTGGTATATATCAGAGAGAAAATGTTTGGTTGGAAGACTGAATTTTTGATTGTCCGAAGTTGGAGATCGAAAACTCAAGAAAAACCTTCCGTGATTTTCCAACCCAAACACCCACGCAGAACAGCACGGCATGTATCTGCCAGAGACCTTTCACGTTTGCACAGTGGCTTGGAAATGATTATCACTAGATTATTTCCTCCTGACCCTTAATCTCATTATGGATGGATATATTCAACAGTTTTCGATTTTGTCTTTTTCCTCTCTCTCTCTGTTTTCAGGCATTAATCCCCTGTAGTCCAACTCTGGATATTATGACGTATTTTGTAGTTGAATCAGTGCAGATTCAAAGTAGAACCCTAGACAAGTAGAATGAATGAATGAATGTATCCCCTCGTAAACCCTCACTCACGAAGCTGTACATACCTACAAACACATCACTCACTCACACGTAGCAGTGCACTGGACATTGAAAGCCGAGAGAGACAGAGAACGCGCGCGAGAGAGAGAATGCAGCCAGAAAAACATTTCAATTCCAACCAAATTCCATTGCAGACATATTGACATGTTGCGATATGCCGATATGCAAATAAACAACTAAACAACACAACCACCCAAACAACTCGGCAAACAAACAGTAAAAAAGAGCAAAACAACAGCAAAAACAAGAACAGAAACAAAGTACAAAAAGAATGAGAAGAAAATTCATAATAAAACGTCATCATTAAATTACAAAAAAAGAAGAGAAAAGAAACGAAACGAACGACACCAACTACGGCGGCCACAAAAAGTCCATAATGAGCTCTGGCCCCACCACCACCTCCACCACCCTAATAAATGATTGCGAGAAATTGGAACGTGTTCAAATTGAGGTTGAGCGCGCAATTTTCGGTTACTGAAAACGACGCCATCGAGAATGCGAGGAGCAGTATGCGGAGTACAACAAAGATGGTAATAAGATACTTGTGTGTACGTGCAGGCAGGAGTGCTGGAGAAGAACAGCGAACAACTGGTAAGGAATGAATCCATATCTTCATATACAATCCATATGCCCATGAATAGGTAATGTAGAGTCTGATCGGTCAGAAAAAGCAGTGGTATAAATCTATCCATAATCCATAAACAAAATAACCTTATGTCCACACAAGCACTGCCACCAATAATATCTTTAAATTTCACTCTATCTGATGGAGGAGGAGTAAATCAACAATATTTTAACCCTTTCATGTCCAATGTTGCCTATAAGACGAAAACAAAAGCGAAGTCTCAAATTTGAATTATTTGAGTTTCTTTTCATTAAAATTGTTTAGAATTATTTCTTATTTTTATAGGATTTCTTCGAGTATAAAAAACACTTTATTTGTTATTCGAAGTGATACATAATAAAGATTTTAAAAATGAAGAAACAATTCAAAATATGATTTCAATTTAACCGATATCTGCAGTATATTGATTTGAAGAAAAATCCTGTTACACATGTCCTGTATGAATTGGAAACCCAAAACTCTATATAAAAAGCATATAAATTTTTATATACTTATAAGAAGAAATTTCGGGCATGAGAGGGTTAAGCCTGTTGGATTGGGCTTACTAACTTAATATTTTTGTAGAATTTACTCGCTTGGAAATTATTATTATTCATTTAAGAAAAAACAATGCATAAAAATTCTATCACCTTTTTAATTGTAAGCTGGTAAGTCCAATCGAACAATATTTTATCGCACCTGTTCCACAAACAGGTAACAACTCAAAATATTTTTTTGTCAAAAAACCTACGCTCATAGCTTTGTCTCCCTCTTCGTAGAAGAACCGTTATCTTTAGAGTCACATTTTAAGTTGTTTCATTTATTTTTTAGATTTTGAGTTGTTACAAGTGCAATATATTAAGTGTACCTTAAATTAGCGGATTTGCTGGATCGTCCAACATTAGTTTACCAGCCGACAATATGAATTAATTGCCATTCAGCAATTATAATCAAAAAATTATTATATTTTTCATTTTATAAGATCAACCAGCATGTCTCAGAAAATGCGATTTTCATATTTTGAAAATGTGTGGTTGGCCATTCCGATGTTTTCATCGTGGAATATTCCTTCGAGCTGACAAATGTTAAAATGTCCAAATTGAATCAAATCAATTTTATTTTAGTTCCATTAACAGCACAGGGTGGGCCATTTATAATTTTAAATTAGAATCGGCTATACAAAATTCTGGTTTTATTGGAAAGTTTGAACTTTGCCATATAATATGGAATACAATATCATTCATAACACGACTGGCTCGACAGTACCTTATCCGATCAACCCAAATTTTCAGTATATTTTCGATTGTTCCGGCCCGAATCTCTGATTATTCGATTTTCAAAAAGAGTGCCTTAGATATCGATGGCAGCGTTGGTCACACAGACTCATTCTCTCTAATTTTTGGAAACAAAAAATCGTTGAGCATGGCTCGATAATGCTCACCGTTGACGTTAACGGCGGATCCTTGTTCATTTTCGCAGAAATCCACACCAAACAGTGACTCGTTGTGGATGGATTGGCTTCTCAATAGTCACGTGTGGGATCTCAGAACACATTATGTGGCAATTTGGCTTATTGACATAGCCACCGAGATGAAAATAAGCTTCATCTGAAAACACGATGTTTCGGTAAAATTCTTCATCTCCTGCCAAACAATCTCAGCCTATTGGGCGAAGCAAAAACGCATCGGATGGTCATGAGGCTTCAGTTGTTGGACCAATTCAACTTTGTAAGCCTTCATACTGAGGTCTGAACTGAACTGAAGACCGATCTCTTCTCGAAAATTTTCTATGTAAAATTCTTACAATTTATGTTAAAGACTTTGGAAGTAAGTTTTTAATATTTTCCAATTTTGTTCGAGCGTATAGCGTCCCATTTTGCAAATGTCAAACATAAACCTGAAAAAAAAAAATAAAAATGAATGTTATTCTACCTATGTCAAAGTAATCGGTAGTTCAAATTTAAAATTTTAAATGGCCCACCCTGCATTTCATCAGATAAGTTCGAGCAACAGATGCTAGTCCAAAGAGTTCGATAGAGTACATTTGTGCCGGTTTTGTCACATTAGGTTTGTTTTATTTGATGAGATAGCATTTTCATATAGTAGTAGTTAGCTCAGTTTTTCTCTACTTGCAGTATGCCATCCTTGTGATATTTCCCTTATTCCTCCAAAACACGCCATAGGTTCTCATTTAGCTACATAATTCGAGGGTGCATATCTTTCTAACCAGTTCTTTTTCAAGTTTAGGAGCGACACTGCTCCTGGATTCATAGCGTAATGACTCCATTTTATTTTGAGGTAAGAGCTGGGGTTTTTAATCGGTTGTCAACAATGCAAATGTTCATGAGAAATGTAATCGCATCCAATCATTCGGTGATCTTTTATAATGATTTTATAATGATATTATCACCTTCGTAATGTCATCAGCCGCGATTTTGGGTGTTTTAGCTGACCAACAATTTAATTCATGGTTTCCTTAAATTGACGAGAGATTTTCGATTTCACGGAATTGAACGCTTGGTCACGATAACCATGAATTCAAGTTATAGCTGAAGAATGACTATTTTAAAAGAGAAATGGAATTGTTTACATTTTCATTACAGCGTAAATTGAAAACTTTAAATAATTAAACTAATGTGTGCATTACTCTTAGGTTTATTTTTTAACGAACCATTTCTGTTGGTCGAATAAAGGAATTTTCCCAGGAAATCAAGACAAAGAGTGGAAAACATTAATGTACTTGGTATGGTATGTCAAACGAATTGTGTTTAATGAATTTTATAATTAAAAATGGGCAGACATGCATCACACACACTCACTACAATGCATTCGATACTTTAAAAGGGAAAACACAACCACAGTGTCCAATATATAACCCACAAATCAAACACACTGGTCTGTCGGTAAAAGTTTGTTATTTGTTGTTGTTTGAAATGAAATTGATAAAGATTTGTGGCAGTAATTTGATCATTTACGGGCGTTGGAGTTTTGAGAAATATGATTCTAAGGTCATCAAATCAAATCAAAATGTCCATCACTTTTCACAACTCACAAATTCAATACTTTATAAATGAGTGACACTGAGTAGAAGCACGAATATTTTATCCTGACATTCGTTTATATATATTTTAGTTTGTAATAGCAGACAAAAGGTGCAGACTAGTGGCAATCACTTCTACTATCGTAGAAGGTAAAAATCGTTCAAAAATCCAGGGATGCATGAATAGGTCACACATATTAAATTTATCGTGGCGCGCGGCTCTAGAACTCTTTTAATATTCATATTTTTTTACTTTGACAAATGAATGTGAATGGGGAAATTATAAATTGAATTCTTTAATATTTCAAGCTTTCTTTGTAATTTCTGGACACAATAGCAAATCGATGTAAAAAATATATCGGTTAGTAAAGAACCGATTTAAATCAGAAATACGGCAGTTATATTTAATTTAGTTTTCTCTTCCTTCTTCTCATTACTGCAACTATCTTTCCATATTTATTATCACTGAACATTATCGGAGCAATATTCATTGGCTCCGATAATGTACACAACGTGAGAGGCTTCTATGTATTTGCATTTAATATACATAAATACAAGTAAGATGAAATAGAAAAATCGCAATATAACTCGCATCAGAACCAACAAATTTTCAGTTTTTTTATTTTTTTTACTGCGATCAAGTATTTGTTATTATATATGTGCATATGTATATATTGAATGAATATATTAATTTTCTGCTCAGCTGCCGCAAACCCCAATCCACTTATCACAGACAAGCAAAAATGCAGACAGACCAGTGTAAATCATTCTGTAGAGAGTGAGTGTTCTTTTTTAAATTGCATTTAATCAATGACACCACCACCAAGAACAACACAACAGGCCACACTGAATGAAATGCAATGCAAAGAGAAAATTGCAAAACAATCGAGAGATAAGCAGCGCTTTTATTATTATGATTATTATTACTCGCATTATACTTATTTACTGCAAATATACACATACATATGTGTGGATGTGCGCTATTATTAAATATTTTCCCGTTGATTGTGTTGTGTGGTGCGGTGCGGTGTATGACCGGCATAATGCACTCGCACGTACACTCTCTCTCTCCCTCTCTGTGTAGTCTAGACAATTTGCATGCCTTTGTACGTTCATGTGCGTGTGTGTGCATGAATGTATTCCATTTACAGTGAGGCGAACAAACAGACATGTTGACGTCCGCATCCATAAGTACGAAATTAACATTGATGTATTTTAACATAGCCCCCATAGTATTATGTGTGTAAACACATTCATACACACCCATGGAGAATTGTGTAGATATTGGCATACACTCCGACTCATACTCTCAGCATTTCATTTGTAGAGTATATACAACATACATATGATGTGTTGTACTCACATCCATATGTACATATAAATGATGTTATTCCACCTACACCTACACCTCCCCCTCCCCGCCCCCTGTTGCTGCTTGACCTGTTACTGTCACTACCGCTGCTGCACTTGTTATTGAAGCTGTTGTCGTTGTTTGTGCTGCTCATGCCGATGCAGCCGGTGTTGTTGTTATTAAACAGTTCGTTAAATCTGAAACACGAAGTTCATTTGGATATCAACAACAAAAATACACTCCAACGACTGACTGGGTGCTGGGATAAACGTCAATGATGATGTGCCCTGAACGTCGGGTATATCTGATGGTGTGATGATAATGACGATGACGAAGTAGATGAGAAGTGTGCTGCAGCAAACAGCTTACGCTTTTGGAGCATTTCGATTTGTTTCACAGCTAAACGAAATGATAAATGATTTATTACTTGGTGCGATTTTTTAAACGCAAATTCGCAAGTGAATTGTGCTTCTCGTTCGTTTGTGAGTATCATCTCCTTATAGAGGCCGGGTTTGATGTTGAAAAGTCGCTGCGAAGCCACTTGAAAAGACTTTTGACATGACTTTGAAATCATGATCGTGGTTGTCTGCAGCCAAGTAATAAATGTCACATGTCATTTGTAAAAAAATTTGCATTCTATTAAATATAGATGCAAAATGGTCTTGAGCCAGGACAATATCCCAGTTCAAATAAAAAAAATAAAAATTATAAAAATGAGTTAAAATCGTTAATTATCTTTTCGGCGAATTTACTTCAAATAGAAATCATTTAAAAGCCATGAGCGTATCATTTTAGAATGATTTCCTGACAATTCCAAAACTATGCGAATGATTAATTAATGATTATCCTCAATGAATATAACTCATACGCCACCTTTATATGGTTTTAGAATAATTTCATTTTGAATGGAAGTTTATCTTTATAAATTCGATAAATGGTCTTCAACTTTTCAATATTTATGGTTCTTGGAACCATCAGCCATCATTTGGAAATGGAAATATCTCGAAACTGAGAGTAAACATAATACGTAGACGTATTATGTTTACCAGTAGCGTGGTCAGTTTATTATGTATTTTATTCGCTTAGTGTAATTAATCATAAGGTTGATATTGTCTAAAGTGAGTTTACCTGCAGAATTGCTCACAAAGTCAATTTGGGTCTTTGCACTTGTTGTCCAGAGAAAAGAGCACTGAACAAATTCATTGCACCAGTATCTTCTCCGAATTAATTTTCTTATTGAAAACCATTGTATGTGCGGCCATTTCAATTATAAAATGTTAAGAATGTGCCACTGACTCATTGAACATCACGAACAAATTAAATAATCATTTTTCTTTTGTCTTATGGCGTATGAATCCCAAAGTTGTCTGGCCCAAATCAAGAAAACGATTAAACACAGTTCATCTTTTGTGTTGCGACCTTATTTGCCAACGTTTTTTACGATTATGATGTATGGAAATAAGTTCCATTCCATCTATGGTGTGGCAGTTATTAATGAAACTATTTGAGTCCCACCATGTGGTGGGATCTTCCCACATTCTCCAATAGTTGAGCGAGCGTGCGAGCATCGACATCAAAGCCACAACTTAGATTAGTCACATTTCCGCACTTTGCTTCTGTGTCCGATCGAATGATTTTTGTGTGAAAGGTTTTTATTTTTGCATTGGAAATTGTTTTTTTTGTTTTTTTTTATCAAAAAACATATTCATAAATTATTATGAACTTGACCGTAAATCTATTTTCTGCAACGATTGCCGACTCTTGAGTTGGGAGTTGGAGTGTTGCGACAGCAAATTTGCTTATTTCAAATATCAATTTGAAATAATCATTGAATATTTTATGGGATTTATGAAAAACTGCAGATAATTTAATGCCCGAAAGGGGAACTCATCATTATTCTCTTCACATTCACTGTTAGTAGACTGGCCCATTGTGAAAACCGTACGACCGTATTTGGCTTTGAAGAAGAGTTCAGATATACAATCATATGAACAGATACACATACATACATACATATCTATATGTATATTTATGGGCGAACATACGAACATACGTACATGTTGGCATGTCTGAATCAGGGATGGGAAAGTTGATGATATGTTGTCTTTAAAAATATGGAGGCCCTGGACAAATTACTGGACATCGAAAAGATAGGCAAGAATGTTTTATTTTTTTGTAAGTGCAGTGTACAGTGGGTACTTCAAAATGAAAGAGTCAAGATGAATGAGAGATTATAGATGATGAGAGTCTATTGCACTATGCGATGTAATATCTCGAATGACAGTTCCGTGCGGTAAGGCGATGATGATGGGGTGGATTTAGTCGGCAAGAAACCGACATCCTCACAGCAGGGACCTATGCTAGGTTACCACCCGCAACCACAAAAATCAGGCACTATTGGTGGGGCGACCAAATCCGTATCGATGATCCTATCTGTTCGTTCGTCCCCATAAAGCTTCCTGTGTCCAGGAATCCCTATAAGAGTGACTTCGGACAGAAAAATCGGTATGGACAGCTGTTTAATCCACGGCTCGGTTTTTGAGATAGAGAGGAAGCTTAGCTGTCTACAAAACTTCCTATGTGACTGGTTGTACCAAAAAAAACAAGTAAGTTTTAGTCGGTTAAAACGACTTATATATATATACCCTCGCTCTCAGAGAGCATGTGTATGGAAGTACTTAAATTTTACTTAGCGCCGGATTATGTGTGTGGCAGGTACTAGAAGTTTGTGGCAATTAGACCCAGCTTCCTGATTTGTAAATAATTGTAAAAACATGATCAAATATAAAGTCATATTGTAAGTATTTATTTTACCTAGGATAGAGATAATTATGTGGGAGGTACTAGAAGGGGCGTGACTAAAGCATAAATATTTTTTAGGTCTAATGAGATTATAAAAAACATTTTCAAATATCAAATTGATACTGAGTTCGACTATCCGTATGGAAGTTTTATCGGTTTCGTTTTAACCAAAGCTTATGTCGCTTTGTGTGGGAGGTACCAGGATGGGTGTGGCACTATCGTCCATATTCCAAGAGTATGAAACGTCCATAAAGGCATTGCTAATGATCAAATTTCAGAGTATTCCGTATAGAAGTTATAACAGCTTTAATTTAAAGAAGGTTAGGGCGATTTGTGTGTGAGGTGCTAGAAAGGGCGGGTCAAAACTCCCTATATCCTACACGCTTATAGCGCCTTTAAAAAATGTAACATATACGAACATATGGTTAATTCCGAACATCCGTGTTGAAGTTTTAATTTAACATTGAAACATGGACTGTTTATGAGGGAGGTACCCGAATGGGCGTGGTAATTTCGCGCATCTTCAAACTTAAACTAAGTTCGGGAAACATATTACCATGTGCAAAGTTTGAATAGATTCCTTATCTCCTACTTGACGCTGCCGTGAGAGCGATCACGTACACTACTGATACATTAAACAGTGCCTCGTGGCTCTATTGTCTATTCCCTTCACTTCAAGTGCGGCAATTTTGATTCTTAATATGTCCATTGAGCCAAAAATGAGCCACTGCAGTGATGGTTTTTGAATTCAATTTGAAAAGGTTATTCTTTTTTCCATGCTTTATATAAGGTTACTTTCTATATATGTTTGTGTGCCACAAAATTTGAAATCAATTTTTGAAAGCTTTTTTCTCAACCAATTTTGCTCAAATTTTGCACACTTAATCATTTTCGATGACAATACAAGGAAATGGAAAAATTTGACCAATTGGACAAAGGGGCGTGGTACCTCCCATACAAACCACAAATTAAAAATCTATTATTTCTGCTCCTGATAACGCAGTAATTTTTCCTTCTACAAAAGATAACTAAAAAAGAATTTCTAGGCCCAATAGAATTCTGCTTGCATAAAGCATGGATTTGAAAAAAAAATTTTTTTTTGATTTACTAGTTCTATTCATGATAAAATTGAAAACCTAACTGAGCACAATTGATAATAGTGCTGGCAGATCTAACCAATTTGTGGACGTTTAAACGTTATTGGAAATGGAACATCTAAAAATACCGGTTTTATTGAAAACTCCGGCCCACAACTTGTAATCGGATCAGACAGTTTTCTCTAGTGGTTTGGTCAATAGGTGACAATGCAAATTAAACGAATCAGTTCTACAAAATCTTTCAATTTTGAACTAAATGATTTTTTAATATTTTTCAAGATTTCAAATTGGAGAAAGATTTTTGTTTACATTTTGACAAAATGTATTCCAAAGATTAGTTTCAATATATTTGAAATGTATGCCTTCTTTCACAGAAAATAATAATTCTCCAGATCGAATCCCTTGATTTAGCCAAACCCCAGAAGGAAAACTTTGCCAAGTGTGAATACTCTAAAGGTGGCGCTTCGATAATTTTTTCGGTTTCCCATCCCTGACATGTATGTTTAGCTTTTGACTTTAGCGATTTTTTTATGAAGATTTGATTAACATAAATATTTATGGGATTGATTTGTTTACAATAACGATTTCCAAACTACAACGCGCACGCACTCACACACACGAGTGCTCGTACGCTCGCTCGCTCGCTTCATATCATCTATCCACCCATCCATCGATAAAGATGGAAAGACGATGATGATGATGATGGCAGCAACAACAACAACAATGTTATATCTTTAAACTAATCTTGGGCCATCTCCGTCATAAGTATAATCACATCACCGACATCCACATCGAGAAACAAACACCAACAAAAACAACAACAACGAGAAATCATCAAATATCATTTTTTATGAACAATACAGCGAATATAGCCATTGAATGGCAGTAGCAGCTCGCCACCAATACCACTGCCCCGGCATCATTTGCTCTTCTTGACGAAGTTCGGCATTTCCATCAAAACCAAAACCACCATCCCCACCATATCTCCACCATGCCCACCATATCCCCACCATTAACATCAGCAAAATATTTGATAACCAAAAGCTGTCGTCACAGCCACTTGTGGTGCAGATACTGAACATATTTTTTTCTTATTGTTTTCGTTGCAGGTATTGCCAGACAGACGTGCTGAATCGACTCCAACAGGTATGGCCGTAAATCCCCTCGCCAACTGCCTCCAATGACACGATTAACAAATGCCAACTGAGCCAGAGCCACACACACGATTAACTGTTGCCCGCGCGGACTTCCAAATCAAAAGCCCCGCCCTCTTAATCCGATGTGATTTTCTCCCCTCGAAATTCCTGGCAACTCAACACCCTCAGTCCGGCAACTCTGGGCAAGTGCTTAGTGTTTGTTTTCATGCGAGCCGATACCCCTCTCCAATCAACTGTGTTGGCCGGGGGAGAGGTGAGTGGAGTTGAAGGTATGAGAGCATACGAAACGAAGAAGGAAAAAAGTGAATAAAAAGAAATACTCACTCGACTCGTAAAATGACGTGACGTTTCGTGATGTGCGTGACGTGGTTTCCACCCGTTTTGAGGTTGTTTTTCGTTTCTTTTCCGTTTTTTGCTTGTTTTTTGTTCGTCTGTTTGTTTGTTTGTTGTTTGATGACTTTAAGAGTGTTTATTTATTTGAAAAGAAAAGAAACAAAACAAAAGAAAAAACTGAGTAGAACGTAAGTGAAACTGCTGGAATTAAGAGCAGACACCGCCAAATATCTACGAAGACGGTGAAAGACTCAAATGAAATTGAATTTCATTGGGAATGTTTGCAATAGAAACTACAACAACAACAACAACCTAGTTCTAATTTAATGTGTTAAGCATCACCATTTGTAAATATAAAATAATAACTAATAAGAGAACCCCAAATCAAACCATTTCGATGATATTTATGCTGAAAAAGAGAAAAGAAAGAAAAAACAATCTTCAAGATGTTTACTTCCAACAACTATAAATTGGAAGATTTTATTTTGTTGGCGCGTTGCAATTTTTGTTTGTTTAAAACTGTCCTATATTTAGTTTTTAGTTTTTAATATTTAAAACCGAAACATCCTTTGTACAATAAAAGTTTTGTTAAAATCCTAATTTAAGTTTATTTGAAATCTTTTGTAAAAAATCTATTTTGAGAAAAATCTACCTACCCATGCATACATACAAACATATGTAGTTAGTTAACCCGTGTAATAATAGTCATAAGTCTCCTCGTCTATATATATACAATAAATATAATAATTTAATTAATATGATAATAATAATAATAATATTAACATTAATCCAGCACAAGGCTATTTCTATATAAACAACAATAAACAATAGGTTTAAAACTTTTTAAGCACAATACTAAAACTTAATTAAAACTGATACTAAAAAAACTCATAAAATTAAAACAAAAACTCAGATACAGATACACACACACATGAAACAAAACAAAACTTTAGTGAATCTTTTAGACCCATAAAATTCCCCGAGCTATCATAACAACAACAACAACATAAAGAAGAACAACAACCCCATTTAGATGTTTAACTAAAACAAATGTACTCTCGTATGGTAATCAGAATAATAATGTTATTCTTTTCAATAAAGTTATCAAAATATTTAACACAATAAAGAACTACAGAAACGAAATATAACGTCAATTTGCAGTGTTTTTATTTATTTATGGCGACAGCGCGAAATTTTTACGCCGGAAGATGTGGAATTGTGTGGGTCGTGAGTTTGTCGAATTGTTTTCTAAGGGAGACAGTAGACATGGTGGCCTGATCAGTCTATATCTGTAACTTGCTCTTTGATCGTTAAATTTAATTGGTAAGTAAAAAGGCCGGTTGTGTGACACGGTCATCTTGAAGCAGACTTGGTCTAGCTGATGATCCTAGAATCCCACACATACATTGCTGGATACACCTCAAATAGTCACCCTTATCGCGAATACTATTTCCCCCGAAAAGTATTTCCTTTTCGCCAATTTGCAATCGCCCAAATACGTCAACTTCGAAAAAGGACCCCTTATCTGAATGATCTTTCTTTCATTTTGTTCAATTGAGTTTTTGTTAGCGAACAATTAACACCATGCGACACGATTTTCCTCCTAAGCACGAGATTATAGGTCACCAGTAGCAAAACTGCATACTCTGTTTTTTATTCCGTGACCGTTTGTCCTTTTAATTTCCAAAGGATATAGATGTTTTCATAGTTTATTTCTGTACTTTAACGAGTCATACAAGGTCGACGTGGGTATCAAATAGGGTATCCAACCGATTAAATTTTATTCGAATATTTAATATCAAATATTTGTTCGAATAATCAGAAATTGCCGATTTTCGATTAATCCATAATAATACATTTTTGGAGTGAAATATCATTTTGGAAACTATAACTTCAATTTTCAGTAAAAACGATATAAAAATTAAATACTTGCCTTGCAAAAGTCTTGATTTAACGACTTAAAATACGTCTCAATAAAAGAAGAATAAAGATTTCAAATAGAGTTTGCTAGTTCATTATACAAAAGGCAATTTGGAGTTGAAAACGTTTCAGAAGAGCCTGTCAATGCAGAAGAAAATATTGTCGCTAGAATTACCATTTTGTCCGAACTAACCGAAGCAATAAGAAAGAGTACAACATCCAAAAAAAAAAAAATAGAAACAAATGACTTACAATAAGATTTTTTATATTTAGATAAATCGAAAAAAACTGTAAAACTTAATTACATGCTCTTCTTTCTATTTCTCCGACTTCAACAGTAAGTGATCGTTTTTTCGAATGCGAACTTTATTACCAATAGCTTTTTCAAATAAAACGATGAAGATTGATTATGTGTTATATATTCCTATCTAAATTTAAATAATTTAAAAGAAATTTTATTCGATTAATCGAATAAGAGCTGTCGACTTTATTCGGTTAATTAGAAAATTTGTATTTTCGAATAAACGAAACGAAAGGGATATCTGCTAAAATATTTCAAATGTAAAGTTTTCCCTTAAAATAGAAAACATGGATACACTGGACGTAGAGGATGAGATGATTTTCATCCTTTGGGGTTCAATAAAGTGCATGTTCATCACTACATCTCAAAATATCTGCTAATCTAAATTTGCTACTGCTACTGGGCAAATATTATGCTCTATATTGGAACTTCTAATGTATTTACCAACTCTGAAAGTATCTTGCTGAGTCGTTTCCTATTCCTTCCTGTTATCCGTCATCTTAATGTTTACACTTGGGGAATACCACGTTTTTTTCTTCGCGGGTGACAGAGAATCTCTTAGCACATCAAGAAGAAGATAAATGTGACTTTGTTAACCCTGTTATTCTTAGAAAACCTCCGAAGAAATGAACAAGCAACATTTGATGTAATTTTTAATTATTGAACCATCCCGCAAACGTTGAATTATCATGTTGTAGTAAAACAATTTGTGTTCCAGGAAAAGAAAAAAATCATGATATATTGTACTTCAATACTTTACTGTTAAAATTGAACTCCATTGTTCATTAGGAGGATTTATGGTCGAAAATTGGTCCATGTTTTGAAAGTGGTCACCTTTAACAATTTGTAAAGTCTTGGGATACAAATTATAATCACTCTTATTCCAGTTGTCGTCGTCGATTTTGAGTCAACGTCAACATCAATTCAATGCTAATTTGGTATTCTGTAACTCTATTGGGTCGACGACGACTGTTTATCTATAATTTACACAAAACAAAAAACGCATCTCTAATATTCAGTCAGCTAATTTATATTGTGTTGTATTTTTGCGGAAAAATATATTTTATTTCTGATTCGAGTGATGAAGAAAAGAAATACAATCTAAATTGAAAAGAAAATTTGCTAGACTAGCCAAAAATTAAGGAATGTTTGTGTGTGTTGTTATTTCAACGTTACTTTCGTGTCAATAAAACAACATTTATGCATGCGGCGGAAAGCAATCAAATCGACATCAAAATTAAGATGTGTAGTCGACACTCAGCTGGAGCGATCGCCGCGGAAACTTCAACTTCAACTTGGGACTATGAAAAATACTGAAAGAAAGGAAGCTTCTGTATACAAACACATCACATTTATCGCCCAGAATGGCGAATGGATGGTGCCCTCAAAATGTATCAGATATGCTCCAGCGGGCTAAGTGTGAATTGCTAGAATCGTTCTCTACTGGTAGCATTATGCTCGACTGTTGGCGACAATTTTCTTCTAAACTTTTCATTTTAATGAAATGTCATGTTGTATGTCTCGGCGGATCAAAGACATTTATTTTTTTGTTATTTCATTCATCCCTCGAGTTGCTCGCAACAGCGTTTTTCAAAATTGTTATCAAAATAAATAAATAAATTAAATTGTTTCGCGTTTTTTATTTTAAGTTTTTCCAATTCATCCACAATTTAATTTTTTTATCATTTTTGAACACTTAAAAAAATTTAAAATGTTCAAGTCGTCACCAAAAACGGCGACGACAAAAATCAGAGTCGCGTCAACACAATATCAACGTCACATAACATACAGAATACCAAATATGCATCGACGACGATCGATAAATCTCAATCTCATTTTGTGTCGACGACGACTACCGGAATAAGGGTGAATGGAGAAGTAAGACGGTTGGCTGGAGTTAAAATTTTGAAAATGATGTTTGATAAATTTCTCATTCTTTACAAGCAAGTAAACAACTATTCTAAAATTTGAACATAAAGAATTAAAACTCGCTTACAAGGTAGTTTAATATAGTGAGGGTAGATGGATGATGAGAACAGGAGATCAGTGGTTGGATTCTAAAGAAACTTGGTGAGTTGTCGGATATACATGTGCTAGATGCCCGAGATCTATCCTGCTTCTAAGATATCGTCGGTGTGTTGCAAAAAGAGGTCAAGTCCACTTTTTGTGCAATAGACTTAATGATGCAAAAGTGTCCCAAAGGTTATATTCGATGCCCTGTAAACATCCCATGACAATTTAAAGTAGTCTTGTAGTTATTGTATCAAAACAATTCATTCATTCTTTGATTTTCCAGTTTCCATAAACTTTAAGTCATCATGTGACTTGAGCTCTGTTTTCAGCATGCCGACGATAGTTACGTCAGTATTTTTGAAAGTCCAGAGCAGATGATGCAACATTTTCTGAAATTAATTCACATTAGGGAGGTTTCTGCTTTTATCCAATGTTTGCAAACCATTCCATGCGCATACGTCTGACAAGTCGTTTCCAGGAATCTAAAGAACATCGCGATTTGATTGCTTAATAGTTAATGTCAAGTTTAGGGTAAGTATGCGGCTATCCAATTAATCGCACTTTAAAATTATTTGATTATCGGAAATAAATAATTAATCGCATAATTTGCTCAAGATTCGATTAATCGACTATTCACTTCAAAAAGTATAAAATTATAACACAAAAAACTAGAGATTTTGTGTCCGAGACATAAAAAATATAATTTTTTTGCGCATTGAGACACTCTGGTTCATTAAATCAACATATACATCGATATTTTTTTAATAAAATACCAATTCTCGTCGAATGTAATATTTATACTGTCATTTTAAAAATATAAGTACCATCACACCCGCTTATATGGTTAAATTAAGGTAATTATGCTGGCTACAAATGTTGAGAATTTTACATTCACATAGAAGGAGCAATCTAAAAAAATTAGATTTTCTTAGAAAAAATACTTTTTGATATTGTTCCTAAACCTCTGCCTCTATGTAAAAATTCGGAACATTTGTAGCCATCATATATATATATAGACCAGGGAGTACGTACATTAAAGTGGATTACCAATAGTAACACTATTTTCATTCATTGTTTTCCAAACGCACATATGAGATAAAACAACAAATACTTTGCCAATAGTTCTTTAAGATGAAAAAAATTAAGATATGACAAAATATAATTTTGAAGAGTTTCTTCAAAATGTTAAATGGATAATATTGCCGCAATATCTTCTTGGAGATACATTTTCCAAATGTTTGTTGGGATAGTTTTAAAGTAGATATTCTAAACAATTTTTACTCAAATTTGTGTAGATGTATGATTTTGACAACTCTTAAGGGTCCAACATAAATCCGTGCGTATTACCGTTTCGGACAATTTTGATTGCGTGCATTCTTGTGTAGCTATCCGCATGCGGATTTAAATTTGGGATTATAGTTTCAAATATAAATTTTATAATAATTAGAGTGTACGCAGAACTTCATTCATATTTATGACTTAATCCAATGACGTATTTTTTAATGGATGATTTTATCATTAATTACGTCATGCTGTGGCGATAACTAAAAAAATAATTTTTGTGCGTTATGAAATATATAAACAAATATAAAAAATTGAATAGTTTTTTATAAAAATTAAATTTCCGTAGAAGGTACATCTAGTATGTGTACTATAATATATGGTGTATCAGGCCCGATTATACGGTATATTAACGGGTTGTGCATTAAATTATGAGGTATGGCAGTGTCTGCAATAAGCATAGCTTACAAGAATATCTTCAAATGTACCATGTCTTCAAAAAGTACCAATTTTATCATCTCTGCATTGCACTGATTGTATTGCATCATTTCCAATGAAGATCCCCAAGCCACCCACACACAAACACACACTGCGGTAACTCTATTCTCTCTCTCACTCTTTCTCTCACACCCATCACTCACAACTCTCACGGTAATTAATTTGACATTTACTTCGTAAACTTCTTTGCTACCGGTCGACGCATTAGTGCACAGACGTGAAATTCACAAAAATTTAATTAAAAGTCGTGAGGAAAAGTCTGTGAAGTGAAGTGAAAAGAAAAGAACAGAAGTGAACAGTGAACGAACAACAAGTGAGCGAGTTTTTAATTAATTTTCGTGAAAGCAGACGAGAAAATACTTGGATGGAGCTGACAGAGGGGTCGGTCGGTCCGGCACTTTGTTGCGTTTTAGTTTGTTTTGTTTTTTATTTCGTTTGTTTTCGGTTCGTTTATTGTTTCGGTCGAAGTGTGTGATTGCGTTTGCTTCTGCTGTTGTTGCCGTTGTTGTTGTTACTATTATAGTTTAAAATAAATGGCGCATCGTGTTTGTGGAATATTTTATTTGCCCCCTTTATTGTTATTGTAAACAGTCGTAAAAAGATTCAATAAAATTGAGTGAACCAACTGAAAAACAAGAATTCAAACACATACTGCGTTCGGATATATATGTACGGGTGTATGTATGTACACATAAAGACACATACTTACGAGTTCATAAAAACACGACACTTGTGGCAAATATTGGAGAAGGACAGAATGAATGTATATTATAGATATGCACCAGAGTATTTTAATGAAGGTATGTAAATATATATGAATGTACGAACGCTTTTTTGCGACAAATTCATTTAACAAAACGTGGACGATTTTAGAACGTTTACTTCAAATCATTTGAAATTTTTTGAATTAAAAATTCGAAATATATGCTTTGTATAACAGTGCAATCATAGTAATGAGGATTTGAGGAAATAAGCGACAATATTTGTTTACCATTTTTACTTTTGCTGGAAAGGATCAGTGGTAATTCAATTATAACGAGCATGTCGCTTAAACATATTTAAAATTCTGCTGAATTAATTATTTGATTATTCATGTGATGGTCTGGTCAATACTAATAACATTGCATTGAAATGATTATTTTCTTCGTACTTCTGATGTTGTCCATGAAAATTACATAAAAAACCTCTTCATCAAATGTATGAAGTAAAGAGTGATTTTTTTGAGGTTAGGATTTTCATGCATTAGTATTTGACAGATCACGTGGGATTTCAGACATGGTGTCAAAGAGAAAGATGCTCAGTATGCTTTGACATTTCATCATGAATCGTCTTACAAACGAACAACGCTTGCAAATTATTGAATTTTATTATCAAAATGCGTGCTCTGTTAAGAAAGTTCATTGCGCGCTTCCATTTTATGGTCAGTTTAATCGACCCACTGAAGCGGCTATTCGGGCTATTGTGACTAAATTTCGCACCAAATTTACATTGTTGGACATTAAACCACCAACACGCTTACGTAGAGTGCGAACTGAAGAAAATATCGCAGCTGTATCGGCCAGTGTTAATGATGACCACCAATTTTCGATTCGTCGCCGTTCGCACCAATTGGGTCTCTGTTACTCAAAAACGTGGAAATGCCAAAATTGGACTAAGCGGATGGACCACCTAAGACGCAGCCGCGGTCAACATTTAAATGAAATTATCTTCAAAAAGTAAATGTCATGGACCAATCTAACGTTTCAAATAAAGAACCGATGAGATTTTGCAAATTTTATGCGTTTTTTTAAAAAAAAAAGTTATCAAGCTCTTAAAAAATCACCCTATATATTTGTTTCACAATGAATATCCTTCAAATATCCTCACAAAAAGTTTGTTTCCCTAATTGGTTTTTCCATAAAATGGCGACTTAGTAAATTTAAAATATATTATTTGTAGTAATATAATATAAACAAATGGTCATTATTGTTGTCAGTAATATAATTGTATGAATTTGAAATATATCTACAATTTCCCATTTATATAGTAAAAACTAAACTAATAATCAAAATAATTAATAAAATATTTGTTAATATTTCCCGTATTCCCGGGAATTCAAAATTTTCCCCCGGGAATTCCCGAAGAAATTAAGACGGGAATTCCGATTCGGGAATTCCCTGACCCCAAACCCTAGTGTCAGTGAAAAATGACATAAAAAGTCGCTAAAAACCTACTCATCAAATGTATGAAATAAGTTTCATAAAGAAAATGCCAATGAAAACTCTCATAGAGTTTCTGTAACTAAGAAAGTAGAAAATGAAGTTTTAAATTTTTGTCATATTGCTCACTTGCTTCAAGACTACCATGACGCGATTTGGGAACTTGAAAAATATTTTTAGAATTTAGTAATTTTAGAATTTTTTCAAAAACAAAAAAGAAATAAATTATATAACATTCATTCGGATTGTCGAAATCAGTTGCAATTCTACATTAGAAATTGTTTTTGTATTCACTTTAAATCTATAAATATTGATGCATTTGCCACGCCTTTCTAGTACTTCCCACACAATAGGTAAAATTAAACTTCTATACTGGTTCCTGGAATCCACTATGACTTGGTATTTGATCATGTTTTTACAGTTGTTTTATAAATGTGGAAGCTGGGATTGTGTCATACTTTCCAAGTAAATTATCCTGTCCTAAGTAAAATTTAAGTCCTTACAACTTCCGTATATATGATCTCTGAGTCGGTTTAGCTGACTGAAGCTTACTTGTTATTGGATAGACTTGTTGAAGCAAAATTTAATTCAAAACTCGTCGTAATAATATAAAATTAACAAAACAGTCATTGAGTCGGAAAAAATCGTCCACCTGTCACGGTCTAATTTTCCCGCTGTGTATGATTAAATAGAAGCGCACGGTCTATATGACAGTATTACATATGTACATATTTTTATACTTACAGGTTCTATTCTACTAAAATTGATATTGGGAAAAATTTGTTTTATTTTTAAAAATAATTTAGCAAAAGATACAAGTGTGGCGGAGAAAAAGAGAAGCAAACGTTTAATTGTTTACATGGATAAATCAACGAGACTAGAGTTCGTATCATATCATGGGTTTTAAATATTGTCTTGTAGGACTTTGGTCCAAACAGCAGTAAACCCTTATTCCTGGTACAAAAAAATACAACATTCACGACAGTATTCTTGATTCAATTCCTTTTCAATCCATAAAGAAGCTTGGTTTTTTTTAAGTTAACAGAAGAAAATTTATCAAGATAATAGTGCAATTGAGATCTTTGAGATTTTCAAAATATTTCAAATACCTTTGAATTTACTCATCAAATGTGGCGCTTTTTCGGTTCTGCAGCGCTCTTGTTCATGGAGAGTCTGACACTATGCAAAATGACTTCAGTTGTTGCATTCATTCGATTCACAGGAGTAGATTTATTTCAAGAAGAATGAAAAATAAATCAAATGAAGGAAGAATCAAACAGAAAGTTATATTTATTTTCATACCATCGGACACCACATTTCACATCACCCTTTTTATGAAATTGTGCTTCACTGTATGAAAATAAAAAATAAATAAAATAACAAAAGAAGCTAATTTTCAATTCTTCCTGTG
Source organism: Polietes domitor (assembly GCA_947397865.1). NCBI lineage: Eukaryota > Metazoa > Arthropoda > Insecta > Diptera > Muscidae > Polietes > Polietes domitor. Next base: position 3,496,871 of record OX377622.1, on the reverse strand, counting down.
AAATTGACTACATCTCCCAAAAAAGGTCGACCAAAAAAGAAATCAGACCACACTAATAGCTTTTAAGTTTATTTTCCCTTATTTCGACAACTTTTTTATCATGAAACTAGAAGTTCTTGCTCTCTTTTATTTTTAAGAGTTGAAGTGTTATAACGAAAATTACTAAATTTTTTACTACGAGTGGACATTTTTGTCCCGTCCGTTTTGTCGCGTCCGTATTTCTGCTGTACCTAAGTAAAAAAATCTAAGAGATAATTTTCACATTTCATTAATCTAAGAACAAAATATATCCTCTGGCCTTCATTTACATGTATATATGGAAAAACAAAGCTCTCAAAAAATCGCTGAACTTTGTATATTTCTATAAGAGCTTCAAAAGTACTTCTGTTTTTGTAGCGTTCGTTTCAATGTAAAATTGTTTATAATTTTGTACTAAATCCTGACGATATGTAGTGCCCTTTAAGCGCTTTATAACACTAAAAAGGCTGATTGACTTTTTCAGTTTCTTTCTTGTTTTTGGCGTAGTTTAAGGCATGCGAATGTCCCGTCCAGGCCACTGGGAGATGTCCATATGTATGTATATATATGTACGTACAGTGAGTCTCATTGATATTCGACTTGGTTTGATTTTCTCCAGACCATTGGGACTACAAAATCTGAAATCGAACATTATGTTAGATAATGGCCACGTCTCGGTTTAGGGGGATAAATAGACTCGAAAAATTGGCTTTTTTTGACGCAATTATAATTAAAGAAGGTTATCTGAGGATATTAAGAGAAAAGTTGAAGTCAAACGCGGAAAAACTAGGTGTTCAGGACAGCTTCAAATTTTATCAGGGCAATGACCCGAAATACAAATCACATTTAATTCAGGAGTAGCTTATTTATAACTGTCCAAACGTGCTTCATCCTCCTCCCCAATCCTCAGACATGAACCCCACCAAAAATTTGTGGGATGAATTGAACCGCTGTATTTGCCGCCACTCAATAACCTCCGCATCCGAACTGAAAAAACGATTACATGAAGAATGAGATAAAATACGAATTTCCTATACCAGAAAAATCGTAAAAGGCGTATCACTACGCCTAATAAATAGTAAATGTTCACAGAAACACGTCTTTGCCTTATTAATTATCCTTTTGAAAAAAACCCCAATATTAATGACGCTATGCTTTTTGATGTAAATGAGGTAATGTGTTGTATTTTATTATTTGTAATCAGTTAATAATTATTTTTTCGCGGATTTTGAAGCTCATCTAATGGTGAATTAAGATTATAAAATAAAGTCTGATTTGAACTGGGATATTGTCCTGGCTTAAGACCATTTTGCATCTATATTTAATAGAATGCAAATTTATTTACAAATGTCATGGTGACATTTATTACTTGGCTGCACTACCACTATCATGATTTCCACCCTGTCTAAAGGTTTCGTTCAGGTGGCTTCGCAGCAACTTTTTATGTTAAATAACTTACATGGATTACTGGGCGTCTTTCACCAATGCGAATGTCGAATATTATTGAGACTCACTGTATGTACATTATTGGGAAATATAAATCTAATTAGAATGGAAATTGATGCAATCATTTTTCGATGACTTTTTTTGCTTGACTTTCTTTTCAATTCTCTTTTGAAGTTACTACGGGAAGTCGTATGGATTTACACCACGTCTTTCGGTTTGACTTTTTTGTTTTCGTCATGTGTTTAAAACAATATAAATTTGAAAATTCTATAAGAAAAGTTAAAAAATACTTGAAAGTCAGGACTTTTAAGTCGAGTAAAAAAGTCACCGTGTGAATTGGGTCTAAGCTAAAATATATTTTATGCTATTATGACCATATATTTATCTACTAGAGGATTTATCATAGATAAACTTGGAAATAGTTCAGTTCCATATTCTGAAAAGAGTACAGACAATTATTGTGTATTATTGGCAATATAGTGATACAATTTCAATTTACCATCTGAAGTTAAATCTAAATTTAATTTAAATCAAGTAACGAATACATTTTATATCTGAGCAGCTAAAAACATTTAAAATACATTTACTTTAAGTTTCAAATGATGAACATTGTTTATTGCGGAGGCTGAAACCTGAAGTCAGATCGATCTAAAACAGATATATTTGCTTAGCATTCCCAATACCGAAATTGTGCAAACTCTCTTCGCCCTAATGTACATAGGCCTGTTTTTGTTTTTTCATATGAATAAAGCCTGTTTCATTTAGTCCCGCATTTAAGTTGATTTGAATTTATTCTCGGCGATTGTTTTTCCATTTAATGCCTTTTAATTGCGTCTTAATTACATTCATAAATTTAACGAATCAAATTTGAATTAAATCTCAAAAATATATTTCAAAGACCTTTTTCATGTTCTCTCTGAGCTAAGCCGACTGAAGTGAACCCCTTTTTTACGGCGGATGGGTGATCAACGCCACGTTGCGGCGCTGGCTGTTGCCTTGTCGTGCCCTTCGCCTGGATACGAAATACTCGCAAGACATTCTCGTTGGCATTCACAGCTTTTGATGTTATCGCTCCAATGATCTCTTTCTGTCATATTCATTTACACTTTTAGTGCTATTCAACTGTTCGTTCAACAGCATTTTCGAATTTGAGCTGGGCAGGCAGGCGGGCGGTATCTGAATGCGAGCTAGAAGCGAGAAGCGAGAGTAGTTACAACTGTCAGCATGGCCATTCACACTCTTATTTGTGTGATTTCTGATTTAGGGTAAATGGAATGGTAGATGCGTGCGTGCGTGTGTATGACTGGATGGCTGAATGGATGAATGGGTGTATGAATGTTTTTATTGTGTTGTGGCTGTATTGAAACATCATTTATACGTTTGGCCTAGGGGCCAGGGTTGGGATTTTGTAATTTCTCGTGTTATCTCGTCGTTGCAAAGCGAAACAATATCTATAAATTTGAGCAATAAAAAATAAGGTCGATTAATCGAGCTCATTTTCAGCTTAATGGCTTCGATAATAATGAAAATTGACCCAAACGTGTCACTCTTTTGGGCAGCATTTTCAGCTGGAGCCGTAAATGGATTATGCTTTTTTGAAAGATAGTCTGGTAAAGTAGACACTGGTACTTCTGCTTTATTTCGCGAAATGATAACGGAGTTCTTTCTGTCTAGAATGATGATATTTCCACAGATTGCATTTTTTCGATGAGGTTATTTGAAGTTAAATATTGACAAATCCACCGCTGCATTGAAGGGGGAATGTATCTCCGAAATTCTGCTACCATTTAGTCAAAATTTTAAAATTTTACTTGAATAAAAAGGAAATGTCAATTTAAAAAAAATCTAAAACTAAAGAAGGTGTTGACCAATACTTCAAATTCATAATTTCATTTTAGAGTACACAAAAGCCGTATAAAAAAGACAAACATGAAATAATTCTCAAATGTTATGTGAAACTTCAGCCATAAAGGTATTGTTTAGAATTAACGTTGATGAAATTCTAAGACGATCTAGCGATGTCCGTCCGTCTGTTGAAAGCACGCTAGCGTCTAATAGAAAGGAGCTAGGACGTCCAAATTTTACATAAATGCGTCTTATAGTCGTAGATCGGTTCGTATTGAAACTGGGCGAAATTGACCCAAAGGGAAAACATTTTCACTCACAAGTACTAAAAATACCCATAATATTTCCTAATATTATAGAGTATTTACTTGATATTGGGTGTGCGCATTCCCCCCATAACAAAAACGTGCACCACAAAGTGATTTTTATACGTAGGTTTCACCACCTAAGGGATTAAAATGGTACCTTTCAAACGGCAACAGCTAGAAACACGAAATTTGATGCGTATATTCCTCTAATTGAGTAGTTATGTGTCTACTCAATATATAAAAGTATTTTTCCAAATTCGTACTTTTAAGCGATAAAATGGGAATAGAGGGACCAAACGGTTGCACCTAGAATTATGAAATTCGGCTTTTACATTCCTCTGATTGCGTAGACACATAAAATAAACGGATTTTACGAAATTAGTACTTTTTGGGGTTAAAATGGAAAAAGGGGAAAAATATAGTAACAACCAAATGACCGCAGCTAGAGTCATGAAATTCGGAATATACATTCCTCTGACCGTGTAGACACTCTTAAGGGGGTAAACTAGAAAAAAGGGATAAAAATAGTACCAACAAAATGGCCCAACTAGAATCATAGAATTCGGTGTATATATTCCTCTGACTGCATAGCCACGCAAAATAAAAAGATTTTTCCAAATTCGTACTTTTTACTTTTACGACAAAATTTGGTTGAGTCATCAAGTTATATTAATCATGAAGTTATTGTAATTTTAGAATTAAAATATAATGGAAATACACCCACTATCTACTAATATTTATGGTATTTAAGCTTTTTTGAAAAAATATATATGAATATTTATTTTTTGAATTGACTTGAAGTATTATTTTCATATATATATAAAGGGTGATTTTTTAGCTATTATCTTTATGGCAACACTGGTTTAAACAGCTGACGCACGTATCGTGTTTTGTTTCACTGTCAAACATCTTCAGGTTGGTCTATAATTTAACCATGAATCGTCGTACAACCGAACAACGCTTGCAAATTATTGAATTTTATTATCAAAATGCGTGCTCTGTTAAGAAAGTTCATCGCGCGCTTCCATTTTATGGTCACTTTAATCGACCCACTGAAGCGGCTATTCGGGCTATTGCGACTAAATTTCGCACCAAATTTACATTGTTGGACATTAAACCACCAACACGCTTACGTACATTGCGAACTGAAGAAAATATCGGCCAGTGTTAATGATGACCATCAATTATCGATTCGTTGCCGTTCGCAGCAATTGGGCATCTGTTACTCAAAAACGTGGACATGCCAAAATTGGACTAAGCAGATGGAGCATTTGAGGCGCAGTCAAGGTCAACATTTGCATGAAATAATCTTGAAACATTAAATTGTATGGACCGTACTATCGATTCAAATAAAGATTTCATGCATTTTTCTGAATTTTATATGTTTTTTTTTTGAAAAACTTTCCTATAGCTTTTAAAAAATCACCCTTTATAATATTGAAATAATAAAAATATTTTATATTTATATTTATGTATGTATAAAATTATTTTTTCAATATTTGTATTTATTTGATTTGGTTATATTAAAAAAATATATTTTCCAGTAATATTACTGCACTTCTACGAAAATCGACATCCTCTGTGTAATCCATGGTGGAGGGAATATAAAGTTCGGCCCGGCCGAACTTAACACCCTTTTTACTTGTTTTAGTTAACATTTTCTAAATAAATAAAAAATATCTTCGGATAAAATACTACCCCAACTATGGCCCCCAAGAAAACTTCTTGTATAAATTAAGACCAACACATAACCTGATATATTCACTACGTAGTGCACTTCCAGCTCTGCTGCCATAGCGTTGATATCAAATTACACCCGCTCTCGTTTACAATCTGTGCTGTGCTGGGCTGCGCTGTGTTGTGTGTTCATTCATCCATCGCTATCATCATCATACAAATGAGTTTACGCCTCACTTCGAGCATGTTTTTATTTTTTTGTTTGAGTTCTTGTTGTTGTTATTGCACACACTAACATCCAAACATACATTTATGGATATGAATATTACGGCGGGTAATGGAAACAAAAATAAAAATTAAATAAATTTAAATTAAACCATTCAAATCGGGGCTATGCGATAAAACTCTGCCACTAGTCAGACAGTCCTACTCCTACGCAACTGACACATTTTGTGTCGCTGAATTCACATTTGTCGTGTAGCTTTGGTATGAACTCCTTCCATAAGAACCTGTATAGGGTGGGCCATTTAAATTTTAAATTAGAATCGGCTATAAAATAAATATTTTCAAATTTCTGGTTTAAATGGAAAGGTTGAACTTTGTCATTTAATATTGGAACGCAATATCATTCATATGACTACCAAGACTGGTTCGGATGTACTCATTCGATCAACACAATTTTTTCACAACATGCCAAAATCCACACCAAGCAGTGACTCATTGTGGATGCATTGGCTTCTCAATAGTCACGTGTGAAGCCCATATGCGGCAATTTTGCTTATTTGCATAGCCACCGAGATGAAAATGAGCTTCATCTGACAATACGAAAAGTGTCCACGTAAATTTCTTACAGTTTGTGTTAAAGACTCACTACTTTGGAAGTAAGTTTTTAATATTCCCCAATTTTGTTCGAGCGTATAGCGTCCCATTTTGCAAATGTAAAACATAAACCTGAAAATAAAAATGAATATTATTCTTCCTTTCAAAGGCAAAGTAATCGGTAGTTCAAAATTTAAGTTATTAAATATAATTTTTGGCATTTAGATTCGTTTTGTGTTGTCGTGTTGTTCAAAATATATATTTTTTGGGCAAAAAATTGCAATAATGATATTAATCACGTTGCGACCCACTCTAATACTCTTTACCATACATATTCCTATACATACTCTCTAAGACAAAACAAAAGATGAAAAAAGGCAAATTTTTTTCTTTAAAAAAGATACTGTGCAAAGAAAGAAAAGAAGAAAACCTCGACACGAGCCATATTTCAGCATTAGCATCCGTAAATCATGGTACGGAGCACGCTGGTGGTGGTGTTTATTTCCTTCTTGCGAGTGAGACGCACTGAACAGGCAGTCAGTCGGACGAACGAACGAACGAACTTGATTCGACCGACTATGTAGTGGCGTAGTGTTCTACTCTATCCGGGCGTTGTCGGGTTGCTGCAGAAGAATTCCTCTTAAATTGGGTGCTAAATGTGGACAATAACAATCGAGATTTTGGATTTTCGACAATTGCTGGTAATCGTCCACATCGCACGGCTGACGGCAAATCTTGGTGATGCTGAAGTTTTAGCAGGCAGCAGCAGCACCACCACCACCACTACTCCGGTGATTAGTTTAGCAGAGAGAGTGTGAACGACAGGGAGAGCGAGAGAGAAGGCGAGTAGAAAGGATAAAACCTCAAATCTTAGCACACGCACTGACACACTCTCACATTGTGAGGGTCAACTTCAAGGATTTCCCCCCTCCCTAGCCCGCAGCCCGTCCGTAGTTGGGCATGACAAATAAATTATTGACTTTGTGTAAGTGCCATGAAAAGTGTTCAATTAAACCGATGCGAAATCCGAAACGACTTTACAACGATTGTTTGCCAAAGCAATTTGTGGCAGAGCAAAACTTAGGAGATGCCTCAAATCAATGCCAAAATGGCCAAAGGAATACATACATTTGTGTGGGCACATTTAATGGGGAAGAGTTTCTCTAGCACGCGCTGATAATTTTCTTTTTTGATGCATTTTGTTTTAGAAGAAAATAATAGTTCTTGAAAATTAGTTAAAATATATATTTTTTTTTCTCTCATCGATTCACTTTCTGGTGACAGGATAGTGTTTTTTCTTTGTCCTAATTTTACATTGAAATTGTGATCCAATAATTCCATACCACCAGAACAGTAACAATTTTAAATTATATGGATAAGTTATATTTTAAATTTTTAGTAAAATTGAAGTGGGTCTTCCACAGATGTTAGCATAGCTGGACTCTTTTCGTAAATATATAAAAAAATCCGAAATTGAATTATCTTCAAAACTATGATGAATATGCTTCCTAAATTTGACTAATTTAAAAAAATCAGCTTAATTTAAATTTAGTTAGTCCTATAAAATCATTAAAATCACATATTTTGCAGAATTAATCATTTTTATTTTTGTTTACATATGTAACAAGGAATATTTAAAAGAGGGCCAACAAATTCGGTAACTTGGGTTTGCGTAGGAAGATGAAAACAAAGTGAAGTCTCAAATTTCTTGTAATTCGAAATTGTTTAGAAATTCTTCTTATTTTATTGGTTTTCTTCGAGTACAAGAAAAACTGTCTTTGTTATTCGAAGATATATATATCAAAGATTTTTAAAATGAAGAAACATTTTAAATTTTTTTGTTTAACCAATATCTCACGTCCTGTATGAATTAGAACCCCAAGATTCTATAGAAATCATGTTTAGACCCATACCTCATCAAAAAGCATAGTAAGTTTTATATATTATATTGTTTATTGGTTTATATTGGTAAAGTTTTATTATTTCAACGTACTTAGTTCATTTACTAGAAATAATATAGTAAATTTACGTTGTTTGTATGTATAGTTGGTCTGTTATGTTGTCATTTATTTTGGTTTAAGACCAAAGGTTGTGCTGAAGTCTTCAGCAGAACCCAAAATTAGCAAAAAGGCAAAGTGAGACCTTCATTGTAGCAGCTAAAAGTTGACTGCTCAGTTTCGATGGGCGTTACCCCATCTCGTCAGAACTTTCGCAACGAATGTATGTCTTTGATTTAAATTGGGGTTCATATTAGTACCAGCGGTCACATATGACAAATGAGAAGCGCTGATAAACAAAATATTCCACCGAACTAAGTCGACACACTAAAAATCTCACTTTGCCAAGTCAATGTTATGCATGTGCTCGCATCGCTCGCAACAATGCAAAGGTTGTTATTGTACGGTATGTCCCGTCTTCACTGTACCTCGTGTGTATTGTTGTAACTATACGTCTGTTATGTTGTATGTTTTGTCATTTATTTTTTAAATTTAAATTTTTAAATTTACTTAAAATAATTTCTTCAGATCTATTAACAAGTTCTTAGTATTGAACGGCCATTCCTTCAATATGAATAATTATTTTCAAATGCACTTATGTTATTAACAGCAGCGATTGTCTGCTGCCTATCAGTTGGCAAATGTCTGCTATTACAACAGTTCTTCTGCAATCTTGCATCAGCATTCACACTGCCAAAAAGCAACGATTCATAGCAACATGTTTCATAGGAAGTGAAGCACCTACTTCCTAGGCTTACGAAGACAAGTCTCTGTTAGGAAATATATAGTCCGAAACAGCAACTAACTGCAAAAAATTGAAGCTATGTATATACAAATTGGTGGAAAAGATTTGTAATTACAGCAACAGCAAAATACCATCAGCTGTTCAAGTTTTTCGATCCGAGCGTTTACAGATATTGAGAAAATGAAATTGTGGTAACCGGGATTATATCGTTACGATAAATTTAAACATTTATAAAACATTTTATAAAGATTTAAATTTAAACATTTATTTGTTGAAGACGTTGGAGAGGATAATAAATCACTCAATAGTTATAGTAGATGCCTCGACAAGGGGTTATTATACATAGAAGGTCAACACACTTACAGCGAAGGTACATCGATCGATTCGAATTGAATCAGATGTGGAGAGTGCCTTTTACAATATCCAAGAGCATAACATTATCAAAACTCGAGATTGGAAATCAGATCAATGAGATCAGATCAATATCGGATCTTCCACACAAACTTGACTTATAAGCATGCACATCTCACAGAGAAGTGTCCTCTCAGAACGTATCTGGAATCTAGTAATTAATTATATCCTGTGGAATGTGGGCGTAAAGTTGTCGTACAAGGGATGTTTCCAACAACCCTTAGCGACATTGCTTATTCTGCAAAATGCTCCAAGCATTTTGATAAGGTGGGCCAGGAAGGAGTTGGAACAAAATACATAAATAAACCACTGTGGCGCGCCTTTCAATTTTGCTATATCGCATAATGATATAGCTAAAGGATAGAGTGAGTTGTTTCTGTTCTTAGTCTACTGCGTGATAGAACAGTATTTACTGTTAAATTTGACGTTTAAAAAACTCACGCCAGTAGATAGTAGTGGATGTTTTACGATCAGTTGAAAAGTAGAGAATGGTCTGTTTCAACATTTCACGGTGCAATAATGACAACTGCTACGACATGGCTGCTAGTCCTTCTTCACGTTTAGAGAGAGACCTGAGCTCGGGCGGCAATAACATTTAACTGTATTCCCAGTTGGACCAACACAAGCTATTTATGTAGACCAGCAATATACAGCGAGTGATGACGGGAGGGGAGTTCATTCATACATATCTTTGAAATTGATAGAAACTAACGTCTTTAATTCCATAAGGACGGGTCCAAACTTGATGACAGGTTTGGGTAAAGACGAAAGATAACGTGATTATCGGTTATTCATAAATTTAATGAATTTTTCTTATTATGTATGAACAATTTATAAATGAAATGAAATGTTTCATACAATTTTTCATAAACATTTCATAAAATAAAATTGTTAAATGAGTGAAACTAAGGGTTATAAAATCAACGAAAAACTTCTTAGATATTATGAATTATGTCATAACCAATGAAATATTTTTGCTATGAAATGTTTTCATAAATTTAACGACGAATTTCATTGTTTTTATGAAACGTTTCACAAGTATTAACCCTGAGTTAGGTCAAAGACATATTCATTGCAAAGATTAACGAAATGAGAGTATGTATCGACGTGTTAGTCAACAAGATGGACCTTTTTCGCTTTTTTGTTTATAAATTATTAATATTTATGAAATTTCTTAATAAAATTTATGAAGTTTCTTTATTAAATCTATGAAAATTTTCATAAATTATATTATGAAAAATAGTGAATTTGTATGACAAAAATGTATTAAATGAAGAACAGAATTTCATAGTTTTTAAGAAATGTTTCATTAAATTTATGAAGTGCTTCTTTGGCGACTCTTTCATGACAATTTTCACTGAGGTTATGACAAAATCTTAAATATTATGAAGATAATTCCATCAGTGTACTAGATACACATGCTCCGAGACATGAGAGAGACGTTTAGTGACACTGGGTTTTGCTTTCTGTGAGTGTTTGAACGACTCGGTCAGTATAGACGTCGGTAAGATAATGTCTATCGTGTTGCTCACAGGTTGATTTAGACGAGGTGTCACAATGGACCTCTATGCTAGTCAAATTCTTAATTTCTGACTGCCATCACAATCTAAGGTAACCCATCATTTCGAATAGCCAGACTACCATCATATCCATGGACTCAGTGGCCCTAAATTCAAGGACAGCTCAGGATTGCCGCACATCTAACCAGAAGATAGCTAAGAGGTTAGGACATCACCTTATTTGGGTACCGAGTCATAGGGAACTGTTTACAGATTAGGAATGGCATTGTCTTTGTTCACGTTTTTTATCGCCGCTGAGTTATCCCAACATAAAGAACACAAAGTATTTTAAAACCTTACAATGTCTTGAGGTTCTTTTTTTTTCTTGTAATATTTCCAATCGGTTTGTATTTTATGAATTTTATCTATTCCCTTTTAAGAGAATTGTTGTTGTCATGATGACAATGACGACGGCGGCGATGATGATGCGTTTTCCTTCCATAGAAAGAGGACATTAACCTTGCGCTAAAGTATCCACGTAAACGAGCGAGTGGTGCACGAGCGAAGGCCGAAGGTCATTGGTGTGTGTGTCTATCAATGTAGCTGGACAGCAACAGTGTTTGTCGGGAGAAATGGCATGGAATGAACTGGATACTGCTCGTCTCCTTCCGTCGTATGGCGATAACAACTAAAAGTTGTTATCCGAAAGGCGTTAACGGATATACGTTCGAGGGTTTCCGTCCAGAGGGACAGAATGCTGGAGTGGAATGTTTCTTTTCTCAGTTTATGTAGCAAACTACGGACGGAAGTACTTCGGCACCAAAATACACGAGCAGCGGTAATCACCACAGCGAGCTGCAGAAGTCAGAGTAGCAGCCAACGCAGCATGACATTCAAATGACGATGACGACGATGGGATGAGAGGCATTCATGCCATCATCATCGTCATCCTCGTCGTCGTTCTTCATTGATGACGTCGAGTCGAGACATTTAATCCCTTAAATGCTGTGGCATTTTTAATAAGGAAACGTTGCATTATCCATAAATGCCACAACCACTAAAGGCACTGCCAACCACTCACACACACACGACACTCGCTATGCAAAATGTCGAGAAGAATGGAAAAAAAGAACATAAAACAACAGCAGCAACAACAACATCTCATCGCACAAAAACACACACCAATTGGCAAAGAGGCCGCCGCCGTCACCGTAACCGCCGCGATTGTATGGCGTGGCATTCAACAACAGAACACGCTGCGGTGCGGCTCATGGTGCATGGCGTATGTTGTATGTATGGTGCTCGGTGCTCGGTGTTCACATCGATTAAGCAACAACTTCGCAATGACTCCGTTTGGCCCCTCTGGCGGCAATTTCGACTTTTATTTTTTGAGTTCCGCCCACAGATCGTTCCCGTCCATCTGCAGTTTAATAAGCCAATAACAAAACAAAAGCAAAAAGAAAAAAAGAACTTTTTCGAACATTCGAAACCCAGCCAGCCAGCCAACAACACTCCGCCGTCGCAAGAGGGGACCCTCATTCTCTTCTGCCCCTTGTGGAGTGGTGGCACGGACAGTGTCGGTGTGTGTGTATGGTCTGTGGGTGGCAGGGGCAGAAGCAGCAGCAAAGGGTACTGCTCGTACACAACCTCGTCATTATTGCCAACACACAACACGGAGCACGGAACACGAAGCTCGGAGGAGGACGGAGCACAGAAAACAGAAACAACAGCGACTTTGGGGAACGGGGCCACTGCTGGGGATGGAGGCTCAGACACGGGCAACACAAATGTTGCAATATTCGAACAAGACACGCAACACACAGGTACGGACGAACATACATACGTGCAGTAGAGGGAAGGACGCGCAACGAGGCGTTGTAACACTGTGTCGCGTGACGCTGCAAGATGTCAGCAAAAATGAGAGTACCTCACGTCGCAATGTTTTGGGGACTTCTGAAAAGTGTTAACCAGTCAGCATGAGTGTTGGCGAGGACCGCACATATTTCGGCCCGAACAATAATAGTAATTATAGGCATCAGGCCCATCAATATTAAACCGTTTTGGCTTCAGAAACCCTATTCCAGCCGTTGGGTTTTCGATGCTGGAATTCGATGACTGTTGAAGTATTTTGCAACCTCTTTTAGAAAATTATATTTTATTAGTTATATACTCTAATAAATACAATTTGAAATAAAACGTCGAAAGTGGAAGTGGATAAGCCGCACTCTGACAAAATCATACAATGAAAAGACAGCCGAAGCATTTGGCGATCTCCACAATTCGATGGTATCAAAAGTGCTTGAAAAGGACACGGTTGGAGTCAAATTCAATTATTAAATAGTTTAAACTATAGTAGGCTTGTTAAGTACCCGATTTCCACTAATTGGCGAAGGAGGGATATTCTCCTTCTGGGGGAGGCTATATTCCCCAATTTCTTTTTTGTTAAAAAGTAAAACAAATATTTATAGTCTCACGGATAATAGAGCTGTTTTTTGAGACTGGATAACAAAGCTGCGCTAAAAATCTAAACATAATGTTAAAAGTTTAATCAAAATAAAAAAACATTTTTTTAAATTTCCGCCAACAGATATAGCAATGTGCGTGTGAAAACGAATTTTGAAAAAAAATAATTTTATATTAAAAATTTCGGACTTAGCCTGAATAATTATCCAGTTATAGAAATCACACATGAATATGTTTTGTATTTATTTATTCACGCACAGCTAAATGTTTGGATTTTATTTTTTAATAATATTTTGATAAATAAATAACAATGCAAAAATAAGGTGACAGCCGCTGTAGCCCTTATTTGCGAAATTTTAAAAACTGATGAAACAAATTTAATGAAATCCAACTCTTTTTTCACGTTCAATTTGAAAACTCATATGTTTTCTTTTTGTGTTGACAATGATTTTTACTACTTCCAACACTGACAAAATTAAGTAAAAGAATTTTGTATGACGCAGACAAACCGTATTATACTAATTTAAAATTCGGGGGGAGCCAGGACCACCCGTCCTATACCAACGATTCCACTTAGGGACCTTGTAGGTCTTTTAAACCGGGTTGGTTTGTATAAGAGATGAATTTGCTGTTGTCCGCACCTAAAATGAAAACTAGGTTCTTTTATTTACTTTACTTGTAAAAAAGTTATAGTCATTTGAACTTTAAGTAAGTAAAAAGGGGCGTTATGGTCGGCTGGGCTCAAAATTATTTACCCTCTTCTATGGATTGCAGAGGCTGTCGATTTTACAGAAGTGCTGTAACATTACACTACATGTTGCATTTTTTAAATATAGCCAAACCAAAACAACTAAAAAAATATAATTTTATAAATAAATAATAAAATTTTTTATAGATTGCAAATTAATTTATAAACGACATGGTGACATTTATTACTTGGCTGTACACTATCATGATTTCCACCCTGTGAAAAAAACATTTTATTTATTCCAAAAACTTAAACAACTGATTATAATCTTACGACTAACATTTGTACTTAATTTCTAGCGTATAAACTAATACATTTCAAGAACTATGTAACTAATACTTATACTATGTTGCAGCGTACTGCAACATATCAATAATACATTTTTATCTATATACATATGTATCCTCCAAAAAAGCGAATTTTTTCTTTAAGTAATCGATTCTCACAAACGAACGAGAAGCACAACACATGTGCCGAATATGCGTTTAAAAAATCGCACCAAATAACAAAGCACACATGTCATCTTACAAGTATGATGTTGAAAAGTCGCTGCGAAGAAACCTTTCACCATGATAATGGTAGTGTGTAGCCAAGTAATAAATGTCACCATGCCATTTCTAAATTAATTTTCATTCTATAAAATATAGAAGCAAAATGGTCTTGAGCCAGGAGAATATCCTAGTTCAAATAAAATATTGATTACAGGCCAAAATAAAACAAACGCAAAAAAATATAAAATTTTAATTATTTTAAACCTCGTTTAGAAGACAAGGTTATCAATATGTTTATACTATATATATATAGCGAAAAAGTATATAAAGAGTGATTTTTTTGAGGTTAGGATTTTCATGCATTAGTATTTGACAGATCACGTGGGATTTCAGACATGGTGTCAAAGAGAAAGATGCTCAGTATGCTTTGACATTTCATCATGAATCGTCTTACAAACGAACAACGCTTGCAAATTATTGAATTTTATTATCAAAATGCGTGCTCTGTTAAGAAAGTTCATTGCGCGCTTCCATTTTATGGTCAGTTTAATCGACCAACTGAAGCGGCTATTCGGGCTATTGTGACTAAATTTCGCACCAAATTTACATTGTTGGACATTAAACCACCAACACGCTTACGTAGAGTGCGAACTGAAGAAAATATCGCAGCTGTATCGGCCAGTGTTAATGATGACCACCAATTTTCGATTCTTCGCCGTTCGCACCAATTGGGTCTCTGTTACTCAAAAACGTGGAAATGCCAAAATTGGACTAAGCGGATGGACCACCTAAGACGCAGCCGCGGTCAACATTTAAATGAAATTATCTTCAAAAAGTAAATGTCATGGACCAATCTAACGTTTCAAATAAAGAACCGATGAGATTTTGCAAATTTTATGCGTTTTTTTTTTAAAAAAAAGTTATCAAGCTCTTAAAAAATCACCCTATATAAGGCAGCAATCTTGAAAAAAAGCTTAAATACACTAAATATTGGGGAATAGTGGGTGCATTTTCACCTACGGTCGTTTGGTTGGTTGTATTTCCATCATATTTTAATACCAAAAGTATAAATTTTGAAAATCCATCATCTCTTACGTACACCTTGCAATATAATATAACTTCATGATTCTGGCCATTTGCTCGCTACCAAAAGTATGAATTTGGAAAAATCTTCTTTATTCTGCGTGTCTATGAATTCAGATGAATGTATACACCGAATGCCATTATTCGTTTACCCCTTTAAAAGTACGACTTACGAAAATCTCTTTACTTTGCGTCTCTACTTAATTAGAGGGATGTAGACACCGAATTTCATCATTCTAGCTGTAGCCGTTTAGTGGGTACCATTTGTATCCCTCTGTTGCCATTGTATCAATTGAAAAAAAAGAATTTGGAAAAACCTTTTTATTTTTCGTGTCTCGCAGTCGCGGAAATGTATACACCGAATTTCATGATTCTAGCTGCTGCCACAATTGTTATCCCCTTTTTATACACTCCACGAGAGTATTATGTCTTTGAGCATTTGTTTGTAACACCCAAAAGGAAGGGAGACAGATCGATTTATCAATGTCCGTCCGTCCGTCTGTCTATCCATCTATTCTTGCAATCACGATACAGGTCGCAATTGTAGACAGAACCAAATGAAACTTTGCACAACAAAATTTTTCGGTACAAGGACGAACGCTATTATATTTGAAGAAAATCGGTTCAGATTTAGATATAGCCCCCATACGAATTTCACTCCCGATTTGACTCTTTTCATCACATACCACAAAATTACAACCACTCCACATATTACAACCGATTTTCTTTAAAATTGGCGAAACATCTTATATTTCAACTAGAAGCACCTGTGGTAAAAATGTGTTAGATCGGTTCAGATTTACATATAGCTCCCATACAAATTTAGCTCCTATTTTGAATTTTTCCTCTCTAGATACCACATATTGGATCAGTTTGTCTTCAGATTTGGCAAAACATCTTATATTTAAACTAGGAACACCTATGGTGAAAATCTGTCAGATCGGTTCAGATTTATATATAGCTCCCATTAAAATTTCTCTCCCGATTTGACTTTTTCTGCTCTAGAAACAACATATTTTAACATATCCTCTTGAAATTAGGCGAAATATCTTATATTTGTTCTATAAACAGCCATGGTGCAAATGGGTCAGATCGGTTCAGATTTATATACAGATCACATACAAATTTCACTACCGATTTTACTTTTTCCACTCTATAAACCATAATAGATGCTCTTCAAATCATTCAAAATATCTTATATTTCAACTAGAAACACTCATTTTGAAAATGGGTCAGATCGGTTCAGATTTACATAGAGCTCCCATACAAATTTCGCTCCCGGATCGACTTTTTCCGCCCCAGAAACGACGAATTTTCACCGAATTTCTTCAAAGTGAACATAACACGTTATATTGAAATGGAAGAATTTATTGTGAAAGTTAGTCTCTTTATTCCATGTTTGGATATAGGCCCGACGCAAATATTCTTTTCGATTTGACAAATTGGAACAGGTCATATTAGCCTATGAAACATACAAAAATTCATCCCGTTTCCTCTTTTTTACTGAGTTGAATTGTATTCGGATAGAAAGTGGAGTGTATCATATAGTCGGCCCGCCCGACTTTAGCCTTTCCTTACTTATTTCATTTTATACCCCTAAAAGTACGAATTTCGAAAAATACCATTATTTTACTTGTCTACGCAATCAGAGGACTTTATGTACCGAATTACATCATTTTAGGTGCAGCTTTTTTACTCTTAAAAGTACGAATTTGGAAAAAATACTTTTATATTATGTATCTACTCAATTAGAGCAATGTACACACCGAATTTCGTGTTTCTAGCCGTTGTCGTTTGATATGTACCATTTTTATCCCTTTTTGCCCCAGTTCTCCCCCTACGAATAAGAATCACGTTTTTGTTCTAGGGGAAGGCGCACGCCCCATATCAAGTAATTATAAGCAGACATATTGAAAAAAACATGCTTAAATACTCTAAATATTAGGGATTATTAGAGGTATTTTCAGTCCTTGTGAGAAAAAAAATTCTCCCTTTGGACCGATTTCGTCCAGTTGCAATCCCAAGCGATCTACGACTATAGGACGCATTTATGTAAAATTTGGACGTCCTAGCTCCTGTCGTTTAGATGCTAGCTTGGTTTCAGCAGACGGACATACGGACGAATGGACGGGCATGATTACATCGACTTAGAATTTTATGACGATCCAGAATATACATACTTTATAGGGTCTCAGGTCGACATTTCAAGGTGGAGGGTATAAAAAATGTACAAAAATCACACTTCGAACCACAAATCGTATATGCCGCATTTGTACAACGTCCAATTCAGGAGAATTTTCCACTACCTTAGGAATTGTGGATTATTTTCATAAAATTCCTATTCTTTGCAATTTGTCGATTAGCAAAGAATCTCTTCAATAACATTTTGACTTGGATCCAAAAATATGTTTTGTTTTTTGCCTCATTCATGACACTGTGCGACAGCAATTGAAATTTTGCACAATTTAACATATAAACACGTACGACGAGTACGGCGAACGGCAAACACTTCTTCATTCTCATAATGGGCAACATGCTGAAGCAGCAGAATCAGAAGCAGAAGCCAAAGCTAAAGCAGAGGCACAGGCAGCGGCAGACACACAATCAGAAACAGAACAGAAACAGAAACCCACTTATTCGAATGCCATCAAACCGGGCGAAGGAAAGAATGAACGAACGACGACGACCGACCGACGAATACTTGCGTTTAAATTTAGCCGAGGATGATGGGGCAGACGCGGAGACGAGCGGAAGCAATATTGCCGCAAACAAACTCACAAACTCGGTTTGGTTTGCTGTGACTGTGGCTGTTGGTTTTCTCCTCTGTTTCTGTTTAGTTTGGTTTGGTTTTATTTGGATGACTGCCTGGCATGCCATTTATTTGGCATGTCATGCCATTACCATCCATGGGCATATGTAACAACAACAACACAGCACAAAGTCGACTGGAGTTACAATGTCTCCCCACCCCTGCCCCCATCAGCACTTCCCAACACCATCGAAGCTTGGCTGAGACTATGGGATTACTAGAAAATACTTACAACGCGTGCATTTCGCTTAACAAGTACTTTTGCAACTCTCTTCCGTTGTGCTCTTCTGACGTAGCTCTTCTTGCTTGTTGGCTGTTAATTCCTGTCTTCTGCACCCAGGGGATTTACGAGGCCAGTTTGGGGGATGCAGGTTGAGCATTGCAGCCCACACTGACTGTTGGTTGGACGCGACTATGCATTCCTTTTCGAGAGAGCCCACACTGGAGTCCTTCTTTCGCAAAAGACGGACTGGCATGCTTTCATGCTCGTTGGTCTAAACCAGTTTAGGGAATGAGAATACTCTGAAATTGTTGTATGAATTCGAACTGGAAATTAACTTTACCCGGAGATATACGGACGGATTTATCTAATGTAACTTGGAATCTGAGGGAGTTATTTTTTCCGTTCAAAACCTCACGATTTGCTTTACTACAGTTACACTATATTTTAGTAGTTAGTCTGAATGCCGAGATTAGAACCGGAAACCCGGCCGAATGAAACATCTTATTGGAAGGCGGAAACAATTACTGGTTTTCCATTGTTTGAGAGATTTAGGTCCAATGGTCTATGTCTGGAATTTACTCGAACACATCAGAATTTCTTCTTCAAATCAATTTTCTTTAAAATAATTTCCTAATTATAGTGCTAGAAATTTCTAATTGTTTGGAAAAGTCGTAGCGCTCATATTTCATAACATTTTTACGTAAAATGTTTCAAATTTGATTTGGACTGAGATATTGTCCTGGCTCAAAACCTTTTTGCATCTTCATTTTAAGGAATGCAATTGTTTGTATATTGCATGCTCACTACCTTCAACATATATTTCTCGCTCGCGACGATCGTCTTCAGAAGCGATTTTTCAATAAAATATTCGAACTCGTGAAGTCTATAATTTTTCCAAACAAATGAAAATTCGAATCACAATCGCACAAAATAACAAACTACGCCTTGTCATCTTACAACCATCTCATTGAATTTAATTTTTTTATTTCAAATCTCCCATGCGATATGGAAGAAAAATGCTGTAGCCGTATGATTAATATTCATTAGCCAGATATGAATGTCACTCATACGCTGTGTGAGCAAAACTATTAGATCAGAATATTATCAGCATCGACGTTAGTTTTTCAGTCAATATATGCGATATTATCTCTGCTCATCGCTTTTATTATAATTCAATCGTAAAAATGTATAACGCAAGATTTTGTCAACGATCGACTGGGAATATTCAGCTAAATTTAATGGTGATTGTCTGTCCGAAATCGCCATCAAACTGTTGTAAACACGCTTAAAGCCGTGTGGGTGAGAAGTTTGCAAAAAATCAAAGAAGTTTAAACCATTTACGAGAGAAATCTCTGGATATGCTCTTCCGGGCCTATTTAGGAGTGCCAACAGAAATTGGACATTCTGATAATAATCAAATATTGCCATGCTAAACCCTGAATTAAGACATATTGTCGGCGAAAAAGTACCAAATTAGAATATGTTTCTATTTTCTGATATATCTGATATTTACAAATTAAGTAGGAACCAAACCAAAAAGAACTCTTATAGGGTACTATATAGTTGCACTACCATATTAGGTAAATTGTGATATAAGGCATATCGATCATTCCATATCAAACCGAACACCTTTTTTACATCACCATTTCCGATTTCGTTGAAACTTTGTACGATAACTAAACTTTATAAAATATTTGATTCGTAGAAGACGAAAAAAAAACGATTTTTTTTTCAAAATATATCACCAATTGAAAATTTCGAAAATCAAGAAAAACGTGTCGGGGTATGAACATTGAAAATGGTGTAGAGAGAAAGCGCGTGAGCACAATTCAAAGAATGATGGCTTATTTTGAAGGTAATTACAATTATTTTTCGCCGGCTTTTTTGGCTATTGACTGCTACAGACAACAATTTTGTGTATTTCTGATTTTTCTTCTTCTATTGTATTTTTCACTATGAAAACACCAACCTAAAAATTCAGAAAACATATAGGCAGATTCCCTGATCGATTCTATACAAACCCTGAAAATTTCAGCTTGGAGAAATAACGGGCTGTATTTAAAAAAACATTTACTAAATGTAGTCGTCCGAATAAAGTATTTTTTGAACGATTGTTCATAAAATAACACGGCACGTTTTTCTTGATTTTTCTAATTTTCAAATGGTCCTATCATTTGAAAAAAAAATTCTGTTTTTTTACAAAAATACGTGTAAAATATTTTTAACTGTAGAATATGTCTGCGAAAAATCGTTAAAATCGGAGTCGTGGTCGTATTTTTTTTACGAAAATCGTTCGGTTTGGTATGGAATGAACGATATATGGCACACTTATGTGCACTGTTTTCAATAAATTGTATCCAGCTACAGACCAAATGTCTCTACCATTTGCATACGAGAAGTACTAATACTGAAAATCCATTATGTTTCGCATCCACAGTGGAATGTATACACCTATTTTCAATATTCCAGCTACAGCCGTTTGCTTGGTACCACTTTTATTCCTTTTTCTCCCTTTAGATCCTAAAAGTACGAATTAAAAAAAAAATCAACTTTTTGCGCGTTACACAGCCACAAGAGTGTAAACACTGGTTCAATTATGTATGCAACAAAATATCGGCCAAATGACCGCCTCGACCTTGGCGGCACACCTCCATCCGGTTCGGCATCATCTCACGATAACGAAGACCATTCACAGTAACTGCCTGAACGGCCTCATTTTGGAATAAATACGGTGCCGCCAGCCCATAAACCGCACCAAATAGTCACTCTTTGTGGGTGCATTGGTTTTTCGACAATCACTCTTGGATTACCATTCGCCCAAATGCGGCAATTCTGCTTATTGACGAATCCACTGAGGTGAAAATGTGCCTCATCAAATTCACCGAAAAAATCACAAAGTGCACGAGATGCATTTTGATGTGAACGCCCACTTTCATAACAAGCCTGAACAACTTTAACGCGTTGCTCGATTGTGTATCTTTCCATGGTTCAAATTGAATTAGTCTGAAATTGAGAAATGTCAAATGAAATGCAGAAAAAAACTTGACGCTTAGGTGTGGTTCACATTCAATATCGCCCTTACAATTTAACCACCCTTTATATACCGAATTTCATGATTTCAACCTCAGCGATTTGGCTGGTACCATTTTTATCAATCTTCTCCAATTTCATCCCTTAAAAGTACGAATTTTGAAAAATCCCTCTATTTTACGTATCTACGCAACTAGATGGATGTACATTTCAAATTCAGTGTTCTTAGCTGTTGTAGTATCAGTGGTACCATATTTATCCCCATTCTTCCCATTTTCCGCCTAAAAGAACAAATTTCGAAAAAATCTTTTTTATCGTGTTATCGTATCATTGATACTAAACACATTTTCCAATTGTCACATATGTCATAACGCGAATTTTTTAAGTAAAACTAATTTATCGTATTTCAAGCATAGGCAAAATAACTTTTTTTTAAAAAAGCTATAAACAAAACTACTGAATTTTTTCTCAAATTTCTTTTTTTATTTGAAAGTACAATCCTTCCGGTTAATAATGGAACATAATTTCATTCAAATGGCTGCCTCGGGCACCCCACAAATAATAGTCCATCGGCTGAATAGTTGAAAAAAAAACGTTAGATGGCGGACCCTTTAGAATCTAATGAGTCGAACGTTTTATATAAGTAAATTGGCCAGGCTTTGTCGAATTAACTGGAGTCAAGCCATTAATAAGTCTATTTAATATAGCATATATTTTTTTCAGCTAAATATTAATTTTTATTGTGTTTTTTTTTCTATGGATGGATAATGCATATCCTGTTCTCTTATTGATCAGGTTATTATATTTTATTCAAAACACAAGCTAGCCACATTGGCTGCTTTATTTATAAAGTATTCGTATGATGTATTATTAGAAAATTGTACGCTTTTGATAAATAAAAAGATTTAGTTCTTAAACAATACTCTGTTTTGACATATGAAGGTGAGCTTACACAATTATTGAAAGAAATTTGTGAAGAAGAATTTGCAAACAATGGCTTATGAGCACATAGGCCATTATAATATTGGGGGACAATTTAAGGCATACATCGAAAATCATTTACTTAAAGAGGCCGGATATGTTGTTGAAAAGTCGCTGCGGAGCCAGGGTGGAAATCATGATAGTGGTGATCAGCAGCCAAGTAATAAACGACACCATGCCATTTATAAATAAACTAGCAGTACCCGCTGCTTCGCACGCGAAAAATCAAGTTATTCGTTAATTTTATCCGTCTCTGTTTTTGGATAGTATTTATTTAATTTTCTTTTGGTGGATATAGATAAATCTAAAATAGTAATTTGGTAAGCTCCTATTAGCTAACACTCACACACAGTCAAAGGAATGTGCTTGTCGATATGCACTATTTTAGCTGAACTACTTCGTATGTATAGTTTTCTACTAAGTTTTGAACAAAAAATTACAACCATTTATATCCTCGATCTCATGTTTCTAGATTCAGCCAGCCAGTTTATAACTTTTTGCACCTCTTTCCCAAAAAGTACACATTTTGAAAAATCACTATAGGTAACATGTGTTTTTGCTCCCCTAAAAATATGTACTTTATTTGGTAACACAGGATTGTACAGCATTTTTATCCCTTTTCGTCCCGCGCACCCCTTAGAAGTACAAATTTCGAAAAATCAAACTACTGCGCTGCTATATGATAAGTAGAATTTACACACTAAATTTCACGATTCTAGCTGTAATAGTAAAATTGGTACCAGTTTTATCCCTTTTTGTCCCGCTCGCCACTAAAAACTACAAATTTGGAGAAATCCAATTTTACTTCGTTTTTATATGGTCAGAGGAATGTACGTTCCAAATTACACGATCCTAGCTGTAATACTTTAGTTGGTACCATTTTTATCCCTTTTTGTCCCGCTCGCCTCTTTAAAGTACAAATTTCGAAAAATCCAATTTTACTTCGTTTCTATATGGTCAGAGGAATTTACATACCAAATTTCACGTTTCTAGCTGTAATACTTTAGTTGGTACCATTTTTATCCCATTTTGTCCCGCTCGTCCCTTAAAAGTACAAATTTCGAAAAAAAACAATTTTACTTCGTTTCTATATGGTCAGAGGAATTTACATACCAAATTTCACGATTCTAGCTGTAATACTTTAGTTGGTACCCTTTTTGTCCCGCTCGCCCCTTAAAAGTACAAATTTCGAAAAATCCAATTTTACTTCGTTTCTATATGGTCAGAGGAATTTACATACCAAATTTCACGTTTCTAGCTGTAATACTTTAGTTGGTACCATTTTTATCCCTTTTTGTCCCGCTCGTCCCTTAAAAGTACAAATTTCGAAAAATCCAATTTTACTTCGTTTCTATATGGTCAGAGGAATTTACATACCAAATTTCACGTTTCTAGCTGTAATACTTTAGTTGGTACCATTTTTATCCCTTTTTGTCCCGCTCGTCCCTTAAAAGTACAAATTTCGAAAAATCCCTATTTTTAGCTCGTCTGCATGGTCATTGCAAGGAACTCACCGAATTTCATGTTTATAGCTACTGCCGTTTAGTCAGGACGAAGGTTCGATGTTTATCTCTTTTTGGACCATTTTATCCCCTAAAAGTACGAATTTCGTAAAACCCTTTCTTAGTCGACGTCTACGTCATATTTGGGAACTACCCTGAAAATTTCATGACCCTGGCTTCAGCCGTTTGGTCTGGGGGCTGGTCAATGATAAGTCAGTCAGTCAGTCAGTAACGCAACTCTTTTATATATATAGATTTGTATTCTATTAAATAGAGATTCAAAATGGTCTTCAGCTAGGACAATATCCCAGTTCAAATAAAAAAAAAAATAATTTTTAAAGTCACTTATTTCACATATTGAAATAAAGAACTGAATAAATAAGAACTCTAGAGCAGATATGGTTGCTTATTCGAAAAGTTGTCTTGATCGATCATTTAAAAAGCTTCAGATTTGCTTCGAATTTTGAGCAGTATTCGGTCGCTTTTTAAAGATGTCGTACTCCGATAACTCTTAAACATTCCCAGCAAAAAGAGAGCACCCAAAGAAGTGAAAAAGATGTTCATCTTGTGATTCGGAAGTAGTGAAAATTGGGATCTTCACCAATGAATTTAACATGGAGTTGTCATAGGAGGGATGTCCTTTATTTTGAAAGACTTAAAAGTTATTTTACAGTATTGCAAAGAAAGCACTTTTGCACTGCTTTCCATTTCTATTTTAAAAAATCCGCCGCTACCGGGGGTAGAACAGCGGACCTGCTGGTTGCTACTACTGATATTATGTAGTATTGAAAATTAATAAAAAAAACATGTAATATTTAAGTACATTAAAAAACTATAAATTTGTATTTGTAAGCAACAATTTTTAAATTGTTAAAATTATACAAAATTACTTTTATTTATTTATAAAAGTAATAAAAAATATAAAAAAAATTATTTTTTCCTGAGCCACGATTCGAACCCGGGACCTTCTGGGTGCAAAGTGGACACCTTACCTTTGTGACCCCATACTAAAAAGTCGTTCCATTCAGTTGTGAAAATACTATTCATAAAATGTTACGGAATATTAACATATTATAAACTTTTTTGGAACTTGCTTAAAAGAACTTCCTCAAAAGCGGGAAAAATGCTGATTTGGATTTTGAGATTCGATTAAAATGGGTTGTTTTATGACAATAATGTTTGAATGTGATTTCGGCATGTTGCAATTTACATACACAACCATGTCATTGTAGCTTGCCAACAACAAATGTGTATGTATGTCTATCTTATGGAAGAGAGAATTTTACGCCGAACGGCTCTGACAGCTGGCGACGAGACACCATTTTAAAATTTATTCTAATTCCTTGTCGCCACTCTCGCTTTCGCTCAGTTGTCATTGCCAACTAAAAGTGCTGTAAAGGTTTTTTTCGCAAATAGTTCACATTTATTTTGTAAAGATGTGTGGAAATTATCAAAGAAAACAAAATAATAAATTTATAAATTGAAATAAGTATTTATGATGGAAAATTAAAAGATGCAATGCAATTGCACAATATTTTATATAGAGGTAATACGAAGAGCCTATATAAAAACGATGTACGTATGTCCATACATGTTGTCATAAACAAGAAAAATGACAACCTCGGACGCCAGACGATTGTATTTGTTTGGCATGGATTTGCCATTAGACAAGCGACATATGCTGTGTTGTGTTTGGTGTCTTAGGGTTGTGTGTTGGGATCTTTTTCCGCCGAGAGGTATTCATGATGAATTGCCAACCAAACAAACGCAAAAACCGGGAAGATCCAAATCGTTTTTCGCCCAAAGCCACTTTGCTTATGAAAATACTTTCGACATGTTTTTTGTGATGATTTTTTCTATCGAGAATTTCGGAAAATAGTCAAATTATTCCCGCCAACCAGGGAATTCGACTAAAGTAAAATATATCTCTTCCATCTACCTCCCCCAATAAAATCATACCAAATAATTTTCTCTAGTTCATAATCTATTTCAAATGTAGAGATAAACGCGTGACTATTGACATTTTTACTTTAGCAATTTGTTAAACTAAAACAAGTAAGGAAGGTCAAAGTCGGGCGTGGCCGACTATATGATACCCTACACTTAGTGTATGGTGTAGGATATAAAAAGGGTCATTACATTTGAACCGGGTGATATACGATGCAGCAAGAGGAGAATATACTACAAATTCCATACTTCTATCTGTAGTTGTAAGAAAATTTGAACACAAACTATGAATGGGAGAATGTTTAGCAAAGGTTTTCTAGTTGAAATATTAGACGCCTTCCCAAATTTTATGGAGTGTTAAATATGTGGTTTCTAGAGAGGAAAGAATCAAATCGGGAGCTATATATAATCTGAACCGATGTGACTCACTTTCGCTTAGTTGTTTCTGTTTGAAACATTAGCTGAAATGATATTTAAACTACACCAGCCAGACGGACGGACATGGCTCAAAGTCGTGAAACGGATTTGGTCCAAACATATTTAGGGTCTTAAATCACTCCTTCAATGCGTTACACTTTTTTTCTGTCCCAAATGATATATACCCTCCTACTCTGTAGAGTGAGGGTATAAAAATGGAAATCTCGTTCAAATAAGCCATTATTTCTGAGCCATCCTTATTATTAGCATTTGGTATTGATGTCGCTCAATGCATTTTTGAAACTAAGAAACAAGTAAGGAAAGGCTAAAGTCGGGCGTGGCCGACTATATGATACACTCCCCTTTCTATCCGAATACAATTCAACTCGGTAAAAAAGTGAAAACGGAAGAATTTTTGTATGTTTCCTAATCATAGGCTAATATTACCTGGTCCAATTTGTCAAATCGGAAATATTTATATCGGTGCTATATCCAAACATGGATTATCGTGACTAACTTTCACAATAAGTTCATCCAGTTCAAATATAACGTGTTAAGCTCATTTTGTGAAAATGCCTGCTTTCTGGTGCGGAAAAAGTCTATCCGAAATTTGTATGGGAAATTTTTGGGGCGAAATTTGTATGGGAGCTATATGTAAATCTGAACCGATTTAATCCATTTTCAACACAGATGTTTCTAGTAGAATTATAAAGTAATGTCAGGTAATTTGAAGCAAATCAAGTGAAATATGTGGTCTATAGAGCGGAAAAAGTCAAATCGGAAGCGAAATTTGTTTGGGGGTTATATCTAAATCTGAACCGATTTTTTCAAATTAAATAGCGTTCGTCGTTGTACCGAAAAACTTCGTTGTGCAAAGTTTCATTTGGTTCTGTCTACAATTGCGACCTGTATCGTGATTACAATAATAGATGGACAGACGGATGGACGGACATTGCTAAATCGACTCAAAAAGTGATTCTAAGTCGATCGGTATAATTAACAATGGGTCTATCTCGTTTCCTTTTAGGTGTTACAAACAAATGCACAAAGACATAATACACTCGTGGAGTGTATAATAAATTTAATATGACCATGCCGGTATTTTTGGGTAAGGCTACAATTGCATTATATTCAGCATATTTCAGGAAAATCAAATTTGAAAAATGTTTATGTTCGTCCTTTTCTACATAGAGGCCGTGTTAACTAATGCGACAAGTCTTGTCAAATTAAAGTTGCCAAAAAAACTCTAAATATTTCTATTTTAGAATTTATTTTTTGCCCACCGGCATGAATTGACCCCTAAAGTTTACTTAAGTCAGCGTAGAAATTTCATCAAAAGTAATTCCCTTAAACTTGTCACTAAGATTAGTCAGTGTTTTTCTGATCAAAGGTCAATATCCCAGACCTTGTATGTTTGTGGATTGAATTGTTTTGATTTGTAATTAATACTTTAATGCCGGACTGTATTTCAGGTCCAACTGGTGGCAATAAACCTTCACTTCTAACAAAGTTGCCCAAAATCAACTTTGCGCTTTATAGTTGGCGTAAATCCTTTCTTCACATCAAGCGATATTCTGAATATGTAAATATAACATACAAATTAATAAACGATTCCTTCATTTTCAACCCTTGGATGCTAACAGAAATGTATTTGTTAAACCTGCCGATAACTTGGGAGCTTAAAAATGTAGGGAAAACGTCATAAAGACAACACAATATCCCCCCCTTTCGCATGTAAACGGCTATGAAGGCCGCATCAAGGACACGCAAAGTGAAATCCTCTTCCTTCGAAGAGCCTGAACAAAAATAAGTTGCCATTTGACACAGCCATCCGGGTGGAGGAGTGTGAAAAAAACATAAATCCATCCGTCCATCCGTACACGAGAATATGAGCAACAAAAGTAGTCAAAAAAGTCCTGAACATCTTCTTTCCTTCCTTTCGCACACACACACACACACACTTCAACTCTATGGGGGGCCATTAGGGAGCATGTCTGTATGTGAATGCGAGCGTTTGTAAACGAGTCAAGTGTGATAAATCGCTTCATGTTGGCATGTTGAACGTGTGGACTTAATCTATGCCTTTTTGATGCTGTGTTTTTCGACTGTTTGTTGGCCAAATTCGCTTTGTTGCCACAAACAAGTGTTATTAACACAATTTCAGTGAAGACCAGGAAATAGCCGTGAATAATCTCAATGAAAATATTGTTCTTTCTCGTCTCGTTTCGTAAATGATGCCGCAGCGGCAATCCCATTGAAGTTTGAAGCGCTTCATTTGGTTCTTCGAAACGACAGGTGCCAACGTCACTTATCACCGACGTTAGCTCGGGCCTCTCAGATGGCGCTCTAATATTTGTGAGTTATTGTGTATTTTAAGAACATTTCTTTTTGAATTCATTATGAAAATGAGAATTTGCCGTGGAAAGTAGTGAATTATTTAGCGGTGGATTATAGCTGGAATTCTTGGCGTTAATTTAAGATCTTAGGAAAATAGATTTTCCATAGCAATGCCAACTGCTTGTGCTGAGTTCAGGAATAACAAATCTATATATATAATAATATAATATTTATATAATATTTAGCAGCTGTAAACTTTCATTTGGTATTTTTGTGTAGAGCTCAGAATGTGAAAAAATTAAAATTTTTGTTAAAATATCATAAACTCATAAGATACTAGAAATTGTCGAGATTTTTTTTCAAAATTTATCTTGTCAAAATCTTTTCAGGTGATCTTAGAGAACTCATTTGAATATAAAACATGGTTTGATTAATAGTTTTTCTTCTTTGATTTCACACATTCGTATTTGGATTGCTTTTATATGAAAATTTGTTATTTGTGTATCATAAAATAGTATTCAGAATTGATCTCATTCAATTCGCTCTAATACAATTACAATACAAAAACTTGGCATATATCAAAAAGTAAATATCAATTGGTTTATTCATTAGGTTGGGTTTGGTTCAAGGCGTATTTATACAGGTGATAGTAGCAGAGTAAAAACAAATTCGGCAACAACAAAATACAAGTAATTTTTTGAATGGTGAGCCATACTGTCAAAGCAAAATATATGGGATTTGACAGTTTCGGTTACTTTTGAATGAAAAAAATTTCAGTCAGCTGGGTTCCTGCTATCACCTTTATTAATACGCCTTGGTTTGGTTTTATAATTTTTATATAAAAAATTTCGATTAGTGGAAATGTTGCTTTTTAACGTTTTAGATTTACGGAAAATGTGACCGGTTTTTTTATGAAAATGCGGTTTTTTGGAAAAAGAACCGAAAACCCGCCACAATAAAATAAATACACTACAACTCTATACAAAGTTTCAATGTCCAACCAGCAGCGAAAGCAAAACACTTGACATCGATTTTTTCGTATTTACCAGATGTATTCAATTTCATTCAAAACCTAATTTCCGGGAACTTTCACAATAAACCTCTTCTAAACTGGAAGAATTTTCCCTCGTTTTATGTATGTACAAATAATAAGAAAACGATTCAAAATCATATTGCTTAGAAGATATGTAAATAATATTGCGGCTAACTTGCTATCGAATTAATTTAAAACTTAATTATTCTTGCCGCAAATCTTCTACTTGCCTGTCACTTAATGGTGAGTAAATTCATTTTGCAGTACTTAACAGCGAAAGTTCAAAACATACACGGATTTCGAATAAAAGACTATTTTTCTTTATTTATTTTCCAAACATTCATACGAAATATGACAACAAAATAATTTTTTGTCAATATAATTTTGGACTTTTTCGAAATCGCATTACTAATCAGATTCATTTGGACTATCATCCAATTCATCCGTTGGCTGGATCGCGAGAAAATCATAAAACAAAATATGTCATGCATGAAAATCATTTTAGCCGTATTTCCCACGAATATTAAATTTTTCCAAAAATATTCAATTTGTATTTTTTGTTCACCGTGCCCTACCGCAATATCTACTTTTTGTAATAAAATTGGAAAAGGGATAAAAATGGTACCAATCTGACGGATGAAGCTGACAGCTTTAAATTCGGTGTGTACATCCCACAAAATGTGTTTTCTAAACAACACATATATTTTTTGGACATTAATGGCTATGTACTTATACCAACATTTAAAGTGCTTAATTTTTAATCACGCCACTTTTGAACCCTTAAACCGCGAATAATAGGATATTTAAAAAACTTTTTAATCTTAGCAATTAGTAATCCTCTTTAGATTAAACTGTAGAAGAATGATTTAAAATGCTCTTAAAATTAAGAATAGAATCAGTTGTTTTTCGCTCTCCCGAAAATGTGTGTTTTTGTTCATGGGCACTTTTGAATATACTCCTCGATATATTAGTTCTTGGTCTAAGTGAGATGAATGTTTACTTTTCCGACGTCCTACAAATTAATAATAGCACGACAAGGTTCCTGGGAGAAGCTTCTCGCACTGGATGAGTTGTGTGCGATATTATTTTGAATCCACTGAAAGGAACATAGAGTTTAGAGCCAACTCCATATAGCTACATATGTTATATTTGTACTATATACTCGCCGAATATAGTCAGATCTCTAAATCGGAGTATTATTCGCATTGTCCACTATTATATGACACACAGTGATGGGCAAGTGAAGTTTTTCGAGTTCGCGAATAAAATCAAAGATTTATTTGTGAAATCCGTTTCCACGAATTCAGAAAAGTTCAACTCTCTCTAAAATAAGTTATTAGAAGTCCTAAGCTGGCACTAAACAGTCGGCCCCTTTTAGTGAGAACAAAATTATATCGCGCACAGTTCATTGATTGAGAGAAGCCACCCATTGCCGTGTTGGGGATCTTTGTGGGAATATTGTATTCCAAAGAAGGAGAAATACTTTGCGAATATTCAAAGTAGTCTTATCCAACTAAGTCCAACTATGTCAAGGCTCGGGTTATGGATGGGTTTTATAGTTCCACCTTCAGCTATATTTCGGCGAAATTTGCATTGGCGTATTTTCAACGAATTCTTTTCGAAACCGAGTGATTTAATTCACAACAAAACTAAGCAATGGACCTTTCCCGTGAGAGCTAAAAATTGGATAAATCGGGGATACATAATCACTAATGTATTTGTTGGAATCAATTTTGAATAATTTTTGTTTGCATGAATATATTCAACGTTAGGGTCTCCACTTTATGGGTGAGAGCATCATATCATATTCATAAAGAGAAGTCGGTAACGTGTACTTTGGATGAAAGTGTATGAACTACTCTTTTGATTAGCAAAAATGAAGAAAGACATGCCATGGAAAAGTATTACAGAATTCTAGAAAACAAGTAAAACCTCAAGATTTTCTTCAAAGCTTTAATTTTAACATTGCGAGTTAGTCCTATAAAATCTTTAAAGTTACATATTTTCCTGAACTAATAAATTTCATTACATTATTCAAAAGAGAACCAACAAATTTGGTAACTTGGGTCTGCGTAGGAAGACGAAAACAAAAGTGAAGTCTCAAATTTGAATTATTTGAGTATCTTGTAATTAAAAATGTTTAGAATTTGTTCTTATTTTTATAGGATTTTTTCGAGTACAAAAAATCTCTATCTGTTATTCGAAGTGATACACAATAAATATTTTTAAAATGAAGAAACAATATGAAAAATATGATTTTTATTAAACCGATATCTGCAATATAATGATTTTAAGAAAAATCCTGTTACTCGTGTCCTGTATGAATTAGAAACTCAAAACTCTATATAAATCATATTTAGACCCATACATCATCAAAAAGTATGTATATCAAATTTTATATATTTATTAAGAAGCAAAATTCGGACATGAGAGGGTTAATAAAAACCTTTTTGGCACCTTTGGGTGAGAGCATTAAGAAACATATCAGATATTTAAAAAACTGAAACACACTGAATTTATTGTTTCCATTTTCATTTGACAATCCTAGAAACTATTCTCAGAAATCCAAGCACAGTGATTTAATTTCTAATTTCAAAAAGTAGAGTAAATTATTCAAAGTTCTTCGGTTTTTGTAACTGATATTCGATACCAGTCGCTCTCTTTTTCGCCGATTAAAGTGAATCGGAAAATTAACTTAAATCAGATTTCTAATGAAATTACTCGAAAATTGAAATCTAAACATCATTTATTTCTGAGGAGATGTCTGAAGTTGAAGACGCTTGCTTTCGTTCATGGTGGGGATGGGGTGTTCATGTGAACGAAATTCACTTGAACAGTTTGTGATTTGTAGCTGCCGTTGTTCTTGCTGTTGTTGTTTTTTACAATTTGATACTGACAACGCTGAAACGCTTAAATGAAATGTTCGGCTTCTTCGGTACGGGTTGGTGCTGTTTTTTTTCGGTGTCGAGCGTTTGTATTTGATTTGATATTTTTACATATAAATTAATATGAAAATATTTTTATGAGGCAACTTTTACTCTTTTCACGTTGTTGTTGCTGTTTGCTGTGTTGTGTCGTGTTGTCTGCGCCTGCTGCTGCTGCCGTTGGTGGTGTTGTTGTTTTTTGTTGTTCTTTGTATATATCTTATCAGTGGGACAGGTTTTTTTTGAAATATTTTTTTATTGTTTTTTATTAATATTATTTTGTTGTTAATGCTGTTTCTGTTGTTGTTGCTGGCAGCCAGCCTGCTGTTGTTGGTGCTAAACAATAACAACATGTTGTATAGCAAATGAGAATTAATGAGACACCACTGTGTCTGTCTGTCTGTCTGTCCGGCCGTCCATCTGTCTGGCTGTCTGTCGCAGTTGGCTGTTGTGACTATTGGACCCCAATTCGTACACGACGACACACTGACGGACGGGCTGGACTGATTGAAAGAAAGCCAAGCAACAGCGTGAAAATTTAGCAAAAAATAAATGTTTAAAAGTTATTTTTAGCTTATGCGAGTCGTCGTCGTCGTCGATGTGTTTTCATCTTCGTCGCTATTGCCAACTTGTTTCGTGGTTGGCTGTGGTTTCTTTGATTATTTGCTTTGCGTGTTTGTCCGCTTCATGGGGTCGGTTGGACTGCCAGTCGATGTGAAGCAGTCGTGGCCGAGCGGTTAAGGCGTCTGACTAGAAATCAGATTCCCTCTGGGAGCGTAGGTTCGAATCCTACCGACTGCGAATTTGTTTTTTTAATAATTCAGCAAATATTTAAAGACCCCACCCACATTTCGTGTACCCTCCGCTGTGTGGGGTTATATGTACAGTTTGTTAAACGTTTTGAAACAGAAGTGTTTCGATAAGACCGAGTCGCAGTTTGGAACACAAAAATAATAACAAGGTTCTGACAACGGATTCTGATAGAGGAGGTAACAAATAATATACGTGTATCGGTGTTTTGAAATGGTTGTTATTTTAGAGGGGGTGATATATTCCTCCTTTGCACACTCTTATGCTGAATGGACGTCGGAAACCTTGTGATCCTTACATTTTAAGTATAGGATGGGTTCAGCAAGATTACTCAAAACACTACGAGGAACATTTTAACAAATGTGGAAGCTGGGTCCAATTGGCATAAACTTCTCGTACGTCACACAAACATACTCCGACGCTAAGCAACATTTAAGTCCTTCCATACACATGTTGTCTGAGAGTGGGGGTATATATATTAGAGTGGCTTCTTTTGTGAGGAAGGAAAAAATGTTGTTGATGTTCCCGACTAAAATGAAAGATTGGTTTGTTTTATGTGTTCTCCCAAAATATTTCGCTTTTATCATAGGCTGGACGCGTTCAAAATAACCTCAATAAATAATTTTTTTCTTGAATAAATTTCACCATGAGAATGGAATTGAGAAAAAACCGCTAGAAATTAAAATCCGACCCGAGACTTATCAAACCATATTAAAAACTTGCAATATGACCCACTAAAAAGGACAGATTTATACTATTTTAGTGCTATTTTTGATGTATTTTTTTTATAAAAACCGCAATAACTTCCACATTTTTAGTTCGATTTATGTTTTTAAGGGCTCGTTGGACAGGAATTGATAACCAATTGCAATTTATAGAATTTTCTAACCCATTAAGGGCCGCAAATTTTTTTCTTACTGTTAATACTCAGTGGGATAAATGTGAAGTAAAAACTGAAATATGGGGCTATTTGCATCGTAAACATTTGGCTTATATAAAGCTAATTTTTTGAAAGAAATTCAACCATTTCAAATTTTCCCCATTAAAAATTAAAACATGAATAATCTGTATAAACTTTATAAAGGGGAAAAATTGGAATGCATGAAATTTAAACTATATTTAGCAGATGTTCTTCTCTTTCATCTGATAGCCATATCGCCATTATATGACACGCATAAGTACGAATCTAAATTAATGAAACATTTACATCCTTTGGAAATTAAAAGTCCTGTAAAAAAGTCAAACGACCACGAAATAAAAAACTGAGTATGAGTTTTCCTATTAGTAACCTATGATTTCACTTCTATATAATCTCGTTCTTGGGAGGGAAATCATGTCGCACGCTTTTATTGTAACATCTTATGTGAAGTTTTCCTCCCAATTTATGCATTGAAAGACCAAATTTTCGGATGTTAACTTTCAAAAATTAGCTTTTTGTAAGACTAGAGTGTTTACGATGCAAATAACCCCATATTTCAGATGTTACATCACATTTAACCCACTGAGAACCAACAGTAAGAAAAAAATTGTCGGCCTTAATGGGTTAGGAAGTTCTAAAAATTGCAATTGGTCATCAATACCTCTTCAACGATCCAACAAAAACACAAATCGAACTAAAAATATGGAAGTTATTGCGGTTTTTATAAAAATTGCACAAAAATGTTAGAATTCTACCCTCTATTCTTCATTAAAATGCTAGTTTTAATTATGTTTTGTAAGGCTTCGACCAGATATTAATTTCTAGCAGGTTTTTTTCTAAATACAATTTTCATCGCCAATTTTATTCAAGAAAAACCTGATTTATAGAGGTTATTCGAACGCGTCCAGCTCACGAACGGCCAATGATAAAAGCGAAATATTTTGGGAGAGCACATAAAACAAACCAATCTTTCATTTTAGTCGAGAACATCCACTACTTTTTTTGAAGCCAGTCTAATATATATGTAAGTTGTAGAACACAGCCCCCCATTCCATATTTAAGAAATTTTTTGAAAAATCTTTTCATTTGGAACTTTTTAATCCTTTTAAGGGCAACAGAATGAGGAAATGAAAAACTAAAAACGCCAACTAACTCAGATTCATCTGTAGTTTAAGACGTATGAATACTGGAGCCCCGATTTGCGTCGCTAATGAGGACCGGACAAATGCGACACAAATCGAATCACTTTTTTTGGGATAAATATTGATTGGGTCAAAAATTTAAATATTTAGTAATAAAATATTTATTTGTAATTGACAAGCCATTTCAACAAATATTTTTAATTATTATAAAAAATATAAATTTACATAAAAACATAACTAAAATTCTTCATATTCACATACATATTAAAAAACAGAAATTCTAATTTGGGATTATTTTGAGATATTTTCGTCTGATAAATCTAAATCAACAATACTTGCATCCACTTGATTATGTGGGTCTTGGGGCTTTGGCAACAAAGTTGTGTAAGGTTTTTTGAATTTTGATAGATTTATTTTGTGCAAAGATTTCCTTATAACAACATATTGCGTTATCAACCGATGCTGCTACGCCTGTGCTACGATTATCGTCGGGATCATTATCAGCAAATATGTATATCCATTGCCTGTGAAATAAACTGCATAGCTTTGGAAATATTGGCAGTTGTCAATTTTTTGTCTTCTATTGCAACATCAATTATTATAATAACTTCCTCTAACGCATGTTGAAAATCAATGGCTAATAAACTTTCATTATCAAGCTTCTCTTCTTGAGATAACAACAGTTCATTAATGTCATCTTCTTCCATTCCATCGAAGTCCGCTTCTCTGGCTAAATCAACCAACTCTCTACAAACATTTTGAACGTCATTAACGCCATATACATTAGAGCGTACCAGGTTACAAGTAAAAAAAAAAAGTTCGCCGTACACCTTCGAATATGAAGTATTATTGAAAGGTAGTTTCAAAAAAATTTTTTTTATTTTTTTTATGCCGAACGTAGGGGTCGCGCTTTTACATTTTTCTATATAACTTCTGCATTTATAAACGGATTTTAAAGTGTGATACATCGATGTTTTTGTCCGATTTTTTTGTCTTTGAAGTCATTGAGCTCAAACATGATTCATGATTTTATGCGAGCTTTAATTTTCGATTATTAGAGTGGTACATTAGGGTAGTAGCAACTGAGAAATGATGGGTAAGTACCAGAAGGGGGTGCTTGAGCTCAATGACTTCAAAGACAAAAAAATCGGCCTCGTCGAGACAAAAACATCGATGTATCACACTTTAAAATCCGTTTATAAATACAAGTTATATAGAAAAATGTAAAAGCGCGACCCCTACGTTCGGCATAAAAAAATAAAATTTTTTTTTTTGAAACTACCTTTCAATAATACTTCATATTCGAAGGTGTACGGCGAACTTTTTTTTTGAGGTACGCCCTAATATACATCTCCATTAATAAATTCTCGCCAAGATGATCTAACTTCTTTCCAAGATAAATTTATGTTTGCGATAGCCATCATTATGTTGTAATTTTCCCAAAGGTATTTCATGGATAGTTTATCATTTCTGTCGGTTGATTCAAGAAGTTGACGAAAATTCCGACGTAGGTAATACATTTTAAAGTTGGATATGACGCCTTGATCCATAGGTTGTATTAGGGATGTTGTGTTAGGCGGCATCTGAAAAATTGGATGTCCTGGTGCATTATCGACTAACAAAAGCATTTTAAAGTCAATGTTTTGGATAGAACAGTAATGTTTGAATTCTAGAACAGCACAATTTTCCAACCAATCTTTAAACAAGGTTGGCTTTTAACAAGTCATCATGTGGCAATTTCATCAAATTGGGTTATTTTAGAATTGTCTCTGTTACAATTTGTTTACTGTTGTTGGAGGTAACCCAAGTGCTCTTCCTATGTCAACAGCTTTTTCTCCCGATTTAAAACGTTTTTATACATCCAATTTTAGTTCAAAGCTAATGGATTCTCTTTTATTTTTACTCATTTTTTTCTTTTCTTAAGGTATTTTATTGACTCAACCACAGCACTTGTTATTGAGAACCAAAATCTTACTTCCTAACACGCAACTATGCTTAGAATAACTGACCTAACAGAATAAAATGGGAATCCCCTTTTTAAACGCAAATTGAAAAAATCACATGTGATTGTCTTCAGTGAAAATATGCAATCGTATGTTGCGACGCAAATCGGGTTGAGCCCAATTTAAAAAAACGACTCAAATCGAAACGACGAAAATATGATCGACGCAAAACGGAGCTGTAGTGTATATTCTATGGTTCAACAGTAATATGAACTGTCAGACAGTGTAATTGGGTAATTCTTACATTTACTCTTTGATTTGTTGGCCGTCCCATGCGGAGTTTTATTAAGCCTCATGAGAAACAAGTATTAGATTTTTTATGTTTTCATTAATCTTCTTCAAAGTTTGTATATTTATTCGACCCTTCTTAACTATTAAATAATAATTTTTCTAGCTAGAGGTCAGTTTTTAATTAATTAGTATTTAATTCTTTTCATTAATGTTTAGATATTGCTACCGAGCTTTGAAAATTGTACGCACGTCTGTCTGAGTTGACGCTAATGAAGAATGGGAATTCTTCGAATGCCTTATATACATGATTTTTTTAATTTTGAAAACTGTGGCAACCCTGAACGTTGAAGTTTTTTGCTCATTCAGTTATAACTTTTGTTCTGTAAAAGATTGAACAAAAAATCAATTTTGAAGAATATATATTTTTTATGTTATTTCAACAAATAGATACATCTGTGCTCAGGCTTGCCAGATGATTTTTTCGTTGCCTCCAAAATTGCACTGAAAACTCCCCAAAAATTCCCCAATATAAAGAAATTAGTTTTATTTCAAAGAATTCGACAACAACAAATTATGAATGATTTATTGATTCGTCAACAATCTTGGAATATTTTGATCATCTTTATCTCCAAAATAGGTAGGGTCAAATAGGTGTCAAATCTGAAGAAAACAGGGAACGTCTGAATCAGGCTAGCCAGATGATTTTTTTATGTCCCAAAACAAATTATGAATGATTTTTTAGTTTGTCAACAATTAGGGAATACTTTGA
The DNA here is from genome assembly GCA_947397865.1 of Polietes domitor. Classification (NCBI taxonomy): domain Eukaryota; kingdom Metazoa; phylum Arthropoda; class Insecta; order Diptera; family Muscidae; genus Polietes; species Polietes domitor. Next base: position 3,458,244 of record OX377622.1, on the reverse strand, counting down.
TATTTCTATATCGTAAACAAGCCCCTTATTCACAATTTCAGTACATTTCGTTCTAGACAATTAATTCAAATTTAGTGGATAATAATGAAACAGCAACTAAATCAAGCGTACACGTCATTCTTTATACTGGAGCATATTGACATATTTTTATGATGCAATTTTTTTCTAATTTATAGACCCTTGGAGGCACTTTAAATATAAATAATTATAGTTGTCTTATAATAACTTAATAGTCGAATTATGTGACGTGTTTTTTTTATTTGTTGGCTCTGGAAAACCATTAAATTATTTCACAAAAATAGAGTCCGACATTCATCATTCGAAAGGTATTGCTTCGTTCTATTTAGTTGTCATAACACGTTTTATAAAGTGTTTCCAAGAAATATGAGTTTTTACCCATCACTTTGAAAAACCACAAATACCAACCTAAACGTTCAGTAAACCGACCAATGGGATGTTCCAATACAAGAATTAAAAATTATATTTAAAGTGCAAGGGTCTACAAATTCAGAAAAAAATTACATACTATAAAATATTATACGGTTGTGAGCCATGCCAATATATCGCTTCGAAGCAAATATTAAAGATTTTTCAAAGTATTTCGAAAGTCCCCACAAAAAGACCGAAATATTTTAAGAATTCCCATGTCATATTTCTTGAAATATGAAATGTACCCACTTCATATTTTTTGTCCTATTGACCATCATAAAATCCCCATAGCGGGGACAAATCCCCTGGCCCGACATAGATTGGGTAGACTGATTTGAATGCAATCTTATTCAAAATCTAAATTCCGATCTGAGATCTAATGTCAAAGTTATTAAACGATATGGCACAGCTTCCATAAGGTTCTATTCAGTCAGGACATGAGGTTGTGTGCTGTGAAGCGATTTTATAAAAAGACTACAGAATCTCAATATAAGCAAACTTTCCCAGTTCGATTATCCGTGTGTTGAAAAGGAGAAGTTTGCTCAGTCAGTTGCAAAGAAAGAAAGGAATGTTTTATTCCCCTTTCTGAATCTCTTCTTATGCCAATAATTCCACCTTCATTCAAGAACAAAAGTTTCTTTTAGACGTCCCTTGTTCACCTCTCATGAATTTCCATGGATTTAAGGTATCCCCATAAGCACCAACATCGTGTAGTTCTGCAGCAATATTACCCATTGTAGAGTGTTTATAAAATGCGACCAGACAGAATTTTATGCAGTTTTCTGCTTATTCCGAAATTCATTTCGTTAAGTTTGCAACTGGACTGCTACATACATACATACATATGTTTGTATATCTTTTGTTTCATAATGACACCCGCTACCATATGCATACGCCCGTACATATGCATGGATACGCTCGTATGGTGGCAGGCAAGTATGGATGCAGATGATGTGTGTGATGAGTGGTGGTGGAGTTTCAGAGGATGTGTGTTGGCTGCTGGTGGGTGATACCTGTTGTTTCAGTTTGTGTTGCTTTAGGCCGTTAATGGTGGCCACTTCATTTGTGCTTGTTTACCTTTCGTTGGATTTGTGGCCCAAAACAAATCGTCCGTTGTTGATGTCTGTTCTGTCCCAACAAAATGATGCCGTCGAGATGCTCAGATTGGACATTCGCCGAGTATGCGGGTGTATGGATGGTTAAGTGGTAATGTATTGGTACGTGTGTGTGAGTGTGTGTGCGAGAGTGTATGTGTCAGAGGACATTTAAAAGAAGATTGCGGGTGTGTATCTTTTAGTTGATGGTGCTGTTGTTGTTGTTGGTAGTTTTGTTCAGCTCTTCCTCCGTCCGGTTCATCTGTTGCGTTGTTGTATTGTTGTGGGGGCCACACATATAATTCATGTCCAAACGAACGAATGAACGAACGCATCGAACAGAGGCCACCACACCAGCCAACAAAAACCAGCCGTCATGAGGCTGGACGGACACAAAGGCAGACAGCCGGACTGGCGAATGGTAGTTGTTGGAGGCATTTGTGTATCGAGGCAATAACCATAATACACAACAACAACAGCAGCAGCAGCAACAATGCCGTGGTGGCATTTCCATCATCATCAGCAGCAGCAGCATCATCGCCGTGCTCCTATTGAACACTTGGACCGAAACAACAGAGCTCGTTGCAGGCATTGTTACCTGAGATGGGATGTGTATGAATGGAGGATGTGTGGCTTCTTTGCTATTGCTGCAAATATTGGTGTTCGATTCCATCGAATCCTGTGAATCCATCCGTGTGCATTCCTAGTGACGCGATGTAAATATTTTCTATTTTTGCTGTCATGGACAAAGTCTGCCGGTGAGTAACAGCTGGTGTTTGTATTTCGAATGAACACTGAGACGAGAGTAAATTTAGTTGCAGGACTCGTGATTCGCCGAAGGTTTGGTGTCGAAAGTTTTGTTGTTCTCTCTCAGACATTTTTATTAAAGTGGAATTAGCCGTTTTAATCGGGTCAATAATGTGGAAAATCATTAATTTCTTTTCAATATTTTCCACTAAATTCTTTAATAATTTTATATCTATTAGACATTTGACATTTTGATGTGGAATCGTTCATACTTTGTTTGTTTTTTAGTAACTAAACTCTTCTGCCAATTGTGACATGACAGGAACAGGACGCCACCCTAGAGTAACACTCGGCCCTATCATTCACGGGAAATCTCCGTTTAGTATTGAAAATCATTTAGTGTCGTAGTAGAGTGATGTAGGGTATCATATAGCTGGCTCTGCTCGACTCTCTCTCTCTCTTACCAATGATCTCATAAACAAATACTCGTTCTCGTGTTTCATTTTTGTTTGGTTTCAATGTCGAAGTGCGGTTTTTCAGACTACAACACATGTGGTAAGTACAACAATGTATGACTTCATTGCATATACATATATATACGTACGTATTAAATATATATATACATATATATATATATATATATATGTATACATACATACATACATACATATATACAAATGTATATAGAATGTGTATTGCGGTCGGTCATACGCCATTTTGTCAAGTCCCAGAAGCAATAAAAGTATCGACAACATCATCATCATCATGTTTAGAATGAACACTAACAATAATTGCTTGCAGCAGCAACAACAATAACTACACGATTTAACTGCAACAGCAGCTGCTTGATTTGATTTGCAAATTGATTTCTTTGGTCGAGTAATTAAATCGAAATTATTCCAACTAATTTCTTCAAGGCGTACATTTGTAGGCAGCTATTTTCTAGTCGCTCCTACATACAATCGTTTTATTTATATTCACTTTTAACATTCATTCAATATGCTGGCCCGCATGTACATACAGTGACTGACTATGTCGTTATGATGGCTTGCTGTCATTTTACATATACAACATTAAAAAATTTAGTATTTTTTTTAGTATTTTCGTTTGTATTTTTTTTGGTCTGTAATCAATATTTGGTTTGAACCATTTTGCATCTATATTTAATAGAATGCAAATTTATTTACAAATGTCATGGAGACATTTATTACTTGGCTGCAGACTACCACGATCATGATTTCGACCATGTCAAAAGTCTTTTCAAGTGGCTTCGCAGCGACTTTTCAACATCAAACCCGGCCTCTATAAGTAGATGATTCTCGCAAACGAACGAGAAGCACAACTCACTTGCCGAATTTGCGTTTAGAAAGTCGCACCAAGTAATAAAGTACACATGCCTCATTGAGTTGCATATGTAAGTATGTGTGTAGTTACCCAGCAATACTTCTGCCGTATCAACGCTCATTTGTTTTAGTTTTTTCGGTTGGATTATAAATAACCAGATATAGAACGAATTTCAGGTTGTGGATGGGCCATTTAAAATTTTAAATAGAATATACTGATTATTTTTTCAAATTTCTGGTTTTATTGGAAAGGTTGAACTTTTTCATTTAATAATGGAACACAATGTCATTCACATGACTACAATGACTGGTTAGGCAGTACTTCATCCGATCAACCCATTTTTTCAGTACATTTTCGATTGTTCTGACTCGAATTTCTTCAATGGCAACTCCTATTTCATGTTTCAACGCTTGAATTGTCTCTGGATGGTTTGCGTAACATTTATCCGTAACGGCTCCCCACAGAAAATAATCCAAAGGGTCTAGATCACAGCTCCAAGGAGGGCAATTTACATCACAATTTTGGCTGATTATGCGATTTTCAAAAACAGTGTGTAAAATATCGATGGTTGCGTTGGCTGTGCGACATGTGGCCCCGTCTTGTTGAAATGTCAAATGTCGTCCAGAATGACATGGGATTTTTGGAAACAAAATTCGTTGAACATGACGTGTTGACCGTAGACGGCGACTCCTTGCTCATTTTCGAAGAAAAATGGCCCAATGATGCCGCCAGCCACATCAAACAGTGACTCGTTGTGGATGCATTGGCATATGGGGCAATTTTGCCTATTGACATAGCCACTGAGATGAAAATGAGCTTCATCTGAGAACACGAGTTTTCTGTAAAATTTTTTATCTCCTACCATACCTATTGGTCATGAGGCTTCAGTTGTTGGACCAATTGAACTTTGAAAGCATTCATATCGAGGTCTATATGCAAAATTCCCTTCAAAGAAGTGCGAGAAATGTCCATATCCTGAGAACGATGACGAGTTGATATTGACGGCTGTGCTTGGACATTCTCTGCCACAACAGCAATGCTTTCGATTGAACGCAGTGGACGGAACGTACTCGGGTTGGTTTGTCCAATAACGATCCATTTTCATAAACTCGCTTCACAAATTGGCGCACAAAACATGAAAGTATTTATGAAATGTGCCAGTTGGTATGGTGGTCTATCATAACAATTGAAAATATTTTTCTATCGAAATATCCTACTAAAGAGTGATTTTTTTGAGGTTAGGATTTTCATGCATTAGTATTTGACAGATCACGTGGGATTTCAGACATGGTGTCAAAGAGAAAGATGCTCAGTATGCTTTGACATTTCATCATGAATAGACTTACAAACGAGCAACGCTTGCAAATCATTGAATTTTATTACCAAAATCAGTGTTCGGTTCGAAATTTTTTATCGACAAATTTTGTTCAGCGATGAGGCTCATTTCTGGTTGAATGGCTACGTAAATAAACAAAATTGCCGCATTTGGAGTGAAGAGCAACCAGAAGCCGTTCAAGAACTGCCCATGCATCCCGAAAAATGCACTGTTTGGTGTGGTTTGTACGCTGGTGGAATCATTGGACCGTATTTTTTCAAAGATGCTGTTGGACGCAACGTTACGGTGAATGGCGATCGCTATCGTTCGATGCTAACTAACTTTTTGTTGCCAAAAATGGAAGAACTGAACTTGGTTGACATGTGGTTTCAACAAGATGGCGCTACATGCCACACAGCTCGCGATTCTATGGCCATTTTGAGGGAAAACTTCGGAGAACAATTCATCTCAAGAAATGGACCGGTAAGTTGGCCACCAAGATCATGCGATTTGACGCCTTTAGACTATTTTTTGTGGGGCTACGTCAAGTCTAAAGTCTACAGAAATAAGCCAGCAACTATTCCAGCTTTGGAAGACAACATTTCCGAAGAAATTCGGGCTATTCCGGCCGAAATGCTCGAAAAAGTTGCCCAAAATTGGACTTTCCGAATGGACCACCTAAGACGCAGCCGCGGTCAACATTTAAATGAAATTATCTTCAAAAAGTAAATGTCATGGACCAATCTAACGTTTCAAATAAAGAACCGATGAGATTTTGCAAATTTTATGCGTTTTTTTTAAAAAAAAAGTTATCAAGCTCTTAAAAAATCACCCTTATGCTCTAACTTAGACCACTTTCACTCTTCTCAAAATTGAAAAATTAAACAATAGTATTTTATTTTAATTCGCAAAAGTAATATTTTCTTACCAAAAATGAAAGAAAGCACAAACTATTTTGGTTGTTCATCTAGAAACTTTATATTGAAATTATTATTTATATTTTAAATAATTTCATTTTATATGTTATTCAATTTATCTGAATCACTTAAAGTGGACATTGTAAATAAAAAATGTTTGTTTACATCACCACACATCAATTCAGTGGATATAGAGTGACTTAGACCAGTTTCAAACTAACACTAACTAAAGACAATTTTGGTGTGCCTAAAATGAGAAATGTCATTGTAACGGTACATCCTTTATAAATGTCAAAAAGAAGAGTTCTTAAATTAGAGATCTGATCAAAGTAAAGAGAGTAAATGACATCTTTTTTCGGATTTTTGACTTTGACCACTATCATCATACTAACTGGCACAAATGTGGGTACTTTTTCATATTTGAATTTATGAAAAATTTGGGTGATTTTCATAATTAAAAATGATCCAAATCACAAATATGAAATATATCCCAATAATTATGAAAGCAGATCAGTTGGTTCGAGGCACATGGTTCCAGCATCAAAATTTAAAAATTGTAAAAAACATGATCGACATAGTGGAATCCAGGCACTAGTATAGAAGTTAAAAAGGATTTAATTTTACCTAGGACATGGACAATTGTGTGGGAGGTACTAGAAGGTTCGTGTCACTTGGTCCCAGCTTTTTGGATAATTTATCATATTTTTTGGACCAATTTTATTCGTAGCACTCGTTTTTCATCAAGAAAACGTAAATCAAAAATTTCCGTGCTTCGGCTTCATAGAGTGTTTTCTTTCCAAATAGGAGATGAAAATCTTACAGACGACACCAATACGATTAAAATTAGAAGACGCGTTCATCATCTTTAACGAAGCTATCTCTTCAGCAAAAAATAACTAACAGTATCACCCTTAGACCACTGTAAAACCACAGAGTACACGAAAATGTGAGTAACTTCTTCAAAACCGGAGAAAATGAATTTTCAAAACGAAAATAGATAGCGATGTCTGTTTGAAGGAAATCTATGGATAAATGTAAAAGTGGTGACCCCCCTTGTATAGCTGCACTTTATTTATTAATGTGACAAGTATTAATTTCACTGCTGGACATTGTCCGAAATAAATTGAAAAGTTAAGTAAACATTTTCAATTTAACGCAATTAGTCATCGCATGTCTGAAGTAAAATTTAATAAAGATTATATTGGTGGAGTATAATATGATCTCTAATTTAACGGGGCCTTTCTTAATTCGACAGGCGGCCACGTAAGTCAATGTTTTCTATACAATTAAGCAACAATTATATATTCCCAAAGGTCATTTCCCCCTTATTAGAAACTTTGCTAAGGAAATTAATGGATAATCCGACATGTCTAAAATAACATAAATGAAGTGATTTTATGTACGGGGGAGCGAGTACGTCTTGAAGAAATTAGTTAGAATAATTTTGATTTATCGCTAACCTAATATAAAAAATAAATTTTCGAGAAATCGAGTTTTTTGTTAACTATGACGGAATTTGTCGTGTTTCGTTTAAATAACTAAAAATCTCGATTTGCAAAAACAAATAAGATGGTTATATTTTTCACTAGGGTAACAATATACAGGGTTTTCCAACAAGAGGTGTTATTTTGGTATTCAAAGAAAAATATCATTTTTTGAGGAAAATGATCGGATGTTTATTTCATAATAAAGAGGAAGGTATGCCGTTAATAATAACCAAATCGCAAAGTGGCTGCCCTATGTCCTCGATAGCCTCACGAATTCTATCTTTGAGGTCTTGAATCGACGCTGGGCTGTTAGCGTAGACCTTATCTTTCATGTGGCCCCAACGGAAGAAGTCGCCAGGTGTTAAATCACAAGATCTCGGTGGCCAATTGTGGTCACCCCTTCGAGAGATAATACGGTCCGGAAACTTTTCCCGCAAAAGAGCAATGGTTTCATTGCTTGTGTGGCACGTAGCGCCGTCTTGTTGAAAGTAAACGTTGTCCAGATCAATACCATCCAACTCTGATCATAAAAAATCATTAATCATCTCTCGATAGCGCAATCCATTTACCGTAACTATTCATCCGACCTCATTTTCGAAAAAGTAAGGTCTAATGACTCCGCCGGACCATAAACCGCACCAAACAGCCACACGATGAGGATGGGGAGGCTTCTCAACAATAACTCTTGGGTTTTCCGAGCCCCAGATGCGACAATTTTGCTTGTTGACGTAGCCACCGAGGTGGAAATGGGCCTCATCAGTCAAGATGATTTTTCGATGGAATTCCGAATCATTTTCATTCATGAACTTTAATAACTTCAATGCGTTGTTGAAGCGTGTATCGTTCCATTTTTAGTAATGACGTAGTTTCTACTTGTCAAATGTCAACGAATAAAAGCTTCAAAAGTGACAGCTACCGAAATACCGGGTGATAACACCTCTTGTTGGAAAACCCTGTTCATGGGTATAAATGAAATAAATAACGAGAGTGAAAGATTTCGCACTGAAAACTTTATTATTAAAAAGATAATTTTATGCCATTTGTGTACATTAGACCGACTCATTTTGTGCGGAGCCTAGAAATGTAATATCCATGCCTGTTCAATACCACTGAGTGATTTTTCTAATTATTTTTAGAGAGTCAGAAACAAGTTATCATTGATCATGTCTTTGGATTATTATATCTTTATGTTGCATAGATTGAGGATAGTTTTCCTCTTTAATTTTCTGTCGCTAGGCTTTCTTTATCATCCTTGCAGACTCCACCAGAATTTTATTGGGAATCAAACTGATGCGATGACGATACCCTGGTTTTGGATCCAGCGTGGATACGTGTAATTCACGATTGATTCTACTTCGCTATCATTTATTTCAGTGCCAATATTTTCCTTCAGAATTCTAAATAATGAAAATTCACTTATTCCAAAGTGTGTGTCTGTGTCATCAATTGGAATTATTTGGACTTTGATGACTGGTACTATAACATCACCATACCTTGGTCACCGTCCTACTGTCCGTCCGTCCGTCCACCATCCCTTCAGAGCGACCTCCTTCTGTTCCACTTCAACTCTTTGTGTCATGTCTACTTAAATGATATCGGAACAAATGTTTATTTGTTTGTTTGTTGTTGATGTTGCTGTCGGTCCTTCGGTTAGCCCGCATAATGTGTTCGTATTTACGATTATTTAGGCCGCTACCTCTACCATTGACGGTCGAGTTGGTTGGCCGCTCAGGCGGTCGGTTGGACGGGGTACTTGGAGGTGTTTTGCAGGGAATGCCATACATTTTCAAGTGGATTATTTGTCATTCCAAATGTTGCTGTTGTTGTTATTGTTGTTGCTACGGCTGATGACGGCAGTACCACACATGACATTTGGTGCGTGTGCGTCGGAGTGTTTGTGTGGCGTTCGGAGTGATATTTAATCTATTTTAGGAAATTTCCATTTGAATAATTTAGTACTAAATTTTCCAAACACACACACAGCCACACTCACACACACAATAACATCACTAATGAAATGCCATGTTTACCTAGAATGTACGGGGTACAAGAGGCCGTATAGAAGTCGGATAACTACAGTGCCAGGCAGAAGTGTAAGAACATACTTACCTGGTATTAATTTAATAGCTTAAATATAACTAACTATGACAAGTCGTCCATCGAGAGAGGCCAATCCTTCAAAACTGTTGGCATAGGTCTGATCTCTGATCCGATGTCTCTACGACTTTATCGCCATAAGTCAGTGTGAAAGAGCCACTTCGAAAGAATAACAACCATGACGTTCTAGAGACGGAATTTGATTTTCAAATCGTTTTTTCGATCGCTGAATATGTATGAGACCGTGATATTTGTCGTATATAGATTATATGTATGTGATGACAGACAGCCATCGTATATCACCTTACGGAACGGCAAATAATGAATAATTCAATATGAGAGCGGCTGACTCGATAATTCAGATTATTTTTTTTTTGTGACACACATCTGCATATTTCACTTTTGCTCTCCACTGTGTGTTGTTGTGTGTGTGTGGTGTTACGATTGATACGATTATGAAGTGATGATTAAATTGTTGAATGTTTTATAAATCATGCGCCGATGCCTGAAGTGACGCCGCGCGGCGGGGGAAACGGTTGGAAAATTTACATGTGTCACAACATTTAAATTAAATGGATGTGGTCGTGCCACATTTACATAATGCTGCTACATTAAATATGCTCAATATGTCGGCTTTTGTGCTCTCAGTAAATTGCCTATAGATTAAGTCGAAAATAGATTTAACGAACTCCACTTATGGCTACAATCCTTCCAGACAAAATGTAACTAGGGATATATTCAATTCACAAATATCGAAGCAACAGCAGTATCTATGTTGCCGATATTTCAAAAAGATATAATATCTTCCATAGAAGCAAAAATCTCATTTCTTATATTTCTTCAATTGTTTGGTGAATGAAAATGAAGACACAAGACAAATATATGGACAAGAAATTATGATATAGACAGTGAGCACCCAACTAATAAATGCTACCATTTCGATTTTTAAACAAGGAAGGAAAGACTAAAGCCGGCGAGGTGGACTATATGATAACCTCCACTTTCTACCCCAGTCAAATCGAGAGCGAAATTTGTTTGAGAGCTATATCTAAATCTGCTTAAAATGTTTATTGGCTCAGGGGCTATGTATAACCATAAATATTCCGTCTGTCGATTTGTTCAAGTAAAGGTAATTATAATGAATACAATGGTTTAGAAAAAGTCGCCAAAAAATTAGAAAAAAAGATTTTTATTGAAAAATTATTTTATGTCCTTGGCAAATAGAAAACATAGTTTTTAATAGCTAGCTAACGAGGAAAGAATATCTATTCGTATGCGATATATATAAAAATGTAGACGTTATTACCATCTCTCTGCAGAGTAGGATGGCATATATCATTTGGAACAGAAAAAAATGTAACTTGCAAATGATATAGAGATTTATTATTTTTTTTTATATTTTTTTCCAATTCACACAAATGAGAGAAAAGAATATCTGTTAAAAATACTTCAAATTTCATGCTCCTATCTCAAAAGTTCAGTATTAACAACCATTTCAAATATCCCTTTTAAGAATGAAAATATTTAAAATTTAACGTCTTAAGATGGAAAATTTGAAATAGTTGTTAATGCTAATCTATTACACATATATCCATGAAATTTGAAGTAATTTTACCACTTCCAAACTCACACAGTCGCTAAAAAAGATATCTAAGAACACTAACTTAACAAAAAATAATCATTGTAATCATTTCATAAATCAAAACAAAATAAATAAAATTGTAAGAAACCTATCACGACTATACCATAACACCTTAATATTTTAAAAAGAATTAAAATTACCTTCAATACTAGGTAAAGTACATTAAACTCGGTCAAGTGTTTCAGGAGTTACAGGCGATTGAACGAATACACCTTTTTAAAAAATCTTATTTGTTCTGTTAAATTGGTCGTAACTCGTGAAAAATATGTTTCATTTTTACCCCAAAATACGTACATATAAAGAGTGATTTTTTTGAGGTTAGGATTTTCATGCATTAGTATTTGACAGATCACGTGGGATTTCAGACATGGTGTCAAAGAGAAAGATGCTCAGTATGCTTTGACATTTCATCGTGAATCGTCTTACAAACGAACAACGCTTGCAAATTATTGAATTTTATTATCAAAATGCGTGCTCTGTTAAGAAAGTTCATTGCGCGCTTCCATTTTATGGTCAGTTTAATCGACCCACTGAAGCGGCTATTCGGGCTATTGTGACTAAATTTCGCACCAAATTTACATTGTTGGACATTAAACCACCAACACGCTTACGTAGAGTGCGAACTGAAGAAAATATCGCAGCTGTATCGGCCAGTGTTAATGATGACCACCAATTTTCGATTCGTCGCCGTTCGCACCAATTGGGTCTCTGTTACTCAAAAACGTGGAAATGCCAAAATTCGACTAAGCGGATGGACCACCTAAGACGCAGCCGCGGTCAACATTTAAATGAAATTATCTTCAAAAAGTAAATGTCATGGACCAATCTAACGTTTCAAATAAAGAACCGATGAGATTTTGCAAATTTTATGCGTTTTTTTAAAAAAAAAAGTTATCAAGCTCTTAAAAAATCACCCTTTACAATATTTTTATGAGAAGAAATCATACACAAACTTTCTAAACAATCGCAGCTACCGAGGTACTCCTTGACATGAAATGACTCACATACATTCTCTGAATTTATGACATCACTTCATAGTGTTTATCAACTGTGGCGTAGGAGTCAACTTCAAAGAGATTTTCTATGTTTTCTTTTGTAAAAGATTGAGAGAAATATAGTTCTTGAAGAAGTTCGTTGACGCTAGCGTTTAAACTGGGTGATTCCATTGGAACGGGTGTGACACTTTTGCTTAAATATGTTTAAATATCTCTCATATTCATTGACTGAGATTTTTACTATATTGCCAATTTAAAACGTCAGGTTAGGCGGAATATTATTACAAATATAAATATGTCTTCACGTTTTAAATATTGGAGTTTTACAACAAACAAGAGCGTCACGGGTGTGACCTTAGTTTTGAAGAAAATCTTGAGGTTTTTCTTATATTCTTGAATTCGGTAATGTTCTTCATTGACATGCTTTTATTCATTTTTGCCAATCAAAAGAGTATTCCATACACTTTCTTTTAAAGTATACGTTACCGTCATCTCTTCATGAATATAGGAAATATAGGATATTAAATATCCTATTGTAACGGGCGTGACTTTTTGCTGAAATCCTGTTACGACATCAGTCTATATCTAGAAAAGGAAATGATCAGACCTATTGTTGTCATTATTTTTTTTTTTGAAATACAATCAAAAATATGTATTATGAGAAGTATAAACATAACGAATGTTTATCGGTGTTTTTTAAATCATATATTGATTTTGAAATTTTCCCGAAAAAAGGGTCACTTTACGTGGAATCATCCAACTGCAAAATTAGAATATTTTCTTGGCATAATTCACTTAAATTTTTCTCACAGGCCTATGAAATAATCTTTGGTGAATTTTTCACACCACATATTGTGACGACAAGCACCATCTGTGTTTAACAAGAACACATTTTAGGAAGTTGACTACTTCGCCACAGTTGTGTTCAAATATTACATCAATTTTTTCTAGATATGCATCAGAACATCTTGTTCAATTTTAATACATTTGTGGATGAGGTTAAACCCCGGGGTTTCTAAAACTGGTTTTCGGGTTTCGTTTTAGATCTCTCTATTGTTGGAAAGTTAGCTCTTCGCATTAGAAGTGATTTTCAGAAAATGTCGAAATATCCGAAAGAAATATTGGCAAATGTGGTCATATGGACCATTCGACTCTCACAAAGTACAACAGGCGTTGCTTTCATCATCCTCGATTTATATTGATTTATTCCTGACGATGTTGTGATCGTTTCTCGCTTAACCACTTGGACGTTCACACACACATTGTCTCAGTGACGTGCCACATTTGTTGGCAATGATTTCGTTTCGGATTTCAGACATCTTCGCGGTATGAAATTACAAAACAATTTCGTGCAAATAACATCAATTCTTATCTCAATCAGAATCTCATAATTTACCAGCTTATCTATGCATCAAAAGAAAAATTAAGTGTGTCCTACCTCCCCCCCTATCCTAGCCCGCTCAGCACCACAGCATCCCCAACACGCCTCATAGAGCGCCACAACTCAGAAATGCTGCCGCTGCTACAACCATAAAACTCGGCCATTCTCCGTCGACTATAAAATATAAATGTAGACGTTTGTCTTAACATTGCCCAACATGAACTCGCCTCCTTGCAGTGCAGTCTGTCCGTCCCGTCCGTCTGTCTTCGAGGTGCATAAGAGGCGCACTTCTGACGACCACCAAGGCGGCAAACACCATTCCAAGCCATTCGCTTGCGAAGTTGTAACGCCGTCGCTGCGCCAAGCAGTCAGAAAACAATCACAACCAGTTTATGGGCCAAACAGAAAAGAAAAACGATTGTAGCCGCCAAAAAGAAAAATCCACTTTGGAAACTGCAACTACGAGTATTTCGCGAATGCAGCCCACTGGTATTGAAAGCAGGCAGACAACCGAAAGCGTTTCACCATCATACGAGGGCAGTATGGGGAGGATCGTAAATGTTACACAGCAAAAAAAAGATGTGTGTGAGAAGTAGTTAAATAGTTGTTCAACTTATGAAAAGATGATAAGGAAGTACTTCTTTTTCGGGCGAATCATGCATGATTTTTACATAGGGTTGTCATTGGGAGGAATGGGTTCATTTACAGATCCGCGTCACATCATTCGAATGAGTGCTAAGCTATATGACACATGACACTCAGAGGTGAAAGTCATGCATTTTTGAATACGTTTAAGGATGAACATTATTATATGATATTATATCATATGGTTCCATCTTTGGTTGGTGTTGTTATTGTGCAGCGAAACTATCCAATAATAATATAAATAAATTATACCCTTCCCATAAGACAGACTATTCAAATAAGTTACTTAAAAATCAATAAACACACAAGCTAATGATGTGACAGAAAAAATATTTGATTATTTTACATTTTCTATAAATGAAAGAATAGTAATTTAATAAATGTAATTTAATCAATCTGGAAATAAAATTAGAATTCTAATTTATAATAAGAGATTTTATAAGAAAATAAAATATATATAAATATATAATATAAATAAATTTTACCCTGCCCATAAGACAGACTATTAAAATGTGTTACTCAAAAATCAATAAACACACAAGCTAATGATGTAACAGACAAAATATTTGATTATTTTACATTTTCTATAAATGAAAGAAATAGTAATTTAATAAATCTGGAAATAAAATTAGAACTCTAATTTATAATAAGAGATTTTATAAGAAAAATTCACATTTGCGATGCTGTTTAGAATGAATTCTCTTGAATGCATGATTCAAGACCAATGAAAGAGCCATTCTTTAAGAATACTTCCATTTTTTGCTGGGAATGAGTGTAGAACTATATTTTTGGAAGTATCTTTGAAGGAAGCATGATTTTGGAGTAATTAATTTTGAACTACTTCAATTCTTTTTGCTGGGTACATGTATAAAGTAGTTGTGTTACTAACTTATCATTGATCAGTACCCAGAGCAAACGACTGGGGTCAGGGCCAAGGGATAAACAAGGAACCTTTGTCCTGGTTAAACGGCAGCGTATGCCTTGCAATTACCATGCAGACGAGATACAAAAAGGGATTATTCGACATTTTCTCTTATAAGGGAGGGAAGAGACAAAAAGGGATAAAAATGGTACCAATTTGATTCATGCAGCTATATTCGTGTATATCGATGTTTACATTTCTCTGACAAGGTAGACTTGCAACATAAATGGATTTTTCGAAATTTGTACTTTTAAGGGGCTGTCCCGCTTTGGATAAAAATGGTACCAACTGGAGTCTTACGGCTAGAAAAGTGATATTTGGTATGTAATTTCCTCTCATCATATAGAAGTGCAATATAAATGCATTTTTGTACTTTTAATTGCGAGCGACACAAAAAGGGGATAAAAAAGGTACCGACTAAATTATTGCAGTTAGAATTATGAAATTTTATATGTAAATTCCTTTGACCATGTAGAAGCGCTGTAAAATTGGATCGAAATGTGTACTTTTAAGAGGTGCGCGTGACACAAAGGGATAAAAATGGTACCAATTTAAGTATTGCAGCTATATTCGTGAAATTTGGTGTGTACATTACTCTGACAACGTAGAAGCGCAATGTAAATGGATTTTTCGAAATTTGTACTTTTAAGGGTTGAGCAGGACAAACAGGGATAAAAATGGTACCAACTAAAGTATTGTTGCTAGTATCGTGAAATTCGGCGTGTACATTCCTCCGACAACGTAGACGGTCAACATAAATTGTTTTTTGGAATTTTTACTTTTATGGAGTGAACGGCACTAAAAGGGATTAAAATGATATAAATGTGGCACATAAATGGGTAGAAGCGACAACACATGTTACCTATAGTGATTTTTCAAAAAGTGTACTTTTTGGGAAAGCGGTACAAAGAATTATAAAATGGCCGGCTGCCTCTAGAAACATGAGATCGAAGATATAAATGGCTCTGCGGCTGTAATTTTTTGTCCAAAACCGGGTATAAAATGGTAAAATTGAGACATACGATGGGAGTTCAGCTAAAATAGTGCAATTCGACAAGCACACTCCTTTGACTGTGTATGAATGCTATCTAATAGGATGTTTCGAAATTAATACTTTAAATGTATCTAAATCACCGTCCAAAGTCCATATACCACCATATCCATATATATACTTGAACCGGTTGTTACAAGTCTGAAACTATAGGAAAAATTGAGGTAATACCCGTTTTTAGTTTTCATTTCCTCATCATGTTGCCCCTTAGAAGTTGGAGTACTTCTAGAAGTTGATGCCCCAAAGGATACAATTTTATTAAAAATTATTTAGGTGTATGAACAGAAAAAGGGGATGCCAATGGGGTCAACAGCCTCACCTGCAATTGCTGACATCATTATGGAAGAAATTCTGGACGCCACGATGGAAAAGATAAAAGAAAAACCAAGAGTACTGACCAAATATGTAGACGACTTATTCGCAATTGTAAAGCGTAGTGAAGTAGAAGCCATACTTATCGCATTAAACTCTTTCAACCGTCAAATACAATTTACGATGGAAAAAGAATTGGACAGTAAACTACCATATTTGGATTCGGTGATAATTAGACAAGGGAATCTGCTGAAAGTTGACTGGTACCAAAAGCAAACGTCTTCCGGACGTCTAATTGATTTTTATTCTAAGCACCCAAGACGAACAATCATAAACAAACCAGTGATAAGGAATTTCACGAAACAAACAAGTCCAAAATTAGAAATATACTGCGTATGAACGACTTTCCCGAAAAATTAATAAATAACCTAATCAAGCGAACGACGGAAGAAAAACTTAACAAAAATGACGAAAGACCAAGCAAACTTTATAAATCCACAACATACATTCCAGGACTATCCGAAAGACTAAAACATTCTAATATTTACGACAAGGAAAAATTTGATTTGGTATATAAAACACACAGGACCGTCAACCAACTATTTAGTAGGACAAAATCAAAAATCAAGAAAGAGGAGAAAACAAACGTCGTGTACAAGATAAAATGCAATGGTAACAAGTCCGACATATGCCAGAAGGTATATGTCGGCACTACGAAAAATAAATTGAAAACCAGATTTACATCACATAAAACCGAACATAAATCTCTTGACACCAATTGAGCAAAAAACTGCCCTTGCAGCCCACTGTACCTTGACGGGACATAAACCAAACTTTAATGACGGAAGAGAATAATTATACAAGGAGATACACATTGGAAATGCTAAATATAATTGACGTCTCCCCTGGAAAAAGGCTTAATTATAAGAGAGACACATACGGTTGTGCTCAAATATATAGGAACACGGTGGAAAAACATAGACGACAAATTAGACAGTAGTTGACAAAAGCTTGCAGAGAGTGGCAGGAGAATTTCCTATTGTGAAAAACTTTTTTAAAAATGTAAATATAAATATTGTGATATTTTTTGATTGTTAATGCTTGTAACTTGTAATTGAATAATTTGTTTTTTTTTTTTTGTACTAGACCCCTGAAGATGACCAACGGAGTTGGTCGAATTATTGGGAAATAAAAAACAAGAAAATAATAAAATAGTCATTATTGTTTTATTATTTGAAAAAACTGACCTCAAGCCGAACAAAATACAAAACGCAATTATTTTAAATACATATTTACACCCTATGATACCAATAGAGGTGTTAGAGGAGGAGAATATCTGCTAAAAATACTTCTAACTGTATAAGTTTAGTATTATAAATAATTTAAAATGTTCCCTCTTAGTATGAAAAATACGATAAAACTAAATAAATTAAGGATGAGGAATGAAATAGATGTTAATGTTAAACTAATATAGATAGAAGCATGAAATTTAAGTATTTTCAACAGACATTCCCCTTATTTATTTAGCATATATATTACGGTAACATAAGTATTTAAAATATTTTTTTTGAAAAATTGTATCCTTTCGAATTGTGAAGTCCTGTGATGGTGCAACAGGATGAGGAAATTGACAATTAAAAACGTCAATAAACTCCATTTTGCCTATAGTTTCAGACGTATATCATTGCGGATCAAGTGTAACGACTTCTTTAAAATTTGTCCTACGGTTATTCACCATAAGAAAATTCAACGACTACTATCCAAAAACAGAAATGGATAGAACTGCTAACAACTAACTGGCTTTTCCACGTGCGAAGAAGCGGACATTTTATATAAAAATTTAAAGGGAAATCACCATATATCAAGATCTATTTATCGATTGAAGGTCGTTGCAAAAAATG
The DNA here is from genome assembly GCA_947397865.1 of Polietes domitor. Classification (NCBI taxonomy): domain Eukaryota; kingdom Metazoa; phylum Arthropoda; class Insecta; order Diptera; family Muscidae; genus Polietes; species Polietes domitor. Next base: position 3,439,965 of record OX377622.1, on the reverse strand, counting down.
CCGAATTTAATTAATTTTAATATTAACGCTGTTGTATATATGTATCTATCATATATATTATATTAAGTGTGTTCAAATAATGCATTATGCTGTCCGTATAATGATATTCGTTTTGTTTTTTCCCGAGAATTATCCATGGGATTCTTCTGCTCCGCTCCATTTAACGCTCGATATCTTAGAAGATCTGGAACATTTCCATCGTCAGTTGACTCGATTTATAGCATCCGCGCCTCGTTACCCCTCCGCTTACTTACTTACAATTCCGTAATGCAGGACATACAAACACGTTGTCGCCGAGGAGTGATGAATCAAGTCTGATATGCTTCTTTGTAAAAGTCAACCGAAAGCAAAGTCTCCACTTCATTCCACTCGAGACGACTCCACTCCATGCAACAACTCCACACATGCTACACCACACACTTGCACACAAGCACTCGCACACCATACACGGTACACCATGCCACACATTGGCACTTTTTGCGATTGATTTATGCGACAATCGGTTGTATCGGTAACATAACATCTCTTCGCCGTAACATGAAAGGCACGAAATCGTCTCGGCCAAACGAGTGCAAGACAAAAAAAAACTTCCCTGGCCTGGTCTTCTGCTGCTGCTCCTGCTCTCACCGTTCGGGCCAAACTAAACTGCATATGATTGTTGCCACGCACATGCCTGCCTCGTCCGGCCATGTACGAGTGGAGGAGCTTGTATTTGTATTCTCGGAGTATAATGTATTCATGGCTCGTTTGAGTTTGGATTTGAGATATGACAACATGATATTCCTTGAATTTCTTTCTTTGGCCGGGACTGAGCGCAATGTGCAACAGTCCGTATTGTAGCCTGTAGTTGGCCTGGCCTTTCGTCTCTCGCCACCTCGCTTCGCCTCGTGTCTCGTTTAATGGGGGGAATGTTTTATTTATGAAGGTACGAGTACGGGTACAAGTATGCATATCGCATCCAATGGTGGCTTTTGTTAACGATCAATAATGTCCACTGAGATATTTGATTAATCAAGGGCTAAACAACGACTGTGCTTCGATTCGAAGTAGCCAAGTTTAGAGGATGGTTGTCATTGGCACATCAGACGCGTCATACTTTCGAGGATATTGTGTTTTCCAGTTGGTTTTAAGTTGGAAGTCCTTTTGAACAATGTCATATTTTGCGAAATTATTCCAAAATGTTATCATTCATCCTTAGCCTTAACTTAATATTTCTCCTTTTTAAGACGATTAATACAAACGGCTCTGTTGAGCGAGATTTTTTCATTTAATTCAATCATCATTATTTTCAGTGAGTAAGCATTTTGAACTCGTAATATTGAACTGCATCCATCCTAGAAACTTCCACAACAACTACGAAAAATGCATTTCCCTCTCCTTAGTACGATTGTTTTTTCGCAGAAGAATGTATGTATGTATATGTATGTAGTCTTATCGATGTAGCAGTTACGAATAGTATTTCGTTCTAGGAAATTTTATTTCCTATAGAGCACTTAGAGATTTTTTATAATTAATACTTCCATTAACCCTAAAGATAAACATTTGCATACTTAAATTCACAGTACAGATATATAGATTAATATAAATGTATTGATTTTTTGAGTAGATGACGTACTAAAATTTTGAAAAATCTCTGAGTTACTGCTAAGGCCAAAAACCGTAGAGCTGCGAATAGATTGGGTTAGGTTTCGTGAGCGTCTGGAGGTGTACAGCTGAAATACAGGTGCTTAGCTTCAGCGAAGGACTTTCCAAAGTGAATGATCAAATTATATTGACGTTATTTAAAAGAATTGACTTCTGAAGCAATTGATTGTTTAAATAGCCAAGACATTGTTAATTAAAACACATCCCATTTGCTTTTTATACAAACAATTTTGTTGAAGTTCCACATTAAAAATTTTGCTGAAACAATCACAATTTTCTTGTGAAACTGCAGAGGACAGCGCACTAATGTTTGTCAAGTACTATCATAGGTCATAGGAAATTTTTACTTCGAATTGTGAACATAGTCGGTCAACCCCGTTTTTAGCTTTTTCTTACGTTGAATAGGATGAAGTATTCAACGGATGAAAATATAACCATGAATCAAACCCTGAAATCAAAAATCAACAAAATAATGTTGCTCATATCTTCCCATATTTATTTTTATTAAATGCCTCTGATGTCCCTCTATTTAATTTGTAACTCTCAATTAATTGTATTGTTTTAGTATCATTTTTTTATTGAGTAACTCCGTGTAAAGCGATGACACAAATTTTGGCTCGTCGATTTTGAGGATTTCCAATATGTATTTTCAGATGAGATTTAAATTTAAAAAAGAGTTACGGTGGTATACAAATTTTGCCACTTTTTAAAACTAAAGTCGTCTAATATTCAAAAATGTTATCCAACTATATCTCGAAACTAATTTTTGAGTACTTTTGAGCAAGAATCAGGTAATCTCCGTTCTGCAGAAACAGCAGTGTTTGTGAAGAGTTTTTAGAAATGTGATATTAAAAGTCACGCTTCAAAAAAGCCAATGAAAAAGTAAAATATCTGCAAAAAAACTAATACAGTCGAACCTGGATAAGTGGGAGCTCAAGGAAAATTACTTTTATTCCAACTTATAGAGCTTTCCCACTTACCCATTATCCAAGCAATTTGTATGTTGTCCCACTTAGAGCTAGCGACGTTTTGAGAGAAGCCTAAATATGTAGCAATCTGTAAAGTATAGAGTGATCAAACCCGAGACCGTAAACCGGGTCAACCGGGTTTTTCATCTAAGACCGAACATCGGGTTTTTTAAAATCGCGATTTTTGGAAAACCATTTTTTTATATAGGTCTCAACCGGTTTTTCATATTGCAAAAAAGTCCCTGTTTCTTATTATAATGTGGATCTTGGAACGTCAACGGAATTTCTTTTGCATCTTCCCTTTTCGGAATTCTTGAAGAATTTTTAACTTATCGCTGATATTCAATATACGAAGGTGTGTTTTAGTTAAGGAACGCTTGCTACATGCGTTCTGCAAAAAATCCAATAGCCAACAAAATAAAAAAAAAATAATTAATTAATGTTTAAAGTTTGAAAAGTAAAATATTGGAGCAAATCCTTGAAAATCACCTAGTCACTGTAGCAGTAGTTTTTGTTTTCTCAGAACGACAGATTGCCCTTGATACCAATATTATAAATCAAAACAAACAACGGGTACGTTTCATATTCCTCAAATTTTCATAAAATAAAATTCCTTTCATATTCATAAAATAAAAATCATGATATCAAAAGCCCACTTTCTTAAAAAATACAATTTTACAGTTCAGTTCTATTGGCAGAAATAAAAAAGTAGTTCTCATTTACCTTTTTTGAATTCTCAACATAGACTTTAAAAACTCTGTTTTAAATTTATTAAAAACAAGTAAAAAGTCGTTAAGTTCGGCCGGGCCGAATGCAGTGCATTCCATAGAATTACCGGTGGATTACCGCCTGTCGACTTTACAAAGAAGTGAAGTAAGTTTAAATGTTGACCTCAAAGTACGATTTGGGAGAAATACTCATATTGTGTGTGTCTACGAAGACAGACGAGTATAACCACTATTATTATTCTAGCTACCAATTTTATCCCGTTTTTATCCTAATAGTACGAATATCGAAAGATATCTTTATTTTTCGTGTCTACACAGTCACAGCAATATACACACCGAATTTCACTATTCTAACTGTAACCGTTTAATTGATACCATTTTTATCCCTTTCGCCCTATTTTCCGCCTAAAAGTAAAATTTTCGAACAAATCCTTTATGTTTCACGTCTACACAGTCAGATAAATGCATACACCGAATTTCATGATTTTATATTCAGCGGTTTGGTAGGTACCATTTTTATCCCCCTTTACCAATTGTATCCCTTAAAAGTACAAATTTTAAAAAATCTTTATATTTTACTTGTCTACGTAATTATAGGAACGTACACACCGAATTTCATGTTTCTAGCTGTTGTCGTATCAAAGGTACTATTTGTATCCCTTTTGTCCCATTTATCCACTAAATCTTTTTTGTACTTTTTTGTGATTACACGTTACTGCAACCATAAGACATATTTAGGGAAAATTTGAACCTCCTAGCTCATTTCGTTCGGCCTCTATCGTGCTTTCAACAGACAGACAGACGAACATGGCTAAATCGTCTTAGAATTTTACCAGGATATAGAATATATATACTTTATGGGGTCTCCGTAGAATATTTCAAGGTGTTACAAACGGTATGATAAAGTGAATATACCTCCATCCTGGAGGTGGAGGGTATAAAAATTGAATCTTGTTCAGCGCACTTGAAGGTAAATGTTTGGAAAATTGAAGTAACCTTTAAAGGTTGGCGAATATTTTAAAATAAACACATCAGACATCTCTGTTACTATAAATCGTATGGATGGTAGAGCGTACAACGGACTAATGTGGCATTAATAGTTCGCCACCACATGAACCGTACAATTCATATGATGATCACTAATAAGATACTAGTTGATGATAGTTGTCAGCAGCTTTCCCAGGATGCCTTTAAAACTAATACTGAATATTTTTAATGGTTAAAAACTAAACCCAATTTCAATATTTTGATTACTTTTACAGTTTTCATCATCTTTTAAAAAAGTTATTAATTATATTTTTCAAACTATGGCCTGGTCTAGTCTTCATGTCTCGCCTCATGCTGTGCGAGTAGTGTCGAGTACTGCTCATAAATGCATCGACTGCGCCGTAAACCGCATCTTAATCCCATCTACAGGCTGGCTAATCGTGCAACAAACAAATGACGCTGTCTTATCCCAGAGTTTGGTGTCACGCACAGACACAATAACACAGGCACACACATACGAACACGCACACACACACAGAGCATAATACATGCGAACAGTTTTCTCACCTTTGGATTGTGGATTGTTGACCAATAAAAACTGAAGGCAAACATTGTTGCTTGTTTGTTGTTATCGTTGCTTCGTTGTTGTTGTTGTTGCTGGGGTTGTTTAAAAGTGGATTAGCTTGCCACACAACACAACACAGCAGAACAAACACCGAACATGGAACACCTTTGCACTGTGAGGTCGATTGTGTTGTTGCTTCGCACTGCTGCTGCTGCCTGAGTTGTTGTACGAACTGGAGGAAAATGTAAACAGTGTCCGAAGGTCTGTTCAGACATTGTGATTTATCTGACGGATTTATGGAACTCTCCCAAAAAAAATGTTTGGCAAGTGACGACTAATTGATACAACAAATCAGTCAGATAAATCAAGAGGTTTGGACATCGAAGAGGTATTTTCCCAGATCAAAGTGAGTTTTTCTCTTGGAACTGCGAAAGGAACGTTTATTGTAATGACAAATTTAGGTAGGTGATCGTTGGTTTTTCATCATTTGTAAATATAAACAGGACTAATATTAATCTAACATTTATAATTTCGCAGACTTCAGTGAATATACAGGATTATCCAATAAATTGAAATTGGAAGCGCTTGTTGGAACGCACCCGATTTGGCAAGTTTTCTATTACTCTTATTGAATTTGAAGAATAACTGGGGGTTATATAGACTTTAAAGGCACCGGTACTTTGTGGCTTATTGACACAGGCCTAAGCTCGTAGTGCTTTTCTGTGGAGCCACATATCACCCAAATCCCAAAACATTGGTTATCTTCAAATACTAACGCTCTACGATATCAATCCAATCGACCCATTCGGACGATGTTGTTGGTTTCTTATATACCTTAGGATTGGGACAATTGTATGGGAGGTACTAGAAGGGGGCAAATGTGGCAAAAGCATAACTATTTTCTTGGTCGTGTTCTCGCCAGCCGGACAGACGGACGGACAAACTGCTTGAAAAGTCGTGAAACGGAAAAGTGATCTGTGATGGCGCTTTTTTAATGTAGCGCCCTTACAAATGGGCCCCCATTTTTATTATAACCCTCTAGGACCCACATTTTCCATTTGAATATCTGCCGAAAAATTGGATCAATTACCATATTTGTTAAATTTGACTAAAGATGGATTTATAGTAGTTCTGTTTAATTCATATGAACTAAATAAAATTGCTCCTTGCTCTAGATATCTCCAAGGCCTTTGATAATGTTTGGCACGGTACACTCATATCAAAGCTTATCGCTCGATTTATATCGAGCTTCCTCAGAGATCGCACTATACGTGTTGTTGTAGATGGGTTCACATCCAACGAGCATAGGTTAACCGCAGGAGTACCACAGGGCTCTGTCCTTTAACCCTCCCTTTTCCCTTTTTCTTATTTTCATCGACGACCTCTTGGATCGGACTTCGAATTCAATATCATCATTTGCGGATGACAGCAACCTCTGTCATTCCTACTCATTCGATCATAGACCAAGTCGTCAAGAAAATGAGAACAAAAGGCGATCGATGGATGAGTCACTTAGCCAGGATTTGCCGGCCATTTCTGAATGGGGTCGAGTAAATAGAGTAGATTTTAATGCACGTAAGACTCAGTGCTCCTTGTTGTATCACAACCGATTCACTGATCCAACGGTGTCGTCGATTTTAATGAACGGTAAAGTTATTGAGCAATCATATACTCTCTATGTTCTTGGCATGAAAATACAACGTGATGTTCGTTGGACAAAACATGTATTTGATGTGTCGAAAGCTGCCTTCAAATGTTTAGGCTTTTTAAAAAGATGTAAGAAATATTTCACACCCTCTGATCTTCTCAATATCTACACTACCTACATCAGACCAAAGATGGAATACAACTCCCATATATGGTCGGGTGCTCCAGCTTCATCACTGGAGCTACTTGACCGTGTCCAGAGGAGGGCGATGGTGTTGATAGGTGATGGTAGGATATCCAATTCTATTGTCTCCCTTGAACACCGTCGTAATGTTGGTTGTGTGTCATTGTTCTATCGATACTTTCATGGTGTTTGTTCTTCGGAAATTCGTGATCTTATACCGCCCGTGAGAACGTTCGGCAGAGATACGCGACTCTCCAGGAAGGCTCACCCATTTGTTGTCGATTGGACAACCGGCCGCACTGCACATTACAGAATAAATTCGTTCTTCGCCCGTACTATCCATATGTGGAATCGACTTCCGGCAAATGTCTTTCCCTCCAATTACGACATTCAGAGATTCAAAACAGACACTACTCTTTCCTCCTTCCAATACCTGATCTTCCTTCCACCAACGCATTGCACTGGGGGACATTCCCATTGCACTGCATTTATAGGGGACATTCCCTGAGTGCTGGTTCAGTGAAAAAAAATCAATTGTGCATCGTTTTGAAACAAATGCTAAGCTTACCAGATGTGAGGATTTGTCCACATCGCTGGAGATTTAATGAAAATAAAAAGAATAAAAATGAAATCTGATTTTCGTGGGGATTTCGTAAGATAATTCGGGATTTTTGGGGACTTTTAAAATATTTGTAAATATATTTATTGAATAGTTAGTTGTTGCACTGATTGATGTACATATCAAGGCGTATTTATAAAGGTGATAGCAGGAGCCCAGCTGACTGAAAATTTGTTCAGTCAAAAGTAACCGAAGCTGTCAAATCCCATATATTTTGCTTTGACAGTATGGCTCACCATTCAAAACATTACTTGTATTTTGTTGTTGCCGAATTTGTTGTTGTTCTAGTGCTATCACCTGTATAAATACGCCTTGGTGCATAGATAATTCTGTCGAAAGTAACTCACATTATAATAGAACGTGTAAAAACTTTGCATTTACAGCTGTCACTTTCTACTTGCATTTGTTTATATCCTAGGTCCTAGTCTATATACTAGGGCGGGTCGATTTATTTCGCGTCAGTCACAAATGTAATCTACGAATAATTCTGAGGACATTTCTCCAAGAAATCATGGGTCTAATATATGGGACTAGATCGCGGAAATAGATTGCAAATTTGAGAGAGACAGAGACGGAAATCGATAGATCGTTTAGAATTTGAAGGCGATTTCCGCGGGCTAGAAATTCATCTTAGAACCATGGTTCCTTTGAGAAATGTTCATAGAATTTTCGGAAGATTTTGTTTTTTTTTTCTGACGTTTTCTTCATTTTTTCCATCCAATCCAATATATGCATAGAGTGTTTATTTTGTAGTAATCTCTTTCTATATATGTCCCATGCAACTGATTTTATTTCTTTTCACACTAGAAGATCTAGATTTTAATTGATTTGGTACAATTTCCGACATTGCGTCATTTGAAAAATGGGGGAACCAAATGTTATGTTCATGTCTTTAAACAGGATCCCTAAAATCCCGCACCTATTTCGAATACTCCCGCTAATAATTGCAAAATATTCTAACGCTAATTTATATCTACGCTATGTGGTAGAGAGTGGTTGGCACTTCGTGACTTTAGCCTTCTGGTTGAATTTTTTAAAATAAAAATCTTTTTTAATTTGGGATCTCCTGGGTATTTTTCTACCTTTTTGGGTATAATAGCGTTGTCACGCTGCATGTGAAATCTAGCAGAAATTACATAAGGTTGAATTTCAAATACAAAGGAAAATTATATCTAGTAAGCCAGATATATTCTGGCCTAGTTCACCAAGTTCATTTCTTTGTAAATGTTTTATCTTTTAAATGTATTCGCAAATTTGGGATTTTTAAAATATTAAGGTCGTATGCTCCTGGTATTGCGTGACAGACTGATCACTGCTCACACCAAACGGCTGGAGCTTGAATTTTGATAATTGGGTGTGTAATCATGATTTTTGGGGGAAGAAGAAGAAAAGTGATAGATTTGCTGATTTTCGCATTTTTTTTTCAAAAAATAGCCAAATTTCCGAAATGGGGAAAATATGAATATGAAAAATGTCTCATCAGTTTTGATGAAATTCAGATATTTTTATTGGACCTCAATTCTACGAATTTCGAGAGATATGAAATTTATTTATTTATTGCAAAAAATTAGTTTTAATGAAAACTTTATCAAAACGTACAAAAAACAATAACAAAACAAAAAAAAACATGTTTCAGTTTATATTCTGGTTACGATTGGAGCCAATAAATATGTATTGCCTTCATTTGAACGGCAGTGCAGCTGAAACGTCTCAATAATCGGGAACACATTAATCCTCGTCCACGTTGTGACATTTGAAACGAGTTTGGTTTTTAATTTACGACAATCACATCAAAATGGATTGTCAACTAATTGACAATATATATGTCCTTCGTTTCCTTTATTCTCCGCTCATTCTCCGACTTCGAAGAGGAAATCTTCTTAACAACAACAACAACAGCGGCAGCAGAAAAATAAACCCTAATTCCATCAATATGATTGTTAAAATGTTAATGCCATTCAATAAAAAACACTCTATTTGACTTGTTCCCTTTTGTATGTCATTTCCTTTTGCTCATCACCATCACCATCGTCATCGTCAAAGGGACAACACACACACACACTTCCACTCACACATAAATATACATAATTATAACTTACGTAACAGATTACCATAAAAATCCCTCTTGGATTTTGTGTGTTCCCCCACTGTTTTTCCACTCTTTTTGTTGTTGATTTTTCCACTCCGGTTTCGAGTCGCTCCCAATACCTTTTTTCCTCCTCCATTTGTAGTGAAATAACTTTTGTGTGCGAGATTTAAAACAAATTGCTTCGTATAGCTAACGTTCCCAGGGGTGTACTCCACCCCCGCCACATGCATACATACACACTTACACACAGAGAGCAACACACCACCCAGGACACGGAATGGCTTGAGTTGGAGGTGTGCACGAGGGCACAGTGTCGCGGTTTCATAAAATGAATGGTCTGAATACATTTGTATTCATTTGGGACTTAAACACACACTTTCTATTAATATTTTAATTAAATTGAAGTAGAAGTATGTCAAGAAGAATGAAATTCTTATAACAGAGCGAGTATTTTTAGATAAAAAAGTTTAGAATTCGATCAATTTAAACTCACATTGACCATGATGGCTTCGTTAATCGTCAAAATTGACGCATTTGGGGTTCAGAAATTGTGATTTAGACCACTTTGGACATACTATACAACAAAACAATAAAAAAATTGTGCCCGAGACTTAAAGTTATGTTTATTAAGGAACTGTTTCTAAACCAATATTTCTGTGAAAGTTGTACGTAATCGGAACAAAATATCCATAATTCTTGTTATTATCGATTTCGTGTTTAGAAAGCCAAAAGACATCAGAAAATGTTAAACATAGTCCTTCGCCAACATTTATGTTGCATACCCAGCATAAAAATTTGAAGTACTTCCGTAGCTCTGTGGGCCAGATTCCTAGTTTTTTTTGGCTAAAACTAGGCTATTCCACCTACATTAATGTATGGGTAGTCAAACGAAAGGAAATTACACAAGTAGTTCAAATATGAAAAAAATTAGGGCCGTGGTCCGATTAGGCCCTCAGGCCCCTAAAATAGACCCGATAACATACATATAAGTGTGGGTACTCAAACGAATGAAAATACACAAGGATTTCAAAAATGATGTAAAATTTGGTCATTGACCTATTTGGGCCTCAGAACCTCCCAAAAATGGACCCGCCTCTCGTATATTAAACGATAAGAAAATTACTTCGAATATTAAATAAAACAATGTGGGTTGGACGCATATGACCCTCAGGACCTATTGGGGCAATAAGACAATGAAATATAATAGGGCTGTTTTTGTTTAAGACCGGATAACTAAGTTGCGATAACAAAACCCTAAATTAAAAGTTAAAATTTCCCTCAAAATATTTTTTTTTAAATTGTCGCCAACAGTAGTATCAATTTGAGTCTGAAAACAAATTTTGAAAAAAAAAATGTTTTATGTTAAAAATGTTGGACTTAGTCTGGATAATTATCCAGTGTAAATCAAATTTAGGTCATCGAGGCTAAGTCCAAAAAAGTCAACACAAAATATTTTTTTGGAAAATTTGTTTCGATACAAATATTTATAATGCAGTTTGTCACAATTCCAATTTTTTTATTTTCAGTAAAAAACTAACTTTTTATTAACGTTTGTGTTATCGTCTTAAATAACAGTCCTATTATATTTAATATGTGGTATGTATGAATATAGGAAATTATTTTATTTTGTGAAATATTTTTATACGTGGATATTCTATTTATTTTAGGAAAACAATCAGCTTCTAATTCGAAATTATCCATCTCAAGATCAGAATTTTCCAATTATTGTTCCTGTATTATTGTATCATCTATATCAAGGCTTTGCCCATGGGTTTATACAAAATGTGTAAACTTAATAGATGAGAAAACTCGATTTTTGTAATGCAGAAATGTCAGAGATGCTACCTAACATAGATACATTTTCAGATCAATGAGCTTTCTTACTCTTATTTACAATCATTAGGTGATTTCCTTTAATTTGAGTGACCACACTTGTACAGCAGATGGGTGGTCAAATTTTTGGGGTCTTGAGGACCATCTGGGTCCACACGCCCACCATAATAGATAATTTCAAATCTTTTTTATACTAGCTCATAATTATTACCTAAGTATCTAACAAATTGTTGTATTTAAAATTGTTATTTTGTTGACATGGTACATTTGAAGTGGTTTTCACTAGAGGCCGTATTCAGTAATCTTGTTTTCTCGTCGGCGTTTATGAACGGTTGCAAATGGTTGGATAGTAAACAACTCTGGCTACAAATTTTATTCAAATATCTCTTGAATCCTCTTGAATCTGTAAGTTCAAAAAGTAATATTTTGAGCTAAATATCAAATTCGGAGACAAAAAACGAGAAAAAATTCTTGGTCTCAAATAATGGTATGTTTCTTCTTATTAATTTGTGAATCTGTATCGGTTGAATAAAAATCCATGAATATAACCACTTGTTTCAACATTCTTTGAACATTTTTCGCTTTTATACAAAGATAATAAAAATGTCATATAAATAAAAAATTGACTTTGACGGCCGGTAAGTAAGCAACTGCAAGTCACAGCGAAAAAACACTTTTGTCACTAAATATTCAATATGTTTACATTCTAAGTATGTCTTTAGATTGTTCTCGTACGAGAACCTACTTTTTGCCAAAAAAAAAACAGGGAATCTGGCCCACAGCGCATCTCAAAATCCAAATTTGCATTTACCCGATTTTGAGGAAGTCCTTTTAAACAACTTCCCAAATATCACGCAACATTCTACGAATAACATCTTCACAAGTGAATTTCCCGTATTTTTAATATGGGGTAAGGTGCACGCTTTGCACCCAGAAGCTGTCGGGTTCAAATCGTGACTCGGGAAATATTTTTTTGTTATTTTTTGCTTTTAGTTTTTTCGTTTGCATTTTTTGGTCTGTAATCAATATTTGATTTGAACTGGGATATTGTCCTGGCTCAAGACCATTTTGCTTCTATATTTAATAGAATGCAAATTTATTTACAAATGGCATGGTGACATTTATTACTTGGCTGCAGACTACCACGATCATGATTTCGACCATGTCAAAAGTCTTTTCAAGTGGTTTCGCAGCGACTTTTCAACATCAAACCCGGCCTCTATAAGGAGATGATTCTCACAAACGAACGAGAAGCACAACTCACTTGCCGAATTTGCGTTTAAAAAATCGCACCAAGTAATAAAGTACACATGCCATCTTACAAGCATCTCATTGAGTTGCATATGTAAGTATGTGTATATGCAGGTATAGTTACCCAGCAATACTTCTGCCGTGCCAACGCTCATTTGTTTTAGTTTTTTCGTTTGACATGGTCGAAATCATGATCGTGGTAGTCTGCAGCCAAGTAATAAATGTCACCATGCCATTTGTAAATAAATTTGCATTCTATTAAATATAGAAGCAAAATGGTGTTGAGCCAGAAATAAGCAATTTTTTAATTTTATATAATTATTAATTTAATCAATCAATTTAAACATTTCTGCTTTATTGTTTTATTAATATAATTCAAATATTTCATGTTTTATTAATTATTAATACTAAATAATATGAACAACATTAAATAGTGTTAATTACTTTAATATTAATTTAAATTAATATTTATTTGCAATATATTAGTTCATATTAAATACATATTTTGTTAAGTTAGCTAAGGACATCCCTCCTATGACAACTCCATGTTAAATTCATTGGTGAAGATCTCAATTTTCACTATTTCACTTCTTCGGGTGTTTTTTTGCTGTGTGGCGATATCTATCTGTGGTTTTATTTCAAAATAGGTAGCTTTTTTCAATAAATTTCTCAATTTTCTATTCAATTCATTTCTTGGGTAAATTTTGGGACACGTTTCACGCATTTTATTGTTCACGCTCGCGTCACTGTGCGACGTACATTCTCTCGTACCCGGCTCTTTTGATGTGCGATGAGTGGGCTGCCGGTAAAGGGTTCCACCACTGCAACAACATCAACAACGTCAACAACACGAGCACGAGCCAAAGCAATATTTTTTATTACTTTTTGGTCCTTGGGTTGTTTTGTTGGGAGTTGATGTGTTACACTTTTCTATCTGTCGGTGTCTGTTTTTACATTTTACATATGAGGGTGGTATAGCAGGGTTGGTATACAGGTGTAGGGGAGAAATATGGGCAAGTACATCAATATGTGGCCCTTCACAATGAGGCGACTCTGTTTAATCTCTCTGGCAATTAGGGGCGAAGTGCAGAACTAATGAGAAATTTGGAATGGAAATTAAATGGGTGTCAAATTTGGATACGATAAGAAATTTTGATTTGGGTTAATTATTTGAACAAATAGCCATCTTTCGCGACAATGCATTATCCAAAAGCATTCATTGCACTGTGATAATCATAAACAATTATAGAAGGCTTTACAACTCTCATGTCTTATTTTTATTTTTGATAAATACAAATAAATGCTATTCATTTCGATGAAGTATGGGTCCAAAATATAATTCCAATAGAGCTGCCGGGTTTTTAATTTATACAGGATATGAGTGACGTGATATTTTCTTAAACTTCTTATCCTTTTTTGAATAATTCATAAACAATTTTATTCGCGAAAAATCAAATAATTGAGATTTTAGACTTAATTTTGATTTTCGTCTTCGTATGTAGACCAAAGTTACCGAATTTGTTGGTTATCTTTTGAATAATACTTTGTACATACACAATCCCAAATAAAAATATATAATCTCTGAAAAATATTTGATCTTAAAGAGTTTATACCACAAACTCATAGTGTTGCCTATAGACAACATTTGTCATGAAAGGGTTAAGTGTTTTTATTTTTTTTTGAAAATTTCTTTTATAAACCTTTTGCTAATATGGGTGTAAATCTTTCTTTCAAAGAGACAATCGATCATAATTTATTTATTTAGATGCCTCTAAACCCTGCTGTTGGGCTAGAACGATTTAATAATCGACTTCCTGGCAACACCAATTATGGACCACTTGGTCACTATTTCAGTAAATGTTCTCTACTTCTGCCCCACCTTCCTTCTTATGCGCCACCCAATGCCTTTCTTCCTGGACGATCTACTTTCTTTCGACCAACTTCCCATACACCCCTCTCATGTAAAAGATTTGTTTTCTGTAATTTTGGAAAACGTCAAGTGCCAGCTCCATATGTTGCCCTCGATGCAACAACAGCAAAATCGACATGAAAATCCTGCTTTAAATTCTAACAAAATACGAATGAAGGACAACACACAAAAACGGCAGCAACAACAACAGCAAGCGTGACTGAAGGGTATTCACTCAGTCATTCTCTGGCCGAGTTGCCACGTGACCTCGAATTCTGCCAAAATACCTTGCAACACAAAGAGATGAAGATGCTTTTTTAAGTGCTGAAATTGGCTACCGAAAATAGAAACGTCAGATAAATAGGAATTATTTTCAATATTCTCCTGAGTTTCGAGTGATTTTTTCAACGCTTATGTTTTAAGTTTTTGTTCTCATATTTTTAATTTTTATGTCGATTTCATAATTTTATGTAGAAAAATTAATATTATTTAAAAGGTTTGCAAGGTGACAATTTTAAAGATAGCAACGAGAAAATCTTAGAAAATTATAATTTTTATTTTATTTTTTGTTTCCTTCTCAAACATAAATTGCTAAGCTGGCAACACTGCACTCCCATTCCTTCATCCAAGGTACTGGCATGGTCTGTGTTGCGTGTTCAGTGTGTGTGTGTGGTCGACCTCCATCCATTTAATCAGACTTTCAGCCATCCACCCCAACTGCTCTGAGCATGATGTGGCACCACTAAAGTTACTACCACAGCCACAACATTCAAAGGTATCCTTACACAGGGCTTGTGGCTGTGTGGGTGAGTTGAACAGTATTGCTGAGTGTGTGTGAGTGAGTGTACAAACTTTTTATGCTTTGCTCTGCTCATGATATCCTTGTGTGCATGTGTGTGAGCTATTCCCTTTGTCTGCAAATGTGTATGTGTTTTTTGTTTGTTGTACGAAAGTTTGTTGTTGTATGTGTGTGGGTTTGTTTGCTGTTTTGCCTTCATGTCGGAATTTACATTTTTGTCTGTGTATTGCCACATACAGGCACAGCAACACACACATACATACACATTGTCATGACGGAGCGCTTCGGGGTGAAAACCTTGTACAGGCGTTTTCGGTGTACGATTCGCCTCACTCACTCGTATCACATACACACGCACACACACAGGTCTGACGCATTTGGAATATTTTGAATACCTTTTTTTGGCCAGAACTTTTCTATGACCCTGTTGGAAAAATTCTGAAGGACATTCACAATTTTGTTCCATGGCATGCAAAACGTGTGCTGGAATATGTACCTATGGCACACGTATCTATTAAACTCTATGAAATGATTGTAATATGGCAACGTTGTTACTTGGTGCGATTGTTTTGTCTGGTCTTCGTAAAGTGAGTTGTGATTCTCATTCGTTTGGGAGAATTGTACACATAAAGTGTTAGGATATTTTGTTGAAAAATCAGAGCGAAGACGTCGTATTGGGTAGGAAATCATGATATAGGTAATGCCCAATATCTTTCAAATGTATATTCGCGCGTCGAATGTCTTTACTATGTCAGGAGTTATGGAATTAAAATATCAGTATCCTCTATCTCTCACCTCAAATTTCCCTCAGGCGAAGCATGAGCCCCACCCGACCTTCCTACATAGCATTTTGTACTAAAATAAACCTCGTAACTGGGAAAAAATCCGGAGACAATTTTTAATTTTTGATCCGTTTTGCAGAGAATCTCACATATGTATGTATGTATGTATCACTTTCGTAAGTACGTATATGTAGTGAGCCCTCTGTAGTATAGCACGAAATTAAAGTTTGATTTTGTGGTCCCAGTAAACCTTATTCATCGTCACATGATACTTTGAAATTATTAGAAGAAGCTGACTGACACAGTGATAACGAGGGTTTGTGCTAACACCTAGACTTCCGATCTTCTTTTTTCTGCTCAATTACTATTTCCTTTGATCTTTTATAAATAATCTATCTTCGAAATCTGGCTTTGTTTCCTGCAAATAAACGGTAGTTTGTATTTATTGCAGTTTTGTAAACTTCTCAGTTTTCGTATTTTTTCGTGGTATGAGCGAATTAGTTGCAGAGTTCTTTCAACGGAAACAGTTGGAACTTAAGACCTTATACAATTTGTTTATCTTGGTAACCGAAATTTGGCTGAGGCTCTTTAGAGTTCACAGTTGCCTTTAATTGTTGTCTGGTCAATGAGTAGAATTTCATTTTATCATTCTAATTTCTGCGGAATCTAAAACCTTAAAATATTATTTTTTATTGATAATCAGCCGAATTGTGATGTATATGACAATTATTTGTTAGTCGTTAGGTCGATAGTAGTACTGATGCTGAGGAAAAACACGCACAAAATTTTCGAAATACGCAACCATCGATATTTTACGCACTGGTTTTGAAAATCAGCCGAATTGTGATGTCAATTGGCGTTCTCAGAGCTGTGATTTCAACCCTTTGTATTATTTTCTAATTTAAAAAGTGTAAAATGGCCACCCTTCATCATTGTGACCGATATTAGATCACAATTGAGTAAATTGAAGGGCTGTCAGTGGTAGTTGCTCTGACATCTTAAGCCCTCTTGAGGCACCTCGCAACCTTGAGCCAGAAAATTAGTTTGATTTTCTTAAATTTAACTAAAACACTAGAGTGGAGTGACAAATTATATAAAAAACAATACCTTTCTATTAATTATACCTCCACTAAGGTAATATGAACTTCTTTGTAAAGCCCATAAGGAAACTAGATCGACTTAGAATACCTTTTTTTTTGAATTGATTTAGTCTTTTTTTCACTGAACCAACACTCAGGGGATGTCCCCTATAAATGCAGTGCATTGCGTTGGTGGAAGGAAAATCAGGTATGGCTCTCTATCTGTCCACATATTCCTATAATTAAGGTATAGGTCGGAATTATTGCCAAATTAAAAAATAAAATAAAAAAATTAAATAAACTTTGCACAAACGATTCAAGGCCAAGATGTAATTTGTAGGAGATCAGTTCAGAATTAGATTTAGCTTCCATACAATTTTTTTTGATCAGATACATATATCATTGCATATGGTGGGTCATTTAAAACTTTAAATTAGAATCGACTTTAAAAGAAATAGTACTGATTATTTTTTCAAATTTCTGGTTTTATTGGAAAGGTTGAACTTAGTCATTTAATAATGGAAGACAATCTGATTCATATGACTACCATGACTGGTTTGGCAGTACCTCATCCGATCATGGCCCAATGATGCCGCCAGCCAAAAATCCACACCAAACTCGTTGTGGATGCATTGACGTCTGAATCCCATATGTGGCAGTTTTGTTTATTGACATAGCCACCGAAATGAAAATGAGCTTCATGTGAAAACAAGAAAATTTTCCACGTAAATTTCTTACTGTTTGAGTCAAAGACTCACTACTTTTTTAATATTTTCCAATTTTGTTCGAGGGTATAGCGTCCCATTTTGCAAATGTAACACATAAACCTGAAATTAAAAATAAAAATTAATGTTCAAATTTAAAATTAAATAAAATAAAATTAAAATTAACCTATACCTGCTTAAATGTTCAATTAATGGTAACTTTAATGGTTACAAATGCTTCATATAGAAACAGGAACAATCTCAAAAGATTCGAGAAAAAAATTTTTTTCAGCAAGAAAATTTACAGTCACATTTTTTTTCTGCTAACATTCTAACGAAGACTTTGTAGATGCAAAAGGTTACAAAAAACAAGACATGACAACTGAGCAACACATTGAGGGAAAAATTTGGTGAAGGCGTTATTTCTCAAAATGGGGCAGTCAACTGGTTACCTTGATCGTGTTATTTAACTTCTCTAGATTGCTGCCGCTCAGGCTACTTGTAGTATTGGCCTATGCCAACAAACTGGAAACTTTAGACCCCTTAGGGGACCACACTGTGCGAACTATTGCCGATATATGGCCCCCACTGATGGATAATTGGAATTAAAACATGCGCACATATTATATTCCAGCAATATATTTCTCTTAAAATCCATTTTAAGATTGATATTATATATGTATGTAATCTTACTATTTTATTTCAATTCACAGTTCTGCATATCTACAAAGTCCCACTCCCGAGACTCAATACTTAGTCCGCCATTTTAGCATGAACTTTTTGAGAAATTAAAAATAAACCTTCTCGGAATCTGACTACATATGCAAGTGTATTAACGAGCAACATTTTCTTTGTCCAATTGCTGGAAATTCTCCACAAAAAAATTGTAAATCCTCTTTAACATTTCCGAAATTTCGACTAACATTAAAGGCCACCTTTCATTAGATTTCCTACCGGGGGTCGTGCCAAACAAGCGAACATTTTTTTACACAGCTGAAAAGTTTGTTTCGTTCCGTTTTTGTGCCGCTCTTCGAAGTTTGAGCCAAACCAAAAATATTTCTCCATTTTGTTGGGAAAATTTAATAAACTGACTGTACCGAGGCAAACAAATGAATGTTAATATTTGTGAAAAGAATTTTTAATAAATAAATCTGTTTGGTTTGGTAATCATTTAAATTCATTTAAATTCACACACATGCTCGCATTCGCACACACTCGCACACTATCACAACGTATTAGTTTAGGTCGCTTTAATTAAACATTCTGCGGCTGACTCGACTAAACTTGAGTCGGTGCGGAGCCTTGGGATTATCAGTTAATCGTGTTGCGGTTAAAACTATTTTGTGGGTGTTACCCGCGCTAGTTCGCCGTAGAGCGTGTGTCATGTTCAAGATTTATGTGCCGGCAGTTAGTGTGCGCCCATTGCCATCGGAGTAATACTGGTAGCGCGATAATTCGTTTTACTCCCCTACCCTGCTCTGCGCTGTCCTGCCCTGCCAATGAGAACGCCACTAGCTTTGGATGAAATCAAGTTTTAGCATCGACGACATGGAATGACTGCGTACTTGCTGCCTGTGGATAATGATTTATGAAATAGTTTTGCAACTTTTTCCATTTCAACACAGGAAAGGGTAAATTCCTGTTCTTATCGCACAGAATCTGTTTTGAATGCGTCATAATTTGAGGTATGAGTTTCCATATATTTTAATTGGCAATTAAGAGCCACTAATTGAGTTTTATTGCGAACATTGAACATTCATAGGGAGTGTTTTAGTTTATTTTTTAATCTCCAGGTATTATTATTTGAGTCTGTAAACGTTCTTCACATGCATAATCGAGATGAGATCTTCAAATAAAGGAATAGCTCAGTTAGCAATGGGCGTGTTTTATTTTACAAAGCAACATTTTCGCGTTTAGTGTCTTAGAGCAAATTTATGGGAGAAATTACATCGCTTTTGTGGAGGGCAATATGTACTTGTTTCTGAAAATGATATTAAAGCTTTTTTAATGAATCTATTTTTTGATTTCTTAATATATTATAATTTGCGTCGAAGGTACCTTTTATATTTGTCCTCTCATTTTGGAAATATAAGTACGATAATATCCTCTCATATGTCCAATTAAAGGTAATTATGATGGCTACAAATGTTGCAAATATCAACTTCATAGAAACAGTGGTATTTACAAAAATTGAGGGTTATATGTTCTATAGTTATTCTTCAACATGGATTTGTTTTAGTCGGTAATATCCCGCTTGCGACCCCCACTGAAATTTTCCAGTAAATTTGTTCGTAGAACATTTTTGTCCTTAAATGTCCTTTTTGAAATGACTTTTTTGATTTTCTCCAAAAACGGTCTAATTGATCCATAAAGAAAGGAGCTTGAGGGTTTAGATCTTCCACAAAAATGATCCTCATGAAATTCCACAATAAGAATGCTCTCAGACATTAACTTACAAAATTTTTACCACTAAGTATTCCGTACCTTCGACCAAAAAAATGAAAAATTTGACCCACTGTAAAAAGAAACTCAGACAAGCTGGGCTATAATTTTATTCTGGAAAAATGATATATTCAGAATTATAGGGTCGCTATCAAAAAGTCATAACTTGTTGGGCAGCATTATTATAATATTAACAGTCCTCTACTTCATATAAATATTAGACTTCAAGTGTTACCAAAAAGTTAATATGAGGCAGCAATTTTAAAAAATATTCGCAAAATGTTAGGGTAATTATCAGTCGTCATTAGGGAGAAACATTTTCCGTCAGGGCCGATTTAGCCCATTTGGAATTTCTTGATTCCAGCTGCAGACAAAAAAAATACTTCATTAAAGGTATGAAACATGTTTCATAAATCACAAATCAATGAAAATTGTCATATAATTTCTGAAACATTTCGTAGAAACTATGAAATGCAGTTCTTCATTCAATGAAGTTTTGTCATTGAATTTTGTTATTTTTCATAATATAACTTATGAAAATGTTCATAGATTTTATAATGAAACTTTATTATTTTTATGAAAAAGTTTCATAAATATTAAAATTAATATAAACAAAAAAGCAAAGAAAGGCATGACTTGTTCTAGTTGTGGGATATTGGTAAACTGGTCAGTCAGTCAACCTTTGCAATGAATATGGCTTTGACGTGAATTAGAGTACACACTTATGTCAGAGTTAACATAAATGAAATGAGAACTATTAGTAGTGTAGTATTCAACTGAATAAAGTCGACACACTAAAAATCTATTCGTAAGTTATGAACCGTTTCATAAAACCAACAAAAATCTCATTATATTTATGAAAACTCTTCATAACACAAATATACGTATGGTTATGAAATATGTCATAGTATTTAAGAAATTTTTATTTAATACAATGGAATTTTTCTTTGATCTTATGAAACTAAGTTTTACTATGACTGGCTAACTAAGCTGCGATAACAAAAATCTAAATAAAATGTTAAAATTGCACATTCTTTTTTAAAATTGTCGCCAAAAGCAATATCAATATGTGTGTGAAAACAAATTTTGAAAAAATAATTTTGTGTTAAACATTTTTGACTTAGCCTGGATAATTATCCAGTGTAAGTCAAAATGATGGTTATCGAGGCTAAGTCCAATAAAGTCAACACAAAATACTTTTTTGAAAATTTCTTTTGATACAAATATTTAAATTGTATTTGGCGACAATGTGAAAAAATAGTTTTTTATTTTGAGCGACAAAATAAATTTTTATTAACGTTTTTGTTATCGCAGCTTGTTATTCCGGCTTAAAGAAAAACAGTCCTACTAATTTAACAATTTTGTTTGAATAAATATGAAATGTTTACGAAAAAAATTTTAGTTATGAATTTTACATTTTAAGAAAAAAAATTACTAGTAGTAATATTCTTTATTTGTCATAATTTTACATTTTGTTTGTTATAGATAATTATTAGCAATATATGTAATTAAATGCAAAAAGGTAAATATAAGACTATATATAATATTGACATTGACCTGTTGTTGCCAGTCTTCTTTCTAGACACAATATGAAATATATAGATTTTTGATTTTCAGAAATTAAATTCAAACAATAATAGTTTCCTGTATTGAATACACATTTTTATAAAATTTGCCAGAGCCTTCCAATTAATGACTACACCATTTAATATATTTACTAACTCGCCTTCATTAAGCAAAACCTTTTGGAAGAACATTAATCGGATTTCTTTCAATGCTGGACAGCGGCCTAGAAAATGTTGCAAATTTTCTATTTCTCTCATGTTGCACATTGAACACTGCCGATTTATATGTGGTTCGGTACTTGCTTGCCGTTTATATCAATCAAGTCACTTCTTCAAAAATTACTAAATTTATGAAAAGAAGAAATTACTGATCGAATTAGCTGATATTCGAATGTATTACATTCAAAACTCATAGAAAATATATGAAAAAACCTTTTATGAAATCTCTTCATAAATATTATGAAGCAAAATTCTTTAAGTGTAGAATTATACCACAACCCAGAAGTTGCAACTGAAAATGAATATACACTCCATCCTAAGGTATACCCTCCACCTTAGGATGGAGTGTATATAAAAAATCGTTTGCGTCTACAAAGAGGACGGGAACTTCTACATTTGTCCATAGCCATCATAATTACCTTTAATTTGCCATATAAGCGGGTGTGATCACACTTATATTTCCAAACGGGATATATAAAGTACCTGCGACGAAAATCTGAATTTTGGTAAAAAATAGGAAATATCCATAATTTTTTGTGTTGATTTTATGCATACTGAGTCATCAATGCAAACAAAAAATATTTTTGTGGGTCTCGGCTGCATTTTTTTTTTGCATAATGGAATTTATGTATTTTTATTTTATTATACATCAATGTATTTTGTATAATAATATAATCGGAATTATATTATTTAAAGGAAAATTGAAAAATATAGATGAAAAAAGATATTGAGCCAGGAAGTAGCCGATATATAACATTTTGATTTTAAAATATGCGTTTTCTTGCAAAATGACATCTGGTATGCATTTTGAAAGTGAAAGTTAAAGTGAACCAAAAAATCGGAATTTTTAAAATTTACCTCTGAAGCTATGTAATGTCTGTGGAGGGGCGATTCACGTTGCCACCATTTTACACATTAAATGCCATAAGAAACCATTTACATTTTAAGAAAAACATGTAAACATAGGACTAGGATATATTTTCGATACGTTTCGATTTACTTCAACTTTAATTCTTTAATGACCAGCTATAAAACTTTGTCATTCTTAATGGGCTAAGAACAAAACACAAATCGAGATAAAAATGTGGAAGTTATGGCGTAAAAAATCTGACCTTTATACTGAGCGTTGTAGGAATTTTTAAATATGGTTTGATAAGGCTGATGCAGATTCTAATCGATCGCTAATATTTGATAAGATTTGGACTCTTTAATTTAATAATATTTTTCTTTGCGAATACAAGTCAGAAATGATTTTTGTCCACTTTATAATTTTGCGATCACATTGGACATTTCTGCAGAAATGTCCGTATACATTAAGCTGGCTTCAAAAAAGTTTCCGACTAAAATTAAAATTTGATTCGTTGTATGCCTTCTCTTATAACCTCTCAAAATCATAAAGGTTATTAGACATTTTTTTTGTAAAATCGGCAACAACTTCCATATTTTTGGGTCGATTTATGCATTAAACGACATAGCGTTGATGCGGTGTACTGTAAAAGGTCGAATGTTATCATTTTTAATTAGTTCTTTAACATCTTCTCAACACAAACATCCATGCAGATTTGAATTAATTAAATTTGCTATGATGCTATTGTTTAATATTATGAAAATACATTCGCCCTACTCGTATACATAAATTAATTTAATAATACTCTTCCTAGTTAACTTGCATTATCCTATGCTAGAAAAAAAACATACTTGAAACGTCACCCTTTCTAAAACATACGCTCATACATGCTTGCATGTACGTGCTAGTAATAGCAAGTCTGGAAGACTTCGCATAGAGAGCGAAGTCTGCCAGCGGAAGCATGGATTGATTGAATTTGATGTCAACAAACACAAACATCCGTTGTCAGACGTTCGATTGGAATACATTTAACAAAAAGGATTTCCGTCCTTCTAGAAACGTTGTTGTGCTCTTGCAACGGAAAAAAGGACAACATATGATGCCACCGTCTACATTTCGTGTTCGGTGAATGTCCCGTCCTTGCATGGCATTGCTCAACGTTATTAAAAGCCAATAAAGGATGGTCACATATGGTTTTTCTTACCAAATGAAGATTCGATTTTATTATGTGCTGATGGCACAATAACTGTGGGATTTCGGAAGATTTTCTGCAGCTGCAGAACGAGGCGAGTAGTTTATATTTAGTCTTATAACAAAACAATTTCCTAAGATGTCCCTTTTATTTTCTCGCCGAATTCTTTAAGGGGTGAAATGGGCGAAAACGGTTAAAAGTCACATAAAAATCAATCAATCGTCCCTCTAATTTCGTGTGTTTAAATGGATATTTTTTTACGGAGTAAAAAGGGGACACAAATGGTGCGACTGAGATGAATATCATGAAATTCGTTATGTACATTCTTTTGACTACTACCTATAGGAGGAAGGTCCCGAAAGGGGATAAAACTGGTACCGACCGAACGGCAGTAGCTGGAATAATGAAATTCGGCGTATACGCGTATACTTTCATCTGATCGTGAAAATGCGAAATAAAAAGATTATGTTTTTGAAATTTGTAGTTTTAGGTGGAAAATGGGGCGAATGGGGATATAAATAGTACTAACCAAACGGCTGCAGCTATAATAATGAAACTCGGTATGCGCATTTCTCTGACTGCGTTGACGATAAAAATAAAGAGATCTTGCGATATTCGTACCTTTATTAAATTTGGCAACAGTCAAACGGATGCCATGGTATTCAGTATTTACACCCGTCTGTCTACGTTGAAGCGGAAAGTAAGAGGTAAGAATTTTTTTGAAGATTGCTGCCTAGTTTAAATTTTTGTACCCACACTCTACAGGGTAGGAGGATTGACGTAAGACCCTAAGTACAGGATTTTCCAACAAGAGGTGTTGTTTTAAAGAGGTTATTATTTCGGTAGTTGTCACATTTGAAGCTTTTATTTTTTGACTTTTTGACAAGTAGAAACTACGCGATTACTAAAAAAATGGAACGATACACGCTTCAACAACGCATTGAAATGGGTTCTTGAGATGAATGAAAATGATCCGGAATGGTGGCTACGTCAACAAGCAAAATTGTCGCATCTAGGGCTCGGAAAACCCAAGAGTTATTGTTGAGAAGCCTCTCCATTCTCATCGTGTGACTGTTTGCTGCGGTTTATGATCCGGCGGGGTCATTGAACCTTACTTCTTCGAAAATGAGGTTGGATCAACAGTTACGGTGAATGGATTGCGCTATCGAGAGATGATTAATGATTTTTTATGGTCGGAGTTGGATGGTATTGATCTGAACAAAGTTTACTTTCAACAAGACGGCGTTACGTGCCACACAAGCAATGAAACCATTGCTCTTTTACGGATAAAGTTTCCGGACCGTGTTATCTCTCGAAGAGGTGATCACAATTGGCCACCGAGATCTTGTGATTTCTTCCTTTGGGGCCACATGAAATATAAGGTCTACGCCAAAAGCCCAGCGTCGATTCAAGACCTCAAAGATAGAATTCGTGAGGCTATCGAGGATATAGGGCAGCCTCTTTGCGATTTGGTTATGGAAAATTTCGTGAAAAGGATATGATCCTGTAAGCGTGGTCGTGGTAGCCATTTGACTGATATTGTTTTTCATTATTAACGGCATAGCTTCCTCTTTTTTCTTTGAATACCAAAATAACACCTCATGTTGGAAAACCCTATAGATCATTTGGGACAGAAAAAAGTGTAACACATTGAAGTAGTGACTTAAGACCCCAAGTATGTTTGGACCAAATGCGTTTCACGACTTTTTAAGCTGTCTGAGCCATGCCCGTCCGTCTGGCTGGTGTACACGATAACTCTCGAAAGTAGTTATCGATTCAAACTTTGCACATGGTAGTATTTTTCCCAAACTTAGTTTAAATTCGAAGATGTATTTTGATATTTCATAATGTTTTTATAATCACTCTAAGTACCGTAAATATGACGGCTTTTGCCACTCCCTTCCCAGTAGCTCCCACACAAATCACCCAAAACTACGTAAAATTAAAACTGTCATTACTTCTATACGGATGATCGGAATACTGTGAAATTTTATATTTGCCAATGCTATTCTAGAGGTTACATTTGCGTGGAATATGGACGATATTGTCACACCCCTTCTGGTACCTCCCATACAAAGCCACGCCCCTTCTTGTACCTCCCACACAATTGTTTCTATCCTAGGTTAATTAAATGCACCGGCGAAATCTATTATAACTTTATATTTGATCATGTTATTAACCCATTTTGACCCAGTGTTCGATTAATCGAACAGTAAACAATAAAAGCAGCGAAAAAATGGGCTGGGCTCTAATGGGTTAACAAATGTGGGAGCTGGTCCCAATTGGCACAAACTTCTAGTACCTCCCACCAAAATACTCCGGCGCTAAGACAAATTGAAGTCCTTCCATACACATGTTCTCTGAGAGTGAGGGTATATATAAGACGTTTTCTTACTTCTTTGATTCCACTTGAAGTTTATATATATATAGGAGTACTACTAATAGTATAATAATGAAGCATCTCAATTTTCCTAATATGGTAGTGTATTTCTATGTAAAGTTGACAGCCTCTAATCTGCCGGTATTACTGTGGATTGCACTCCGTGTTGGAGGGTATATAAGATTCGGCCCGGCCGAACTAAATACCTTTTTACTTGTTTAAATTGCATTTTGAGTTTGTCCATTTTAAAAAGACATCATTTTCCTATTTCAATACGACTTCGCTTCTATACAACCATAGAAATCAAATCTCTTAAAAAATGTTGCTACCCGCAGGAACAGTCTTGCCAACTCATGACCAGAACAAATGCTATCTGTGGAACATTCGATTTGTAGCGTGACAAATATTTAGCACAATTGGCATAATTCAAACTATAAACAAGCTTAACAATTAAGCTGAGGATAGCAAAGAAATCGCTTTGTCACTCCATAAATTGGCTATTATTTCGCTACAGCCGCGACACTCAATCAATACGAGTGACGTGCTACTGTCTCCAATTCATAATCCAACTTAAACTTATCAGTCGAGTGAGCGACCGACCGACCGATGGTTATCATAAATCGATTATGCATTTGTTGGTGTGGAATACAATCACACACACACACAAACGAATAAAGAAATTATAAAAAAATCTCGATTAAGCATAGCTAACGGATAATAGAAAGCAATAAAAGCACTGTCGCCCGTTTTAGATGATTACGTTTAATAGCGTTGGTTGGCACAGCGCTTTAACCCAGAAAACGCAACAATAACAGACTGAAGGAGAGAAAAGCGTTAACGGAAGACGGCAGACGGTTGCGCCAACGTTTACGTCGCATTCGACTTTAATGTCACTATAACGACCAATCATTAGTGGCTTTAATTGCTCCGGCCTTCATGTGTCAATCATCATCAATCAACGGCGGACGCAAAGTAACCAAAGAATACCATGAACTGGAACAGAACAGAACGACACAACTACTCGTCCACACACACACACATACTCACATACAGACAAAAGGTGGACAAGAACAACAACAACAGGCAAAGAATGTAACTTTATTTGCTGCTAAACCACAGTCAACGTCACAACACCACACGCACACCGAGGCACACAGGCTCAGATATAGAAAAACACACACACACACAAGATCTCACATACGTTGAGGCTATGCCACCCATGAGCCCACGAGTACCCCCTGGTTGTGTGTTTTGGGCACACTCACCGCTACTCACTCTCACCCACTCTCGGTCGATACGGATTAAACGGGCGTCCCTAAACCACCCTCATTATGTGTGTGGCGGCGCATTGTTGCTGTTGCAGTTGTTGTTGTTATTGTTGTTTGCATTCGGTTCGAACGAACGAACAAACGAGTGGAATTCCAATGTTGCTTTTGTTAAATGCCAGTCTCAATTTATAACAATGTCGTTAACATGAAACGCAAACAACGGCAGCAGCAGCCGCCAGCAGAAACGGAGGCAACAACGCCACGTTATGTTGCGAATGAAAAACAAAAAGCACAACAAAACAACAGCGACAACGACAACAACAACAACAATGGAGAAAATAAGAACAACTCAGAATGGTATGGTTTGATTTCCCCAACGCCGGTAGTCTGCGGTGTCCAACGCCCACAATGCACAGGAAAGAAAGGTAGTCGAGGTGGACACAATTTACCTTTTGTATTTCGTTTACAGTTAGCCCTCGGAAGACGGAACAGATTTACGAATTCCATTCCACCTAAAATACTTCAAAAGAAGAACAAGAAACGACAGACAACCAGTAACCATCAGACCAAAAGACTTTTCTGGTCCGATGATTATTAGTGGTTCGATGGTAACAGACATGAGAGATGTACTAGTTTCCTTTTATTGTAATTCTTATAAATAGTCACACCCTAGTGAACTATGACCGTAAGTTTGGAGTGCATATGTATTATGAAGGTAAAAATTACACGCCAAGCTACGAAAACCGCTACCAAAAAAACTTGAAATTGGGGTCGAAAATTGAGCCCCATGTCAATACACCTCAAGTTGAAAAATAAGGACTTAAATTCGACCGAGCAGAATTTTATACAGGGTTTTCCAAGAAGAGGTGTTATTTTGAATCGCCCGGTATTTCGGTAGCTGTCACTTTTGAAGCTTTTATTCTTTGTCATTTGAAAAGTAGAAACTACGCCCTTACTAGAAATGGAACGTCAACGACGCCGTGTCTTTGCTGATTGAGTCCTTGAGATGAATGAAAATGATCCGGAATTCCATCGAAAAATCATCTTGACTGATGAGGCCCATTTCCACCTTGGTGGCTACGTCAACAAGCAAAATTGTCGCATCTGGGGCTCGGAAAACCCAAGAGTTGTTGTTGAGAAGCTTCTCCATCTTCATCGTGTGACTGTTTGGTGCGGTTTATGGTCCGGCGGGGTCATTGGAACTTACTTTTTCGAAAATGAGGTTGGATCAACAGTTACGGTGAATGGATATAGAGATGATTAATGATTTTTTATGGTTGGAGTTGGATGGTATTGATCTGGACAACGTTTACTTTCAACTAGACGGCGCTACGTGCCACACAAGCAACGAAACCATTGCTCTTTAACGGGAAAAGTTCCCGGACCGTGTTATCTCTCGAAGAGATGATCACAATTGGTCACTGAGATCTTGTGATTTAACGCCTTGCGACTTCTTCCTTTGGGGCCATGTATCCAAATGTATCCCTTAAAAGTACGAATTTCAAAAAATACCTCTATTTTACGTATATACGCAATTGAAGGGTTGTACATTCCAAACTTTTTATATTTCTAGCTGTTGACATTGGTACCATTTGTATCCCTTTTTATCCCATTTCGTCCGCTAACACTTTTATTTACTTTTTGATTGTTTTAGATATAAGAGGAATGTACGCAACAAATTTCGAGTACATATAAAGCAAAGATTAAAAAATTGCTTTAATAGTCTAAATATTAGAGGGTATTTTCAGTCCTTGTTAGGGGAAAAAATTTCCCTCTGGGCCGATTTCGCCCACTTTCAATCTCAACCGATCTGCAACCATAAGACACATTTGAACCTCCTAGCTCATTTCGTGTTTTCAATACCGTGATGTTATAAAAATTTATTTTCAATATTCCAGTCATGCATTTTTTGTGTTCGACAAGTAAAGGGTGATTTTTTTAGCTATTATCTTTTTGCGATTGTTTTGAAAGTTTGTGTCTGTATTCTTCTCATAAAAATATTTTATACATACTTTTGGAAAAAAATTTGAAAATTTTATGCTACTTCTACTACTACTTCTTTCCAAAGGTGTGTTCATTCAATCGCATGTAACTCCTGAAAGACGTTACCGATTTTGATGTGTTATACCTCGTTTTGAAGGTAATTTCAATTATTTTTTTTGTTATTATATTATTATTGAGGTGTTGTGGAGGGTTAGATTTTTTAAAGATTTTGCAATTTAAATTCTTTTATTTTGATTTTCGAAATGATTACACCAATCCATTTTGTTGAAATGTTAAAGTAGTGTGCTTAGGTCTATTTTTAAGTGACTGTGTGAGTTTGAAAGTGGTGAAATGTTGGCTTCTATTTTTTACGATTTTTTTTTTCGATTTATTTTTTACAAAATCAACCAGAATTACTGTGAAAAATCATCAAAATTAATTATTTGTTCATTAGTTCATAAACACAAGGTATAAAAACAAGAACCAAGAAAAAATTGGTTATGGAAAATATATATTTTTTATTTTTTTTAGTGTGGGTGTCAGAAAAAATAAATTGAAAAAAATAAATTTTTCCATAACCAATTTTTTTTTGGATTTTTCATCGTTTTAATACCTGACATATCTAAAATAGGTAAATATGGCCTACCAAATACGACTAAAACAGTTGCAGTGAATTCTTTGCTTGCGGACAGCTCCCGTGGGCGGACAAATTTTGTTTTCAAAGGCCCATTCCGCTCTACTAAACCGTCATCTCCACTTTACGGACAAAAGCTTCGCCGACGGTGAGTGTCCGCTTATGAGAGCTTTGACTGTATTACTTACTACTACTTTCGAGAGATGATTAAATTGGCCAAAACTAATAAATGAAAATATTTAAAAAAATTATTCACCCGTTTTAATATTTTTTTAAAGTTTTTCCTACAAAATCCCGCTCTTTGGGCAAATAGAGATGGTCACGTTATACAATATGCGGTTGCAATATGTGGACAACAAATAGGTTGGCAATTATATCAAAACATGGTCAGATGTGACCCACATTTGCTTTACATCTTTCTAGGTGGACTATAATAATAAGACCAGAATCGGCTTCTATTTGTTTTACATTTTTCAAATATGAAAAATATGAATTTGTAGACTCCATAGTTCATTGAAAAGAAAGTATTTTTCTCATAAGATAATTTTTAAAGAATTTAAACTTTTTTTGGTATGAGATGCAAATATAACTCTTTGTCTAATTTCCAGCAGATTTCTTTTAGATTTAAAGAGCGAAAATGTGTGTGATCGCTTCACATAGAATTACTCATATGTTTCTATGGAAAATATAACGCGATGTGCCAAATTTAAAAAGAAAATAGGGAGTGATATTCGTATATCTAAATTTTAACCGATTTCCTTCAAATTCAATTCCTTAGCCCAAACAAATCATTTGTACAAAGTTTTGTTAGGATCAGACAACCATTGCGGCTTGTGCTTTGAATACGAGTCGTACTGATAGACAGAAGGACACGGCTAAATTGACACGACCAGAATGTGATTCTATGTTGATGGATGTAAATAAATAATTCCATAATTTTGCACATCTTTTTTACGAAAGTTGAAAATTTCGTAAAGATTTCCAACTGGAATATATTTAATGTAATGTAACACTTTATAAATTCAAAATTTTAATGTAAATTTAATGTAACACTTTATAAATTCTACGTTTTTAGCGATTTCACATTAATACGTGAAAATGCGATATTATTTCAAAACTTCAACCGCCTTCGATGAAACTTTCTTGAAGCTAGGAAAAAAACCAAGCCATTTGTTGTCATAGTTTTGTATTGCTTATTAGATTCTGCTCCAACTGATGTTATATTAAAAAACAAACTAAAACATTTTTAAAAACCCTAGTATCCAGTAGAAATAATAGTCCACAATATGTGTTGTTGTCGAAAACCTCAAACGCCGAATGAATTTCGATCGAATTGAATGGAAGTTCTATAAATAACGTAATTCTCCTTTTATCTGATTTGTGGCGTATGAGTTATATTTATTGATGATAATATTACTCATTCGCACAGTTATTGGATAGAAGGAAATTATGCAAAGCTCAACTTAATCGATTTGATTGGCTTTCAAAGAGTTGCATATTAGATTCAGTGTATTCGAATTAGGTTTAATCATAGCTTGTTACGTTTTTGAAAGTTTCCGAATTGAGCATTGCGTTACAAATTATCATTTTTTGGACTGCAATACCATCAATCATACTCAAACGTGTATTGAGTTTAAGTATAAGCTGCGTATTTTTCTCTTGAGACATAAGCAGCAACCACGTCGCGAGAGTATCACCCGTGTGGCTTGAACACACTCGTGAAGGTAGAAGATACCACCAGTCAGACAAAAAGTGAATAACGACTACTTCAAGCGTTGCTGCTCAAATGGAAAACAGTCTGTCTGTAGGTGGCAAAAAACGAACTTGAGCTGTTTTTCCACAGCAACAACAACAAAAAGACGTAAAAATATATAGAGTTGACTTCGTTGCTGTTGTTGTTGTCGTTGCAATAAAGTTTTAAGCACTACACATTTACTTAACTTTTAAAACAAAACCTAAAAAAGAAGATACGATTTTCTGGGGGGAAACAAAAGTTTTGTGTTGCTGTTGCTCTTGCAAAACTTTTTGCGGTTGAACTGAAGTGTGGTTAAAACTACAAACTACGAGTACGCCAACATCAGCGTCTTAAAGAAGTTTGCATTTAATCCGAAAATCTTTAGTTAGCCAGTCTTCCATATGAAAGCCAACATATGGGCAAATTAAAGTTTGGAAACTCCAAAGAAATATGTCTTAATGTTAAAGGACTAATTTACAACAAGAAGTTGGTCATCTTTAAAACGAATTAAACGAATTTAAAACGAATTAATTAATGTTTGGAATTGTTAAAGGTATCTCAATGTATAGCAATAAACAGATCGTCTTTTTAAATTAAGAAAGTATTACCTCGAATAATACTCCCTTTTCTTTGATCCTGAAATCAATTCATAGTAAATGAGTCGTAACGTCCGTCTGCCCGACCTGCGGATTTAGCAGGTCACACTTTCTCGCCAAACACTTAAAAAAGGTCGTCGACGACGGCGACTGGTTGTGTTTCTGGTTTGCCAATAGGCGCCACGTGTGCGACTCCTGTGGCGAAGTGGAAAACGTGGCCACGAATTTTCTTTATGTGCGGTGGTGTGTGTGTGTGTGTGTGGGGGGGTTTATTTATCAGCGACGAATGGAAATTGTTTGCTGCGCTTGTAATTACAATGTTTACAACTCATTTTAAAACAATTAAATGCCAATCATAAGAACATCAGTAAAATCTGCTGCTCCTTTTGGATGCCGCTGTCATTTTTGTGACAACAAACAGTTCATAAATGCTCATGAGTTCCGCTACCATTTCAAGTTGCAAGCTAAAGCGAAAGAAATATCAGAAATCGAAGTCGTTGAATGTAAAGCCGCTTTTGAAATAACCATAGCTGAGTAAATAATTCTCAGTTCAAAATAGTGTTGCTAAATTTGTTCAATATTCGAAAATATAAAAAATATATACAAAATTTAAAACTTGGCAACTTTTCGTACTAAATTGACTTAATAGATTTTTACCAGCCTGTTTCATTGGGAAGTGTATTTTAGTATTTTAAATAAATCCCAAACTTTTGTGTTTCTCTTTCGTTGAGAAGTGGTTCAAATAAGAGTGAAGTAGAATAAATGTTGATTGTAAGTCAAAAATTGTGAAAAGTGCCTTTAGATAAACACGCGTAACTTTTGATAATATAGAGAATATCAAAATATTTTTTGGCAGATGATAGCTAACTGAATAGAGAATATTTGTGACAGAATAGTTTCAGAATCGTAGATAGAGAAAGTTGAAATAAATGCAATTGCATATGCGAATTGTAGATTTTTGAAACAATTGCAGTTTTCTTCGCCACTTATTACATACATTTTACAAGCGACTTTGGTTCTTAATACGCATGAAAAAAGTCAACCGGATCCGTGGGATAGATCGCGAGGAAATTGCAAAGCAAAAATACCATGCATACATAATCATTTTAGCCATATCTCCCGCTAAAATGAAAATTTTGCAAAAATATCCAAATAAAGAGTGATTTTTTGAGGTTAGGATTTTCATGCATTAGTATTTGACAGATCACGTGGGATTTCAGACATGGTGTCAAAGAGAAAGATGCTCAGTATGCTTTGACATTTCATCATGAATCGTCTTACAAACGAACAACGCTTGCAAATTATTGAATTTTATTATCAAAATGCGTGCTCTGTTAAGAAAGTTCATTGCGCGCTTCCATTTTATGGTCAGTTTAATCGACCCACTGAAGCGGCTATTCGGGCTATTGTGACTAAATTTCGCACCAAATTTACATTGTTGGACATTAAACCACCAACACGCTTACGTAGAGTGCGAACTGAAGAAAATATCGCAGCTGTATCGGCCAGTGTTAATGATGACCACCAATTTTCGATTCGTCGCCGTTCGCACCAATTGGGTCTCTGTTACTCAAAAACGTGGAAATGCCAAAATTGGACTAAGCGGATGGACCACCTAAGACGCAGCCGCGGTCAACATTTAAATGAAATTATCTTCAAAAAGTAAATGTCATGGACCAATCTAACGTTTCAAATAAAGAACCGATGAGATTTTGCAAATTTTATGCGTTTTTTTAAAAAAAAAAGTTATCAAGCTCTTAAAAAATCACCCTTTATGAACAAAGGCATGTAACGGAAAAACATTACAGAATATGAAGATTTTCTTCAAAGCTAAGGTCACACCCGTGATGCTCTAGTTTGCTGTATATCTCCATTATTTCAAATGATAAGACATATTTAAATTTGCAATAATATTCCGACATGACATTTAGTAAAAATCTCAGTCAATAAATATGGGAGATATTTGAATATATTTAAGCAAAAGTGTCACATCCGTTCCAATGGAATCACACATAATTTGGCGTGTAATTTTGCGATTTTTAAGCGTGAGCTTTATTTACAAGTTTGATGTCTTTGGTGACCCCCATTGAAATTGTCCGGCAATTTTTTTCGTAGAATATTTTAGAATAATCAAAGAGACCCATGAAGAGAAGAGCTAGAGGGTTAGGATCTTCTACAAAAATTATCCTCATAAGATTACACAATATAGTTCTGTTTATAAGGATTCTCTCAGACATTAACTTACAACACTTTTCTCACTTGGTATAATGCTCTCTTTGACCAACAAATTAAAACTTTGAGCCACTGTGAAAAGAAACTCAGACCATCTGGACTATAAGTTTATTCTACAAAAATTATCTACTCAAGAATCCCATTCAGAATTATGAGGTCCCTTTTCTGTTCCAATCAAAAAGTCTAAATTTGTTGGACAGTGTTATTATTAATTATACTTCCGATCACGTAAATTAATGGCAATTATGAGGGCTACAAATGTTCGAAAGTTTACATTCACATAGAAACAGTGGGACAGTAAGGACTGTCGGCAAAAAAATGAGAAAAATCATAATTTTTAAACAACCGAAAATAGTTAGTGTTATGTTCTAATAGCCTACATTCTAACAAATAAAACAATGTATATATTTGAAAAAAATCCATAGATAAATGTAGACGGTATAAATAACCCTCTTTGTATACCTAAGAGAATTTACGAAATAAAGTTGCATATTTTTTCCATTTTCTAGATTTTGTCATTATACATTTATCGAACGATTTTCTTCATATAGACCTTGGTTTCTCCGATAAGCTGCCACCTGTTATAAACACAAACCTAAGAGAATTTACGAAATAAAGTTGCATATTTTTTCCATTTTCTAGATTTTGTCATTATACATTTATCGAACGATTTTCTTCATATAGACCTTGGTTTCTCCGATAAGCTGCCACCTGTTATAAACACAAACCAAACAAAAAATAATAATTTTTCTTTTTAAATGGATCATGCCAGCAAAATAATCTTTGTCAAATTGAGACCTAGTGATGAAAAAAATTGGGGTCTTGCCGTAACATTTGTTGTACAATTCGAATTTTGTGTATGCAATATTATTTTGTTATTTTTCGCCAGAAGATGGACGGATCATTTACAACACTCTACCGCACAGCTTGCAAAGCCTCCAGGATGGATGGATTTGTCATTCCGTTTGTAACACGTTGAAATATCGACCTGAGACCCCATAAAGTATATATATTCTAGCCATGTCCGTCCGTCTGTTGAAAGCACGCTAGCATCTAAACGAAAGGAGCTACAACGTTCAAATTTTCCATAAATGCGTCTTATAGTCGTAGATAGGTTGGGATTGAAACGGGGCTAAATTTTCCCTCACAAGGACTAAAAATACCCACAATAATCCCTAATATTTTAGCGTATTTAAGCATGTTTTTTGAATATGTCTGTTTATATTTGCTTGATATTTGGTATGCGACTTCCCCTTATAAAGGGTGATTTTTTAAGAGCTTGATAACTTTTTTTAAAAAAAAAACGCATAAAATTTGCAAAATCTCATCGGTTCTTTATTTGAAACGTTAGATTGGTCCATGACATTTACTTTTTGAAGATAATTTCATTTAAATGTTGACCGCGGCTGCGTCTTAGGTGGTCCATCCGCTTAGTCCAATTTTGGCATTTCCACGTTTTTGAGTAACAGAGACCCAATTGGTGCGAACGGCGACGAATCGAAAATTGGTGGTCATCATTAACACTGGCCGATACAGCTGCGATATTTTCTTCAGTTCGCACTCTACGTAAGCGTGTTGGTGGTTTAATGTCCAACAATGTAAATTTGGTGCGAAATTTAGTCACAATAGCCCGAATAGCCGCTTCAGTGGGTCGATTAAACTGACCATAAAATGGAAGCGCGCAATGAACTTTCTTAACAGAGCACGCATTTTGATAATAAAATTCAATAATTTGCAAGCGTTGTTCGTTTGTAAGACGATTCATGATGAAATGTCAAAGCATACTGAGCATCTTTCTCTTTGACACCATGTCTGAAATCCCACGTGATCTGTCAAATACTAATGCATGAAAATCCTAACCTCAAAAAAATCACTCTTTAGCAAAAACGTGCACCCTAAGTGATTCTTATTTGTAGGGGGTGAAAGGGATTAAAATGGTACATATTAAACGACAACAGCTAGAAACACGAAATTCGGTGTGTACCATCCTCTAATTGAGTAGATACATAATACAAAAGTATTTTTTTCCAAATTCGTACTTTTAAGGGGTAAAATGGGATTAGAGGGATGAAAATGGGGTTAAAATAAAAAACTGGATAAAAATAGTACCAATCAAATTACCGCAGCTAGAGTCATGAAATTCGGAGTATAAATTCCTCTGACGGACTTTTCGAAATTCGTACTTTTTGGGGTCAAAATAGAAAAAGGGGATAAAAATAGTACCAACCAAATGAACGCAGCTAGAGTTATGAAATTCGGAGTATACATTCCTTTGACTACGTAGACATGACAAAAAAAGGTTTTTTTCCAAATTCGTACTTTCAAGGGATACAAAGGGTACGGAGGGATAAAAATGGTACCAACCAAACGGCTACACCTAGAATAATGAAATTCGGTGTATACATTCCTCTGATTGCGTAGACACTTAAAATAAAAATAGTTTTATATATTGGGGTTAAAATGGAAAATGGGGATAAAAATAGTACCAATCAAATGACCGCAGCTAGAGTCATGCAATTTGGAGTATACATTCCTCTGACTGCGTAGACACGGAAAATAAACGGATTTTTGGAAATTCGTACTTTCAAGGGATACAATGGTACAGAGGGTTAAACGACTACAGCTAGAATGATGCAGTTAATTGCGTAGAAACGTCAAGGGGGTAAAAATGGTACTGGAATCATGGAATTCGGTGTATACATTCCTCTGACTTGATAGACACGCAAAATAATTTTTTTTCCAAATTCGTACTTTTTCTTTTACGGTAAAAATTGGTTGAATCATTAAGTTCGGTTATTTTGCAACAGACGTACAGTCTGATAATGGATTTTCAAAAAATTTTACTTTTGGAATTAAAATAGAATGGAATTACAACCAACTGTAGCACCCACTATCTACCTATCTATTAAAAAAATTATATTTTCCTGTAGTATTACTGCACTTCTGCGAAAATCGACATCCTCTGTGGAATGTAATCCATGGTGGAGGGTATATAAAGTTCGGTCCGGCCGAACTTAACGCCGTTTTTACTTGTTTATTCAAGTTAGTTCGTATTTTACGATTCTTCTAGGTTGGCATTTTCGGGTGTTTCTGGAAATAGAGACTCTATTATAATTTGAATTATTGCCCGCGTGCATTATCGAATTATAAAAGCTTAGTTATCATCGGAAAGCTCTTGACGACAACGTTCATGTCCTTGTGTAACAAGAATGTTGAAAATGTTAAAATATATTTATCTTTGCATATCGTTACATGATTTTTTGCAAAATTTGCCAGAAAACAACCCATAATTTTCTATAAAACCTGTCAAAATGGATCAGGATGAGATCATCATGGGTCCTTGTAGGTCCCTGGAGTACCAAAACTTCAGAAAAATTTTGCGATCACAATTAAGACCAAAAATGTGTCACATTTGTTCGGTATTAATAGCCCCTTAAAAGCGCTTTAAATATATGTTTTTATTCTTGTCTTATAATAAATAATTGGTCAAATTATTGGGCGTTTTGTAAGTTTTTTAAGTGATAACGTTTACGTATTTTGTAAAAAATAGCTGCAATCATTACCATTCAAGTGATGAAAATATGTAGTTTGATGGCAAAAAAAGACATTTTTCGATAATTAGGCTTAAAAAACTAATGATGTAGTTCTTCTATAAAGTTCAGTTCGTAGAGAAAAGTCCACAAGAGTGGACTTTTCTTGCAAAGCTTACAGATCTAGCAAAGTTTGCTACGATTTGCTACAGCACAACAACAAAAGAGGGGGTTTGTAGCTCTTGCAAATTCTGCTAGTGTAGAACAACTGTTTTGTGGCTAATTTAGCTTTTAAGCCAAGACACGATTTTTTATGCCATTTTGGCGTGTTTTTTACTCTAGAGTTAACAACGTCGCCCGACATTGCGTCTTCTTGTTCAAATTACAATTTGCAATCAACTGCGAGAAAAAGACGTTCACTCTTCGTAGCATAATCGTAGTGAATTCTGCAGGGGTTGCAGAATATGCTACCAAGAGTTCATATCCTATATAATCAGTAGTAAAAGGTAAACAATCTAGTGAAGTCACTTAAATATTGTAACACGAAAACTGATTCATATCAGATATTTTATTTGGTAACATTTTAATGCATTTTTTATTAAAAAATATATTTAGATTACATATGGGCATCTCCCAAAAAAGGTGTACAAAAAAATGAAATCAGACCACTCAAATAGCTTTTAACTTTATTCTTTTCCTTATTTCGACAACTTTTTTTGTTATGAGACTTGAAGTTAACTTGTTCTCTTTTATTTTTATTAAAAGTTGAAGTGTTATAACGAAAATTATTACTTTATTTTGCTAGGAGTGGAAATATTTGTAGCGTCCGTACTTCTGCTGTAGCTGATTAAAAAAAATCGAAGAGATAATTCTCATATTTCATAAATCTACAAACAAAATATATTCTCTGACCTTCATTTGCATGTATATATGGAAAAACAAAGTTCTCAAAAAATCGCTGAACTTTGTATAGTTCTATAGGAGCTTCAAAAGTACTTCTGTTTTTTGTCGCGTCCGTTTCCGTGTAAAATTGTTTATTATTTTGTATTAATTTGTACTAAATCCTAACGATATATTTTTAGTATGTTGTACTCTTTAAACGCTTTAGAACACTAAAAAGACTGATTGACATGTTCAGCCTCCTTCTTATTTTTGGCGTAGTTTAACCCATTAAAGCCCAGCCAAATTGTTTTTCACTGTTTCTTACTGTTTACTTTTTGATTAATCGAACACTGGGTCAAAGTGGGTTAAGGAGTGCGAATGTCGCGCCCGGGCCACTGGGAGATGCCTATATGTAGTTTAGGGGTTTAGGATATGAGCGTATTAAAATGGATTTATAAAATTCGACATTTGTAGTTTTCCTTGAAAAAAAAATAATAATAAGCTAGCTCCGTTTATGCCTGTCTTCTCAAGGCAATGAAATGATGATTATTCTTTAAATTTACCCAATAAAATCCACTAACTTCGACCAATCGCTGAACAAACTCTGAGCAAAATTACAAGACATTTGGACCAAAACAAACAATTTTGTTTGAAATCAATTTCGTGGTCAAGTAAGATGCAGCTTTCAAACCTTTTTCATTTTGTTATTTCTAAACTCTCTGCATTTTGAAGATATTCGCACCAAACCAAAAAGTTTTTTATGGATAATTACTTTTTAGATATATGGACTGTAAGTGATGGGCGTAGCCCTTTTTGATATAGCAATTACATGGACATTACATTTTTAACTAAATATACAGAAAGGCGATCCAAGAACTCCCATCTATGATATGCAGAAAATAATTATAAAAATAAAGTCTTAGTAACGCACGCTCATTATGTCCAAATTGCGTAAGAAATAATCTCAATATCTGCGTGAAAATTGTTGGGCAGAATTTTAAAATTAGATTGAGATTGTCGAATAGTTTTTTAGTTTCAAAAAGAAGAGAACACATACAAGTTTAGGTCAATGGGTAGAGTAAACATTTCGTTGATCGCACTAAACGAAATCTCAGGATTATTTGAACTTACTGCATGTGTAAAATCGGTACTGAATAGATTTCCGTCAATGTTAATATGAAATGCTTTCATGAAAGTTTTATCTTATTTTATGTGTGTAACTGTCAAAGAATAAATCATTCAAATATACGGAAATTCCAACAACCTGACAGTTTTGTTAAAGAACAAACATTTATTGTTGTAATCGTCCTGCACCACAGGCTACTTCTTGAAATAAAACCCTTCCATCACTTAAATCGAAGTCGAAAATGAAATTCTTCGTTGAGATCGGGAAAAAGACGTTCACAAAAAAATCTCAACGGCCACTTTACGCATTTCTGCCAATCAATTTCATTAAAAGCCAGTCAAACATAATTGCAAATTCTTGCAGCTGAAAATTATTTTTGGCGAAATTTGATATGTTCCCAGAAAAGCTCCACAGCCACAAGCACAACCACGGCCAGAGCCAAAAGACACCGACCGCAGTGCAAATCGAAAAACAAAAATGTCGTTAACATATTTGCCCCGTTTGTTGTGCGAGTACTGCTGGCGGCTGCTCCTCGTCCGTTCTACTCTTATGGCCGATAACGCCAACGAAGTGAACCTTGTCCGTCCGTCCGCAGCAGCAGCAAAAAAAGTACTCGAACTGGAGTGGATTGTCTGCGATGGAGGAGACTTTCTGCGACTGCTTGTAGGCGGACGGGGCACAAAGACAGACCGGAGGGCTGGGGAGCGATTAAATAAATGGATGACTGGATATTCTTGAACATTTTGGCGACATTTAAAAACCAAAACCGTCCTTTCGAGAGGCTCTTTGCATAAGCGGCGAAACCTGTTTGGGCCCCAAACAGATTGGATTGGAAACAGTTGAGTGCAAATTCGCGTTCAATTCATTTTATTTAAGTTGCCGTGACAGTTGCCAGACAAACAAACAAACAGAGTCAGAGACTGAGACTGAAACTGCGACTGCGACTGGGACTCGGTGGATGGCAGCCAAGAAAAAGGCCCAGAAACAACCGCCACGAGAGCAGGCGAAAATCGAAACGAGCAAAAGGAAACAGCGACAACAGCCAAGAAACAAGACACGCACGAAATCGGGATAGGACACCACTCCACTAATCATCGTCAACATGCGGCCTGGCACCACGACCACTACCAGTGCCACTGCCACTGTAGTCGCCAGCGCCAGTGATGGTTGGTGGTGTTGTTGTGACTCTTCCCTGGCTTTTGCCCGGGCATCTATCGCTGGAGCTGCTTTTGTGCTGAAATCGAACGAGCGATCGATCGATCGATCTACGATCGTTAGTTTTAAATACAAAAACAAATATTAAGTTCGTACGAGGACGTTCATATAACGAAACGAGTATTCAGTATTCGTTGGTTTGTGTTCGTTTCGTCTCGTCTCGGTGCTATGGATGTTGGCTGCAGTTGCTGTCTGGTGCCTGATGTTGTTGTTGTCGTTGCTGTTGCTGGTGTTGTTTACTTGGTTTGCCATTCAAACCCCACCGACATCATGTGAATATTAATGAGTAGCGCACGAAATCATGTGACAATATTGTTTGACTGTCGCTCTGACAGTGAGCCGATCCGACATGAAATCAACTACGCGCCAACCAAGCAACCTTTTTAAGAGGGTGGTTGCGACTCTTTACGGAAATCGCGATAATTCCAATGGAATGCAGATCAGGTGACATCTGTTGTGTCATATCTATTGGCCATCGATAGGTTTAATTTTCCCGCAGGCAATAAAGGCACTCTGGAGATGTGTTTTGCAGAATATATCCAGCAAATACTTGTTATGTGGGAAGGACTGAACATCTCCCATTTCATTGAGGCAAAATATAATTGAGATAAGCTCAATTCCATATAGTAGGAGAGAAGATATTTATTTCTGTCTTATTTTCCATAATTTCTTGTCTAGATTTCAACAGAAGGAAGGACACATTTCATTATCTTCACATAGAAAGGTTATAACTAATACTCCTTGGAAATCATATTTATGGCCACTTTAAAATAATACGAAAATTCTGTCATAATAACCAAAAAAAATTACTTCACAAAAATTATGAGTTGGTGTCTTTCTATATGAAGTTAACGTTCTGAGGATTATTGCATACAAGTTTGCATCTGACTAGGACGCTTTAATTTTATAGAAATTTAGGAAAGTCTGCTACTTTACCAATAGGGTATGTACTTATCCACGTCTGTTCTGGTACTCACCCTGAGTTTATTTCATTTCTCACATTCACTTCACGAGATGAATAGTAAGGTGTCCCGCAACTCACGTGAGTACTCGTTATATAATAAAGGAAATAAAGCGAAATCTATGTATCTTTATTTAACAATTGTAAACATTTTGCAACTCCGTTTTTATTCCTCAAAACTAATCAGATGATTTAACAATTACCACAAATTTTTACACAAACGTTCAGGAGTATGTTGGTTAAAATGTTGATCTTTTCAAAAACTCGTATGTAATTGCAAACTTTAATAAATTTGGCTGTACAAAATATGACAAGAACTAGAAAAAAGTAAGTAAACTTCAGTCGGTTAAACCTACTTATATATACCCTCACGCTCATAGAACATATATGAAGAAGATGTAAGATGTACATATGATAGGATAACAATAATAATGTGGAAGGTACCAGAAGGGGTGTGGCAATATCGCCCATATTCCACACGAATGTAGCCTCTATAAAAGCATTACCAAATATCAAATTTCACAGTATTCCGATCATCCATATAGAAGATATAACAGCATTAATTTTACGTAGATTAGGCTGATTTGTGTGGGAGGTACTGGAAGAGGTGTGGCAAACCCCACCCTATTTAGCACACTTAAGTGACTTTATCAAATACCAAAATATACCCGATTCCTAATATCCCTGTGGAAGTTACATTGGATTTAATTTAACACAGGAATATGGGCCATTTGTGTGGGATGTACCAGAAGGGACGTGGCAATTTCGCCCATCTTCGAACTTAAACCAAGTTTGCGTAAAATATTACCAGTGCAAAGTTTTAATCGATTCCTTAGCTCCTTTCGAGAGTTATGGTGTACAAAATACTTATGGTTTTAAGTCACTCCTGCAATGCGTTACACTTTTTTTCTGTCCCAAACGATACTCTGTATAGTACTAATGCAGATAGTAATAAAATGCAGAAACGAAAGGAAATCTTTAGGCGAAATAGCTAAAATGGTTAATTTAAGTAAATCAACTGTCCAAACTATATGCAAAAACTTCGAAAATACGGCTACTGTTGAAAATAAGCCCAGAAGTGGGCGTCCAAAAAAACTTAGTCGACGAGATAAAAGCTTTATTTTAAAAGAAGATAATGATAACCCGAAAGTGAATGCTACAATGTTGTCCAAACAACTCGCAGAAAGGTCGGATACAATTGTACATCCAAGAACAATTCTGAATAATAATGGTTTCCGAAGCAGAACGCCACGCAAAAACCCTCTTATAAGTGAAAAGAATCGTAAGCTTCGCCTTGAAGTCGCCCAGCAACACTTGGACAAGGGATTAGACTTCTGGAAGCGGGTTTTATTTACGGACGAGACAAAGTATAATATATTTGGAAGTGACGGGAGAGCCAAAGTATGGAGAAAAGCGAATACGGCAATGAATCCGAAGAATTTACTTGCTACGGTAAAGCATGGTGGTGGCAACGTAATTGTTTGGGGTGCCGTCGCGGCGTCTGGAGTTGGAAATCTTGCGTTTATTGAGGGTAACATGGATCGCTATCAATATAAATCCATATTGGAACAAAATCTGAAGGCATCGGTCGATAATTTAAACCTCGGAGAGCGCTGGATTTTCCAACAAGATAACGATCCGAAGCACACAGCCCAATTTGTTAAAGATTGGCTGATTTACCATGCCCCAAGACAACTTTATACGCCGCCACAAAGCCCCGACCTGAATATTATTGAACATGTGTGGGAGATTCTGCAACGCAGGATCCGAAAACATCACATAACTAGCGCCCAAACGCTAAAAAACAAGCTGGAAGAGGACTGGCGACAAATATCACCTGCGGAATTGGAAAACTTAGTTGCATCAATGCGCAGACGATTGCTGGCTGTTGTAGATGCTCATGGTGGACCAACAAAATATTAAATTATATAATAGTATCATTTTGTCACGTTAAATTGCATTTTTTATGTCTCATCTCAAACCGTATGTAGACTTTTGTCAAGGTTTTTTCTGCGTATTCTGTTAATATCTTTTGTGTTTATATTGAAGTAATGCATTTTGTTATTGTTATATGAATACAACAAAACCGCATCATTACTTTTTTCAAATATGTTTTGGAACTCGCTAAATCGCAAAAATGTGGGTCGTATGTTGACTTTTGTCGGCCACTGTATGTGTTTAATTGGTAAATATTTGAAATATATTTGAATTTCTTAGCAAAAACTTATAAAAACAGTAAAATAATGACAAACAATTGTTCTTTGCAGAAGCAAATGTGTTCGGTGGCATAACTTGGCCTCTCTACAAGTTAACAGACAAAGAGCGAGATTTCCCCTCTTGTATACTTACGTTCTTTG
Organism: Polietes domitor; assembly: GCA_947397865.1. Lineage (NCBI taxonomy): Eukaryota > Metazoa > Arthropoda > Insecta > Diptera > Muscidae > Polietes > Polietes domitor. The sequence continues at coordinate 3,395,013 of OX377622.1, read as the reverse complement.
ATAAACATATCACATTTGGATTATGTGAAGTTTATTTGCGGTTTCAAAGTATCTGCTTAGCAAAACAAGATAATTTACGCCGCTTCCACTGTAAAAAATAGAGTGAGAAGTTCTGACCTGAAATGGCGTAAGAAGGACTTGCAGAACACCTCTCTCGTGAATAGTTTCACTTCGGCGCTACAAGTGAGTTCCAAAGTACCTAATTAGATGTACATATATTAGGGTGGTTCTATAAATCTTCTGTGGAGCTTACAGTATTTTCACATTTTTGCAGATATCTCTCAAACTATTGAAAATCCAAATCTGAAGTATTTTATTATTCATCGTGTACTGTTTTCTAATAATCTTTTTGAGCCAACACAGTATGCTGTTTCACCAAACTTTTCTGCTGTGGTTAACCCATTAGTAGGGCTGTTTTTCTTTAGGGATGACAAGCTGCGATAACAAAAAGTTATTTTTTATGTGACTTGGATATTGTCCTGGCTCAAGACCATTTTGCTTCTATATTTAATAGAATGCAAATTTATTTACAAATGGCATGGTGACATTTATTACTTGGCTGCAGATTACCACGATCATGATTTCGACCATGTCAAAAGACTTTTCAAGTGGCTTCGCAGCGACTTTTCAACATCAAACCCAGCCTCTATAAGGAGATGATTCTCACAAACGAACGAGAAGCACAACTCACTTGCCGAATTTGCGTATAAAAAATCGCATCAAGTAACAAAGTACACATGCCATCTTACAAGCATCTCATTGAGTTGCATATGTATGTGTAAGCATGTGTATATGAAGGTATAGTTACCCAGCAATACTTCAACCGTGCCAACGCTCATTCGTTTTAGTTTTTTTCGTTTGTATTGTCAAATGTCACCATGTCATTTAAAATGAATTTGCCTTCTATTAAATATAGATGCCAAATGGTCTTGAACCGGGACAATCAAACCCAGTTCAAATCAAATATTGATTACAGACCAAAAATGTACAAACGAAAAAAACTAAAATACAAAAAGTTATTTTTTTAGTCAAAATAAAAAATAATTGTTCACATTGTCGCAACAACGATATAAATTTGTATTAAAATAAATTTTAACAAAAAATATTTTGTGTTGACTTTTTTGGATTTAGCCTCGATAACCATAAATTTGACTTACACTGGATAATTAATTATCCAGGCTATGTTCAAAATTTTTAACATAATATTATTTTTTTAAAAACTCGTTTTTTTTTAAAACGCATTGCTGTTGACGACAATTAAAAAAATATTTTGAGTGAAATTTTAACTTTTTATTTAATTTTTTGTTATCGCAGCTTAGTTATCCAGTCTTAAAGAAAACCAGACATAATATCCTAAGTTTCCAGCAGAGGTCTTGCTCGTTCGTGTGCACTGATAACGAAAATAAAGCAAATAATAAATCCAGCACCCAAGATATCTAGAGAAGATTGTGAACAGGAAACATACTTCGCAGCCACAGATGATGTAGCATTGGTGTCAAATGTTATGGAAAAGAGAGACAGAAATAAAGTTCTTGACGGAGTTCGATAGAATAGAATATTTTCTATATTTTTAGCGTCGTAATCTAATGACAATGTACAGCGAGGGCAAGATTTCTGCGCTTAACGATGACAGATTTTTGAAAGTAACTACAGTCTCTTGATGTGTGTAACGATGGAGCATATAAGAGATCAGCATATATAAATCAGCGGATGTCCAGAGCATCGATATGCATAACATGCGCTCCATGTACTGTCACTTTGTAGTGTTTTGAAGCTATAAACAACATTTCATACCACAGACATGAACATTAACATTTGAGACAATTTAGACAAATCATATATCATTCGGGTCCATCGTGGCCCGTGAATTTTCAACTTTTCTACAGAAATTGATTTGGAGGACAAACTGTGGGCAAAACTAAGTGAATATGTCCGATTGATTAGAAAATATTGTCCTTCCAGGCATAGGAATAAATTGGAGGTTTTCAGACATGCGAAGCATAGATTATAAAGGAGCACGAGTATTCATACAGTTGTGCTTCCTCATGGCATTTCATTCACGAATGAGATGTTTTTGAAGATCATAATGCCAGGGGAAAACAACTGGCCTCAAGGCGCCTAAACCTAAGAAATTGTTCTCTCGGTTCAACAGTGGGCACTGTTTCATTTTCAAGAAAATTGCAAATCAAATGAACATTTTATTGGAGGAATATATCACGTGGGCATTAGGTTGAGTTTTTTTACACCTCTTCACAATTTGCAATTTTTCTCTAACAAAATCGAATTGTCCGTGGAAAATCCGTTAATAAACTCGCTTGTTTTTTTTTTTCAAAAAAGGGCCGCTGGAAATTTGTTTGAAGTTTCGAAAAATTTTGTAATTTTAAGATATGCACGATAGACCACCACTTTGATAATGTTATTGCACATTATTTTGTCTAGTAATCGTACCACTTGTAAATTTCATCAAATAACACATTTAGAAAGCAGTACAACGTCGGTTTGTTTTTAAAAATCATTTAGTAATTTTAACAAAAACACAAGTTTTCGTCATTCCAGTTCACATCTCTCTTTATTTTACGAATTGAAGTCCAATAAAAATACATAAGAATTTATTAAAACAGATACAAATGGTAAAAAACATGACGACCATATTAATAAAAATCCCCAATTTTGGAACACATTTTCCCCATTTTGGGACTTCGAGTATTTTGGAAAAAAAATGTAATCTAGTAATTTTTTGACGAATTTATTATTATTATTATTATAATATAATAATAAAAATTAAAAATAATTTTTATTTCATCAATTCGAAAATTTTATTTCATTCATATGCTTTGGTTTGTTTTCTATATGGAAGATGTTTGTTTTTATACCCTACACCACTTCGTGGTCTAGGGTATTATAAGTTAGTTTCGCGCCAAATGTTTGTAACACCAAGAAATAATCGAGCAAGTCCCACCATTAAGTATACCGATCGGCTTAGAATCACCAGCTGAGTAGATTTAACGATGTCTGTCTGTCCGTCTGTCCGTCCGTCTGCTGTACATCTAAGCTTGTTCGCACTCTACAGGTCGCAATTGTTGTCCGATTATCATGAAACTTGGCAGAAGTTATTTTTTCTGGCCAAGGACCATCGGTATTGAATTTGGAGGAAATCGGTTCAGATTTATATATAGCCCCCATACAAATGTCGCTTCCGATTTGACATTTTCTGCTCTAGAAACCACATCTTGTACCCGATTTTCTTTAAATTTGGCACAACATCTTATAATCGAACTAGAAACACCTATGGTGAAAGTGGGTAAGATCGGTTCAGATTTAGATATAGCCCCCATACAAATATCGCTCCCGATTTGACATTTTCCGCTCTAGAAACCACATATTGTACCCGATTTTCTTTCAAATTGGCACAACATTTTATAATCGAACTAGAAACACCTATGGTGAAAGTGGGTAAGATCGGTTCAGATTTAGATATAGCCCTCATACAAATGTTGCTCGCGAATGTTTGACCGATTTTGGCCAAACTTTACATATTATATTTCACCAATAAACATACATGGTGAAAGGGGGTCACATCGTTCCAGGTATCAATATACCCTCATACAAATGTCCTTTCCGATTTAACCTTTTTTGTCAAACACATACATTTACAGGATGAAAAAATCCTTCCCGATTTCACTTTTTTACAGAATTAAATTGTAATGAGATAGAAAGTCCGTTCGTCTTTAGTCTTTCCTTACTTGTTTGAGAGATGCACTTATGTCCATACTTTAGTATAACCCAAATGGGGCACCATTCTGATTTATTACAGCTCTAGAAAATACATCTTACATCAGATCTTCATCAAATGCAGATCATTATATTTTTCAACTAGGAATACCTATCGTGAATGAGAAAAATATAGGCCCATGTTTTGGACCAGACCCAAAATGTTGTTATAGGCCCCTTTTGAAATGTCGGTCCGATTCATCCTATTACTACTGTAAAATTTGTATTTGTCTGTCGGATAATTGGATCAATTACCATATTTTTAACCATATTCGTTAAATATGACTAAAGATGAATTTATAGTAACTGTATAAATTGCTCCCATGAAATAACTGGGTTTAGTAATCAAAGCGAGGTACATACGCAGGGAGTGGTGTAGGGAATTATATAGTCGGCCCCGCCCGACTTTAGCCTTTCCTTACTTGTTTGCTTGTGATAAAGTTTATTCCTTCGTATAAACATTTCCAGTGTGAAAGTACTTTCGGCCAAACTTAAGTTATATCAACTTTTGATGTGAATAGAGTCATCCAACTTTTCTTTTGACACACAGAATACTTTACACAATGTGATCAGGGAAAGCCCTTCAAAACACTTTTCTCTAGTATATGTAATCACACTACATGTCTGCTATAACGACAAACATTTCTGTTACAACAGCAAACAGGTTTCTCAGTAGCAATCAGAAAAACATATATACTAGCATTTTATAACAAAGGTTTTGTTGTTTAAACAAATTTTGAATATTTTATGTAATAACGGAGAACTCATGGTGTTGTATATTTTCCGTAGAAATAACTTTGATGTACATTTCATATGTCGCGTTTAAAGAAAGGACTGCCAAACCGCACCGCTCGTTTCAACCTAGCACACCAGCCTCGTACTTTTGCGCTCAATGATGTTGCGAAGTGTAAACGATTTTCGCTTTATCGAAAGCCGATTTTCGCATGGATATTTTTATAGCTCGCCAGAATGTTACTCGTGTGGATGGAGGCAGCTCCATTTATGCTTCGCCAAGTAATCATTCTTTATGGATTTTTGCGATCACATACTGAGCCGGGCGTTATGGCATTCATTCGCAGCAATGCATTCAGCATTCGGCATTCAATTCAAGCGGCACCATATATCGCCAGGAGATATGTGTTATGTGTTTCAGTTGCTGTTGCTGTTGATCGTGCTGCTGCTGTCTTTCAATCGGATGGAATGAATATTTTTTACGATGCATCTGTTAATTGGTCTGTCTGTCCGTCTGTCTCTCTGCTGATCGTTCTGCCAGAGTCCGGTGGAGTGCGCGGTGTAAATGCTCGTAAACGCAACGCAACAGAAGCTAATTATGGCGGCTTGTTGCTGCGGTTGCCAGTTGTTTCGTGATCATTTTTGGCTTGCATGCGGTGGTCATTATTATTAGCGATTATTAGTTTAAGCGTTTATCGCTCTGGCAATGCCGACTGCTGAGCGATCAAAGTATGAAATTTACTTTACAGTAGCTTTGGGTAATTTCTATGCCATTTGGAAAAATGAATTTCGTTTCAGAAATGATTATACTCACATGTTGGCCCAATAAATCGGCATCAGCTTAAATATGCATGTTTGCGTTTTAAGAAATGATTGATTTATGACCAATTTATGGGATTTAGCAGTTTACATTGCCCTAAGATACTATGTGTATCAGAGGATTCATATTTCTGTCTAACCTGCCGCCTTTATTTCCTCTCTAACACGCCACACATTTTATTGTGTTAATTAATCATTATTGTTGTTTGAATTTTGCACAATTTAAATATCAAACGTCGAAGAAAATAAAAGATCATCTCACACAAATAATTGAAGTGCAAAGTGCTGGTAATTTCTTCAAAATTTTGGTAAATTTTTTAATGTGTTTTCTAATTCAGTTAGTTCTAAATATTCTATAATTGACGTAATTCGAATCCGGCTTTTTAGGACCTGGATGCCCATGGCACAATAATAGGGGCACAACTAAAATTCAGTGTTTCAGCATTTTCTCAAATTCAACTGACAGATAAATGTGTGAAGTGAAGCATACAATTTTTGTTGTGCCATGAAATCGACAAAGAAATAATATAAACGAAAACAATTAATAAAAATTACTGTGTCGCGTATGTGTGTTGCAATGTGGAATTAATTTGATGTAAAAACGGTAATAGGATGTCCTTTTTGTCCCTTTGACAATATAAGAGAGTAAAAAATGGTCTCCGCATATGAACTCAAGGCAATCGCAAGCCTGAGACCACTTCCATCGCATCTGCTCATCTTTGTTGCAGATACAACATTTACGCATTTTCTCGCTTATCGCAATTAGTTCTCACTTTTAACGAAAAACACCACAATATTTTCAAATATTTTTCGACAATTATTATTTATTAATTTGAACGTTTTTTAACTGTCATATGAATGTGAACACACATTTGGTATATAAAAACATTTTGACAATCAAAAGCTGACAGAACAAAAATGAAAAAATTGTAATCAGCTGTTCGAGCGACACTACCTCTGTTATTGTGCCATGGAGATGCCAATAAAAACACTGAGAACCCTTTTGAAACATTTTCTATTCTATTTTTCTATTTCTATTTTTTAAAATATTTTCCAAAAAAAAAATAGATTTGTAAGGAGGCTCTCAACCTATGATTGCAAGATCTCAGTCCTAAACAGGAAAACAACTTTAAAAGCCCAGTCTGTGGTTGGACTGGTCGGCCCAGCATATTGTCCACATTTATTTATTCCGCGTGAGAACATAGGTTTTCTAGAAGGTTTTTCCATCTTACTCTATCGTTACATATTATTTTTATATCATCCCATGACATATTTATTCTCTCGATATAGCGTTGAATAGTTCGTCGCCATGTATTTTTTGGGCGTCCTCGTCTTCGGTTGCCCTGTGGATTTCATTCTAGAGAATATCTTGTTATACTACCAGGTTGTCTACGTAGGGTGTGCCCAATCCAGCTCCACTTCCTTTTCATTAATTGGCCACTTATAGGTGTTTCATTTGTTGTTCTGTGCAATTCCTCATTTGTGATGGTGTTTGGCCAGAAAATTTGACATATAATACGCAGATCTATAAATAAAAGTATAAGGGGGATCTCCTTTCAATAGACTGTTCGATTATAATCCTGAGGGTGTTTGCCTGGTCAACACAGCTACGATACGGACTGAAACCGGCTAAGTCACTATGCAAAATTATCATATTTGGGATGAAGGCCAACCCGAAGAGACATGTTGTTATATCCAGACAAAAATGGTTTGCTAAGGTTTATGGGCAAGTGAAAAAGTAGAAAAATAGATTTCCAGCGAATTTGCCGCCTGGATCATAAAACATATATTCATGTTCCTTCGGTCTAACGTTTACGTGGATAAGAGGCCTACAAGTATATTCTATTTAATAGAATTAATAGTGTAGAGTCAATTAATAATTCAAGTTTATTTAGAAAAAAATTGAATCCAGTAATTTTATGAATTTCTTACATTTGTCTATAAAAAATAATGAAGCTTTTTTGTATGGAAAATATCCATTTAAGAAATTTGAGCAAAATATGTTTATTCCCAAAATAAGTTAATATATTTCCTTAAATATTATTAAATATGAAATTGAAAAAAATTGAAAACAAAGAGTTCTTTGTGTACAGACAGATAATACTTGAAGAATAATCCCAGCAGCAATTCTAATTTTAATTTTAATTCTTTAATTAATTTTTTAATTCTTTAAATATTATTGTGAAAAATAACTTCAATCATGATCTCTTTATGATAGAAGTATCATGTAAATTATATTATGATTGTGTGATTCATGTGAGTTTGGCATACTCTGAAGCAAAATCATTTCTTTGAAGTAGAGACACGCTGAATATTCGGCTTCCTCTTCGGCCAAATTTGAAACTCTGTAATATTTTCTCAACTTAATATGCCATTTTTCAAATAAAATTGGCGTACCAGTCCAACTGGTTGAGAAAATTTTTTCTCAATTTTAGTTAAATTGAACTAATTTTAAGTTAAATTTTATAACAAAATAAACGATATATACCTAAAATCTAAAAACATTTTTAAAATAAGAGCGATATATTGTGAATAGTGCCTTTAGAAAAACCTGCATAACTCTCTATCATATGAAGAATACCCAAATATTTTATTGGCATATGATTGCTGATTAAATAGGGAATATTTGTGACAGAATAGTTTCAGAAACCCAGATAGAGAAAGTTAAAACAAATGCAATTGTACCCGCGAATTTGGATTATTTTTTGTTCTTCTTCGTGCTCTACCGAAAACATGGACGAATTCTAAACCTAGTGCTTTTGCTATTTAAGCGTGAAGAGCTTTATTTACAAGTTTTGTGTCTTTGGTGGCCCCCACTTATTTTTTCCGGCAATTTTTTCGTAGAACATTTTAATCCTTAAATGTCCTTTGTTTTGCTCGAAAAAAGGGTCAAATAGACCCATAAAGAGGTGAGCTAGAGGGTTAAGATCTTCCACAAAAAAAATCCCATCAAATTCCACAATATAGTTCTGACAATAAGAATTCTCTCAGCCATTACAACACTATTTCGCTTACTATAATGCTACCTTCTACCAAAAAAATTAAAAAATGAATAAAAAGAAACTTAGACCAGCTGGACTATAAATGCTAAAAATGCCCTTTCAGAATTATAGGGTCTGTTCCAATCAAAAAGTCTCATTTGTTGGTCAGTGTTATTGAATTAGTTTGCCTCAAATTATGTCCCAAAGAATTCATTACGAAGCAACATTGAACTGGAATAAAATTAATTTCGGTGATAGGTTTGAACTTGCTCGAACTTGCTTGAAAGTTGCTTTAGCTAAATCCGAAGTTTAATTTCCCCAAATTTAAGTTCATTTTAATTTAGTTTACGGTTTTCGTTTTTTGTGCGAACAAATCAAGATTTTAGTATGGAATCGTTAAATATGGCCAATAAAATAAATTTGAGCAATCGATAAATATAAAAAAATCCTTCGAGCCGGATTTGAACCAGCGACCTATGGATATCTGCTTCGCCCCGAATATATTCCACACTTCGGAAGCGATTGTCAAATTCTCACTCTACAGTCCACCGCTCTACCAACTGAGCTATCGAAGGTATACGACGACGTCGAGCAAAACAAAAACTACAGCTCACAATTCAAAATTCAAATTTGTTACAAAAAAAAATGAGAAAAAATGCAAAAGATTTATTTGTGGAAAAATACCAAACAACAAACAATCGGATCGAATCGAATCGCAAAAAAATCAACACGAGGCGTTTTTAGGCGAAAGGTGTTGAAAACAATATTGAAAGAAGCCAAATCAAAAGCAAAAAATCAACAAAAAACAAGTGAAAATATTCAAAAATAGCACTTACTAATGTGCGAGAGTGTGTAAGTCTGTGTGTGTGTGTGGATGTTGTTGGTGTTTGATTTGTTTTGTTCGGTGATTTGTTGGTGGCCGGCCAGCCAGCCAGACAGCCGACCGGGTCGGACGTCGGTCGTTGGTGTGTGCGCTTTATCAGTGTCATTCATCAATTACGGCGATAATTCCAATTCAATACTTGGTACAACAACAACAAAAACAACTCAACCAGCAACATCAGCAGAAACAATACAACGCACGTAGCGTACATACATATCTATCTACGAAATGGATTTTCTTGTTGTTGCTGTTGTCTGTTTGTTTGTTTGTATGTTATTCAATCATATGAACGGAGAGATACTTTTCAAAGCAACAACACTAACAACAACAACAGCAGCAACAACCGCAATTCAATAATTCCGAACAAAAGAAACTCAAGCTAAACACTTTGAATACGTAAGATATTCATCACAGCAACAACAACAACAACTACAACGGCAGCAGCATACAACACCGCCAACAACAAACAGCGCTATAATAGAGTGAACGAATATTTTAACTGCTGCTGTCGCTGACGATGATGATCATGATGATGATTGAAAGAAAAGAAAAAACAACTTTAGCTAACAACAAAAATACAACAACAACTCATCCCCAACAACAACTACTGCGCTGCTACATAGCCGAAGCTAAGCGAAAAGCGTAATTGAGCCAGGCGCACTCAAAGAAATATGTTCGTTCAATTCGACTAAAGTTCGGCTAGACCGAATTATAAATTGTAACCGACATCATCGAATGTAGTGGCTCCCACCTTCATGGGAGCTTCCAGTAGTGGTTTTAAACACCGTTTTGAATCAGCAATGCTACCACTTGCATTTTCTTATTTTCTTTATTTAGTGATAATTTGAAGCATCGAAATGAATATGATGACACTGTCCAACAAATTAAGACTTTTTGATTGGAACATGTTAGCGACCCTATAATACTGAAAGTGCATGTTGAGTTGAACATTTTTGTAGAATAAACTTATAGTCCAGCTGATCTGAGTTTCTTTTTACTAAGTGAGAAAAGTATTGTAAGTTAATGTCTGTGAGAATTCTTATTGTCAGAACTCAGAAATACAATGGTCACGCAATTAGAATCGATCACAAAAAAACTATTTTATTCAAATTTTTAGTAGAAAAAATAATAAAACAAAATGAAAGGAGACTCAATACTTAGTCGGATATTCTTTATATTTTACTAGCAGTACCCGCTGCTTCGCACGCGAAAAAGCCAGTTAATTGTTAATTTTATCCGTCTTTGTTTTTGGATAGTATTTATTTAATTTTCTTTTGGTGAATATAGATAAATCTAAAATAGTAATTTGGAAACCTCCTATTAGCTACCACTCACACACAGTCAAAGGAATGTGCTTGTCGATATGCACTATTTTAGCTGAACTACATCGTATGTATAATTTTTATAATTTTCTACCAAGTTTTGAACAAAATATTACAACCATTTATATCCTCGATCTCATGTTTCTAAATTCAGCCAGCCAGTTTATAACTTTTTGCACTTCTTTCCCAAAATGTACACATTTTGAAAAATTACTGTAGGTAATTTGTGTTTTTGCTTCCCCTAAAAATATGTACTTTTTTGTAACACATTTATTCCTTGTTGTCCCGTATCCTCCCATTTAAGTACAAATTTTGAAATATCCATTTATGTGCCGTGCTTACTTAATTAAATGATTGTACAGCATTTTTATCCCTTTTCGTTCCGCGCACCCCTTAAAAGTACAAATTTTGAAAAAACAAACTACTGCGCTTCTATATGGTCAGAGGAATTTACACACTAAATATCATGATTCTAGCTGTAATACTAAAGTTGGTACCATTTTTATCCCTTTTTGTCCCGCTCGCAACTTAAAAGTACAAATTTCGAGAAATCCATTTATGTTTCAAGTCTACGTTGTCAGAGAAATTTAAACGCAAAATTTCACGACTAAGCTGAAATATTTTAGTTGGTACTATTTTTATCCCGCTCATTGTTTATATGTACAAAATTTGAAAAAATCGTTTAGATTTGCGCTTCTCGTTGTCAGTGGAACTTACACACCACGTTTCACGACTATAGCTCCAATACTTTAGTTGGTACTACTTTTATCCCTTGTTGCTCACCCCCTATAAGAAAATTTCAAAAAATCCATTTAGATTGCGCTTTACAAACAGTTTACACTCCAAATTTCCCGACTATAGCTGCAATTCTTAAATTGGAACCCTTTTTGTCCCGCCTACCCCCTAAAAGTACAAATTTCGAAAAATCCAATTTTACTTCGTTTCTATATGGTCAGAGGAATTTACATACCAAATTTCACGTTTCTAGCTGTAATACTTTAGTTGGTACCATTTTTATCCCTTTTTGTCCCTCTCTTCCCTTAAAAGTACAAATTTCGAATCAAATTTTACTTATTTCTATATGGTCAGAGGAATTTACATACCAAATTTCACGTTTCTAGCTGTAATACTTTAGTTGGTACCATTTTTATCCCTTTTTGTCCCGCTCTTCTCTTAAAAGTACAAATTTCGAAAAAATCAAATTATACTTCGTTTTTATATGGTCAGAGGAATTTACATACCAAATTTCACGTTTCTAGCTGTAATACTTTAGTTGGTACCATTTTTATCTCTTTTTGTCCCGCTCGGCCCTTAAAAGTACAAATTTCGAAAAAATCAAATTTTACTTCGTTTCTATATGGTCAGAGGAATTTACATACCAAATTTCACGTTTCTAGCTGTAATACTTTAGTTGGTACCTTTTTATCCCTTTTTGTCCCGCTCTTCTCTTAAAAGTACAAATTTCGAAAAAATCAAATTCTACTTCGTTTCTATATGATCAGAGGAATTTACATACCAAATTTCACGTTTCTAGCTGTAATACTTTAGTTGGTACCATTTTTATCCCTTTTTGTCCCTCTCTTCCCTTAAAAATACAAATTTCGAAAAAAATCTAATTTTAATTCGTTTCTATATGGTCAGAGGAATTTACATACCAAATTTCACGTTTCTAGCTGTAATACTTTAGTTGGTACCATTTTTATCCCTTTTTGTCCCTCTCTTCCCTTAAAAGAACAAATTTCGAAAAAATCTAATTTTACTTCGTTTCTATATGGTCAGAGGAATTTACATACCAAATTTCACGTTTCTAGCTGTAATACTTTAGTTGGTACCATTTTTATCCCTTTTTGTCCCTATCTTCCCTTAAAAGTAAAAATTTCGAAAAAATCTAATTTTACTTCGTTTCTATATGGTCAGAGGAATTTACATACCAAATTTCACGTTTCTAGCTGTAATACTTTAGTTGGTACCATTTTTATCCCTTTTGTCCCTCTCTTCCCTTAAAAGTACAAATTTCGAAAAAATCTAATTTTACTTCGTTTCTATATGGTCAGAGGAATTTACATACCAAATTTCACGTTTCTAGCTGTAATACTTTAGTTGGTACCATTTTTATCTCTTTTTGTCCCGCTCGGCCCTTAAAAGTACAAATTTCGAAAAAATCAAATTTTACTTCGTTTCTATATGGTCAGAGGAATTTACATACCAAATTTCACGTTTCTAGCTGTAATACTTTAGTTGGTACCTTTTTATCCCTTTTTGTCCCGCTCTTCTCTTAAAAGTACAAATTTCGAAAAAATCAAATTCTACTTCGTTTCTATATGATCAGAGGAATTTACATACCAAATTTCACGTTTCTAGCTGTAATACTTTAGTTGGTACCATTTTTATCCCTTTTTGTCCCTCTCTTCCCTTAAAAGAACAAATTTCGAAAAAATCTAATTTTACTTCGTTTCTATATGGTCAGAGGAATTTACATACCAAATTTCACGTTTCTAGCTGTAATACTTTAGTTGGTACCATTTTTATCCCTTTTTGTCCCTCTCTTCCCTTAAAAGTACAAATTTCGAAAAAATCTTATTTTACTTCGTTTCTATATGGTCAGAGGAATTTACATACCAAATTTCACGTTTCTAGCTGTAATACTTTAGTTGGTACCATTTTTATCCCTTTTTGTCCCGCTCGGCCCTTAGAAGTACAAATTTCGAAAAATCCCTATTTGTAGCTCGTCTGCATGGTTATTGCAAGGAACTCACCGAGTTTCATGTTTATAGCTACTGCCGTTTAGTCAGGACGAAGGTTCGATGTTTATCCCTTTTTGGGCCATTTTATCCCCTAAAAGTACGAATTTCGTAAAACCCTTTCTTAGTCGACATCTACGTCATATTTGGGAACTACCCTGAAAATTTCATGACCCTGGCTTCAGCCGTTTGGTCTGGGGGCTGGTCAATGATAAGTCAGTCAGTCAGTCAGTCAGTCAGTAACGCAACTCTTTTATATATATAGATTACATCGGATAATCTCCTTGGTAAACTTTCTGCCGAAGTTAGACATCGTCTATAAAACTTCCTTAATATTCAAAAATTCATTGGTTCTTGGAGTTTTCGTTCCTAAACCTTTTTCTACATCTACCCACAAGTTTTCGATGGGATTTAAGTCCGCACTTTGGCAAAATACTAGAATTGTTGCAAAATTCGCGGTTGCAATTGCATTATTTCGACTTTCTCTATCTGGGTTTCTGAAACTATTCTGTCACAAATACTCTTGAAATTTTAGTATTGTCTATACGATAGAAAGTTACGCGGGTTTTTCTAAAGGCACTTTTCACAATTTTGACTTTACATTTAGATTTAGTGTTTATCAAATTCCATCAAATCGCCGTATGTAACATTTTGCTTCTAAATCCAGGATATCGAGTCTATAGTAACAAATATGCGTTTGGATTGACATTTTTACAGTTTTGCATAACAACTTTTGAAAATAAGGGTCTGTTTCTGGATGACGATTCACTCATTGTATTCGTCAAAACGACGTACGAAAGTTGATTTGCGTTTCTGCATAACGAATTTCAATTTTTGAGTAAAACACAAAAGCTTTCGTTTGCTTTTCTGTATTTTTGGGTTTCCACAACACGAAACCAATCGTCACAAATGTCAAATCTGGACGATTAGAAAAACCCATTATTTTAAATGTTGGTATATATATACTCGTATCATTCATCCCGCACCTAACACAACTGTAAAAAACGATCGATTAACACAAGTATTGAATTTTACCACAACAATCTCAACAAAATATATTTTCCCTAACTATTTTCAAATTTATATTTTGTAAACAAATATTTTTTCAACAGATTAACAGGGATACCATCTTTTATAAGGAAAGCTATGTTTTTCTATGAATAAAATTAACAAAGACTGACAAAAAACATTGATGGCAATATTGTTAATTGACAAACGAACGAAAGCTTTTATAATTTCAAATCATATCACGAAAGCTTTTAAACGTGTTAAAAAACCCAATTTATGAGTCGTTCATCAGGTGTCATTCGTTCGTGTAAAATTTCAATCGTCATCCGGAAACACACCCTAAGCTCTTGATATATAGTAATAATAGTTAGTCGTGTTTTATTGGCACCTCTCTTGCTACTCGCTTAATTGGTTCAATATATATCGGATTTTTGGAAATTTTAAATTTGATAACATTTTTAGAAAGCTACCAACTAGTGACATTTGAAATAGGGCTATTTTTCTTTGAGCCGGGATAACTAGCTGCGATAACAAAAATGTTAATACAAATTTATTTTTTACTCAAAATAAAAAAAAAATATTTTTTCACATTGTCGCCAACTTCAATATAAAATTTGACTCATATTGGATAATTATCTAGGCTAAGTCCAAAAATTTTAACATAAAATTATTTTTCCAAATTTGTCTTCATACATACGTTCATATTGCTTTCCTGTTGGCTACAATTTTTAGAAAGATTTTTTTGATTTTGAGTGACATTTTTTACATAGATTTTTGTCTGAAGTCTTGCCATATGTCGTTCACATCCATATGATGCATAAAATTATCTTCCAAGGCATCCAAAGTTTCCGTTGAATTCGCATAAACCAATAACCTCAGATTTGTCAAAGTTTCATTAGTCTGCCTTTGATGTGTTTGACGTGTCCAAGACTACGCAGCTGTGACTGTGGATTACTCTGATTGAACCCGCACAATTTTTCGAGTGTACTACGGTCTATCTCAAAATGAACATACATATCTGTACGTACATACATACACCTTATACATTTGCTCGTTCGTATACTACAGACGTTCATTGCTTCAACGCTTCAACAAAGAGTAATCGTTGTACCTGTTGTTGTTGTTGCTGTTGCTATTGCTGCTGTCGTCGTGGCACGACGAGTATTGCGAAAATGAAAACGAATGCTGAGCACTGAAAATTTGTGGCGAATGTATGGCGCAGAATCGTGTTATAGAAAATTGTATACATTTTTAACACCCATCCCATCCCAACCCATTCCATGCCATCCCATCCCCCCGCCCCAGTCCCTGACAACAGATCCGAACATTCAACACAAAAAGGAAAACTCTGAACTCTGTGAACAGTGAGCAGCGAACAGTGAAGTATGCCACCAAACATTGCCGAGAGGGGCAGGAAACCACGAGCGTTGAACGGATATTAAATAACGACCTTACGAGCAGATAGTCCCTAAAGGTCAATCTCTATCACAGTTGACCCAAGCATATATCGCCACTGCATCACCCAATACTACCATCTAATGGTGTCGCTGGCCTGGCTGGCGAAAGTACTCCTCCTCCGGTTGGCGACGTCTCTTGGAGTGCAGTTCGGTTTATGCCCGCATGCATTCGGCATTGGATGGGCTACAAACAAAGTCTGTTGTAATTTATGTACAAATGACGGCTTCTGGTATTTGTTGGAATCACATCGAACAGCAACAACAGCAGCAGCAGCACAGCAACATAAAAGAGACCATGATTGTGTCTGTGTACGTGTTGTACGAGTATTTACGTTTGTATGTTTGTATGTCTTTACAAGCAGACATCCACTGTATGTAGCCTTTACTGTTCATGTAATTTCTTCACTCCTCCGAGCTTTAGGGACACCCAGTGACTGCAGCAACTTCTTGGCCAACATGAGTTGACCGCACTGTTGCCAACCCAAGTTAAGAATACGCTTTTGAGAGATTTACCAGAAATGCCAGAGGGAAAAGGGAATTTCTGGGATATTTTTCCTTGACTGCATTCAATACAAAATCACTTTACTTTTTTACTTTAAACGACTACGTTTTGAAAAAATTGTGGAAATATAAAGGATACTCACAGATTTTTGGCCACATATTAATTTCTAGATAAATTGGGTATGCAAGTAAAAGAGGACAAGTGAAATTTTATATGCCCTTCACTGAGACGATCGCGAAGATCAGTAAAAAGTGAAAACGGGAAGCATTTTTGTATGTTTCCTAATCATAGGCTAATATCACTTGGTCCAATTGGTCAAATCGGAAATATTTATATCGGTGCTATATTCAAACATGGATTAAAATGACTAACTTTCAAAAATAAGTTCTTCCAGTTCAAATATAACGTGTTATGCTCAGTTCGAATTCGGTGAAAATTCGTGGTTTCTGGGGCGGAAAAAGTCTATCTGGGAGCGATATTTGTATTGGAGCTATATGTAAATCTGAACCGCTCTGACCCATTTTCACTATGGATGTTTTTAGTTGAAAAATATTTTGAAAGATTTGAAGACGATCTGTTAAAAAATGTGGTTTATAGAGTGGAAAAAGTGAAATTTGTGTGGGAGCAATATATATATATCTGAACCGATCTGACCCATTTGCACGATGACTGTTATAGAACAAATATAAGATATTTCGCCTAATTTGAAGAGGATCTGTTAAAATATGAGGTTTCTAGAGCGGAAAAAGTCAAATCGGGAGCGAAGTTTGTATGGGAGCTATATATAAATCTGAACCGATCAGACCTATTTTCACAATAGGTGTTCCTAGTTTAAATATAAGATGTTTTGCCAATTCTGACTACAATCTGAGAAAATATGTGATTTCTAGAGTGGAAAAAGTCAAATCGGGAGCGAAATTTTAATGGGAGCTATATATAAATCTGAACCGATCTGACCTATTTTCACCATAGGCGTTCCTAGTTTAAATATAAGATGTTTTGCCAAATTTGAAGACAATCTGATACAATATGTGGTTTCTAGAGCGGAAAAAGTCAAATCGAGAGCGAAATTTGTATGGGAGCTATATATAAATCTGAACCGATCTGACCCATTTTTACCACAGGTGTTTCTAGTTGGAATATAAGATGGTTTTCCAATTTTGAAGAAAATCTGTTATAATAGAGTGAAAAGAGTCAAATCGGGAGTGAAATTCGTATGGGGGCTATATCTAAATAAATCTTAACCGATTTTCTTCAAATTAAATAGCGTTCGTTCATATCCCGAAAAACTTCGTTGTCCAAAGTTTCATTTGGTTCTGTCTACAATTGCGACTTGTATCGTGATTACAAGAATAGATGGACGGACAGACAGACAGACGGACATTGCTAAATCGATTCAAAAAGTGATTCTAAGTCGATCGGTGTAATTAACAATGGGTCTATCTCTCTTCTTGTTTTGGGTGTTACAAACAAATGCACAAAGACATAATACTCTCGTGGAGTGTATAAAAATTATCATTAATTGTGGGGCGCTGATTTTATCCATCGATGAATCAATACAAAGGTAATTTTGTTGATTAAAAATGAAAATTATCTCATTTAAAGTCTGATAAAAATATCGGAGTTATGACTCATTATATATCGAAACTTTACATTCATGCTTCGACATCGACAATTAACGAACTCGATTTTTATTTTCTTTGAAAGAAGTAAAAATTTACATTATTTTTTATTTCGAAATTTATCAATTTTGACATTAAATTAAAGGCACATTCGAATCGAGTCATATCCAAATTCGTGAGCAGTTACTTACACTTTGCTAACAAATGATTGTTATGGTTATCCCATTTACTCATTGTCAATTTGTATATATTTTCTAGGTCATTTCTGTCTAAAAAAGGTCAGTTTGAAAGGACATCGTAGAAAATAATAATAATACGACAGTCGACCGTAAATGAATGATTTAGCAAATCTCTGTATTGACCCAGAATTGTTTTTTTAAGAATATGCACTCCATTCAAATAGGATAGACTCACTTAAAAATTTGTTAAAAAATACTATAAAAAATTTATTAAAAATACTATATAAAATACCTATGTCTAGTCGATGGCCTGTGATGCGGAACCGCAACGTAAGTGGCGGCTTCTTCTGCAATATTCGACACTTTAGGAACATTGACGTTTTTATAATAGGGCTGGTTTTCTTTAAGCAGGGATAACAAGCTGCGATAACAAAAACGTTAATAAAAATGTAATTTTTTGCTCAAAATAAAAAATTATTTTTTCACATTGTCGCCAAATACAAGAAAAAGAAATTTTCTAAAAAATATTTTGTGTCGACTTTATTGGACTTAGCCTCGATATCCATCATTTTGACTTACACTGGATAATTATCCAGGCTAAATCAAAAAATTTTAACACAAAATTATTTTTCAAAATTTGTTTTCACACACACACATTGATATTGCTTTTGGCGACAATTTTAAAAGAGAACTTTTTATTTTGAGTGAAATTTTAACATTTTATTTAGATTTTTGTTATCGCAGCTTAGTTATCCAGTCTTAAAGAAAAACAGCCATAATATTGTGGATTGTGGTTTACTAGCGTTAACTCCTGGAATAGCTCCAATTTTATTCAAAGTCATACTGGAATTCGAAGACTGTTGAATAATTTTGTGTTCATCTGGGGCTTTTGTTAAAAACTTCCCTTTGTTTCTACTCCGTAGTAGTTCACCACTTTTGGATTCAGACTAATTTTTGCAGCAGTTAGTCGCTGCAAGAATCAATTTGCTTTTCCGTGGCAAATGGCACTAACTTGAACTGACGAAAAGCTGGGAAATCACAGCATTCGAAATCGAGAAAATTACTATCGAAAATGATTTAAAATCTAACAATATTATCTCCAATATACATTATATAAAAATCCCAATTTTTTGTTGAAAATTTAAACTTCTTTCACAGAAAATAAAAACTCATTTCGACAGTAACTTCTTGATATGTAATTAATATATTTTTGGTGACTTTTGTTGGAATATATATCAATATATCATCAACATATCAATTTTAATTTCAAGTGAGGTTATCTGGAGTCAACGAAGTGTATATGTGGAATTCATTTTAATATGATATGGATATTTATTTATTTAATTCATCATTTAAATATTGAAAATATAAAATAATCATAAATTGTACATCGTATCATGACTTCTGAGTCAAGTAAAAAATTGGGTCTATAAATATTCAATATGTTTTTATTGTAATTCCAGATATTGAAGTTATTTCGATGGAAATTATTATTTGTAAATGGAAAGGTGGAGAACCACACTCAACTATACACACATTGGTCACATATGTATTTCATTATCTTATAGGAGGGATAAATCATTAGTAGCACTTCTGCACAGAGTGCTTGGGTTACAATGCTGTCATCAGCCCTACATATTTTTACATTTTTCGAAATGTCCCACGGACATTTTGAATCTAAAAATTTATTTACAAATGGTATGACAATATTTATTACTTGGCTGCACACTGTCTAAATAATTATTTCTTGTCCGTGATACGGTCGTATTCATAAGACTGTGCAACTGTTTTGCAATGAACGCTCGAGCTATGTATGTTAGGATGGTTGACGAAAATAAATTACAGCGGCCACCCCCAGAAATGAAGATTGAATTATTTAAAGATGATCTGCAAAATATTTCGTTACTTGGTCAAGCATCTGTGAACTAAACGCTCCTGAAAACACCTCTAAAAATCATGATTACCCCGTGTAACTTTTTATATACTGGATGTTTGTCCCAAAATTTTATCTGAATTAATTGACCCTTGGAAGCACCGTTTATCATTGTCTTCGAATAACTCATTCGTCATATTATTGGACGTTTAGATTAATTTTTTGTGGGGTTTCAAAGTGGCAGCTACAAACTCATATTTCTTGGGAACATTTTGTAAGAGTTGAAGGAATCAATACCTGTCGAAGTACGCCTAAATAATGAATTTAGGACGATAAATGACGTCACTGACTCCATATTTGTGAAATAATTTAATACAGCAGATGGCTTTTCTGAGCCAAAATCTTCAAACTATTTTTACAAACATGAGCGATGCGACGTCAATTTCCTTCCGATGTCCATCATATAAGCATCGTTTGAAAGGTATTGATATTTTTTATAAAATACTGACACCAAATACGAAAAAGTTTTCAGTTGTCACTATGAAAAAAACGAAAAAATTGTTATAAACGTCCAATAATTCGACCAATAAGTTACTCTAAGACAAGAATCAAAATTTATATTTAGAGTGATTTTTTTTGATTTTTTTTGGGACATTTTCTTAGACTCGGTGCTGGCAACACTGCACATCAGGACTGTCATTGTCGTTGCCGTTTTGCCAACAAACGAACGAACGAGCGAATGAACCGAATTTCATACAAATCAAATGACACTGTAATAAATTTTATGTGATTTGTATGTGCTCTTTTTCTGTTGCTATTGCTGCTGCTGTTGTTGCTTTATTTTTCAA
This sequence comes from Polietes domitor, assembly GCA_947397865.1. NCBI lineage: Eukaryota > Metazoa > Arthropoda > Insecta > Diptera > Muscidae > Polietes > Polietes domitor. The sequence goes on along the minus strand of OX377622.1, from coordinate 3,374,275 downwards.
TGACTCTGTTGTAGTTGTTGTTGTAGCTGTGGATGTTGCTGCTGTCGAATATTGCACGTTATAAATCTTAAGTTGGGCATGAAATGAAATTTGTATATGAATTTTGCGGCATTTATTTCCATTTCGTTATTTGCCAAAAACCGAACGAGGAGAGAAATAAATTGTAATAAAAATCACGACACGAGGTGACACTTTGAGGGGTATTGACGGCTGAATGATTTACTTTCGTTGGAGTGTCGCTGGGAAAATGCATGTGGCCCCAGAGGCCATAATTCGCAGCACATCATGCGAGAAAGCCAATTTTGTTGGCATCTGAGTACGAATTTACCCCAATTTTTGAGATAATTTCCTCAGACAAGAAGTAAAGTGAGTGATTAGTAGACAGCGGATTTTTATGCAAATCCCATTTCTAATCCATATTTGTGTAGAATATGGATATCGTAATGCCATATATGTACATATGTTAATATAAAATTGTTTATATCGTTTTTTTAATTTTCTTATCGTGAAAATCATTTGTGTAAAGTCAGCATTCAATAATTCAAAATATGATTTTGCATATAAATCCGCTGTCTAGTGATTAGTGTGATGATACTTTTGCCAGGATGTGTCTTCATTGATGAAGGAGTTTATGTTGTAATTAAAACATTTCCTATGGGCATGTCTTCAGACATGCCATGGAGTGAAATATAAATACACACCTTAGTTAGGATGGAGATGAATAACAAAAAGTTGTCAAAAGAAGAATCTGCTGCAGAACAAGTGGCATTTAACTCGTTTTACCAAAAACAGAAATTAGTCTCGAATCATTTAGAACACGTTATTTTTCATTTGTTTTCTTTTGAGTGCCAACTTGAATAAAATATTAAATAGATACAAACCATAGTCTATAAAGACCCTACTGAAAGTTTGTCAGAAAAACAAACATAATTTGTATGAATTGAGGATTGGTAGACAAATCTCGTAGAATATAATTTCAGTATGCAGTCCGTAATAGGCCTAAGCATTTCCGTCCCATTTCCGGTTAGTACTCATAACTTAAAAATTGTTTTTTATGTTGGTTTGACACTTGCTAGTTTGAATATACATATCTTCAGGAATACATTATCTATAGAAGTACGTAGGATTTCTTTTTGATATTGCACAGGTTTTTGTAATTAACTAAACTATGTAACAAAAAAGAAAAGTTTCATTTTATTTATTCATTTCTTGTGTGCATTGCAGCACCCATTTTTTTATTTTTTCTTTTAATTTCATCGTAGGTACCTTTAATATTTGTACTCTCATTTTAGATTAAAGGTAATTATGATGCCCACAAATGCGGCGAATTACACTTTCACATAAAAACATTGATTTAGGAATAGCCTCCAAAAATTTGTGAAAAAATAAATCTATTTTTGCTGGCACAAATAAAGTCATAAAAAATATTTTGTTTTATTTTTTAAACCTAACATTCTAAAGCAAATACAATGTTCGTATATAAAAAATTAATGAATAAATGTAGAAGTTATGATAATCTTTTTTGTTACATAGTGCTATTATTAACTGCTACTTTATCGAAAAAATCCCGTGGGTCCCGAAAAAACAGTGGAGTCATCGTAACAACGGTACACAGTCATCATTTTTAATATTTTTTTCTAAATATTAATTAGAATTATTAATGTACACAGTTAGAGTTGAAAAAAACATTCAAATCTAGATTTTATTGAAGAAATGGGCTCGAATGTTGAAATTTTTGAATCATACCCAACAAGCTAAGTAATACGAAAACGATTCCAAATCGTATCGTCTAGAAGAAAAATAATATTGCGGCAACAATCATATTCGTATTGCGGAAGTTACCTCAATTGGAGAAGTTTGTGCGGCCAGGACGATACGCCAAGGCAATACGAAAGCAATACATCCGGATGATAAATCGGCGATATTGCCAGATTATCATCCGCAAGAAATCTGGATGATATCGCCATAATATCACCTGGAAGATAAAAACGGGATATCGCCAGATAACCACCTAGAAGACAAAAACGCAATTTTACATATTTTCATCTTTTTCATATTTCAAAATTAATAATTGCTTATAGTAGTGAATAAAGAAAAAATAACATAATTTTCAAAATAATTTTCAGAGAAAAATAATACAGATATCAAGCTTATATTATACCACTGCTGTTTTCACCTTATTATTTTTATTATTTCGGGCTTTTGCATGTTAAAAATGTTTCTGGTTAAGCAATTGGACGTTTTTGCACTTGGAAAAAGAACCAAAACATATACCTGAAAATTAAAACAAATAAAATGCAATGCATAAAATACAAGCTATTTTACGCTTACATATCTTTAAATGCAGAAATGTTATAATTTTGAGCCGATGGCTTCTCCTTGGATCCCATCCAAGCAAATTTGTTGACCAAGCGGTCAGTTAAATGCTTTTTGAGAGCGTGTCTGCATGCAACTCCTCCAATTCGTTTTGAAAACATTGCCTCTATGAAATGCAAAAAATGTGAATTACGAAAAAGATATGTATCAATAATCAACTTACCAGTTGGATTTCATTTAGAACTTCAACATGCAGCTTTTCTTCAATTTTGCAATGCACCAATCAAATGTGAAAAGAAACACGGATTTCAAATAAAACATACATTTTTATTTATTGTTTTCGAAACATTCATACGAAATATTATAACAAAATCAATTTTTTGTCAATATCGCCAATATTTCTTTAAAATGATACAAGGGTGATATGAAAAAATACAAATTTTTGTAAGGTAAAATCATTGAAAACTCCAGGCATTTGAATATATTAGTATTTCATCGGAAACGCCAGCATTGGATCATGTCATGTTACATAGTCGTCTTGTTTCTCGGGAAACGGGAATTAATATTTCAATTTCCCGGGATCTCGGGCAGGACTTGTACAACAACTAATTTTGTTGTACAAGTTGGCGCGTAATTTTGCTATTTAAGCGTGAAGAGCTTTATTTACAACTTTGATGACAAATGTCCTTTTTGAAAGGACTTTTTTAATTTTCTCGAAAAAGGGTCAATTTGACCCATTAAGAGAGGTGCCAGACGGTTACGATCTTCTACAAAAATAATCCTCATACAATTCCACAATATAGTTCTGCAATAAGAATTCTCACAGACATTAACTTACTATACTTTCCTCACTTAGTATAATGCTCCCTCCGACCCAAAAATTAAAACTTTCATCAACTGTAAAAAGAAACTCAGACCAGCTGGACTATACCTTTATTCTACAGAAATGATCTAATCAACATGCCCTTTCACAATTATAGGTTCGCTATTCTGTTACAATCAAAAAGTCTTGTTTTGTTGGACAGTGTATATATATATATATATATTAAGAATTTTTAAATATATTTTTTAAAAGGCAATGCATTTATAAACTCGGCAGATATTTCACATTTTATTGGATAATAGGGAATGATATTGCACATTCGATAGACGTAATATTAATTTTTAATAAATCATTTCCTGTAGCTTCGAAACCTTAAATATATATTTTGAGGCGGTAATATTGACTTTTTTAACACAGCATTGTTACTTTAGATTTTTGGACACGTTTTTTTAATTACTGGTAAAATTGATCATAACACCTGTACTATTTCCCTACAGATATTAGCATAACAGTTTGTCCGACTTTGTTCATAAAAATAAAAATCAACCCAATTTTTCAGTACATTTTTGAATGTTCCGGCTCGAATCTCTTCAACGGCAACTTCGATTTCATGTTTCAACGCTTCAATTGTCTCAATTCAATTGGCTCCCCACAGAAAATAATCTAAAGGTCTAAAATCGGCCATTTGTCATCACAATTTCGGCTGATTATTCGATTTTCAAAAGCAGTGCGTAAAATATCGATGGTTGCGTTGGCTGCGTGACATTTGGCCCCGTCTTGTTGAAACCAAATGTCGTCCATGTCATTCTCTTGAATTTTTGGAAACAACAATTCGTTGAGCATGGCACGGTAACGCTCACCGTTGACGGTAACGGCAGCTCCTTGCACATTTGCGAAGAAAGATGGCCCAATGATGCCGGCAGCCCAAAATCCACACTAAACGAGTCACTGTTTAGTGTGGATTTTGGGCTGCTGTTGTGGATGCATTGGTCATATATGCGGCAATATTGCTGAAGCACTATTTTTCGATAAAATTCTTCATCTTCCAAAGAGTATTCAGCCCATTTGACGAAGCAAAAACTCATCGGACGCATCCCACTTTGCAAATGTCAAACATAAACCTGAAATTAAAAATGAATGTTATTCTACATTTGAAAGTCAAAGTAATCGGTAGTTCAAATTTAAAATTTTAACTGGCCCAGCCTGTATTTTGAGACATTTTTTTTTGTGAAATCCTCATTAACTTTCACATTTGCTGTCCGATGTGTGTTGTAGGGGACTTGCTAGAAAGTTTTTTAGTATTTTAAACCCTTTAAGTAACGTATTACTTTAAATTGTTGGTCCTCAAATGGTTAAATTCGAAACAAAACTTAAGATATGAAAATGCATCCCCCTATGAAATTCAGTTCAGAGTCTTCAGCGCTTGGGTACGACCGAAACTTGCATCGTTGAGAAAATATCATTAACTAGGTAAACTAGTTAAGAACGGGAAGGTATATTAAAAACCAAAACTCGGTCACTTATAGCCCTAAGCATAGTAATAAGCTCGCTCAAAGAAGATAGTTTAGCGAAATCGAAACCCCCGAGAAATATCTTGACCCGACTGTAATGTTAGAAAATACGACTACTTGTTCTCTGTAATCTTCTCTTCCTTGAAATAAAATAAGGCCACTGTGCACTAACCTGGTGTAAAACACCTCCGATATTGTGGTTTTGGCCACATTCCTATTTTAAATATTTCCAAACACCACCCGAGCTTGAAGTTTGCTGATCACTTTCGAAAATAACTTTAACACTCTGTTCACCATCGAAGCGAAAACGCGACCTGGAACGTATTCCCAAATACAAGTTAACATGTAGCCGAGGCATGTGAAAATATTTGCCAGACACTCAAAGATAAGCGGCGCAAACATGGGGGAATGTTGTTGTGATTATCGTGTTCCTGTTTTAGGGATGGCTGACCACAGACTGCAGCCAATTAAAATTATTCAACCGGCAACCGATCGTTTGGCCTTCATGTGTTTTCCCCTGAGCTCGGGGGGCACAGAGTGCACTTTAAACGTATTTATACTCGCTCAGGTTTAACAAGGGAATGGGTGAATGTTATCTTTCAAATTGTTGTTATACAGTTATGATTGCCAGTGTTGTTATTATTCTTTTTTTATGATTGTGTGAACAACAAAGGAGTAACTAATAATTAATTATCCATAAGAACAATGCAGAAGCCAATGAGCAAGAGGACTAGGGTCGTGTTTTATTGAAAACTCGTTTGTCATTCGACTTAAGTCCAATAACTTGATCGGCTTTTGGAAAATTTTAAATTTATAGAAAGCTACCAACTAGGGGCATTTGAAATCCTTTGAACGAAAAAATAAATGAACAATAGAAGACTGTCGTAAATGCTGTACCATTGTTTGATAACAGTTATCGAATCGATGATTTATAAACCATAAAAAGAAGAGCACCCAGTGTGTAACCTTAACGCTGAATATAGTAGTAACAGATCAAATGTTAGATCTACGAGAAATTTTCTAAGGTCTCCGATTTTGATGAAAATATTTCAACGAAATTATTTTTAAAAATGTTGATTGTATTATCCCCAAATAACTGTATAATGTGTGCTATTGTTATATTTGTGTTTTTATTGTAAAAAACCAATACATTGTCTGTTATGAACCACCTAGTAAATACACTAAAGTACTTTTACATTTATCCCGATATCACAGAAAATATTTGCGGCCCAACACTTTAAAATTTTTGTATTTTATTTAACGTAAATCAAACCTCACCTCACTATGAATCATCAGTTATATTTCGTCATTAAAAAATAAATGACTTCGAAACGCAAACGTTTCATTGTTCGATGACGTTCGAAATATTTGTACAAATTAAACAGACAATTGCTTTTAAAGGTAAATGTTAATACAGCTTTCTAACAAAAATTATCCAAAAATATTTTGTTAGTTCGGTAAATGCTAACAATTATTCTCGTTTAGTAGTTTTTTGATTTAACGCACCTATATGTTGTCTGACCTGAAATATTCATTATATCCAATACTAATTTCAAATTCTCTCTTTTACAAGGAATTCGTTATAAATACAATGAAAAGTTATTGTTTGTAGTGTGTACTTTAAAGAATATAATTCATAAAAAATCATAAAAAAGGATCAATATCCCAGTTCAAATCAAATATTGATTACAGACCAAAAAATGCAAACGAAAAAACTAAAACAAATGAGCGTTGGCTCGGCAGAAGTATTGCTGGGTAACTATACCTGCATATACACATACTTACATATGCAACTCAATGAGATGCTTGTAAGATGGCATGTGTACTTTATTACTTGGTGCGATTTTTTAAACGCAAATTCGGCAAGTGAATTGTGCTTCTCGTTCGTCTGTGAGCATCATCTCCTTAAAGAGGCCGGGTTTGATGTTGAAAAGTCGCTGCGAAGCCACCTGAACGAAACCATTAGACAGGGTTGAAATCATGATAGTGGTAGTCTGCAGCCAAGTAATAAATGTCACCATGCCACTTGTAAATAAATGTGCATTCTATCAAATATAGATACAAAATGGTCTTGAGCCAGGACAATATCCCAGTTCAAATCAAAAAGGACAATTTGATTTTTTCAACATCTTCGTCTTTGTTGACTCTATGTTTTTGTTTCGTTAAATGTGGTTTCGTTAAACCGAAAAACTACTGTATATAGAAATATTCTCACCATTTTTTTTTTTTAAATCTGTCAAATATATATCGAAAATATATATTTGATTCAAATAATAGGGTTGTATTTCTTTAAGCCGGGATAACAAGCTGTGACAACAAAAACTTTAATACAAATTTAATTTTTTTCCACAAAATAAAAAAATATTTGTCCACATTGTCGCCAAATACAATATAAATATTTGTATCAAACCAAATTTTCAAAAAAAAAAAAATAAATAATAAAAATATTCTGTTTTTCTTTAAGACTGGATAAATAAGCCGCGATAAGAAAAACCTAAACAAAAAGTAAAAAAAATATTTTTTAAAAATTGTCGCCAAAAAAATAATTTTATGATAAAAATTTTGGACTTAGCCTCGGTAACCATAACTTTGACTAACACTGGATAATTATCCAAATATTTGTATGTATACAGACCATTCCGAGCGGTGTGCTCCATTCAAAAAGGTGGTTTTGATGCTCCCGTGAAATTGTGAGGGTGATTCCAAAAATTTTCGACACAATCGCGGACCCGAGGTCCTCCAATTTTTATAAAATTTGGCATGTTTTTTCTCCTCATTGCTGCGAAATTTTTGATGTTGGCATTGTTCAATTTGAATTTTTGTCCGCATGCATCTTCGGATTATAAAATCTTAGGCATCATCGGAAAACTGTTGACGACTGCTTTAAAACAATATAGTACATTGTCCATTAGCTGGAGGAATAAGGATGTTCTAAATGTCAAAATATTCTCTATCCTAGAAATGTAAGGATTTACATTTGGAATTTTTTATAGAACGTGCAAAATTTCAGAATGGAATCAGGTTGGTCCCTTGAGGAACAAAAACTATAAGAAATGTTGCGGCCCTTAATGGATTAGATCACAATTATCGAGCAATACCTTTCCAGTAAGCCCTTTCAAACACAAATCGGACCAAAAATGAGGAAGTTAGAGAAGATTTTATAAAATATCCACTAAAATCTTAAAAACTAGTTATCTACCAAATAGATGGTGATAAAGCCGAAATATTGTGGGGCAACGCATTAAATAGACAAATTATTAAAAGTCACGACCATTCATAATTTTTTGAATGTGGCTTAAATTAAGTCGTTTTAATTATTTCCACTAAATAATTGTGATTTCGACTGCAATAGGTTCTGTAGAGTAGGTTCCAGGAACTTCATCATGAAACTTATGTAGCGTTTTATTTACACTATTAGCTCTTACCAAAAATTTATTTTAAAAAATCGAAGTGGTACTTTCTTGTTTATTAAAAAAATAAGTTGAATTATATAGGGTCCGCCAAATAACTTTTTTTTTGAAAGTACAATCCTTCCGGTTAATAATGGAAAATAATTTCATTCAAATGGCTGCTGAGGGCACCCACAAATAATAGACCAACGGTTGAATAGTTGAAAAAAAAAAACGTTAGATGGCGGACCCTATAAAAGATGGATCTTCCCTAACTCACTGAGTTGTGTAAGCTGACAATATTTAATTCTGAACCGTTTTTTTCGACTTTCAATATCAACGTTCTCCGACCAAGAAAAATAGTTCTGCTTTTACTGGGCGCAAAATTTTTGTGGAACAATAGTAACACCGATAGCGACTCCTTCATTTCTTGTTAATGCAAACATTTGGTTAAATTATGAACAAAAAACTGAATCAATTTTTCATTTATTTTTTTTTAGTTTCGCGAAAATGTTTATCCATTTGTATGCAAAACGCTTGAGTCGAAATGCGAAGAAAACTACATAAAGTTTAAGATTATTTGTGCTCAAAAATAAATCCGCGAAATTTGACAGAGCAGTGTGTTTGGTTTCTGAACCGTGCCAAAGAGTTGTGGAGCTATGTCTGTTTGAAAGGTAGGGATTCTAGTCGTATGATTAATATCTATACCGTGTCCGAATTGAATAACACTCATACGCCGCGTGCGCATTATCATGACTATAAAGTAAACCATGTTCGGTTATGCTATAAAATCTAATTCCTCGGGATTTCAAGAAGAAATCTTTTGCCAACTCTATGCAATTTGTAGTAAACTTCTTGAAAACAAATTCGGAAAAGGTGGATTTTTTGTTAGCATATCCGAACATGGCTTGAGCTTGCATGAATACTTAGAAGCTTTTGATTGAATTTAACCCTTATAACATACTTTCAACTTTCAACGAAAGTTGATTGCAGATTACCCACGATTCTACTCACTTTTAGGTCGCCCAAGAACTTTAAAGAACATGCACCCTTCTTAAATAATGAAGGGATATATAAAAATTCGGTTCGGAAATTATTTACTATAGTGTTGTACACGGACACGGTTGTGTGATCATAGACAACTGGAAGGCTGCAAGTTGTAATACATAATTATGTATTTATAACAGACTGACAAACTGTAAAATATGCGGAAAATTCATGGCATGCACCCCCGTTACGTGGAGGTAGAGACACGGCACAAAGTCAATGCAGGTCTAATTGAAGTCAATTAGAAAACATTTGTTTTGTCATTGCAACCACTTAAGGGGAATTATGTACATATGTATATGTGGCATACATACGTACATAATTAGCGACAAATATACATTGAAAGGGTGCCGCAATTGGAATGATGTCGGTCTGGACAACAGTGAAACTTGGACAACAATGAAATAAATTGCAGTATCATGATATATGGGCATCTCCCAAAAAAAGGTCAACAAAAAAATGAAATCAAACCACACTAATAGCTTTAAACTATATTTTTTCCTTATTTCGACATCTTTTTTTGTTATGAAACTTGAAGTTAACTTGTTCTTTTTTATTTTTATTAAAAGTTGAAAATTACTAAATTTTTTTACTGCGAGTGGAAATTTTTGTCCCGTTCGTATTTCTGCTGTACCCGATTAAAAAAAATCTATGAGATAATTCTCACATTTCATAAATCTACGAACAAAATATATCCTCTGACCTCCATTTACATGTATATATGGAAAAACAAAGCTCTCAAAATATCGCTGAACTTTGTATATTTCTATAAGAGCTTTAAAAGTACTTCTGTTTTTTGGAAATAATACTAATTGGACAACAATTAAACAAGATGTATGTAATTATTTTAGGTTCGATTTTGGGCACTCAGTTAAGTGAGCGATGTGATAAGACGTTCCGAATACATCATGACATTCGGTGGCTTCGGAACTGACAAATTTGTGAGAATGTAATAGAGTACTTTGACTGTGCATTAAGTGCAAGAACACATTCAATTCAAAAATAAATATTTAAAAAATTCTTTACTTATAAATGTGCCATTTAAACGAAAATTCTGTCGTTCCATTTCAAAAAATAAACTCCTCGGCTTAATGACATTCTCCCCTCGATAGCGCAAAGTTCCCATATCTGGCAAAGGTAGTCATTTGTGGCCAAAGAAAAGTACACTTTTTGTCAAATACTGTTTTTATGGCTGTTGTGCCCGTTAAATACACGTTCTTCTTTTGGCTCGCAGAGGGTTTGCGTGTTGCGATGACATTGTACATTATAATTTGTACAAATCATGAGATTCAACACGCAAATTATTTGTCTACAAACGGGCAAAAAAATATATGTGTAGTGCACACACACACAGCAAACGGGAAAATAGCAAAAAATAAAAAAGAAATCTCATAAAAGTAGATGCAACAATTTTGTTGGGATGCCCAGATCTGTGGGCTGCAAGATGCAAAGATCTGCGGAATATCCGCGCACCACTCAAGTAGTGCCAGAAACGCTCGACTGTTTGTGTGTGGATGTGAATGTTGTTTTTGCCGTTTTGTTGTTTAATTAGCAACTCATTGTAAATTTGTTAAGAAGAAGAACCGAACCGAACCTCAAGACGAAGTGAAATGAAGCAAGTGAAGAATCTGCCAAAGGTTGTTGGATTGCCGTGAGCTTTGTTTTGTGCTAATGCGCGAAAATCCAGTCAGGCGTAGAATTACCAAGTCTAGCTGGATTCTACCCGCCAGCAGTGGGCATCTTTAGAGGCTTTTAATGATTTTATGGTCAAGTTGTTAGGTTTCAGCAGTTTTTTTCTTTTTATTTCCAATTACTTTGGTAATTCTATATATACTTACCCGATTCGCATTTACAGCCATGCCTAGATATGTTTTTATGTCTGCGTTCCTTTTGTATTTCTCATCGACTATGTATGTTGGCGTTTCATCTCCTTTTGTTTTGTTGTTCGCAATTGTAATATTTATTTAGTTTGTTTTTTGTTTGCTTATTTTCATATGCATGTGTATGTAGTTCAGCAAACATCCAACCATAACTATTCGGCTGACGGACTTGAATTACCTAAAACTAACTACAGCGGCGCCGTTGCCAAATTTCATTTTATCTAAAGCTTGTACGTAATTTGCGCGCAATGAGCGCAAAATAAAATCCAAAGCACAAACCCATACTCGGACAAGAAAATCCACACACTCACACACATACAACGTTCACTACAATGTGAGCAATAGCAATTGTGTTTTTAAGAGCGGCTCTCTCCGTTACTCTTGTTCCGCCAATTCGCCGCAATGTGTTGTTGTAGTGCACAGGGAGCAAGGTGTGCTGGTGTGCGTGCGTTGAGAGAACAATTCTCGTATTCATTGGACGGCTTTATTTTGTGGATGGAAGCTTATGGCTCTCCAAAAAAACTTTCGCTCGTTTATTTTCCATACGAAAAAGGTCACAAAACACTCAAATTCAGCAGCACCACCACCGCCGCCGCCGACACCACCATCTACCCGACGAAGAGTGTGCGAGTGTGTGCGTGAAAAATTACTTTTGAATTACTGCGTTGCCAAATTTCACCAGAGCCACGACGTTTTCTGTGGTTATTCAATAAAAAATGGTGCAGAATATAAAAAAGCTTAAGCGAGCGTTATCAATGAAACTTCATTGTTTTTATTAGCGTTTTTAGCAAATCATAATCTTTATCGGCGAGAACAGCCTTTGCAGCCAGCAAACGCAGTGCAATGCTGGTGCTCGCTCACTCTACTCCACTCCACACCACTCATTCGTTCGTTCATACGTCATTTGTTTATTTATTTATTGCTTTATAATGATGATGATGTGTTGTGTTGTGTTGTGGAGTGGGCTGGAGTGTGGCAGAGCGGTATGTCATTCCTCATCTGGACGAAATTATGTTGTTCTCGGCTGTGATGCAGACGTCAATGTCGGCCGTTGCTGATGATGGTGATGATGATGTCGATGTGGAATGTTCAAGCGAGCGCCTCCTTTGTTTGCTGTTCGTTTGTTTTTCTTCTTTATTTTCCAATATTTTGTAATACTTTGTTGTTTTATTTATGGATTTGTGCTTCGCCTGTGCGAGTGTGTGTGTGTGTGTTTGCAAGTGATGAAACCACATGTTTTTCTCTTTCTGCGCTATTGCCGTTGTTTATTTATTATGTCTTATGGTTTTTCTAATGGTTTTCAATTTCATTAAAGCGTTTTTCAGGCAACGGCAGCAGCAGCAACACTTTGCTTGTCTGGCTGTGGCAGGTTCATTAAAATAGTTTCTTTATGATGTATTTGCTGGCACATATTTCATTGCATTTTCATTTTCACGCTTCTTACAGTTTAACGGCGGCCATAAAAAAACTCAAGGAACTTTAAACGTTGGAAGTGCCAACCTGAAGGTTTTCGGTAAGTGCACACACACATACATTTTACAGCCTCAATGTCATCATTTGTCATTCCAATGACTTGAGCAAAACTTTGTGAAACCAAGGCGATGGCATGATCAGGTGGCAAATGTACTTGAATATCAAATAGCGCTGTTTTTCGTTAAGACTGGATAACTAAGCTGTGATAACAAAATCCTATCCACAAAGTTAAAATTTCACTCAAAATAAAAAAAAAAACATTTTTTTTAAATTGTCGCCAACAGTGTGTTTATAAAAACAATTTTTGAAAAAATAATTTTATGTTAAAAAAAAATTATCCAGTCTGGATAATTTGTAACATAAAATATTTTTTCAAAATTTGTTTTCATACACACATTGATATTGCTGCTGGAGATAATTTCTAAAAAATAATTTTTATTTTGAGTGAAATTTTAAATTTTTATTTTGGGTTTTCTTATCGCAGCTTAGTTATCCAGTCTTAAAGGAAAACAAAATCGACGATTATTAAGCGACCCTTACCATCGAATAAGCATCGCTAACCATCAGCTAAGCCTTACACTGAGTGATGGACACGCGAGCGTATAATTGCACGATTTCGCCAATCACCTCAATGGTAACTGGAGATTGTACACATCTCGAATCTCTGGCGATTGAAAATGTTTGTAGGGAGTAAGAGCATCTGACTTTATTCAGTACCAATATCACTTCATTATTGCTGGAGACATTTATGAGTGAACAGGGTGGACCATTTAACATTTTAAATTTGAATTGCCGGCTACTTTGACTTTGAAAGGTAGAATAGCATTAATTTTTAGGTTTCAGTTTTATGTTTGTCGTTTACAAAATGGGACGCAATACGCTCGAACACAATTTGGAAATATTAAAAACATACTTTCAAAGTATTTAACGAAATTTACGTGGAAAGTTTTCGAGAAGAGATCGGCCTTCAGTTCAGTTTGTGCGTCAATTTTTGAAGCGAGTTCATGAAAACGGATCGTTATTGGACAAACCAACCAGTTCTCGTCCAGTGCGTTCAATCGAAAACATTGCTGCGCTGGCTGAGAATGTCCAAGAACATCCATCAACATCAAATCGTCATCGTTCTCAGGAACTGAACATTTCTCGCACTTCGTTGAGAAGAATTTTGTATTTTGAAAAATTGGCTTGATCGACTGTCGTATGAATGATATTGCGTTCCATTATAAAATGACAAACTTCAACCTTTCTAATAAAATTTGGAAAAAATAATCAGTTCTTTTTTATAACCCATTCTAATCTTAAACGATCCACCCTATATGAATAACATTTCGAAACCGAACCCGATTAATTATGTTCTAAATTAGAAAAGATACTGACGAACACTATTTTCCCTCTATCTTATATTCCAGGGACGTTGGGTGGGGACTGATGTGCCAACCCAAGATTTACTCAATAATTGATTTTCTATCTAGTATAGAAGATAGTTTGGAGACATTTTTCGAACTAAGTCGCCAGGCTTTAATCGGGATAGAGGGCACCTACGCTTTTATTTTCACTGTGATTTTTGAGTAGTTTTTTGGACAACCCATAAGATTAGTACACTCACAACAAACCGAATGTGGAGAAAAACGCTGCGCCGAAAATAGAAAGCGTTGGTGTTCCCGAAGCTTAAACATACATATGTTGAATTAACTGAGAAAAGGTCACAGGAGACCATACAAGTGCGGACGAATACGGAGACATTAGATATGAGACACAGTCTGCCGCGACTGTAGGAGGTGTCATCGCTGGGGGGGGGCAGTTTTTTTACAAGTGAACTTTGTGTTACATATTTATAATTTTATTGTAATTACTTTTACTTTTGATTGTGTTCTGGAGGTCTTTTTGTAGATTTACACCTGATTGTAATTATTTTTTAAGGTTGTTCGGAAACTTGTCAATCTATTCCGGCGTGGCACGTAATGGCGCCAGGCAAGGTTCAGTGTTTGGAAATCGATTTATTTTGGAAATAACTCCACTCATCCATTTTTAATGCATTTTGGGATACCCTCTACCGGACCTTTGCTTTGCTCGCCGTTAGTGAGAGTAGTTCTATTTGTCTAGATGGCTTAGAGCGCCTGTACTGTAACAGAAGATTTAAGTGCACTTACTGTTGGACAATATACAACAATTTTTAAAAATATCTTTACCCGTAAACCGCATGATATGCGTATGAAAGTGTAAGCAAAATGGACTTAATTGATGTTTTTAGTTTGTATTTCCTCATCATGTTGCCCCTTCACAGGAATACAAAGTTCCAAATGTTACAGTTTTTAAAAAATTAGTTTAACTATTTTGTTGCACCCTATGTTACCGGTAGAAGTGTACAATTAAAGAGGAGAATATTTGTTAAAAATAATTCAAATGTCATGCTTCTATCAGTATTAGTCAAGTATTAACAATCATTATAATTCTACCCCTTTGATGAGGAAGTACAAACTAAAAACGTAAATTAAGTCCGCTTTTCTCACATAGTTTCTGACGAATATCATCCGGTCCAACTGAAATATGGACTGTCGGACTGCGTAATAGTTTACGTCTTGCGGATAGTAAGGATGTCGGATAGCCCATGTGAAACACCCGAGTGATTCGTATGATGGTTAGGTGGGTAAGCGATGACAGGATCGGAGTTTGAATTGGTAGATGACACCAAACGCCAATCTGGCGTATGGAAAATTCCTTTTAGGAAGTTTTTAATTAAAATTGTGTCTTTTACTTCAAATAAAGTAAATGAATGTAATTAAATTTATGTCATGTTCCTACATTCAAGTTTAAATGAACTTATAAAAAATACTTCAGTGTGTTTGGAAAAATACATGAACAGTAGTCTAAGAAGCGATTCCCGTTCGTTAGCCGAGACTTTCTTCATGAGTACTTCAAATATTACTTTAGACAATCACTGCGAAGGCGCCTACCTAGCCTCTGCAGCAGACATGGTGAAATATCTCTTTATGGTATGAGTAAGATGAAACGTTTGAGAACTATACCATGTTGTCATTTTTCAGTGTTGCATACCCTGAAGCGAAATAATTCATTTCAATTATCAGTATAGTCGTAGTCAGGCTGAATACAAATTTACTTTGTTTGTTTAAGGAAAATTTTAGTCAGGCTGAGTACAAATTTACTTGGTTTAAGGACTAATTTCCGAAAATTTTCTTCAGATTGAGTATAAATTTACTTGGCATGACTACAAATTTACTTAGTTTGAGTAACAATTTACTTGGATTGAGGAAAACATCGGAATATTTTCCTCAGTTTGGGTATATATTTACATGATTTGAGTAAAATTTTTTAAAAATTATCTTCAGATTAAGTAAAGATATACTTGATTTGAAGAAAATTGTACCTCAGTTTGAGTAAATTTTACTTGCTTTGAGGAAAAGTTGAACTGGAATCAAGTTCAAAGCATGTCATATTTTCAAGGAAAAGTTTGTACTTCTTGTGAGAAATTATTGCCTTAGCGCTATACGAAGTTCAATTTTCCTCAGTTTTAGAACATATTTACTTAATCCGTGGCATACTTTTTTCCGAGTGTGAGACTGATCTGTTCATCCCTTAATCAATATATTTTATAACTGATATTCATTGCAATTTTCTGGTGTTTTATTTTCGAAAAGTCCAATTTTGTTTGGAAAATCTTCAGATCACACTAGTACGAAGTGATAGTGATGATTGTTCAAATATTTCGCTTTTGCAGGACAAAGAATCGGAATATCTAGAGGATATTATTTAAATTGAAAGTCAATATTTTTGTAAAAGTTTAAAATTGTGTTGGAATTGTAATAATTTTGAGACTAATGTTGCGCTAATTTGTTTTTCGACAATAGAATTTTGTAAATATAGAATTAAGACGTTAATTTAATTCCAAGTGCAATTTTATCCTTAAATAAGATATGTCAAGTATCCAGGGTAATATCTTCAGGGAATATCTTCTGAAATTTGAGAGGATCATCGTAATAACATTAACTTCAAAATGCCTACGTCGTCTTTTGCTGGTGGACTGACATCTGTTCAAGGTTTAAATAAATAAACATTAAAGTACCATTGTATGTACTTATTTCTAATCACTTTGGTTTCTCAATTGGGTATTACGTCATTACATTGTTATTGTATTAACCTATAACGCCACAAGCTTATCATATGATTACATCTTTTCATTTACGAAAATATATGTACACCATAAAGAGATTATGTTTGCGGGGAATGGGAATTGAAGGGAACACGCTCAAGTGTCAGATGCAAGTTACGTCATCATTTTCCTTGACACAGCAGGTAACTTTCCCACCGCCGACGACGACAACGACGATACTAACCACAACATGTCTCCAACCTCAAACCTACATAAACCTGCTCCATCTCCGTCACGACGACTACTTTTCCATTGTACAATGATTTATGTTCGCATTGTGAAAACATGCTCCTTTGCAGATAACCCCCCATAAATCAATTTCTATACAACCAACGCAAACATTTTCAATTCAATTCATTAAAGCCATTTTTATCGACAAAACAAAACAGAAACTCAAAAAACATTGCCAACACCAGCCAGCTAGCCAGCCAGACCGACGACCAGAAGACGTATGGAAAAAATTAAAAATGGAGAAACTGAAAACATACAAGCAGCAGCAGCAGTGGCAACCAACGTACGTACGACCGTCCCAAAGTTAACAGGCCAATCGACGCTGCGCCCAGCGCAAGTCAACTTCCATGTCGGGCGGCCAACAACGCACTGAACTAAACAATCGACGAACGTACTGTACTTTTGCCCAGAAATAACTCAAAACAGCGGAGAACAGAACGAACGACGTCGTTGAAAACATGTTTGAGAAGAAACACACACACACGCGCGCACACAATGAAAAAACACCACCATTGCCTGAGGTGGTGAAAAAGTTGTTTTTCGACAAAACGACACGGTGCGTGGTTGTGGTTGGCTGAGGTATTCGTTGCTCGCCCGAACTGGCACGAACACAAACGACGACCGACTATGCCAGCCAATAGACGTGTGGAGAGGAGGTAGGTGTGCACGATGTGCTGGCAAGAGAAAAAACGGGGGAGGGTTTTTCTGTTTGGGCGTTGGTAGCCACATATGGATGGCAAATGTGTTTTGTTTTGTAAGTCAAATGAAGGTAATGTTTTTCGGAGAAACACGTCGACCGGAGTGTGGAGTGTGGATGGGGGAAATGAGGGAAGATAAATAAAAACGTAATTCGATGCGGGACGACATGGCAAAGGAAAGAAGAGGAAATCGTTGATACTTTTCGATTGTGGCAATGTCGAATGAAGGAAATGTTAAGAGGGCAATCGCAAGAAAATAATGTTTGCATGGAGTCCCGAATGTCGACGACTTGAAATAGAGAGAGGGCACTTACTTACTTTACAGAGAAGGGAAAACTCAATGAAATGTGAAAACTGTAGACATAATATTTAATGTTAGTTCATGGTTAATTAAATCAGGCAACAAATTAAACTAAGAAACTTACTTCTTTCAAGGGATTGTTATTCGAGTTACATCTTTTCTATAATAAGCCATTGAATTATACAATTCTAATCGAAAACGTGTTGATTTCAGTAATATCGTCCCTTGGATGACCAACAGGCGAAACTGACAATTTTTAGGAAATTGAGTTATTGCCATCATTGGACTTCCCTAGTAATAGTAGGCCTGTTCGATTGGGCGTACTAGCTTAATTTTTGTATGGAATTTACTCGCTTAAAAAGAAAGTAGCTTACTACTCTCTTAGCTGTGTTGCTAGATTTTTCCTGTTAATCCATTTATCAAGTTTGCCAACTTATCAAGTTTCTTAATTGTAAACTAATAAGCCCAATCGAACAGGTCTAGTAATAATACAACGTACATTTTGTGCATGTATCTATTTACGATATCTCAAAAATCGATACAATATTTTTGGGGTGGGGACGAAGGAACAACGTCTCAAACACAGAAAATCTGCTCTTCTGAACAATTTTGAAAATGTCCAAGTGGGGAATCCGAATACCCCACATTACCCATCCGAATACTCAACTAATTTGTGAAACATTTGCCGACGCTTCTGAGCAAGGGTGCTCTTTCAGCGACACGGGGACAGTAATTGTTTTATGCTTCGAAGTGAGGTCAAGTGACACACATTTAGTGCTCTGGTGGCAAACGTGATTCGAACACTTTCACATTTACACTTTGAGTCATACATAAAACTTTTGGTCCACTACATTTATAGATTATGTTCTCTAGAAATCACAAAATAACAATACCTATGAATACTTATAAGACCACAATAATCATAAAATGTTAAATATCATTTTTCAACTACTAGCTCTTGCCGTCAATTTTCATAATATAGTCACTTTATTATTTTCTTTTTAAGTCTTGATTTTAATTAATTTGTAAAACTGCTTTATATCAAAATTAATCCCACTTTTTTTGAACCGCAAAGTTTAAGTACCATTCAGGCTTGTGGTGTTGCCACCTAATTTTCTCCAGTATATTTTTTTGATCGCTTGGAGTGTTGCCATAAAGAAAATATATACACATTTACCACTTTCCAATTTTATTTTTTTGAATTTCTGCCAAAAAATGGATTTGGGACCATAGTGCATAGGTTCGTTGAGTTTGATTGTAGTGAGAGTTGTCAACGAATCAAGCTTCAGTCGGGGTTGTGTACTGGCATTTCACCTGCAAATAAGAGATCGGAAATATTGTGACTAATATCGAGATTGTGAAGAAACAATCATGAATGAAGATTACGCTGAAGCAATTTTAAAAGACGGCATTGAGGGTATGATTGCAAAATGATGCACAGACAAAGAAAAGTTGATTGGAGAACAATAAAGCATTGTCTTCCGATGGATTTCTGGCAGATATCTTTAAGGCTGCAGGAAACAAATTGATAAGGTACACACATCGACCCGTCTGCTCCTTTGGCTGGAGGAACGCATGTCCAATGATTGAAAAAAAAAACAAGAAAGAAACCCATCTGCTACAGTCTCCTTCCTATATGAATACGATTCTATCGACCACACTATCCTTCAGTGACCTAAGCCAGGAAATAAATTGAGTATAAATTATATATCAGCGAGCACATATTTACTCTAGGCGAAATCCTAATGACTAAAAAGTTTCTATTTGAACTTTGACAGTCATAGTCCTTCTAAATTTACGCGGCTGTATATGGTGACATTATTTGAAGCGAGATTCTCAGTTAAAATTGGGAAAAACTTCTCCGAATGTTTCAACATCATATCAAAGAAACAAATAGGGTGTTGTAGCGTGATTATTTTGCGTGGTCCTTCGTTTTGAATTTATGAGACGACCAGATTCGGTTCCTGCAAACTACGCAGTGACGAGAGTGAAAATACTACGCCTTGCTAAGTTTGGAGGAAAACTTCACATAACACCCTTGCAGCTCGTACTCTCAACATTCTTCTGCACAAACTACGAACAGATGACAATTCTGACGTTCATAAATGCATTCGGGAACAAATGTCCAACCAGGAAGAGTGGGATCGATTTGTAGAATATGACACTGAAGCACACACAGATGGCTCCAAAATGGTGAGCGGTGGAGTTGTTTCCGATATTATATCACTAAAGGCTAATCTAGTCGACTTCCAGACAGTTTCCGTGCCTTCAGGCGGAACTATTCGCAATGAAGGTAGCTTGCAGTAATGTTTCCTCATTTGTAGACAGCAAAGCTGCACTTTTGACTCTAAGACCATCTTGAGATTGGCGATATATCGGAATTTGATATTGAAGATCTACTCAAGTACCCCAAACTTTATGGCTGGACATAACACACCCTTCCGAGTGTTGTCCATACAAAATGGTGCCGCTACTTGACGTTACCGTGAAACTGAGACAACCAACTAACCATCAATACCACATCAGAGTATGGGTGACGAGTTGTACAGAAATTTGTATCCTTTTGTATTATAGGTACTAAAAAAG
Source organism: Polietes domitor (assembly GCA_947397865.1). Classification (NCBI taxonomy): domain Eukaryota; kingdom Metazoa; phylum Arthropoda; class Insecta; order Diptera; family Muscidae; genus Polietes; species Polietes domitor. Next base: position 3,353,852 of record OX377622.1, on the reverse strand, counting down.
TACCTACTTTTTTGTACAAATGGAGCTACAGCTAAAATATTATATCGGCTGATGTTTGTTCGAATCCAAACTGTTGAGGCCACGGAATAATTAGAATTGGGTGGTATTTCATTTGTCAACTATAATTTACTTTGAGCTTGAACCCCTGCTCAGGTTCAGGTTCTCTGAAATTTTTTCATATGCAAAATATATCACTATCAGTTCACAGATTGTGCTTATAATTGACAGATTATTTTTCACTGAAAAGTTTTCACAGACCCAGAAAGAAACTCCACACAAACCCATAGATTTTTACGGCGGGTTCTCAAATACGTTCACGTTCTTGTTATTCCAACGTAATGTCTTCAAAGGATCAAAAGAGTTTAACAGTGCGAATTCGTCAAGATCTAAATGAATTGTCTATGTTAAATTTGTTCCTTGACATGTTATGGACTTTCTGTATTGTTAGTGTCATTAGTGTATCAAACTGCGATGTTATTTTGACAGCAGAAAAGAAAGAAAAGGATCTAATTTATTTGTCTATGTTAAAATTGTTCCTGGGCATATTATGGACTTTCTGTTTTTTTAGTGTCACACTGCATGCAGAAATGGGCTAAGGTCGATTTTCAAATGTCAAATTTGTATGGGATCTGACATTTGTAAGTCGACCTTATGTCATTTCTGCTAGATTTCGCAAGCAGAGTGACAGAGCCCATTGGCGTAGTACGGTTGGATCCGCGGGGGCGGCCTAAGTCACCTCAGAAAAATTTTAGCCTCCCCAGAATTTTAAGTCAGTATAATACTTTTTATCTGCGTTACGCAAAAATCTTTTTTTTGTCAGTGTTGTCAATACAAACAGAAAAAAAATTGGAAAGTTGGATTTAATTAAAGTTGTTTTATCGGTTTTTTTAATATCTCAAATAAGGGTTGAAGCCGCTGCCAAGTTATTTTTCTATTGTTGTTTATTAACAAAAATTCTAGCTGTGTGTGGGAATAATCGCAGCTTAGTTATCCAGTCTTTAAGAAAAGCAGCCCTATTATCCGTGCGGCTTTAAATATGTTTTTTAAACAAATAAGAAATTGTGGGACTGTAGCCCCTGCGCCAAAGACCACACCAAGTGCACGGACTGCCGCAGCATAGAGTTTGATTACATGTATTCTTATGGCAGCTACCTAAGTCCACATGGGGATAGTTACCATAAGAATATATGCGGATTTAGTTTTGGTCCTAACAGTGCCGTAAATAGTTCCGCCGGTAAATGATTGGAGCCTGCGGCTTTGTGTCTTTTAATCCGACTAAAGCTGCATTAACCTCACTCTCGTTGGGGTGGTGGATATTCGCTGCCACCATTCATAGTAGCTGGGGGTTGTTTCCAACTTGCTGTCGGCCACTGTTGCGATGGAGAAATACTGTATCCAGATCTTGAGTATACACGGAATATCGCTGCGTCGCCAAGGGAAGGATGCTTTACAGTGACACATATGACAAAATGGTGAAGCGATTTGCAAATGTTTACTTCAAATGTACTTTGCCTTGTCACACTGCTGAAATGACATAAGGTCCATTTACAAATTTCAGATTTAATACAAATTTGACATTCGAAAAGTCATTTCAGCTAAATTTCGCATGCAGTGTGACAGGGCTATAAGGGAACTATTAAGCGCTGTTTACACTTTAAAATTTATTGGAAATAAAGAGTGATTTTTTTGAGGTTAGGATTTTCATGCATTAGTATTTGACAGATCACGTGGGATTTCAGACATGGTGTCAAAGAGAAAGATGCTCAGTATGCTTTGACATTTCATCATGAATCGTCTTACAAACGAACAACGCTTGCAAATTATTGAATTTTATTATCAAAATGCGTGCTCTGTTAAGAAAGTTCATTGCGCGCTTCCATTTTATGGTCAGTTTAATCGACCCACTGAAGCGGCTATTCGGGCTATTGTGACTAAATTTCGCACCAAATTTACATTGTTGGACATTAAACCACCAACACGCTTACGTAGAGTGCGAACTGAAGAAAATATCGCAGCTGTATCGGCCAGTGTTAATGATGACCACCAATTTTCGATTCGTCGCAGTTCGCACCAATTGGGTCTCTGTTACTCAAAAACGTGGAAATACCAAAATTGGACTAAGCGGATGGACCACCTAAGACGCAGCCGCGGTCAACATTTAAATGAAATTATCTTCAAAAAGTAAATGTCATGGACCAATCTAACGTTTCAAATAAAGAACCGATGAGATTTTGCAAATTTTATGCGTTTTTTTTAAAAAAAAAGTTATCAAGCTCTTAAAAAATCACCCTTTAGATTGTGACGAAAGCTCAACAAATCTGGCATTTTTTGAAGGAAAATATTGTTTACAATACAACATTTTTATACCCTCACTCTACAGAGTAAGAGGGTATATATCATTTGGGACAGATACAAAGCGTAACGCATTGAAGGAGTGACTTAAGAAGACTCTAACTATCTTTGGACCAAATCCATTTCACGACTTTTTAAGATGTTTGAGCCATGTCCGTCCATCTGTCTGGCTGGCTGGTGTACACGATAACTCTCGAAGGGTGTTAATGAATCAATTCAATCTTTGCACATGATAATGTTTTCCCAAACTTAGTTCAAGTTCGATGATGGTCTATTGCCAAGCCCCTAAGTAATTTCCACAGATATGTTCTCTGAGATTGAGGGTATATATAAGTCGGTTTAGCCGACTGACGCTTTCTTAATACGAAATAGGTGAAATATAAAATGTATAGTTGGCCAAAATCGGTTAAGCTTTTGGGAGCAACATTTGTATTTGGGCTATATTTAAATCTGAACCGATCTTACCCACTTTCACCATAGGTTTGTTTAGTTGTACTATAAGATGTTGTGCCAATTTTAAAGAAAATCGGGTACAATATGGGGTTTCTAGAGCGCAAATGTCAAATCGGGAGCGACATTTGTATGAGGGCTGTATCTAAATCTGAACCGATTTACCTCAAATAAAATAGCGTTCGTCCTTCATCCCCAAAACTCAATTGTGCCAATTTTTGTTAAGATCGGACTATAATTGCGGCCTGTAATTTGATTACAACAATATATGGACAGACAGACAGATGGACATTGCTAAATCGACTCAGAAATTGGTTCTAAGCCGATCTGTATAATAAACGATGGGTCTAACTCGTTTCCTTTTGGGTGTTATAAAGAAATGCTCAAGGACATAATAACCTCGTGGAGTGTATAAACAGTCTCGTCAGGAATTTGGATTCTCTACGGTTCATTCGTTCGCAGCGAAGTGTGATAGAGAAACCAAAATTTGAACTAATTTTCCGTTCGACTTGTCGTTATGACCGTTGTTAGTGAAACCAAACTGTTTCGATATCGTGAAACGGAGCCTTATTATTTTGTATTTTTTCCAATAGTTTTGATGAGAATTTTTCCTATGAAATTTTTGAAAAAAAAAAACACACGGTAAGAGGGATAGATTTGGTACTCAAATGCTTTGATTAGTCTGAACAGATAGTTTTCGTAGAGGTTATTACTGTATTGGTACATTATAAGAAACATAACGACTGTTTTCATAGATTGGTGAATTGTCATCCAAGAGTTATTATTGACTAATCCCAACAAATATTTAATTCAGAGAACATTGGTAAAACAATTTGATACTAGCCACGAGATATATATTATTCCGGTCACTTTGGCTCCGTTTAAAGTACAGAAATGGAAAAGTCAACACAAAGAAATGGAATAGAAAATGTTTCCAATTCTTTTAGAGGCTCCCAATTTAGGCCTTTGGATGTACATATATTTTGTAACATATTTTGGGTGTTTCTTTTAAAGGTTCCTTTTTTGATAACGATCTCATATTAATCAGATCTGACCAGATGCCATTTAAAATTTTTAATTTAGAATAGGCTATAAAAAAGTACTGATTTTTTTTAAATTTCTTGTTTTATTGTTTGAACTTTGTAATTTAATAAGGAAACATAATATCATTCATAACACGACTGGCTCGACAATACCACATCCGATCGATCCAATTTTTCAGTACATGGTCCAATGATACCGCCAACCCAAAATCCATACCAAACAGTGACTCGTTGTGAATGTATTGGCTTCTCAATAGCCACGTGTGGTTCTCTGAACCCCATATGCGGCAATTTTGCTTATTGACATAGCCACCGAAATGAAAATGAGCTTCATCTAAAAATACGAAAATTTTCCACGTAAATTTCTTATAGTTTACGTTAAAGACTGACTACTTTGGAAGTAAGTTTTTAATATTTCACAATTTTGTTCGAGCGTATAGTGTCCCATTTTGCAAATGTCAAACATAAACCTGAAATTAAAAATAAAAATGAATCTTATTCTTCCTTTCAAAGTCAAAGTAATCAATCAATGTTCAAATTTAAAATATTAAATATTATATTATAAAGAGTGATTTTTTTGAGGTTAGGATTTTCATGCATTAGTATTTGACAGATCACGTGGGATTTCAGACATGGTGTCAAAGAGAAAGATGCTCAGTATGCTTTGACATTTCATCATGAATCGTCTTACAAACGAACAACGCTTGCAAATTATTGAATTTTATTATCAAAATGCGTGCTCTGTTAAGAAAGTTCATTGCGCGCTTCCATTTTATGGTCAGTTTAATCGACCCACTGAAGCGGCTATTCGGGCTATTGTGACTAAATTTCGCACCAAATTTACATTGTTGGACATTAAACCACCAACACGCTTACGTAGAGTGCGAACTGAAGAAAATATCGCAGCTGTATCGGCCAGTGTTAATGATGACCACCAATTTTCGATTCGTCGCCGTTCGCACCAATTGGGTCTCTGTTACTCAAAAACGTGGAAATGCCAAAATTGGACTAAGCGGATGGACCACCTAAGACGCAGCCGCGGTCAACATTTAAATGAAATTATCTTCAAAAAGTAAATGTCATGGACCAATCTAACGTTTCAAATAAAGAACCGATGAGATTTTGCAAATTTTATGCGTTTTTTTAAAAAAAAAAGTTATCAAGCTCTTAAAAAATCACCCTTTATAATCAATTATGCTCACTTTGATTTGACATTTCATCATGAAATATCAATAGACTTGGGACAGTATGTAACGCAAAGTACATCCACTTTGTACTGCAATATTCTCGTCAAGTGATGAGGCTCATTTTTAGCTCATTGGGCATGTCAGTATGCAAAATTGGCACATTTGAATAATTACATTCACAAAAACTCACTGTTTGGTGCGCTATAGAACCATGATTGATGATTATTTTATACCACAATTGAATGGAATGTTGACTGAACCGGAAGTTATGTAAATAAAGGGAAGCTTTGTACGTTTTGGATGAAAATAATAGGGATGTTTTTCATTAAGTTTGTTATCCAGCACTTGTGTGCGAGAAACTGCCGATATACGGCTTTAAAATTGGACTTTCAGAATGTGGTACATCCTACACTCGGTGTCCTCATGTCCCAAACACTAATGACATAAAATCTTTATAACAACGTTTGTATTCAGTTTGTAATTAAGTAATCCTATTGTGATAGATGATACTTCCAGTATCTCCATTAAACCAATTTTATACCAACTTAAATCCAATCCCTAGAATATGCCAATGAAGTGTACACTTTAAGAGAAAGTTATGATAGAAAAAGCATGACATTGTTTCCTAAACGGTCCGTATTAGAGATTTTCTTAACAGTTCCCTATTGGCTAGGAAGGTGTATGGAATTGAATGCCAGTATAGAGTTAATGCGGGTTTGAATCGGACTCTTTATTTCCATGGAATGAATTTAAAACAAATTTAATTAAAACATATAATGAATTTGATTCCCACATTGCTCACATTCGGCCAAGATAGTCAGTTGGTCGGATGGACAATTTAAGATTTATCTTTTTTTATAATATTTATCTCATTTCTCTGAGTACTGCGAGTTACGAGCACTCTCACATTTATAATATTATACGCCACAGTGTGGCATTGATTATAAAAATAGCTGTGAAATCACTTCGCTGTCCATGTCAAGTAGTTTGTATTCATCCCACTGTCAGTTGCTTATGTTTGTATGTATGTATGTTGATACATACATACATTTCTGTGTTTGTTTATCCTTCGAGGCATGCTGCACCTATTTAAAACATTATCTACACCACTTTTACACGGCCGTCTAAAAATCTCAACACTCCATTAATCATAATTTCTATCACAGAACCCCTTTTTTAAGTGGTCCTTCCCTTTCCTGCCACATCTCTTTCTCTCTGTCACTAGTTAACACACATTCACTCATACATACATACATTTCACACTTTTAAGTACCGTTAAATTGTGTGTATCTGTTGAAGAAAACAGACACACACACTTAGCCAACTACAGATCTCCTGCCCCCTTTTTCCCGGCTACTCATCAACGACATGTTCGAACCAGATACGGCCAAACTAGCACAACTTAACAAGGGTGGCTTCCCCCTGAAAATTCACCGAGAAGAAAATGCAGTGTTGGAACAAGGGGGAAATATTTTGTACCAAAAGAGGGATGCATTTAGGCCGTTTGGTGTTGGTAGTTTGGTCTCTCGTCACTGGTTCATTGATGCACTAACAGCTCATGCGTTAAGTAGCTGAACTCAAAAGTTTTGCTTGCTGCCACGAGAGGTGCATAATCGTAGACACAAACCTGTCAATGTGTTTGGTTGATGTCTGCAATAGGTAATTGCTAGTGTTTACTGTTCGACTTTCCAACGTAACATACAGTTGCAAAAGAGGAAATAGAATTTAAAGTGACCAGACCAGACATACTTTTCAAAGAAATAAATGTGTCCTATAAAGGAGTCTATCGCAATCCTACTTCGATTAAACGGTCGCAAATTTGAATGGAGTCACCAAAGTTCTAAATGGTGTATTTTAGACGTTTAAATACAATATTGAAATTGCCATATTTCAAACTGAAAATTTGCTTTATTATAAAGTTGATCTCTTTAGTGTTTGAATATAATTTAGCGAAGTAATGGGGTGCCTTATGGAAGTTAATTTTCTCAGGTAATGGGGTCTATATCTCAACAATGGTTAGCACAATATTATATTCCGAATTCGTTCAATGTTTCCGTGTTGTTCGCATAAACCAATGACGAAATGTAACCCCAGAGAAAATAATATAGAGGCATTAAATCTCATGATCTCGTTGGCCATTTCGGAAAATTACTCCTACACCAAATGTTTCCTTCCATAAGTCAATCGTTTGATCCGCTTCATGGCATGTGGCGCCGCACAGAGGGTTGAAATCGCCAAAAATGGAGATTAATTCGGGGAAGCCTTCGGGTCAGGTAATATTTATATTTTTTCAATATTTATACCATAATCAGTAAAAGAAAACACAATTTGAGTACAATTTAGTGAAAAAAAGTTTTTCCTGGAAAATAAATTAATAATCCGTCCGTGTATATATTCTTGTTATCGAAGTACAAGTCGCAATTATTATCCTATCACAACAGAACTTGGTACAGCTAATTTTTTCGCATCAATGACGGACACTATTAAATTTGAAGCAAATCAGTTCAGATTTAGATATATCTTCCATACAAATGTCACTCCCGATCTAGATACTACATATTCGAAACTGTCACAGATATTTCAATACATCTAGAATTGGTAGTAAATTTCTTGAAATAGGGTAGAAGATGCAGGGTATCATATAGCCGGCAGCACGCGACTTTAGTCTTTCCGTACTCTTTATACCCTACATCACTTAGTTTTTCTATAGGGATGTTTATAAATTAAGATTTATTGTGCAACTTAGAACCTCATTCTGCTTCTGTGAATACTTTTCATGAGAAATAATTGTTTCATTTAAGTGTTAAGTAAATAAAAAGACTTATTTTTCATTACAAAATACCTAAATATTAAGTTTTCGTCATATTCTAAATTCCAGTTGTACAATAAAACTTAATGTATAAGCACCCATTAAGAGTGACTATTTTCACAATTTATTTAATAAAATAAATTGGCGCAAAAACGCGCAACATCTAATTGCGGAATATTGAAACTAACACATTGTAATTTAATTAGAAATTCACCATCTGGCGGTATGTTACAGAATTCACATTTAAAACTCCACATATATTTTGAAAATACCTTAAATTTAGACATATTTTCAAAAATTTTGTAAAAATATTTCTACAATACTTTCATTAAAACATTTTTTTGTGAAAATACTCTAAAATAACTGAACTTGAAGATTTCATAATCAAAGTGTTACTTTTTATCAATGGGCAAAAAGATATTAACCTTTAAAATATGTCAATTTGAACTTTTCACAACTGATCGCGTAAATCTCAAAAATTTCTTGACTTTAAGGTAATGCAACTGGGAAACTAAATAACACATGTCATAGATATTTTCGCTAGTGATGTAGAATTTTATATTCTTTAATCGTATAATAAAAAATTTTCAAAAAAATAAATTTTGATTTTTGAATTAATCTCCATTTTTGGCGATTTCAACCCTCTGTGCGCCGTTCTCTTGCAAAAAAAATATATATTCTGTCAACACTCTTTCGTATAGGGCCGAGAAATAGTCGAATGGATTTATAGCGTTCGGCTTTTTCGCTACAGTTCTCCTCTACTTAAAGAATTGAGATATCCGGCTAATAAAACACAGAGTTATCGTGGACGTAATGATATCTCGTGAATTTCTCGTGGATTCTCTTCTCTCCAAATGAAAATTAGCTTCACAGAAAATTGAGATAAAACATGACGTTCATTCGGCTTTAATTCCTGCAAGTGGCAAATCAAACTCAGCACATTTAATATTAGCGTTGGCAGATCTGACCAACATGTGATCGTCTAGTTATTGGGAAATCGAAACTCTAAAAACATACTTCAATAATAAATTCCAAAGTATCTTGCTTGGATAGTGATCTCTACATTTACATTATTGCCATTTAATCGGAATGGCTTGTAACTTTGAGTGTTATTTCCAAAACATGTCCGGGGTGGGGTGTCTGTAATAGGATATGTCGGGCTGTCTGGCAGAAAAATATTGAAATTGAAAATTTTAAGTCCAGATAAATCCCCCATAGAAGACTTTTCAATCTCCATCTGTTCGCCAAAAATCAAACCCTATCCATTTATATAAGAAGAACGACTATGGAGAACGAATGCCATTTTAACTTGCAAGCCAAGCCGCGGCATAATTTTCATAATAATCGATCTGCATTCGTTCGTGTAGCAAACATACAAAAATGTTTTTAAAATAATAACGATTTCTTTCATCAATATCATACGAAACCCCGATTTAAATCGACTATGCTTTTTATTTTTAAATAATTTTAAATAAAATAATTAATAAATTAATTAATTTTAAATAAAAATATTGCAATATGAATTTTGCAGCAAAATGTTACAAACGGAGATATACCATAAATATAGAAAACTTTTTAAACACGCCTAAAGAAAGGGTGAAATAGATAAAATGTTGGCTCTAAAATCAGAAATTGGAAAACCCCGCAACTTTCTATCACATAGAGAATACCAAAATATTTTTTGATATGTGGATAAAAGGGAATATTTGTAATAGAATTGTTTCAGAAACCCAAGTTGAAATAAATTCAATTGGAACCACGAATTGTACATTTTTGTAACAATCGCAGCTTTTTTGCGACCGACCAGGGTCGGTACTCTATTCCTAAAATTCTGTGGGACAGTGTTATTAATCATTCTTCTACAGTGTAATCAGAAGATGATTATTAATTGTTACGATTAAAAGGTATTCAAAATTCCCTACTATTCGCGTTTGAAATATGAACGATGTGAAAATTCAAGATGACAGGTATTTCACAAAATATAAAAAAAGATATTTTGTCAATTTTAATTGAATTTAAATATAGTTTACATAAAACAATATATGTAATATAAATGATAGAAGTCAAATAAATCGATAACATGGAGATTGCTGTAATTTACTTATAATTGAACTATTCCTTTTCAACTATTTTTCAATTTATTTTACTTTACATGTACATTAGAGTGGATTGAAAAAAAAAGTTGGTTTGTTTTATGTGTTCTCCCAAAATATTTCGCTTTTATGAGTGTCCGTTCGTGAGCTGGACGCGTTCAAAATAACCTCTATAAATCAGGTTTTTCTTGAATAAAATTCACGGTCAGAATGGTATTTAGAAAAAAAATGCTAGAAATTAAAATCTGGTCCGAGACTTATCAAACCATATCAAAAACTTTCATTTTAAACCAGAGCAGAGGGTAGAATTCTAACATTTTTATGCAATTTTTGTTGATTGTTTTTAAAAACCACAATAACTTCCATATTTTTTGTTCGATTTGTGTTTTTCTTGGATCGTTGAAGACGTATTGATCACCAATTGCAATTTTTAGAACTTCCTTCTTACCGTTGGTTCTCAGTGGGTTAAATGTTATGTAAAAACTTAAATATGCGGTTATTTGCATCGTAAACACATTCTAGTCTCACAAAAAGCTAATTTTTGAAAAAAAAACATCTGAAATTATGGTCCTTCAATGGATAAATTCACATAAGATGTTACAATAAAACCGTGCGACATGATTTCCCTTCTAAGAACGAGATTATATAGAAGTGAAACTATATGTCACTAATAGGAAAACTCGTACTCAGTTTTTTATTTCCTGGTCGTTTGACTTTTTTACAGGACTTTTAATTTAAGGATGTACATGTTTCACTAATTTAGTTTCGTACTTTTGCGTATCAGACGATATGGGTATCAAATGAAAGAGAAGAACATCTGCTAAATATACTTTAAATTAAATCATGTGTCTATCTATGTTAATTTAACATTAACAACATTTCAATTCTTCCCCTTTAAAAAGTTTATGTAGGTTATTCATGTTTTAATTTTTAAGGGGGAAAATTTGAAATGTTTGAATTTCTTTAAAAAAAATTAGCTTTATATAAGACTAGAATGTGTTTACGATGCAAATAACCCCATATTTCAGTTTTTACTTCACATTTAACCCATTCAGTATTAACAGCACAAAAAAATTTGCGGCCCTTAATGGATTACAAAAATCTAAAAATTACAATTGCTTGATAACCTCTCCAACAAGCCGCTAAAAACATAAATCGAACTACAAATGTGGAAGTTATTGTGGTTTTTATAAAAAATGCATCAAAAATGCATATAAAATAGTATAAATCTGTCCTTTGTACTGGGTCATATTGCAAGTTTTTAATATGGTTTGATAAGGCTCGGGTCGGATTTTTATTTCTAGCGGGTTTTTTCTCAATATCATTCTCATCGTGAATTTTGTTCAAGAAAAACCTGTTTTATAGAGGTTATTTTGAACGCGTCCAGCTAACGAACGGACAATGATAAAAGCGAAATATTTTGGGAGGACACATAAAACAAACTAATCTTTCATTTTAGTCGGGAACATCAACAACATTTTTTCCTTCCTCACAAAAAAAGCCACTCTAATTCGGATCCGATTTGAGTCCGACATCTCGGTTTCTCGCTTTCTCTGTTCCGATTCGGATCCGATTTGAGTCCGAGATGTCGGACTCCGCTTTCTCTGTTCCGATTCGGATCCGATTTGATTCCGAGATGTCGGACTCCGCTTTCTCTGTTCCGATTCGGATCCGATTTGAGTCCGAGATGTCGGACTCCGCTTTCTCTGTTCCGATTCGGATCCGATTTGAGTCCGAGCTGTCGGACTCCGCTTTCTCTGTTCCGATTCGGATGGCGATTAAGATTAGTAACCAATTGGATTACGTTTTAAAAATAATTGTAATAACTATATAATTCTCTATCAAACAAATTCTGATTACTAATTGATAAGGACAAATTCTGATTACTAATTGACAAGGAATTGTTTAATAGAGAATTATATAGTTATTACAATTATTTTTAAAACGTAATCTAATTGATTACCAATCTTAATCGCAGTCTAACAGCTTATTTCTATAAGATAGTTTGTAATCGTTTATACTTACCTATGCTATAAATAAATGCGTAAAAATTGAATTTGTTCCGCCTTATTATTTTATGCTAAATTATGCAGGATCAAAAATCGTTTCGGCAACGGATCAGAATTCATTTCGTTTTCGGATACGAAATCATTTGGAGATCGGATACGAACTCATATCTAAATCGGATCCGAACTCACTTCGATGTTGGTTCCTACATCGTTTTGAGTTCGGGTCCGATATCATTTCGAAATCGGACTCAATTCTCGGTCCGATATCGAAGAGGGAATTGCTCCCGTTCTCGTGACCGATCTCGCACCGAAATCGGACCCGTTCTCGAAACCAAATCAGAGAAGTCGGATCCGATCCGGATCCGATTTATGATCCGATGTTCTTATTGGGTACATATCCACTTTTACATTCACAAATTAACGTATGAATGTATAGCCAAATTTCGATTGGCCTGTTCGATTGAACTTGCTAACTTATTATTAAGAGACTTGATAAAGTGGCAACATTGTTACCCATTGGTTTTTCATAAATGAATCAACAAGAAAAACCTGGCAGCAGTGCTAAGAGAGTAGTATTAAGCTACTTTCTTGTTAAGCGAGTAAATTCCATACAAAAATTAAGCTATTAAGCCCAATCGAACAGTCCTATAAACTGACACAACGTCGGCTAAATACTATTTTGGTACAAACGCCACTTTGTAGTATTCGAGAATTTGGAACTATTTTTTAAATTCAGATTTAAAACAATCTTTTTTCACTTCATGGAGTTCCGTATAGTCCCTAGATTTTACAGATGTTCTTTTAGGATAAAATAATTATAAAAATTTATAAAAATAATTTAATAAATTTTGTACATATAGTCAGTTGCATTTTTGATCCACATCCAAATTTTGAAAACACTTTTTTTTCATCTTGGTTTACATGAACCCAATTGCGAATAAATATAGTATTGCTAGACGAAGGGGTCCATGGTCCACCTCCATTATATATCCAATGCACAAATGTTTTAAATGAAAATATTTACTTTTAATTGCAACAACCTAAAACGTGATGAATATTCAATACGACATAAATAAAAAACAATAAAATAAACTTGATTTCAGTGCATGTTATGGTTTCATTAAAATTTAAAGAGATTTACATACACATTTTTCATACATATTTTGCATATGTACTCGGTGTGGATGAATTTAATTAATTCTTTTATATACTTTTTCATTAGGCATAGAAATTCGCTGTAAAATTGGAATGATTTGTGAAAATAAATCTTTCGGGGCTCCTAGTTGCGTTTTAACTAGGTCATTAGTGTGACCTGGCTCCGAAAATTTTGGAATAATTTGTGGTATTTTGGGATGAGTAGATAGAAGATGTTTTATTGCCATATTGTTCATACGGATTAAATTTTGTGGTATGCAACACACTCCATTAGGTAATACGATTTAGAACTGGGTTATCAATAATTTTGATAGTATTCGAACTAAAGTGCTAGTGCCTTTCCCACAGCCTACAAATTGCAGTGTTATCTTAGCTTAAAATATACACATTTACCTTTCCTTTTAAAAATTGCAACATATCAAATCACAATATATTTATGAGTCATAGCAGACGATTCTATGTTCACGATCTACATTTTATCTATCAGTTCTGCGTAATTACCATAATTTCAACTATTTTCAATAACTGTCAAACTGTTGCATTATTCATATTCATTCAACATGATATACTCAAAGTTTATTATATTCATATAAGAGTCGAGAAAACATATTCTTATGTTTAATAATTTCGTCGTGAAAATGTATGATCAATTTGATAAAAACATTACATAAAGTGGAGGTTGCTCAAATGAACCCTTGAATATCTCGAAAACTAAAGGTGATATAAAGTAAATGATAGAAAATTCTGAAATATAAATTTGAGTAAACAAAAATCGCATTAATAACTTAAAAAACGCCAAAATAGTATTTAACAGACCACATGAATTATATCCATTTTTCATATGAGTCATTCCATGCCAAACTGTATGAGTTGTTCTTCTCTTAAAAATATTTTACACGTATTTCAAGAAAAATAATTATTTTTCATCACGATTTTGTGTTCAAGATGTGTGACCTATATCATCAATATCAATATTTGATTTGAACTGGGATATTGTCCTGGCTCAAGACCATTTTTGCTTCTATATTTAATAGATTGATTAATATATTTTTATTTACAAAATTATTAATTATTTTTTTAAATGTTAATGTGGAGTTTTTTTAAATTTTTTTAAATGTTAATGTCAGTTCTACCGAACTATATTGTGGAATTTTATGAGAATCATTTTTGTGGAGGAACTCAACTCTCTAGCTCCTCTCTGGAGCTAATTTGATCATTTTTTCGAGATAATTAAGAAAAGTCATTTCAAAAAGGACATATAAGTATTAAAATGTTCTACGAGAGAATTTGCCGTAAAGTTTCAGTGGGAGTCACCAAAGTTGTAAATAAAACTCTTCACACTTAAATAGCAAAATTACTCACCAACTTTTAAAACAAAATCACTAGGCTTAAAATTCGTGCATGTTCTTTTGGAAGATCGAACATTTTCTACCAACAAATGTGGGTATTTCGGTAGAGCACGGCAAACAAAAAATACAAATTGAATATTTTTGCAAAATTTTCATTTTAGCGGAAGATATGGCTAAAATGATTAAAAAATTATTTTGTTTTCCTCGCTATCCTGATTGTTTGTATGTGTATTAAGAACAAATGTCGCTTGTAATATAAATACATGTAGTAAGTCGCAAAAAAGCTACAAATGCAATTTTCACAATTTTTGACTTTGCAGTCATCATTTATCCCATATCACTCATATAGTAGAGCATTACTTCGACCAAAAACAGAAAATTTTGATTCAGTGTAAAAATAAGCTCAGACCAGCTGGACTGTAAGTCTACGCTCCATGATGTTGGGCAGTGTTATTATACCCTCCACCAAAGGATATGGGTATATTCACTTTGTCATTTCGTTTTTAACACCTTGAAATATTCAGCGGAGACTCCATAAAGTATATATATTCTGGGTCGTGGTAAAATTCTAAGACCATATAGTCTGTCTGCCCTTCTGTCTGTTGAAAGCATGCTAGCCGCCGAACGAAATGAGCTGGGAGGTTCAAATTTTCCCTAAATGTGTCTTATGGTTGCAGATCAGTTGGAATTGAAAGTGGGCGAAATGGGCCCAGAGGGAAAAATTTTTCCCTCACAAGGACTGAAAATATCCCCTATTTTTTTTAAATTTCTGCTTTTTATACACTTGAAATTTGTTGCGTACATTCCTCTTGTAGTCTAAAAGCACCAAAACGTGAATAAAAGTTTTAGCGACCAAAATGAGACAAAAAGGGATAAAAATGGTACCAATAACATGAAAGAAGCTAGAAACATGAAATTTGGAATGTACATCCCTCTAATTGTGAAGATACGTTAAATAGAGGGATTTTTCAAAATTCGTACTTTTAATGGATACAATTGGAAAAGAGGGATACAAATGGTACCAATTAAACTGCTGAAGTTGAAATCATGGGATTCGGTGTGATAATGCGAAACAAAATGTTTTTTTTTTCGAAATTTGTACTTATAGGCGGAAAATGGGGATAAAAATGGTACCAACCAATCGGCTGCAGCTATTATAATGAAATTCGGCGTGTACATTTCTTTGACTGCGTAGACGCGAAAAATAAAGAGATCTTTCGACATTCGTACCTTCAGAATCTCAATGGGAGTACTATTAATATTATCATAATGTGACATCACAATTTTCCTAATATGGTAGAGCACTTCTATGTAATGTCGACAGCCTCTAATCGGCCGGTGAAACTGTGGAACGCACTCCGTGGTGGAGGGAATATAAAATTCGGCCCGACGAAGTTAACGCCTTTTCATTTGCTTTTTCTTTATTTGTAGTGGTTCAAAAAAAATAATTTTTTCTCAATTTTTAGGAGACTGTTTGTTTATGTTTCTTTGTGAAAGTGGAATTTGCAATATGTGCAGCCCTCATTATTGCCTTTTATTGTAAAGGGTCCGCCATCTAACGTTTTTTTTTTCAACTATTCAACCGTTGGACTATTATTTGTGAGGTGCTCTCAAATATAAGTGTTACGCCGACAAGCCAGAGACAATTAACACTTTAAAGGACAATATTCGTGAAGCCATTGGTGAAATACAGCTGTACACAATCGATAAGGTGCTTAAAAATTGGACCGATCGTGTAGGCTACTGCATGGCCAGCCAAGGCAGCCATTTGAATGATATTATTTTCCATTATTAACCGGAAGGATTGTACTTTCAAATAAAAAAGAAATTTGAGAAAATATTCACTATTTTTTTTAAAGCATTTTCAAAAAGTTATTTGGCGGACCCTTTACATGTAATCGAACCTACATTTCCAAAAGGAGAGTACAAATAATAGGGTTCCTTCAGTGACAAATTGAATTTTAGTAAATGTTTTTCTTAAAATGACAAATTCAATTTTAATGGATTTTATTAGATTTGCAATAGAAATATTAAGGATACAAATGTTTTCGTGATTTTTTCCTTGAAATACATGTGAAATAATTTAAAGAGAGTATTGTAGACACAAACTAATACAAGCTAGTGATGTAAAAAATCGTACTGTTTCATATGGAATGACTCATATCTATAATTGAGTTTTTATGAATTAAAATTTGTTCAAAGAAAATACAATTTTTACAATCCCTAGACGACAGCACATTTAATAAGTACTCGTTTTATGAAATGCAGCTGCAGTGGAGCAGCAAAAAAGTAAATTCAATTGCAGACGATGATAATTGATTGATTAGTTTTTTTTGCCCATGTTAAACAAATATCATATATCAAATCAAAAGGACACAAATCTATCGATGCTTAATAAAATTCCACAAAAACTTTAAACTCATTTATCTCAGTTCGAACGTAATGTTCGTAAGGTCACTCTTGTTTTTCTTTACGCCGTACTTGTTTAACTGCACACTAGCTTATTCGTCATGACCTTCTGTTGCCTGCTGTCCAAATACAGCAATATTTTGCTTATTGGCCAATTACTTCATCAGTTCTTTAAGAAAAATGTCGAAAAATGTTCTTGTTTCTGCTTTTTCCCGTGGCTGCCAGCGATGGCATATTCCCGACTTGCTTTATCGAAATAAAACATCTGAGACTTTTTGCAGTGAAACTTTTTATGGGAACTCTTGTTTTTTAAGTCTATCTGACGACTCCCGCCCCGTCCCATATGCATTGCAGATATCCGTTTCCGGCCTATTCTTTTCTCTTTCATCTGTTTCTGTTCATTTGCTGAGAATATGTTTCGAATTCTGTTCTTTTTGTGAGTGAGTGAGTGTGTGTTGTGTCGTTCTTTTCGTTGATCCAATTTTCCTTTCGTTATCGGCATTCAATGTCCTCTTTTTCCGGTGAGTGGCTCCGTGGCCAATGTGTTGCCAAAGTATTAAATTTATTAAAAACGCCAACACATATACTCACACATGGACACACACACATACAGATAGAGGGACACATGCACAGGTTGAGTGCCAATGGCATTGGTTGTTGATGTTACCTCTGATGGCTTTTGGGCCACATCAGCATCAGCAACACGGCCACACACAAACACAATCACAATCACGCCGAAATATGAGCCGAACACTGTAGCGTTTTGCTCTCATTCCCCAAGTGTTGGATGCTGGGTGTTTGGTGCGTGAGTGTGTTTGTGTTGTTTTCCGCACACAATGTTGGCAAGCCAAACCAAGCAATATGCTGCCGTGATACTGTTGCCGTTGCTGTTGTTGCTGTTGCTGCTGATATTGTGGCCTATGTAACAATATGGAATATGGCCAGTGGCCACCAGTGGCGGCAATGGCCGGAGAATATGTTGAATGTATGAATGAAGCAACGGCCAGGCGACGGAGGACACATGTAATGCCCGAGTCCGAGTCGAGTTCGAGTCCGTGTGTTGTGCTGTGCTGGTGATGTAAGTATGGGTGTTTGTGGCGTGGATTGGATTGTATTGGGCATATGTTTGATGTCAGGGTTATATCGGTGACACTTGTAGGTGATATTCTTACAGTGCACTCCACTCGACTCCCGTCCAGTTTGGACATAAACGAGAGTGTGTGTGTGTGGGTCTATGTGTTTATTTGCTTGTTCACCGGCCTCATGATGGTGGTGGTGGTGGTGGCGGTGGCACTGGCTGTGGTGTCGCCTTTGTTGTTGAGTGGACATTGATAGTTGTGTGTTCCGACACGTTCCGGCACAAAAAATAAAAACACGTAATCTTGTTGCATTTGCTGTGTTTGTGAGAGTGTGTGTGTGGCTGTGTGTTTGTTAGCTTGGGTTTTGGGCTGTGTGCGGACCTTTCTCACTTGTGCTCGGCCTACGTGAAAGTAACTTGGGAATCGTCGAGTCCTTTGGTCTGTTTGCATCTGCAACATGTATTAAATTGTAATTGAGGTTGTCAGCATTTACGGAATGGTTGCAACAGCATATTGCTGTAATTTATAAAAACAATAATTTTTTCATGACCACCATGTTTTTGTTTTTGCTGTTGCCGTTGCTTACATTTCGTTCGATATAACCCAGTTTTGGAGTTATTTTCCATTTGGTATGATGAGTTGGTGAGCACAGAATTTGATCACACACAGCACGTTGATTTAGAGAAGATTTGTGGAGCTTGTTTTAGGACATTTGTATTTTTGAAATATAAATTTTTCAAAATGAAGTCCTCAATATGAACTTGTGAGATTTGTAAGTAAGAATTTGTGGTGCAACAATATATCAATTACTATTTGAATTAAGAGACTTTTTAAATCGAGGCCTTTGAGGGATTTCGAAGCACCTTATTTGCCACATTAGCCAACACAATATGGCCAGCTGTGCCTGGCTGTGTTACCAAACTTACAGTACCGATCTCCTGCGCATCTTCGAATAACCACAACTGTCCACTGTGTCGTATGAGTACTGGCGCATTACGTATACGTTGCGTTGTGTTGCGTTGCGTGTGCTTGTTTGTTAAGGACTTTATTATGCCGTCTTTTTCTGTTGCCCGAATGTAGCGCAGCATCCTTTCGTAGATTCGTTCATTCGTTGATTGTTGATATTTGTTTAGCAACTTTTTAACATTTTGCTGAAGACCTCTGTAAATATTTGTTCATGATTTCTTGTTATCTTTTCTATGTCAATTTCCATCTGGCCCGGCACAGCTCGCCCCCCTCACCACCATCGTCTGTCCACCTCACGCCACTATTCAGCAGTCACTTGGGATGTTTGGCATCATTGACAAATGTCCCATCATATGTTTGGTTGTTTGCTTTTATTTCTGGCCAAAAAGGATGAGACTGAGGATGAGGAGGAGGACTGTTTATGAAACTTATGTTTGTTTTATTAAAACACAGCCCCAACCGAAAATCCATTATAAATTAACTAAGAAATCCATCCATCAATAACCTTTCCGACGACTGCTCCTCAATGTCTCTCGTCGCCCTCTTATGTTTGTGGCAAATTGGTTTTCTGGACAAGCTGAATAGAGAAGATGGTGGGGCTAGAATTGCAAACACACTCCCATCCACACACACATACATACATATGTTTCCTATTTCCATGTCCCCCTTTTATCCCCCGCAGACGAAATGGTAATGAGGTAAAAGATACAATTTGTTAAAAGGCTTCAGGGTCAAATGTGGTCATCATCATCATCGTCGTCATCGTCATCAGCTGGTTCGGGCGGGGCGAGGTTTTGCCTGGCATGGTATGGCTGGACAATTTTGTTTCCATTTGAAGAGGAACAAAATCAATTTAGGCCTAAGGAAAGGTTATTAAAAAAATAAAAATATTTTATCGAAGACAAGGACTGTACAGATAGATGTGTGTGTGTGTGTGTATGCATATCTTTCTAACCAAAGTGGAGATTAATAATAAATATGGAGATTAAGATATGATAGATCCATTAAAATTTGAAATTGAACCAAATGGTCTTGCGGAGGATTTTAGCAAAAGTGTTGCGATGCGGTGCGGCGAGCGGTTGGTGGGTGATTAGGAATCCGAATAATACGCCTGTATTTGAACAAAGTATTTGCGGATTTGAAACCTCACTCAAGATGCGATTTTGATAGTAAAGAAAGGTATCTAAATACAAATTTTCAATTTCATAGTACCGAATTAGACAATGTATAGGCTTATGTGTAGAATAGGCTTTGATGCAAAGGTCCAAAGTGCTATGCCTACTCAGACACACTCTTTTGTCGACAAATTCCACGTCCGTTTAGCATAAATGAGGCCGAAATTCGTTCGTATATCACTCAATTTCCAACTTCAAGGTGGTGATGTTGATATAGTTGAGGGTTCAAAATTCGTATTTCAAAGCAAAAAGTTCAACGCCGCGTGGTGGTTGGAAATCTATTTATTCTGGAAAAAATTCAAGCCGACATGGATGAGGTGTTTCCAAGTTTACTTGGCTTTTTTCCGCAATATGTAATAGTGCAACTTTTGAAAATGATTTTTGAGATACCCCATATAAAAATCTCACAACTACTAAAACTGGGAAATAAATTAAAAAAATATGATTTTTTAGAATATTAAAGACTGAATGCAGATCATTGTTATTTTTGATCTGAAGTTTTATACAAATATAGATTTGTTGTGAAATTTGAAGGATGTGTAAATATCAAATAGCACTGAAAATTAAACTAATTGACATACAAAGATGAAATTTGGACATATATATAACGGGTGATCCATCGTGAGTTTTGATTTATAATGTAAAATACATAAATTTAAAAGTAAATTTCAAATTTATATTATCGTTTAAAAGAACATTCATTATTTGGAAATGATATCATGTAAATGTTGGCCACGACTGCGTCTGAGGTGGTCTATTTTCGTTATAAAGGATGATTTTCTAAAAGGTATAGGAAAGTTTTTCAAAAAAACACATAAAATTCGGAAAAATGCATGAAATCTTTATTTGAATCGATAGTAGGGTCCATATAATTTAATGTTTGAAGATTATTTCATGCAAATGTTGAACTTGACTGCGCCTCAAATGGTCCACCCGCTTAGTCCAATTTTGGCATTTCCACGTTTTTGAGTAACAGAGGCCCAATTGCTGTGAACGGCGACGAATCGATAATTGATGGTCATCATTAACACTGGCCGATACAGCTGCGACATTTTCTTCAGTTCGCACTCTACGTAAGCGTGTTGGTGGTTTAATGTCCAACAATGTAAATTTGGTGCGAAATTTAGTCACAATAGCCCGAATAGTCGCTTCAGTGGGTCAATTAAACTGCCCATTTTGATAATAAAATTCAATAATTTGCAAGCGTTGTTCGTTTGTAAGACGATTCATGGTTAAATTATAGACCAAACTGAAGGTGTTTGACAGTGAAACAAAACACGAAACGTGCGTCAGCTGTTTAAACAAGTGTTGCCAACAAGATAATAGCTAAAAAATCACCCTTTATATCTGAACAATTCGGAGACATTGTTGTGGTGTGAGTCTTTCCCTGATGACTTGCCAGACGATACTGAACACAAATGACAAAACAGCTTCATATGAGTCAAAAACCTATTGAAAGTCAAACCTCCCGATGTATCATCCGATAGTAGAACAGTATTGCCCTTAAAATATATTTTTCCGAAAATTTCTACTCTATCCCTTGAAGAATAGAGAAGAATTAAAATACTGAGTACAAAATTTCATAACATGTTAATATCCATTGACATTTTTATCACAGAACCAATACTCAGGGGATGTCCTGCCCCGCTATTGGAAGGTGGAAAGAGTGAGAAGTGTTTGTTGACTTCTGTTTTGAATTTCAGAATATCATAATTGGCGGGAAAGATATCTGCCGGAAGTCGACTCTACATGCGGATAGTGCGGGCTCTTCGCTTCGAATTCATTCTGTAATGTGTTGTGCGTCCGGCAGTCCAATCGACAACAAATGAGTGGGAGTTACTGGAAAGTCGCGTATCTCTACCAAACATTCTCCGGGTGGTATAAGATCACGAACATCCGAAAAACAAACACCATGAAAGTATCGATAGAACAACGACACACATCCCACATTAAGACGGTGTTCAAGGGAATTCCAGCGATTGATTTTTTATGTGAAGCCGTTTAAACAAGGCTTCCGCTGGCTTCCAGAAGGTTTAGATCGGGTTTAAATCGTGACTGGGAAAACATTTTTTATTTTTACAGCTATTTTTCATCGATAATTTGCTACTGTTTTAGTCAATTTTGGAATAAATGGTTTATTAATCTATTATTTTATTTGCAATGAAAATTAACAAAAATAGAGTCCGAGAAGTAAACATTTCAATAAAATCGACATGGTTATTTTTTATCTTTTTAGAATTCCAATTTTCATCATTCTTTGTTTGTTTTTTATTTTGCCGGAATTTATCTGAGCTGTTGCCTGGTGCGCCCGCAACCAAATGCAATGCTTTTCATCATTGTCGTACACTCCACGAGAGTATTATGTCTTTCTTCTTAACAAAAATTGGCTCAAGTAAGCTTTGTAGATAAAGCACCCATACAAATACCACTCCCGATTTGATTTTTTCCGCTTTAGACCCCACATATAGTATCCGATTTTGTTCAAATTTGGCTTAACACCTTATAATCTAACTAGAAACACCTATGGCGAAAGTGGGTAAGATCGGTTCATATATATATATATATATATATATACAAATGTTGCTCCTAAATGGTTTACCGATTTTGGCCAAACTTTATATATTATATTTCACATGGTGAAAACAGGTCACATCGTTCCATGTTTTAATATACCCCCAGACAGATGTCTTTTCAGTTTTAACATTTTTTGCCAAACACATACATTTACAGCATACAAAAGTCCTTCCAGATTTCACTTTTTTAAAGAATTGATAGAAAGTGGAGTGTATCATATTGTCGGCTCCGTACGACTTTAGCCTTTCCTTACTTGTTTGCAGTTGTTTCTATTTGTTAACCCAGTAAAGCCCAGGCAAATTTCAGTTTACTGTTCGATTAATCGAACACAGGGTTAGAATGGGTTAAAGACCAAAGGGCAAATTTCAATTTATTTATTTATTATGAATTACAATACAAAGTAAATTTATATTCTAATTGTGGGTGTTTCTTTGGCGACTCTTTAATGACAATATTCACTGAGGTTATGACGAAGTTATAAATATTATGAAGATATATTAAATCTTGGTCTTAAATCTGATCTGTTACCGTGAAAATCGTTAACTACCACATTAAGACTGTTCCAGGTTAGCCTTTCGATAATATTAAATAATTGTGTGAATTCATAACTTTTAATAATATTTTTTGTAATCCTATTAAAATACCTGACTTTAGATAATTTTAGAAACAATCCTTTCGAATATTCTAAAGCTTTAGAATTTTGATGCAGAGCTTTTACAAATTGTTGCATAATGTCTAATTTAATAGGCAACGGTGTAATTAATATACCATTAGAGTCTACAAATGGTGCCATTTGACGTTATGTTTTCCCATCTGAAACTCGACTCGTATACGATGCTGTTAGTGAACTGAACCTGCTCCACTATCCCATAAAGCAAGGTTCCAAAGATTCCACATTGCATTCCCATCAGAAAAGGAGTATTCTTGAAGTCTTCTGTTAATGGCCAGTTATATTCTGAATATTTTAATGTTTCCAGTACTCGAAATATACTGGAGTGTCGTGATTTATGTTACATCTGTGATAGATCAGTAAACACTAACAACTGTGGCTGCTGATCGTAAAATCGATTAAAATTAAAAAAATTAAAATTATACAAAAGGAAACTTTAAAAGCTAACAATAGATATGTTTTATTTGTGAAAATTTGACATATTCTATGTATCCGGGTGAGTGATTTATTCTTAATTATTGATTTAGTATTTTATTCCTCTTTCCGGAGCATGTATTTTGTGCAAACATATCGAAAAAAACAACATATTTTTGTTAAATTTACATCCGTTTTCATGTAGCTCCGTTAGAGCTAACCTAACTTTAGGTCAACGGAGCTATATGAAAACGGGGGTTAAAGTTCAAACGACTGTATCAATCGACTGTATTACTTGTTTTTTTTTTTTTTTCAAAACAGTTCCTTTTAAATAAAATATAGTTGTTGTGACAGCTTTTGGTTATTAAAATAAATTAAACTATTTTCATCGAGTCTTCTTTTAAGGCCTTGCAGATTATTTTCCTATTTACCCAAATGGGCTTGATTTCTCTCTCCCAAAAAGAAGCAGTTTGCATGGCTCATCTCTAGAATAGCCGACCTTCTTACGTCGAACAATTTTTCTTTTGGGAAGGGAAATTCGTCGCATCAATCCAACGGATGTTTAATAAGAATTATTGATATTTGAAAACGATTGAACCATTCCCCCCCTGGAATAGGCCATAGCATGTCAACTGGGAGACTGAATGACAAATCGACCGGTCTGTCTGTCCGCCTGTCTCTTCGTTAAGTGTCACATGTCATAAAGTCTATTGCAGTGCAATCTTATCGTTATTACCACCCCATGCAGACTGGGAAATCCCATCGAGAACTGCCTTCCTTGGCAGCAGGGCTGTGTGCAATTGTCCCCCATTATCGAGCGAGAGAGAGTCCTTGGATACTTTCGTTTTAAACTTGGAATTCTTCATTAAAACTACCCCTCAGGGGGGCGATGTGGCGTCTCTTCACATTTTATGCAAATTGTATTAAAGCAATTTTGTACTTTTCTTACGGATCTTTGTCTCTCCACTTCCAAAAAGGGTGGCCTCATGTGCGTTGCAGAAGGCCGACTGGAGGTGGATGTGGATGTGGAAGTGCAAACTGAAAACCGTTCAAATTCCCTTGAAAGTAAATGGGTCGTATGACAAGAAATTAGCCAAATTACAAATTGGGTTGTTTTCATGTATCAAACAACTGCCGGTGCCGGTGCCGGTCCCAGAGCCGGTACTCCTGCTGCTGTTGTTGTAGCTTGCGGGGAGAGTTCGGGTGGTGGTTGAGAAGGGCTGAAATGTGCATGCATGTCAGGCACTTGATAAGGTATTAAAAGAGCATTTGTTCGATGTTTGGAAATTTAGCAATTTACAAATTTAAAAGTAATATTTCGACAGAATCATCACATCGACAGCCTGTGCAGGAGTGTGCCAAATGGCAGGCGGGTAGACACAAACACGGTCTGCCGAGTGTACCCAAATGAAAAGCTAAGCAAAAATTCCACCCTCTCGAAAGTTGCAAAAATGGAGAACACCACAGAAAACAGTGGCTTGTGAGCAGAAATAGCAATAACATCAACATCGGCAGCAACACCACGAACAACTTGTTTGCAATAACACGAATTGGAGTAGCAGCAGTCAATGAAATGTTCATATGTCAAGTATGGAATGTGCACTTTTTGACAGTTTTCTTTTGCGAACATTCATTCAGTCCACGCCATGCCATGCCACCCCACCCCATTCCACCACCCTCATCACACATTTCTATACAGCCGGCGGCAACCCACTCACTCCCCCAACTCCCTTAGGGCTGTCGAAGGACTACTGTAGTGTAATAACCGGTTTTGTTTTAATAATCGGGTTTAGGTTTATTATATTTGTAATCAATGATTTTGGGTAAATTCTTAAATTAATCGAAAGTAAATTTTACTTTTTCGAATTTTTATGGAAACATCAGGTGTTTGGAATATATTTTACACTGATGATTGCAATTTAACCCTACGCCAGTTGATGATGGGGGTATATTAACTTTGCTATTTCGTCTGTAACACCTTGAAATGTCGACCTGAGACCCTATGAAGTATTCTTGATCGTCATAAAATTCTAAGAGGATCTAGCTATGTCCGTTGAAAGCAAGCTAGCATCTAAACGAAAGGTGCTAGGACGTCCAAGTTTTCCATAAATGCGTCCTATAGTCGTAGATTGGTTGGGACTGCAACTGGGCGAAATCGGTCAAAAGGGAAAAACTTTTCCCTCACAAGGACTATTTAAGCATGTTTTCAATATGTCTACCTATGGGTGTGATATTGACATTGGGTGTGCGCTTTCTCCCCATGATAAAAATGTGCTTCTTATTCTTAGGGGGCAAAAAAGGGATAAAAATGGTACCTATCCAACGACGATAGCTAGAAACACGAAAATCGGTTTGGACATTCCTCTAATTGAGTAGATAAATAATATGAAAGCATTTTTGCCATATTCGTACTTTTAAGTGATACAATGGGAAAAAAGGGATAAAAATGGTACCAACAAACGGCTGCACATAAAAAAATGAAATTCGGCGTTTACATTCCTTGCGTAGACACGCAAAATAAAGGGATTTTTCGAAATTCGGGGGTAAAATGGAAAAAAGGGTATAAACATGGTACCAACCAAATGGCCTCAGCTAGAATCATGAAATTCGGTGTATATATTCCTGCGACTGCGTAGTCACGATGTTTTTCCAAATACAATGGGAGCAGAGGGATAGAAATGCTGAATTGGAATGTAGGTCACTATATTATACTCTACACAACATTCTAATCCCCTGCATGATTGAAATCCGCGAATTTATGGACCATATAAATATAAAGATATGATCCTATTCATTTTTGCAATATATTTTTTATATTATGTGTTATAACAAGCCAAATCGGAAGAGATATTTGTATGTTGATAATATCAGTATTCCACTATTGACATAATTTCTCCTTGTTGAATTGTGATAAGAAAAAAATTACGAATATAGATTGTCATATATGGCTCTTGTGCGATATAAGATCAGGTTGGGAGTTTATAGTATATATCATGTCAAATGTTTGTAACATTATTGGACTGTTAATGAAAAAAAATCGGTTCAGATTTAGATATAGCCCCCATATAAATTTTCCCTTATTTTGGTCAAATTTGACACATTACTCTTATTTTCATCAAGATGAACTACTATTAACCTATATCTAGAGGTCCATGTGTGGGTGGTATGATGTATCATATAATCGGTTCTACCCTACTTTAGCCTTATTTAGTTGCTTTGCTTACATATAATGTATTTAACTTAAGTCTAAATCGTTTTCTGATTGCAAGTCATTTAGGACATTGGCATAGTATAGACTGAGAAGTCCCATTTCAATTCCATCGCTAACCAAAAGAGCATAAAAGTGCAAATCCACATATGGTTAAATACATTCATAACAAATCAACATTTTATTTTCCGTTTTACATTTTCGTGCCGAACCTTGTCAACTTTTTAAAAGCTTACATAATTACTATATTTGCAATTTACTATAAACACTCTAAGGCTGCACTAAACTTCTTTAACTTTTGTACACACTAAGACAAATTTCAAATGTTTTTTTTTTTTTTTGAAATTATTGAATATATACTTTGAATTGCATTTTCTATATTTATACTTCATATTAATTTTTTGGCAAAATATAACAACGCACATTCCAAAATTGATAACCAAAAATGCTGCGTAAACAGTTTTATACTGACACTTTAATATTGCCAACTTTTACATCATGTAATACAACGGGAATACTTGTTTTGGAAAAACCAAATTCATTTTTATTTACTTTGATGTGTTTTTTATTAAATTATATCAGCAAAACAGCGATTGTACTATGTTAGAATTTTGACTTTTGTCACTGAAAGGGCCATTTGACCTATAGTGAGATGGCATGATCTGGGAAAGAAATATTCTACAAATCATCATTAAACAATCCCAACTTAATTTTCGTGGGGTGACTGGAAACAGTTTTTCAATTTGTATGAACCGCGACACAGCCTAGTGCACATCTCGCTAATAAAGCAGACAAGTAAAATAAAGCGAGTTTCGATAATCTTCAGGGGTGTACTAATAAATATATTATATTATCTACAGTCCTATCGGACTGCACCCCTGAAGATAATTGCAGATTTCAATCGAAATACTGGGAATAAATAAATTATCATAAACAGCAACACCTGTTTTTCAAAAAAAGCCTACAGCCGAAAAAAAAACAAAAATAAAATTTAAACCAACATAGGCACACCATACACACAACAAAAATTAACATTTTCATGTATTTCTAAGAAAATCGACAGCCTCTGTGGAATGCAATCCATGGTGGAAGGTATATAATACCGTTTTTATACACTCCACGAGAGTATTATGGCTTTGTGCATTTGTTTGTAACACCCAAAAGGAAACGAGTTAGACCCGTCGTTTATTATACAGATCGGCTTAGAATCACTTCACTGAGTCGATTTAGCAATGTCCGTCTGTTTGTCTGTCCGTCTGTCCATCTATTGTTGCAATCAAATTACAGTCCGCAATTATAGTCCGATCTTAACAAAAATTGGCACAATTGAGTTTTGGGGATCAAGGACGAACGCTATTTAATTTGAGGCAAATCGGTTCAGATTTAGATATAACCCCCATACGAATGACACCATATCTTATAATCCAACTAGAAACACCCATGCAGAAAGTGGGTAAGATCAGTTTAGATTTAGGTATCGTCCTCATACAAATGTTGCTGCCAAATATTTAACCGAGTTTGGCCAAACTATACATATTATATTTCACCTATTTCGTTCCAGGTTTCAATATACCCCCATACAAATGTCCTTTTCGATTTGACATTTTTTGTCAAACACATACATTTACAGGCTACAAAAACCTTTCCGTTTCACTTTTTTACCGAATTGAATTGTATTCGGATAGACAGTGGAGTGTATCATATAGTCGGCCCGCCCGACTTAAGCCTTTCCTTACTTGTTACTTGTTATGGTTTAGGAAGGAATGGCATCGCTAAAAATATTTTTTTTAGGAATTGTGGGATTTTTATGAATCCTTACCTATATAAGGTATATAATAAGTTTAAAGCCGTTAGCATTAATTGCTAGTGATTTTTCTAGTTTATTATAATTTTAAATTGTAATAAATAAATAAATAATAAGTTTATTTATTTTAGACAGAGAGAGATTTCATGTAAATAAGCACAAAATAGTCCAGAAATGAGTAATCCACTTCTGGATTCAATTCAATTCAATCGGTAGGACCAATATTCATAAAAATATTTTATTTAGACAATTAATGCTCGAAACGCAAAGCACCGATTACAAACGTACAAATTGAATTTTATTCCCAGATATGGGAGCTAATAATAAAATTGTATTCTTCTTGTCCGCGATCGAAATGAAGGAATGACGGTAATTTTTTATGTAATCTCAGATTTTTCTAAAACCACAGCTCGTGGAGTGTGGGAGGTGGTAAACCCGGTTCTTCGCTTTTTCTTTTGACATCCCTAGTTCCCCCGTTGCAGAAGTTGTTGTTGGCATTGGTGTTATCAAAGTCTTTCGACATTATGCACGTTTTTTCAATAAAAGCTTAAAAAACAACAACATTTCGAGCAAAAAAAAATAAGAAAATCTATGAACACATTTAGGCCGATGCGGAGAGCACCACCAGCAGCAGCAGTAGCGAAATCATGGAGAGGAGGCAACAAATAACATTTAACCGGGAAAACTAGAAAAACAATTTTCTTTTTCTAATTTTGCCGGCCTTTGCCCAACTTTAATTTGCCACCCGCCGGCAGCTGCTGTTGTGGTCTTAACTCTGAATGACTGGGTTGGCCATCAAAGCGGACTTTGTTGGGTGCTGGTGATGTCTGGGCTGTGCCGGTCTGGTCTGGTCTGGTCGACTGATGCGGAGATGCTGGCAGAGCGAAGAAATCTACGGGAGAAAAGGGTCGGCGCTGGTTGCAATCGCAGTGATTGACGGGCGAGCAAAGCATTGGTATGTTAAAATGAAATCAAATGACAGCATGAAATGGATATTAAAAGTGGAAACTTCTTTTACTGCCTTTTCGGTTTCGGTTTCGTTTTCTTTTTTACTTTTGCCGTTTCTGCTTTGGTTCATTGTCATCTTTTTGGAGTTTTTGTTTTAGAGTTATGGCATTTTCTTTCTTCTGTTGTTGTGAAGCAACGTCCCATTGTTAGGAGGGATTGCTTGGCAGTGCCATAACGCAGCAGTGATCCTATGGCGGGTAATATGTAGTTGCTCCTGCGAAAAGGGACAGCTATGCGTTTGCCATTGTGACTGCGGGACTGTGTGATGGCGAGGATAAAGAACGAAAGTGTCATTGGAATCCAAAATCTTTCCGTCTAATAACGAGGGCAAAAACTGTCAACTGTTTTGAATTTTTATGGTGAGGAGCTACGTACAAGGATTTTCATAATAGAAAAGATTTATGAATGTATGTGTGACACAACTTGGTCCGGATATTAGCCGCATTTATCGATATCCTCACTCTTAAGTTAAGGGATGGCCACATTTAAATATTTCAACAAGTCTACTCGAACACGAACACGAACACGAACACAACGACAAAAGACATTTAAGGTCTTCAATTTTTAAGCAAAATCTGTCCATGACGATGATAAGGCAGTATTCTGATTTAAACAGTTTAAACTTTAAGGAGCAAGTTTCAGGCGGTTTTTTGTACAGCGTGCTAGGGTGGAAGTGGACGTATACCCCTACATTAGTAAATGGGAACTATGAACTGGATGAATTCACATATGAAATTGTTGAAATTGCGGTTGTCACGTAGTACGAGAAATGAAATATGTATGTATAAATGTACACAAACAACCTCATCTGAGTGATCTGATTTTACCGCTCATTTCATGTCAAAACGGGTACATGACCATTTTCGATTTATTCGAAAATTGCTACAATATTTCAGCACTATAAAATAATTGATTTGTAGTGGACGAAAAAAAAGATTTTTTAAAGATTTGATCTTTCTTTTGAAAATGGTAAAAATTAAGATAAAATGCCGAGGTAGGATCATTGCCAGTGGATCATCATAGCAATAATGAGAAATATTGAAATTCTATGAACATTATATTTCTGGACAATGTCTATGTGTAGAATAGAATAAACAGACGCAATTCGTTGTTTGAGCTAAGATCTGAATTTTTCACATACCATTTCAAACTCTACAAACTCTATTTTAACTTCAATAGAAAAAATTACAAAATACGAACAACAAGTGATCGAAAGAAATGGCATTATTTAAAACAATTTGTATGTCCACCCCGCATTTTTTCAACTATTCGAAATCTTAATGATGTTTTAATATTTTTCAAAATATGTCTAAATTTAAGGTATTTTCAAAATATATGTGGAGTTTTAAATGTGAATTCTGCAACATACCGCAAAATGGCGAATTGCTAATTAAATTACGATGTGTTAGCTTCAATATTCCGCAATAACATGTTGCGCGTTTTTGCGCCAATTTATTGTATTAAATAAATTGTCACTCTTTATGGGTGCTTATACATTAAGTTTTAATATTTAAGCATTTTGCAATGAAAAATAAGTCTTTTTATTTACTTAACACTTAAATGATATAAATATTTCTCATAAAAAGCGTTCACCGAAGCAGAATCAGGTTCTAAGTTTCACAATAAATCTAATTTTATAAACATTCCTATACAAAAACAAGTACAGAACGACTAATGTCGGGTGATGTCGGTTATATGATACTCTGCTTCTTCTGCACTATAACTAGTAATTTACTACCATTTCTAGATGTATTAAAATATATGTGACAGTTTAATGCCGGAATCATTCGAAATATTGTCCTTTATGAGTAAATGTCACCGAATCTGGTGCGACATTTGTATGGGAGCTATAATCTAAACCGATGTGACCCACTTTCACCATACATTTTTATAGTTGAAATATAACGTGTTGTGCCAAATTTGAACAATATCGGTTATAATATGTGGTATATAGAGTGAAAAATGTCAAATCGGGAGTGACATTTGTATGGAAGATATATCTAAATCTGCACTGATTTGCTTCAAATTTAATATCGTCCATCATTGATGCGAAAACATTAGATGTACCAAGTTTTGTTGGGATTGGATAATAATTGAGACTTGTACTTCGATAACAAGATAATATACACAGTCGGATTATTAAATTATTTTCAAGGAAAAACATTTTTTGAACTGAACTGTACTCAAATCAAGTTTTCTTTTATTGATTATGGTATAAATATTGAAAATATATAAACATTACCTGTCCCGAAGGCTTCCCCGAATTAATCTCCATTTTTGGCGATTTCAACCCTCTGTGCGACTGCTTAAAATCCACACCAAACAATGACTCGTTGTGGATGCATTGACGTCTCAATAGTCACGTGTGGCTTCTCTGAACTGCATATGCAGCGATTTTGCTTATTGACATAGCCACCGAGATGAAAGTGAGCTTCATCTGAGAACACTAAAATTTCCCACGTAAATTTCCTATAGTTTTCGTGGAAGACTCTCTACTTTGGAAGTAAGTTTTTAATATTTACCAATTTTGTTCGAGCGTCTAGCGTCCGATTTTGCAAATATCAAACATAAACCTGAAAATAAAAATAACAAGTAAAAACGGACTTAAGTTCGACCGAACTTTATATATCATCTACCACGGATTGCATTCCACAGAGGCTGTCGATTTTCGTAGTTACATTGACATTACAGGAAAATGTCAATATAGCAAAAACAAATAAAAATATTGAAAAATGTGTTGTCATTTATTTTGGTTTACGACCAAAGGTTGTTCTGAAGTCTTCAGCAGAACCCAAAATTAGCAAAAATGCAAAGTGAGACCTCTATTGTTGCAGCTAAAAGTTGACTGCGCAGTTTCGATGGGCGCTACCCCATCTCGTCAGAACTTTCGCAACGAATGTATGTCTTTGACTTAAATCAAGGTTCATATTAGTACCAGCGGTCACATATGACAAATGAGAAGCGCTGATAAAAAAAATATTCCACCGAACTAAGTCGACACACTACAAACAACAATATTGAAAAATAATTTTATAAATAAATATATATTTTTTGGAAAAATATTACCATGTGCAAAGTTTGAATTGATTCCAGCCAGCCAGACGGATGGACGGACGTGGCTCAAACAACTTAAAAAGTCGTGAAACGGATTTTTTCCAAACAGACTAAGAGTCTTAAGTCACTACTTCAATGCGTTACACCTTTATATATACCCTCCTACTTTGTAGAATGAGTGTATAAAAATTTATTTATTTTTATATCATAGACTCCACCACCTTTTTCACTTATTTCAAATTTCAAATTTGTCATTTGTAAATAAATTTGCATTCTATAAAATATACATACAAAATGGTCTTGAGCCAGGAGAATATCCCAGCTCAAATCAAAAATTAAAAAAAAGTTAATTTATTGTAATATTTAGATACAAAATGGTCTTGAGTCAGGAAAATATCCCAGTTCAATGGAAAATATTTTTAATTGCAGTAACAGCAAAATAGTGCCGGTTAGTGTTTAACGAAAATGGTCCTTAGAGTCTTAAGTCACCAATTCAATGCTTTAAACTTTATGTATAGCCTCCTACTCTGTAGAGTGAGTGTATAAAATTTTATTTATTTTTGTATTTTTATAGATTTTTCACCTATTTCAAATTTGGAAAAATTATTTACAATTTGTCATTTGTAAATAAATTTGCATTCTATCTCTTCCAGGAGAATGTCCCAGTTCAAATCAAAACTTGAAAAAAAACTTAATTTATTGTTACGCCTTTAATAAACTGTTTGCTAGCATAATTCTGGCGTCAACATTGTGCCAAATATAGTTTGTTTGTAATAAACGTTTTCAAGAATTCCCTCTTTGGAAACAAATTATGATTTTGGGCAAACATAACTTTTTTTCTTCAGAATCATTTAAAGAATAAATTACATATTTAGGAAGGTGGAATGGTTGCCCATTTTTACAATATGCCACAAAATTGCAACCCTGGAGGATAGGATACATTTAGTGAAAAAAGTCAAACTCTATAAAATATAGATGCAAAAGGTCTTGATTACAGACCGAAATAAAACAAACGAAAACTAAACTAAAACATATGAGCGTTGTCACGGCAGAAGTCTTGCATGTGCATATACTTACATATGCATTATTATTTGGTGCGATTTTTAAAACGGATATTCGGAAAGTGAGTTGTGATTCTCATTCGTTTGTGAGAATCATTTATTTAAAGAGGCCGGTTATGTTTTTGAAAAGTCGCTGCGAAGCCACCTGACGAAGACTTTCATAGGTCGGAAATCATGAAAATGGTAGTGTGCAGCCCAGTAATAAAAAAAATAAGTCAGATGTTTTCGTTTCGTTTGGGGTTTTGGGTCCTTGTCCAAAAAACAAAATTTATTGAATTATGGCCGATTGATGTTTAGGTATTCGTATAATATTATATGGGTTGCTATCCTCTAGGAGGAGGGTGTAATAAGTGAGGGTGTAATAAGCGAGGGTGTAATAAGTGCTTAGAGAGTTTTTATTTTTTTTTGGTGGGGAAGGATCAGCTGCAAATTTCTTAATTAGCAATTCACTAGAATTCAACTGTTGAGTTTACAGTAGCAAATAATTATATAGAAAAAAACTTCAGGCCAATTAAAAAGGCAAAACCCACAAAAGTAGGATCTCTTTTTGTTAGCGTAGCCAACAGCAAAATTCCAAGAAGAGCCAAGAGCAATCAACAGATTTCGACAATGACAACATTACACAGAAGTTACGAAATCAGTTTATTATTGTGTAAAATTCCTCAAAAAAAAAAACACGACTTGTCAGTTTTTTGTGTAGAAGTATTTTGCCATGAAACACTCAATGTCCTTTTAATTGGAATTCATTCCATTGCGAAAACGGACAACAACTTTTTCTGGAAACATCAATCACTCTGTGGCTCGTCCTACTTGCTGATGTCGATACTGATGCTGATGATAAAAATCATCACACATGTTTCAAATCTTATCGATATCAATGCGACGAATGGCTGACTGGCGCTGACTGACGGACTGACTGAAAAATACAACAACAAGAACTTGTTAAATTCCAACAATTTATTGGGGAAAAACTTTAATCATTTTACACATCGTTCATCGTGCTCAGTGTCCATCGTTTCATTGCTTTGTTACAGTTTTTAATTGTAACGATAATTTTTTTCTGCTGTTCTCTGCTGTGTTTGTCAAAAAAGGACGAAGAAGGGGGAGGATGAGACCAAAAAAAGAAATCAATGGTCAAACGCGTTCGCACACAAAGTCCACGAATAGTAAGCGATAATATTCACAAAAGCATAAACTTTTAATTACTCAAACCAACCCCCGTTCACGTTACGTTCCCACTGTTTTATGTGGGTGGAAGTTGGCCACAGTCCTCCCCTCCTCAGTCCTCAGTCCACAGGCCACATTATCAGCATATGCCGAGGACGAAAGCAATTGACCCATAGTTAAATTCGTAGCGCCATTGTGTGCGAATGTGTCTGTGCTCTGGAGAGGGAGAGGCAGGGGTGTCGTCATCGTCCCAATTGTTTGGGACACCCAACCAACAAACTCGCCGTCCGTCCCACTGTGTCCTGCCAGCTACGCGGCTTTTGATGTTTGCGTTTAATCAAATGGAAAATTTTTACAATCGAATGGAAAAAATAAACTGTTATTTCAATTTTTATAGAATGCGTACGACGGCGACTACGACGAGTATATGTTAAATTGCAATCGAGGAAAATTTGAACAGGGCAAAAAGTATTTATGCTTCATTTCAAAGTACATATATATATATGAGAATAGCACGATTTCTGTCCGTCCGTCCTTGAGGGTGGTGTGGGCAGTGCCACAAAGGAATCCCTGCCGTTAGGGGTCAGAGGACAAACGATTAAAAATGATGACGCAGCATTTAAAGGAATTAAACCAAAAAAACTCATAAACACACACAAACACACAGGCACAGACACACAAAAGACTAGTTTCCTTTTGAATTGTGTTGTGTGTTGCCATTGAATTTGTTGAAAAGCAAAAAGTTGCAACATTCACAAAATATACAAAATATTCAAATGCCCACTTTAAGGTCTGTCGGAAAATTTGCTTTGCGATTAAAAGCGTTTGTTTAAAGTCTGTGATTGCCCAGTCGGTCGGGCGCTCGGACGGCCGGGCTTTGTTTGCTGTTTTCATATCGAATTGTATCGCATTGTCGTTGCCATTTTGGATTTGGCCAAAAATTAATATTTGTCTAAAATCAGTTGAGATGAGGCTGGAAAAAAACTCCATCAAATCAAATTGAAAATGAGAATTGTCTGTGATAACAGATAAAAGGACAATCATTTTGCCAGTGCTCTGTCAATGGCCATGGCCAGAGTGCTAGAGTGTTGCTATTGCTATTGCAGTTTTGATGCTGATGCTGTTGCTATTGTTGTTGTTGCACAAAACATACAATAAATGACAATCAAAATTTTGCTAAATTGTTTTTACACACACAGACGCGCTCACTCGCATACTCATGCAGAGATATGAACGCATACTTACATAAGCGCCAACACACACACACACACACAGGAAACATGACAGGAAGCGTTTAGCTGGCCAGGAAAGAACTTGTTGCGGGGGCCTCTCCACAAGGGTAGAGGCATTCTCAAAAGTTAACGCCATCGTTCCAGAGTAGTTCTGTACTTTTACGGGTTCATCAAGGAGTGCCTTAAGGCGACCACTTTGAATGAACCAATACCCAGTTTTCGATTTGGTGATATTTTCTTCTTTTTACAGGACTTGTAATTTCCACAGTATAATTTATTTTCGTTCTTCTCTGAGTCATACAAACGCGATATATGGGTATCGAACGAAAGAGTGGAATTTCTATTTAAAATACTACAAATTTAATGATTTTATCTGTATAAGTTTAGTTTTAACAACCATTTCAATTTTCACCCTTAAAAATAGAAGAAAATAAATTTTAACTTTTTAAGGGGGAAAACTTCAAATAGTCGTTAATGCTAAAATAATACAGGTAGAAGTGTGGACAGATATTCTTCTCTTTCATTTGATATTCATTTCTCTTTTAAAAGGTGATTTTTTAGCTATTATCTTTTTGGCAACACTGGTTTAAACAGCTGACGCATGTTTCGTGTTTTGTTCCACTGTCAAACATCTTCAGTCAATAATTTAACCATGAATCGCCTTACAAACGAACAACGCTTGCAAATTAATGAATTTTATTATCAAAATGCGTGCTCTGTTAAGAAAGTTCATCGCGCGCTTCCTGTG
The DNA here is from genome assembly GCA_947397865.1 of Polietes domitor. Lineage (NCBI taxonomy): Eukaryota > Metazoa > Arthropoda > Insecta > Diptera > Muscidae > Polietes > Polietes domitor. Next base: position 3,316,836 of record OX377622.1, on the reverse strand, counting down.
TTTCAATTATGTTCAGCGACGAATCTCAATTGTGGCTCAATGAGTACGTTAATAGGCAGAATTGTCGATTTTGGAGTGAATATCAGCCAGAATCATTGCAAGAGCTACCAATGCATCCAGAAAAAGTCACAGTTTGGTGCGGTTTATGGGCTGGTGGCATCACTGGACCGTACTTCTTCAAAGATGATGCGAATCGTAACGTAACTGTGAATGGTGAGCGCTACCGTGAGATGATATCTAACTTTTTTTGCCCAAAATGCAAGAGCCTGACTTGCATGACATGTGGTTTCAACAAGACGGTGCCACATGCAACACAGCGCGCGCAACAATGGACTTATTGAGAGGCGAGTTCGGTGAACATTCTATTTAACGTTCGGGACCGGTCAATTGGCCGCCTAGATCGTGCGATTTAACGCCTTTAGACAATTTTTTGTGGGGCTATGTTAAAGCTCATGTCTATACAGACAAGCCCGCTTCAATTGACGCATTGGAAGACAACATTGAAGCATTTATTCGTGAGATACCGGCCGAAATGTTGGAAAGAGTATGCCAAAATGGGACAAAGCGGATGGACCATTTGAGGCGCAGTCAAGGTCAACATTTGCATGAAATAATCTTCAAACATTAAATTATATGGACCGTACTATCGATTCAAATAAAGATTTCATGCATTTTTCTGAATTTTATGTGTTTTTTTTTGAAAAACTTTCCTATAGCTTTTAAAAAATCACCCATTATATGGCTCTTCGGTGTAGTGACCAACTCCGTAGCAAGGGTAGTTAACGTATACGTACTATATTCACTCCAACTCGTCGGCTCATTCGTTCTCACAAACGTCTCTGTATTCAGGGATCGAACCTACAACTCAATTTGGACACTGCACTGACTTTCCATTACCAAAAACAACAATTTCCTTCGAAAGAAGAAATTATATAATATTATATAATCAATCGATTACTAATCAAACAACACAAAAACTAATCACTAGAATAGATGTTGTGCGGTTAGATCTTAGAGACAGAAGGGCAAAGATTCCTATGCGACCCGCTGTGCTTTAGTGGGAAAGTTTACGACATGATTTCTTAATTTCAAAAACTTCCGAGAGGACACCGGAACCAACTTCCCAATTCATTGTGGAGCCGTCCGTGTACATCTCAATCTCATATTCGACAAATAGGACAGTGGGATTTGGAGCAAATTGATGCTCCAAAATATTAAAATATATTTTATTGATTATTTTGAGCATTAATTTAGTTTTACTTTATAGTAGCACTTTGGAGATCAATTTCAAATTCATATATTTATATGTTTGATAATAACAATGAACAATTTGGTTTTTATTCCTGAATCGCCAATTTTGCGAAACCGAATTATGGTACTGACAATACTATGACTGACATAGTGTCAATACTTAATATTTAATAGTCCTAGGTCGAAAACCTTTGTAGTTAGTACCTAAGTAATCTTTATTTATTTTCATAATTTATTATGATTATAAATGTTTGTAAATAAATAAATAAATATTTCGTGATATGTTTTAATTTTCCCACACTTTGAAAAATAAATGCGCCATCACATGTTCGTTTCTCCCCTCAACTGCAATGTTTCCCATCATTAATTACTTACGTGGAAACGCATTTTCATATTTGGGTCAAAATATTAATATTTGGTTGGTTTATGTGACCGTTCTCATGGGAGCGTCAAAATGCTAAAGTTTTTATTATACCCTCCACCTCCAGGTTGGAGGTATACTAACTTTGTCATTCAGTTTGTAACATATTGAAATATCGACCTGAGACCCTAAAAAGTATATACCTTCTTGAACGTCATAAAATTCTAAGACGATCTAGCCGTGTCCGAAAACGAAAGGCGATAGGATGTCCAAATTTTCCATAAATGCGTCTTATAGTCGTAGATCGATTGGGATTGAAACTGGGCGAAATCGGCAAAAGGGAAAATTTTTTTCTCACAAGAACTGAACATTAGGGCGTAGCTCAAAAAAAGTTCGCCGTACACCTTCGAATATGAAGTATTATTGAAAGGTAGTTTCAAAAAATTTTTTTTTATTTTTTTATGCCGAACGTAGGGGTCGCGCTTTTACATTTTTCTATATAACTTCTGCATTTATAAACGGATTTTAAAGTGTGATACATCGATGTTTTTGTCTCGACGAGGCCGATTTTTTTGAAAATCGACATACTTCCTTAGGAAGAGTTTCATGATATATTCGGCGTGCACATTCCTCTAATTGAGTAGATAAATAATATAAAAGCATTTTTGTCATATTCGTACTTTTAAGGGATACAATGGGAAAAGAGGGATAAAAATGGTACCAACCAAACGGATGCACCTAAAATAATGAAATTCGGTGTATACACTGATTGCGTAGACACGCAAAAAACGGAAAATTCGTACGTTTTGGGGTTAAATTGGAAAAAGGGAGTATAAAATTCGGAGTATACATTCCTCTGACTTCGTAGATACGAAAAATAAAAAGTTTTTTCCAATTTCGAGGGATACAATGATACTGAGGGATAAAAATAGTACCAAATAAACGACTACAGCTAGAATGATGAAATTCGGAGTGTACATTTCTCTAATTGTGTCGACACGTAAAATAAAGAGATTTTAGAAAGTCGTACTCATAAGGGGGTAAAATAGGAAAAAAAAGGGGATACAAATGGTACCAACCAAATTACCGCAGCTAGAACCATGGAATTCGGCCCCAAATCCGTTTTTTATGGCATAAAGTCGTAAAATGAACATACAGTCTTGTAATTTTGCACAATTGCTAGACATATCATACGCAAAAAATAAAAATAGAATTGGGCCGATCGGACCACGCCCACTACCACCTCCCATATAAACTCAATATATAACCAATATAATTATCAACCTGTATTGGTACAGGGTGACCAAAAACAAAATTTTATGAAAGCTTAAAAGAATGAAGAGTTGTTTATTTTGACGAAATGTGTTTTTCTAAACATTATTACAAAAGCAAAATATAGCATACAAATAGTATACTTTAAACTGCAATTTAAATAATTATTTCAAGAAATAAACTAAAATGTATACATGTGTACAAAAAGGTGAATGATGTTGTATACCATTTTAAAGGGACTTTCAATACCTTTTAAATAAAATATTGATGGGTCTCGTACACAAAACGAATTCAGAGATATAATCATATATATGCTATGGCTAATCAAAAACTGTGCTAAAATAAAATGACAATTTTTGGAGTTTGCCGAAAAATGCTGACGAGATATTAATTCCACCATAAACTACAACCTCAGACGAACACTTTCACATTTACACTTTGAGTCAAGTTGAGTCATACATATAACTTTTGGTCCACGACATTTATAGATTATGTTCTCTACAAATCACAAAATTACAATACCTATGAATACTTACAAGACCACAATAATCATAAAATGTTAAATATCATTTTTCAACTACTAACTCTTGCCGTCAATTTTCATAATATAGTCACTTTAATATTTTCTTTTTAAGTCTTGATTTTAATTAATTTGTAAAACTGCTTTATATCAAAATTAATCCCACTTTTTTTGAACCGCAAAGTTTAAGTACCATTCAGGCTTGTGGTGTTGCCACCTAATTTTCTCCAGAATATTTTTTTGATCGCTTGGAGTGGTGCCACAAAGGAAATATATACACATTTACCACTTTCCAATTTTATTTTTTTTGAATTTCTGCCAAAAAATGGAAATGGGGTAAAAAGGGATACAAATGGCACATATTAGAGGACAACAGCTAGAAATACGAAATTAGGCGGGCACATTCCTCTTTTCCAAATTCGCCCTTTTTTTAATTTTACGGCAAAAATGGGTAGAATCATGAAGTTAGGTTATCTTGTACTGTGTACGTGGGAGATAATGGTGTTTCAATATGTGTACTTTTGGAATTAAAATAGGATGGGAATACAACCAACTGTAGCACCTACTATCTACGAATATTTATGGTATTTAAGCTTTTTGAAAATATAAATATATTATATCGATATGTAAACGTATTGGCAGCCTTACCTTATACGCGTGGTTTGAAATAATAAAAAATAAAAATTACGTATAAAATATTTTTGTGAGAAGAATACATTTTATTTATTTTTCCACTGAACCAACATTCGGGGGATGTCCCCTATAAATGCAGCGCATTGCGTTGGCGGAAGGAAGATACGGCAGTGGCAGGAGGAAAGGGGGAGTAGTGTTTGTTGACCTTTGTTTTAAGCTTCTAAATACCATAATTAGCTGGGAAGATATCTGTCGGAAGACGATTCCACATACGGATAGTGCGGGCGAGGAACGAATTCATTCTGTAATGTGTGGTGCGGTCGGTTGTCCATTCGATAAAAATGGGTGAGAATTCCTGGAAAGTCGCGTATCTCTACCGAACGTTCTTTCGGGCGGTATAAAATCACGAATATCCGAAGAAAAAAAACACACTGGAAGTAACGATAGAACAAGGACGCACCACCCACATTACGACGATGTTCAAGGGGAATTGACACGGTCAAGTTGCTCCAGTGAGGAGCACCCGACCATATATGGGAGTTGTATTCCATCTTTGGTCTGATGTAGGCAGTGTAGATATTGAGAAGATCGGGGGGATTTAAGTCTTTCTTACACCGGCTTAAGAATGCTTCTATCGACACTTCAAATATATGTTTTGTCCAAAGAACATCGCATTGTATTTCCATGCCAAGATTACTCAATATTCACACCGTTCATTGAAATCGACGACACCGTTGGATCAGTGAATCGCTTGTGGGACAACAAGGAGCACTGGGTCTTACGTGCATTAAAAGCTACTCCATTCACTCGACCCCATTCGGAAATGACCAGTAAATCCCGGCTGAGTGACTCATTCATCAATCGCCTTTTGTCCTCAATTTCTTGACGATTTGGTCTATGATCGAAGGAGTATGAATGACAGAGGTAGCTGACATTGAAAACATTTGAAAACGAGGTAAATAATCGTACCGCTTGGCGTGGAATGACTCATATCTCAAAATAATTATTTTTTCACAGGAATCCCAGGAATTCCCGGAAATGAAACTTTGCATTCCCGTTTTCTCCACAAATCAAATAATCGCGGGAATCCTAAATCCTGTATGTCAGCATGTATTTATACATGTGTATTTCAATACTCACTCACCACAATATACAAAGCCACATATAAAGGGTGATTTTTTAGCTATTATCTTTTTGGCAACATTGGTTTAAACAGCTGACGCACGTTTCGTGTTTTGTTTCACTGTCAAACATCTTCAGTTTGGTCTATAATTCAACCATGAATCGTCTTACAAACGAACAACGTTTGCAAATTATTAAATTTTATTATCAAAATGCGTGCTATGTTAAGAAAGTTCATCGCGCGCTTCCATTTTATGGTCAATTTAATCGACCCACTGAAGCGGCTATTCGGGCTATTGTCACTAAATTTCGCACCAAATTTACATTGTTGGACATTAAACCACCAACACGCTTACGTACAGTGCGAACTGAAGAAAATATCGCAGCTGTATCGGCCAGTGTTAATGATGACCATCAATTATCGATTCGTCGCCGTTCGCAGCAATTGGGCCTCTGTTACTGAAAAACGTGGAAATGCCCAAATTGGACTAAGCGGATGGACCATTTAAGGCGCAGTCAAGGTCAACATTTGCGTGAAATAATCTTCAAACATTAAATTATGTGGACCGATCGATCGATTCAAATAAAGATTTCATGCATTTTTCTGAATTTTATGTGTTTTTTTAAAAAGCTTTTAAAAAATCACCCTTTACTTACCAATAAACATGCAAAAAGACGCTCTTATGCCGAATATTATTACCTTTTCATAGAATTGGTTAATTGATTTCCAGCAGCAGTCCAATGGGAATCCTAAACCCCAAACCCAAACCCAAACCCTAATTACCGACCATACTAACTTAGGGCGGTTTCAGAAACGCATCTATGCAGTGCTTCAAATTCATGTGGATTATCATCCAACTCACAAATAAAATTTTATTATGAATTTGGCCATTGTTGTTGTATTGTTTTCGCGTTAGCACTTGTACGTGGAAAAATTCATAATAAATTTAATTTGTGAATTGGATGATAGTCCAAATGAATCTGAAGCACCGCAGAGATGCGTTTCCGAAGAGGCCCTAAGTTGTTAATTTAGATATGTGAATTAATTGAATTCTATTTTACAAATAAAAAAGAAATTGAACTACTTTAACATCGATCATTTGTGGTCCAATGTAATTAGTGAACAGTATTATTCTCCAAATCTACAGTTTCCATTGCAGTCAACTCATGTTGCAAGATTGTGATCCATCCCCAGAGAAGAGTTTAGCTCAATTAGATTAGATCGATAATCACATTAATTGTCACACATTGTTCAGGTGGGGAGCCCCGACCTAAGAACTGAAATATACATATTCACTCACCTTCACACTATCCGATCCTGCACAAATTTATCTATTCATTTCAAATATGATTTTTCTCTGCTGCTGATACATGTGTTCGACCATCCGTGCGTCCGTTCGTCTCCCGCTCCCCCATTTGCATGTGTAAAGTTATGCATTATTGATGTGTACATGTGTTATTGTCCACTTAATGTCCGACCATGCATCCACACTTGTATACGAGGATGTGTATCTGTGTGTGTGTGTGTGTTATATATCTATCTACTCGTCCATATAACTGAAAGTGTGTGACATTTTTCTGTTGCTCTTGTTGTTGTTGCATTAACATCTACATCTACATTTGCTGGCAAAAGGGGGCAACATGTTTTAAACGCTTTTTATTGTTGGAGTTCGTGTGTGTGTATGCGTGTGTGTCTGTTTTCTGTCGAATTGAAAATCAGGTCCATGGCCATCCATGGCTGGACTTGTCCTCGTACTTTCGGGATGTTATTGTTTTAAATGGGAAAATCATTTTTGCTACGTTAATCACGTAGGATCATATAGCATCAACCGTATCATGGTCAGCTCGTTGGGACACTGGCTGGGAATGGAGTGGATGGTGGATGGATCTATACAGCAGGCCCCTTTCCCTTTCCTTCACCTTCATCCACTGCCAAACTCAGTGGCATCCATCTGCTGAATCTACAACGTAAACATAAATATTTTTTACCTTCCCGATGGCCTTTGGTGTGATGCGATGACCAGCCACCAGGCCAGGCGATGCAACGGACATACAAGCAGCCCAGCCCACCGCACCCATTACTCTTCATATGTGGATGCAGTTGTTGCAGATGCCACTCGACGGAAATCGGCCGTTGGGTAAAAGTGGGATGGGTTGGACGGAGAGAGAGTCCTGCCGAGGTCTGGGTATGTTTATGTATCTACAACGACACGTAATTAAAAGGCAACAATTCATGTGGTATTCAGGCTGTCACGACCAGTTAATATTGTTGAATTTTGAGCAAATAACAACAATGTGCAGTATGGTTACATGCATGTATGTATACACGTGTACTCACACATACACATGCATAAATAGCTGTGGACTATGGACAAAACGACCTATTTCGAAAAAACATAAACTTATCAGGAGTGCCAAATTTGTAGGAATATTATTCGTTTATCTAAGGTTCCCGAGGATACTAGGGGCAGCCCTAGCACCAATTAGACAGACAAATCGAAATCTATATCTGCAGATAGGTTGTTTTGCCAACAGTCCACAGATATTCCTACATATTTACTCACAGAAACATTGTGTACATATTTATGTATGCACACACACACACACGAATGAGAGTATATGGTTATGTCCACTTAATGTATGGGTTGTTTCATTGAAAACATTAACGTCCTTCTCCTGCAGCCGTCCAGGCCAGGCCAGGCCAGGCTGGCATGTTGGAAAGTAATTACAAGAAAACTTGTTTACGATAACAATGTGGTAAAGGATATGTACTACATACACCTGTATGTATGTATGTATGTGTGTGTATACATGTGTATTTCAATACTCACTCACCACAATATACAAAGCCACATATACTTACCAATAAACATGCATAAAGACGCACTTATGCCGAAAATCGAACGTTATTACCTTTTCATAGAATTGGTTAATTGATTTCCAGCAGCAGTCCAATGGAACGGAAGGCAAAGGCCGAAGCAGCCGGCCCAAGTGGCTATGGCAACTTTAAAGTTGTTATTTGGGTTGGACTGGCACTTGCCAGACAGAGCCTTTCTCCTTCAATTAAGGTGGCAACGGTTTGTGTCTGGGTCCAAGTAGGTTAAGGGGAGCATCGGAGGAGTGTGGAGCAAGTGCTTCAAAAACGTAACTGAGTTTATCCTCTGATGCCGATGCCGATGCAGACGTATTTATCTACGTTGTGAACTTGTGTTGGGACATTTCAATCCGAAAATGACATTTGCTATCGGAAATGCTTTGAATTTGGCCGGAACTATTGCTTAATTATCCAAAGCAAGCCAATGTCTCCAGGCTTAAATGCGTTCATGTGAATGCGAATGTGATTAATGATATTTTTATTTGTGGTCGAATTTCCGTGCGATTGTCAAAAGCATTTCTTGTCGTTTAAGCGCGATGTTATCGGCAGGCAAGTGTAGCCGGGTAACAATAACAAGCAAATGATGAATTACAGGACGAATCAAAGGAGATCCTGAGGGGGTTACTTTATGACAAGAATTTCTAAAATAAGCCAAAGATGTAGCCAAAATTTAACACCATGTTTATTATTACATGGTACTCGTGCACTGTGAGAAATTCGAATGAAGATGGGTTTGTACACAGACTATTCTTGTAATCGAAGTACAGGTCTCAATTGTAGTCAGAACCAAATGAAACTTTGTGCAACGAAGTTTTCCAGGATAAGGACGAACGCTATTTAATTTGAAGAAAATAGGTTCAGATTTAGATATAGCCCCCATACGAATTTACCACATATTTTAACAGAAAATATCATATATTTTCACTAGGAATACCCAAATTGGTCAGATCGGTTCAGATTTATATAGGGTTCGCCATCTAACGTTTTTTTCTAATATTCAACCGTTGGACTATTATTTGTGGGGTGCCCTCATTCCATTCCATTATTAACCGGAAGGATTGTAAAGAGTGATTTTTTTGAGGTTAGGATTTTCATGCATTAGTATTTGACAGATCACGTGGGATTTCAGACATGGTGTCAAAGAGAAAGATGCTCAGTATGCTTTGACATTTCATCATGAATCGTCTTACAAACGAACAACGCTTGCAAATTATTGAATTTTATTATCAAAATGCGTGCTCTGTTAAGAAAGTTCATTGCGCGCTTCCATTTTATGGTCAGTTTAATCGACCCACTGAAGCGGCTATTCGGGCTATTGTGACTAAATTTCGCACCAAATTTACATTGTTGGACATTAAACCACCAACACGCTTACGTAGAGTGCGAACTGAAGAAAATATCGCAGCTGTATCGGCCAGTGTTAATGATGACCACCAATTTTCGATTCGTCGCCGTTCGCACCAATTGGGTCTCTGTTACTCAAAAACGTGGAAATGCCAAAATTGGACTAAGCGGATGGACCACCTAAGACGCAGCCGCGGTCAACATTTAAATGAAATTATCTTCAAAAAGTAAATGTCATGGACCAATCTAACGTTTCAAATAAAGAACCGATGAGATTTTGCAAATTTTATGCGTTTTTTTAAAAAAAAAAGTTATCAAGCTCTTAAAAAATCACCCTTTACTTTCAAATAAAAAAAGAAATTTGAGAAAATTTTCAGTAGTTTTTTTTAGCATTTTCAAAAAAAAAGTTTTTTGGCGGACCCTATATATAGCTCACATACAAATTTCGCTCCCAATTTTACTTTTTCCGCTCTAGAAACCACATATTTTATGATATTGTCTTCAAAATTGGCAAAACATCTGATATTTAAACTAGGAACACCTGTGGTGAAAATAGGTCAGATCGGTTCAGATTTATATATAGCTAACATAAAAATATCGCTCCCGATTAGACTTTTTCCGCTTTAGAAACCACATATTTTAACAGGTCTTCTTCAAATTGGGCAAAATATCTTATGTTTCCATCGGTTCAGATTTATATATATCTCCCATAGAAATGTCACTCCCGACTTGACTTTTTCCGCCCCAGAAACCACGTATTTTTAGAGAATTTCTTCAAATTGAGCATAACACGTTATACTAGAATTGGAAGAACCCATTGTGTAAGTGGGCCACATCATTCCAAATTTTTGTTTTGTGGTCGGGAGCATCGTCAACATTTTTTCTTTCAAAGGAAGCCATTCTAATAATTATATGCGAATTGCTGACTAAACAAAAACTTAGAGATAGAAGATATTTCACTGAGCGGTAATATAAAATTATTGAAAATTGAAGGAACATATTTGTTGTTAAAAATATTTGTAAGCAAGTGCATTGCATTCTGTTAGAAGGTCTTGAGCCAGGATCGATACATTCGAGTTCAAATCATATTAAGTGATTTCATATTGACAGATTAACAATTTATTCTTGAGCACAATAGTGTTTCCTCGTGGCCGTAATTAAAGTACATCAAAGATCCAAAGTATGTATATCTTTGAACTATGGTAGCGTGGTAGCAATATAAATTTCTCACATTCAATATGTATTACCGCACAGTGGTTCTAAAGAGTTTTTATACCTTCACTCTACAGAGTAGGAGGATATAAATCATTTGGGGCAGAAAAAAGGGTAACGTATTGAAGGAGTGACTTAAGACCCTAAGTATGTTTGGACCAAATCAGTTTCACAACATTTTAAGCCTTTTGAGCCATGTCCATCCATCTTCTCACATGGTAGTATTTTTCCAAAACTTAGTTTATGTTCGAAGATGGACGAAATTGACACGCCCCTTCTGGTACCTCCAACACAAATGGTTCATATTCGTATGTAAAATAAAAACCAATGAAACTTCAAGACGGATATTCGGAATTAGCTATATTTTGGTGAATAATAAAGTCTCTAGGACTTTAAGCGTATATAACATAGCGTGGTTTGCAACGCCCCTTTTAGTACCTCCCACACAAATCACACTAACCTTCCTAAAATTAAAACAGTTATAAATAATATACGGATGATCGGAATACTCTCAAATCTTTTGATCTTTGGCAATGCTTTTATAGAAATTGCATTCACATGGAGTATTGCATTCTGGTAATTCTCACACAAGTGTCCCTACCCTATGTAAAATTAAATGCTTTGTAGCTCCAATACCGTTGCCTTATATCCATTATGACCTCATCTTTGATATTTTTTAAATTATTTAAATATGTGGAAGGTGGATCCAATTGCCACAAACTTTTAGTACCTCTCACACACATAATACGACGCTAAATTATAAACGTGTTCTCTGAGAGTGGGGGTCGGTTTAACAAACTAAAACTTACTTACTTTTTTAATTAATTCTGTAACTTTTTAATGGAAAGAGATGTCTTTGTAGGCATTCACGAGTATTATAACTGTGCCAGATATATATGCAATCGCTACATAAGCGTGCTTTTCGCAATCATTTCTAAATTTGAAACGTCCAACTTTGGACCAACACCCATTGGTCCCCATAACCACTAGGGATCCCTAATTTTGCAAGTCGTCTGGAAAACATATATGTTCTAAGCATGTACAATTTTGTCAAGATAAATCATTCCGTTCAAAAGCTACAAAATTAATTTAAAAAAATCGATTTAGAGTAACTGTGCGCTGTCATTTTAATTTGAAATTAAATATTAAAAATATGATTGAAAAACAAAAACGGAAACATATTCGTTCAAAACTAAGTAATATTTTATGATTGGAAAACAAAAAATTACAAATTACAATTTGTTTGTGTGTGTTCAGCATTTTCGTTTATGTTTTTCGTAATTCCAAAGCAAAGCAAAATAAAATAAAACAAAATCTTTCTAAAATTGTCTAAAATGCTTTTACCAAATTGTAAGCAATTATATACGATTGTTGGCCCATAAAACTACTAGCCCTGTGTGGTTGTAAATTTCCCTTCCATTCATTTAATTGGAGAATTTTGTCAGATTTTTAGAACACACTTTCGCCAGGGCATCAGTTTCAAAATGCCTTTTTAAATGGGACATTTAATGTCCACATTTTAAATTTTAGGCTTGTGTGGGTGACGAAGATAACAACCCAAACCCAAAATACGTGCCACTCTCCGGGCAACTTAAGGGGCAATAACTTGTTATTATTATTGGCGACAATGTTTCACTTCGCAGCGACCTTGGGACGGGACTGCCTTCCAAGGCATTTGAAAGCAACACAAGTGTAGATTAGTGTTGATGTTTTTCATTTTATTTTATGTTTTAGATAAATTCCGTCTCCCTGTCTCTCTCTACGACACCTCAGTGAAATGTATAGTCCGAACGATGTCCCCCGTTAATAATTACAAGTTTTTTTGTCTCCGGTAATTTATCATGATTTGTTGACTTTTCGTATGCATTGGCCCATAACACTCGTGCCGCATTTAATGTTGACACTCCCCATATCCCCGCTTATCTTGGCTTTTTGTAAAAATAATCAACCTGTTAGTGTTGCTGTAACAAAATGAAACACACCACCGTACGGACGGCCACACGGCCAGGACATAATGGCCAAACATAGGTACACGTACATGCATGGACATCATACACATACACAAATGCATGTTTGTATGTACGTATGTATGCGACATTATGTTTTATACTCTTATAAACACATCATGTTTGTTTTCATACTATTTTCGATGTATGTTCTTTTTTGTTGGCACATACACTGATGGTCATAACTGTTCGGATTTACTTAGTGACGTGCCTTAAACTATATATCATAAATATTTCCATAAATAAATGAGTTAATTAATAAAAATCCCTTTAAAATAAATTAAAATCTTCCCGATCCTCAACGAACATGCAAAGGGTGCCACACAAAATTTGGACCATGGAAATGACTATATATGTAATTCTGAAAGCTCGGGTCGGGTTTGCCTTAAAAGTTCTTAACCCTAGTAATTTTTATACGCTCACTCTACAGAGTATCATTTGGGACAGAAAAAAAGTGTAATGCATTGAAGGAGTGACTATGACAATTATGTTTGAAACAAATCCGTTTCACGACTTTTTAAGTTGTTTTGAGCCATGCCCGTCTGGTTGGCTGGTGAACACGATAACTGTGGAAAGGAGTTAAGGAATCAATTGAAACTTTGGTAATATTTTTCCCAAACTTAGTTTAAGTTCGAAGATGGGAGAAATTGACACGCCCCTTCTGGTACCTCCCACACAAATGACCCATATTTCAATGCCAAATTAAAACTAATGTAACTTCCACACGTATCTTCCGAATCAGCTATATTTTGGTATCACTTTAATTCTACTAAATATGACGGATTTTGTCACGCCCCTTCCAGTACTTCCCACACAAATCACCCTAAACTACCTAAAATTAAAGCTCTTATAACTTCTATACAGATGATCGGAATACTGTGAAATTTGATATTTGGCAATGCTTTTATAATGTTTACATTCGCATGGCATACTGGCGATATTGCCACACCCCTGCTTGTACCTCCCACACAAAGTGGCATAAACTTTGGTTGCAATAAAACCGATACAGCACCCATACGGGTAGTGAAAATCAGTTGCCATTTGATATTTGAAAATGTTTTTATAATCACTTTAAACATAACAAATATTTACGTTTTAGCCACGCCCCTCCCACAAAATGTACCCATGTACCTCCCACAAAATTGTCTCTATTCTAGGCACAATTAAAATATAACTCCATTACCGGTGCCTGAAATGCATTATGACATCAAATTTGATAATGTTTTTAACAATTGTGTCCAATTGGTACAAACTTCTAGTACCTCCCACAAACATACTCCAGCGCGAAGCTAAATTTAAGTCATGTTCTCTGAGAGTGAAGGTATATAAAGGGTGATTTTTTAAGAGCTTGATAACTTTTTTTTAAAAAAAAACGCATAAAATTTGCAAAATCTCATCGGTTCTTTATTTGAAACGTTAGATTGGTCCATGACATTTACTTTTTGAAGATAATTTCATTTAAATGTTGACCGCGGCTGCGTCTTAGGTGGTCCATCCGCTTAGTCCAATTTTGGCATTTCCACGTTTTTGAGTAACAGAGACCCAATTGGTGCGAACGGCGACGAATCGAAAATTGGTGGTCATCATTAACACTGGCCGATACAGCTGCGATATTTTCTTCAGTTCGCACTCTACGTAAGCGTGTTGGTGGTTTAATGTCCAACAATGTAAATTTGGTGCGAAATTTAGTCACAATAGCCCGAATAGCCGCTTCAGTGGGTCGATTAAACTGACCATAAAATGGAAGCGCGCAATGAACTTTCTTAACAGAGCACGCATTTTGATAATAAAATTCAATAATTTGCAAGCGTTGTTCGTTTGTAAGACGATTCATGATAAAATGTCAAAGCATACTGAGCATCTTTCTCTTTGACACCATGTCTGAAATCCCACGTGATCTGTCAAATACTAATGCATGAAAATCCTAACCTCAAAAAAATCACTCTTTACAAGCGGGTTTAGCTGACTCACGTTTAGTTGTTATTATACACTCCACGAGAGTATTATGTATTTGTGCATTTGTTTGTAACACCCAAAAGTTAGACCTATCGTTTATTATACAGATCGGCTTAGAATCACTTTCTGAGTCGATTTAGCAATGTCCGTCTGTCCATCTATTGTTGTTATCAAATTACAGGTCATAATTATAATCCGATCTTAACAAAAATTGGCACAGGTAAGTTTTGTGGATCAAGGACTAACGCTAATTAATTTGAAGCAAATCGTTTCAGATTTAGATATAACCCCCATGTAAATGTCGCTCCCGATTTGACTTTTTCCGCTCTAGAAACCACATATTGCACCCGATTTTCTTCAAAATTAGCACAACATTTCATCATTTACAGGGTACAAAAATATTTCTCGATTTCACTTTTTTACAGAATTGAATTGTAATAGGATAGAAAGTGGAGTGTATCATATAGTCGGCTCCGTCCGACTTTAGCCTTTCCTTACTTGTTTTTATGTTTGACATTTGCAAAAAGGGACGCTATATACTCCAAGGGGAAATTTAAAAACTTACTTCCAAAGTAGCGAAATTTACGTGGTCATTTTTCGTGTTTTCATATGAAGCTCATTTTCATCCTATATAGGTTTTCAGAGGACCCACACGTCACTTTTGAGAAGCCAATGCATCCACAAGGAGTCACTGTTTGGATTTTAGGTTGGTACTGCGAGCCAGTCGTGGTAGTCATATGAATGATATTGCATTCCATTAGTAAATGACAAAGTTCAACCTTTCCAATAAAACCAGAAATTTGAAAAGTAATCTGTACTATATTATTGCCGATTCTAATTTAAAGTTTTAAATGGCCCACCTTATATAATGATTCCTTCGACCAAGAAATGAAAATTTTGGCCCACAGTAAAAAGAAACTTGGACCAGCTGGACTATAAGTTTAATCTACAGAAATGATTTACTCAATTATCTCTGTTCCTGTTCCTTTTCGTTATTGCATCACATTCCTGCCGCATCGTGATTACCTCATTGTTGGTGGTCTCTTCATTCCTGTTCTTGAAGTTCCTGTTTTTAGTGTTCCCGATATACCTCATTCCATCTTGTTTCCCCTTCGCTTCTACATACAACACCGTTCCTAATCATTCGTTCTTGCATCATTTGTTCCTGCCTCAATTATCTCTGTTCCTGTGAAATTTCACTATTGCATCACATTCCTGCTGCTTTTTAAACGCAAATTCGGCAAGTGATTTGTGCTTCTCGTTCGTTTGTGAGAATCATCTCCTTATAGAGGCCGGGTTTGATGTTGAAAAGTCGCGTCGAAGCCACTTGAAAAGACTTTTGACATGGTCGAAATCATGATCGTGGTAGTCTGCAGCCAAGTAATAAATGTCACCATGCCATTTGTAAATAAATTTGCGTTCTATTGAATATAGATGCAAAATGGTCTTGAGCCAGGACAATATCCCAGTTCAAATCAAGTATTTATAATTGTTATTTTAATTTAGTTTTTAAGATTGTTTTTGATGTTTCAGTTTTGTTTTTTCTAATTTTTTGTTTTATTGTATTTTTTTATTAATTTTTCAATACTGCAGCCGTAATAAACAATAAAGAAGAAACCTTTCAGAGTTATAGGGTCGCTACTCGATTCCAAAAATGCTGTTGAAAATCGTTGTTAACAAATTTGGTGTTATTTTTTTGCTAGTCCTATTGGTTTTAAATGAAAGGATGCAAAAAAAACTCATAACAATGCTGTTCATGTGTAAATAAGATTTCAACTTGCCGAAAATATTCTAGAACGGTGTGGTATATAAAACCATTCGTATGATTGGTATAAATGTCACATCACAGAGTTGGAAAATTTGAAGAAATTTTTGAAATAAATCTGAAAGTTCTAAGCAACTTGATTTGAACGTAATTTCACATAGATTTAGTTGAAGTGTTTTCGAGGTTAAGTCTGGAATTTGGGGAAAGTGGCAGTAACAGGAGTTGAGTTATGCTGACCAAAATTTGGAAAGCTCGGTTAACATTAATATCAACAACTATCCGCAATAACTATCTTTGTTTAACATTTAAAAGGCACACCAAGTGAACTCAAATACTCACAGTTGTGTCCCTCACTGTAGATATGACATACATGCATACATAATACAAATATGTGTAGTGTAGTTTTTACCTTGTTAGTGAAGTGATTGTAATTTGTTTATCATTAAATTGAAAAATTTGTTAAATGTTGTTATTACTATTATTATTATTATTATTATTGTTATTTTTGTTGTTGCTGTTGCTGTGCCGTTATCGTTATCGCCATTGTCAATATTCAACGATGTTGCTGTTGCTATTGTAATATGCTTGTACACACATACATACATACATACATGCACACATGTATGTATATTTAGTACTATAAATATTTACTGGCAATCGGGGCAGCAACAACAACAAACCCTGCTGTTTGCAGGCCATACAAACCTCCTTTTTTCGAAACTACTCTGACTGACACATACATACATACATACATAAATGCATATATATGAACGTAAAGTCATATTCCCCAATACATACTTACATGCACAAAATGTATTGTTTTTCAAACTAATTAAAACATCCATCCACACATACATACAACCATATGCACACACTGACACACATGCACGTCATGTATTGGAAAGAATCCTTTTTGCTGTTCCACTTAATGATGTTGCCGTCAGTGCTAGTGGTACATATTTAGTTAGTAATGGTTGTGGTGCGGCGGCTGCTGCTGGTTGTTTTGTTTTTCATTTTCATTTTTATTAATTAAATACAATTTAATTAAATGTTCATTATTAAATTGATCAAATTCTGTTGCCGGAAATGACAAATAATATCTCATAAATACATACATACACAAATGAACATTTTGTTCGATTTACAATTTTTCTTGTCTTCCATTTTTCATTTTCCATTATCCGTTTTTTCGTTTTGTTTGTATCTTTATCTGGTTTTGCTTAGAAGAAATTTCACAAATACATTTAAGTTAATATTAGTTTAGTTAAAAGTGCTTAAGAGGAAACTTGTTTTAGTTAGGTTAGGTTTTGTTTTTGTTTTTTCTTTTCTTTTTGTTCTTTGGTTTTCCAAAAAGTGAGTGTGTGTGTTAGAGAAAACTTAAGGAAGAAAACATTGATGAGATATTTTGTAGATACACTTAGGTTTTTTTGTTTTTGTTTTTGGTTTTGTGTGTTAAGTTTAGTGTTTAGTTGTAGTTGTAGTTGTAGGGTTAGTAGGTATTTAGTAGTTGTTTTAAGGTTTAGGTTTAGGTTTACAATTAATAACGTTTCGAGTGGTATTTTCCGTAGTCCAGGCCACGTGACAAAGCAATGCAGAGAGCCCACAAGATCACCGGAAATAAACAATTCTATTTTTCTAAATTTCGACAAATGAGTCCATCAGTTATTTTTGCATATTTTAATTTTCCATCCGATGGGAAATTAACTTTGTATTTACAACGTTTTTCATTCAAATATAAACCAATTGAGTGCATATCGAAAATATGCACAAGAACTTTAAATAAATATGCAAAAATCTGAGGTCTAGTTATATCTCATATTCAAAATATAATCATATCGAAGGTACATTTTCGAAATGTGAAGCAAGTTTTTTTATTCATATGAAAGGGTGTTCATGTCTCTGGGTTGAGCACTTGTACAGTTGTATGGACATATCAAATAGAGATTATAGGTCAAAATAAAAGTCAATGTCCTCGCAATTACTCGTATATCCAGGCTAACTAAAATGTCGAAAATAAAAACATAAATCTATTAAAATCAATCCCATCACCGGTAACTCATATCTACAACATAGCAAACAGAAAGTTTCCCTGAGTGAGTTCATTGTTTTTTCACAAAGATTTTATTGCAGTTTTTTATGTTGGAAAATTAGAACTGGATCAATCAGAGCCTTTTCTATTTGTATAAGACCTAGTGTCTTTTAGGCATATAGATAAGACATCTGAGATATTACTGCTGTATCTTAAATTGATACATCACCTTTCGGTCGCCTCTTGCATAGAATTCTACATGTAGAGACATTACTGTTGTATTTTCTATTCATAAATCGCCTTTTCTACATAAATAATTTCGCATTGATCTGTTTTCTCTTTAAGGTATCTTTATTAATGATTCCTGACACAGATCTTATTTTAGATCATATTTATACGCTAAATGGTACCTTAAGGCACTGCTTAACGCTTCAGTGAAGTGCGGAACCACGTAAACCAATGATGCAAGTTAGGGCACTATCGTAATATATGAGGAACTCAGAGCAATTTTCTAAGCAAAATTTTTAAGCAGTAAAATCAAATCTGCAAACAAGGATAGAAGTAAATCTTGTTGGATTTTAATCGACTCGAAGTTCAGAATTATTTATTTGCACGGTTTAGGTATTGTTTTTTGGGCATACATGTGTTGAATTGAATATATTAAAAAAGGCCCATTAAAGCGATTTTGATTGGATTTTGTCATCGCAAATAAGGTGACATTTCTGGCAATATAGCGATCACTAGACCAGAAATAATACAGAGAGGGAAATATGTCATAGCGAAAATTTAAGAACATAAATTTATAAGTTTAAATGTGATTTTTTGATATTCGGCCTATATTTTTAATTTATTATTTGAATATTGAAAATTCAAGCTCGAGGCCACCTGGGTTACCACGCGGCAAATGGGAAGGAGAAATGTCAAAAACCAAATTGAATATAATTGCCGATTTTGTGATTTAAAATGGCTTTCGATGAATGGATACTTCTTTTTTACTATTTTGCCATGAAGTTCCAAAGAAAACGCGTAATGATAGATTTTGGATAGTTGACCTTTTAATAAAATGTTTGTAATTGTTCCTGTCCGGCTTGAACGATCTTGTGTTATTATTAATTTTTATTTAAAAAAATCCCAATAGTTCGATTGATTTCGTCAATCATCTTCATGGTTGTCAATTTTTAACTTGTCCGTCCAGCCAGTCTTTGCCAACTCAGTTGAGATTTTTTTAAAATAAAAATTGATAAAAAGACAAGATGTTTTTCTAAATTATATGACCTCATGCCGGACGAAGACGTGCAATTTTACGAAATTTAGTTCAAAATTTCTCCTCCTTTCCCTTTCCCCTGTCATACTGGGTTCACGATCAGTATAACCTGCCAGATCATAACGAATAGAATCACACGTAAACAACGCTACCAAATAATCCAAATTTACTTAAAAAAACAGTCATCCATTCAAAAAACTTATAGTCGACAGTACAGCCCAATCGCCGAAAGAACAATGCACATCATGGTCTCGTGGTTTTAATTCCTACACCAACTGGAACAAAATTTCCACGTCCTGGACGTAAAATCATGAATCACGCCATACAAATCACGAAGTCGTCTGTAAGTGCTCCAGAATCAAATCCATCGTTAACAAGGTCAAAGACATACATTCGTTGCGAAAGTTCTGACGAGATGGTCTCACTTTGGCGCTTTTTGCTAATTTTGGGTTCTGCTGAAGACTTCAGCACAACCTTTGGTCTTAAACCAAAATAAATGACAACACATATAACATAACAGGCCAACAATACATACAAACAACAATTTTGATTATTTTCTGATAATGAAAATCGTTATTGAATTTTTAGCCGATGGAAATTGATAATGGATCACGTTTTGAACTTCGTCTGAAAACTTTTGAAAATGTGGTATTCATCATTTTGGAGAAAAAATATCGCAAAAAGACTTTTCTGATATTATTATAGTCTCGTTTGTGTATATTTTTCTATAGGAGAAGGTCCTTTATATTTACCGAATTTCTTACTGATGTCTATGCTATGCAAAAATCTTCTCAATTATATATTTTCCTGTATAGAAAAGAACTCATTGGATCCAATGCAAATTAAAAGATTTCAATGATTTTTATGTAGAAATATAAAAAATCTATCTAAAGGCTTGTCTAGACATAGAAAGTCTCGCTAGCCTCCAAGGGCAAGGGCTTCATTACTATCATTAATGCCCCTCTCTATTGCAATGCTTCATTGGTTAGTTTCCTTATACAAATGGTTTACTGCTTCTTCTACTTAATGAAAACAAAGCCTCACCGATGGAGAAAAAATATAAATACCAAATTTAAATTCATCAATGGAAGAGAAAAATGTCCCCTTGTTAACATAGATTTCAATGTCCACCTTCATAACGATGCTTCATTCCATAATACGGTAATTCGACTTTGAATTTTTGAATTCAGCTTCCTTCTGCTTCAATTCTGTTAAAATCTGGTGTTCCCTTTTTGAGCATGACAATATAACTAACATAGATACATCAAATAAACTTTGAACGCATATCCTGCAAAACTTACTTTCTAGACGTCGATATAAAGTGTGTTCATTTAGGTGTAAAATTGTCCCGTAATGATTACATTGGTCAGATCTGGCTACGATGTTAGCAATTGTGCTCAGTTTGATTGGTAATGGGTTCACTCGGAACAAAATCATCTGGAAAGCAACCCACTCTTCTGTTCACTTAATAAAAAATTACTGCATTTGGAGTGAAATAATGCACTTGCCGTGTTAGAAATAGTTTCAATATTGTTGTATCTGCATCCTACATAGAAATAATCAGACGTATTTTCTATATTTGGAGATGTTTCACTGGTCATTTCTTAATTCGCCGATTACATATCTGTATGGAAATATTCACTAGTGTTTTTCTATGTGAAAACGCTTCAGTGATACTTTTCATTACTTTACCGGTTGTGCGCACGTGGGGCTTGGTTTATTTAAAATTTCCTCATTTCGTTATCCGCAGTAAAAATATTGTATTGTTTTCTCTCCTCGTCCTTCAAACAATCGGTTAACGAAAAAATCAGGAAGATAGTAGGAACTGGAAAACTTGTAATTGTTCCCACAATTATTAAACAAATAAAGCTGGTTTTTATTGTGGATTCTTTACTATGACCTATAAAATATCTGACATTTCTATATAAAATAGGCAACGCTGATTTATATTCCAGGTAGAAATGATCTCATTTACGCCCTTTTTATAAAAAGAAAATGCTATTTCCTGAAGTTGTACATATAAAAAGGCTGTGCTGAACACCCTGACGTATGATTAATATTAAATATTAAATCTCTATTTAAATTGCCCGGAGAATGGGAAAGTGTTTCCTTTGCAATGCTTTGGACAGTGTGACCTGGAGTACAAGTGAATGTGTTGGGTCGGTCGTCTATGGCCGACCTTTCGCAATACGGGTTAGATACGATTTAATAAAATTAAATAATCCATATCTTAAAACTAAACAATACAATCACATTTATTAGGTTTTATTGTTAACATATCTTCTGTTTCTTCTCTTCTGATCTCTTCTCTTTCCGTCCATTTCGATTTCTGTTTCAATTTCAATTTCAGTACCCAGGTCGGAATACATGGAAACCCAAAAGTGGCGTTTGAAACTGACTCTATGTCAACCTTCTTAACACGAAGCACGCACGTACGCACTCACATAATGACACACACACACACAAACACAGAGATGTTACACAAATACAGACACTTAGAAATACATGAGGTGGAGGAGGAGGGGATTGTTAAGGTAAGGACACGACATATTAAGTTTACATTTCACAATATTTAGTTTGAATCGGAATCCGGATCTGAGTTCTGTGTTTCCTTGCTTGACTGCCCGACCGACCAAATTTTCCCTATGAAATAGTGTCAGTTGTTGTAGTTGTAGTAGTAGTGGTAATTGTAGTAGTATTAGTATAATAGTAGTTGTAGTTGCAGTTTAAAGTTATAATCAATGGCTTCTTTTATACAGAGACACATAAAAATCACAATTTTTCGTATTTTTTCTCTTTCTCTCCCCCCTTTTATTGGTTTATGTTTGTATATTTATGTACGTATAATGTGTGTGTGTGTGTTGTTACACCACACACACATACATACACTCAAGGGTATGCAAAATAAAGGACATTCAGAGAGGTGGGGGTGGGGGACGGAAAGAAAAGACCATTGACTTGACACACTGATTAAGAAAAGTTCCATCAAAGATTATTTGTTTTTCTTTATACAATTTTACATTAAGTTTGTTCGTTCGTCTGTCCGACTGTCCATGCATGGAGTATTTGTTTATATGTAGAGCGAAGAAGGGGCAGTGTGAGTGAGTGAGTGAGTGAGTGAGGCAGTGAGAGATACAGACAGGCAGAGTAAGGATAAGTTGAGTGTTTAACATTTAAATCTTTGTTTAACTAACCTAAGAAGTGTTTGGTTTTTGTCGGGTATCTTATGTTTGTTGTGTCGGCTGTGTTTGCATTTGCATCTCTCCCATTTTATTTAAAATCAATAGACGAGTATTTTTGTTAAATTGTTGCCGTTCAACTAAAGTTTAGTCTTACGTTTATCCTTTGAGATGTTTTCTTTCAACTAGAGTTTGTTTGTTTGTTTTCGTTTTTCGGTTTTCCTTAAAGTTCGCATTTACATTAAATAACAATAATTTGTGTGTGTATGTGTTAAATTTGTTCTTAACTATTTACATATTTCTATCTAACATTTTTGCTGCTTAATTGGGCCAGTCCCTGCCATCGAGGAGGGGCTTCCAGCCATGCTCAGGTCCTTAATTGGATTTGAAGTTGGCCATAACATGCTTAGTTATTGTGCTTCTGCTTCAGCTTCTTCTGCTTCTTCTTCTTGCTCTTATTCTTCGGCTTATATGTACATGCTTAAATCCTCGTAGAAATCTTGTAAATATGCAATTAATTGTGGGAAGGACGGTCGTTGTTTCGGATCTACCAGCCAGCAGCAGGACATGACAGTAAAGCTGTAACGAGAAAGCAATTTGAATGGAAATAAATGTTAAGTTTCTCAAAACACGACTTTATTTCATTTCATGTCTTAAGTTAGAAATGAGCTTAGCAACCGCAACCGTGGCAAGCTATTTTGAGTTGTTCAAATATTGCGAAACGCCTTCGCAATGGTTTTTACAGTGTTTTCGTGTTTTTTAATTTGGACTTTTGTTGCTCAACTTTTATTCAAAATACATTCCTATTCCTTGTAAAATATGCAAATGCCGAGTGATGGAGAAAAATGACAAAAGTTTTTTGAAACCAAATCCCAAATTTAAATACAGGAATCTGTGGGAGAGAAAGAATGTCTCCTTGTGTCTCTCCAAAACTCTCATTACGTATTTACGTGGCGAGAAAAATTATCAAAAATAGATTTCATTCTACGCATTCATATTGATGGCTTCATTCCACAGAAACCTTGGCACTTGCTTCTATTTATTTTCTGTCAGAATCTGGTTTTTCGTGGCCAATCTTATAAAAAGTTATGCCATTTTGAGCATGACTATAGAACTGACTTAGATACACCAAATAAACTTTGACCACATATCTTGCAAAACATACTTTCTAGTTCAAGCATCGATATAAAGTATGTTCATTTATGTCTGCATATTCCGTTAATGATTAAATTGGTCAGATGTGGCAATGATCTTATCATTTGTGCTCAGTTTGGTTTGTAATTTCATTATTGTCCGATCGTTGAATGGGTTCAATAGGCGCAAAGTCATCCGGAAGCCAACCCACTTTTCTGTAAATCAAAATGTAATATTTTTGGACGATTTTTCATATTAAAATTACCCCATTTTTGGGAATTTTTTTTTTGATTTTTGATTTGGGTGAAATATCATTTATTTATTTTTTGACATAATCACATTTCCGTTATGGAACTTTTTTCATTTTTTGCCCAAAGTTAGTCCTTCGGGGTTGTGTGAACTTGACCTCGAAAACTTGAATTAATCGTGTAAAACCATAACCACATTCGATGTCAGCAGAGATTTGTTCTCATCGGTTCAGATACAGGGTGGGCCACTTTGAATTACATTAATTTTAATTTTTATTGTTATTTTCAACATTAAGTTTGACATCTGCAAAATGGGACGCTCGATCAAAATTGGGAAATATTTAAAACTTACTTCCAAAGAAGAGAGTCTTTAACGAAAACCGTAAGAAATTTACATTGATATTTTTCAAGAAGATATCATCAGTTAAGCTTTCATGAAGCTCATTTTCATCTCGGTGGCTATGTCAATAAGCAAAATTGCCGCATGTGGGGTTCAGAGAACCCACACGTGACTATTGAGTAGCTAATGCATCCACAACGTGTCACTGTTTGGTGTGGATTTTTGGCTGGCGGCATCGTTGGGCCATGTACTGAAAATTGGGTTGATCGTATGAGGCACTGCCGAGCCAGTCGTGGTAGTCATATGAATGATATTGTGTTCCATTATTAAATGACAAAGTTCGAACTTTACAATAAAACCATAAATTTTAAAAAGTATTTAGTACTTTTTTATAGCCGATTCTATTTTAAAATTTTGCATGTCCCACCCAATACTTTTTGGCCGATTTTTTTATGTATTAAGAATTACGCAAATTTTTGGACGATTTTTCGTATAAAAATAACCAGTCTTTGATTTCTCTGGTTTATCATTTATTTAGTTTTGGGCATAATTTCATTTTCCGTTTTGGAACATTTTTCATTTTTTTTTGGACAATTCTTGTTTTGGGCGATTTTTCATGTCGTCATATAAACATCCAAAACACGGATTCGAGTTCAGTGGAAATTTGTTGTCATCGGTTCTGATAGAAAAGTTGAACGTTTATTTCATTTCAACGATAGAACAATAGAACGCCAAAATATTTCAGAATATAAGATGCACAGTCCATTGACAAAATTGTGTTATACTAGTGTTATATGCAGTTGTTCTTATGTAATTATTTCTTGTTGGTCGAATTATTGGACGCTTACAACAACTTTTTTGTCGTCTTCAAAGTGACAACTGAGAAAAACTAAGATTTTTAATTATGTCTAAATGATGAATGTGGGAAGGAAAATGATGTCGCATTGTTCACTTTTGTAATAATAGTTCGAAAATTCTGATTGTGAAAAATAATTTTCCTTCCAATATCCAATCATCATAGCGGCATCATTGATTCCTTCTATTAATTTTTCACAAAATGTTCCAAAAAGTCTTGAGATGTTACTTTGAAAACCGACTTAAAATACTAAAATCGACCAAAAATCCAACCAATAACAGAGCTGTTTTTCTTTAAGCCGGGATAATAAGCTGCGATACATAAACGTTAATAAAAATCTAATATTTTTCTCAGAATAAAAAAATATTTTCTCACATTGTCGCCAACTACAATATAAATATTTGTATCAAAACATTAAAAAAAACATGTTTTGTGTTTACTTTTTTGGACTTACTTATTTTCAACGTAAAATTATTTTTTCCAAATTTGTTTTAATCCACACATTGATAATGCTGTTGGCGTCAATTAAAAAAAATAATTAAAATTTGTTTATTTTGAGTGAAATTTCAACATTTTATTCAGATATTTGTTATCGCAGTTTAGTTATTCAGTCTTAATGAAAAACAGCCAAATACCTTTCCAAGGTGCAAATATAATTTAGACAATATGACAACATCATTCGAAAAACATGATTTATGGGTGTACTTTCAAAAGACGACTTGGCCATAGGACCAAATTTTTTCAAATGATATGTATTATTTCTGGAATAACATCGCCCAGTTTAATACCCATTTTTGGTACGATTTGAAGAAATACAAGGATTTGCACTTGCCAACAGGATTTTCAATTGTTGTAGGAAAAGCAATATACAATTTTCAAATTATTTCCCTAAGATACGTATAAAATTAAAAAAAGGTCTTTCCTTAGAATCTCAGAAAAATCAGAGTAATGTGAAATTATTGTTGTCCGGTTTAACGAATTTTGATATGTTAACAAATTTTTAATATGGATCCCCATCATATTTTACGAAGAAGTTTACCACGTCATCTACTGATCGACAACAAACAATCGATTACACCGTGTGACAATTTTACATTTATTTTATTGGACCTGATCCAGACAACATACATGTGAAACTAGAGATCGTATGTAGAAAATCTGTGTACCCAATTTCTCATTTGGTGATCCTTTCTCCTTTTTACAGGACTTTTATTTTCCAAAGGATATAGTTTTTTAAATAATTTATTTTCACACTGTAACGAGCCATACAAAGGTCATATTGATAGCAAATGAAAGAGAAGAATATCTGCTAAAAACACTTTAAATATAACACATGTAGCTGTATTAGTTTAGTATTAACAACAATTTCAAATTCCCCCCCCCCCCCCTCCCCCTATTTATTTAATTTATTCACCTTTTACTAATTTTTAAGGGGGAAACTTCAAATGATCGTTTATGATAAGCTAATACAGAAAGAGGCATGTAATTTTTAGTATTTTTAACAGACATTCTTCCCTTTTCTTTGATACCGATATCGCTTATGTATGGTTCTCGAAAGTATGAAAATAAATTATTAACATATTAAAAGTCCTGTAAAAAAGATAACCAACTGAGTACACAGCTTTCTACATATGACCTCTAGTTTCATGTGTATATGGTCTTGTTCAGGTCCAAAGAATACTGTTTTATATTATATAGAATATTGATATAAATATAGAGAGAGTTAAAATGATTTACACTTACAATTCATCTGGACAATTAATTGGCTGCGCCAAACGAAAGCCATCGGCCAGATATGGAGTCAACTCGAAGATATCCACCTCCTCGAACGGAGTCAGGGCCAGTGTGGCCAATTCCCAGAATAGGACACCCAAACTCCAAATATCCGTCTGTTGATTGTAGAAGCTCTTCTGTTGCAATGACTCCAAGGCCATCCACTTGAGAGGGCGATTTTCGTTGTCACACAAACAGTGATAGTCATCGGGAAAGAGATCGCGTGATAGGGCATTATCACATATTTTTACATAGGAATCGGAATCCAAACTGGAAAGAAAGAGAAGAAAGTGAAGGTTAATACCAAATAGTGATAGGCTATGATATAGAAGAGTATATACTGGGAACATAGACTTACTAGCAATTCCTGGTGGCTATATCTCTGTGTATTATGCCCACAGAGTGCAGATGGGCCAGACCTTTAGTGACATGCAAACCGAACTCTACCAATTGCCTGGTACTCAGTGGTGTATTCATTTCTCGGGTCTTTTGCAGGAATCTGAGACAAAAAAATAATATTTAAACAGGGACACATGGACACCAACTCAGTCAGTTGACTTACATTTTCAAATTCCCCTTACAGGGATAGGGATAGGCTATCTCCGGAGGTCCTGGCAACTCGGTGTTCGCCAACATGGGCGCCATAATATTCTGATGGCCCACGCCTATAAGCATCGAGGCATCCTGCAACAGACATGCCACCTGCGTCAAGGAAGCTCCGTCCACAACCGTCTTGATCAGCACATCGCACGAGTCACCCAGTTTGCCGGCATAAATGCGGCCATAGGTGCCCTCCTTGACCAGTTGCTCGCACTCCATGGTCCCCGGCTGCACATTAGGAATACGACGCATTTTATCTTTGCCGCCGCTATTGCTGCGACCCCCGGTACCGGTGCTGGCTCCGCCGAAAACACTGCCATTGCCACGACTCGATTTGGGAGTAGACATGCTATACACCTAGAAAGCGAGAGAGAGAGAGGGATGGTGAGAAAGATGTAACGATAAGAGAGCAACGAAATTAATTTCTCTTGTTGGCCACCAACTAATCCCTGTGTTAGCTTCCCTCGGGCCAACATCGCTGTCGGAGTGGGGCCAAAGGCGCTGTAAATAGCACTTTCGTTTACCCTTGACATTTAATTTTTGGCATTTGGAAGAGTTAATCTCTGGACTAAATCTATGTTGGACATAAAGATCCACTCCATGCGGAACAGCACCACTTCAATATGGAAACTCATAAATCTTATTGTGCGGCCATTATGTCCAAACCACAGAGGAGGTGTGAATGGAGGAGGGAGCGAGCGAGTGAAATGAGGCGGCCAATCGACCAAGAGGAGCCGGCAACAATTCAACCCATTCATAATAATAACTGATGGCTGTTGCTCATGCTGTGGCCGTGGCTGTTGCTGTTGCTCTGTATAAATGTTAAACGGAAACAATAAAAACTACAAAAAGGATATAGCCAACAACAAGGACTACAACAACAGCACCAGCAATGGCAACAATGACTACGACGATGGTGATGGCGATGGCGACGGCGATGAAATTAATGATGATGATGACCAAACCCAATTTAACCAGAGCGCATTGAATCCGTTTGTGTCAGAAATCATAGTCACCGAGGCTCGACTCTGTAATCATCCTTTTTCAACGCCATCACTTCATTTGGTTAGAATCATCGTTGTTGCCACGACAACTACCACTGACACTGCTATTGTTGTTGTCGTTGGCGTTGTCATTGTCCTCCGCCGCCAACGACGACGGCGACGGCGACGTAGTCGTCCGTGGTGTTATCACTTATGGGTCGTACATTTTCCCCGATTAAAGAGTACACGACCACAATATGGACAATTTATTTGTGTTGTGCCACAAATTGCTTAACATTCGCCGCCTGTTGGCTTCACTTTAAGTTGATACATAATAATAGCAATTGCCAGTCAGTGGACGACGACTCCTCGACGAGCCATTCCCCACAGCAGACGGCCATTCATTCATTGCCCCATTCATTCGTTTAGTCCTTCCAACCGATCAACCAGCCATACGACCCGACCCGGCCGTCCAATTGTCCTGCGAGCAGAGCAACATCAGCAACAACGGCCGGCAACAGCAGGACAATGACAATGAAATCATTTGTTGTTGGGGCAAGCAACGTACAAAGCAACAGCAACAGCAACAAAAAAGAAAGAATGAAAGAATCAAAACAACGACAGGCCAAAACTGAAGACAATGCCGTAATGACCAAAAAGAACTACTGCGCCAGCCAACACCCCTCAGCGAGTTTAAGAATCCAGAAATTGTCCATAACACAACGAGGACAACAACGATGCTCGTAAGTCGACATCACAATCGCATGAAACAATGGAGGCGAGGCAGTAACAACAGCAGCCGCAGTAATAACAGCAGCAGCAGCGGCAACAACGACACCCACACCTACCACTTGGACGAGTGCAATAAAAGAGGCCTGTAGGCCATAAGTTTGTCAAAAAGATAACTATCAGGGATGCGAGGGTGTGGTGAAGAGTCCGCCAGAGGGGCGGCCTGATGTTGCAAATGTCGCCGAGGGAAATGTGTTATTGTGTTCGATTGGTTATCGATGGTTCAATTGTTTGCTGTTGCCAAAGTAGTTAATTGCACGAAGGTTGCCTTTTGTTGTCCAGCGCAGTGAAGGAGGAGCATGTGTGGCTAGGCCGCAGATTACGCATTATACCATGTCAGCCTTGAGAGAAATACGATGGGGAACAATATTAATCGAATTGTAGAGTGGCAGGATTTTGCACCATGTCAGAGTTGAAGCCAAGCTAAGATGGAACTTTTTGGAATGGGATCATCCCTTTAAGAATGAGAGAACCCACCCATTAGAGAATTTTTAAAATATGTTTCTTGTATTGAAAAAAATGAGTATTTTGAAAAGGACCTATAGCAGATGTTCGTTGTTAAAAATGATTTAAGGAGTGCCATAAACACAACTAAATTATATATTCACTAGCGGTGGCCGCTACTTCGCACGTGGAAAATCCAGTTATTTGTTATCAGTTTTATCCGCCTCCGTTTATTATTCTTTTGTGTATATTATTTCTTTTGGTGGATGTAGATAAATCTAAAATATAGGGAGTGCCATTTAAAATTTTAAATTAGAATCGGCTATAAAAAAGTACTGATTATTTTTTTTCAAATTTTTGGTTTTATTGGTGAGGTTGGAATTTGCCATTTAATAATGGAACATAATATTATTCATATGACAATCACGACTGTACTTCATCCGATCACCAATTTTTCGGTAAAAGACCCAATGATGCCAGTCCAAAATCCACACCAAACAGTAACTCGTTGTGGATGCATTGGCTTCTCAATAGTCACGTGTGGGTTCTCTGTGGCAATTTCACACATTGACATAGCCACCGAGATGAAAATGAACTTCATCTGAAAACACGAAAATTTTACACGTAAATTTGTTTACAGTTTGCGTTAAAGACTCACTACTTTGGAAGTACGTTTTTAATATTTCTCAATTTAGTTCGAAGTAATGGGTAGTTCAAATTTAAAATGTTAAATGGGCCACCCTATAGTAGTTTGGAAACCTCCAATTAGATAGCATTCTTACACAGTCAAAGGAATGAGCTGGTCGAATTGCAGTATTTTATCTTTATCATCTTCTACCCAGTTTCGAACAATAAATTTATCATTATTTATTTAAAGCCTTTTATATAATCGATCTCACGTTTCTAGATGCAGCTGGACATTTTATAACTATTTTTCACCTATTTCCTAAAAAGTACACATTTTGAAAAATCACTATAGGTAAAATGTGTTCTCGGTTCTATTTTAAAAGCATGTACTTTATTTGGTACTACGTGTATCTCTTTTCGTCCAGCATCCTCTTTATAAGTACAAAGCTTTAAATATCCATATATGTTCCTTGTTGACGTAATTAAAGGGCTGTACACCATGTTTATCACTTTTTCTCCCGCTCACCTCTAAAAAGTACAAATTTCGAAAAATCCAATTTTACTTTCTTTCTATATGGTAGAGGAATTTACATACCAAATTTCACGTTTCTAGCTGTAATACTTTAATTGGTACCATTTTTATCCCTTTTTGTCCCACTCACCTCTTATAAGTACAAATTTCGAAAAAATAATTTACATTGTCCGTTTTTGTCCCCACGCCCCCTTAAAAGTACAAATTTCACTGCGCTTCAGCATGGCCAGAGGAATTTACATATCAAATTACTCGATTCTAGCTTCAATAATTCAGTTTGTTCCATCTTTATCCCTTTTGTGAAGCTCGCCAAAGCGTTAAAGGTCAAATTTCGAAAAATCCATTTATGTTGCAAGTCTACGTTGTCAGAGAAATGTAAATACCGATTTTCACGAACATAGCTGCAGTACTTAAATTGGTACCATTTTTATAGATATATTCTTCTATTCGTCCAGGAAAATAATATTATTTATCATGCAATAATTTTTGCCATTTAATTGCCTTCATTTCTTTTCATGCAAAATTACAACAAATCGAGATACGCTCTTTCTAGATTAAGTCATCGATATGTTCCAATAGGAAGTATGGAATTAAATAATAAAATATATATTAATTTAACATATTTGATCAGTACACCTAATTAAATTTCTTTTGTGTTTAGAGCGTAATCCAAATTGCAGAGAAATTTTGAAAATCGGTCAATTTTTGGTATTTACTAGGGTTTGCATCCCGGGATTTCCCGCGGGAAAATTCCTGGGAATTCGCACATTTTTCATTTCCCGTATCCCGGGAAATTCGTACGGGAATCCCGCGGGAATTCAGTAGAACATTTTACATATTTCTTCGCATATTTTTTTCCATCATTTCCACAATAAAATTAAAAATGTTGTGTTAAAATTTAGATCACATAGCTTTTAATCAGGTATGTCAAATTATTTTCAAGTTGCGTTCGGATGTAGACTCAAAATCCACTTTTTCGGATTTTTCCTGTCAAGCTCCATATGAAAAAAATTAAAATCTTGGAAAAATAGATTTTGGGCGTGTATCCGAACGCCAAAAATAAAGAATTTAAAGTTTTCGAAGCGACAGGACAAAGAACAAACATTTAATTTAATGCTACTCACTATTAATGTGAAGATCGTTCTCCGTCGCGTCCACATTTTCCAATTAAATTAGAAATATCTGATCTTTAATTAATTTTGAAACTTGAAAAGACGTTTGTATTGATCCCACATTACGCTTTATTATATGAATTCTGTAACAGGTTCGTTGTAAAATATATATTTATTTTACTCTAATAAACAGTAAACAGGGGCCAAATTACGGCATACGTATCGTATCGAAATCTCAAATGTTCAACATATATTCTGGACTATGAAAAAAGTGGATTTCGATACGATACGTATGCCGTAATTTGGCCCCAGTATGTTGACGATTTCCCGTGATGTCCCAGGATCCCGGGAAATTGAAAAAATAATTCCCGTTTCCCGGGAAATCAAAAGTACGGGAAAATGCAAACCCTAGTATTTACGAGCACTATCACTGATCACCTTTGACAATAATTTCAAAATTTGATTTGTCGACGTGACCATATCGCTCAGTAATGAAATAATTTGTTGATCATTTCGTCAATATATGTTCATTTTTATTCCAGGGTTACAGAATTATTTTCAAAAAGTCGCCCTCAAACTTAAAACTTCACACCAACTCTACGCAATGTTATATCCTTGTATGAGAATGTTACTACACGAATATTGGTCTGTCCGAGGCACAGTGGGAGAAAGTAGTAATTTTTAGATTGAATTGACGAATGATACGTTTTTGTCATCATAAGTCAGTCAGCAAGGGACTCCTTCCGCCTAGACAATGTGACCAAAAACTTATCTTTTTCGATATAAAATTAAATTAATACGTGCTTAATTCCCTTAATATGTTAAGTCAACAACTTTATTTGGTAACAGTTCTATTTCATTGAAATTGTGAAATTTTGTTTATTTTTTCAAATTTTGGAATATTGTGATTTTATTTACTACAACCTAAAATAATAGAATTTTATCAATTAATCATTGTATAAGCTCTATAAATTATTAAAATATCAAAATACCAGTCTGACAGAAAGTTTTTTAATCAAATGTTATGACCTAGTTAGTGCCTCAAGATGTAAGAGAAAAGCGCATTTACCTCCGAAATCAAACAAAAAATGTTTTTGTTTTTCTGTACATACTCAATATTTTATAAGGTACAGTTATTATTCTATTGTTAAAACTTTACTATAATTTTATATTATAATTTTTGGCAAAGGTCACCTCGCGACTATTTGCTGCAATATATGTTTGACTTTTCAAATGAAATTAAATTTGTGGCTTTTAATTATTTTAAAGTTTCTTTTTGTTGGGCTTTCGAAAGAACAAAAGATGGCCCCACTGTGTGCCGGTTGTTGGCCGTAGTGATGATGCTGCACAATGGGTTCGGGCGTACGTGTGCTACTGCTATTGCCTTTGTGTCATTGTTGTTTTTACTGTTTGTGATTGTTATTGTTGCAAACTCCAACGAACAGCACACCGCTCACACTCACACACTCTGCACCCACCAGTCGTTTTGTCCGGGCGAGTGCGATTGTGTTGAACAATAAAAAGCCTGCTTTATATCTGCCCCCAAACCACCCAGCCGGGCTATGGTGTCCGACCATCATCACCCACCCACTCGGTGTGGTTTTTATCTTATTCGCAATTTATAGTTGCTGAGTGAAATGAAGAAATTTTCAATTAAAATGAAACAATACTCGCACACACACACGCACACAACCGCTGGCAATGCTCCTTTGTTCAATTGCAACTGGCGTGTAGAGGGCGCTGATGCTGATGCACAGACGCACAGACAATCGAATCCGTAAACACACTCACGCTCACTGCGTGAGTAAGTGGGGGGACTGGTGATAAATCTTTGTCACCAAATAAATACCAAAACAAGTAACGAAAGTTCGCGCTTTTTCCATTGCCATGCAACAGAACCAAAAGCGAACCGAACCGAACAGACTGAAATCTACTGCGAACTAGGGATGACGAAATTCGGTTTCCGGTTTAGTCGAAATCAAAATGTGTAAGAACTGGTCAACAGATAGCGATTCTGAATTTGAAGTTTCAAAAACCGCCGAAGAAGCAACGCCAGTTCTGATAATTAAAGCCGGAAATAACCTCATCCGGAAATGACTCATGTAGTAGTTGAATTGTTCCTCAGAATGTATGACATGTTGCAAGGACTTGTTGAAACCAGGGGTCGTTCACACCCATTATCATATCAGAATAGGGATAACTATCAACAGTTATCGGGCGAGTAGGCTCATTTTTCCAGAAAATGCTTTCAACCCTGCCTGCAACAAACAATTGAGGAAGAATTTTTCTGCCCAATCAGTCATGGCTTTTCTGAAACCGAAATGCGACAGTGACTAACTGATTTTGATCGAATAACCCTATTTTTTATAACCTCACTATACAGAGTTGGAGGGTATATATCGTTTGAGACAGAAAAAAAGTGCAACGCATTGAAG
Organism: Polietes domitor; assembly: GCA_947397865.1. Lineage (NCBI taxonomy): Eukaryota > Metazoa > Arthropoda > Insecta > Diptera > Muscidae > Polietes > Polietes domitor. The sequence continues at coordinate 3,282,174 of OX377622.1, read as the reverse complement.
GAGTGACTAAAGACCCTATGCATGTTTGGACCAAATCAAACTTTGTACATGGTAATATGTTTCCCAAAATTAGTTTAAGTTCGAAGATGGGCGAAATTGCCACGCTCCTTCTGGTACCTCCCGCACAAATGGTCCATATTCCTATGTTAAATAAAATCCAATTTATCAAATTTAAAATTAGCTATATTTTGGTATATGATAAAGTTTTTATAAACACTTTGAGCGTGCAAGATATGGAGGGTTTTGCCACGCCCCTCCTGGTACCTCCCACACAAATCACTCCAACCTGCCTAAAAGTAAAGCTGTTATAACTTATATACGGATGTTCGGAATACTCTGAAATTTGACCTTTGACGATGCTTTTATAGACGTTTAGTAGGTTGGAAATATGGGCGATATTGTCACACCCTTTCTAGTATCTCCCACACAAAGTGGCATAAGCCTTGGTCAATATAAAACCGACATAACTTCCATACGGGTGGTAAAAATCAGTTGCAATTTGATATTTGAAAATGTTTTTATAATCGCATTAAACATAAAAAATATTTATGCTTTAGCCACGCCCCTTCTAGCACCTCCCACACAAATATATCTAGCCTAGGTAAAATTAAATCCTTTATAACTCCTATATCGGTGCCTGAAATCCATTATGACTTCATGGAAGCTGGGTCGAATTGTCACAAACAGCTAGTACCTCCCACATACATAATCCGGCACTAAGTAAAAATTAAGTCCTTCCATACACATGTTCTCTGAGAGTGACGGTATATATAAGTCGGTTTAACCGACTGAAACTTACTTACTTATTTTCAAATAAAAACGTAAAACTATAGCTTCGAACAAATAGTCGTCAAATTCAAATCTTTCCCGATCTTTGGGACAGCCTTTACAAAAGTATCGACCATCTGACACTTAGACATTAAAACAGACTCCAGACGGTTATGTAGTTTGAACCGGTATTCGGTTTTGCTGTCCCTATGGGACGAGTAAAAAAAATCTGCAAAAACTGTTGAAATTGGAAGCCATTCTCTCTTGTGGCATTGTTACACACCGACGGGAGTGTAATTAAAACTTTTGACTAACGATGATAACCCGAATAAACTGTAACAAATAAGAGACAAAAAACAATAGCACGAGGATGGCAAACTAAAAACCACGCCGCCAACGAAACGGATTCGGAGAGGGACTGCGCGAGGGAGGGGAGGGAGTGGAAACCACCATGACATTGTCTACCATCTGGCTGCCGCTGCTGGATGTACTGCAATTGCTTACATTGGTGGCTGCTGCCACATGGCTATGACTTGTGGCATCGGTGATGACTTGTGGCATGTAGTTGTGATAAACAGAGAGCCAGAGATTGCCGCACACACACACAAACACACGCACTGCCACACAGACTACCTACCGCACCGCACCGCACCGGCAGGCAGACAACCAGCCAGAAAGACAGACATAATAATTATAAAAATTGTTGTTGTTTGGATAGTAAAACGCTTAAGTTACTTACAACAAGCAACTTGAGGTATGCAAAGTGTCGACTGTGGCAGTACTGGTAGTACACCCACTCTCCTCTTTCACTACACTTGTGTAGGTTCGTATGCACGTATGTATGTGTGTATGTTGGTTGTGGTGTAACTGTGACACTTGTTATAGATTTAATGGACTTTCATTTTATGAGTCTCTTCCGGCAGTCTCTTCCACATCCAAGGATACTTTTTCAATTAAAGATTTATTGTTGGTTGGGGGCAACTTGTGTCTGTGTGTGTTGTGTGTTCTAGATTTCGCTTTGACGCAAAAGGATATTGCAGTAATGAATGTCTTCATTCGTCCACTTTAACTGGGTGTGCGAGTGTGTGATTGAAAATCACACATTCATATGACTCAATCCACAGGAATGTGGATGCTAAATCAGTCTGAGAACTTTAAATGGACGCAAAGGAGTGATATTCACAAGATATATCTTGATTGTATAGTTTACCGGAAATTTGTTCGAAAAAATAAATAATTTGTTTTTTTTTTTTTTCTAGATGGTATCACATTTGGCCTATCAGCAGCTTAAGAAATTTGAAATGCAACTATAATTATTAAGATTCAGTTAACGTAAATTGAATCCATTTTATCTTAACTAAACTCCACAGGATAGACTATCTAGCCAAATTTAAAACTCATTTATTTTAAAGGGTGTCCCAAGAAGAACGCAATTTTTAAATCTGGCAACATTCGATATAATAAAGTTTCACGATTTTTTCTTAAATATCTGTGTTTTATTTAAAATTAAAAAATTGCGCTCTTCTTGGGACACCCTTTAGTTCGGCAGTAATGTTGGTTAGATAACTCTTGCTTTAAACGTATCTAAATGCACTATATTCTAAAAGCTTTATAGTTTTTAACATATATTTCTCACGTTTAATAAGATTTTAAATGAAAGGAATGCATTAGTAGCAATTCAAAATAAGAGACCGACAGTATGTCCGACAGTCCATATTACACTTGAACCAGATGATATACATCTAAAACTATAGGTGAAATAGAGTTATTTGGCGTTGTTAGTTTTTCATTTTCTCATCATGTTGCCCCTTAAAAGGACTACAAATTCCCAAAGGATACAATTTTTCAAAAATTATTTTTAATACTTATTCCCGCCCTATGACAAGATATAGACGAGATATAAATGCCAAGATATAGAAGAGAACATGAGCTAAAAACACTTTAAACTTTAAGCTTCTATCTGTATTAATTTAGCTTTAACAACCATTTAAAGTTTTGCCTCTTAAAAATATGAATAAACTAGACAAACTAAGGAGTAAATTTGAAATAGGTGTTAATGCTGAACAATTGGGGATAGAAGCATGAAATTTTAGGTATTTTTAATACATATTCTCCTCTTTAATTTGACACTAATACCTTTATCATAGAATGCGAACAAGTATATAAAATAATTGTTTAGTCATTTATATCATTTGGAACTTTGTTAGTCATGTAAAGGGGCAACAGGATGAGGAAATGAAAAACTAAAAAGTAATTCCATTTTGACTATAGCTTCATACGTATATCATCCGGTTCAACTTTAAAAAAGCGTACCGTGTTAGCAGACAATAACACAATAATGGAAATGTATTTGTTCAGTTTATCAATTATTAAAAAAACATGTAAAATATTTAAGTTAACTATTTATCTCCGATAAATCAAATCGTTTAGTCAGTGAAAAATTGTAAAGACGTGCTCCAGATTTCGCAGTTTTATTATATATTTTCTAGGTTATGAGAAGCAGGTCAAGATAAATCTGTTTTCAAATGTTATAAATTTGCGTTTGACAAAATTAAAATTCCCCAAGGAACCATATTGAGGTGATTTCCACTCTGTCCTGTCATTTTGTCGCGAGGAAGAAAAAGTTGCATCCATGAAATCTGAATCATTTCTTTTCTTATATTATGTGAAAAATCTGCTTCTTCTACCCTCACTCTAAAGAGTAGGAGGGTTGTATCATTTGGGACAGAAAAAAGTGTAACGCATTGAAGGAGTGACTTAAGACCCCAAATATGTTTGTATCAAATCAGTTTCACGACTTTTTAAGTTGTCTGTCTGGCTGGCTGGTGTACGCGATAACTCGCGAAAGGATCTAAGGAATCAATTCAAACATTGCACATGTTAATGTTTTTCCAAAATCTAGTTTAAGTTCGAAGATGTCCGAATTTGTCACGCCCCTTGTGGTATCTCTCACACAAATGACACATATTCAAATTAAAACTAATGTAACTTCCACACAGATCTTCGGAATAAGCTGTATTTAGGTAATTGATATTTATATAAGTGTAAATATGACGGGTTTTGCCACGCCCTGGACATTCCACAAAAATCACCATAAACTACGTAAAATTAAAGTTTTTATAACTTCTATACAGATGATCGCAATACTCTGAAATTTGATATTTGGCAATGTTTTTGTAGAGGTTACATTCGACATTGTTGTACCTTTTCTGGTACCACCCACACAAAGTGGCATTAGCCTTGGTTTAAAAAAATCCGATATAACTTCTATACGGGTAGTCAAAATCATTTGCAATTCGATATTTGAAACCTAAAAAATAGTTATGCTTTAGCCATGTCCCTTCTTGTACCTCACACACAATTGTCTCTATCCTAGGTTACATAACAATGCTATATAACTCCTTTACTGGTGCCATTATGACTTCATATTTAATAATGTTTTTTACAATTATTAACAAACGTGGAAGCTAGGTCCAATTGTGGAAGCTGAGTCCATTACTTAAAACACCCAGAAGGGCATATCGTCTTCATATAAAAACATAAAAACGTAACCCCAAAAAATCTAGCATCGTGTTTTGTACACGGTTTCCAACAAGAGGTGTTATTTAGAATCAGCCGGTATTTCGGTCACTTTTGAAGCTTTTATTCTTTGACATTTGACAAGTAGAAACTACGCCATTACTAAAAATGGAACGATACACGCTTCAACAACGCATTGAAATTGTTAAAGTTCATGAATGAAAATGATCCGGAATTCCATCGAAAAATCATCTGGACTGATGAGGCCCATTTCCACCTCGGTGGAAACAAAAGCAAAATCGTCGCATCTGGGGCTCGGAAAACTCAAGAGTTATTGTTGAGAAGCCTCTCCATCATCATCGTGTGACTGTTTGGTGCGGTTTATGGTCCGGCAGGGTCATTGGACCTTACTTTTTGGAAAATGAGGTTGGATCAACAGTTACGGTGAATGAATTGCGCTATCGAGAGATGATTAATGATTTTTTATGGTCGGAGCTGGAATGTATTGATCTGGACAACGTTTAATTTCAACAAGACGGCGCTACGTACCACACAAGCAATGAAACCATTGCTCTTTTACGGGAAAAGTATCCGGACCGTGTTATCTCTCGAAGAGGTGATCACAATGAGCCACCGAGATCTTGTGATTTAACACCTTGCGACTTCTTCCGTTGCGGCCACGTGAAAGATGAGTTCTACGCCAACAGCCCAGCGTCGATTTAAGACCTCAAAGATAGAATTCGTGGGGCTATCGAGGACATAGGGCAGCCACCTTGCGATTTGGTTATGGAAAAATTCATGAAAAGGATGTGGTCCTGTAAGCGTGGTCGTGGTAGCCATTTGGCTGATGTTGTTTTTCATTATTAACGGCATAGCTTCCTCTTTATTATGAAATAAACATCCAAAATAACATTTTTCTTTGAATACCAAAATAACACCTCTTGATGGAAAACCCTGTATTTATAACGGTACATTTGACTAAAATACACAATAAAATCAAATTTTTGATTTCTGTGCCAAAATATAGATTTTATACTGAAAATCTAAAATTATTGATTAAATTAAACTTAACTACAATTCATTTTTATACCCTCCACCTCCAGGATGGGGGTATATTCACTTTGTCATTCCGTTTGTAACACCTTAAAATATTCATCGGAGACCCCATAAAGTATATATATTCTGGGTCGTGGTAAAATTCTAAGACGATATAGCCATGTCCGTCTGTCCGTCTGTCCGTCTGTCTGTCTGTCTGTCTGTCTGTTGAAAGCACGATAGCGGCCGAACGAAATGAGCTAGGAGGTTCAAATTTTTCCTAAATGTGTCTTATGGTTGCAGATCGGTTGGGATTGAAAGTGGGCGAAATCGGGCCAGAGGGAAAAAATTTTCCCTCACAAGGACTGAAAATACCCCTAATATTTAGAGTATTTCAGCATGTTTTGTTAACATAATAGTTTGTATTTACTTGATATTTGCAATTCGCATTCCCTTTATATCATAAAAGGGCACCATAGAGTGATTTTTATTTGTAGGGTGCGAAATTTGACGAAAAAGGGATAAAAATAGTACCTATCAAACGACAACAGATAGAAACACGAAATTTGGCGTGTACATTCCTCTAATAGAGTAAATACATAATATAAAAGTATTTTTTCTAAATTCGTACTTTTAAGGGATTAAATGGGGATAGAGGGATAAAAATAGTACCAACTTAACGGCTGCACCCAGAATAATGAAATTCGATATATACATTCCTCTGATTGCGTAGACACGTAAAATAAAAGAACTTTCTAAAATTCGTACTTTTTGGGGTTCAAATGGAAAAACGGGATAAAAATAGTACCTACCAAATGATAGCAGCTGAAATCATGAAATTCGGAATATACATTCCTCTGACTGCGTAGACCGAAAAATAAAACGTTTTTTTCCAAAATTCGTACTTTCAAGGGAAAAAAATGGGACAAAAAGGGATAAAATATGGTACCAATGATACGACAACAGCTAGATCATAAAATTCGGTGTATACATCCCTTTAATTGCATAGACACGTAAAATAGAGGGATTTTTCGAAATACGTATGGGGCGAATGGGGATATCTTTAAAATTTATACTTTTCTTATCACTTTGTCTGTATCTGAAAATGCTTCTTTCTAATAGCGACTGACAATCGCCTAATATTTAGGCATGTTCACTTTCACAATTTCAGCATTTTATTTATATATAGTAGTCGATTTTAAACAGTGTGCATAAGTATACATTATAGTTTGAAATAGTAAACAAATATAGTAATGTGCATAAAAATATCACAATTTTCGTAATATGGTACTGTGCTTCTATGTAAAGTCGACTTCCTTTAATCTGCTGGTAATACTATGGAATGCACTCCGTGGTGGAGGGTATATAAGATTCGGCCCGGCCGAACTTAACGCCTTCTTACTTGTTTTATATTGGCATACCTCTATTTCGCAATTGAACGTTTACCATAAAATTTCAAAACTTATCACCAGTGTTTCGAGACTAAATTCCCTATCATCTATGCAATTGTGAACATTACACTCACCTTGAGGAATCAAAAGACCCATCATCCCTGCTTTTCAGTTTACTCAGCTTTCTCAAAAACACCTTGAATTGTGTCCAACTTAATAACCTCCTACATAAAGTTCCCCGCTTTGTTGCATAGCGTTAATTAACTTTAAAATACACTTCAATGATTGTGTGTGGTTCCTCCCGCGCCTATTCCTCTCTGCTTTCATGCTGAAAGGAAATATTTATATTTGTGGCTGTGACTGGCATTCTCATATTTATTTACACAGAAATCCTTTCAAAGCCGATGCGAAATTCTCACTAAGTCCTCTTCTTATCATAAATTTACGATGGTGACATTGTTGTCATGACAACAACAACAACAACAACAAAAGCGACACCTTTAGCTTGGCAAATGTCCATGTCCTCAAGGATATTTGGAAGGATTCGACCATAAAATTAAAGTCTACATCCATAGAATTCATTGCTTTAGTGCGTAAAGTGTGTGTTTAGATAAATTTGCAACTTCATTTCCAAACGTTGGTGGGATTCGGATTGGGGTTGGGTGTGGGTTGCTAGTCTTTGTGGTGGCTGGGTGGGTGTGTGCGTATGGACGGGTTGAAATCTGACGAGGAATCTGTGTTTTGTGTTCACTAATTAGAATTGTGATTAGAGATGCTGAGATATCATTTGATGATAAATATGCGATGCATAACGTGTCCTGACACCGACGACGAACATAATTTCCAAAAACAGTTTTTTCGTCGTTGGCTCAGATTTAGCGATAATTCTGTTGTGTATCCTGGCACAAGAACACATTGACACAACAACACAGTAGCAGGGATGTTTGCCTTTAAAATTGATAATGGCTGATGGTTCAGGGGTGTGGCGGAGTTGGAGGTGGGCTGTGCGGTTTCGGGTGTGGGGTGTGGCGGTGTCGTTGTAAGTTTCGACAACAGTTTCAAATTTATTTGCCATTATGCACCACGTGACACGAACACTATTCCACATCCCACACACACACCCGCTCTCCCATTATCAACATCAACAACTACATCTTGAAAGTCACAAGTACAAGCAGCAACGTACAAACCTACATACAAACCGACGTACATACGTTTATGGTGCTATGGTGCTGCTTGTAGCCTGCTGTTACAGCCTTGGTGATGTTCGTGATGTTGTTGGTGATGCTGATGCTGATGGTGCTGCTGTAGCCATTGCTGTGTGACACATCAAGTATGACACATCATCATAATGCGAGTATGTATCAAATCACAATGTCACAACGTCATCGTCATCTTCGCTACGACATCGTCATCATCATCAGGATCTTCCTCTTCAAACAGCCACCCCAGACCACCCCCAATGACACAAACACGAACACCAACACCACCGCCAAGTTCAGTTTCCATGTCACTTTTCGGATCCCTGAAGGCGTTTGTCAAACAACACAAAAAAGGACATCTACTACATGTGGTTGTGTGGCTGTATGAAGGCATGTGTATGGGTGTGAGTGGTGTCCGTGTGCATGCTATTAAGCACTGCATTGTACTCTCACTGAGTATTGGTTACATAGGTAACCGTTTATTACATGTCCTGCGGATGGGATGAATGGGATGTACGGGAGTGAGTGTCTTGTTAGCTTTGTTTATGGCTGCAAGTGACACACGCTCATCAAGAAAAAAATCAACTTTGACTTGTCTAAACAGTGGATGAATGCATCTGAGCATTTTGACATTCGAAACATATGGCGAAGACTTACCTTCGGGAAATATGGACACATTAGGGGATACTATACTGGTCTTGTGGGTGGGACGTTTGCCATAGGGAAACTATTACTTTTCTAAAAGCTGTGTGTCTCACGAATGGTGTAGATCTTTGATAGGGAAAATAGTTCAACAGTAGAAATTTTGAAATCCCGGAAATGGGATTTTTTTCGAAATCCCAGAATAAGGGGAGGAGACAGGAAGTGAAGGAAAACTTTATACTTTTTTGTGACGTCTGTTTCAATCAAAAAATGATGCCTTTGTATCGAAGGCTTGAGTAGAGGTACCTTTAATATTAGTACTATATTTTTAGGAGTATAAATTAGATAACTGCAGGTTAAACGTTAAATTAAACGAAGGTTTGAGTCGTCAAAAAAGTTTTTGTTGCAAAAAAATAATTAAATATTATTTGTAATAGCTATCGGCTGTAAAAAAGTACTGATTATTTTTTTAAATTTCTGGTTCTATTGAAAAGGTAGAACTTTCTCAATTAATAATGGAACACAATATCATTCATATGACTACCACGTTGTGGATGTATTGGCTTCTCAATAGTCACGAGAGGGTTCTCTGGACCCCATTTGCTCATTGACACATCCACCAAGATGAAAATTTGCTTCATCTGAAAACACCAAAATTTTCCACGTAAATTTCTTACAGTCTGCGTTAAAGTCAAAGTAATCGGTAGTTCAAATTTTAAATTTTAAATGGCACACCCTATACCATCCCAACGGAGAAACAATGCTTATGTAACAAAAATGTAGAAGTTATAACACTTCTTGCCAAATTCGTGCCAGCAAAAATCTCGATTTAAGCTCAAATTCTTTACATCTACCATTTACATCTTTAACATTTGTCAAATAAGCATTTTTTCGGTTTTTCTCTTTTTATGGATTTGAATTTTTTGTTTTTTTAGTCCAAATCCGAATTTCGAGGAAAAATATAAAAGATCTTTTTATTTAAAAATGTTAATACTATTTTCAACAAAATACTTTAGAAAATTTATACACAGCTCTTGGACAAAATTGTTGTAAGCTATAGGTAGTGCTATGTATAGAAATGGCATGAATCCTTTTTAATTGAAAGAATCCTTCTAGGCAATGTTTTGTGTAGAAAAAGTGCTAAACCAATGTACTTTTGTAGAAACGCGTACACAGTGGAATGCCCACAACTAATAATTTTACGATTTTACTTGCAGTCATTTGTTAAGTATCACTTTTATCCCCTTTATTCCATTTTGACCCTGAAACAACGAATTCGGAAAAATTCTTTTGTTTTGCGAGTCAGAGAAATATATCAATCAAATATCACGAAGCCGTATCAATGTATCAATCAAATTTTATGAATCTAGTTGCAGCCGTTTCTAAAAATTCATTTCTGCTGCGCATCATTATACAGTACGAGTACGAATTTCATGATTCTAGCTACTGCCATTTGGTCGGTATCAATTTTATCCCTTTTTGGCCATTTTGACGCTAAAAATATGAAAACCAAAAAAATCGCTTTATCCGAGTCTTGCTTTTATATTGCGCGTCTAAGCAGCCATATAATTCTATCAATCAAATTTCATGAAACAGTTTGAGCGGTACCATTTTTATCCCCTTTCGACCCATTTTCTCTAAATGTAAAATTTTTCAAAAATTCCTTTTTGATGCGCGTCTAAACAGAACGAGGAATTTGAAGATTCTAGCTACTGCCATTTGGCCGGTACCAATTTTATTCCTTTTTGGCTATTTTGACCCTAAAAGTTCGAATATGGTAAACTCGCTTTATTTTTCGAGTCTACGTAGCTAGAGCGAAGTATACACCTATTTTCATTAATCTAGTTACAGCCATTTTCACCCTCTACAAGTATGGATCGTTTACGACATAAAAGGATTGATCCCAGATATAAAATATATATTGGGGGAGAGAAGGACATTAGGATGGGTCACGGAAATAAATAGCTGCGGTCACACCCCAGAAATGATGATTGGACTGTTTAATGATGATCTGCAAAATAAAGGGTGATTTGTTAGCTATTATCTTTTTGGCAACACTGGTTTAAACAGCTGACGCACGTTTCGTGTTTTGTTTCACTGTCAAACATCTTCAGTTTGGTCTATAATTTAACCATGAATCGTCTTACAAACGAACAACGCTTGCAAATTATTGAATTTTATTATCAAAATCCGTGCTCCGTTAAGAAAGTTCATCGCGCGCTTCCATTTTATGGTCACTTTAATCGACCCACAGAAGCGGCTATTCGGACTATTGTCACTAAATTTCGCACCAAATTTACAATTTACATACGTAGAGTGCGAACTGAAGAAAATATCGCAGCTGTATCAGCCAATGTTAATGATGGCCATTAATTATCGATTCGTCGCCGTTCGCTGCAATTGGTGGGCCTCTGTTACTCAAAAACGTAGAAACGCCAAAATTGGACTAAGTGGATGGACCATTTGAGACGCAGTCAAGGTCAACATTTGCATGAAATAATCTTCAAACATTAAATTATATCGATTCAAATATAGATTTCATGCATTTTGCTGAATTTTATGTGTTTGTTTTTTTTTTGAAAAACTTTCCTATAGCTTTTAAAAAATCACCCTTTATTCCGTCGCTGGGTCAAGAAGTCTATAAGCTAAACGCTCCATAAAAAATTTCTAAAAATCATGTTTTTTTTCGTGAAAATGTTTGTTGTTGCTTTTTGGTCCAAATTTTTTCCTGAATTAATAGAACCTTGGAAGCACTTTAAATGTGAAATTTTATTTGTGTCTTAGAATAAATCATTGGTCGTATTATTGGACGCTTAGATTGATTTTTTTGGATTTTCAAAGTGACAGTTACAAAGTCATATTTCTTGGAAACATTTTGTAAAGGGTGTCATGTAATAAAAATAGAAGGAATCAATACCTTTTGAATGAGGTCTAAGTGATGAATATCGCACCAAAAATTACGTCACTGACTACAGTTTTGTGAATTAATTGAATAATTGAATGAATTCGTTACAAACTGAATTGCAAAATTAGTATATATATATCAATGGGTATACAAATTAAAAGGAGAGTAAACACCAGGTTTTTTTCTACAGAACAATTGAAAAAATAAGACTTCATAAAAATGCATGATTTTAAGCATGAATTCAAAAAGATTTTATCATTTTGGTATGTTGAAAAAATCGCACACAAAATTAAATATTACAATATTAGACGTGAGTATTCTTCTAAGTATCCTTAAATCTGTAGTTTCAAACAACATTTTCTAAAAGATAAATTTAATTTGTAAAGATGTGTCTGCCACATTATCAACTTAAACATAATCTTTAATGGCAAAAGCGTTTCACTACGAACGTCTACCATCAAATCTCTGTTTATAATCAATGCTGTCTGCGGGGCAACCTTCCCCCCACCACCACTAGCAACGATTACTATTAGTAATGATTTTCTTTCTTTCTTTCTTTACGACTGCCTTTGTGATGTGATGAACATAAAATTTTAAATTATAATTCAAATCTACTGAAAGATGATGATTAAAACAGGCAACACAACCCAGGCCAAGCCAACCCAATCCAATCCAAATGAGTTGCCAACCCAACAGCTCCACCCATCACAGAACAACCGACCTTCCGGCCACCCCAACATGGAAACAACAACAACAACTACAACCATTTGAATGACATACGTAGGCAAAGTCTTTGGAGCTGTAAAATTTCAGAGTTTGAAAAACCCCAAAAAATCTTAACGAGGTGCTAAAAAATTTCGCTTGTCATAAATGAACGCGCACGCAAACACGGAGACACAAACACACCGTAAACACCGACTAGAGGAGGAAAAAAGACATGGAACACCAGGACACAATGAACGACATGACACACGACACGAGACTTAATTATAAGATTTGGCAAAATTATGTTGCTCGGCAATGGCAGCGACAGCGCCAACCTTAATAAGGATGCGGAAGTGAGAGCAACAACAAGACGAGATGCGAAGCAAATGAGAATTTAAATATTTTGTAGTCAAACGGAAAATAAGCATAAAACAACAACAACAACTAGATCTCAGGATATACTAGGAAAATGACAACTATGTCAAAAAGGATGTTTTGCCAGCTCGACTAGGCAGCGGGGGAAGGAGTGAAAGGCGAGGAACACAAAGGCACAAACTGACACAGCGAGACAGAGACGGAGATGAAGATGTAGATGACGATGAAGAAATGGCACAAGAAGAACACATTTTGCTGTGAATAAATTAAAACAAAAAAGGTGTCGTTGTGTTTTAACGGCAACGACAGCTCGACATGACAACAGCAACAACACTGACACCAACCAACCAACCAGCCAACCGACAACGACATCCCAACTTCCATCTCATCTCCGGAAGACATAATCATCTCTTAGAAAACAATGAACGCGTGAATCCTCTGCTCCTTACGCACCCCGATGAACAATTATCTTTCAATTTGCTTAACAACCCAACGACGACGGCGATAACGCCGGCTGCGAGGGCATCACCAACGCTTCGCACAGTTTTATTGAAATCTCCACCGGCGTTAAATGGGTAAAAAGGGGTTTCCAGGGGATTTTTCCGGCCATTGTACATTAAAACGAATCGTATGTTAATTTCAAGAACAACAACGGCAATAACATGTTTTATCTTCACTCGGTTTATAATTTATGGTAATTTGTTTTTCCTCCTCCACCACTGACGCCACTAGCCCTACTTCTGCTGCTGATGCTTCTTCTTCTTGTGTACGTCCGTCCAATGTTGAAAAAGGTGCATAATGAAAATGGCATAAATTTTACGAGTCTTACTTTTGTGGCAAACACACATTTGGAGACTCATCGTCTCGTCGGCACATTTCATCAAGACATGATTTGAGGCACGACCTTATTCGCAGAAGGTGTGGGAAGAATCGGACGGGAAAACGGGAAAATATTTGTGGTAATCATGTACATATTTTTATAGACTTTCTTTCATTCGAAATGAGACGGAGAGTGGTTTTTAGTTTCCAGAAACATGCTAACCCAAAGAAAATGCCAATTGTATTTCTACAAAAAAATATATAAATTTAAAAATGCATAATTTTTTTGGAAAGTAAATATGTGTGTACATTTAACGAATACTTCTACTGACGATGCCAGCGTGGAATTTACAGAGTGTTTATAGGAAAAATAAAAACAAGTGAAAAAAGATTTTTTAAATAAATTATTATTATTTGCTTGTTCGAAAGGAAAATAATAAAAAAATAAACATGAGCGTTTTTACATTTGGCTGAAATCGCATATGCTACCAGGAAATACAGTCTAAGATACTCAGAGAGAGAGAGAGAGAGTTCAGTACTAATATAGCTGTCTGTACCGGTAAAAATTTAAGAAAATTAAGCGTGGACTTTTTAAAATTATTTCAATATTGATTTTTTTAAATATCCCAATTTTTTATATTAGTTTGATTGTTAACGCTAAAGTAATAATTTGAAGTACTATATTTAACAGATACTCTCCTCATTGATTTGAAACTTATATCGGTAACGTAGGGTGCGAATAAGTATTTAAAACATTTTTTGAAATATGTTATCGTTTGAAACTTTTTAGCCTTTTTAAGCCCCTTAAGCCCCCTGTTGCCCCAACAGGATGAGAAAATGAAAAACTGAAATCGACAATTAACTTCATTTGACCTCTGGTTCAAGTGTAGCGACTATTTTTAAGAATTGTTGCGCAATATAACACCATCCGACAGTTCATATTGCACTTGAACCAAATGATATACGCTTGAAAATATAGGTCAAATTGAGTTAATTGGCGTTTTTAGTTCTTCATGTCCTCAACCTTTTGCCCCCTAAAGGGACAAAGTTCCAAAGGATACAATTTTCAAAATTTATTTTAAATACTTATTTGCACCCTATGATACTGATATCAAAGAAGAAAAATATTGCAAATTCTAAGCTTCTAAAGGGTGATTTTTTAAGAGCTTGATAACTTTTTTTTAAAAAAAACGCATAAAATTTGCAAAATCTCATCGGTTCTTTATTTGAAACGTTAGATTGGTCCATGACATTTACTTTTTGAAGATAATTTCATTTAAATGTTGACCGCGGCTGCGTCTTAGGTGGTCCATTCGGAAAGTCCAATTTTGGGCAACTTTTTCGAGCATTTCGGCCGGAATAGCCCGAATTTCTTCGGAAATGTTGTCTTCCAAAGCTGGAATAGTTGCTGGCTTATTTCTGTAGACTTTAGACTTGACGTAGCCCCACAAAAAATAGTCTAAAGGCGTCAAATCGCATGATCTTGGTGGCCAACTTACCGGTCCATTTCTTGAGATGAATTGTTCTCCGAAGTTTTCCCTCAAAATGGCCATAGAATCGCGAGCTGTGTGGCATGTAGCGCCATCTTGTTGAAACCACATGTCAACCAAGTTCAGTTCTTCCATTTTGGGCAAAAAAAAGTTGGATATCATCTCACGGTAGCGCTCACCATTCACAGTTACGTTACGATTCGCATCATCTTTGAAGAAGTACGGTCCAATGATGCCACCAGCCCATAAACCGCACCAAACTGTGACTTTTTCTGGATGCTCTTGCAATGCTTCTGGCTGATATTCACTCCAAAATCGACAATTCTGCCTATTTACGTACCCATTGAGCCAAAAATGAGCTTCGTCGCTGAACACAATTTCTTTCTTTCTGAACTTTCTTAACAGAGCACGCATTTTGATAATAAAATTCAATGATTTGCAAGCGTTGCTCGTTAGTAAGTCTATTCATGATGAAATGTCAAAGCATACTGAGCATCTTTCTCTTTGACACCATGTCTGAAATCCCACGTGATCTGTCAAATACTAATGCATGAAAATCCTAACCTCAAAAAAATCACTCTTTATATCTATTAGTGTAGCGTTAATAACCATTTCATGTTTCCGTCTTAAAAAGTAAAATGTGAATAAATAAATAAACTAAGGGGTAAACTTGAAGTGGCTGTTAATACTGAAGTAATAAAGATAGAAACATGATATTTAAAGTATTTTTTCCTCTTTAATTTGACCCTAATAATGTTATCATAGGCTGCGAATAAGTATTTAAAATATTTGATTTGAACTGGGATATTGTGTTGGCTCAAGACCATTTTGCATCTATATTTAATAGAGTGCAAATTTATTTACCAATGGCATGGTTACCTTTATTACCTGGCTGCAGACTACCACTATCATGATTTCTACCCCGTCAAAGCATTTTTCAAGTAGCTTCGAGCCGACTTTTCAACATCAAACCCGGCCTCTATAAGGAGATGATTCTCACAAACGAACGAGAAGCACAACTCACTTGCCGAATTTGCGTTTAAAAAATCGCACCAAGCAATAAAGCACACATGCCATCTTACAAGCATCTCATTGAATTGCATATGTAAGTATGTGTATATGCAGGTATAGTTACCCAGCATTACTTCTGCCGTGCCAACGCTCATTTGTTTTAGTTTTTTGATTGTATTTTTTGGTCTATAATCAATATTTGACTTCAACTGGGATATAATTAAAATATTTATTTGGAACTAGGTAGACAAGGATGAGAAAATGAAAAATTGAAAACGACAAGTAACTCAATTTTGCATATAGTTTCATACCTATATCAAGTGCAACGATTTTTATTAAATATTGTCGTTAAATTGATTTGAACTGGGATATTGTTAGAGTAATCAGAACCATGACCGCTTAACCGTTTGTCTGAGAATATTCATTTTCGGTTAAACGGTTAACTCGCTTATTAACATTAATTTGTACGTTTAAATTGGGCCCTAGGAGCCTAATTCAAAACATTATTTATGTTTCAGTTTACTTTGAGTTGATCAGTGGGAAAAGCTAACTCATTGTGTAAAATTTTGTCAAAATAGTTTAAAATCTAGGGCTTCTGAGAGCTAAGATATCTCCTCGAAATGTCAGTTATGTGGACCCCATACCAACAAAAAGTCTTTAATATGTTGCTTCAATTTAATTTTGTATCCATATTCAACAGCGTCCGTCAGTGGTAGATACAAATTAATTGTCCCAAAGTTCATATGAATTAATCATGGTCATATCTACTCAGCTGGTGGATTTCATCCGATCGGTATACTTATAGCTGTGACACAGCATTAAGACAAAAATATTTTTTTTTAATTATAACACAGTGCTACAAAATCTCTGGGAAGTGATAGTATTTTTCTCGTAGGTATTGTCGAGTAGAACAGGAAACTTTATTCGAAATTTGCAAACACCCCCAAAATCTCGGGTCACGGGTAAAAACAACCGGTTTTTCGTACCTTTGCACATTTCCGATTTTAACTTTTAAGTATTTTTATTGGACTTCAATTCGTAAAATAATGAGAGATGTGAACTACAATGACCAAAACTTGTATTTTTGCAAAAAAAACTATAAAAAATATATGTATTTATAAAAACTTCAATAACTCAGTCAATTACTGGCGGATTTTTTAAGACAAAGTTTTTATTCCTTACTAAATCTGTTACTTAAATAAGTTTACTTGTAGGGTTACCAAACAAAATAATGTGCAAAACCATGAAAAATGGTTTCAAATTACTTAAAAAGTGTGTTTGCTGCATATTTCATTATTTTTAAGCTATATATTTATCGAAAGTTCAAGATTTCTTCTCTTCAAATCCGCAGAGAAAGATAAAATCGGTTGATAACCACCTATGTTACAGGATTATAAGTGTGCAAAGGTACGAACAACCGGTTTTTTATCCGTAACTCAAGGTTTTGGGGGTGTCTGGCAAATTTCAAGTACAGATTACCCGAAACCAGTTTAAACCATTTATTTTTAGTCGGTTTAAGCCAAAAACCGGTTATCGAAAAAATCATTATTTTTGAACAAACTGAAAACCGACAAAATAAAAAACTTGTTATCCTGCCTTTTTACATCTACATATATTTCATAGAATGCAAATTTATTTCCAAATGACATGATGTCATTTATTATTGGCTGCTTTGTCATGACTTCTGAACCGTGGCGACCGTATTTAGATGATTTTGTAGCTATTTCGCAACAAAATACCCGAACTCTTTAAGGTAATAAGATTAAGAGGAGGTAGAGGAAGAGATACATTTATTCCTAGATTTTCTTCAACCAGGCCTCTTTTGATTCGTTAGGATGCCTTGCTCTCATACTTTCCTGTAATTTAATGTATGCGATTATTTTATTCTCAAATTATAGGTATTTTAATAAAAAACACTCATACATAAACAACTGATTAATATTGCTTCGAGTATTATAATGCCAAAACACATCATCGCCCTTCGACAAATTGTGTAATCTGATATAGGAAAAGGGAGAGAGATATATTTCACTCCACTTTGAAATTTGAAATTTATGCAATTTATATATGGGCATTTTCACAGAAATGTCCACCAAGACAACAAAAATAAAAGTTCTTGTAAACATTTTCTTTTATCATATTTTCATAGAGAAATAAACAAATTTAACTAATGTAAACTAATTTTACATTAATTCATATCCTATTTTAAGATAGTCGAATGCAAAGTGGCGCATGTGCAACTTTACTCGTATGAATATTTCTTTCGCATGTTTTGTTTGTTCTTAAATAGAGGCATTACGCATTGACTTTTGGTGTCTAAAATCTTTCAAGTAGTACAAAGAGTCAAAAAAGAAAGGATACGGAGTTATATTACTGCTATAAACTGTAACTTTTTGCTTTGTATTATCGCATATTTAGATGTCATTAAAAGTTCAAAAAAAATCTTACATAAATAATTTATGTATGTAAAAAATGCTTATTTTTTTATTATTTAAATCTAGATGAGTATAAACGGAGGCCAAAAAAGTAAAGAAAGTTAAAAATCGCAGTGAAAGTTGAAAGAAGATCAGCTAAAATTTCAAAACAATAAATAAAAAAAACAAAATTTTATTGTTTACTCTTATTATGTGAGAATAAATACATTGAATACTTCTGTTGATTAAAAAAAATATATATTAATATATATTAAAAAGTGAAACAAAAACAATATAAATACCACGATGAAAAAAAATGTTACGTGCGACATGTCACGTTCGACCGGGCTTAAAATTAAATTACAAAAAAAGTATTAATTATTTTTGGATAAAATCAAAGCCATTTTGAAGAGACATCAGTGCGCAACGTTCTAAAATTGGTCACATTGAAACAGGATTCGCTAAAATCGGCGTTTGAATGGTTGGCCGCGAAAACGACTTCTGTTTTGGTCACGTGCGAATGCCTTGGTTTTTTTAAATTATCTTGAAAACGAAAAATTACCCAAAATAAGTTAAGCATATGGTCAAAATAAAAAACCGTTTTATTTGGACTTTTTTGTCACTTTAAATGTGTACGACGGTCACGTTCGATATCATGGAAATGCCCATATGTGTTTTTCTATGACCTCACACTGAGCTAATCGACATGGAAATTAATATAACAAAAGGTCAACGATACATAAAAAATCATTTTGCCGATTCAAATGTGTGTATGTTACAAATATAGTTTAATCTCCTAGCTCTCATGTAATGAGATATCATGAAAGACTTGCAGGACCTGACTAAAAAGTATTCACTGGAAGAAGGCTACCAAAAATGTATTCCTATGACGAACGGTAGTGCATTTGTTTAATTCACACTTTTGGTTAACATAAGTAACCTAGTTAGGCGTATAAATTCTATTTCATGGACCAGTGGACTTGGTGAAGAAGTAAACTACTAATATTGTTCAATGAGTGAGGCATCTTACAATCATGTTATCATCATCATAATTTCCAACATAGCCACCATAGAAGAGGATCTAACTCAAATTCTTGAATACGATATCTTATCTTAAGCAATGAAGGTCATATTTCGCCCATCCATTCATGGCGGTTACGCAGGCACATCGGCATCTGGTTTCTTTGACGCATTTTACATTTTGTATTTCTTTACATACCATTCCTATTGAAAAGTCCTAGATAAATAGAAGGACACTTTTAAATCTATAAATCTTTTAAACATAATTAGGGACCCGCCTTAAGATATTGTCATTTCAATTACACTCAACTTTCATTGCAGCAACGAGCCCATACGAAATACTTGTAAAAACAATTATGAACGTCGCCAGAGAGCTTACTGATGTCGCGTTGAGAGGCATATTTTCCTCAAAGGAAATTCGATCGAAACTGACTAAAAAAGTGGAGCTTAAAAAACCGACGCGCAGTGGTTCAGAATCAAAATCCATCGGCCAACATTCAATAACTTTTGTTCTAGTAAACACTTTTGAGTTCTGTAAAAGACTGAAATTAGACAAGGACCCAGGGAATATTTTGAAATGCTAACATTGAAAATTGGGCAATCGGAAATACAGTGCGAACTCGATGATCGCAACCACCTATTATCGCCACTGCTTGTTGTTTACAACCAACGAAATATTAGCATTGGAGTCTTTATAAGCGCAACTCCATTCCTCTCCATTATCGCAACTTCTATACTAATGTTAAGTTTAATGTTAGTTTTCTATTTTCTGGATAGATGAAAATACTTTGAATGTATCCAAGGACGAAGCTGAATTATAAGGACCGCGCATTAGTAAAAACCCATATAATCGTCCCAGTTTTCGTGAAATCAAAATACCAAAAGGTAAAGTCTCCGGCCTTTAATTTTCATGATTTGATATCGAATTTTTCAAAATCAAATCACCTCTATTTCAAGAAATGTCGAAAGAAATACTTTTAGAATTTCTGAGGGCTCATTCCCTAATTATCCAGAAACAAATCTAGAGTCTTACTTTCATACCTTTACAGTATGGTGTTAATAAATCTGAAAAAATTCGAACGAAAAGCTGGCAATCTGGGGTTTGGTTATCGCAACTGTTCGGTTATTGGAACAGGCATGGACAGTAATTAGTTGCGATCATCGAGCTCTTACTGTATTTTATAAATTAGCCCCATGATATATTAAAGTAAAGAATTTTGTTTTTTCATAATACGCAGAAAATTTTTTAATTTTTTCGTACTACAGATTTTCACCTCTTTCAGATTTTTAAAATTGAAAAACGTTACCCGTTTTTGCAGGGTAACTTTCGCCTGAGGTTTCTAAGGGAGAAAGACAGTATCATTCGCTTACTAAGCTTGCGAAATATCTCGATTTAGAGCAATTACTAATTACACCTAACTGCATGTTTTTTTTTTTTAAATAAATCTCAGCCAGTATTTGAACACGGGACTCTTTGCTCTACCCAGTTTACCACAGCCGATGATACGAGGTGCTGGTATATTGTACAAAATGTAAAATATATATTTTCATTAATTAAACGTTGACATCGTCTACATACTATGGAAGCAGGGAAGCCTACAATGTTTATATGTATATTTATTCCTGAAATTTCTTTAAGGAACATAGGGCCATACCATAATAATTGTACAGTGTTTAGTGCTTGTTTATTTGCGGAATGTAAAGAACAATGTGTAATTTGGGACAACACGACAACCTGACTAATTGCATGCGAACAGGATAATTGCTTTGAACCTGGGCGCAAGGTGTTACAGTTACAGATTCACTGCCAGCCAGTCAGCCAGCCAGCCATTCTGTCTTTCTACCAACCAACCCAGTCAACCTCCATTAACGCAAAACATTCCGACAATGTTTGCCAGGACTCCAGGAATGTGTTGTTAATCAAATTAACAACGGAATCCTTAAAAATTCTGACGTGATGTTCCATTGTTTACGGCTGTTCGGCTCGGTGTTTGGCTAGCAGAGCTTTTGTTTAATTGAGGCCCAAATAAAATTTAGTTTGCTAAAGACATAATTAACAAAACCGGTCGCTTTGATGTGCCCCGCCAATGGAACGACAGATAAAAGGGAATTGCGAATACAAATCTGTCTGCAGCTGATGGCACTGATGCGTGTGGCATTGTTGATGCCGATGCTGATGCCGCTGCCAATGCCGGTGTCAAAAACGATTGACATGCTAACCAATCAAGCCGACAGCCCGAAACAGAGACGTACTCGTAATTAAAAGGTGTCACTTAAAGGACGTTTTATACATAAAACATGCCCACAAACAAACATCCATTCACACATACAACTACAATAGCAATTATCTTTATATAGTTGGGGACGAGATGTACGACGGGACGACGACAACAACAAACGTTAAACGTTTACGTTTCTCGTCGTAATAATACGGTTTGGCATAAATATTTAAACAAGCTCCACCTCTGACACACTGTAATTTGTTAGAGGAGGCGGTGGTGGGGAGGGAGGTCTCCGCTTCTATCCAAAGGAACGCCACATAGACGTAGGACGAACAGCCAGGTAGCGAGCGGGTAAAGGACATGTCAACAAACACACACACACACCGCACACATTTATGTATGTATGTGTTTATAAATGTGTGTAATTATGTTTCAATTTTAAAAGAGATTTCCATTAAACGCTGTGTTTCCCAGATTCGCTGTTACGTATGATATGATTGTTGCCGTTATCGCTTGATGATGATAAATCGAACAGCAGCTGGCCATGGAATTACGAAAGGGAATTGCTTTGGTGAAAACCTTTGGCCAAAACGAAACAAATTATGAAATAATAAATATGAATTTGGAAAAACAGATTCAATTAATGATGAAAAAATTAGAATTTTAGTACAAAATTTAAAAAGTAATAATAACACCATGCAATTTTTTTATTTTATTGAATCTGAGCAAGACAATATACATGTGTAACTAGAGATCGTGTGTAGAAAAACTGTGTATTATCTTTTTCTTTTTAAAGGACTTTTAATTTCCAAATGATACATATGTTTATATAATTTATTTTCATACTTTAGCCAGTCATACTAAGGCGATATGTGTATCAAATGAAAGATAAGAATATATATTAAAAATATTTTAAATATAACACTTCCATCTGTATTATTATTAATTTCTAATTCAAGTTCCCCCCTTATTTATTCAGTTTATTCATTTTTTACTATTAAAAGAAGAAACTTGAACTTATGTAATTTATTTTCATACTTTAGCGAGTCATACAAAGGCGATATGGGTATCAAATGAAAGATTAGAATATCTATTAAAAATATTTTAAATATAATACTACAATACTTCGTCTGTATTAATTTAGTATTAACGATAATATCAAGCCCCCCTTATTTATTCAGTTTATTCATTTTTTACTATTAAAAGGGGAAACTTGAACTTATATAATTTATTTTCATACTTTAGCGAGTCATACAAAGGCGATATGGGTATCAAATGAAATATAAGAACATCTATTAAAAATATTTAAAAAATAATACTTTTATCTGTATCAGTTTAGTGTTAGCAACAATTGATATGGTTGTCAATGCTAAACTAATACAAATAGAGACATGGAATTTTTAGTATTTTTAACATGCATTCTTCTCTTTATTTTGATACCCATATCGCCTGTGTATAGCTCTCGAAAGTATGATAAATAAATTATTAAGACAAATATATCTTTTGGAAATTAAAACTCCTGTAAAAAAGGAGAAAAGGTGTAATCCATTATTTATTTCTAATATCGTTTGCGAGTATAGAACCCAAAATATGTACATCAGAAAATGTTATGTTTTGTTGTATAGTGTTACACCGTACGACAATTTTTTAGAAAAGTCGTTACACTTGAAAATGGAGTTACTCGGCATTTTTAGTTTTTAATTTCCTAATCTTGTTTATACTTCAGATGACTATAAAGTTAAAAAGGATATATTTTTTCAAAAAATAATTTTAAATATACTTGTTCGTACCCTATGGTAACGGTATTGGTGTCAAATTAAAGAGGAAAATATCTATTAAAAATACTTTAAATATCATGCTTCTGTCTGTATTAGTTCAGCATTAACACCTATTTCAAGTTTACCCCTTAGTTTTTCTAGTTTATTCATATATTGATTTTTAAGAGCCAAACTTTAAATGGTTGTTAATCCTTTAAATTTAAAATATTTTTAGCACATATTCTCTTCTTCGATTTGGCATTTATGCCGGTGTCATAGGGTGCAAATCAGTATTAAAAATAATTTTTGAAAATTGTATCATTCGGAACTTTGTGGCCTTGTAAGGGGCAACAGGATGAGAAAATAAAAACGCCAAACAAGTCTATTTCACGTATAGTCTCAGATGTATATCATCTAGTTCAAGTGTAATATTGACTGTCGGACAGTGTTAAAGGTCGTAATTCAATGGCACTGGACTGTCTATGCCATGGCTATGGTAAATTATGTGAGAGTGCGAGGATGGGAGTTTTCGAGGGGCTTTCGAGCACACACTCACACATACTTAAGCACATACATAGATATGTATCTATGTAGGAATGTAGGTATGTGTGTCTGTATTGTGGAATGTATTCATGTTTTATTCGTTACAATTAAAATCAATTTCCGTTGAATTGATAGTAATTTACATAAATAAATAGATAATCATAATCACATACGACTGTATTTATGTCTATGTAACACTGTATTTACACATATCTATACATATATAGATTTCTATGTATGTATGTGATTAGGTTTGTGTGTGTGTGTCCGTATCAGTCTGAATGATACAGTTTTTGTGGTTGTTTGCCAACCGAATCCAATGCAAACAAATCGTTTTTTAAATTGATTTGCGATTAAAGGATTCGATTAGTTTTTGTGAGGATACTGTTTAGGGGTCCTTCACGGGAGGTTAAAAGGTTTCGAGGGGATTGACAAACACGGCCGGAGTTAATTTTTGTTTTTTTGTTTCAGATCGGAAAATGTCATAAGAATGTACAAAGTTTAAAAATGGCATTTGACTGCTCTGAACCATGAACCATTCGTGTTCACGTACGGAATACGGACTACGGTGGCGTGTTTTTGACGGCGGCCTGGCGGACTGGGTGACAGACAGTTAACTATGTTGCGACAATGAATTAAATGCCTTGGCTCATTATCCCACTGGGGATAGATAATAAGGCCATATGTTCATTTTAGGGCATTAATATTTCAAGTCCATAACAATTATCATATTAATAGACAGACAGAGACATGGGGATGATTAAGGAATTTCAATGTAGAGGTCAAAGTGTAAACATCATGCTTGGCTGGCCGTTTTCTATTTGCCTCCCAAAATTAGCTGCACGAGCGAAAAGCAGACATTGAAATTTGGGTTTCCAAAGGCAATGCAAATAAATAAATAAACACACAGCCAGGACTCCCATACCTTTCCGATGTGGAAATTGAAGACATTGAATAGAGGCCAGAAAAGCAACAATCTTTTTTCCATTGGAAATTGTTGCCACATAACACTGCCCTATTTGTTTCCAACGAAAGCTTTTCTGAAATTTGAATAACGATTTTGCAAAGAACAACGTGCGTGCCGTGCCATTTGTTGTTTGTCTTAAACAATGTTAACTTAAAATTGACTTTTGACACAACATCAGTGCCAAACAACACAGTTTGGCATTGAGAGCAAAAATTGTGTCAGCCTAACGTGCATAATGGCCTGTGAAAAATTATTTTATATTGTTTTTATTTTCTTGTCAAAATTACCGGCCTTATCACACGGCACGCAATGCCAAGGCTCGCGATACCGGCTAAAATATTGTCATTGCAAATGCCATTTGTGTAGAAAATTGTGCGAACTTCCGCGCGTGATGAAAGGGTGATAATTTCTAAATGAATTTTTTAATATTTATCACTTGGATGAATGTTGGGAATTCATCCAACAACCAATACCATCGCATGGCGGGAACTAGAATGTTCCTTTCCTTATTAATGACACAACCAATGGAGGAATAAAATGAATTTTGTATAATAATCATCAAACCCAATAATAATTATCTCAAAATGTTTGAACTTCAATTTGTATTTGTGGAGGTGCAAAATTTCCTAATTACAAATTTAATTGAAATTTTTGTGGCACTTCATGGAATTGGCAAAATCGCATTGGCATGCGCGTCATCGACTTATATTTAACTTAATTCTCCGTATGCCGAGCGTGGTGTGATGGTGAGAATGCGCGATTACAAATCTAACATCCTCGGTTTGATACTCGCTTCGGCCAACTTTTTATTTGTTGTCTTCCATAAACGACTTACATCTTTTTTAGTCAATATGTGAATTTCTTTATCGAGTGAATATGAAAGATAATTGCAATAAACGGCTTAAAAAATTCTTCATTGATTCTTTGAATTTCTTTATCACACCATTTTTCAATAATATTTCATTTGAATTCGTGACATTTTTTCTGTGTGAAGTCATGTACTGGAGTGCTGTAGGGGGTATTTCAAAATGAAAACACTGCATAACAGTTCTCGGTTGTTTTGGAGATAGTTTGATTAATCAGCTCATCATGAATAGACCCACGCTGCAGAAACGTTTTAAATTATTTAAATTAATATTGAAAAATATTTCTAGTCGAGTTTGTTTTTCAAAGGTTATGCCATTTCAGAAAAACTACAAATTAAACTAATTAACATAGGATGATAGAAATTAGATATATATGTAAAGTAGACTGGGTCGCGCTACATATAAATGTAAAAACAAGTTCGAGTCTCCCCACGAAAATAAAGTATGGATTGATTAAAGATGATTTGCAAAGTATTTCATTCTTACATCAAGCCGTCAATAAAATCTCCTGAAAACACCCCTAAAAATAATGTTTTTCTCGTCTAATTTTCTAAGTTTCATTGTGTTATGTCTTATTATTGCAGTTTATAGTAATATATTGACAACTAAAAACTCTTTCCTATATAATGGTATTAATTTGTAAAAAATAAATAGCTGCAATCAATACCTTTCAAATGATGCCTAAATGACGAACGGAAGAAAATTGACGCCGCGGTGCTCTGGTTTCACTTTGAAAAACCACAAAAAAATCAATCTAAAGGCCCAATAATACGACCAATGACTTATTCTAAGTCACGGTTAAAAATTTATATTTAAAATGTCTATAATTCAGAAAAAAATTGGACAAAAATGCAACATAAAATATTTACACGGGAGAAACATGATTTGTAGAGGAGTTTCCAGGAGCGTTTAGCTCACAGAAGACTTGAACCAGCGACGAAATATTTTGCAGATCAGCATTAAATAACCCAATCTTTTTATTTTGGGGGGGAGTGGTTTCCGCAGGATTTAATTTTCGTGGCCCATCCTAATGCATAGTAAGGTCCACAGTATCTATTGTGCGAATTTAATTTCCCAGTTCAAAGGATTTTTTTAATTTTTTCGTTCCTTCCTATAATAAAAAATATATTGTCAAGTCCACTTGATCAGAAGGTCAACAAGTAAAAATGCGTTGAGTTCGGCCATGTCGAACTTTATATGCCCTCCACAGTATTACCGCCATTACGTAGGAATGATATATATTCTGAGCAAATGATAATTTTATGCAAATTGCTATATTTTTTATTACTACAAACTACTTCAACCAGTTGTGTATGGTGTAAATAAATTGTGATGCTTTAGTTGGTACCAATTTTTCCTTTCCTTTTTTAAGTACGAATCCAAAGATCTCTTTAGTTGTCGTATCTACGCAATCATAGTGAAATATATATATATATAATTCATCATCATTATTCTAGCTTCAGCCGTCAAAATTCCGTTATTTTACGAGAGTACGCAGTCAGAGGAATGTACACACCGAATTTCATGATTTTATCTTCAGCCGTATGGTCGTACAATTTTTATCCCTCTATTCGCAAAAGTACAAATTTCGAAATATCCTTTATTTTTCCAAGTCTACGCTATTAGAGTCCCTCAAATGTATTTAACCCATGTAGGTTTACATGGGTTAAATACATTCCATATTTATAGCTGTTTTTGTTTGATTTTTTTCCATTCACCATTTCACCCCCTAAACGTATCTGTCCCAACCATTCTGCAACCTTTACACACATATGTTGCAAATATGAACGCTGAAGCTGATTTCGTTCGCTAGCTATCGTGCTTTCAACAGACAGATGGACGGGCTGATATGGGTACATCATTTTACGACGACCCAGAATATGTGGTCTCCGATGAATATTTCAAGGTGGATTTTCAAAATGAATATACACTCCATCCTAATATGGAGTGTATACAACTAAGTAAACACTTTTGTTATGTTTTGTGTCAGCTTTCAGAATTATATACACATTTCTAGGTTCCACGAACTTTTTTCATTTTGTTTCACGACCTCAACCTTGGTTTGATAAAATATGCTTTATTGTATAAACTTTTTTTCTCAGTAGAAGCGTCATTTTTTTTTTTCAAAATAATAAAAAAATAAATAACTCATTTTGTAGAATATTTTAAACCTCTAAATCTTCAATTCAACCCTCCAGTTATACAACGACTATAACCGTTAGTAGGTGCGTTGTATGATTTTCGTGAAAAGAGACAAAAAGACCCAATTCCTTTGGAGATTAGATTATTGCAAAGTTCTACAAAAGTGTTCCTGGTCATATTATTCGTAAAACTGAAGAACACAGCCTATACTTTAGGTATGAAGGAACACATTAACCCCTCTTTTTATATTTCCAGACGTAAACTTTTAAAGTGCCGACACATCTTGGTCGGATGGATTTTGTGTTTGTAAATATGATATATTATCAAACTAATGCCCAAAGAGCACAGTGGTTCAGTTGTTTCCAATTAAATTGGTGTCCTCATATGGGGAAAGAGAGCGGTAATGGAGTAATATACAGCTTTAGCGCACATTTGATTGTCAGCAATGTTCGTTAAATCGAGAAATTCGTTACATAGAGTAATGATATATAAATAAATAAATAAAATAAATATAAATAATAATATAAATATAATAATAATAATATAATAATAATATATATCATAATAATATAAATATAAAATATAATAAAATAATAAATATATAATGAATAATTCAGTTCAGATCTCATAATAACCAACTAAATATTACAGAAAATTCTATTACGATTTTTTAAATTTTTATACGATTTTTACAGCATTTTGACGATGAATGTGAAAAAATGTGTTTCGAATATATAAAGTGACCATTGTTTAACCATAATGTTATACTCTACTTTTCTGATGCTGCTGAGGCTGCTTATTTAAAGGATTTTTTTATTTTGTGTAAATTTCATTTGTTCGTTAAATCGGAAATCCGCTGTATGAATAAATTACACAAATTAGATTTGTTTAAAAAATCGATAACACTCAATATTTTCGTATATTCAGCACAAAGAAAAACAAATCGTTTAAGTTCTTTTAAAGAACCAAAATCCAAAAATTGCGTTTAACGGGACATCCCACTACATCTCTACTGATCCAACTAGTCACAAACTATTGCAAATACAACTATCCATTTTACATCCACTAGTACAACGCTGCTAGTCTGATGAATATTCCGAGATTGAGCAATTGTCTTCCCTGCAAACATCATTTAAATCGCATACAATTTTTTATCGGAAAAGTTCTTGCGAAATTGTATTCTTCCTAGAAATTATCAAAACTTTCACTTGACAAGTTGGCATATAAAAAAGCACAAACTTGTTATGGTTTCTTCTTTACAACTTTTGACATTTTTCTTAAACAAATATAAGATTTAATTAATATAATTTGTTTAAAATTCTGTCGTTTTGGACATGACCAAACTTTTTTGCTTCTTTTGCTCTCTGTCTGTGTGGCTGTGTGTGTTTGTCTTAAATGTCAACATTTCTTGACAACTTTATACACAGACATTTTGAGGTTAGTTGCAGTTGTTATTGTTGTGGCTGGCTTCCTTAAAAGTGTGCTGCTCTAATTGAGTATTTTGCACTTTAACAAAAGCGATCATTTGCAGTATTCCTCGTCGTTTGGGGAATAGCAGGACTAATGCTCACACATACAGGCATACAGTCACACAGCCACAGAGAGCAATACTAATGCAAACAACACCGAGCTGAGTAGTGAGAAACTGACCTAATTTAACATCACATTGATTTCTTTAGAATGAACACAACCGACCGAAACAAGCAAAACCACACAAAATTTACATGGAAACTAACAAACACACACACAATCACACACACAGTGTCACTGACACATGCACATGTTCCGACCAGTGAAAGGAAATGAGATTGTAGTTATTGTTGAGTTGTGTAGTGTTGGTGTCGGTGTTGCAACTAAAGTGCGGAACAACACAAGAGAGTCTGGTTCACTTGATAAAAACAACAAACAAACAACACACATTCAGACATGCAGTCATGCTGACACACAGATGAATGTATGTATGCCTGTACGTAGTACATGCTCGTACATATGTATGCTTGTACTTCGGACTGACTAATGGAACATTGTCTCTTTGAATTGCAGTTGTATTTGTTTTTGTTGTTCCTGTTCGTGTTCGTGTTCTTTAACGGCAACACCAACAAAGAGAGAGAAAAAGCAACAACTACGGGGAAAACCGCAAACATAACAACTTTATAAATAATGCATAACGAAAACAACAACAACAACAGCAACAAAAAACGACACAATGGAACTGCTCAAAATGGTTTTAACACTTCTGGAAACCACTCTCCCTCTCTCTCTTGTTCTCACTCTCTCTCCCATGCAAACTCAAAGGCAAACGGAACAACAGGAAATGTGTGCAAAACACTAACATTCACTCACTTGAAAATCTCACTTGTGGCGAGTTTTGTTCGTTTTGTATTTGAGGCAAAAAAAAATTTATTTGTAAATTACAACAACACAAAAACCGCCAGAAGAAAGAAAGGCACATACACACATACGTACATGTATGTATGTACACAAATACAGTACAATGACAACGAATTAATACCGTCAAGTATTTCTCAGATTTAAATGATTATTATTTTCGCGGAAAGGGTCCGAATGCTTGGACAAAAGCTTCATAGTGGTTGGAAATTTGATAGGATTAATTTATATTAATATTGTTAAATGCTAAATCATATAAAAATGTTGGAATTACTGAAACGGGGA
Organism: Polietes domitor; assembly: GCA_947397865.1. Taxonomy (NCBI): domain Eukaryota; kingdom Metazoa; phylum Arthropoda; class Insecta; order Diptera; family Muscidae; genus Polietes; species Polietes domitor. The sequence goes on along the minus strand of OX377622.1, from coordinate 3,251,708 downwards.
AAATAAATCCCAACAAATTTTCTTTTTAGAAAATTAACGCCATGATCTTCATTTCGATCATGGATCAGAACAAATTTACAATCACTGTGCGCTAGTACTTATGTTTTTAATGTGCACGATCCTCACTTTGCCTTTTTGCTAATTTTGGGTTCTGGTGAAGACTTCAGCACAACCTTTGGTCTTAAATCAAAATAAATGATAACACAAAATTTTCATTTCATCGCGGTAGGTATGGCTAAAATGATTTGTACTCATGACATTTTTGTTTTGTATTTTTTTGGGTCCATCTATGTGTATTAAGAACCAATGTCGCTTGTAACTTACATTTATGAAATCTCAAAAAAAGCTGTGATTGCTGCAAAAATCCAAAATTCGCCGTTGCAAAAAATTCTGTAACAATATTCCCTATTTAGTCACCTATCATATGCCAAGAAATATTTTGGTATTCTCGATATGATAAAAAGTTAAGCGAGTTTTTCTAAAGGCGAATTTCCTGCTTTTTAGGGGTGTTTTCAGGAGCGTTTTGCTCATCTAGGAAAGAAATATCCAAACTTTATTTTCATGGAGTGACTGAAAACTGTTTTCCATTTGTATGGACCACGACCCAGCCTAACAAACATGACAATACAAAATCGCTATATCGAAATCTTTATCACAACATAGTAGAGTCCATTTGGCATTCCGTTTGCAACACCTTGAAATACTCATCAGATACCATATATTTTCAAATTGATTACTGTGAGCCGTTCTTAAAATTCTAAATATTTTCTTTTGGTAACAGAAGCCAAATTCAATATTATAATCCAATATTAAGCAAATTCATGCAAAAAAAATATAACTTAGAATTGTGATGTATCAATTTCATTGGTCTCAATACAATGACCAATGGCTGTGTGTGCAGAATGGGAAGGAATATACTATATTAAGTAAATGTGGACACATTTTTATGGAATATTCATATCGCAGATGACGTTGGAGCTGTCGCTGTCGCTGGCGATGTTGTTGTTGATGATGATTTGGATGGCGCTGACGTTAAGGAAGTGGAACAACACTTTTTGTGCTGCCAACACTCTCTAAGTGACACGACGGCAGTAAAAGTGAATTGAAATTGTTGCAGCTATTAAACAAACGACGGCAACAACAGCAACATGCCACATCTTTTTGGGGTCAAACTTTTCTGTGAATCTTGTTCAGGCGGTTGTTGCCGTTGTTGTTTTCCGACACAAGCAAATGTGCCACAAAGGACATTCGAAAGTATGCTAATTGCAATGACCGTTGCGGTGACATAAAGACCTTTTCCTACAGAGCTGTTTGTTGAGATGCATTTCCTCTTCATTTTCCTTTAAAACATCATTTCGATTGCATTTCAGTTCATGATACCGAAGGACACTGTCACACCATAAAAGAAGAGACCTTGACGAGGGAACCTAGAGAAGATGATTGAAATGAATTCGAAATAATATGCCGAGGATGGATTGTGGACTAAAAAAAGCAACTAAACAGTAAACTTTGTTGATAAAATGGTTATACCACTTGAAACTCGATTTTTTTTTTTCTAAAAATCCGGCATATATACTTTAGAGAATATTTAAAACTTTTCCGAATAATATATAAATCTCCAAATCTTCTGTGACCCTTTGGGCAAATATTTATCACACATTTTGTATAGTATTGACTATCGCGTATGATACGTTTTTTTATTTAAGATCGTATACAAAAGCTATGTTTTTTTACTTGGCGTTTTTAGTTTTTCATTTACAAGACTACAAATTTCCAAAGGATAAAATTTTTCAAAACATTATTTTATATACTTGGGCGTATCCTATGATAACGGCATTAGTGTTAAATTAAAGAACAGAATATCTATTAAAAACACTTCAAATATCATGCTTCCATCTATATTAGTTCAGCACTAACATGTATTTCAAATTTACCCATAGTTTTTCTATTTTTTCATATCTTGCTTTTTAAGAGTCAAAACTTTAAATGGCTGTTAATACTAAATTAATACAGAAAGAAGCTTGGAATTTAAAATATTTTTAGTAAATAACCTATTCTTTGATTCGGGATTTTTACCGGTGTCATAGGGTGCGAATAAGTATTAAAAAAATAAAAATGAAAAACTAAAAACGCCATTTAACTTTATTTCACCTATAGCATATCATGTGTTTCAAGTGTAATATTGTCTGTCTATTATCTGAGTGTTATCAATCAATTTAATGAAATAAAATATTTTTTTTAATATATTGAAATATTTATTTATCTATTATTATTTAAATTATTTGAAATTTTAAAACATTAATTGAATTAAATATAATTTTAATTGAATTAATTAACATTTTTATTGTATCAATTGATTAATATATCAATCGAATTTATTGACACTGTAATTGAATTAGCTAATATTGTAATTGTAATTTTTAAATTTAAATACGAGTTGGGCTGTTTAAGTATTTGGGTAAATCCATCAGAAATCGACCCACAAAAATGGCTTTGAATATTCATCATATTCGATTTTGATTAAATTGTGCACATATATTTTACTCGTTATTGCGGGATATATGGCGTTCACCTGGTTCGATTTTATAGTGATATAAAGATGATACTCTTGAGAGTTTTTATGAAGTGATAGCATCGTTAATGATATAATAACTTTTGAAGGAGTCTTCAGATTTTAACGATATTGGTGTCGTCTGAAAGGGTTTCATCTCCTCGTTACAATAATAAATATATGTAAAGTGGTATATCTTTGTATCCTTAAATATCTTAAAAAACATATATTTTATTTTCTATATTTTTATCTGTACTTTAGCTCATTTTATACTCCACAAGATATCAAAATTTCAGAGTGGGTGACAATTGGTTCAGAAATTATAACTTTTTTTTTAAATGATTTTGTATTTCAGCAAGGCAAAGTTGTACAGAGTGATTTTTTTGAGGTTAGGATTTTCATGCATTAGTATTTGACAGATCACGTGGGATTTCAGACATGGTGTCAAAGAGAAAGATGCTCAGTATGCTTTGACATTTCATCATGAATCGTCTTACAAACGAACAACGCTTGCAAATTATTGAATTTTATTATCAAAATGCGTGCTCTGTTAAGAAAGTTCATTGCGCGCTTCCATTTTATGGTCAGTTTAATCGACCCACTGAAGCGGCTATTCGGGCTATTGTGACTAAATTTCGCAACAAATTTACATTGTTGGACATTAAACCACCAACACGCTTACGTAGAGTGCGAACTGAAGAAAATATCGCAACTGTATCGGCCAGTGTTAATGATGACCACCAATTTTCGATTCGTCGCCGTTCGCACCAATTGGGTCTCTGTTACTCAAAAACGTGGAAATGCCAAAATTGGACTAAGCGGATGGACCACCTAAGACGCAGCCGCGGTCAACATTTAAATGAAATTATCTTCAAAAAGTAAATGTCATGGACCAATCTAACGTTTCAAATAAAGAACCGATGAGATTTGCAAATTTTTTAAAAAAAAAGTTATCAAGCTCTTAAAAAATCACCCTTTAGTATCAGTTTTTACTAAAACTCTAAAAAACTATTTTCAAAAAATTGCCAATTGATTTTTTGTAGTGGATCAAAATATTCTATAGGAAAAGTCAATTGCTAGGCGCGAAAGAACGGGGTGATAGACTCAGTGCTCTGAATATGAATATGACATCACAATTATTCATTGAATTATCAAGAAATATTCATTGAATTCAAAAATTCAATTTAATTTACTATTTAGATTTTTATTTTTAATTAATGTGACTTAGGCCACTGTTGCATTTCATGGGCTAGCTGCCCATAAACGAAAATTTTTGGATTTTTTTCCGAACAAATTTTAATAGATAAAACATCAATTATAATAATGAAAAAATATATCTCACTCAATTTCGTATAATTTTCGCGGTTAGCCCACTGTTGCTTGAAACGTGTCATATACACTCCAACCTATAGTACATTTTAACACTTCCTTTCCATTTTTTTTGACACAATAGAAAAATACATTCAGTTGAAACGAGAGAGGAGAGAGAGTGTTCCAAAGTACTAAAAACATGCAATGATTTCATCACTCTTCGCTAAAATGTTTTGGAGGAGGGCGTGCGTGGCTGCCGCTGACCACAGGCCCACCTTCATAATGTCCAAGTTAACATTTACAAGTTAAATTGGTGCTGCCATTAATATTTGCAATTATTTGCGGTGAGTTTCACAATATGACACGCAATACTCGTGGATTCGTTTTGATTTTCTCATGGAAATGATAAAAGGACATTTTTCAATATTAGATACCGCTTAGATGAACGGCGTAATATTGTGGCCACCAAAATACAGATTTCGTCGATTCCAAGAAATGTTTAAGAGTATAGCACCGATATTGCTCACTCTTTAATATTTAGAGCAATCTGAAAGAAATTCAGAAATTTAAAATTCTGCCCCATGACCGAATTTATTTATTTTGTATTGTAAGTCATAATAAATAAATATAATCACTGGCTGCAACCTAGAGCCCATGTCTTTTTAATGACGAAGCTGCAGACGCAGATCATTTATGTTGTTTAGAAATAAAGACATTATCTTTCACGAATGAGGCTTCACGTTGCTCCTCCTTTACTATTCCCACCATTTTATTGATGTTCTTAAAAAAGATCAATTGACGAAATTCATATTGCCATTCATGCATATCCTTCATTTCCAACCCGTCACTGGCTACACATGTAATTGTGTTCCTTTAAAAATCGGATACAACTACTCTCAGCGTTGATTAATAGTCTTTGTTTTATGAACGACTCAGCCAAATAAACCCAAATCATGATGTCCATAAATAACCGTAATCCAATTAATTAGCAATAATTTAGAATGAATTAAAATTGCCAGTCATTCCTGTGTGTGCCTCTGAGCACTAATTCCATTGGCCTTAAGAAGCTTTTATGGTCTCACAGAATCCTCAAGGAGCCAAGGCCAATGTTAGCTGAATTAAGTGCTTCTATTCTAATCCTGAATCAAATTTCAAGTAGCACTCAGACTTTGGACAGAATCTCCTCAAATGGGTAATATATCGTTCGTCCCAGCCACCCTTTTGAGGCACTTGAAGAGGCCATAATAGGGGCATTATTTCATTTGGGCTTTTGTTCAAAGTTGGAAATTGAAATTGAAAATTCAACCGCATTATTTAACACTTTAATTCCGTTCTATTGTTCGTTCGCTCGTTCGTTGGTTCTTGGTATTGTTTTTTGTTTGTTTGTTTGTATTTTTTCTCCAACGAACGTACCAACGATTCAACATTTACTTTAGTCCTTGCTGCTCGGCTTAACCTTGTTTCGAAGCGCAGTGAAAATAAAACAACAGCAAATGCCGCAAAAAAAGCAGCCGAGCTAAAGGGATTTTTAACACTGAACTTGAACTGAACCTACTTCCTGGGAATGCTCTGCGAGTGTGTGTCTGGTGTGCATGTGTGTGTCTGTGTGTACTTTGGAAAGAACATTTGTTTTGTAATGAGAATTATTGCTTAACATAACATTACTTTTTATTTCAATTGTCTAAAGAATGCCGGCAATGGAGTGGAAGTCGATGTGGAAGGTCGAGGGTGGTGGCAGGAGGGACAAGGTCGGGGTGACTAATGTTTACGAGCATCCTTCCAGGCAATCCCAGCACCAGTCTCAGCCCCTCCCCCCCTGCGAAAGGGAAAACGAGTTAACTAAACACAGCCACACAGCGCAGAGCAAAGAGTGCTGGCAGCAGCTACAACTCTTTCTGGCCTTCAAGTGTGCTGTTGCCATTCGCTGTTGTTGTAGCTGTTTGGGTTACCCGGGAATGGGGAAAAAAGCCCATTAAGTGGATTTAATGGGGCGACAACATTTTTAATTAGCACCTGTTGTTGTTGCTGTTTTCGTTGATGAACGCATAGACAAACATGAAGAGTGTTTCCTCATTGTTTGTGTTTGTGTTGGGATTGGAGCCACAGCGGCTTTCACTTACTTACTGCTCTGCCCGCCCTGTCCCACACTTGCTGGGGGCGGGGGGTAAACAAGGTGAGTCTCGACGCTCGAAAGCTTCACAGAAAACATATTGCTTTCATTAAGGACACACAAAAACTTACTTACGTGCGACATTATGTTTTATTTTTTTTTTTCTCCGGCGTTGTTACTAATTTTATAGTTCTTTTCCTGCAATTGCTCTACAACGATGGCCGATTGTGTAGCAGGAGGCGGATGCCAAACGATTTAGGATTTACGACGTACGACTTAGGCAGTACGAAATACAAATTAAAATACGCAAGTAAAGGGTGATGTTTTAGACTGAAACAACTTTGAATTGAAAGAAAATATTAAAACAACATAATTTCAAACTGAAAGTTGACTATATTAGAATGACATTTTTATGACATTACTTTGGATGTGAAGCATTCTAGTTTACGAAACTTTATGAAATTTGAAACTTAAATTTTACTTAGCGCTTTCAACTATAATTGCAACTGATTTTGACTACCCGTACGGATGTTTTTACTTTAACCAATGCTTACGCCTCTTTGTGTGGGAGGTACCAGAAGGGGTGTGGCAATATCGCCCATATTCCATGTGAATGTAACTTCTGTAAAAACATTACCAAATATCAAATTTAACAGTATTGCGATCATCGGACGGACATGGCTTAAACAACTTAAAAAGTCGTGAAACTATTCTGTAGAGTGAGAGTATCAAAAGAGCGCAAGATAATTCCAATTAAAATAATTTGCAGAAAAATTAATGCAAGTTTCCGACAAAGGATTCTGATAGAAGGAGTAAAAATAATATACGTATATTGGCGTTTTGAAAGTTTACGTATGTATGGTGGTCACTTTAGAGGGAGCTTAATATTTCCCCTTTTGCACATTCTAATGATGAATGGGCATAGGAAACATTGTGATCATTACATTTTAAGTATAGGATGTGTTGTGCAAAAAAAACACTTAAAACGTACGTTAACGGGTCAAAATGTTCTACAAAATTCTAAAATTCTATTATAAGAATTTGAACAAGGGGGAAATATTGATCACCCTTTAAAATGACCTCCAGACGTAAACTTTCAAAACACGTATACTCTTTTCTTACCCCTTTAATTCCTTCTAATTGTGTCTCAAAATCTCCAATCTTTCATAAATCTAATATTTCTATAACCTCCACTTGGAAATATGGATGACATAACCTATAGTCTTGGTTGTCATACAAATTCAAAGTTGGTCTAGCCATGTATGTAAATTAGGATGGGCCACGGAAATTAATTACTGCGGTCACTCCCCAGAAATAAAGATGGGATTGTTTAATAATGATGATATGCAAAATATTTCTTCGCTGGGTCAAACCGTCTGTGAGCTAAACGCTCCCGAAAATACTTCTAAAAATCATGTTTTTTTTCGAGTAATTTTTTATGTTGTATTTTGGTCCATATTTTTTCTGAATTAATAGATCCTTGGAAGCACATAAAATATAAATATTTATTTTTATCTTAGAAAATTATTGAATTTTTGTCAATTTCTGAATTTACTGAAAGCACTTTAAATATAAATTTTGAATCTTTTATTAGAGTAACTTATTGATAGAATTATTGAATTATTGGACGTTTGTAGAAATTTTTGTGTTTTTTCATAGTGACATAGTAGTATTTTACAAAAAATAAATAACTGCAGTCAACACCGTCACCGAATGACGCCCAAATGATGAATATCGGACGGAAATTGACGCCGCAGCGCTCATTTTTGTATAACGAGTTTGAAAAATTTCTTCGATAATCATCATTCGAAAGGTGTTAATTCCTTCCACATATTATTCATAACACATTTTACTAAATTTTTCCAAGAAATATTAATTTTTAACCGTTGGTTCGAAAACCCCGAAAAAAAATCAATATAAACGTCAATAATACGACAAATTTTCAAATCAAAACTTACTTTTGGAAGGAAGTGCAACATAAAAAATGACACGGGAAAACATAATTTTTAGAGGAGTTTTCAGTAACGTTTAGCTCACGGAAGGATTGACCCAGCTACGAAATATTTTGCAAACAATCCAATCTTCATTTCTGGGGTGTGACCGCAGCATTTTTTTCGCAACCCATCCTAATGTACATATGTCCAACTGTATGCTTAATTTCAAATTTACCAGACATATCGTTGTAGATCAGTTGAGATGGCAAACGGACGAACTCGGTCCTTAATGAAACATATTTCCCCTTCAAAGTCTTTAAATTCTATTGTCTTTGCTATTTACCAGAACTCTGTGATCGACCACAACAAAAGACTCATCCACAAAACTGCTATTTTACGGCACACAACTGTCCTCGGCCCAGACATCTAAATCTTGTAAATATTTAGAAAATCATGTAAAGCGTTGGCTATTAGGCGTCGTGCAAAAACTTTATGGCCGGCCAAACATGAAAAAAGCCAAACGCACGAACAATTCAATGTCGCCTTCTGCAATGTCTGGCGACTACAACGAACGAACGAACTGGCAAAAAGTCATGTTGCAACAGATGTGTAGATTGTTTATTTAACATTTACCAACAACACAACCTCTGGCATTAGTAGCCTACCCCGCCCACCCCTACCCTACCTTGGCATACACTCACATACAATGACTGTAACTCTGACTTTCCCTTCCGGTTCCATGTGTTGGCGTAAATGCTGCTGCTGCTTCTTCTACATCCGTGCATGTATGCGTGTTAATTTTATTACGGAAAGTTTTTCCTTTCTTCCTTTGTCGACTGTTGTTGTTGTCGTTGATGTTGGTGTTGGCTTCTTTCATTTCATTTTCAGTTTCAGTTTTGGTGCTAAATTCTTAAACGTTTATAGACTGATTTAATGACAACTAAATGTTGTAAATGAGTGCCGGAGTTAATGGGGGGAAATAAGTCCGCTCTAACACAAAACACAAACATGCACATAAACACACACACACGCACTCACTCACACTCAGACAAAGGTCCTTGCATTAACGCACGCACCACCACACACTGTCAATTGAGACCAACGACAACGCCAGCAACAGCCTCAACTTCAATTGCGACTCCAACTCCGAGTCCTACTTCCAACTCAAACGAACGTTCCTGCTTTTGACGACAACAATTACACTTTACTCTAATTTCATAAGGACAGGGCAAGATGAAAACAATATCGAAACGTACTCCCTCCATTCCCCATTCCCGTTCCCCCCTCACCCCATTCGCCCCGACCCTTCATCTCATTATAGAATGGCGCTCTTACCCATCCCACCCCACCCCCTCGGCTTGCCGCATCGCTGCTCTTTAGGCAAGTTAGAGTCGTCGGTCGTCCCCACCATCGTCGCTGTGGCTCTTTAAGTCATTATTGTTTGTATTGTTGTTGTTGTTGTCGTCGTCGTTGGCTTTGTTTTTGTTTAAGTCTGGAAATTCATTAAATTCCCTTTCGACTGGTTGAATACGAGCATGTTTCTAAATTACATACGCAGGCAGGCACGCACCGCTTTACACTGTACATGCATGTACATTAAAGTGGGTCGAGCTTATTGCGAAAAAATACTTTGTAGTTAACATGCACAAATTAACATTCCTGGATTCATTTCGACTTTGAACCCATCTTAAACAGAACAGCTTTGAAAATTATTCTAAAAAACATATTTCTATCTAGAATTTCCGTCCTCGATCTTCTTTATCTTTTTATACCCTAGAGGAGCCTTCAAGTAAATATATCTTAGAGTTTTGTAAGCGATTTTGACAAAGTCAGATTTGAGAGATGTTTTTTAAGACTCTTTTGGTTATCAGAAAATTCGTCATATTTTCTGTTCGAAAACATCGTAAAAAGTATTTTTTTATGTATTTAATTGGAATATTAAAATCAAAAGTATGGATTTAGTCAATACCAATATTTTATTGCAATGATGAGAAATAAAAAAATGTCCAAGACCTGCATTATTACGGATTTTTTTAATAATTTACTAAAATTTTAATTTTCGTGGATAAGGTAATTCAATATTTGTAATCTAGTTTTGAAAATTTTTTATACTTTACTACATACAGATTTTTTTTCTTTTATGAAGATTAAGATTTAAATTAAACAAATAAAAAAAAACATGATTTTTTAAATAATATTTAAAAAAATATTTTTTCTTAACTTTCGTGAGACTGTTTCCAATTGGACCCGAGCTACTGTTATTTCATTGAACCGGAGCATGGACATATACACATGAAACTAGGATAATATGTAGAAAAACTCTGTACTAATTTTTTGATTTAATGATCTCTTCTCTGTTTTACAGGATTTTTTCAATTCCAATAATGCTTCAGTCTGTATTATTTTAGCATCAAAAACAATTTAAATTCCCTCCCACCATTAATTAAATGGTTTATTAATCTTTTACTATTAAAGAGGGAAACTTGAAATGATTTTTTCTGCTAAACTAAAGGCATGAATTTTTTGGTATTTTTAGCAGACATTCTTTTCTTTAATTTATATATCGTCTTTGTATGGCTCTCGAAAGTATGCAAATAAATTATTAAGACAAACATATTCTTTGGAAATTAAAAGTCTTGTAAAAAGGAGAAAAGACCACCAAATGAAAAACTGAGTGCACGATTTTTATATTATCTCATATATGGTTTTGTTCAGGTCCAAAAAGTATTGTCGCACGGTGTAATCAGACTTATGTCTGTACCTTCGACGAAAATTTAAATTTTAGTAATTTTTTTATAAAAAAAAATATTCATAAATAAAATAATAGAAGGCCAAAAATGCATCAGAAAGTTCTGCCCTTCGACAAAATGTATGTAAACTAGTGTAACATGAATTTTTCTCGTGACCCACTTTAATATACATAGACGCCTGGTTTGCAAGAGTGTGGTATGATAAGTTAGACAGACAGAGTTCGTGTTAATATTGTTAACACATAATTAAATTTATTTTCATTACTGTCGCTTTTTTGTGTGTTTTTCTAATTTCCTGTGAGACAACAAGAACGACCACAGCAACTTGAAACGTTCGAGGAACATGAATATTGGGAACTAGAAAAAGCAAGGTCTGAAATGACATCCAGCAGAAGGAGAGTATCCTAACAAGAGAAAAAAGTCTGAATCTTGTGATCCGAATGTTGTTAAAAATATGCGAGGAAATTAAATATCGACAAAAATTTGCTTTGCCTAAAATTTATTGGGATAGGACAACAATTACATTTCGTGTTGATTTACATTTTACAATTCTGAGTTGAGCGGTATAAGAAACGATGTTTGTGTCTATTTCGAATATTTTTGGGTAATACAAATAAATTCACATATTTATAATATCAATACGAATTCGTTATAAAATTAAATTAATAAAATATATAATAATAAAGAAATAATAAAAGCACTAAAATTTAACTTTTTCTTGTGAAAATTTTATTTTTTAAATGCTAAAAAATTATTAGAATCAAATATTCGCCAAAGCTGTTCTATCGAAAATATGTGAAATATATTTCATAAACCGCATGTAATTGAAAAGCGTAATCGAATTTCTGAAATATTTCTTAGTAATTAGGAAATTTAGTCATATGTTTAATGAAACATTTTCATAACAATAATAAACTTTATTCATCTGTTTTTTACAATTGTTTATACAATTTGTGAATTATGATTTATTGTTCTGAAAACTGTAATACAAATTAATAATTCCTACTGAGGAAGCTGGTATTCCACCGAATAAAGACGACACAGTCAAAATCTTGTTATCATGTTATCATATTATGAAGCCTTTCATAAATACCATAATATTTTGTATTTTATTTATGAAAACCAGTTCATATTCTTGAAGATATTTTTTGTATAAAACATAACAAATTTTGTTCTTATGAAACTAAGTTTCACTAATTTAATAATTTGATTTTATAAAGTCTAAAATGTGCGTGAGTAATTTTTAAGAAAACATTTGCTATTATTTGTGAATTTGCTAATGTATATTAAGAAACTACTCTCTGAATTTATTATAGATTATTTATGAAATCGCTTTTTAAATATAGAAAGGAAATTCTTTCTGTTGAACATTTGGAATCTGCATATCGTCCTCCAACTAAGCACAGCCTGCCTACGGAAATGTGGTTTTAAAAGCGATTTGAACAAGCTATTTCATTTTGTTTTCACAAACTTATTTTAGAATCCACTCCATTGAAATAACGTTGCAATGTACTTTCATTTCCATAAATGACCCATATATATAAACTTCCGCCCATTTAAAAAATTCGCAGTTGTAATAAGCTTGATTCAGCCTTCTGGATTGGGGTCTAACACCCAAGATACTATGAGATCTAAAAAATTGAAATCTTTAGTCTGATATCTTTCAAGTAATTTTTATAAGATAAATAACATGAAATGAAATAGATCTTAATGTCAAAAAATAATAATCAGCTCTATCACAAAACGCAATTTCGTGCGACAAAAATTGTTTCTATGTTGCTTTCTACGTTTTCGTACTTGTGTGGCAAAAGTTCAGCCATAAATGATTAACCAATAATTTCAGTTGCGAACGAAATTGCGTTTTACAATTTGAGAATCAATAAATTCAAAGCTTCCTTCTAATATTATCACCTTCAAATTCCAAAATATTTATTTCCATTTTGTACAATTCAATCAGGAATTGTATTTGTTTTGACATTTTTGTCATCTTTCAAACACTTACCCAAGCTTTCTTTTCAAACTGACAACTATTTATCAAAGCTCTGTTCTCTGTTCATCATAAGTCTTCAAATTCGTGTTGATTTTTGACCAACATGTTCGCACCAACCATAAACCGCAGATAAGTCAGTGCAACCCAGATGTTCGACGAACAAATCTTTCGCAGTGAAATAGGCTCAATACTCGCATGATGATGGATGATGTGGTATTTTTCAGAAGTGTTGAAACCTTTTTCAAACTAAACGAAAACATTTCCCAACCAATTGAAACCTTCTTCAAACAATAATCGACCCTTTTCAACTGATACCTTTGCCAACTTGAGCAAAGTGTTAACAAACTAATCTAAAGTTGGAGTTAACCAACAATCATCGTTAGGTGGAATACAAAAAGACGTAACAACAAAAGTCACAAAGCGCTCACAATACTTTAGAATAAAATATAGAATATGAAATAGTTATAGGATTATTTTTAAAAGTATAACTCATAGAAAATCAATCAATCGATCACGAATCAAAACAAAAACTAATAAACTTGAATTTGTTTTAACTTGAAAAGAAATCTACAACAATTAAAAAATCCCATAAAAGAAGATTTTGCTAGAATATCCGAACATCGCTTTAGAACACTACTGATAAAATATTAATATTTCTAAATAATTAAAATTATTAAATCACTATAAACTTCCTTTAATTCCACTGAAAAGTCTTCACAATATTTCTAAATATTAATATTTCTGAATAATTGAAATTATTAATTCACTGTAAACTTCGTTTATTTCCACTGAAAAGTCTTGAGATTGTTGTTACGTCTTTTTGGATTTCAGCTGACGCCATGAACACAACTATTTGAGCCATAATCTGTCATTCATAACTGTGAATGGCTGGATTTGCTATAATGAACTTAGTTTGCACAGAGTCAGAGAAAAATCGTGGGAGTGTATGGTCTCCATACAGATGGCCGAACGCTATCAATTTGACTACCGAGAAATCTATCCAAGAAGAGACATTAGAAATTCTTTTAAAATCATGTTGGCCTTCGCAGAATAATTTAAATTTCAGTCTTTCAAATTGGCTCTTGGACATGTCACCAATTAATAGTAGGGTAGGTGCATCCCGGGATTTCCCGTGGGCGTGTAGCCGAACGCCAAAAATAAAGAATTTAAAGTTTTCGAAGCGACAGGACAAAGAACAAATATTTCATTTATTGCTCTACTCAAGCGCTACAACTGTTCTTGTCTCTGACGGTGGAACATTTCTTACCAACCGAACATACCGCACCCCTTTTCGGTTGGATTTCTTTTTAAACTTCAACAGCATGTGCAGGAATGTAGCTTCTTTTGTGTGTGTGTGTTATTGTTTTTTCTATTCCATTGTTGTTGTTGTTGTTGCGGCTGCTGTGTGCATGGCCAAAGTGCACCCAGCAGCCCGCTCAAAGTTAGCTGGGAGTCCTACGCGTACAAAACAGCCACTTTGGCAAAACCAACACACAACTCCCATCAACGAAGCGGAACGCAAACCATTCATCCATCCATCCAGCCACCCAGGCCCCCCATTTCAACTGCTGCTCTAAGCCAACCATCCGATGCATGCATGGGTCTGTGGCTGTGTGCGTGTGTGTATGTGGTGGGGGAGTGGGAGTATGTGTAAGTGGGTCGCTGTTTATCCGGGAGTTTCTTTTAATTTCTGGATTTATTAAAAAGGAATGGAAGAATGCCTCATTTTAATGTGGCGGATGGCGCTGAAGGCTAATGGCCCTGGTTGGTGGGGACGGATGAATGGATGACGCTGTATTTAGTGATGGTATTTGTATTTAAGCTTTTTCTGTAATGTATACATACGGCCTGCCTAACACACACACTCACACGGACACCCACAAGCATGAGAATCCTTGTCGTAAGTAATGAGGGTGAAATTGAAATCTAAGCAAATATAAACACACTCACACATACACACACACAACACACTCACTCACACCCATTCAAACAATTTAAGCAAACATTGCTGGCAAATTTTTGCCAGAAATTTGTATCCGATCCTTAGGAATTGTCGTGTGTATATGAATATCCATGTGTGTGTGTGTGGAGATGCAAATACACACATACATACATACATGTAGAATTCTTACTCATACATAAACATTTGTAAGCACAAACACGCACCGCATAAGCGGAGAGATAGGAAAGAGTGTTGTATTCATTTGGCCCCCAGTGGGCCATACGCGGGCAGCATCTGAGCATAACAGCAGCCAACAGACGGACGGACATGAATATTTATGTATGTAAAGTGTTTGAAGTCGTAATGATAACCTACAATTTACTCATGTCCAGGCACATATGAATGGACTTATGCTCACCCATGCCCACACCCATACCCATATCCAAACTCAGATACAGACAAGCAGATAGGCAGACAGACTTGAACATTAATGCATTTTGGTAAGCACATCGAGCAGAAAAATTCTTTGACTCTATTAAAAGGAAGTATCCTTGCCATGGAATGTGTCCTGGGTGTGAGAAGCATTAATTCCAATCAGATCACAGATAGACCAAATGAAACTTTATTCAGTCTTATGCTAATAACTGAAGATACCCGTGGCCATGCCATGCCATGCCATGCCATATGTTTCCGAATTCAGACATCCGGAACAAATACTTGGCAGCCGCAAAAGGTCAGAGTTGTTCTGAGTCTCGTGAGTGGCCATAAATAATATTTATTTTAAATGATATTTATTAACGTTTACAAAATCACAAACAAAAGCATTTGTTTCTTTAAACAGCTGCCGACACTTGCCAATAGTAATCGGCCAGAAGGCAGTGAACACTATAAATGTCCTGATATCGCCGAGGGACAATAAATGTAAGAATTTCATAATTTTGACAATTTTAAATACGTCTAAGCATGCCTTGCTTTCACATTAAGTTTGAATTTATTGCTGTAACAAGAGAATTGTTTTAAAAGGAATACGATTGGTATATCTCTCGTATATATATACAAAGTCAGAGATTAAAGTTTATATGAACTTTTGGAAATACAAGGTCTATTTACTGGTGATAGACGTTCACAATATTGGTTTAAACATAATTCAAATTTCAAGGGTGTATTTAAACTTTAGTCTGGGACTGTATATGTTCCTCTTACTCCCCTGGGAAGCATAGGACCGCACATATCTGGTATGGTGATTCTAAATGATGATGATGATTCCTGAGATTCTTTGAATTTTGAATAAGCGTAATAAAAATATTATGAAAAAAATTCTGTTAACGAAGCAGATTCGTTGGCTCACTTCTACTGACACACTTTCAAATTAAGCAGAATATCGACTCTATAATTCTGAAGAGTCATGTTGAGTAAATTATTTTCGCAAAATAAACTTATAGTCTATCTGGTCGGTAATGTCCAATCCCTATTAATATCATAAAACCTTAGTGTAAGTCTGTCTGTCTGTCTGTTTGTTTGTTCCGCAATCACGTGTAAAAGGCTGAACCGATGTTCTTGAAATTTTCAGTACAGATAGCTGTAGGTCTGGAAGGAACTATAGGCTATAGAATTTTTAAAAATTTGCTCTGTGGGCGGAGGGGGCGTGGCAATAGTGGTTTTGAGAGCTAGAAGACTGAAAATTGGAACGTATATATTACAAACCACGATAATATCAATGTGATAAGATCAATATGAAACCTGATTTTAATTTTACCATTTGTTTTTTTCTTGCCTGGCGAAGCGGGCGGGGTTCAGCTAGTATCCAGATAAACCTGGCCTCAATATAACAAAAAACGTGGCAGAGACCTACTAAGCCAGAGTAGAATCAAGAGTGATATCAGGATAATTGGAAATTATGGAATGAAACTACTATTCAACGATCACTGCCACAGCTGCGACAACGAAGAGGAAGAAGAGATATTCGAACACTTCTTATGCGATTGCTGTATTAAACCCACGTCACGCCTTTGGAAAGTATAAACTACACGACACTGGCGAGATATAGGAAATTGATATTAGATATCTAATCAAATATTTCAATCTTTCAGTCTGGCCTTCAGACCTTTCCGAGTGATGTGGTCCATTCAAAACGGTGCCTTAGGGCACTACTTGACGCTCCCACGTGAGCGGCCATGTAAAGCAAACAGCTGGCCTTAGTTCCTCTTACTGTGGGTCAAAGTTTTTATTTATTGGTCGAAGGAACCATCAGTAACTAAATGAGAAAAATTTTGACATTTAATGTTTGAGAGAATTCTTATTCTCAGAATTATATTGTGGAATTTTATGAGGATCATCATCAAAAATGATCTACGCAACATACCCTTTCATAATTCAGTCTGTACGAATCAAAAAGTCGTAATTTGTTGGACATCGTAATCAATGGCTTTCGAACAAAGTTATTTTCAAAGGTGAGACTCATTTTCATCTTGGAGGCTTTGTTGATAACCTAAATTGTCGCATTTGCTGTTTATAATCTGAACGAGTAATTTCGTTTTTTCGCTGAACACTCAGGGGATATCCCCTATAAATGCAGTACTTGCGTTGGTTAAAGGAAGATAAAGAGTTGGTAGGAGGAAAGGGGGAGAGCTATTGTTGACGTCTGTTTTGAAACTCTGGATGCCATAATTGGCATAACAGATATTTGCCGGAAGTCGAATTCACATACGAGTAGCACGAGTAAAGAACAATCTGTAATGTGTAGTGCGGCCAGCTGTTCAATTGACAAGAAATGGATGCGAGTTCCTTGAAAATCGCGTATCCGAGGAACAAACACCATAAAAGTAACGATAAAACAGCGACACACATCCCACATTGCGACGATGATCAAGGAAGATGGATATCCTACTGTCATCTATCAACAGCTCCAAGGATGATCTGGAGCATTCCATTTTAGGTCTGATGTACGTAGTATAGAAATCTGGAAGATCAGAGGGAGTGAAGTATTTCTTAGACCGCTTTGAAAAGCCTAGACTCTTGAATGCTTCATTTGACACATCGAATTCATGTTTTGTCCAACGAACATCGCATTGTATTTTCATGCCCAGAACATTAAGAGTATCTGATTGCTCAAAAGCCACACCGTTCATTGAAATCGACGACCGTTGGATAAGCGAATCCCTTGTGAGACAACAAGGATCATGGGTCTTACGTGCATTAAAATCAACTCTTTTCACTCGATCCCATTCGGAAATGACTAGTAAATCTTGGCTAAGTGACTCATCCATCAATCGCCATTTGTCCTCAATTTGGACGACTTGGTCTATGATCGAATGAGTATGAATGACAGAGGTTGCTCTCATCCGCAAAAGAGTACAATGGATTCGAATTGCGATCCAAGAAAATAAGAAAAAGGGAGGAAAAAAGGACAGAGCCCTGTGGTACTCCTGCGGTCAACCTATGCTCGTCGGATGAGAACCCATCTACAACAATAAGTATAGTGTGATCTCTGAGGAAGCTCGATATAAATCGATAGAAGTCGCTAAGTTTTTAAGTTTTTCGTTTGGTTTTTCTTAAAGGTTAAATTTTGCCACAATGGAAGAAAATATTGCCATCAAAATGGAAGAAAACATTGCCAAAAAATAATGTTATATTATTTTTTATATTTTATTATGTTTATGGCTGTTGACACTAACACCTTTTTTTTTGCAAATTTGTTTTAACACAAGCATCTATGTTGAGTTGACGACAATAAAAAATATATTTGTTGCCATCCCAGCTTGTTAACAACTCCAATACTGGATGTGTTACAAAGCTATCCAATTACTCACGAAAATTTTAGACATTTTTCTGCATTGAACTATGAATTTGCTATAAATCAGCTTTATTTTTTTAATTTATATTACTTTTTCGGATTATCCAAATTTGAAACAACATTTATTTTGATTCCACTACTACCCCGAAGAATAGCTAACATTTCAGCGTCCACATGGTAAGCTAATAATTAAACTAAAGGGTATTTTGAGCACAAAACGCGCAAACCGCGCTAATACTATATGATAAAGGAGACTTTAATGAATAATAGTGCGTTTCAACTTTCACGAACACGCGTCTACATGTGTAACAATTAATCCACGATATATCACACCGCCAAATCACGGAATAACAAAGACAATGCAATTAAACAATAATTACTTTTGTTATATTGAATAAAACTACATACCTTGAACTTGATTTTGAATATTGGAAATGTTCAGTATTTGGATTACGTGGCCTTCAGTTACACGTTTTGATTTCAAAATCTTCAAAATTGGGTAAGCGGGACATACGTTTGTTTGTAAATAAAACACGTCATATATTTTATGAAAAATTCGATGAAACAACAGTCCTTAACAGGTCGTTTTTATAATTGGGACAGTTTGAATTTAAATCAGGTCTTTATACCCTCACTCTACAGAGTAGGAGGATATATATCATTTGGGACAGAAAAAAAGTGTAACACATTGAAGGAGTGATTTAAGACCCCAAGTATATTTGGACCAAATCCGTTTCACAACATTTTATGCTGTTTGAGCCATGTCCGTCAGTATATCTGGCTGGACGATAACTCTCCACAGGAGTTAATGAATTTATTCAAACTTTGCACTTGACAATATTTTTCCCAAACTTAGTTTAAGTTCGAAGATGGGCCAAATAGCCACCCCATTCTGGTACCTTTTACACAAATAACCCATATTGCAATGTTAAATTAAAACCCATATGACTTTTACACTGATATTCGAAATCAGCTATAGTTTATATGTACAAATTATGGAGGGTTTTGCCACGCCCCTTCTGGTACCTTTCACACAAATCACGCTAACCTCCCTAAAGTTAATGCTGTTATTACTTATATACGGATGGTCGGAATACTCCGAAATTTGACCTTTGGCAATGCTTTTATGAACGTTTCATATACTTTCAATATGGGCGATATTGCCAAACCCCTTCTAGTACCTGCCAAACAAAGTGGCATAAGCCTTGGATAAAATAAAACTGAAATCTGTTGCAAATTTATATTTTAAAATGTTTTTATAACGGCTTTAAATCTGTAAATATTTATGTTTTTGCCACGCCTATCCTAGTATCTCCCACAAAATTTTTCCTATTGTAGTTAAAATTAAATCCTTTTGAACTTCTATACTAGTAACTAGACTAGATATTTGATCATGTTTTTTACAATTGTTTTATAAATGTGGAAGTTGGGACCATGTTCCACGAACCTTCTGGTACCTTCCAAATAAAATACCTTGCTACTTCCGTATATATCTTCTCTGAGAGTGAGAGTATATATAAGTCGGTTTAGGTTTACTGAGGCTTACTTACTTCTTTATGTTTTTTTGTTTCAGCAATTTAAAAAAAAAAAATATTTTTTCCTAATCGACTATTTCTACGTGAAAGTTATTTTCGAAACATTTGTAGCCAGCACTAGTACCTTCAAATGAAAATATAAACGGTTGCTATCGGACTTATATTTACAAAATGAGAATAAAAATACTAAAGGTACCTTCGGAAAATTTTGGAATTTTAGTAAAAATTTAAAAAAATATCCATATTTTTTTTAAATCATTTTCGAGTTTCCAGAATACACCGGAAATGTTAAAAAACATAGCCATTTGGAAATTCTGTTGTTGTATAGGGTAATGACAGTTGCTTACAAATTTAATAAAATGTTCTATTCAGCAACATATTTCGTAGATAAAATGGTATTGTTTTGTTAATGTAATGAAAAATAATTCACAGCATGAATTAGGTTCCTTAGCAATATTCGACGCTGAACGGGAACTCCATAAATTAAAGGAATGATAATTAAAGCAATTAGATAATTTTAAACATACAGAAAGGGTCCTTTAGTTTAAACTCAACTCCGAACGGAGATGAAACTACCTGCATAAAGTCAGTTGGTGTTGTACTACTTGTAGAGATAGCTCGAATTTCAAAACTTTAATTAACTATTTTTGTTGCAAAGATTTAAAGAAAAATTGTGCTAAATGATCTTGAAAAGAAAATGAAGTAAGTCAAAGTTTCAAGAATATAACGGTGGACGATATTAATTTCCGAAATAACATTCTAAAAGTAGACTTGATGTAGTAAAATAAATAATATCTCATTATTCCAGACAAACGGACACAGCTAAATATATCCCGTATCACAGTGGGTCTTCCAAGTCCTAATACTTAAAAAACCACTACCGCAGCGGTTTAAGCCCCCCTCGAATCACTACAACCTTTGCGTTTGTGCTTCGCTATACTTCCCCATTCCCATTCACATTTAGCGCTTTTGTTTGTTAATGGCGCACTTGTAACGACAGCGGTTGGAAAAGCGTTTATCTCGCTGGTAGTATCTTTAAACTTGGCTGGTAATTGTTGAGGTTAGATTGTAATCATCTGCTCAACCCCCCACCACTCCCTTTGCGAGGACATCAACAAAAACAGACAGAAGCAGACAAACAGAGAAGTAAAACGCATTTACGCAAATCGCTTTGAAATGTGCAGTGTAAGCAGAGAAGTGCACATTAATAAAACCCATTACGGACAAATAATAAACTAAATTTTCATTTGGCAGAGCGGAGCGTTAAAAGAACACCAGCACCAGCGTCAGCGTCTGTTATCTCGGTAAACAGCAGCAGCAGGCACAGACATGGAAACAACTGCGAGTGAATGTGGGACACGCCTTGCAAGGGATCATCAAAGGGGACATCCCCCGTTTTTTGGGCGATGCGATGGAAATTAAATAGCGATATATGAGTTGAAGCTACCAAAGGGAATTAAGTAGAATTGCTCATTCGCTTGTAACCCTATCCCAGAACTGTGTCTCCTCTCCTCTCAGTTCAGTTCAGCATCCGTATCCGTATCACTATCACTGAGTCTGTGTGCGTGTGTGTGCAGTTCGCTTGAATCCGGGACGAATGGAAAGAGTTAAAGTTCAAATGTTCGAGTGAATTACAAAAGGATAAAACACCGCTTCAATACTCTGCAGAGTTTAAAAAAGCGTATTGTATGGCATTTTAAGTGGAAATGTTCTTTTGGTGTTTTCCGCTTGGCTGTGGAGCGGCGCGCCGAAGAGGAAAAGGATGCGTTGCAAAAAAAAGGTTGTTCACAATATTGTAGTTGCTGTTGCCGTTGCTGTTGTTTTCGCCTTACAAGGATATTTAGTGTGTGGTGTGTGTGTGTGCTGGGGAATACAATATTGCCGTATAAATATTTGCTGGTCCATTGAGCAGCAGTAGCAGCAGCAGCAACAACAGCAGAGTACGTACGTCCGTAGTAGTCATAAAAGTAATCGCCTTTGGCACGTTTTCAAGTTTACAGATCTCAAGTAACAGCAACACAACGAGCACTACGAGCACCACACACACACACTCACCGATATGGAGAGAGAACAGAATCATTTAAACACCGGCACGTGTTGAAAATTTAAATATTTTTGTTTAAAAGCTTAACAACAGCTACGGCAACAGCAACAGCCCTGCAGACCGGCATCATCTCCACAATCACCACCATCCACCGTTCAACCGGATATTCAGATATTGATAAAAAAGGAAACGGAAGAAGAAGAGCAACAGCAACAACGAGTACCAATCTAGGCCACTAACCCAACGACCCCAATAAAAAAAAACAAGTGAAAACGTAAATAAAAATATTAAGTAGTTTTGATAATAAAACACAACAACAACAAAACAAATCAAAGATGTTCTCAAATTTCTCGTCCATGAGGGGGTGGTACTTTATGTAACTATAACTACCCCATCCAGGCCAACACAATCTAACCAGCTATCTCGCCACCCTGCCCGGCGGCGCACAATGGAAGATTATGAAGGAATTGTGGAAATATGATTTGAACTGCGATGTTGTCCTGAATCAAGACCCGTTTTACATTTTTATTCAAATTTATTTACAAATGCCATGATGGCATTTATTACATTATTTTTATCGTGACTTCTCACCCGTGACTATCGTCTTCAGAAGGCTTCACAGAGATTTTTTAATAAAATGCGGTCCAACAAAAATACTACAATTCATAACAGCATACGAAAATTCGAAATAAAGTCATGACGACCATTTTAGTAAAAATTGCCAAATTTTAGAACACTTTTTCCCCACTTTGGGAATTTGACTATTTTTATTGGGAAAAATACGGAATCTGAAAATCTAGTAAATTTTTCATCTTTTTTTTGTATCTGTTTTGATGAATTTTAGATATTATTGTTGGACCTCAAAATCGTAAAATTTTGAGAAGTGTAAACTGGAATGACCAAAACTTGCATTGATAAGCAACTAAGTTGGTGCAAAGACCGGTGTTTTACCCGTAAGTTAACATTTTGGGGGTTTCTGTGAAATTTCACAAACAGATTCTTGTTTTACTCGATTATATCTACACCAGTTTCAACTGAAATTGAGAAAATACGACATCATATTCAGAAAAAACAAATTGAAATTGAGAAAAAATAAATTGAAATTCATAAATGGAAATTGAAAGTAAGAAAATAAAAATTGAAATACAGAAGTGTAAATTGAAATTTGAAACCGAAAAAATGCAAATTGAAATTCAGAAATGAAAAATTAAATAAAGAAAACAAAACTTCAGAAATGTAAATTGAAATTGAGAAAATTCAAATTGAAAATCAGAAATGTAAATTGAAATTGAGAAAATTTAAATTTAAATTGAGAAATCAAAAATTTAAATTCGGAAATGCAAATTGAAATTGTGAAAATATAAATTGAAAATGGGAAATGTAAATTGAAATTGAGAAAACACAATTTGAAATTGAGAAATGAAATTTGAAATCGAAAAAATGCAAATTAAAATTCAGAAATGAAAATTGAAATTCAGAAATGAAAATTTAAATTGAGAAAGTACAATTTGAAATCGAGAAAATGCAAATTCAGAAATGTAGAGAGAAATTGAGAAAGTAAAATTTGAAATTCAGAAATGTAAATTGAAATTGAAATTGAGAATGAGGAAATAGAAATTAATTTTAAATTAAATGTTTGAATATCAATTTATTTTATTCTCAATTTTTCTGTATTTCAAATTGTATTTTCTCAATTTCAATTTTCATTTCTGAAATTCAATTTATGTTTTCTCAATTTAAATTTTCATTTTCTCATTTTCAATATAAATTTCTGAATTTAAATTTGCAATTTCTCGATTTCAAATTTCATTTCTCATCTTCAATTTGTATTTTCTAAATTTCAACTGAAAATGTAGAAGGAAAGTGGTATCAATTCCCACAGTTTTTGTACTGTCGCACAGTGTAATTCTCCAAAAAATGGAAACCACTACTTACATTTCCAATATCAGTCTAAAACAATCGCACCAAGATAAAAGATATTGATTTGAAAATATGTCTTCAGAATAATTAAGAATTTCCTAAACATGATTTTTCTGATCCACAAAATGGTCAACGTTTCCGCAGAGACAAGCTTCCCCATTTTGCCTACTCAAATCTCAGTTTCAACATCGACACTTAAGTTAAGAATGTTTTAGTTACAACTCCCCGAATTTGCATTAAAATAAATTCACAAACTCCGCCACTGTGCAGCGCACAACATGTTTATCAGTTGAAAATTTATAATTGCTTTTGCCCGCCCCCAAAAATCCTCCCTCCCCCCAAAACATTGACAATCATAGAGAGCCATTGCACATACCTGGGTTAGTTGAGATGAGGCATAGTAGGATATTCTCGAGGGACACACCGACTCCGGTTTGGAATAAATTGTCTCAGCTATCTGATCGCCCATGGGCAGCAGGGCTGTTGCATATGGTGACGGCGTTGGAGAGCTGCGGAATTCTGTAAACAAAACAACGAGACATACAGAGAGTAACATTAGTCCGGATCCATGACATTGTACATCCAGGCAATGGGAGAGTGTGTGTGTGTGTTGGAGATTTACATGTTCCAGTCAACTTACTTTCGAATATGTTGCAGGACTTCTTGGTCTCCAAGGGATACTTATTGAGGCTTGCTATGGTGGCATACGAACCACTGTTCGCACTGGGTGGCCGCCCCAAAGGATCCAGGCGTATGAAGACATTTTGATGGCTGCCATAAGCTGCTGTCGTAAAACTGGTGCTAAACAAACAAAACATAAGGAAATAATCACGATTAATTACGCCAATTAATCAGTCACAAATCTTTGGTTAATATACGACATGGTAGCCATAGTACACAGGACATAGTACCCAGTGCCAAGTCATTTGGTTAAATATGTTTGCCTAATATTAAGATGTTACTAAATGACTTCGGAACGATCCAAGGCGATTTGTTGTGGCAGTGAATGCCTGGTGGACGGACGGCGGGAGCACATATTGCGATGGAAGTTGTTAAATTGTTTAGAAATCCCAACGACATATTAGGGGCAATTAGAATGCAAATCGACCAGCGACCATATTTATTAGTAGAGTCACCATGGAACTAATTGGTTTGCAGTCCAGTAAATTGTTTTACATAAAAGCGGGATTCATGTTAAAGTGAATATGCAGATTGAACAAATTTGGATATCCTGCCTGGAATTTAAGTTTTCCATCTGTGTGGCTGCCTTTGTGTATAGCGTCCAGAGAAATACAGGATTAAATCACGTCAAGAATGGTGGGGACATTTATGATTTAAAAGCCCATTAAAGCTAATTAAACAAACAGCCAGTAGCCGTTTGGTGTCGGGTTTCAACTGTATCACCCTTTGAGTAAGTAAAAGTAAATGTAAAATCTTTGATTGGGAGGAGTCCTGTAACTGTCTGTAGCAGCTTTTCAAAATAAATTAAAAATTTAACGACTTCATTAGAAAGCTAATGTATGGCATAGCATTTGAATAAAATTAGTGGGACCAAGGCTGGCTTAGATGTGGCACAATCTGGAAGTCGAAATTTCGACCACTTTCATTTTCAAGCAACTATCTCCGCACTTCGTCTTCCCAGGAGGCCAACATTTCCGGTTTGTGCACATAAACCAACGATTTCACGTAGCCCCAGAGAAAATAAACTACAGTCGTTAAATACTGTTGGATAAATATGGAAACGTTCTCACCAATTACAACTGCCTCAGAAACAAATTCCACCGGCCAGAATGCAATAACATTTAATTTAAACCGTTTTTAATAGAAATTGAGAAAATGTAACTTCATATTGAGAAAATACAAATTGAAAATGAGAAATGCAAATTAAAATTTTGAATAAAAACTGAACTTCAGAAATGTAAATTGAAATTGAGAAAATAAAGATTGAAATTCAGAAATAGAATTTGAAATTAATAATATACAATTTGATATTGAGAAATAAACAATTGAAATGAGAATATTTACTAAAATGAGAAACTTCAATTTACATTTCTGAATACAAATTTGCATTTTTTTTTCTATTTCATTTCTCAATTTCAAATTATATTTTCTGAACGTCAATTAAAATTTCTGATTTTCAATTTGTATTTTCTGAATTTCAATTTGCATTTCTTATTTTGAACTTGAATTTCCTCAATTTCAACTGAAAATAGTGTAGTAAACATTTTTGAGTTTTGTAAAGAAATAAAATTTGGATTATTTTGAAATATGCCAATTCTGGTGAACATTTATTTTTCACTTTCGGTGTAGGTACGCTATTCAAAATCATTATTGTTTAAGGAGAAATATGAGTAATTCGCGTTTTGGATATGCAATGGTTTATGTTTGAGTCAAATGAAAAAATATTTTTCCACTGAATCACAACATTTCTTTTCTTAGTATATCATACTACTATATCGAACTTTTATAAACAAATCGACAAAGTCGGCACCTCTAGTGGAATCACTACTTTCTAATTTAACAAACAAAATTTTTATTTTTTTCGCAAAAGTAATATTTCCTTGCCAAATGAAAGAAAACACAAAATATTTAATTTCAAAAATTTTTGAAAAAATATATGTATAAATATTTACAGGCTATACGTCTAGAAACTATATATTGAAATTATTATTTACTTTTCAAATAATTTCTATATTCAGTTATTCAAATTATCTGAAATGCCACATATCAATATTAGTGGATAGTGTGACCACTTTCAAACTAACACTAAAGAAAATTTTGGTGTACAAAAAATGAGAAATGTCATTGTAAGGGTACATTTTTTTATAAATGTCAAAAGTAAAAGTTCTTAAATTAGATATCTGATCAAACTTAAGAGAAAAATTGACATATCTCATTTTTTGGATTTTTGACTTATGCCTCTTACTGGCACAATTGTAGTCGTAAAGATGCACAACTTTTTTGAAACCAGCTTTTAATTATTTCTATTAAAGATTTTATTTCCAACTGCAATCACGTTTATAATTGTTCAAGTTACTGACACTATAATCTGTCAATAAAAAATTATTTAAAAAAGAGGCACTTTTTATTATTAAAAAATACAGGAAATTACGAAGAAAAATATTTTTTTAAATTTTATAATGGAAATTCACCAAAAAAAAAATATATTTATTTTTCCTATCTTTTAAAAGTTACGATTTTTTTAAATTGCCTTATGGAAAATTTTTTGATTTTTGACCCATCCTAGTGCATAGAATTTCATGTTTTTGAAAATCGAGAAATTCAGTTCTATTTCGCTTATTCAGAAGTATAATTTGCCAACTTTCATTAAAGTCGGAGAACCTATGGAAAATCTCTGTTACGTTTCACGCAGAATTAGAAATTACGTATTTTCAATATTCAAAATCTGAAAAAAATTAAAATCTGCCATACGGAACATTTGGAACAAATACTTTAAAATATTTCACGAACATAATAACAAAAAAATAAAAATGTTATTTTACTTTTAAATCGGGCTAAGTTCTAATATATACCCGATTGTCCGATTTCCAATGTTAATATCTCAAAATATTTCTTGCGTCCTTGTCTTATTTTTTTTTTTTAATTCAAAATATTTATTAGATCAAAAGGTATTGCATTTTGGAAATTAATTCTGCAGCACTGTGCGGCGCTTAAAGTCTTTAGTTGCAACGGCGCCTCGTCTAACTCTCGTGGACTCACTTCACTTCAAATGCGGCAATTTTGCTTATTGGCATGTCTATTGAGCCAAAAATGGGTATAGTTTCTCAATAAAATATAGGGTTTATTTAAATTCGTTGAATGGCCACACGTACGGCCCAAATCTTGTTATTCGGCTTTCATTTCTGCAAACTAAGCTCAATTGATAAAAGCGTTGCCATATCTAACCAATTCGTGATCGTTCAAGCACGACCCTTTATAAATAGAAATACAGAGGCGTTTAGCTTAAACTAACTCCTCGCTGAGTAAGCCATTATGCGGCTAATCGTTACTCCCGAAATCCTGCCACCACAATTTAAGCCGCTCATGTTTTTTTAATTCAAAAACATATTAAACTTATTTGCACTACACAATTTTGGAATATCGCTAATCGCTTCGCATACTTACTGCAATGAGTCCTGACGTATCTGCTTGCGTGCCCGCAAATACATGGTGCTGGCTATCAGACCCACAACCAATACCAAACCCAAGGCACAGGCGGCAGCGCCCAGCAGTGCGGGCCCCTGGGAGGGGGCGTGAGCGGGAGCCGGTGATTGATTGGGAGCTGGAAATAGACCTTGAATTGAATAAAAGAAACGAACATTATTCCACAAAACGATGGGATGATGCACATGCGTCTCTGATGCCAACATGAAGCGATGGTGAGGAGAACAAATGGTGGGATATTCGCACTTGTCCGGACTGTGAACAGCGAACAGCGCCAGAGCACTTACCTTTGATACAAATTTTATTACGCTTAAAATGTAATTTGGTATCGTTGTGGCGCGGCGGTCCCCGCACCAGCATATTCACACTGAGGGCGACCTGTTCGCTCACATTGCCACTGCAGGGCAAATGCACGGAGAATGTTTCCACCTGCTGTGGCACATAGCCCTTCTCGGGTATGCTGAGGGTGGGTGCTGCCAAAGCCTCCTGATCATGGTCATAATCGATGGTAATTGCATATGGCAGCTATGGTGGGGCGAGCGAGCAGCGAGCATCGGGGTTGGCGGGCCACAAATGGAGCAGGAGGGAAAAAATAAAATAAATAGAAAAAATCGGTGGTTAATGGAGTGCAAATTGGTTTTTGAGTGGTTGGTTGCAAGCCAGAGCCGGAGCAGCAACAACAACTCTCCAAATTCACTGGGACAGACACAAAGTATAGAAATTTATAATAAAAGCAAACAAAACGAACGCTCAGACACACACAAACACACAGGAAGATGGACGGAAGGATATACAGCCAGCCAGCCATCCAGCCATGCAAGCAGGCAGGCAGACAGAAGGACGGACAGACAGACAAACTGAGAGATACTAATGTTTAAACCAACCCATACACACACCGAAATTATTTACCACACATACAACACCAACAACAGCGTAATGTGACGTAGGTGTACAGGGTGTGGGTGTGGGTTGGTGTAGTACGATGATGTGTTGTTATTTTGGCGGTGGACGGGGGAGGGTGAAGGGTGTTTGTGGTGGGAGTTTAAATGTTTTGTGCGGTTAATGTTTGTTTGCTGTCTGTCCTTGCCATGTGTGTGATAAATGTTGTTCCTGCAGTTGCTGCTGCTGTTGTTGTTGTTGTTGTATTAAAAACTTACCGGATAAGGTGTGAGACTTTGCCATGAGAATTCGAGGTCGTGTACATCTGCCGGCACCGGCACCGTAAAATGCATTGCGTATGTGTTTATTGTTCCCTCGTGAACGTAAAATAAATCCGCTTCCAATTCTGCCATTTACAATGTTGGACAAATCAGGCGTCGTTGTCGTTGGAGCAGTTGTTGTTGTTATTTTCACACCAAATGTGTTATTTGGCAAAAAGTTTGGTTGTTGTGAAACACGAGCGAGCGAGCCGTGTGTCGTTTACACCACGTACATCACACACGCACACACACACACACACGTGAATAATACGCCACCAGTGATATCAGGGAGTCAACGACGAGACAAGATGATATCAGCCAGGAATATTCCCATGTAGCGGTATAATATGTTGCAAGAAGGAACAGCAGCAGGAGCCGGAGCAGCGGCAGCAACCAAGAAAGAGAACAAAAAGAAAGACAAATATAAATAAACAAACAACTCACATAAATTTGTTGTCATCCTAGTTTTAGTGTAATTTGCTACTCCTTCTTGCGCCATTGTTGTTCGTATCAATTCAGCAGAAACAAGTTTGTAACTCCAAGTCCCCAACCCCCGGAAATACGGAAACTATTGTTCATTCGGCCCTTTGGTGCACACAGTGGTTACAAACGAATAAGAGGTGCTAATTAGATATTCAACCCATTTAAGTCATTGTGCTGTTAAAGCTTAAGCTTTGAGTAATTATGCTGTTGAACAACACCGCACAACAACTTTTAAAAAGCCGTTACACTTGAACTGGATGATATATATGAAACTTTTTTTAGTTTTTTATTTCCTCATCCTGTTGCCACTTCAAAGGAATACAAAGGATAGCATCTTTCAAAAAATATTTTATATACTTATTCGCATCCTATTAAAACGGCGTAAATGTCAAATTAAAGAGGATAATATGTATTAAAAATACTTCAAATGTCATGCTTCTATCTGTATTAGTTCAGCGTTAATATCTATTTCAATTTACCCCTTAGTTTTTCTAGTTTTTTCATATCTGGTTTTTTAAGAGAGAAAACTGGAAATGGTTGTTAATGATAAACTAATACTTATAGAAAAATTCAATTTGAAATATTTTTAGCTGATATTCTTCCCTGAATGAGGAAATGAAAAAATAAAAATGCAAATTAACTACTTTTCGCCTATAGTTTCAGATGCATATCATCCGGTTCGAGTGTAGGAGTGTATGGACTGTCGGACGTTTTAGTAAATTTTTATTTTTCTATATTTTTATATTTTTATATTTTTATATTTTTATATTTTTATATTTTTATATTTTTATATTTTTATATTTTTATATTTTTATATTTTTATATTTTTATATTTTTATATTTTTATATTTTTATATTTTTATATTTTTATATTTTTATATTTTTATATTTTTATATTTTTATATTTTTATATTTTTATATTTTTATATTTTTATATTTTTATATTTTTATATTTTTATATTTTTATATTTTTATATTTTTATATTTTTATATTTTTATATTTTTATATTTTTATATTTTTATATTTTTATATTTTTATATTTTTATATTTTTATATTTTTATATTTTTATATTTTTATATTTTTATATTTTTATATTTTTATATTTTTATATTTTTATATTTTTATATTTTTATATTTTTATATTTTTATATTTTTATATTTTTATATTTTTATATTTTTATATTTTTATATTTTTATATTTTTATATTTTTATATTTTTATATTTTTATATTTTTATATTTTTATATTTTTATATTTTTATATTTTTATATTTTTATATTTTTATATTTTTATATTTTTATATTTTTATATTTTTATATTTTTATATTTTTATATTTTTATATTTTTATATTTTTATATTTTTATATTTTTATATTTTTATATTTTTATATTTTTGTATTTTTATATTTTTATTTTTATATTTATTTTTATATTTTTATATTTTTATATTTTTATATTTTTATATTTTTATATTTTTATATTTTTATATTTTTATATTTTTATATTTTTATATTTTTATATTTTTATATTTTTATATTTTTATATTTTTATATTTTTATATTTTTATATTTTTATATTTTTATATTTTTATATTTTTATATTTTTATATTTTTATATTTTTATATTTTTATATTTTTATATTTTTATATTTTTATATTTTTATATTTTTATATTTTTATATTTTTATATTTTTATATTTTTATATTTTTATATTTTTATATTTTTATATTTTTATATTTTTATATTTTTATATTTTTATATTTTTATATTTTTATATTTATATATTTTTATATTTTTATATTTTTATATTTTTATATTTTTATATTTTTATATTTTTATATGTTTATACAGTTTATATTTTTATATTTTTATATTTTTATATTTTTATATTTTTATATTTTTATATGTTTATATTTTTATATTTTTATATTTTATGCACCTTTTGGTGCACACAAAAAAGATTTTTTCAAAAAAAATCTCAATTTTTTAATCGGTCGTAATCGAAATGATATTTAAAAAATGTATAATTATTAAAAGTACTATCGAAAAATTGGAATTTTAGTGAAAAATTATAAAATACGTGTCCAAAAATATATTAATGTCGGTTTCGAATTCAGAAACCCAAAATGCATCGGAAATTTTATACACCTTCCATCGAAAAAATGTTTGTGAACTAGTGTAGTAAAATCAATCAATGAAAAAATGGTAGTAATTCCATAGAAAACACATTTTAATGATATCTCAAAACAACTCTTTTAATTGAACTTATAATTAATTTGAACTTATCCACCACTAATGACCACTAACGTGATTTTCGCCCTGTGAAAGGTTTCCTCAGGTGGCTTCGCAGCGGCTTTTCAACAACATGCCCGGCCTCTTTAAGTAAATGATTCTCACAAACGAACGAGAAGCACAACTCACTTGTCGAATATCCGCTTTTAAAAAATCGCAACAAATAATAAAGTACACATATCACCTTACAATCATCTCATTGAGTTGCATATGTTTTTATTAATTCAAAATTTTTGCAAAAATGCAAGTTTTAGTCATTCCAGTTCACTATTCATCAGAATTTTTCAAAATGAGGCCTAATAAAAATACTTAAAATTCGTCAACTACTTTAAAATAAATTTGAAATCTATCAAAATAAAGGACATCCCCCTGGGATAACTCCATGTTAAATTCATTGGTGAATATCCCAATAGTCACTGCATCACAAGATGAACATCTTTTTTACTTCTTCGGGTGCTCTATCTTGCTGCGAACATATACAATATTTCTTTTGATAACACAATGTAGGGTATATGTATAATGGTGGCCCCAGTAGAAACTGCTTCCGATCCAATAATGGAAAAAGTGCACACTTTTTGGGATCATTTTTCATAAGAAATGAATTCCAATAAGAATTACTCTAAAAATGCAAATTAACTACTTTTCGCCTATAGTTTCAGATGCATATCATCCGGTTCGAGTGTAGGAGTGTATGGACTGTCGGACGTTTTAGTAAATTTTTATTTTTCTATATTTTTATATTTTTATATTTTTATATTTTTATATTTTTATATTTTTATATTTTTATATTTTTATATTTTTATATTTTTATATTTTTATATTTTTATATTTTTATATTTTTATATTTTTATATTTTTATATTTTTATATTTTTATATTTTTATATTTTTATATTTTTATATTTTTATATTTTTATATTTTTATATTTTTATATTTTTATATTTTTATATTTTTATATTTTTATATTTTTATATTTTTATATTTTTATATTTTTATATTTTTATATTTTTATATTTTTATATTTTTATATTTTTATATTTTTATATTTTTATATTTTTATATTTTTATATTTTTATATTTTTATATTTTTATATTTTTATATTTTTATATTTTTATATTTTTATATTTTTATATTTTTATATTTTTATATTTTTATATTTTTATATTTTTATATTTTTATATTTTTATATTTTTATATTTTTATATTTTTATATTTTTATATTTTTATATTTTTATATTTTTATATTTTTATATTTTTATATTTTTATATTTTTATATTTTTATATTTTTATATTTTTATATTTTTATATTTTTATATTTTTATATTTTTATATTTTTATATTTTTATATTTTTATATTTTTATATTTTTATATTTTTATATTTTTATATTTTCATATTTTTATATTTTTATATTTTTATATTTTTATATTTTTATATTTTTATATTTTTATATTTTTATATTTTTATATTTTTATATTTTTATATTTTTATATTTTTATATTTTTATATTTTTATATTTTTATATTTTTATATTTTTATATTTTTATATTTTTATATTTTTATATTTTTATATTTTTATATTTTTATATTTTTATATTTTTATATTTTTATATTTTTATATTTTTATATTTTTATATTTTTATATTTTTATATTTTTATATTTTTATATTTTTGTATTTTTATATTTTTATTTTTATATTTATTTTTATATTTTTATATTTTTATATTTTTATATTTTTATATTTTTATATTTTTATATTTTTATATTTTTATATTTTTATATTTTTATATTTTTATATTTTTATATTTTTATATTTTTATATTTTTATATTTTTATATTTTTATATTTTTATATTTTTATATTTTTATATTTTTATATTTTTATATTTTTATATTTTTATATTTTTATATTTTTATATTTTTATATTTTTATATTTTTATATTTTTATATTTTTATATTTTTATATTTTTATATTTTTATATTTTTATATTTTTATATTTTTATATTTTTATATTTTTATATTTTTATATTTTTATATTTTTATATTTTTATATTTTTATATTTTTATATTTTTATATTTTTATATTTTTATATTTTTATATTTATATATTTTTATATTTTTATATTTTTATATTTTTATATTTTTATATTTTTATATGTTTATACAGTTTATATTTTTATATTTTTATATTTTTATATTTTTATATTTTTATATGTTTATATTTTTATATTTTATGCACCTTTTGGTGCACACAAAAAAGATTTTTTCAAAAAAAATCTCAATTTTTTAATCGGTCGTAATCGAAATGATATTTAAAAAATGTATAATTATTAAAAGTACTATCGAAAAATTGGAATTTTAGTGAAAAATTATAAAATACGTGTCCAAAAATATATTAATGTCGGTTTCGAATTCAGAAACCCAAAATGCATCGGAAATTTTATACACCTTCCATCGAAAAAATGTTTGTGAACTAGTGTAGTAAAATCAATCAATGAAAAAATGGTAGTAATTCCATAGAAAACACATTTTAATGATATCTCAAAACAACTCTTTTAATTGAACTTATAATTAATTTGAACTTATCCACCACTAATGACCACTAACGTGATTTTCGCCCTGTGAAAGGTTTCCTCAGGTGGCTTCGCAGCGGCTTTTCAACAACATGCCCGGCCTCTTTAAGTAAATGATTCTCACAAACGAACGAGAAGCACAACTCACTTGTCGAATATCCGCTTTTAAAAAATCGCAACAAATAATAAAGTACACATATCACCTTACAATCATCTCATTGAGTTGCATATGTTTTTATTAATTCAAAATTTTTGCAAAAATGCAAGTTTTAGTCATTCCAGTTCACTATTCATCAGAATTTTTCAAAATGAGGCCTAATAAAAATACTTAAAATTCGTCAACTACTTTAAAATAAATTTGAAATCTATCAAAATAAAGGACATCCCCCTGGGATAACTCCATGTTAAATTCATTGGTGAATATCCCAATAGTCACTGCATCACAAGATGAACATCTTTTTTACTTCTTCGGGTGCTCTATCTTGCTGCGAACATATACAATATTTCTTTTGATAACACAATGTAGGGTATATGTATAATGGTGGCCCCAGTAGAAACTGCTTCCGATCCAATAATGGAAAAAGTGCACACTTTTTGGGATCATTTTTCATAAGAAATGAATTCCAATAAGAATTACTCTGAATACAAAATTAAAATCATCCCAATGTTTTTTGTAAAACGTTTTTGAATCGTGCTTAATTTTTCGAAATGAGGGGGCCAATCAAATTCCACCATGTTTGTGGGAGATCTTTGACGCCACCTAAGTGTGGGTCACATCTACTATAGTATACCACGCAGTGTGGCGTATAATATCATGACCTCGCGTCTACGAAAAGATTTACGTCGATTTATAGACTTTTCTTGAGTGTCAAAAACCTTGTTCTTTTGTTAGGAAATGTCCTTCACAGCGTGCACAGTAATCGTAAAACTGAAAGCCAATAAAGTTTTTTGGAAACCTATTGAATGCAAGACGTATTACCAAAAAGAAAAAAGTCGAAACAATCATTTGCGTAGATGCTGCGGCAATAATGTCAATGCACCTGTCTGACTTATTTATTGTGTCTGTACCCTATAAAAGCTCTGAGCTCAAAAAGCCAATCTCCTCTACAATCCTTCCATATAAGAGCAGTTTGGCAATACAATTGTTACCATTACGATTTTATTCGAAGTCACTGTTGCCTTGCCCACCCTCAATTGTGGCGAGGTGGTGCTGACTGCAGCTATGAATGAATGAATGAGCGAACGAATGAATTACTCTGGGCTGCTACCCACCAACACATACACACACACGCACAGTCACTCGTAAATACACAGGAGTAGTGCACAGACAATGTCTTAAATCAATTTTCGCTGAATAAAAAAGGACTAAACTAAATAGAAATTAACTGTTTACTCTGCTTTCCTGCATTTGTTCGCTGCTTTGCTACATCCTGGCCCCCTCCCCCTCCCCACCATCGTTCAACCGGCTGGCAGGAAATGTTTTGTGTTTTTGTTGTCATACAAACTGGATATACGGAAGCTTAAAATGGAATCCTTGAGAGATTTAATGTTTCCTTCTGTCCTTGTTGCTGCTGTTGCTGTTGCTTGGTACTCGTATTGTTGTTTGTTTGCAGCAGAAAAGATTGTGCGGCGACAAATAAAAGTCACATAACACGACCATCGTCAAGAATTACGGCCAGAAGTGAGGACAAATAGATGCCTCTGTAACATGGACGTGGTGGTGGCCAAAGGGGAATGGCTATGGCGACTGGATAAAGGTATGTCTCTGGGGGCGGGGAGGGAGAATGAAGAAAAACTCCGATTGACCGAACAGTCGGAGGTGGACAATAAATCAAGTTTGATGAACTGCGTTAGATGTCCAGCAAATGATCATTAGTCAGAGAAGTGAAGAGAAGCGATGATATAGGGCAACCGAGAGATAGAGATGGGTCGGCGGTCGGCGGTTGAAATGCTTGTTACAATTATTAATATATCCTCGGGAGGTTTGGTGCGAACACACGCACACACACCGCACTCTATATTGGAATCATCATTTATAATATTAAAGACTGTTTTATGAAATGTCATATCATTTATTAGGAAATGATAAGCAAGTCTGATGGATCAAGTTTTATTAATTTGAGTTTCAATGTTTAAAACGCCGTAAAAAGATAATGCGGCGCGTAGATGTTCGACCAACAACATCATGAATGGCGTTCATTAAATGAATGGCAAATTTAAAAACAAGATCGTAAACTTACGTATTTATTTTAAATCCAGAGTAATTCAAGAACAAGTTCTCAAAGGCTCCTGTATCATCAAAATTAGTAATGTATGTTAATAATTTGACCATAATTTGGTCATCGAATGCGAAAAATGACTGAACACATTTCGTTCCAAATCTGAGTTCAATTTAGATCAAAAATTAAATGAAGTTCATTTTAAATTAAGTAAGAGTAAAGATTAATTATTTTAAAGAAAATAGTTCATTTTGTAGAAAAATGGTAAAGGTTTACTTAGAAAAGTTTATTTGAATCAATAAAAAAATCATTTCCTGAAGATCGATCATGGCAACGCTGTATCATCCACATATAGATGGCGGAATGGTATTTTATGGTTGTAAAATCAGTAGTTTTGGACGCCTTACGAAACAGCAATGCTCAAATAAAATATTAGAAAAACAAATTTGTTTTGTGTTTTAATAAATTGTCTCATGTACACTCCATCTAAGGGGGAACAACAGTGTCATCACCTTGGTGGAAATGTGTTCATCATTCTAGTATTAAAAAGCATTTCATTGCTTTTAAGAAAGAAAATAAGAATTTGTTTGTAAGGAACATTTCCTAAAGGATATATATGAACTAAATCAAGAAAAAAGGGCGTTAAGTTAGTCCGCCGAACCTTATATACCCTCCACCATGGATTGCATTCAACAGAGCCTGTCGATTTTACAGAAATGCAGTAGCCAAATATAGCCAAACCAAAACAAATAAAAATATTGAAAAAAAAAAATAATTTTATAAATAAATATAAAATTTTAATTATTTGAAACCACCAAGGCTATTAATATGTTAATAAATTATAATACTTCAAGTCAGTGAAAAAGTATATATAAGACAGCAAGCTTCAAAAAATCTTAAATACGCTACATATTGGTGGATAGTTAGTGCATTTTCAGCCACAGCCGTTTGGATGGTTATTAGGGTATGCAATTATTCGGACATTTAAGATATTCGATTAATCGTTTATTCGAAAACAGAGAATTTCCAATTAATCGAATAAACGCCTGAAGACTTATTCGATTAACCGATAAATCGAATAATTGCTCAACTCATTAAAACATAATTAATATAGGTTATATAACAAGAAAAATGCAATTCAATGTTAGTCACTGCATTTCCAAATTTATGTGTAAATACATTTCGAAATAAAACAAGAGTTTGCGGGCATTCCTTTTCTATATTGGCTCTACATATATGTATGTGATATAATATTTCTGAAATAGTCTGACATATCTTTTTCTTCTTATATGAAACAGAATATACTTAGGTTTTAATTCGCAATACGATTTTCAAATGTCCAATACCTATTGGTTATATTTCTATCCTATTTTAATTCCAAAAGTACAATTAGTACAAGATAACCTAACTTCATGATTCTAGCCATTTGCTAATTTTAAGCAGATATATTAATAAAAACTTGCTTAAATAATCTAAATAGTAAGGGTTATTAGGGGTATTTTCAGTCCCTGTGAGGGGATTTCGCCCAGTTGAAATCCCAACCGATCTACGACTATAAGACGTTTTTGTAAAGAAGACATCATTTAAACGCATTTAGTGCCATTTGAAATAAGAATTGACCAACGGATCCTCCCGAATATTGCCAAATTTTCAATACAAAAAATATGTTCAAAAATGGTAAATTTTTTATATTTTTTAGCCTCATATGTTGACTTCTTACGCAGAAAGTATTACCTCAGCCCTATAATAAATAAACAAATAGCTACAATTTTAGTAAAAGACCTATATTTTGGAACCTATTTTCCCACTTTGGGAATTTGTGTTTTTAGATATATTTAGCTTTACGCGTAATGAAGACCAAAAGGCTTAATTACGTTACACTTGAAGCGGATGGTATACGTATGAAAATATAGACAAAATGGAGTTAATTAGCGTTTTCATTTACTCATCCTGTTGCCCTTTCACAAATAATACATTTTTTGTATGTATTCCAAAAAATACATTTTTTCAAAAGCATTTAATACTTATATGCACCCTATGGTACGGTATAGGGTTTGCATCCCGGGATTTCCGGCGGGAAAATTCCCGGGAATTCGCACATTTTCCATTTCCCGTATCCCGGGAAATTCGTACGGGAATCCCGCGGGAATTCAGTAGAAAATTATACATATTTCTCGCATATTTTTTCCCATCATTTTCCCACAAAAAAAAAAATAAAAATGTTGTATAAAAATTTAGATAACAAAGAAGAAGAAGTTTCAGAAGTATATCATCTGGTTCAAATGTAATATGGATAGTCGGGCAGTGTAATAATTTGTTTATCCGGTTCTCGAGAATTGCACCTCGTGAAACAAATACTTCACTGTAATGGCGGCCACCTTAAACAACCTCTGAACCATTCGACTTACGAGAACAACAATTTTCCTCCTGCGCCTCATTTAATACTGCCAATGTCACTTGTTTCCATTGATACTCTCTAGTTAGCAATATATACATAATATAATATTCTGAATACAAATGTATTGACTGACAACTTTTCAAATCATCACAACATTTTCGTTGGAAATTTGTCTATGCATTTGTTATTGACAAGGTGTCCTTGAAAATACAAAAATGTTTAAACGACACGTTCTTTGCCCCTCAAGCTATTTTATATATTTTTTAACAGTCCATCAGAGTTCCAATTAATATTCATAATTAAATTTTCATTTGCCAGACTTTAGCCATGATGTAGACCATGATGCCCCCCACAGTCCGAAATCCAAATTTCAGTTTTGTCTCTGTGTAATTAAATTAAAATCAAACAAAAAGGGCCAAGTTATTGTCGAAACCTCTTTCACTCGTTGGACTTTATGTCCTGTGTCTTCTTCCCATCTTTGTGTCATTTATTCCATTTATTCAGGTGCAATGTTGCATCCACTTCCGAAAGTGGAGTAGCGACACCACTGCTTTCTCCCGTTTCGAACTCTCTCAAAGAAACTTTTGTGCAAACACAACAACAGACGAATTCGCAATGTAAATAACGAATGAAGAAGAAGAAATTCTTCACTTTGTAATAAAAACATCTCCAAATGGCAGAGGAATCGGCAGCAGCAGCAGGGCGGCTATGTTGGCAATGTTGGCTAGGTAAGACATGGAGACAGAAGCTGGGACCTGCACCAACGAACAGAAAGAAGGACAAATTACATTCATTGGCCAGAGAGACATGTTGGTGGCAACTCCCCCACAGCAGCCGAAATGCGTAATAAGGAAACGGATGGCCCGGACGGCGATGCCACAACAACATGAATAGCTCCAGCGTCCGGAGCAACGACGACGACTACGACGACGACAATGAAGTTATTTCAAATGAATTTTTAAATGGCAACAGTTTACAAACATTTTTCGCAGGAATACTAAACTGTCTGCGGCCAAAAATCATAGCCATGGTAAGGTTGAGGGGTGGTGGCAGTCGAGGAGGTGGCTGAGATGAAATAGAATTTCTTAATTTCATGTCTTGATTTGTTTCAAAAGCATTCTGAGGTTCTGTTGATGCCATGTCGGTTGCCATGCGCTGCCTTGTTTTTTTTCTTTTTGCGGGGAGTGTGTGCTAAATTTTATTGGTTCTGCTTTTTCGCACAAAGCAAAATCTTATAAAACTCAACAAGCATTTTGTAACATCAAGTGTCCTTAGCACAAGTTTCCATCAAGAGCTTGTTACGACGTCATATTGAGCAATTAATAAATATGAAGATGAAAAGAAAAGCGAAATGCGAAAACGACAAAAAGGCCCACAAAAACACGAGCACGAGCACTGCCAAAAGTAATGCTGACACAGTGGCTACAAAGGAAGGACATTCAACAGAACAGAGAGAAGGGAGCCTTTTCAAGCCACTTCAGTGCTTGGCTATAAATAGTTTGTGGGGGCTCCATAAGGATGGGAATATGGAAATTCAGATCGGAAACCCGATTTGTGTAATGTTCGTGTATGCAAATGGTGTTGGAATGTTTTTATCATCCTCCATAAATCGTGGTCGATCGTTCCACAGAAAGCGTCCAGTGTGGCGTGAAAAATTCTAACACCGATTACAACGGGAAGGGGAAGAAATGACGAATATTTTGCCAACTTTCACTCACATACAGTGAGAGTGTCGCCACAATTAGGAGACGATTGGATTATCAAAACTTCTCCAATTTGGTTATTCGATTCAAGCATTATTTGTGGCACGTTGGCATTTGTGAGGTTCACGTCGAAACAATGTGGGTTTTAGAAAAAATCACACCTCTCTGCCTATTCCATTTATCTAGTCTCCTTCGCCTGTAACCTCAAAAGTATTTGTGCACAGCTCCACTGTGCACAGCATGACAAGCCAAACAATCATCGCATGTATTTGACATTTGTCAAAGCAACAGAGGATGAGCCGACCAAAGCCGGAGCAGCATTCGAATGTCAATTCAAAGGGAATAAATTCGTTTTCACCATCAATTTTCATGTAACGATTTCTGCGGAAAAAGTGCTCGTGTATGAGTGTCGGAAGGAGGGAGGGGGGGTCTTCACTTGAAACAAAATCAACAGAGAAAAAATGATTTGAAATGAAAGGAAAATTAGTTTTAAGACTCACACACAGACTCACGCATGCACACGCCAACTCGAAATAAATCTTAATCTTAAGGCAATTGCAAAAGGCAAGACAAGGCAAGCAAGGACCTCAATTCAATTCTGCATCGCCATTGCCACTGCCAATGCCAGCTCATGAACTTTTGACGCAGGAAGTGAAAGGGAGACTAAACGAAAATGAATATGACAACGGGGTGCCAAATGAGATTTATTGAGAAATCCTCTATGAGCGACACACGAACGGTGGAGTTTGATGGGGGCAGGGGGCTGGGGTGGCAGGTACTCCAAGAAAATGAAATGAAACTGACAAGGCGAAAGTTGAGTGAGAATGTTCGCCTCAATGTTCTATAATTGGATTTAAAATTCTTTCAAATTGTTTCTCTTTGTTCTACTTAAAAATCCATTTCACAAGGCTATGCATGCCACAGCCATCGTCTTTAAAAATAGACGACCGATCCCCCCCACCAACAACAGCCGCCCCAACCGGCACTCGAACTATTCATAGAGCAGTGCCCTCACAGGACCCATACCCATACCCACACCCTTCAGTCTTCAGTCTTCGGTGGTGTTGCTTATTTCCGTTTCTTGTGTTTTTTTTTTGTTTTTTTTTTTTTGAAGGATTCTACGAAATACTTAAGTAAACATACATTCATTCTTCTCTTCCTTGTTGCAATATAAAGGCAGCAAGAAAAACACACAAACTTACACGATGTGTTTGAGAGCGAAAACAGTGGCATCATGATTGCCAAACGAGGACAGTATGATAAGAACATCTTGTACTTGGCCATAGTAGTTTAAGGCTTGATTCTTTCTTGCAGATTAGCTTTTTATCTAATGCGGCCTTACGTTGCCGAATGGGTGTTTTTTTAAATCGTTACTAAAGATGCACAGTGGCACACGGACTGAACAAGTGATACAGTGGCATAATGCACTGCAACCACTTGAGGAATATTTTCGATTTTGATTTTACGTTTCATAGACTATTCATGGAACTGGTACGTTGTCTAAAACCCTTTGAAGTACATTAACTTTTATAAAGGGTGTTCCTAAATTAACGCAAAACTTGAATTGAAGAGAAAAAATTGTTTTTTTTTTTCTTCAAGTGTACTTCTTCAAACCTAAAGGAAATAGGCATCACATCGGGCAAATTATTTCCATGGCAGGATATAGCAGTAGTGTCAGTGCTATATCCTGCTCTATTTTTTGGGAGGAAAATCTATTTTTTGAGGTGAACATCCAGTAATTGTTTCATTGCTTTTCTACCATTTTGACGAATATAACGAATTTTATTTTTATAAAAATTTTGTATTAATAAAAATGCATTTGTATTGATAATGCAGTCAATTACAAGCGCATTTTTAAAAACAAGTAAAAATGGAGTTAAGTTCTGCCGGGCCAAACCTTATATACCCTCAACATGCGTTGCATTCCACAGAGGTTGTCGATTTTCGTAGAATTGCATTAATATTTCAGGGATTTTTTTAATATAGCCAAAGCAAAACAAATAGAAATTAAAAAGAAAATATTATTTTAAAAGGCAATATTTTGTATACTAGATATCGAAACAATACTTCTAGTCAATTCAAAAAATAAATATAGGGCGGCAATCATCAAAATACACAGTGCAAGATAACCTAACTTCATGATTCTGCCGTAACAGAAAACAAGTAAAAAGGCGTTAAGTTCGGCCGTGCCTAATCTTATATACCCTCCACCACGGAGTGCATTCCATAGCATTACCGATAGATTAGAGTATATTGATAGTCGACATTATAAAGAAGTGAAGTAACATATTTTGAAAATTGTGATATGCGCATTACTATATTTGTATGCTATTTCAAACTATAAGGTATTCTGATATTAGTCTACTAATATATATATATATATATATAATACTGCAATTTTGATCAAAAAGTGAACATGAGGGAGCCATCTTCAAAAATGTACTCTAAATATTAGGTGTACTGTCAGTCGTCATAAGAGACAAACATTTTAATGAGAACCGAATTCTTCCATTTGCAATTTATTGATTCGGCTACAAACAGAGTGACTCTATCAGTTTGATAAGAAAAGTACAAATTTCAAAGATCTGTTATGATTCGCGTCTATATTGGACTGAACGCATTTAATTTCATGATTGTAGGTACATCCGTTTGCTTGGTACCTATTGATCATTTTTTTAAAATATTGACCCTACAAGTACGATTTTGGAGAAATAATCATATTGTACGTATCTAACAAAATAGACGAGTGTAAACACTGAATTTCATGATTCTAGCTACAGGCGTTTGCATGGTACCAATTGCATCCCGTTTGGTAGGTATGAATAACGAAATATATCTTTATTTTTCGTGTCTACGCAGTCACAGCAGTGTACATACCGAATTTCACTTTTCTAACTGCAATCCTTTGATTGGTACCATTTTTATCCCTCTCGCCCCGTTTTCCGCCTAAAAGAAAAAAAATTCGAAAAAAATCCTTTATATTTCGCGTCTACGCAGTCAGATAAATGCATACACCGAATTTCATGAATTTAAATTCAGCGGTTTGGTTGGTACCATTTTTATCCCTCTTTTCCATTTGTATCCCTTAAAAGTACAAATTTCGAAAAATCTCTCTATTTGACGTGTCTACGTAATTATAGGGACGTACACACCGAATTTCATGTTTCAAGCTGTTGACGTATCAATGGTACCATTTTTATCCCTTTTGTCCCATTTCACCCGCTAAATCTTTTTTGTACTTTTTGATGATTACACTTTACTTTACTTTACGAAGGTACGAAATAGATTTCATGTGTATAAAAAACGGAAATTAAAAAAATGCTTAAATAGTCTATATATTAGGGTATTTTCAGTCTTTGTTAGGGACAAATTTTTCCCTCTGGGCCGATTTCGATTTCACATTTAGGGAAAATTTGAACTTCCTAGCCCATTTCGTTCGACCTCTTTCTTGCTTTCAACAGACAGACGAACATGGCTAAATCGTCTTAGAATTTTACCACGAGCCAAAATATATATATACTTTATGGGGTCTCCGTTGAATATTTGAAGGTGTTACAAACGGAATGACCAATTGAATATACCCCCATCCTGGAGGTGGAGGGTATAAAAATACGATTTTGGAAAAATTTTACATTTTGCTAGGAATGTATACACCGAATTCCATGATTCTAGCTCCGACCATTTATCTCCTTTTTCCCAGTTTACCACTTAAAAGTACGATTTTCGAAC
The DNA here is from genome assembly GCA_947397865.1 of Polietes domitor. Lineage (NCBI taxonomy): Eukaryota > Metazoa > Arthropoda > Insecta > Diptera > Muscidae > Polietes > Polietes domitor. The sequence goes on along the minus strand of OX377622.1, from coordinate 3,207,064 downwards.
CGAATTTCATCATTCTAGCTGTACGTATAGTTTGTACCATTTTTATCACGCCATTCCCATTGTAACCCTTGAAAGTACAAATTTGGAAAACCTTGTTATATTTCGTGTCTACGCAGTCAGAGGAATGTGTACTGCGATTTCATGCCGCCATATGATTGGTACAATTTTTAACCCCTTTTTCCATTTTACCCCCTAAAATCAAAAATCCTCTTATTTTACGTGTCTACGAAATCAGAGGAAGGTATATACCGAATTTCATTATTCTAGATGCAGCCGTTTGGTTGGTACCATTTTTATCCCTCTATTCCCATTTAACCCCCTAAAAGACACTTTTATATTTTGTATCCACTCAATTCGAGGAAAGTACACACCGATTTTCGTGTTTCTAGCTGCTGCCGTTTGATATGTACTATTTTTATCCCATTTTGTCCCATTCACTCGCTACAAATAAGAATATTTTTATGATGGACGTTTTTGCTATAAGGGTATACCAAATATCAAGTAAATAAATGGTGGTTAAATTTTAAGGGCCGATGTTGGTTTTGAATAAAACACAAATTATTTAGGAAATTATTGTCATTACTTTTTATTATGATAATATTGGTACGGTTCAATTACCAACGTACCAAATGGCCGCCGCGACCTCGGCGGCACACCTCCATAATCCAAATATTAGGGATATTATGAGTATTTTCAGTCCTTGTGAGGGAATTTTTTCCCTCTGGACCGATTTTACCCACTTTCACTAGTTTCGACTTCAGATTATCTTGTCGCACTGTGTTACTTTTATATTCTCCGGAAATTCTCTGGATTCGCGGGAAATGATAAAATATTTCCCGGCTGTATATATAAAGAGTGATTTTTTTGAGGTTAGGATTTTCATGCATTAGTATTTGACAGATCACGTGGGATTTCAGACATGGTGTCAAAGAGAAAGATGCTCAGTATGCTTTGACATTTCATCATGAATCGTCTTACAAACGAACAACGCTTGCAAATTATTGAATTTTATTATCAAAATGCGTGCTCTGTTAAGAAAGTTCATTGCGCGCTTCCATTTTATGGTCAGTTTAATCGACCCACTGAAGCGGCTATTCGGGCTATTGTGACTAAATTTCGCACCAAATTTACATTGTTGGACATTAAACCACCAACACGCTTACGTAGAGTGCGAACTGAAGAAAATATCGCAGCTGTATCGGCCAGTGTTAATGATGACCACCAATTTTCGATTCGTCGCCGTTCGCACCAATTGGGTCTCTGTTACTCAAAAACGTGGAAATGCCAAAATTGGACTAAGCGGATGGACCACCTAAGACGCAGCCGCGGTCAACATTTAAATGAAATTATCTTCAAAAAGTAAATGTCATGGACCAATCTAACGTTTCAAATAAAGAACCGATGAGATTTTGCAAATTTTATGCGTTTTTTTTAAAAAAAAAGTTATCAAGCTCTTAAAAAATCACCCTTTATATATATACCTCAGAGTCTCACATCAATATCTGAAGGTATTCCTATAGTTCCAGGGGTAATAAATCTGAATGTAGCTAATTTTGACTGGGGTCGATTTCATTGGAGTTGGTCAGTTTAGCCACAGTATCAATGTTATTTTAGTAGTCCATCGGTACCATTTCGCAGCGCATCACCCTCGTACAAACTTTTACTTGATGTGAACTTCTTCGACACTCTACTCAAGGAATGTCTGTATGAGGATGTTGTTGATGTTGTGTTGCGTTACTGATGCCGATGCTGATTTTAAAAAAGAAAACATATTAAGACGACATGATGTTGGTACCGACCAACCAGCCAGCCAACCAACCATCCAACCAGTACGGCCCGAGTACCCCAGAGCACAGTGTTAGTGTCGCACTTTAACTCTCTTTTGTAGTCCCAGCCCAACACCCACAGTGACAAGAACATCGTACTCACACACACACACTCATACTGTCACTCGTACTCCGGCTCATAGTACAAATTCCCTGGAAGAGAAAATATCCTTCTTATTTGTTATTCGATACCGAGATAAAAAATGCGTTTATATTTGGCTCCCACTCCGTAGTTTGGTTGGTGGTGCGAGTTGGGGCTATACTTTTCAGTATTTTCCCCAAGACTAGGACGGCGATGGTACGTCAGAATGTACATTCGCACACAGCAAGTCGCAGGGCTTTGTCAAAGCGAAAGCTATGGGATTATGTCTAGATCCCAATGAGTAAATAATGCAACAAAGAAATTTAATTTCGCGTCTTATTCCTTTCAATATATCTCTCTTTATGCTCGGGTGTTTGTGCCGGAGACGAGAACAACGAGGACGGTGACGAGGAAGATGACGACGGGCGGCGAAGAAGATCTGAAGACCAAGGACAATAGATAAAAAGTAACACCTCATTCTATTACATGCTTTACAAAACAAATCGTACATGATGTGAGCAGAAATGTCCTTACACAGGATGCTACAGCCAGCAACGGTGACAGCGAAGGAAACACTCACACACACCCACCCACCCAACGAAAAGAAACGTCGAACAAATAAAATGATGATGAAGTGACATGTCATTAAGTTCGAAGGTTGTGTTTTTTCGGGTATTCAGCGAATGATGATGATTCCAAATATTATTTACTTCAAATGAAGAGCTCACATGGATGATGTGTATTTGCGGTTGTTATCGATTATATTTGATCTTAGCGAGGATTGGGCAATGATTACTCGTGCTATTACTATTGATGGCATTTTCAAAACGAACTAACTCCAACATATTACATTTTACCAGGTTTTTCCTTTCTATTCGAGGAAAGTAAATCTGGAATAAGCAACCGCCAGGATACTCCTACAAAGAAAAAAATAAACTTTTCTAATATCGCGGCTGGTTAACTGAGTTCTTAGAAATATAGATAATGATTAACTGCAAAAAAATAATTTGGGAAACAAAAATTTAAATTGAGCATCTTCAACCAGGAGATTTTTCTCATGGGGATGTTTCCGCCTTTAATGTAGAACGCTTAGAATATCTACCGGTTTTTAATGTGTGGTGACTTTTCAGATTACTTTCCTACACCATGCCTATTATAGGGGCCGTACATTTAAAATTAACATTTAGTAGAATATCATCTTCATATATCATATCAGCTACATATATATTTTTTAATTAAGATTAATTGTAAAAATGTATTGCTATATTTTTCTAGCACCTTTAACAAAGAACGATTTTTCTCCGAATGGAAATTATTATATAGCAACTAACTATATAACTACTCGAACTGAATCTTAGATTTTTATTCCAACTCCATACTATGGAAGCGATATTAGAAGAACCTTTGCTAGAGCTGATGAAATAAGATTCTCTTTTTTAGGGGGATTTTCTAATCCAAAGAATTCCAATTTAATCAGTTGAGCGGAGCGGAGAGAGAGATTGTTGGAAAAACAACTCATCCCGAGATAAGATTTCAATTAGATTTGTAACAGATTCGATGTCACTACTTTTCACCAGTCAGAGTACCTGTTATTTGTAAGTTGTTGTTGTCGCCTGGATGTTGATGGTGTAGTTGCTGTTGCTGTTGTTGTGTTAGGAATTTCATTTAAGAATGTCTTCATCCAATATGACACCCGGGGATGAGGGTGTCAATATTAATACTTAGGTTGGTATTCCATGATGTGTAAAAGAGTACGACAACAACGATGACACTGTTGATGATGTGGATGACAACAGTTTCAAGTGTCACCGATACTCTTAACAACGGACGAACAACGATACGCACTAACACACTGGAGCAGGCACACAGACACACGCATGTAAACCTACAGTCACTGGTCGTGAAGTGAAGATCAACGAGAAGGAAAACTTGATTTTCGACTCGCCATAGATTTACTTTAACGAAATCGGCTTCTAAAATATGATTTTTTGTGGGAGAGCGGTTAAGAGGGGTTTTGTTATAACTTAGTTATATAAGTATGCAATTTTTGAATATAACTTTTAGACAGACCTTTAGTCCAAGTAATTTGCACAAGATGTTCTTTTTTACTCTTCGAAAGCAAATTTTGGTAATATTTGAAGAGGAACAGGATACCATATAGGGAAGGAAACAAACTTAAACTAGATTGGTACCAGAAGACAACCGCATTGGGAAGATTAATAAACTATCATTCTCAACACCCAAGGAGGACGATCATAAACACAGCGACGAATTTTATATCAAGAGTTTTAGAAGTAATTGACAAGGATTTCCATCAATCGAACAAGCAGAAAATACACAATATATTAAGACTGAATAACTTCGCCACGCAAAAAATAAAAAAATTATCTTTACCTAGACTGTGGGAAAGATTTAAACAATCAAATATATGTATTTATATGACAAAGAAAAATCTTACTTGCTTATGCATCACATAATACGACTAATCAATTATTTGGCAGGACAAAATCACTAGTGATGAAAGAAGATCGATCCAATCATGAAAAAGAAATGAAATGCAATGGAGTCTGACATATATTAAATTAAAAACTAGAATTAAATATAAGTCATCGACAAACCTCTAGAACTAAAGACAGCACTTGCAGTCCACTGTACACTGACTGAACATAAAACAAATTTTGACGATGTAAAATTCCGGTGAAAAGAGACTTAATTACAAAACTGACACCGATAGATACTCTCAAAATGTATGTGTCAAAAAAATACGGATTAAACAAGAGCTAGTTTAGTTGGTAATATACGTTCAAAGTGGACAGCCGTATATTTTGTATTTTTTAATTTAAATATAAATATATATTATTATCGTTTTTAATATTGTGAGAATAATATGTGTATTTTTTTTTGGCAAAATATAAAGCTTTGTTTCTTCAGTATCATTAGTAGAAGCAAGCAAGAATTCAATAATTCGTTCAAACTATTGAACGAAGCCGCCAATATATGAGTGCCAAAGTAAAAGTGGATTACAATCAGGCTGCTGGTTTGTCAGCGTATCTATTTTTTTAATTCCATATAAATTATGTTATTTTTGTTCATTTGAAAACTAATTGAGGGTGATTTTTTAGCTATTATCTTTTTGGCAACACTGGTTTAAACAGCTGACGCACGTTTCGTGTTTTGTTTCACTGTCAAACATCTTCAGTTTGGTCTATAATTTAACCATGAATCGTCTTACAAACGAACAACGCTTGCAAATTATTGAATTTTATTATCAAAATGCGTGCTCTGTTAAGAAAGTTCATCGCGCGCTTCCATTTTATGGTCAGTTTAATCGACCCACTGAAGCGGCTATTCGGGCTATTGTGACTAAATTTCGCACCAAATTTACATGTACGGCTACGTAGAGTGCGAACTGAAGAAAATATCGGCCAGTGTTAATGATGATCATCAAATATCGATTCATCGCCGTACGCAGCAATTGGGCCTCTGTTACTCAAAAACGTGGAAATGCCAAAATTGGACTAAGCGGATGGACCATTTGAGGCACAGTCAAGGTCAACATTTGCATGAAATAATCTTCAAACATTAAATTATATGGACCGTACTATCGATTCAAATAAAGATTTCATGCATTTTTCTGAATTTTATGTGTTTTTTTGAAAAACTTTCCTATAGCTTTAAAAAAATCACCCTTTATATATTTAGTAAACGTTTTAACGTTTTTTAAATACGTTTAATGCCAATCACGCTCGACATTAATTAGTCACTACTCTCTGGAGAGTTGTAGTGGGAATTGTCTCAATTGTTGCCCGAATGTATTGCTTTAAATAATTCAAATTCCTTGTAAACTTCCCGTTGGTAATAACCCCGCAAGAGATGTTGGGGGCCAACGAAATGTGAAGATTCATTTTTCGTCCGATTTCATCATATTTTTTTACAAAATGTTTCCAAGAAATATGCTTTTTTAGCTCTCACTTCAAAAAACTACAAGAAACGTCCAATAATACGACCGCTGATTTACTCTAAGACCAGAATAGCAATTAATATTTAAAGTGCTTCCAATGGTCTATTAATTTAGAAAAAAAAATACAAATTTTATTTTAGTGTTTTCAGGAGCGTTTAGCTCACAGATGGCTTGACCCAGCGACGAAATATTTTGCAGATCATCATTAAACAATCCAATCTTCATTTCTGAGAGGTGACCGCAGCAATATATTTTCGTGACCTATCCTGATGTATATTGTGTATAAATCATTGCTACCAATTCGATCTGTTCCAGATTCGTGAATTTCAAGAAAATTGTATCAATCCCAATTCACTGCGCCATGAGCTGTACATTTACAAAACTGAATCTGACATTGGATTATTCCCAAATGATAATGATATCAATATAATTTGAGGAAAATACAATTTGTTGGTGTTCTCCATTGTGCGTTTGGGTGTGTGCGCGCGTGTATGTGTGTATTTGGTTTCATTTATTCATTCGTTCATTCCTTCCGTCGCCGATGAATGAACAAATCTCGGAAAAACACTCTCTGACACGGAACAAGCCAAGACGGGATGGCAACGGAAACAAACAAACGACGAAATGTAATAATTCTCAAATTAACATTTGATCTGTAACATGAGATGCACTGCCAATGAATGTGGATGGGACAGGAGGGTGGTAGTGTGGTGGGACGGGGCGGAGTGAGGTGAGGTGAAGAGGGGATACAAAGTGCTTTATTCCGAGCGGAGTTGAGCAAACAAAAATGTTAATAAGATTTTCTCAGCGACACAATAAAGAGTGAAGTGAGTGGCGGAGGTGAAGAAGTGATGGAGATGGCACCGGGTGAGAGTGTGCCGCTGTCATTTGCGTTTGCCAAGCAATTGCTGTGAATTATCGCAAACAAACGCACATACGCTGGCAAAATATGCGAATAATTGTCTAATAAAGAGTGTAATTGTCGTTTACTTTTTTCTTTGTCTACTACATTTGTGCTCATGCCGTTGTTGTTGTTGCTGTTATTGTGAGCATTTAATACCCTTAAGATATGCACACTCAGTTGCAGTGCATGTAACGGAACGTGTTAAACAAAAATAAAGCTTAAACACACACACGCACGCACGCACACACACACACACAGGCACAGCCAGTGAGCCCCGTTTCCGGTTCCGTTTTGTTTCTAATTCATTTCATGAATAGTAGTGGCAGAGTATCAGAAGAGGGCGCGAGAGCGACAGAGAGAGAGCGCTGGCGGGGAGAGTAAACTCTTGGCGCTGTTTCAATGAGCTCGAAGTTAATGGCTGTAATTATGAGTTTAATCTTTATGCAAACTTTGTCTTCAAATGAGATGAAGTACGAGTATTAAAAACGCTTTCAAACTTTTTACGTTTTCCTTACTTTTTGCCTGCGTTTTTGCGCTTTTGTTTCGGATCCGTAAAAATAAAGTTTATGGCACATACACACGAACACGCACTCACAGGAGTGTGACAAAAACATGCACAGTCACGTAAGAAAAACAACAAAATGCTTCAGCTACAGATTAATTTTACACAGCAAAAACGACAAATGAAAGGAAACAAACCAAACAAAAAAACTGGCAAGAACAAGCGAAGCGTGGGGAGGGGAGGAAGGGTTGGTGGTTGCATCCACGCCTTTGGGCAAAGTTTTCTAATAAAAGTTTCAGTTTGAAATGACATCAGTAGCTCGTCTTGTTCTTCTTCCACTGCTGCTGCTGGTATTTAAGTAATGAAGTGAACGAGTCTGCAGAGGTTAATTGTTTAAATAAATCAAAAGCTATGAAACACATATGAGACTGGCTGCCTGCCTACCGCCCCTGCCTTCCCCTCATTTCAATAAATTTCAATAATCCTTTTTTAATGGGCCAAATACTAATAAGCTTTTAATGGCAGCAAACTGAAACTGCCTCAAAGATAAAGCTTACGAAATGAACTAAATATGTAATGTAAATGTCTGCCACATGATGCCAGCGAAGTGGTGGCGGGAAATGGTGGCTCAGCGGTTGACAGTGGGGGCGGGGGTTGAGGCATAAGTAAACGATACTTGAATGTGTCCAAAGAATGCAAACAAATCTTAAGGGATTTCAATACTTTAATAATAATGATAAGGACACTGTCGCTGGAAGTTACTGTTTGAGTTTCGTCTCCAGAGGGAAAACTCTCAATAATATTTTAAGACAAAAGTCAGCTAAATTTAAAGCCAGACAAATCGGCCATTTAAGAAGGTTTGGTTGAATTCTAGACAAACAGAGATTTTCTGTGGTATATACAGATAACAAACATGGTGGCCCCCACTTCTGAATGCTGCTGGATGTCACTCAAAAGATATAGAAATTTCAACTTAATGCAATGAAACTGAATGTCTTTCAATTTAGAAAAAAATAAAAAAATCATGTTAAATAAAAAAATATTCCTTATCAGAATGACTCTCCATCAAGATTCTGCATTGCTCACCAGTCATAGTAACCGTAATATCCACGAAGTCCACGAAAAAAAGCCTAAATGGGGCCATTTACTGTAACTTTGGGTGGATGTAAGGCATCATCACGAATGATCAAAAAGATCGAAGTAATCACAGAAGTTATTGTATATTAGACTGGGTTACGAGTGAAATAAATAAAATATTTCCAGTTGCAACAAGCAAATAAGTATGGATTGTTTAATGACAAAAATCATACATTTCCAATATATTTATCATTTTTGTAAAATTTTTCCTGAATTAATAGACCCTTGAAAACACTTTAAGTATATTTTTTACTTTTGTCTTTGAATAAATGCAAAAAAAATAAAAATTAGTTTTGTTTGCATTGAGGCGTTCAGATTCATAAGATCAACAAAAAATTGATATTTTTTAATTCTTATTAAAATTCCAATTTTTGTCGAGGTACCTTTTATATTTGTACTCTCATTTTGGAAACAGAAGTCCGATAACACCCGCTTATATGTTCAAATAAACGTACCTATGATGGATACACTTTCACTTAGAAACTGTAGTTTTGGAACAGTTCCCACAGAAATGAGAAAAAATTGATTTTTTTTCAAAAAAAAAAAAATATTTTTTTCCGGCACTAAACCGTGACAAAATGGAAAAATTACACAGTGCTACAAAGAAGAATGACATAGAAAATTCTGGGAGGTGATATTTTCTTGTAGATATTGTCGCGTAGAACATGAATCTGTATTTGGAATTTGCCAGACAACCCAAAATCTTGAGTTACGGGAAAAACCCGGTTTTTAGTACCTTTTTACACTTATAAGCCTGTAAATTATTTGGTTATTAAGCGATCGCTTTCACATCGGATTGAAAAAGAAGAAACCTGAAGCTTTCAATCTATGTATAGCTTATTTAAGAAAACTTAAGAAATCTGTGTGCTTTTGTTTTGTTCTAACACATTTTTAAACAATTTTTCAACTTTGATAATATTTTGCGCCTTATTTTGAACTACAAATTTCCAAATGATACAATTTTATTATTTTAAATACTTATTCGCACCCTATGATACCGATATAAATATCAAATTAAAGAAGAGAATATGTGCTAAAAATACTTTAAATTACTAATTTCGATCTGTAGTAGTTTAGCATTAACAAGCAGAAAAACTAAAATATGAATAAACTAAGGGCTAAACTTGAAATGGGTATTAATGCTGAACTAATGCAGATATAAGCATGATATTTGAAGTATGTTTAGCAGATATTCTCCTCTTTTATTTGACGTTATCGACCGTTATCATAAGGTGTAAATAAGTATTTAAGATAATTTCTGATAAATTGGAGTTCCTTTGGAACTTTGTGCTATGAAGGGTAACAGGATGAGGTAACGAAAAATGTAAAACGCCAATTAATTCCATTTTACCTATACTTTTTAAATTGTCGAACGGTGTAATAACTTCTCTTACAGTTCAACTTATGTTTTTAGGCATCGGCAAAAAAATTGTAAACACCGCCCCTTTTACAAACTAGGGAATATGAAAAAATCACTTATATTTTAAAACCGGTTTTGTAAAAATGTAAAAACCAAAAATTTTAAAAAATATAATTTTATTTATTTTAGTTTTTTAATAAATTTTCGTCGAAGGTACCTTTAACGTTTCATATTGGAATTTAAATAATTATAATGGGTACAAATTTTGTAAATTTCACTTTCATATAAAAAAGTGGTTTAGGAACTGTCTCAAAAAATGATTTTTCATCGTTAAGATCCCAGTGCACTTCTATGTAATGTCGACAGCGTCTATTCTGCTGATAATACTGTTGAATGTACTCCGTGGTGGAGGGTACATAAGATTCGGACGGCCGAACTTAACGCATTTTTACTTGTTTTTTTTTTCGATTTTTGATCTTAATTTTTTTAAATTTTTTGGGGACTGGTTCCTATACCACTGTGCACTTGATATTCGTAACATTTATAGCCATCATAATAACCTTTAATTGGACGTCTAAGAGGTTATTATCGGACTAATATTTCCAAAATTAGAATATTAGTAAACAATTAAAAAAAAGATTCATTAAAATTAACATCGTTTTCGACTTGTTCATCGCTAGTAGACTTGTCAGTGTCTCAAATCTGTGAATTTCTTTATTTTTGTTTTTTCTAATTGCATATTTTATTTCTTCTGATTGCAGCAAGCTCCTCAAAATTCCACCAGTAGCGTTGAAATGTATTTTTTAAAGGCATGAAGAGTTTTCTGTGTTCACTGTATATTTATAGAGTGGGGAAAACTGAATTATGAGTCTATTGCAAACGCTCTCTGAATTCCTAAGACTCTTTGTGATTTATTTTGTAGTTTTGCTCAATAAACGATTAAGATAAATTAGGGGCTGCCTCTCAAAATGATATATGAACTAATCCAATCCAATAGAATTTCTTATCAAATGCTTCCTGGTTGGACTTGTTGATGTTGCCACAACAAAAACAAAAAAGAAAACAAACTATAGGAGCAGTGGTTAAGTGAACGAAACTTAATCTTCGTTCGCAATCAAATCTGAGGGACATCAGCTATTCCCTTTGTGTTGTGTTCTTGTTTTTGTTGGAGGGGAAATTCTGTTTTTTTCTAATTACATTTCGGGCTTTGCCATAAATTGTCGCCTTCAACGCTAAATGGGGATAAGTGGAGACGGCCTACAGTCCTACGTAGCGTAGCGTAGCTTTGCGCTGCGCTGCCATTTATAAATTTTCATTTCAAATTATGGTTAAGTGCCGGAAAATGTTATAAATCTGGGTTAGCCAGCCATTCAGGCCGACCAACCAGCCAGCCATCCTGTTATCCAAGCGTGGCATTCATATCTGTTCCACATCCACTTAGCATTCCCTCATCCATTCATTCAGTCGTTCGTTCGTTCGTTCGTGTGTTCATTCGGTGGTTCTCTCATTCATGCTTTTAGCTTAGTTAGGCACTTATGGCACCATTAATCAATTTACAAATCAAAATGTTTCATTTTTTTCGACATTTTCGCTTTTTTGTGTTTGTTGTTGTTACTGTTGTTTTTGGTTCACTCGTTTGCGTTTTCGCTTTTCCGTTTGGCACATTAGCATTTGTTTTAACGAAAACCGACACGAGCAGCAGCAACGACATGGCCATAGACGTTATGGGCGCCTAGGAAGGGGAAATGGCTTTGGCAGCAACAACGACACCAAGGAGAGAAAGAAGCACCAACGACCGGCGATGTAACGCGGAGGCATGCACATACCTTCGAGGGTTTCCATTTCATCCCATTCCATCCCATCGCAGCCATTCCCATGGCATGCCATTACACTGGAGTCGTTTATTCAGCACCACAGCCAAGGTCGACAGGATATGACAACAACACAGCACATGTACTCGTGATTAGAACCGAAACAACACACACTGGCACTGGCACTGCCTCTGACGCAGGCACACGGGCATGGGCACGGACCCAAGCCGAATCTCAACTAGCACCAGGCGAGACCATTAATATTAAGGATTTCCTAATATTATTTTTCTTCTAAAACGTTCGTTTGTACGTTCGTTCATTTGTTTGTTTTGCCGTCTTCCGCTGGTGCTGAGCTTTTTTCTTTGCCGTTTTGCGTTTTGAAGGAGCCCAATGTCGTAATACATCAATGTTAAGGATATCGATTGTGTTTGTGTGTATGTGTGTGAGTTGTGGTAGGATTATGTATGTGCATGCGACTGCTTGTGTGTCTGAAGTGTGAGTGAATATTTGATTGAAAGCACTTTTTGTCTTTCCGGAGACAATAGGCAAGGGTCACATTACCGGATAATTTGTTATTTCTACCACTTCCACTTGTACTTCTGCCGCTGCTGCTGATGCTATTTGTTCTATATCCACTTCTTCTGCCTTCGTCGTTGTCGTCTTTCTCGCAGTCGTAGTATCATGATGCTGATGTTGTTGCCTTTCCTGCTTACATTTCGATTTTCTCCTGTCCTTACGAATGAGACAGACGGCCGGACAGACAGCCAGGAAGACAAAAACACGTTCGAACAAATAAATAAATAAAACAAATAAATAATGATACAGACGGCCTGTGAATTGATGGAATTTGTACCAATGTTCGGTCAAAGGCGTAGACATCTACGCCTTTAGAGAGCCAGGAATTAGTTGGAGGGAAGTTGTAGCTGCAATTGAATTCGGAGAGGACTTCAACGATCCGTTTTGAAATTATAGGGAAAACATCAATTAATGATCACGTACAAAAGGCAGAGATATATTTATCGACATGGTCTGATCCCCCCCCATTTGATAATTTTGGATGACTGAAAAGTCTACACTTTAAAGAATATCCAATGACAGTGTTAAAGATTATAGAGTGACAGTTCAATTGGGTTTCATCTAGGCTTTGACAGGGAGCTTATGTTTGGGAAAGGTTCGAGAAAGGTTTTGCAAACAAACTTTGTGATTCATATTTTTATGGAAACATTTTTTATTTTACTAAAATTACAATTTTCTTCGAGGTAACAATTAATATTTGTATCCTCATTTTGGAAATAAACGTGCGATAGCATAGAATAACACTTTCACTTAGAACAAATCGTTTAGCAAAAGTCTTCCAAGAATTGAGATAAAATAGAATTAAAAAATAGTTTTTTTGTAGGAACAAAACCATAAAAATAGAAAAAAAAATGGAAAAATACTTTGCATTTTTTTAAGAAAATCTATGTAAAGAAATGTGTTTATTAAAAAAACAAACAAGTGAAAATGCGTTATGATCGACCGGGCCGAATCTTATATACCCTCCACCAAAGAGTGCATTTCACAGTATTAGAGGCTACCGACATTTCATAGAAGTCCACATACTAGGAAAATTGTGATATTTTTATTCACATTACGATATTTCGTTTCTAAAGGGTGATTTTTTAAGAGCTTGATAACTTTTTAAAAAAAAAAACGCATAAAATTTGCAAAATCTCATCGGTTCTTTATTTGAAACGTTAGATTGGTCCATGACATTTACTTTTTGAAGATAATTTCATTTAAATGTTGACCGCGGCTGCGTCTTAGGTGGTCCATCCGCTTAGTCCAATTTTGGCATTTCCACGTTTTTGAGTAACAGAGACCCAATTGGTGCGAACGGCGACGAATCGAAAATTGGTGGTCATCATTAACACTGGCCGATACAGCTGCGATATTTTCTTCAGTTCGCACTCTACGTAAGCGTGTTGGTGGTTTAATGTCCAACAATGTAAATTTGGTGCGAAATTTAGTCACAATAGCCCGAATAGCCGCTTCAGTGGGTCGATTAAACTGACCATAAAATGGAAGCGCGCAATGAACTTTCTTAACAGAGCACGCATTTTGATAATAAAATTCAATAATTTGCAAGCGTTGTTCGTTTGTAAGACGATTCACGATGAAATGTCAAAGCATACTGAGCATCTTTCTCTTTGACACCATGTCTGAAATCCCCCGTGATCTGTCAAATACTAATGCATGAAAATCCTAACCTCAAAAAAATCACTCTTTATTTCTGTTTAAAATAAATTGTGATGATTCATTATTCATTCATTCCCTCAGGGTCGATTTCCTTCAGTTGCAATTTCTTGATTCCAGCTACAGACCAAATGTCTGTATCATTTTGAAACGGAAAGTGTTAATATTGAAGATCCATCATGTTTCGCGTCCACAATGGAATTACACACCTAATTTCACGATTCTAATAACAATTTTTATTCCTTTTTTCATTTTGACCCTAAAAGTACGAATTTCATGATTCTAGATACAGTCGCTTGGTTGGTGACAATTTTATCCCATTTAGATTCTGAAGGTACAAATATCGAAAGATCTCTTTAGTTTTCGCGTTACGCAGTCAAAGCAATGTACACACCGAATTTTATTATTATAGCTGCAGCGGTTTAGTTGGTAACATGTTGATCCTCATTCGTCCAATTTTCCACCTAAAAGTACGAATTTCGAAACAAAAAAAACCTGTATTTATGTTTCGCATCTACATAGTCTGGTGAATGTACACACCGAAGATCCTGATTTCAACTTCAGCGGTTTGGTCGTTACCATCCCACTTTTCCTATTATATCCCTTAAAAAAAATCTCTCTATTTTACTTGTCTACGCAATTATAAGGATGTAAACACCGACTTTCATGTTTTTAGCTCTTATCGTACCATTGTTACTATTTTTATCCCTTTTGTCCCATTTCGTCCGCTTAAAATTTTATTTACTTTTTGCCGTTTTTAGCAACAAGCAGCATAAAGCAGAAATTAAAAAATTGTTTAATAACAAAAATATTAGGTAGTATTTTCTGTCCCTGTTAGGAAAAATTTTTACCCCTGGAACGATTTCGCCCATTTTCAATTCGAGCCAACCTGCAACCATAAGACACATTCCAAGCTCATTTTGTTCGTCGGCCAGCGTGCTTTCAACTGACAGACAGACGGACATGGCTAGATCGTCTGAGAATTTTATCAGGACCCACAATACATATACTTCATGGAGTCTCCGCTATACTAATATATCATAAAAAATTTTAAAAATAAAGCATTCTATTTGGTGTGGTTGTGTTTTGAATGACATCATTATTTTCTTAATGGACGCGTAAGAAAGAAATTGGTCAGTTTACAGAATAGAAGTATCCATTCCATATCAGTTTGACTAGACACCCGATTTGACAAACTACAAAACACCCAAACAAATCGGGCCAATTTCGACCGAAATTATTCAAACTCAAAATTAATCAAAAATTATATATAAGTTATTCCATGTCAAACGCTATTAATTTTGACTTCGATAGCTTCAATGTTTCTGTATGTATTCTTCTCACAAAAATTTTGTATACGTATTTTGGTAAAAAAAATATAACATATTTTTACGAATTATGACTCATTTAAAAGTGCAAAATATACAATTTTTTTAAAAGGATGCGTTCATTAGATCACCTGTAACTCCTCAAATACTAAACCTACTAAACCTTCTTAGATGTTTTTTTTTATTTATTATGAATTACAATACAAAGTAAATTTGTATTCTAATTTTCGGTCCAGGGATTGAGCAGGGGTGACTAGTTATTGCAGCGACAGACCAGAGCCTCAGATGGGAGTCGAACCCACAACCCCCATGCTTATATCCGAACACGCTACCAACTCGACTACCCGGGCGCTCTGTTCTTAGATGTTTTTGTTAGTGACTGTGTGGGTTTGAAAGTGTTGAAATTATGGCTTGTATTTTCTATTCTTCTATTCATCTATTCTTGTACAGGTCGCAATTACAGCCAAAACTAAATGAAACTTTGCACAACGAAGTTTTTCGGGATAAGAACGAACGCTATTTAATTTGAAGAAAATCGCTTCAGATTTGGATTTAGCCCCCACACGAATTTCACTCCCGGTTTGACACTTTCCACTCTAGATACAAAATACTCTAACAGATTTTCTTAAAAATTGACAAAAAATCTTATATTTAAAATGGAAACACCTGTGGTGAATATTGTTAGATCAGTTCATATTTATATATAGCTCCCATACAAATATCGCTCCCAATTTGACTTTGTCCGCTCTATAAACCACATATTTTAACTGATTGTATTCAAATTTGGCAAAACATCTTACACATTCACTAGAAACACCCATAGTGAATATGGGGTGAATATGGGTTAGATCGGTTCAGATTTATATATAATTTTCCGCCCTAGAAACCACGTATTTTCACATAATTTTTTCAAATCTAGTATAACACGTTATACTTGAACTGGAAGCACCTATTGTGAATGTTGGTCACTTCAGTTCATGTTTGAATATAGCCCCGATGCATTTATTCCTCTCGTTTTCACTTTTTTTACCGAATTGATTGATCCTTACTTGTTTTCTCTTGATATAAAGATTCGTCCTGAACATTTGAACGCAGCTGAATAAAAAACAAAAGCGGATGAACTGAGATATTTAAAGACAATTTTTAAATTTCTAAATGTGAATATGTTTAAGAATAATTTTATTTCTAAATAAATCGGCGAGACTTGTGTCTTAGAATAATATTTGTATAAATGGTGAAATAATTTGAATTCAATTTTAAGCAGAAGCTGTACTCAATTTTGGGAATGTAAAAGTTTGAATTTTCCTTTGGCAAAAGAAAGCATTTGTTTCCTAAAATTCAGTAAAAGTTTTCTCAGCAATCGCTGGTATTTACATAAGTATGAACAGTAGCGTTTAAATTCCCTAATTTGTTTAAATCATTTTTTGAACCACTGTAACCCTTGCATAAATTATAAATAAACGCAATGAATTTGAGGTTCCACACTCTAAAGATATAAGAAATTCACATCACTGCGGTAGAACTTGGAGAAATATCTGCACTGACCTTACGCACTTGAGATATATTCTTAATAAACAAAAATAAAATCATTTCCACGTTTCATCAAATTTGAAACCATTTATGAAAGTGGTTTGCTTTGTATCAAACTAATATCTGTTGGATATCAAACTTAACTACTAAATTTGGTATGATGTCGAACTAGAGCAAGTTTGATGTCAAACCAAGTGAAAGCGAAAACAAAATCAAAATTGCGGCTAATGCTAATTTAACACGAAAACCTACTTCAGATTGGGCTTTTAGACACACATTTTAAACTACAAAGCTGATGTCCTCCATCTGGCATCATCCACTTACAGCTACATACATACGACGTTTGTATGTATGTATACATGTTAGTTGTATAAACATTCCTTAATGACAACATTACACTATGGTACAAAGTGAGCGTTTTTTGCCACTAATAATGCGAAATATTCAAAGCTTGTATTTGTCATACTACCTTTAGGCAACCAACACGTTTAAAGCTTTAATTAAGTTTCATTTTGGAGCATCACGAAATTATTTCGTTTAATTTGTAGCCCAGTGTCAGTGGCTGTAGCATTCCATGGCAGATTATCACTTTAAAGTTGCAGCTGGTGTATTTAAAATGGCAAATTAAAAGGACATCATTGTCTCCTCCCCCGCGCCCCCCAAGGCTGGACACAATCAAGGTCCTTTTTGTCTTAGCTAGCTACGCTTGTGCTCTCCTTTGTGTCTACTATCATCATCGAATGTGTCATTTTATAATCAATCACTTTGGCATTTACACCCCTCGACCAAACCCACTTTCCTTCTCCTTCTCCTCCGTCTTCGTTTGCGTCCAAGGCAGACCATTACAGTCCTAGCTGCCGTTGTTTTGCGTAGAGGCCTCTGCCCCCTCTCTCTCATACACACAAACACAGAGTCTCTGTGCGAATGATGAGAAAGTGATACAAGAAACCCTTAATAAATTGGTTAAAAGCACAAGAAACAATGGCCGAACGAGGAAGCAAGGATGGAAGGAGGGAGTGACGATGATGCTGATGGTGATGGCGATGCTGTTGATGTTGATGGAATAGAAAAGTGAACAAGTAATCTGTACTTACGCATAAGTTTCATCACTTCTTTGTGGCTTATAAACACGTTAAGATAACCACTTGACAACAGGGGATACCAGGCAACCATTAGGCCCCAATAGAGTAACCAAAATTTGGCCATTTGTTACGATGGTTAGTTAAGAGATCTGCAAACTGTATTAATAGATGAGATGAGGACGTCGGTGACAGTGGCAGTGGCTAAGACAATGGCAACGGCAACGACAACGTTGATGATGGCGATGCAGATGAGTTTAGTCCTTCGTCCTTCGGCTGTTGCTGCTGTTTCTTGTTCTCGTCGCCTTCGTTGTTGAGAATATCGTTTCAAAAATTTAAAAAATCATTAAAAGCATTTAAATTGACAATTTTGCTTTGAGCTGCTGAGCACCAGTCTGTCAGCCAGCCAGTGACCAGTTGGGGGCTGGCAAGGATATGTTTGTTGTCTCCGCTTCGTTTTAAATTTAAATTTCTTGCTGAGGCCGTTGTTGTTGTTGCTGTTTGTTTTGCCCGAGTATTTTGTGTGCTTTTTGTGTCGTTTTTTGTTGTTGTTTGTGCTGCCTTTGCCACATTAAATTCAGACCCGTCAACAATTTAGAGTGACAGCATTTGTTTCCCTTTTCCTGTGGAACACACACGACCGCATCCACCCACACGTCGCCCAGACCGAAGGAGAGGCCGGAGACACGGAGTTGCCGGCACAGGAGACGGACGGCTGGAGAAAGAGTTGAATGTGGTTGGGTTCAATGATGGCTGCTGCAGGATGGAACGTGGAAAGTGGAAAGTGCGGGTGTAAGCATATGTTGTCTCGCCTGTCACGTGGTTGTTGCTTTGATAATACTCTAAATATGTGCCGTACGCTGTACGGGTGTGCGATGTGATGTTGTCGCTACTGATGTTGCTGCCTCGACTCCGGTTGCTGGTTGTGCAGCAGCAGCTGCTGATGTTGTTGTTGTTGTTGGTGATGCTGATGATTTGGTTGCTCGGAGACCATCACCATGTTTGTAACGTTTTCATGTTCCTCTGATGTTGTTGCTGCTAGCGTTAGTATTGCTGTTGTTGTTGTTGTTGTTGGTGGTACTGGTGGTGGCAGCCCGTCTGACTGACTGTGTGACTTGACTTTAGCATATCAGCATGCTTTCACTCAAATGTTTTTGCTGTTGCCCAACGTTCATATGTGTTGTTCGGATGTTTACAGAGGATGAATCCCAATTGTTGGTTAAGTGACAATATATGGCTGTTCGGTTGCCGTTTGCCGCTCCGCGTTGCAGTCTGTTTTTGTTTCAACTTTTCCGACTCGGGCTCTGGCGCTGGTTGGGGCTGGTTAGGGCTGTGCTGTTACTGTCAGCTCGTTGTCGGTTGTCTGCAAGGGAGAAAGGAACAAGAAAGTCAAGAAAAGTTAAATAAAAAATTTCAACATTTGCTATGCGACTAAAATAAAGAGTAGAGGAAAATTTTATTGAAAAGTCAAACCCAGTTTGAGCAGTCAGTAGCAGGGTCGGTCCATGCTGCAATAACCACTCACACAAACAACATGCACGGTTGCCGGGGCAACAATATTGGATCTGGCGATGCACAGTGGCTTCGAGAAAATGAATCTAAACTAAACGAATACGAGAAGTCTAAAGATTTTAGAATATCTGCGAAAGTTTAAAGTCGAACACATTAAAATGGCAATTCGAAATTTGCAATTGTATCCGATTGCAATATTTGATTACTATTCTAATTGTGGCCTACATATGTTTTTTGACACGGCTGACTTTTACTATAGACATTTGAAAACCATAAAATATAACGTAATAAAGGAAACCTGATGGAAATCGGTTAAAATATTTGCTTTGCAGAGCGGAAAAGGCCACATTGGGAAGGACATTTGTATGGGAGCTATATTAAAAAAATGGACCGATGTGATCCGTTTTTCCCCAAAGATAATGAAGTGGGGGCAAATTTTATCAAAATCGCTTATAAAATATAAGTTCTAGAGCGCTAAGAATTCAAATCGAGAGAGTCATTTGTATGGTGGGGGGGGGGGGGGGGGCTATATCGAAACATGAACCAACGTAACCTATTTTATACATAGAGGTGTGTAGCTGATATCTAACGTGTTGTGCCAAGTTTCACCAATATCGGTTGAAGTATGTGGCTGCTAGAACAGGAAAAGTAAAATTGGGAAGGATGATGTTGAATGTTGTTTATATCGGAAATCTGAATAAACACAACCACCAAAGATATATTTTAAGGTGGCCTAACTAAACAATATTTTATTTAACAAGTAAGAAAACGTCATTCGGCTAAACCGTCTTATATATACCCTCACTCTCAGAGAACATGTGTATGGAAGGACTTAAAATGTGTTTATCGCCGGAGTATGTTTGTGGGAGGTACTAGAAGTTTGTGCCAATTGGACCCAGCTTCCACACTTGATAATAATTATGATAGCATGGTCAAATATGTAGATTCCAGGCACCGGCAAAGGAGTTATAAAGCATTTAAATTTACCTTGGATAGAGACAATTGTGTGGATGGTACAAGAATGGGGCGTAGCTAAAGCGTAAATATTTTTTATGTTTAAAGTGACTATAGAAACATTTTCAAATATCAAATTGCAAATGATTGGGACTACCCGTGTGGATGTTATATCGGTTTTATTGTAACCAAAATGTATGCCTCTTTGTGTGGGAGGTACTAGAAGGGGTGTGGCAATATCGCCCATATTCCACATGAATGCAACATGTATAAAAGCATTACCAAATATCAAATTCCATAGTATTCCGATCATTATTGTAAAAGTTATAACAGATTTAATTTTTAGTAGGTTGGGTTGATTTGTGTGGGAGGTACAAGAAGGGGCGTACACTTAAAGTGTGTTTATAAACATATTATCAAATACCAAAATATAGCTAATTCTCAATATCCGTGTGTAAGTTACATTAGTTTTAATTTAACATAGGAGTATGGGTCATTTGTGTGGGAGGTACCAGAAGGGGAGTGGCAATTTCGCCCATCTTCGAACTTAAACTATGTTTGGAAAAAATATTACTATGTGCAAAGTTTGAAATGATTCGTTAGCTCCTTTCGACAGTTAACGTGCACACCAGCCAGACGGACATGTCTCAGACATCTTAAAATGTTGTTAAACGGATTTGGTCCAAACATACTGAGGGTACTTCAGTTCAGCCTTCATGTACCTCATTTCCATCTAGGTGGATATGTCATTACAAAATTGCTGCATGTGGTGTTCAGAGAGCACACACGTGACTATAGAGAAGCCTATGCATGCACAACGAGTTACTGTTTGGCTGTACTTAAAAATTGGGTTGATCAGATGAGGTAATGCCGAGCCAATCGTGGTAGTCATATGAATGATATTGTGTTCCATTATTAAATGATAAATTTCAACTTTTCCAATAAAACCAGAAATTTGAATAAATAATCAGTAGTTTTTAAAAGCCGATTAAAGTTCTTCTGGGTTGATTCAATGGCTTCTTTAGAAATTCAATTTTATATACAAAGAGCAATGAGTGGTATGAGTAATATAAATAGAAAACGTGTAAAGAGACTGTGGGTTGTATGATTAATATTAAAATTAAAATTACTCATACAACACATGTATTCCATTTCGTATTCCATTTGTGATCCCCTTTTCTAGTGCCGAACTCAATATTAGGAGGGGCTTAGTTTGGTTGACGTGGGCGCAAGTAGTGCCTGAAGGCACAATTTTGTATGGTAGTAGAGAAAATTTAATCTCTCTCGTTTAATGATGGTTGGCGGCTGTATAACCACTGTGACTTGACCGAAAACTATGAAGTCGACTGTCTGAGAGGTGTTGCCATGTTTAGTATGTGTCGCTGTCTGGTTGCTAGTCGAGTGAAAATGTTATGTTCTCCACTAGGAAAGCACCAAAGTTTTGACTAAACAATTTATAAATATTTTTATTGTAATTATTATTGTTTTGTTGTTGTTGTCGTTGTTGCTTGCTGCTGTTGCTCTGGTGTGCCGGTCGTGCTGTTGTTATTGTATTTATTTAAAGTTCTTCAAAAAGTAATTAAAAGTTCGTAAAGATTAACAGTCTCTGAACGTACGCACGCAACTTGCAGTGCCAGTGGGTCAAAAGTTCCAACTGTTCGTAACTTTCGGCTCATCGCCGTAGTCGTCGTCGTCATGAAGCCGCCGTTATTGCTCATCTGCTGTAGCTGCCACAACTTTGCCAATGTTGGCCAGGACTGACTAAAGTGGTGGAGTACCTCTACTACTCGTCTACTCGTACATTCGCCGCTGGAACCTTTTCACAAAGTTTTTCTCCGCAAATAAATTTAATTGAATTCTTTGTGAAGACCGACGAGCGCACTTGGAAATGAAAACGAAAATGACCCTTTTTGTGGCAACACAATCTAACCTAAGGCCGTTTATTCTACTCAACATGTCCTGGAAATCGTCGAACAAATTGTTTGGATGAGTGTTAACCGGTTAGAAATGCGTATTTTTAAACGTAACTGAGAATTGTTTTGTCGGCCGACCGAGTCTGCCGAGGGGGGACGGACAAGTTTTCTGTATGTACATGAAAAACTTTGTTGGCTGCACCACAGCGCCAGGGTGTTGAGTGTGCCCAGGCATCTGCATCTTCGATGTACTCATCACCTCATCACTGACAGGCAGGAAATATTCATGACAGCTTTAGTCAATAACATTTAATCATAATGACATATCCACATTAGAGTGGCCAAAGAACAGATTAGGAAAGCAAGTCATGTCCCTAATCTGTATATGGGCGTCGGCCATAAGTATTGATGGAAATGCGAACATTGTTCAATATCAATTGTTCGTTGGTGTAGGGAACCGTATCCAAAATATTAGAGAAAATTGATTGATATTTTTTCGAAAAAAAAACAACTTTTTTTGGTGACACAAAAAAACACATACAGATTATTTGTGTGGAAGATACTAGCAGGTTCGTGACGTATGCTCCTAGCTTCTCCATTTATAAAGTTGTAAAAACATGATCAAATATCAGGTCTTAGTGGAAATTACTGAAGATTTATAGAAGTTATTAAAGATTTAATTTTATCTAGGATATAGACAATTGTGTGGGGAGTTCAAGAAGGGGCGTGGGTAAAGCGAAAATATTTTTTTTGTTTAAAGTGATTATAAAAACATTTTCAAATATTAAATTGCAAATGATTTCGACTACCCGTGTGAATGTTACACCGGTTTTATTTTAATCAATTCTTATGCCATTTTTTGTGGGAGGTACCAGAAGGGGTGTGGCAATGTCGCCCATATTACGTGCGAATGTAACCTCTATTTATGAAAAACTTCATAAATTTTGTACATCAATTCGTGATATACAACACATAATACAATGCAAATAGGATAGGTTTTCAGTATTGTATTCTAATGAAATTTGCCGTTGTAAACATAGAAAATTAACAAAACCAAGTACATCGGATCGTGAACTTCGCTACAGTATTTCATAGAGTTTCTTCCAATTTCCACTTTTACATAGGCTCTTGAAGGTAAAAGTATCATATACATAACTATGGTGATTAGTGTATGGAAGAAGTAAGGGTGATTCAAGAACTCATCTCGGATCCAAACAACCAACCAACCATCCAATACATTTTGTGAATTTTTAATGTTGCTTACGACAGCAGCAACAACAATTATCTTCGGCCAAAAGAAAAGGCTGCTTCCCGTTCAATCATATCAATATTAAAAAAATACAGAATAAATAACCGGCAAAATAAAAAAGATGCTGTAATTTTTAGTCCAAACACATCAATAAATCCCAACGATCAACGGCAAACATCCCATGTGTACGTAAGAGGACTGGTTGCAAAGTTAAGGTTATACTTGAGTATGTCCACTAGAGTGAGAGTTTTACGGGCGACGTTGAAAGAAGTTGGTTAAAGATCACTACCAAATTGGATAAAACAAAAAAACAGTGTTCACCAAAATTACACTATGTAACAAAAGTCTACAAACGTTATTAAATCTATATATCTATATAAAGAAATCAGTGTGTGTCTGTATGTTCGGCATAGGACGCCAGACCGGTGGACTGATTCTCCTGAAAATTTTACTACAGCTAACCAGTGGACAGAGGACAAAAAGGGTGGTACCTCCCACACAAACAATATTTTAAAACTATCAAAAATTACTCATTTTATCTTCCAAAGCATATGAAGTAGGGGAATAGGGAAGATCGAAGCCGTGCAATGCCGCGTGCAAAAAGCTAGTTATGAATAAAATAAGAATTGTTGCTGCGTTGTTCGAAACAACAAAATTCTTTGTATGTGGATAGGGTGAGTTTGTTATATGCAGATCGAAGCGGGAGAATAATCTTCAGAAAATTAAAAATAATATGTAACGACGTTTGTAGATTTTTGTGCCATAGTGTATTTTCAGTATTGATTGACACAAAAATAAATAAATCGAAAGCCTAATAAGAATGATAATGCTCTATTTGTTGCACTATGCTTTCTCAGAGTAGACGTAGGGCGGGAAATTGGAAACTGTTAAGGGAACTGAAGTTTATAACTTACATTGGGGATAACAAAAAATCGGCCATGGAAATATAAGAAAGGCTGATTTTCCAATAAACAAACACAACAAGTTTTCAATTTTTTTGTTTGGATTACTTTTCACCACTTTTTTGGTATTCATCGAAATTTCAAGTTGCCCACTTTATGTGGAATTCTATGGGAGCACTTGATCCGAAGTTTTTCTAGACTCATCAAATGGTGGTATGATAAATGGCACAAAGAAAATTTGAATAATGTTACTAATGGTCACGGAAGGAGATTCATTAACAATCTCTCAATGTAATCTGAATGTTTAGAATATTTCTGTACATACAGGTCAAATGTGATAACATCTTAGGGGGAATTTTTTTTCCGAACAAATTTTAATAGATAGAAAATCAGTTGCAGCAATGAAAAATTGTTCTACATAATTTTTTGGACTTCGTTGGTTAGATCACTTTTGCGACATATAATATTATAATATCATAAGTTAATCTGGGTGTGATCACCTCTCGGTCGTTGTCCAAGTGAAAGGTTACTTGTAACTGAAATTTAACTAACTGAAATTTAGTTTAACCCATAGAAATTAAAAAATTGTAAAGAGAAAAATACCAATGCCTATTTGAATACCTGTGGATAAATGTAAATGTTATGGCCTTATGAGAATTAATATATCATTTTTGACTCGACAACAACCTATTTATATGGAACAAGATTTTTTTTTAATTTTTCGCCCTTCTGCAAGAAGGGTCATAACAGCTTTATGCATTCATATATTTTCTTCAATTCTTTAATTCGCGTCCAAAAAATAATATATCACAAAATTAAAAAAAAAATATTTTTCAAAATGTCTCATTGCTTTTACAATTATTCGTAGATATTCAAAAATGCTTTATATCTTATTCATTGTCTTATTTATAATGGTGGCTATTAAAAACCACAGTTTCTAAGTGAAGGTGAATCCTTTATAATCCTTATCGAATAACCAAACATGATCGAACTTATACTGTCAAAATGATAGTGAAACCAAGTAAGTAACCAACGTCAGACGGCTAAACCGATTTATTTATACCCTCACTCTCAAGGAGCGTATCTATGGAAATTATAATAACTTAATTTTTGCGTAGGGCCGGATGATTTGTGTGGAATGTACTAGAAGTTTCTTGGCATTTGGTCCTAACTTCCGCTGTTATAAAACAATTGCAAAAACATGATCAAAGATTAAGTCATAGTGGATTCCATGCAACAGTACAGAATTTATGAAGGATTTAATTTTACCTAGGATATAGACAACTGTGTGGGAGGTACAAGGAGGGGCGTGGTTAATAGTGATTATAAAAACATATTTAAATATCAAATTTCAAGTGATTTTAGCTACCCGTATGGATGTTATGTCGGTTTTATAGTAAACAAAGTTTATGCCACTTTGTGTGGGAGGTACCAGAAGGGGTGTGACAATATCACCCATATTCCACATGAATGCAACATATACAAAAGCATTACCAAATATCAAATTTCATAGTATTCCGACCATTATAGTAAAAGATTTTAATTTTTAGTAGGTCGGGTTGATTTGTGGGAGGTACAAGAAGGAGTGTGGCTGTACCCGCCATATTTTGTACGCTTAAAGTGATTATAAAAGCTTTTTCAAATACCAAAATATAGCCGATTCCGAATATCCGTGTGGTAGTTACATGTTTTAATTTAACATATGAATATGGGTCATTTGTGTGGTAAAGAACCAGAAGGGGCGTGGCAATTTCGCCCATCTTCGAATCTAAACTTTGGGAAGTTTGTGAAAAATATTACCATGTGCAAAGTTGGAATTGATTCCTTAACTTCTTTCGAGAGTTATCATGTACCCAAATGATATATACCCTCCTCAACTCTGTAGAGTGAGGGTATAATAAAAAAGGTACCTTCGATGAAAATTTGAATTTTAGTAAAAAAGTAGTCCTTACATTTTTGGTTTTTGTTAACCATTTTTATATTTTATATTGCATGACACTGTCCAACAAATTAAAACTTTTTGAATGGAACAGAAATTTAAATTTTCCGACAAATTTTTTCGTAGAACATTTTAATCCTTTAATGTCCTTTTTGAAAGGGCAAATTGAACCATAAAGAGTGAATCTAGAGGATTAAGATCTTCCGCAAAAATGATCCTCATAAATGTCCACAATATAGTTCTCACAATAAGAATTCTTCCTAACGTTTAGTATAATTCTCCATTCGACCAAAAAATGAGAACATTGACCCGCTGCAAAAAGAAAGTGTAAAAAGAAACTAATTCTACAAAAATGATCTACTCAAGATGCCCTTTAAGAAATTTAGAAATGTACGGTCGCTACTCTGTTCCAAAAATGCTGTTGGGCAGTGTAATTAATTCAAATGAAGTTTTAATTATTTTTAATCAAAATTAAAGACATTTGTCTGTAAACTACAATACTAATTTTTAATACAATTTAATTTATACTGATGGATGGATCTGATGGTTAGTTATGATAGTCATCATAGGAATTGGAATATAATGAATAATTCCTGATAATTATACATAAATCTCTAAATTATTATTGAATTTAGAGCAAAAAGAGGACCTATACAATGTTTTCCTATGCTTAACGAACGGTCCTCGTCGAAGCCAAAGCGATGGCCCAATAAAGGATTTAATGTTGCAAATTCTGTTGAATCATCCTTTTAGTTATAAATTGTGTACATCATCCGATTCACTTGACTTTATCGAACGGAAATCCATTTGAGTTCAAGTCTTGCCAACTTAAATAAAATGCCAGAAGTTCAGGCACACACACACGAGCACAAACACGAACACACTCTCGCTCTGTGCTTTTTATTTAACAAATTCCAGGATTTCATAGACCAGTAAACATATGAAATTTATGCTAAAAACAGAGAAAGAAACTTTTTTTGCCCAGGAACCCTCCCGCCCCAAAATAATACCCAAAACCCCCTACCGAAAGCAAAAAATAATAATAAAAAACAACAAAAAAGAACTGAATAAACTTTGGAGGTGAACAAGTGGGTGCGTGTGAGTGGCTGACTGGCTGGCTTGCTGGGCGATAGTGAGGCGCAGGGGAAGCCTGATGAAGAATTACAATGCGGCTTTATCATAACTTGAAACTTTATGCAAAACAAGAAAAAAAGTTTAAAATCAAATTTTCTATTATTTCGCAAATATACATACGGAATATAATTCATTTCATTCCTTCACTTTTTGTTTTCTTTCGGATGGACGGGTCTGGGCGGGGGGAGGCTTCACAATTTATTTCAGTTCATAATTTTCTCTATGAAATGTGGAGCAAGGAATGCTATATCCACACATACTTGCATACTTATGCATGAGGTAACTAAGTGGGTGTGCGTGTGTGTGTATGTGTGTCGGTAGGTTTTCTTATTACAGATGGAAACGAGATGGAAATCAGCATCATGCTGATGCTGCTGTAGCTGTTGCTGCCACTACGGCTCATAATGATGTTGATGATGATAATGCCGCCGAAGTTGCTGTTGTTATGGAGTTTTTTCTTTTTTTTCAGTTCTGTTGCCTCTGCAAAAAAAGTTGAACAACCGAAAGCAGCAGCAGCAGCAACAGCAACACAAAAAGTAGGATTTTTTGGTTTTGATTGTAAGTGAAATGTTGCCAAGAAACTCTTATTTAACATCGAGCACCGACAACACCAATACAAACAGCAGCAACAATAGCTACAACAACAACAAAAGTTTCTAATGTAATAAATGCACGTTCATATTAGAGAGCGAGAAAGAAACCTTAGCTATACTTAACACACGCACAGAGCACAGTGTGCACGTGTGTGTGAGTACGTGTGCCATAGCTCACTCACACACACACACACTCACTCATAAATGAAATTTATTAAACTCTAAACAACTTTCGTTGTTGTTGTTTTTTATACCAAATTTCAAGCAGAAGAACAAGAAAGAAGAAAAACGACTGCCGAAAACATTTGTGAGGTTGATTTGTTCCAAAAAAGAAGATGAAGACGAAAAAAGCACCCAAAAGAATGTTTTGGGGAATATGAATGTCCTGGCCACAGGATGGGTGGTTGCGATGGTTGTGATGGCTCTGGCAGTGGCAGTGGGAAAAGTTGAAAAGTTATTGCTGGGAAATTATGCTCGTCAAGACGGAATGAAAATGCGAGCGAACAAGCGGAGGAGAAATGTAAAATTGTTTTTTAAATACCTAATGACAAGTTCTACTTAATAATTAACATATTCATGCTTCGGTTTCTTCCTCTTCTTCTTCGTTCCCTACTTCTTCTACTTTGTTATTATTGTTGTTGCTGTTATCATAATACTGGTGAAATATGAGGGGTGAAACTTTCTAGGCAAATTCGAGATGATGAAGGCAATATGAGTTGGCAAAAACTGGTTAACCATATTTTAATACCTTGTTTTGGTTTTGGTGTGCCGTGGTGTGGTGCGGTGCGGTGCCTTGCGGTAGGCAAAGTATACTCGTTCATCATCATAGCAATGGGAAGTCTGCAGCAATTCACTCCTAACAACGTTTGAAAGGGGGTGGGGGTGTGGTGGCTAAAGCTACTCCTTTTGACTCTCACCACTTCAGTGGGGCCATTTGAAATGCAAATTTCTGATGAATAGCACGGAAAAACACGAAATGTGAAGAATATCTTCTGGGTAAGACCAAACCGGGAAGTGTCGATTTAAACGCATTTTTAAAGCGAAATTATTTATTCTCCAGGGACTTAAGACACTTCCAGCTTTACTACAATATTTTTTCCATCGTACTTTCAGCGGTGTTCTTTAAATACAATATGTCTATGGCCGCGAAAAAAGGGGCATGGAATGAATTAGCCTTAGGTGTCAATCTAAAAAATATTTTATTAGTTCTTGGCAAATCGATTCGGTTCAACGCTTTATTATGATTCACTTTTGCCCTAACTTCAAGTAAAAATAAAAGAGTCAGAAAATATGTCCGCTTCACCAGCTGCAAAGTAGTCGTTTATGAAAATATGATATGAGCGTTGGGAGTGGCCCAAAACCGCAAAGAATTTGTTTTTAAATATATCAGATTATTAATATTCGATCCTTCCGAGTCCGCAGCGAAATTTGAGCATGCTTCTAGCATGGGAATGAGATGCACTCGGTCATAAGCCTGTGCAAATTCGAGATTTGTTCATAATATTATACCGATTGTATAATGCACCGTGGGGCAAAATTAAAAAAAATTGTCAAGGAAATGCCCATATAATTGTGAAAGCTGACACAAACAGTAACAATATTTTAGTTTTGTTAGTTTTTCTTTAATTTCTTTAAATTTTAATTTTTGTGGTTTTGGGAAGTGGAAAAAAGATCCTTTGATATTGATCCGAATATTCAAGGCATATGGTAAAAAATTTCGGAAAAGTACACTTTATGGGCCTTACTGTTTTGTTATACCTATCCAAATTCCATAGGTCTATGTCGATTAGTTTAGTTTTTATATATTTTGACGATATATCCTAAAAATATCACTTCATAAAACTATAAGTTGTGCACCAACAAACCTATATTTTTATTAATCACTGCCAAATCTAGCTGTGGATGCATATCATAGTTCATATATGTTAAAATAGTTCAACATTTCATCATAATAGAGGCTATTTTATTGGAATGTATCTCTGAAACCATGTGTCGTACTGGAATTTCGTTTAGTTCGTAGAAAACAGGAGCTGTTGAGGTGTTCTTCTGCATTTAAAAAGGTGTAATTATGTTTTCGATTTCCTTTTCAGACAGTGTTTTACCTGAAGATTGAATTTATTTAGAATGGTTACTTTTGTACAGTATAAAACTATATTCGCGAGGCCGACCGATGCCTCGGCATTTATTGTTAAACTATTTATTGTCCTATTTATTAATTTTAAAAATATTATTCTGCTTATAGCTGTAAACATCGATCTATTTACTGAAATGTTAAAACCTTCTAGGTCAAAAACGAACCTATACTTCCTTCGTTGTTCTATGTTAATGTATTTTGGAAAATTTATTTAAAGCATGAGTTAAGGAATCAATTCAAACTTTGCACATGGTAATATTTTTCCAAAACTTAGTTTAAGTTCGAAGATGGGCGAAATTGCCACGCCCCTTCTGTTACCTCCCACACAAATGACCCATATTCCTATGTTAAATTAAAACTAATGTAACTTACACACGGATATTGGGAATCAGCTATATTTTGGTATTTGATAATATGTTTATAAACACTTCAAGTGTACTAAGTATGATGGGTTTTGCCACACCCCTTCCAGTACCTCCCACACAAATCATCCTAAACTAGGCAAAATTAAATCTGTTATATCTTTTAAACGGATATTCCGATCATCATCAGATATAACATATTTGGTAATGCTTTTATAGGGGTTAGATTCGTGTTATTGACACGCCCCTTCCAGTATCTCCCACACAAATAACCACAAACTAGGTAAAATTAAATCTGCTATATTTTCTATGCGGATGATTGCGGATTTTCTATGCGAATACTGTGATATTTGATATTAGGTAATGCTTTTATAGAGGTTACATTCGCATGGAATATGGGCGATATTGCCACGCCCCTTCTGGTACTTCCCACCACACAAAGTGGCATAAACTTTGGTTACAATAGAACCGATATAACATCCACACGGGTAGTCCTAATCATTTGTAATATGACATTCGAAAATTTTTTTATAATCACTTTAAACATAAAAAATATTTTCGCTTTAGCCACGCCCCTTCAAGTACCTCCCACACAATTGTCTGTATCCTAGGTAAAATAAAATCCATACAACTTCTATACTGGTGCACGGAATCCGACTAATTCACAAATGTGGAAGCTGGGACCATGTGCCACGAAACTTCTAGCACCTTCAACACAAATTATCCGTATATATGTTCTCTGAGAGTGAGGGTATATATAGGGAAAATGCTATAAAAAAATTACTGAATATTATCTCAAATTTCTTTTTTTATTTGAAAGTACAATCCTTCCGGTTAATATAATTTCATTCAAATGGCTGCCTTGGGTACCCCACAAACAATAGTCCAACGGTTGAATAGTTGAAAAATAACGTTAGATGGCGGACCCTATATAAGTCGGTTTAACCGTCCGAAGCTTACTTACTTGTTTTAATGTATATGTTAATACAACTCAATACCAGTGATTTCATTTGATTCCACAATTGAATGAAAATTACCAATGCCACGGCCAACGCCCACATGCAAAATTTAGTTTTTCACGATTTTCGAAATTTTTGAAAAAATAATTTTATTTTTAATCGTTGGCAAAAGGCTATTTTACCTTCATAAATAATTTCAGATTATAATATCGGATCAATATTTACATACGTTCGCATGCCATAAAATATTTTTTTCCAAAATTTTTACCGAATGGTTGTAAGGATAGTGAAGGATTAAGATTTCCACTTTCCAAAATAGATATTATCTAGATTGCCTATTTGGTACTAATATCGCGTTTCCGTTGCTAATAGGAAAAATACAATAAATTGTTGAAGCAATGAAACTTTCACATGGATATTCGTAATCCGCTATATTTTAGTATTTTATAAAGTTTTATAAGCACTTCAGGCTTACAAAATATGACGAATTTAGCCACGCCACTTCAAGTACCTGTCACACATCACCCCAATCATCCTAAAATTAAAGCTGACGTAACTTATAGATCGGAATACTC
This sequence comes from Polietes domitor, assembly GCA_947397865.1. Classification (NCBI taxonomy): domain Eukaryota; kingdom Metazoa; phylum Arthropoda; class Insecta; order Diptera; family Muscidae; genus Polietes; species Polietes domitor. Next base: position 3,175,083 of record OX377622.1, on the reverse strand, counting down.
TGAAATTTGGCAGTGCTTTTTAGAGGTTACATTCGGGCGATATAATCACACCCATTTTGGTACCTGTCACACACAGTGGCATAAGTCTTGGTTAAAATAAAAACGATATAAGTCAGTTGCAATTTGATATTTGAAAATGTTTTTATAATCACTTCAAACCAAAAAAATTATGGCTTACGCCCCTTCTTGTACCTCCCACACAATTGACTTAAAAATTAAAATTATGATCACATATTGGAGCTGGGTCGAATTGCCTGCTAACTGCTAGTACCTCCCACACACATAATCCGGCGCTAAGTAAAATTTATGTCCTTGCATACATATGTTCTCTGAGAGTGAGGGTATTCATAAGTCGGTTTTACCGACTGAAACTTATTTGTTTCAATTTTAATTTGTATCCACCCAAAATCCTCCAGTTTGCTTACTTAATCAATACAGATCAAATCATTACGCTCTCTTCGACTCTTCGTCAAATATGAACTTATTGTAAATCAGCCCAATAACGAATGAGTAATGTTGCCCTTAGAAAACATAACGAATACGCCGCTAACATAGTTGCAAAAGAATTATACAACCGTGCTAGAAATGTCTTTCAATTCACTATGTCTTAACTCTCTATATTTTATTTGATTTAAATTCGAGACAATATGATGTTCTTGGAGGAGTAACTTTAAATTGCGGAAATCATGAAAAAAAAACAAGAAATACATTTTTATATCACTGGATTCAATGTAACTAAATTACATTTTTGGAATAGAAGAGAATATATATGTCGAATATTTTGATAACAAAATAACGCTAAAGTTATAAAAAACGCTTCTGCTGGACGACAAATATAACCTCGCTTCTGTGGATTGGATACATTTCAACTAACCATTAGGACTTTGTATATAATTGCACGGTTAAATCAAGCTGAAGAGTCTTTGAAAATATACAATTGGAGTGAATATTGAAAAATCAAGGCCAATATTTGCACTGCCAGCTGTAACGTGAAGAGTCCCTGTACATACATTTAGTTAAACACCCTACTCATGAGTTGATGCATAGAATCCTGCATCGTAACTTACACAAATTTTTGTGAATCTCAAGCATGAACATGAACATTAAATTCACTTTGTTGCTGCTCAATAACAAGCCTCTGCTGCTAAGATGCTAGGCGGGATCGTGAACACCCCTATTATCCATGGTTACGGGTTGTTCATCACAGGACGATGCTAAACTTTTCTTTGTTTTCTTTGCCATTGGCTTCCACCAGATATTCATATTTCCCTTTTTTCTGCTGTTTGTTAAGGATATGTGAAAAAAGCCAATCATTGATTTCGGTTTTCCCCATCAAAACAACAACAACAACAAAAAAGAAACAACAACAGCAAAACAACAAAAATAAACAAAACAAACAACAATCAAATGAAACACACAAATCTAACGGAAAACTTTTTCTTAGCTCGATGCGAAATTGTTTTTGATTTACTGCTAAAGGGATCCCCCATCCCACCTCCCAAGAGCAAATGTTTTTCATATCGAAAACAACATTCATTAATAATTCAAAAGACAAATTTCCCCAACACCCAGCAACCCGGCAAGCTAACAGCCCAACAACCCGAAAATTCGACAGCCCGGCAATTGAACGAACGCAAACGGCAACCAAAAATTGGCAGCGAGAAAAAAGTTTATCAATTGGTTTTAAGGATGAGCTGCTTTTAATAGACACACACACATCCGCATTCATGAACATGAACATACAGACACTCCGCTGGTATAGCTTTACAAATATATATGCGTGTGTGTGTGTGTATATGAGTATGAAACATACGTTTCGTATGTATGAAAGCGCACAAGGATGTGTGTAAGTGCTCCTTACGTACGTATCGACATTCGCAAATAAAACGCAACCAATTTGAGTGTCCCCCCGCCCCCTACATGTGTGAGTGTGCGTGTGTATAAGTATCATAACCATCCCTTAAACACCATTAAAGGCGATAGCGAACTGTTGAGTGGAGGGGGTGAGGGGGACATACAACCATCGCAGTCCTTATGTTTTTCTGTGTTACATTCATATAACGGCGACAACAACACTACCAACACCACCACCACTGCCACGACGAACAAAAATAACAACAACAACAGCGTTAGCGGCATATTAGCAACGTCATCGTAATCATTACCGAAATGATGAAACGTCTGGCATTTTCATTCATTTTGATTTCGTAGTTGTCAGTGACAAATTTATTGCCGAAATCGCGGCAAAACAACAAAAAAACTTTTCAATTATTCTAATGGTTTGGGGAATGCTGCTTCCATGACAGTGCTTGTGCTTGTGCTGGTGGGGAGCACCAGCTGAAGCTGAAGGCAGATAGAGAAAGAGCGAGAGAGGGGGACGAAGAAGGCGGCAACAGCATCCGCATCGACTAATGAATATAAATTGAGCTAATTTTTTCCCCAGCAGCCAGTCTTTAAATATTAAAATTAAGGTGTAAAATATTTAATGTTTAAATGCTCGTGCTATGTACTTGAAGTCTTATTCAGGGAATAATAATATGGGGGAAGGTATCCCAATCGTAAAGAATCGCAAGAGTCGCACCCATCTCTGATACAGGAACCGAAGTGTTTATTGATTGTTGTGCCTACGCGGGAATAACGACTCATTTGATTAGATTTCCCAGAATTATGGACTGTGCCTTAGTGTAGCCCACAATTTTGTGGGAAAAACTATAAACTTTTATTCAACTATTTTGTCACACAATCATGACAAAGTGATTGAGATTGATACAATGCAAATATGATAAATTCTTCAGATTCCTATGTTGATTAGAATACCCTCACGCATATATCTGCTAAACATCACGAGGAATATTTTTGTAAATAAATATAACGCTCTAGCTTTAAAACGATTATAAACGTTGGTAGTTGCTAGCAAAATGAAGCTATCCAAGATAAGCAACATGTTGCATTTGATCACTTTCCTGAAACAAAAGACCTCATTAATCGAAGAGTTAGAAGGTGTTTAATATATTTTACATAATTGTAAAGTGTCTGTACACTAGGTTTTCCCTCAAATAACTGAAACATATCTAGAGACCTACAATGAAGAATATAAATGCGCAACGATTGAAGCTACATGATGAGACTGTCAAGCACTTCCTATCCCACTGTCCAGTTCTCAGGGCCTCGGAAAACAATTACTTCGCTACATTGTCGAGATGTCGGGTATTGTTATCAGAGAGCTATGCATATATCTCAATCCTTCAGGCTGGATATAACAGATCTTTCCCAGTGATGTGGTTTATTCGGCAAACCAGAAATTACTTCAGCATAAGTTGTCACGGTGAAGACGAGGAGGAATGACAATTAAAGTAGAAATATACATCAAGACCTTCTCGAAATTTATCACCACGAATTGTATTGTAATATCACGGTGTCGAATATATTGTAGTCTAACGTCATTTTGTGGTGGACAAAAAATGACAACTACAATTAAAATAAAAACACTTCATATATTATGGTACATTGGAAGACAAATATAATGAACTGTTTTCTCGTTAGTTTTATTTTGGTCTGTAATCAATGTTTGATTTGAACTGGGATATTCTCCTGACTCAAGAACGATGCAAATGTTCTTATATTTTATTTTTAAACGGATATTCGGCAATTTTCATTCGTTTGTGAGAATCATTTACTTAAAGAGGCCGGGTATGATGCTGAAAAGCCGCTGAGCAGCCACCTGGGGAAACCTTTCACAACGTGGAAATCATGATAGTGGTAGTCTGCAGCCAAGTAATAAATGTAACCAATAAATTTGCATTCTATTAAATATAGATGCAAAATGGTCTTGAGCCAGGAGGATATCCCAGTTCAAATCAAAAATTGTAAAGTGTCATACAATTTTTCGTGAACATTTTAGACTCAATAAAATAAAATCCTTAAATTCTTATTAAAGAAAAAAATTTAAGAACGAAATGTTTTCGAAAATATAATGGGAGACGTTTCATAACATTGCTCAACAGAACATTTGGAACAGAGTAGCAAACCTATAATTCTGGTATCTACCGCGAAAATGTAAAATTTGCAAAAATATCCAATTTCTATTTTTTTGGTTGCCGAAATACTCAAATATTTGTCGAAAAACCCGATCTTCCAAAAAACTTGGACGGATTTTAATCCTAGTACTTTTCTTGTAAAAGTTGCCGTGTAGTTTTAATATTTAAGCGTGAAGAGCTTTATTTACAACATTCGTGTATGTGGTGACCCGCATTGAAATATTCTGCCAATTTTTTTCGTAGAACATTTTAATCTTTAAATGACTAGCTAGAGGGTTAAGATATTCCACAAAAACAATTCTCATAAAATTCCACACTAAAGTTCTGACAATAAGAATTCTCTCAAACATTACCTTACAACACTTTTTATACCCTTCACTAGGGCATTATGTCTTTGTTTATTATATAGATCGGCTTAGAATCACTTTCTGAGTTGATTTAGCAACGACCGTCCGTCTGTCTGTTTGTAAGTCCATCTATTCTTATAATCAAACTTACAGGTCGCAATTATTATCCGATCCTAACAAAAATTGGCAAAGGACGGACTCTATTTAATTTGGAGCAAATCGGTTCAGATTTGACTTTTTCCTCTCAAGAAACCACATATTGCACCCTATTTTCTTTAAATTTGATAAAGCGACTTATAAAAACATCTATAGTGAAAATGGGCCAGATCGGTCCACATTTAGATATCAGCCACTTGCAAAAATCGGTCCCGAAACCGGTTATAGAAACCATATAAAACATCTCTAGTGAAAGTGGGTCAGATCGTATCTTTCAGATGGAATAGTACATTGTGAATGAGGGTGTCATCGGTACATGATTCCAAACTCCTCACCGTATTGAATTGAATGGCCCCGCCCGCCTTTAGCATTTTCTTACTTTTTTCTCTTAGTTAACTCTCCCTTCGGCCAAAAATGAAAACTTTAATCCACTGTAAAAAGAAACTCAGACCAGCTGGACTATAAGTTTTTATTATTTTGCTCTTTCAGAATTACATTCTGTTTCAAGCAAAAAGTCTTAATTTGTTGTGTAATTAACAAATATCTTTTTGGTGTGTCGACTTTATTCGATTGAATTCTCATTTCTCCTACAATAATTCTGATATAAGTATGTGCCCTGATTTAGGTCAGAGACATATTAATTGTAAAGGTTTTCACAATGATGGGGTATATCGATTGGTCTGTCAACGAATTTTCCGCAACTAAAAAAGTCAGAACTTTTTTGTTTTTTTGTTCACATGGGGAACTTCAGTAGGAATTATTAATAATTATGAAACTTTTCCATAAAAATAATGAAGTTTAATTATAAAATCTATGAAAATTTTCAAAAATTGTATTATGAAAAGTAAAGACTTTTAATGACATTTTTCATTGATGTTATGACAAAATCAAAAATACTATGAAGATAAGTCCTTCAGTGTATATCCTTTGCATTATATTGTTATGTACAAATTATGGCAGAACTGTTTCAAGAAGAATTTCTTGCTTCTTTAGTGCTTATATAGGGTGGGCCATGTAAAATTTTAAATTTGAACTACCGATTACTTTGACTTTGAAAGGTAGAATAACATTCATTTTTATTTTCAGGTTTGTATTTGACATTTGCAAGATGGAACTCTATACGCTCGAACAAAATTAAAGTATTAAAAATTTACTTCCAAAGTAGTGAGTCTTAAACGCAAACTGTAAGAAATTTACGTGGAAATTTTTCGCGAAGAGATCGGCCCTTTGTTCAGCCTTCATTTTCATCTCGGTGGCTATGTCAATAAGTAAAATTGCCGCATATGAGGTTCTGAGAACCCACACGTTACTCTTGAGAAGCCAATGCATACACAACGAGTCACTTTTTGGTGTGGATTTTGGGCTGGCGGCATCATTAGGTTGACCGGTTGAGGTACTGCCGAGTCAGTCGTATGAATGATATTGTGTTCAATTATTAAATGACAATGTTCAACCTTTCCACTAAAACCAGAAATTTTAAAAAATATCAGAATTTTCTATAGCCGACTCTAATTTAATATTTTAAATGGCACACCCTATATTTTGAATATTTGTAATAACATAGTATTCTCAATAAAATCCAAGATACGTTCCATTTACCAAGAAGAAGTCCTATAGTGAATAAAATGTTTCTGATTTAGGTTTATTTTATCTGTGATCGACAAATGACATGTTATGTTGATTCCTTTAAATAGGGCTTTGAGACATACTGAAGTTTAAAGCGGCTAAAGCGACATTGATGATGGGACAGTGGTCAGAACTTGAGGAATTATCTATGGCTGCTTAACTAACTCGGATGACAGATGGTATGGGAGCTTCCCCTAAGATTTCGGTTGAGGTTCTGTTCATTTATTTACTCTGTGTTTCGTTTCGACATGTTTCCCATAAAAATGGGGGAGTTAAATTAGAATGTACATAGATGCAGCCCCCAGGACCTCTGCCAACAGGAGCAACAACAACAACAACAGCAGCAACAATGGGTAATGCTTCAATTATAAAATGGCTTTTAAATCAAATCGGAAGTTTGTTCATACGGCAAAAACAACAGCAAAAAGTATACAAAGTTTATAATATTTCTTCCGCCGACTACACCGAACCAATATTGGCGAATGCCATCCGATAGAATGGTGGCGGAATGGGCTAGCGGCAGGATATACAGGATGACTACATTCGACATGCTTGAGCATACATACAAATACACGCTCCTCTTAGACTTGTCGTCGTCGTCTTCTTCTTCTTCTTAATATTTTGCTACTAATGTAAAGCTCAAAGTTTGTCCGCTTTCTCTTGGCGATGCCGATGCTGTTGCTGTTTCTATTTCTGTTTACTCGGCAGCATCATCAGGTTCAGCCGGAGAGGTCCTTCACAAGGGAAACTGAAACTGAGCCAAACTCTGTTTGGGTTGAGAGTTGCCAGAGTGTGAGTACTACAACTGCTGCTGCTGGCGCTGCCACTGCTGCTCGTATTTACTCTTGGCGTAAAGAGAGCACTTAGTTTACAAATTGTTTGTGTACGTCGTACTACCAAGTACATGGCTGCCCAGGGATGCGGGCGTGTGTATGTGTTTGCCGTATGCCGGTGTGTCCCGGTGTCCGTCCTCCCGTCCGTCTGTATGTTCAAAGGTACCAGAGTGTTTTGGACGAGCACTTACAAGTTTAAACATTAAACAAATAAACAAGTGGCAAACTCTTGAGTAATGTTTTAAAAATATAAGGATTTGCTGCTCACACAGCGCCCGTCCGTCCGATAAAAAAATGGCAACAACAGCAACAATAAAATGTGTACTGCTGACTGAACGCTCCTCAGTGTCGAATGTTGATAGCAATTCAACAAATTCAAAACGTATTCTCAATGTTTAATTTAGTGGCCGGAGCAGCTGTGCTAGTTAGGTGGCTGGCTGGCCATTCTCCTCACCTAATGGAGTCATTGAATCGGTCGCTCGGTTCGGTGCTCTGTTCCCTCTGCGCCGCCCTCCTCGGTGCGAGCCGAGCCGAGCTCTGGCCTTTAATCTAGTTATGCCTTTGCACAATTGTCGCATTCAAGCATATCCGTTTCCGGTAATTTTTGCAATTTTGTCGTTTTTTCATTCGCTTCTTTTCTCTTTTTATTGTCCACAATGCCAGTGCTCCGTGTACACCACGATTGGTGGGTGGACGTCCATATAGCCAGCCTTGTGGCACGGATGGATGGACGGCGTTGGCGGGGTGGACGGGAGTTTGGCAAAAAATGACAGGAAACATAATGTAGTTGTGCAAAAGATTAATTTGAATTTTGTTCGGTGCAGAAAGAAAAAGAGGAAAAGGAAAATAACACCCAGAGACTGCAAGCTCACGGCAACCACATAAACTTGCAACTCACCCGCACAAGCAGCAAGACCTTCAAATTACAACAAATGCCCCTGAAGGATGTACACATACAGCTACACAACATACTCCTCCTGGCCATCCTGTGTATGTATGTTGTATGCTTTACAGCCCACGATGCATGTGGAGGATGTGACCATGTAGCAGTGCCAATGGCACAAGTAACATGTTGGCTGTCTTCAGTGTCTGCAGTGGCAGTGGCAGTGCAGTTAGAAGCGGACCATTGTCGGCGGACATTGACAATTTGTCCGTTGTTATAAATGCATCCTACGTGTTGGCCGCATGTAACAGGAATTAAATAACCGGACTGAACGTGAGTTATGATTGTAGCACCTATAACAAATTGTTACCTTCTCGAAGGCCAAACGACTGCCAACGACCAACGGCACAGGAAACTTGTTGGAAGGAAACTGGACGAAGAAGAAAAGTGACCACGACGCAAACCAATGAAACATGACGTCGTCAGGTGGGAGACTAATACGAGCAATAATCATAAATTGCTATCGCCACTGCTGCTGCCGTACGGACGACGACGGCTAGCCTGTCTAAAGTCAAAGCCAAGCTGATGACAAATCTCATTTAATTGTCATGGATTTATAACAATTGCCACCGGCATGGAATGCGAAATTTAGCAATGCCCTTTAAAAGACAGTGTTACTTTTGTGAAGGATTTAGCGAGGATAACAGCTTTATTGAATAGGAAAGACATACAGTTTGTTCGAGGATGGGATTCTCAAGAAAGAATGTGTATATCACTTGGACCTACTCCATCAAACGAACACATCTTCAATATGTATCCTGATAAGCTCCCTTTTAGTTGATTATTATTTATATCCTTTCAAAATATACCAAATATTTCGATAACTTAACTCTTCGGGTAACGTTGGCTGTGTGAGCCAAGAACCTATGGGGTGGACCATTTACAATTTTAAATTTGAACTACAGATTACTTTGACTTTGAAAGGTAGAATAATATTCATTTTGATTTCTATTTTCAAGTTTATGTATGACATTTGCAAAATGGGACGCTATACGCTCGAACAAAATTGGGAAATATTGAAAACTTACTTCCAAAGTAATGAGTCTTTAACTCGAAGTGTAAAAAATTTGCGTGGATAATTTTCGAGTAGAGATCGACCTTCAGTTCAGCCTTCATGAAGCTCATTTTCATCTGGGTGGCTATGTCAATAAGCGAATTTGCCGGATTTTGGGGTTCAGATAACCCACATGTAACTATTGAGAAGCCAAAGCATCCACAACGAGTCACTGTTATGTCGATTAGCCTACATTTTTTTTTACTGAACCAACACTCAGGGGGTGTCACATATAAATGCAGTGCATTGCGTTGGCTAAAGGAAGATAAGGGGTAGGATGGAGGAAAAGGAAGAAGTATTTGTTGACATCTGTTTTGAATCTCTGAATGTCATAATTGGCGGGAAAGATATTTGCCGGAAGTTGATTCCACATACGAGTTGCGCGAGCAAAGAACGAATTCATTCTGTAATGTGTAGTGCGGCCAGCTGTCCAATCGGCAACTAATGGGTGAGAGTTCCTTCAATAAACGTCTAGTAATAATTTTCTGGTGTATATTTACCATTAAAATTAAAATAACTTGTTTGTGGGAGCAGTTTTCCTATGACAACTGAAACAACGAAACGTCGACCCAATTCGATTTCATTGAAATTCGGTTCCATCCCAATAATAAATTAATTTCATCGTAAGAGCATAAATATTTATATTTTTCATAAATTTCTTCTAATTGGCAAAAGCCTGACAAAAGATACTCAATACAATACCCATTAGACTTAGATCACCGAACAAATTATGGTAGAATTTAATTTAAATTGGTTTTTGCAAAAATTTCCCTTCAATGCAAGTACTTATATCCTTTGTAAATATTTCATAGTTATCAGTAGTAATATCTAAAGAGAACTAATAATTCATCTTTGTACAAATTATTAATTAATTTTATAAAATTATCAATAAAATGAAATATATTGAATGGAATTGTTGTCTGACTACCACCTTGAGCAACGCCCTACCTAAACGGCAGAGCGCAGTGTGATGAAATTTGCATTGTGCCTCCCCAGTATGACGGAGGCACGTTCCAAGAAATAATATCTCAAAATTCGTACTTTTATGTTGTTAAAGGGAACAAAAAATATAAAATGGGAAGCGTCGGCGTGATTTAAGGGGTAAACGGGACACAAATTAGTACAAATAAAGGAACCAACCGAAATGTTGCAGCTCAAATCGTGAATATGTTCACTTGTCTACGTAAATGCACAACATGGTGAAAATTTCAATTTTCAATATTTGTACTTTAAGGGGAGAAACGGTTCAAGAAGGGATAATATATAAAAAATAATTAAAAATTATAAAATAGTTGGCGATTTTCTTGGCTAATTTTAGAAAATTTTAAATCTGTCCTCCGTTTTTATTATATTGGCGTTACTTTGTGAAGAAATATATTACAATTTGTTTGCAAGTCATAGATATGCGTTCATGCCAAACCAAACACTTTTTAAATTACCATTTCCGATTCTATGCAACTGCAAAATATATTTGATTTATAGAGGATGAAAAAATTTTTTTTAAAGATATGACCAATTGAGAATTAGTAGAATCAAGATAAAAGGTTCGAGGTAGGAACATTGAAAATTGTCTTGTGTGAAAACGCGTAGGTACAATTCAAAGAATGACGGCTTATTTTAAAGATAATTGTATTTTGTTATCTTTTGTGTTTTTTTAAGGCGTATTCCCATCGATTATAAACAGACCGTGTACAAAAAAATAAGAATTAAAAATTATGAATTAAGAAAAAATAATAATTTAAAAACTGTGATAAATGTAGACGACCGAAAACGCTGTTTTTGAACGAATGTATGCATTGACTTTTCTACTAAAACTGAGTTTTCAATATACATCTATATGCTTTTATAGAAATTTGTTTCTTTTTCGTTCCATTTAAAATAACTGAAATAATATTTAGGAGAAATTGGTCCATGCAAATGGCAGAAAGAGATCAACTCAATATTAGAAAGTGTTTCATAAAGAAAAAAAAGTATATTTTTTAACGTTAATTGTTTTTTAACCAGAATCCCTGTGATGAAAGTATATTCTGCGTTAGAATTGCCTCACGTCACGGTGTACATTTTTAAATATGTTTTAATTCTTTATAATGAAATGTTGAAAATATTCAATTCTAATATAATAGCTGAATTATATACATTCTTTTGCAAGAACTACATAAATATAAAATGGGATTTGTCGATTTTTTAACAAAAACTGAATTTGTTAAATTTGGCGGTTTTTGGCGATTTCTGAAAATTGATACACGATAGAGGTACAAAATAATCTGTCTAATCCCTGTCTTGAATTATAAATCATGTACTAAGTAGGCCCTGAGTATAAAATGATTTATGCGATTAAAAAATTAAATAAATAGTAAATAAAAGACGAAATTAAAAAATTAAAAACTTGTTTAATCGTGAGCATAAATGCTACAAATAATACTATGTAGAATGAAATGGTGATGTGAGAATTTGCCGGTGTTTACATATCTGAGTCAGTAATTACACCGTCCATATTACACTTGTATCGGATAATATACATCTGAAACTATAAGAGTGGAGTTAATAGGTGTTTTAGTTTCTAATTTCCTCATCCTGTTGCCCCTTCACAGGACTATAAAGTTTCAAAGTATACAAAATTTTTTTAAAAAATTGACGTACTGTGTAATTAGAATGGTACACAGTACAATCTGAAAATTGCATGAGAAAAACATTTTCCAGAAATCTTTCTAAAGTCCAAGGAAATTTGAAATTTGTGTATTGTGATTTAATTGAAATAACCCAGCAAAAATTTAGGCGTATCTCAAGCAATTAATTGCCATACATTATATTATATTATAGTACTGATTGCTAAATTTCAAATCCTTTCTGGATTACCAATCGCATTCTACAAATCCAAAAAAGGAAAGCATGATTGTTATCAATAAACCACCAATTGTTTGAAATAAATCCGCGAGCAGCTAACTTGATTTTTTGATTAATCAGTTATATTTCAGAAATAATACTCTACAATACACTGCGAAACAAAAAAAAAATACTAACAAGGTTCTGACAACGGATTCTGATGGAGGGGGTAAAAAAAGAATCGGCGTTTTGAGGTCATTTACTTATGTATGGTGGCCATTTTAGAGGGGGCCAATATTCCCTCTTTTTGCAAATTCTTATGATGAATCGTGTGATCTTTACATTTTAAGTATGGGATGAGTTCAGCAACATCACTTACAACATCGTGAGGATTTTAACCCTCTAGCTCCTCAATATAGGGCTCTTGTTGGCCTCTTTTGTTCCAAAGGTCAAAAACATCCGAAAAACTATGGTCAAAACGGGATCTATAAAAATATTTGACATAAAATTCTACTCTTGCTTTATAGAGTTCTTCAATAGGCGTAGTTGTATGATGAAATCGTAATTCTTGTTCATCGGACTCTGTTGCCAACTAATGCTCAAAGTGTATGCTCAGTAGCGTATTATTTCAATGCATTTTTTATAAATAGGGAATATTTGTGACAGAATAGTTTCAGAAACCCAGATAGCGACAGTTAAAATAAATGCAATTGCAACCAAAGAACCGAAAACAATATTGTCGTACATATAAATCAATTTAGCCTTAACTCCCGCGAAAATGAATTTTTTTTAAATATTCAATTTGACTTATTTGGTTTTCTCGAAAAAGGGGCCAAATTGACCCATAAAGAGAGGAGCGAGAGGGGTAAGATTTTCCACAAAAATTATCCTCATTAAATTCCACAATAAGTTCTGATAATAAGAATTCTCGCAGACATTTTTTGCTTAGTATAATGCTACCTTCGACTAAAAAATAAAAACTTTGACCCGCAATAAAGAGAAACTCAGATCAGCTGGACTATAAGTTTATTCCACAAAAATGAACTGCTCAACATGCCCTTTCAGAATTATAAGGTCGCTATTCTGTCCCAAAAATGTTGTTGGACAGAGTTATTACAAAAAAAAAACGAATAAATAATAGCTGTGAACCCGAGTGTTTGAATAAAAGATTACAGCAGCTGTAATAAACAAACTAAATAAATCGCTTTGAATTGAAAAGTCGTCCACATTTATTTCAAAATGATCATAGGCTGTGATTCAAAGTAAACATTTAGTTGTTACCTTTTTTGGAGTCTCTTACAAAGCAGGTTCCAGCTGTGTAAAGAGATCCTTATGCCTTTATTTTCGACGCGTTGACAATACTGTTCAGCCCTGTCAATTTATTGCGATGTTGCTTTCGAAACAATGTCCACATTATTACAAATTGTTCACTTCCATTTGTAACTATTCTCCAAAATGGTCTTATAATTATATATTTCCAGTAGAAATGACTCCCACAACACTAATACAAACCACTTAAGTTGTCGGCAAACTATCTCATACCGCCGAGGAAGCGCACAGTAGTACAGCGTATAATAAATGTGGTTTCGGTTTTCGGTTTCGGTCTGATACTCGTAAAACGTTGGGTAAACCTTTTCTAATCTAATATTCCGGAATATTTGCAAACTCCTTCGCGTTAATTCCATTTTGGAAATCCTGACTAACTATTACCGCCAACTATACATACACACATACATACATATGTAGATATACTCCAGCAAGCCACCTTCGGCACTGTCGCCGTCGTCGTATCTTAGGCCGCTTTTGTCGATGAGCTTTTGCGGTAACCTTCGAAATTATTAATGTGAGTAATAAAAACTTTTCAACTTTAATTTCGATATAATTACACACGTAAATCTTGCCTCGCTGTCGACGCGCGAGGGCGGGAGTACTCGCATCTCCACGCTCGTGCACATGGAGCGTATGTAAGTAGTATCTCCGCCATATACTATCCAATTTGACTTGGCCGGAGATAGGACGTTGGGAGTGAAACAAAAAGTTTTCTTTTTGTGGGGAGTGGGGAAGGAACTGTCTATGTTGGGGGCTGGTGTTGTGGCCGACCGGCCTAGCTTGACTGGCTTTTAGCCACAAAATTCCTGTTTTGTGGTGAAAGGTTCCCTACTTTTGGCAAATTGAAATATATGACCATTAACACTGAAACAATAACACACCAATGAATATTGTATTAGATACGATGACAATGGTTGTATCCTCTGTATCCTGCCACGATGTACTCGTACATGTATGTATGTATGCAAGTGTGTACTAGAGTGTCTATGTAAATCACGCTGAATATGTGTATTTGGTTAAAATTGTATCTAATGTTGTACATACGTAGGCATGTCGGTGTTAGGGAAGACGTTATCGGAAATGTGTTTTGGGAAATGGAAATCCCAGATAAGGAAAAAAGTCAAAAGATCTTAATATGTCAACATGTATCTGAAAATTAATATGAAACCAAATAAATTGCAAGAATTAAAATTCCTTAACATTAACTAAACCTTTCGGACTATCTATAAAAATATTTGTTAATATGAGGATATTTCAAGAAAGTAATGAACTTTCGTATTGTGTGCGAAAAATACTGCTGAATGTTGACTTCATTTCACCTTTTCGGTTTAAAAAAGGCATTCAATAGCGGTGCAACGCAAAGTGGAAAACAATAGATTTTCGACCTTTAGTCTATGCATTTTTTTCACAGACAGAGGTCCATCCTTACCGGGTTGACTGTACTTAGCTAAGACTTTTATTTGGTCACAAAAGAGAATATAAATGAAATTTATTTACTAATGACATGATGACATTTATTACTTGCCTGCCCGCTACCTTTATCATTATTTGGAATGATTTTTCTGAAACATACCCGAAACCGAAATGTCAGCATGTCAGCATGTCATTTGTAAATAAATTTGCATCCTATGAAATATACTTAGATGCAAAACGGTCTTGAGCCAGGACAATATCTCAGTTAAAATAAAATATTTATTACTGACCGAAATAAATCAACCAAAAAAATTAATATCATTTCAATAAATATTTAAAGGTTTTGAGCCAGCAATATCACAGTTCAAATCTAATTAGGCTCAATTGGCACAATGGATTGTTTTTTAGACGTGTATATTTTTTAATTGAAATAAAATATTGAGATGAATAAATCCAAACTGAAAATTGACTTTATTATAAAGAAAGTTAGTAGTGGCAGGCTTAGTCTGTAATAGGTCTTTACTAGTCCATTTATGCTTGACTTGGAGTCGTATCTAGGCGTCCAGAGTTTCCAATTTGATCGTATAACCAACAACTTCACTTAATCTCAAATCGACAGGCTTTAAGTCTCTCGATCTCGGTGGGAAATTGGCAGGCCTATTACGAGAAAAAATGTGTTGTGTGGCATGTGCCGCCGTCCTGCTGGATAAACATAAACATCCAAGATACCTTTCAATTGGAGCACGAAATAATCGTCAATTTAGGATGTCATGTTTAAATGAAGATTCATTTGACCCTACAAAACTGTGTCTCGCGAATTTCTTGTCTATTCTGTTCACTGCAAATTCCGCTATTTTGATTATTAACATGTCCATTGAGCCAGAAATGAACCGCATCACTGAATAAAATGTAGCGATAAAATAGTGGTTTGACTTCTAATTAATTTTGGGTCAATTGACCGAAAGTACCGCACAAATGATGGACATTGGGATTTAATTTCTGCAACTGGCCAACCATACTGAAATAAATAAATAAATTTTAGTAGTAGCGCCGACAGATCTGACCAATTTCTAAACGCATGAGCGTTATTGGAAAATTTACCATGTATAGTAGTGCCTTTTGAGTACACAGCCCTTCGGCAAAATGCTTATAAATTTTACTCAAGGGCTGTGTGCAAAATTTTGCAATGTATTGTAGAGTTATAACATTCTTTATGGATATATTTTATTACATAAAAAATATATTAAAATTCAAATTTTCGTCGAACACTAGTACTACATATTTGGGAGGTTAAATTTGATTGATTATGATGTCCTTCTTAGGATGTATTAACTAATTGTGATTTGGAATTTATTCTTCTTTTCATATTGAACGATGTGCCAACAACTATATACTGCTATATTAGAAGGGTTAACAAAAGACAATAAGAATTAATGTGCAACAGATGATGAGGGCGTCCACAGTAGATTTTTATGCTTATTTAATTGTGTTCGTTTTTTTGTTAAGTTTTTCCCTTTAAATACCCTTTAAAATAGAACACATGGTATTTATACTATTTTATAATAGCTGACACGAAGAAAACAAGACCTTTTCGTAGAAAATATATGAATAAATATAGAAGATATTGCTATTCTTCCCAAAATTATAGTACAAATATTAAAGGAACCTTTGACGAAAATTGGAATTTTAGTAAAAATATTAAAATAAAAAATTATCCATAAACAAATTTTGTATTGATTTTATGTCTCTGTATTCCTTAATGAGCAAAACAAGTGGATTCAGCCACTTGCTCTCCACCTGTTCTATCAACCTTTCCATTGATATCATTTTTATCCCCTTATCCCCCTTGAAAGAACGACTTTCAAAAATCTCTTTATTTTACGTGTCTATGTAATTAGAGGGAATTTTATCATTCTAGCTGTAGCCGTTTATTTGGGTACCATTTAAATCCCTCTGTTCCCATCGTATCCCTTGAAAAAACGAATTTAGAAAAAAATTCGTGTCTACGCAGTCGGAGGAATGTATACACCGAATTTCATGATTCTAGCTGGGGTCATTTGGTTGGTACAATTTTTACCTCCTTTTTCCATTTTACCCCCTAAAACTACGAACTTCGAAAAATTCCTTTATTTTACGTATCCCTCTATTCCCATTTTACCCCTTAAAAGTACGAATTATAGAAAAATACTTTTATATTATGTATCTACTCAATTAAAGGAATGTACACACCGATTTTCATGCTTCTAGTTGTTGTCTCTTGATTAATACCATTTTTATCCCTTTTTGCCACATTTCTTCCCTACGATTAGGAATCATACCCAATATCAAGTAAATATAAGCTGGCATATTAAAAATCATGCTTTAAATACACTAAATGTTAGGGGTATTTTCAGTCCTTGTGAGGGATACATTTTTCCCTTTGGACCGATTTCGCCCAGTTGCAATCCCAACCGATCTATGACTATAAGACGCATTTATGGAAATTTTGGATCTCCTAGCTCCTTTCGTTTAGATGCTAGCGTGCTTGCAACAGACGGAGAAGGCTAGATCGTCTAAGAATATTATGACAATCAATAACTTTATAGGTGTTACAAACAGTATACCCCATCCTGTGTTGAAGGGTATAAAAGAGTTTGTAAATCTGGGACACAATATTTTTATTTTTTGTAATTGCTTCGGAAACACAACAGCAATATAATCACTCAAATTGGAAACTTTGGCTGAAAATATTTCTAAGTAATTTTATAAGATGTTCTCTATATTTTTTATTCTCATTATGAAAAGTCACCTAAAAACCAAATATTAAAATATCGCCCATTGGCTGGGCAACTCAGAAACCCTTTGGACATACACCAGAGAAGGAAACCTTTAAGGCCGGTAATGCTGGAAACAATTACATGCTATATATTTTTGGGCTATTTTTTGTATTAAATATTAGATTTGTATTAGATATTATTAATATTAGATTTTTCATATGAGAAATGATCCAATTTTTAGGTCGATTTTTCCCTTGGGTGATTTTTGGATTTATTTTTGGGAATAATTCCAGTTTGGTTCATTTCTCTTTTTTGTGGCCCATTTTTTTGATTTGGGTTATTTTTCATTACTTTTGATTGATTTTTCATGTCTCCATTAAAAATTACAAAAAAATTGTGGACGATTTGTGATATGAAAAATGATCCAATATTTAGGGCGATTTTTTTTGGATGTATAACTAGGCTATCACTAAGCTGCAGGTGTACCCTTTTAAGCAAATCTTTGATGCAAAGTTCCCGATGTCTCGGAATGCGCATCCCTAAAATAACTGGATGTCGTTTGTAATGGTCTGGCAGAGGTGAGTTGGTTAGTATGGCTGTGAGTGTGTGTGTTTGTGTGTCTGAGCCATGTTATGGCAAATGGTCTTTTGTGAGATCTGCTAAAACTTATTGTGGCAGCGTTGACAGTCGGGCTTTGCGCTGGCTTTGGTGGTGGAGTTGGTGCGGTGCGGTGATGGTGCTGGCGGAGTGCTATTGCTATAGCAGTGATATTGGCAATTGTTAAAAAGATATGTGACACAATGGGCCATAAAATTTGATTTACGTTTAGTATTATTAAAATGTTTTGTGTGTCTATGTGTACGTAGGTGTGTGTGTGTCACGTTATATATGGCGATGCATATGTACCTACGAGTATTATAAATTCTGATTTGGCTTTTGCCTTTTAGACAGCGCCTTCCCTTTTCCCTTTTCGTTGGACATTTCCCATTTTCCAATAGTACCAACTACTGACTGACATCAGCTCATTTGAATTTGTAGCCAGAGGTAAGGCACATAGGACTTCCGTCCGTCCGTCTGTCCATCCCTCCTTTGTTAGCAACAACAAAGACACAGTGGAATGTACGACGTGCGGTGGTACTTATCAAATGGTATGCATCTATGGCATAATGATAAAAAACCAATTCAAAGTCGAACGTGGTGACAGTTATGAGTCATTTGCCAAGACGGCCAGGAAGAGGGGTGATTGCCGGCCGGCCGGGTCCTTTTTGGTCCTCTGCCCTTTGTGCAATGTGTTAATGCCTTTCTTTGGCTTTTAAAACACATTAATTCATTGTTTAGTTGTCGTTGGTGAGATCCTAATGAAAAGGGGACTCCCTCATAACAATAATGATAATAGCAACCACGTACTAGCCAGCCAGCTAGCTAGCTATGCTTACAAAAGCCAGTAAAAGTGAATGCGCTCTTTGGATTTGCGCTTAAAAAGTGAGTTTTTCTTTTATTCGATAAGTTCAGTGTTACGGGGCAAATGGCCTGTCTGCATGCCTGCCTTGACTGACTGCCTTTGCCTCAAACAAGTATTTGGGGTGGGGAGGAGAGGAGAGGGGGTTTGTTTTTATAGCAACGCTGGCAACACAAATACACACTCGTGTACACCCCATGCACACAGTTTATGGAAGTGCTTTTAGCCAAATTAATAGAGACTTCAAAACAAGCGGTGCCTCATAAACAGCCAACCCTCGCCACCCGCAACCACCCCTCCCGCCAAACAATGTGAAAAGTGAAACTGCATTGGCCCGGACGGGCGGTTAACAGTTGTCTAACATGGCAGGAAGCGAAAAAGTGGCCCTTGTTTATTATGTGTTTGTGCGAGTGTATATGTGTGTGTTTGTGTGCATGTGTCCTGCTCGCTTCCTTTCAATGTGAACTGAAACATCAGCTGTTTACTTTCGCCGATGTTGTTACATTTGGTGGAGTTGTTATTGTCGTTGTTGTTTTTCTTGTTCTTGATGGCGTTCTTCCCAAGAACTCATAAAAATGAAAACAAACAGAAACAGCAACAACAACAACAGACACCAAACAAATGATTTACTAAAGTACCGATTGAATGTTTTATGTGGAGGTCCTTTTTGTCTGTTTGCCCGTCTGTCTGTTTCTCGGCACTCGGCTCTTTGTGTTGTCCGTATGTAAATGACGGCCATGGCGATGGCGATGACTAAATTTCTTGGAAATACCAAAAATATTAACGATATTGTTAACGGCTTTCGTTTATTTGACTCTTAATAAGGGAGGCGGCTGGCCCATTTGGTGGGTGGCATGGCATGGCATGCCATGATGTTGCCCCTGCCATTTCATTCGGGGGAATGTCTTTAAATTTATGCTCTCAAAAGCTAATAAAACCATTAGAATTTATTGACAAATTGCAAAGAAAGTTACTTAAAATTTGTCCAAGCATTTAATGGCATTCACGATAAAATATCAATTTGCTTTATCAAAGCAACGTTACAAAATCAGTATTCATGCACAATGGGGTGGATCGAACCGTGGCGGGAGGGGGTTTATATTAATGATTGCACTAAAATATTAAGTGAAAATTAACATGAATTGTAGATATGTCCTGGCAACCACAAGGATCATACGAATGAATTGTTTATGTTGAAAGTGGCCTTTAAGTGAAATTTAATTACAGAACGCCCCTGATTAACTGGAACATAAAATATTGACCGAACTACGCTCTAGCCACATGTGCCCCGCTCAAGGGTTGTAGTTGGAACTGTTGTCCTTTGAAATTATTTTAATTCGTCGGTCCACATTCTAACGTTCACTTTCGGATTTTGTGGGCCTTGTGGCTGACTCGGATGTGGCGAATTCTGGAAGTCCAAATTTCGGCCACATTTTCAAGCAATGGGGCCCTAACTCGGCAATGGTTCGCACAATTGGGTCAAACCAATGACCCCATGTAATCCTAGAGAAAATACGCTAGAGTATTTAAATCGCACGGACTCGGAGTTCATTTTGAGAAATAATGAGACCTCAAAATGTTTCCTTCAATAAGTCGATTGTTTGCCGCTCTGTATGACATGTGGCGCCGTACAGCGTAAAAAATACCCAATTTTGATGAGACCCAATTTCTAATTTTTTGATTGAATTCTCCTAAAAACATGGCAATCAGGCGTATACTTCCAGATATCGATATGGCGATATCGTGACCAAATTCTGCAGTAGATGCATTTAAATTCATAATTGTTGAAATATTTAGTTGAAATGTTACTTATTTTAGATGTTATTTTTTTGTCCTATTTCTCGGAAGGCATATTTCTTATTGCCATTTCATTTAGCCCATGGAAAACAGGAGCTCGTGAGGTGTTCATTTGCATTATGTAAAGATATGTAATTCTGTTTTCGTTTTCCTTTGGATAACCTAAAGGTATAAAACCGATTCCTTGGCATTTACAAATATTGATACACTGGGGGCATCAGTTAATCATAGCAAAACAAAAATTCTGCTTATTACAAAAAAGGTAAAATAAAATGCAAAAACCAAACCGAAATTATTCATGTTAGCTACAGCAACAACAACAATTGAACATTTTTTCGTAAAGCATATCTTTAGGGGCCATGTTTTTCTGGCATTCAAATATGCGTATTAATTTGTATATGTAAGACCAACAACAAAATAATGCAATTGTAAATTTATTATAACCTTAAAAGTAAACTTTTCAAAGCTTGGTCCTATCGATCGATACTATATATATTTGGAATTAACATAAGTATAAGTAATTAACGAAAGAGGGTAAAATTATCCCCTGATATTTTGCATATTTTGTGTGGATGTATTGAGCCATAGATGTTTATAGAGAGGTAGAAGCTGGGTATTATCTATTAAAAGCTACAAGGAGTTTCATCTGAGATTTCGAAATCGTAAAAAATATAAATTTGCATATGGGCGTGGCGCTGATAACACTATCCGACAGTCCATGTTACACTTGAACCAGATGACAAACGTCTGAAACTATGGATGAAATGGAGTTAATTGGCGTTTTTCCTCATGCTGTCACCCCTTAAAAGGACTGCAAAGTTCCAAAGGATACAATTTTTCAACAATAAAATAAAATTTTTAAATACTTACTCGCATCCTATGATACCGGTATAAATGCCAAATTGAAGAAGATAATATGTGCTCAAAATACTTTAAATTGAGTTTTCCCTCTTAAGAAGTAAAATATGAATAAAATAAATAAATTGAGGGGTAAATTTGAAATAGTTGTTAACGCTGAACTAATATAAATAGAAGCATGATGTCTGAAGTATTTTTAGCAAATATTAAATTTGACACTAATACCATTGTTTTACTCCTTCACAGGACTAAAAAATTCCAAAGGATATAATCTTTCAAAAGTTATTTTAAATATTTATTCGGACCCTATATAAATATTTAAAATAACTGATTTGAACTGGGATATTGTCCTGGCTCAAGACCATTTTGCATCTATATTTAACAGAATGCAAATTTATTTACAAATGGTGACATTTATTACTTGGCTGCAGACTACCACGATCATGATGTCAAAAGTCTTTTCAAGTGGCTTCGCAGCGACTTTTCAACATCAAACCCGGCCTCTATAAGGAGATGATTCTCACAAACGAACGAGAAGCACAACTCACTTGCCGAATTTGCGTTTAAAAAATCGCACCAAGTAATAAAGCACACATGCCATCTTACAAGCATCTCATTGAGTTGCATATGTAAGTATGTGTATATGCAGGTATAGTTATACCCAGCAATACTTCTGCCATGCCAACGCTCATTTGTTTTAGTTTTTTTATTAAAAATAACTTTTGAATGATTATATCCTTTGAAATTGTGTAGTCCTGTGAAGGAGCAAAAGGAACAATATTCTATTTAATTGGTGGACACGAAATAATCGGCAATTATAACGCTCGCAGTTATTGGTAATGCTCTCGCCGTTCTCACTTTTGAATAAGTAAGGATCAGTGACTCCAATAAAGCACAGCAAACACTGAGTTTATGTGAATGTAACGTGATTTCTCTTCACATCAAATGCAACAATTTTGTTTATCGACGTAGCCATTAACCCAGAAGAAGCCTCATCACTGAACTTAATATTGTGCTAAAGCTGTGTGTTGACTTCCAGTTGATTTTGTGGCCATTGACCGAACGTACGACACAAATGATGGTCATTCGGTTTAAATTGATAATATCGAAAACACCGTGAAAGCAACAGTTCTTTTTGGGCCTGAACAAAACCATATACATATGAAACTAATTTCCAAAGGATACATTCGTCTTAATAATTAATTTTCATAATTTCGAGAGCCATACACAGGCGAAGAATGTATTTAATTTGTAACATTTAATCGTTATCAGAAAATACTCTATCTCTGAGTTTTAAATAAAAACTATATTTTTACCATTCCAAACCAAACTGGGTTATCTGTCATGTAATCCTAATTGGCTTCCGATGACTTCTTGCTTTCCTATTCCGCTCCTTTTTAAAGCAGGAAATATATACTTTAGCTCCAAAGATATTTATATGGAGGCGGAGATCTTTTTATTACAAACATATCACATATCATATAAAAAATATTTTTATGTAGATGTGTGTATGTATATAAATATATACGCAAAAATGTAAATTACCTCTTAAATTTCACAAGAAAAACAAAAAAAAAAAACGAATTACATTCAATTTTTAAATTTTCTACCGGTTCTCTGTTTTCTTCGCAATTTATATGCAAAAGAGTGGGGTGTGGGATATAAGCAAAGGCAGAAAAATATTCTGCATTTAAAATGTCCTTTGGAACATTTTAATAAAATTTAATTAAAGCATTTTAACATGTCCTTTTTGCGCTACATGAATGTCTACAACAACGTATAAACTCCTCTTATTTGATAAGCTCCGAAGGATACGGTTGAAAACACACGACAACCACAAGTAAATGTAGCATTTCCGTTAACACACAGCCACACACATTCGCACTCATACTCACACTCCATCCTACACTCATACTCACGTGCACACCATCATCACCGCCCTAACCGTGGCTCGGTGAAGAGAAGCGAGGAGGCGAGAGATGCACAGCAAGGAATTAAATTATCACAACAACGACAACTACAGCAAAATGTTGGGGAAAAAATACAGAACGCTGGAAACAGCTCTTGGATGAATTTAACAATTTGCATATCAACTCTCATGATACGGGGCCAAAAAGTACTGTGCAGCTGTGCAACGGCGAGTGATGCGGCCACCTCCAGACCAGAACCCTAAACGTCCAACGAAAGTGTTAGACCGTGACCACTCCAGAATAGGAGTAAAGCCGCCGCCACCTCATGTGAATGTCCATGCAGTCGTGGCAACAATAAAATGATTAAGACTGGTCCACTGGTCCAGGGATGAGAGCTGGACGGAGTTTTTTCAACGAAGCCAAATTTGTCAACATTTTTTCGCAATAGATCCCGTTAAAGTTGTCATAGATTCGAGGGGGAAAACGATTTTTTAAATGCATTTACAATGAGGAGAACATCGGTTGAATGCATATGGAATGGTAATATTCCGAATATGAGGATGGGATTTTTGAACCTCTTTAATGGTTTATAAACCCACAGGTCTGATCTAACAAATAAAATACAGTGAAATTCCCCTAACTCGAATTTTTCCCTAACTCGAACTGCTATGTACGAATCTTGGATTCTCAATAGCTTTTTCTTAAGTGTTTTTCTCCGTATGTCGAATTTCCCCTAACTCGAACTTTTCTGTAAGTCGAATTAAAAACTGATACAATTTGTGACACTTACTATTTGAGTTTATTTCCATAACTCGTATTTTCCCTAACTCGAAGTGTTTTGTCGTGCCCTAGGCGATTCGAGTTAGGGGAATTTCACTGTAATAACAGACTGGATAACTATCAAGGGGCTAGAGGCTATTATTGGCTATCCGCTATCCGTATGTCAACATACAATTTTTGAAACATTCCTATTAATATATAAACATTTATATTTTCTTTGTCGACAAAGCGAAAGAATATCCTTTATTTTAGTAAGTAAATACTTTATACATATTTTTGATATACCGGCTTACAAGAGTCAATTTGATGTCTGAAACCGACATCATGCTAAATTGCGCTGTGGTCTCGGAAAATAAAATGCTACAGACACTCGTAGCTATGCATATGAAGGCTATATAAAATGATAGAAAATTAAGGAATTCTGCAGGAATAAATTAATTGTTCAGAATTATGGTTTCACTCTCTCTGAAACGTATCAATTAATAAGAGCTAAACTTATATTATATAAAATGCAAGAGAAAACGTATATTTTCATTATTTCTGGAGGCTCTGTTCAGTACAGTACTGCCACTTTATTCCAAAATATTTGCATTTTAAGCAAGTTGCACTTTCGCCTATAAAAATGGCGATAGTAGAGTAGAGTATACAGAATTTGAGACTATAGCGAACCAATATCGTACGATGCGGGAATGAGTGTCAAATTAAAGCGAACCATATCTGTTAAATTTACTTCAAATTTCATGCTTCTACCTGTATTAGTTGAGCATTAACAATCATTTTCAGTTACTTCCTTTAGATTATTTAGTTTGTTCATATTTTACTTTTTAAGGGGAAAATCTTAAAATGGTTTTTAATGTTAAACTAATACAGACAGATCCATGCAATTTAAAATATATTTAACATATATTCTCCTCTTTAATTTTACACTTTTTGTCCTTAGAAACTTTGAAATGAAAAACTGAAAACGCCAATTAATTCCACTTTGCCTATAGCTTCAGGTGTACATCCTCCGGTTGAAGTTTAATAAGGGTTGTCAGAATTCTAAAATCATGAGGAATTTTAAAGGTCATGTGGATTATGCTGCGATGAGATGTTGGATCAATCTGGGATCGTAAACTTTTAAGCAAGTCATAATTTATATTCCATTCCACCACGGCCTTTGTTGAAAATTATGGTTGCTGTGCAAAAAACTGTTGTTTTGTGTTATAAATACGAAATATAGCGTAAATAAAGTCCTCCAGCTTTCTATTCATGCATATGCACCAACAAAATATGAAGGGACATTATCCATTCAGCAACAGCCATCTTTCCGAACGACTGTGAAAATACTAACAACAATGGCGGTTTTCGTTGCCTTTTTTTTCATAACCAAACTGAACATTGTGAAAAAAGAAGCTCAGTAATTAACTCGGTAAAATTAACTCCTCTTAATTGTGCATGAATTAATCGTTCACTTTGCTGGCCATAAAGTAAAGAGCGCAACCTTTTGTTTAAGCTTTGATACCACGTCGCTACAGTGTTTTGGTCAGACAGAAATACATCGCGCTGTTGTTAACTTTTCATAATCATAAGGTAGGTTCATCGAATGAAAAATTCTGTCATATTGGATACAAGTGCAGCCAAGTCCACACTGTCTAGAACCACCATCAATAGATATTGTTAGACATTGCACCAAAACTACTTCTACCTCACTAACCGATGAGAATTACAACAAAATATTATCAATTAGCTTCATGGGGGAGAACCATGCTGTGTCAACGATTACATCTTGGCCAAATGAATTTGGGACGTAAGCTCATAATTGAAGTAATTGAAACAATACTTAAGGTAACACGGGAATAAATATACATTTTGAATAAATTAATATTAAATTAATTAGCTTTACAAAATATTATTATTATTTGTACTACTTACGGATTAATATAAAAATCATTGAAATAAAATAAAACAATAAATTATTACAAAATCTAATTGATTAAATTTTTATTTTTGGTGTTGTTTCATTAATCATCGATTTTATGTGTCCATTGGTGTTTCTGAATGTAATACAATTTAATGAATCCACTAAAAAATAAAATTTAAAACATTGTTTATATAAACAAGTAAGTAAGCTTCAGTCGGCTAAACCGACTTATATATACCCTCACTCTCAGAGAACATATATACGGAATTAATAAGGAATACAATTTTATGTAGGGCAGTATAATTTGTGTAGAAGGTGCTAGGAGGTTCGTGTCACATGGTCCCAGCTTCCACATTTATAAAACAATTGTAAAAACATGATCATATCAAGTCATAGTGGATTCCATGCATCAGTATAAAAGTTATGAAGGATTTAAAGCGTAAATATTTTTTAGGTTTAAAGTGATTATAGAAACATTTTTATATACAAAATTGCAAATGATTTTGACTACCCGTATGAATGTTATGTCGGTTGTATTGTAACCAAAGTTTATGCCACTTTGTGTGGGAGGTACCATAACGGGTGTGACAATATCGCCCATAATCCATGCGAATGTAACCAATATAAAAGTGTTGCTAAATATCAAATTTCACAGCATTCCGATCATCAGTGTAGAAGTTATAACAGCTTTAATTTTACGTAGTTTTGCGTGATTTGTGTGGGAGGTACTGGAAGGGACGTGGCAAAACCCACCATGTTTAAGGATTATAAAAACATTATCAAATACCCAAATAGAGTTGATTTAGAAGATCCGTGTGGAAGTTATATGGATTTTAAGTTAAACTTGGAATATAGGCTATTTGTGTGGGAGGTACCAGAAGGGGCGTAGCAATTTCGCTCATCTTCGAACTTAAACTAAGTTTGGGAAAAATATTACCATGTGCAAAGTTTGAATCGATTCCTTAACTCCTTTCGAGAGTTATCGTGTACACCAGCCAGCCAGACAGACGGACGGACGGACATGGCTCAAACACTTTAAAAAGTCGTGAAACGGATTTGGTCCAAACATACTTAGGGTCTTAAGTCACTCCTTCAATGCGTTACAGTTTTTTCTGTCCCAAATGATATATACCCTCCTACTCTGTAGAGTGAGGGTATACAATGTTTTTCGCGAGCCACGATTAGAACCTGGGAAATTTTGAATGCATAGCGGAGGACTTATCTCAGCGACTCCACACGGAAAAATCCTACGTACTCACTTATGAAAATGATATTCGTAAAGTGATGCGAGCTAATAAGACGGCATAAACTTTCTGGGTTTTTTTTGGATGAATTTTCTACAAAACAGAGTATCAGCACATTGCGTTCTTGGAATGTACTTCCTATGAAAGTACTCCCTATTTTTTTTGTGAATGGCAGTACTGCACGACAAAATAAAGAAATACGGATCATGAAAATGTCCATGCAATTCTGAAATCTGATACAAATCACAATTTTTCAGTATCTGGTCGAATTCGCATTTTGGAGAGTGTAATTATTTAAAAATTTATTGTAAATCGTCTGCTAGTCTTAGAAACACGATATTGGCAACACCTCCAGCAATCTAATAAATTTTGTGGTGTAAAGAAGTGGAACTCAAAAAGCTGAAAGTGTACCTTTCAAATTTCAATCTTTCATTATCCTTCAAGGCATACGGTAGGAAAAGATATTGTTTATGGGCCTTATATTTTTTCCAAAAATATCTACCGAATGCCGTAAGGGATTGCAATTTAAAAGGACCCTTTCATGACTTTTTTTGTTACACTTCCATAAACCAGAAAAATTATTTATATTATTTATTAAGGTGTCTTCTTGCATTTGGTATAAATATCGTTTTTCTAGGACTACCAGAAAATTGTTAAATAATTATATCCGTATTCGACCAGAAAATTAAAAAAGGAGTACACAGTATTCCCATCAGTTTCAGTCTATTCTTTCAGAATTCTATAGATATTGTCATGGCCCAGAATTATAGTCGCTCCCAATTTTAGTACTGCGTTAAAGAATTCATCAGGTTTCATTAGTCAAATATTGGTATTTAATGAGTACCTCTATTTACATTGTATGTTGCAATAGTCTCAAAATTATTCAATTAACGAAAATTAAACAGAAATGATTTGAAGTACTTGTGAGGGAAAATTGTTTCACTCTAGACCGATTACGCCCATTTTCAATATCAACTATTAGATATTTATCTGGAGAATTAATGTTTCTTAACATTTCTCAGCGATCCCGGATATATCGATGTCTTGATATAAACAATGCGTATCTCGATTTTTCCAAGATAAAATTCTCAAAAACATTTCGTGTGAAAAAACTAAAATTTAAAAACCAAAATTCAAGCAAGATGAGCTTTATTTACAACTTTGTTGTCTTCGGTGGGCCCCACTGAAATTTTGCGACATTTTTTTCGTAGAACATTTTAATCCTTTGATGTCGTTTTTTTGATTTTCTCGAAAAAAAATTTAAAGATTTGACCCGCTACAAAAAGAAACTCAGACCAGCTGGGCTATAAGTTTATTCTACAAAAATGATCTACTTAACAAGCCATTCGTGTGAAAAAACTAAAATTTAAAAACCAAAATTCAAGCAAGATGAGCTTTATTTACAACTTTGTTGTCTTCGGTGGGCCCCACTGAAATTTTGCGACATTTTTTTCGTAGAACATTTTAATCCTTTGATGTCGTTTTTTTGATTTTCTCGAAAAAAAATTTAAAGATTTGACCCGCTACAAAAAGAAACTCAGACCAGCTGGGCTATAAGTTTATTCTACAAAAATGATCTACTTAACAAGCCATTTCAGAATTATAGGGTCGCTATTGTGTTCCATTCAAAAAGTCTTAATTTGTTGGACAGTATATTTATATGTATATCTAAAGTTTTTCATATTCTACATATTAATTTATTATTCTTCTGTAAATAAATGAAAAATCAACACACTCCCTTTTTATTAAGCTTATATATTTATTACCGACTCCGATGAATATTTCAAGGTTCTACATGGAATGTCAAAATGAATATATTCTTCATTCTATGGCGAAGGTTGTAAAACAATAACATTTAAAATGTTTATGAAAAGTCAATTTTAGTTCATTTTACTTTTAAAGTTGATTTAACTAACAGGTTTCAACTTCATTATTTGTTTTTTTTTAAAGCCAGAATTATATGTAGTTGGATTGCTCGCAATAATTGTTTTCGTATCATGTCCATGTCACCATAGAAGTGGCAGGAAGAATTCATATCCTCCGAAGAATTTGTAGGCCATTTTCAAAGAAAACATGAACAGATATTGAAAAACTGGATACACAGTATTCGAGTAGGTCCTGCTTCAAATTAAATTGAATTTTCCACGACCGCATGAAAAGTTATTTTTATGATACTCTGAGTTCGAGGGTGAACTATGGATGGATGGCCTTTCCCTATCGATTACCATTTCTTGGGGAGATTATAAAAGAATGTCGACGAAAACATTCTCAGAATACTGATCAATTTCCGTCCCCAGCAACCCCAGTAATAACAATAATAATAATCAATATCAGCTTACACACACACACAGTGCTGGACTACTCTATACCATTACAACCACTACTACTACTACTACAACGAATCATTGTGCGAACATCTCCGCCCTCCGTAACACTTCAACGGGACGGGAGTGTCAACAACAGCCTAACTAAACTTATTATGACCCCCACCCATGTGGCCCCCATCCACCGTCCCTCATGAATCCTTTGGGGAAGGTGAAACCACTATAAAAACAAACTATGACAATACATTTTCAATTAATAGACAACGAAGGTTGCCTAAGCTTTCAGCGCCAAAAGGAAGTCTTTCCCCCCACGAACCCACACATACCACATCATTCACTGCCGGGCAGAGCCACACATATGACTGAGGTTTCCTTTTGTGTAAAAAGGATTCCATTTCATTATTAATAGCATGCTAGCTAGTGAGGACTTTAAAGAAAGTGAAAAGGAAAAATTCAAAATGAGAATGAAAATGAAATACAACGTACAACGGACAATGTACAAGGGTATTAGATTGACTAAAGGACATGAGTACATATATCCGTGAGAGTGTGTGTGTGTGTGAAAGTATCTGTGTGTGAGTTAAACAAAAAAAGGTGTCAAATGTTGTAAAGGATATGTAATTGAATCTGTGCTAAGTATGTTGGTGTTGAAGAAGAAGAAGAAAAAATCAAAAGTATTCAACGGATAGGTAGGGCTGTAATCCAAGGGTGTATTGTTGTCGGTCGGTGTGTCGGTCGCTTTATTAGTGTATTGGTCTATTGGTGGGTGGGTGTCTGTCTGTATGTGTGTTAGAGATTTTTCAAATCCTTACTTATCACTTCCTTCGGTGTAAGCAGCTTAATGCGGTCACATTTCCTCGGGCTACAGCCTTGGTGTAATCGTATCCAGTTAGTTTTCCGCTTTCAGTTTTGCCTTTCTTCTTTGCGCCCTTACTCCGTGCTAGAGCTATGCAAATTTGATACTTTTTCTCACTTTTTCTTTTAGGGGACTTTTCTGCCTTTGCTCCTTTGAAATTAATTTTAATTGATTTGTTTCGGAATGGAATGAGTTGAACTGGGTGTGGGCAAACTTTTTACCGTCTTTTCATTTCTTGCTTAATTATAATTCCATGCTTTAGAGGCATTCGATTTGAGTGTAATCCTTTTTATCTCCCGAACAAACACCAAAGGACACAGTTAAGCGCGCGCACACACACAATGAAAAAGTTCATCAAAGTTAGATGCTTCACTCGGTGTTGCTCCGCAACCACAATGATAACAAGGAACGAACTCGGTTTTTACGACACTTTAATGAGTTGATTTTGTTTTATTTTTTCCCGGTGTAAAGTCCCCAAAAGACACTAGAGGGCGTTGTTGTTTTGTGGGCGGTGCACGAATAGGAGACGGGGGACGGGTTGGCAATTTAGTAACTTTAGCTTCATTAATATTGTCGTTCTTCTAGTCTATCGTTGTTGTTGTTGCTGTTGTTTTGTTTTGTTGCTTTAAAAGATGTTGAAACAAGACTTTTCTTTTTGCTCACTCACACACACACGCACACACACCGAGCCAGAGACACAGCCACGTACAGAACCGAGACACTCATGCACTGAGACAGGATGTCATGTAGGGATCAAAAAGGATTTTCACACGGTAATGAACGTTACCCATGGCACGGCATAGAACACAAGACGAAGGTGGGGAAAGGGGGGGGGACAAACGTGCGTGCGTTATAATCAACTGAACATAATGATACAGTGGCTGGATGTGGATGTCGTTGCTCTTGTGGCTCCACAACACAATCAGTGGATGACAAAGTGAATTTTTCTATTAATCCGATATGATGAATTTTCAATTCAGACTCCCACACACACATGTAATAGTTGCACTAACACGTCTGTGAATAGTGGGAAATGGTAGGGCACCACGAATGTGTGCGAGTGCATGGGAATGGAGCAAATGTTCCGCACATGAATAGACTCAGGGACAATGGGATGAAGGGCGGCTGGGATAAAGGAAGTTGTGACTGACTCTGACTCTGTGTCCCGGTACAGTTGGCAGTTGGATACCGGAGGGGGGACTTACGATGGAATCCTTTTTCGTATCGCTGTTGGTGCCGTGGCAGGCGGAGGACAGCAGGCAGTGATAGTACCGGAAATTAAAAATTTGCTTTTGTTGCTTCAAAACAAGGAGATGCGAGTGTTTGTGTGAGTGTAAGCAAAACTGAAGAGTTGTTGTTTATAGAGAGCTAATGTTTTGTTGATGTTGTTGTTGTTTGTTGTTGTTTTTGTTACTGTTGTTGGAGAAAGAGTATAGAGTAATGCACGTAACGCGCGCGAGAGTAGAAATAAAATCCGTTAACGGTATAGCCACGAAAGCTTTTCTCTTGTCTTGGCCGGACAACCGTTAGCTTTAGAGGTTCAAGAAAGACTGACACAAATACAAAATGCCAAAAACCAGGACATGCAGCACTCACAGGATACGTTGTCGCACACCACACACACCCACCCACCACACACCGCAAAGTCACCATTAACCAACATAAGGTCACATGCGCACTAACCGCCCTCTCTCGCAAACGCTCTTAGTGCCGGGGACGGGCGGTGTAACAGCGCTGTCAACTCTGATCGTTTTTCGTTATTTTAACGATTTTATAAGAAGGGTCTAGAAATTGCGGGTTTAAAGCGTTTTTTTATTGGGAAAACGGAAAAATGCGGAATAATATTTGAAATATAAAAGGCAGAGAAAGACACTATTTTCATTTAAATTCATAGTAACGGAATTTCAATAGATTTTTTAAACAATGGGGGCATACTAAGTTGCTCATTCCGTTTGTAACACCTTGAAATATCGACCTAAGACCCTATAAAGTACATGCATTTTTCATCGTCATAAAATTCTAAGACGATCTAGCCATGTCTGTTAGGCAGAGTCGCGGTCCATACAAATCGAAAAACAATTTCCAATAACCTCACGAAAATAAAGTTTGAATTGCTTAATGATAATATTTCTAGGAACGAAATCAAGCCGTCTATAAGCTAAACGATCCTGAAAACGCACCTGCAAATCATGTTTTTCACGTGTAATTTTTTATGTTGCAATTTTGTTCTATTTTTTCTGAATTAATAGACCCTTGAAATCACTTTAAATATAAGTTTGATTCTTGTCTTGCAGTGACTTATTGTTCGAATTATTGGACTTTTATAGTAATTTTTTGAGTGTTTTCATAGTGACAACTGAAAACTTTTTTCGAATCTTATGGTAGTTTTATAAAAAATAAATAGCTCCCGTCAATACCTTTCGAATGATTCCTTAATGAACGACGGAAGGAAATTCACGCCGCAGTGCTCATTTTTGTAAAAATGAAAATGTTGGCTCCATCTCTTGTATTAAATTATTTCACAAAAATTGAGTCGGCGATTTCATTTTTCGTCAGTTATTCATCGTTTAGGCATCATTCGAAAGGTATTGACTGCAGCTTTTTATTCTTTATAAAAACTTTTAAAAAATGTTTCCAAGAAAAATGAGTTTTTAGATGTCACGTTGAAAAAAAAACACAAAAAAAATATAAACGTTCAATAATATGACCAATGAATTATTCTAAGACAATAATAAATATTTATATTTGAAGTGTTTCCAAAGGTATATTATAAAAAAAAAAATACAAAAATGAAACATACAAAAATAACAGGGAAAATGTGATTTTTAGAGGTGTTTCCAGGAGCGTATCCTACTTTTAGGGGGTTGAAATGGGGCGAAAGATATTAAAAATTTAAAAATTCTGTATATGAGTCATTCCATGTCAAGCGGTACGGTTTTTGACCTCGATAGCTGCGATTGTTTTAAAAGTTTGTGTATCTTCTCTTCTCTCTTCTTCTCATAAAAATATTGTATTTTTTCACGTGTTATGACCAATTTAACAGTGAAAAAATGCTACTTTTGTCAAAAGGTGTGTCGCCTGTGACTCCTGAAATTCTTTACCGATTTTAATGTGTTATGCCTTGTTTTGAAGGTAGTTTCCATTACTCTTAAAATATATATGTTTTTGCAATTTTAAATCTTTTATTTTGATTTTCGAAATGATTACACCACTACATTTTGTTGAAATTTTAAAGTAGTGTGCTTAGGTCTATTTTTAAGCGACTGTGTGAGTTTGAAAGAGTTGAATGATAGTTTTTATTTTTACGATTTTTTTCGATTTTTTATACAAAATTAATTTTCACTTCTTTCACACTACAAAAAAAAAGAAAAAATTAAATTTTTCCATAACCTATTTTTTGTTGATTTTTCATTGTTTTTATACCTTGTGTTTATAAACTAATGAAAAGATTATAATTTTGATGATTTTTCACTGTATTAACATTTTTTACGATTACCCTTTTTGGCGCTTCTTCATTTTTGATTTTCATTTATTTTTGATCATAACCTCATTTCCAGGTTTGGGTCTCATTACAAGTTTTTTATTTTTTATTTAAATTTCAATAAAATAACACTTTTTCATTGTATTCTGCTAAAAAATCAATTTTCATTTTGACAAATTTATCTCAAAAATGGCTTATTATGGAATATAATGTTGAATAACTCGTGTACAGCAATTTTGGTTCTTTTTAATTCGCTCTTCGCTGACTATGTAAATATTATTCTAGGATATTGAAAAATCGATATGATTTTCTGTACATTAATCATCCATGGATTGTCACACGCTTTAGATGCAGATATATCAAATATTTTATTTACAATAAAAAGTTGAATTAGTAAAATTAAAACATTCAGAGCGTTATCACTAATTTATTAGTTAGTATTATTTCTTACATTTTAAAATCCCTTTTGTGATTCACATAAAAGATGAAATAATACATTAGTTAGCTCACAGAAATGTATAAACTACACCTTTTCAAGATTATAATCAGAACATATAAATTTATATTAAGAAATGCATATTCAAATTAGGAACATATAAATTCACAATGGTTAGTGTAAATTTATAATAGGAACATGTTATTTCATAATAAGAAATATTAATTCATAATGAGAATTTTTAATTTATATTGAGAACTATTAATTCCTAAAAGGAACATACCAATTCATAATGAGAAATACAAATTCGTATTCCCAGAAATTTTAAAGACGCATAAGATTGTGCCAAATCCTAAAGAAATTCATGCAAATACTTTCGTTACTTTCAATCGTTGATAAAATTTTTGTAAAAGTTATACATTCAAAACTGTCAACGTATTTCGAAAATGAGAATTTACTATTTGAAAATCAATACGGGTTCAGAAATGGATGTGGAACTGAAGAAGCTGTAGTAAATGTTGTGAATGTTCTCTGGAGTTGGTGGTGTTTTTTACGATTTCTCAAAAGCTTTTGATTTGGTGGATCACATAATATTGTGCCAAATGCTATCTTACTATGGTGTAAAGGGAAAGAGCTGTAACTATTTGAGAAACCGGAAACATTATGTTCAGATAAATTCCAGTAAGAGCACTATGGAAGATGTGTTGTGCGGTGTTCCCCAAGGCAGTCAAATGACATAAACAACCTCGGACTACAAGGAAAATTGTATATGTATGCGGACGATCTATGCATTTTCTATCACTACAAACAAACAACAATGCTAAAAATATTGATTGAAAGAGATGCAGCCTTAATAGCAGAATTTTTGAGATTGAACAAATTAACAAATAAAACCAAGTTCATAAGATTTAGACCAGGATCAACTCGTGCTGAAGACAGGTGTAATATTTTCGTTGGTGGGAAAGAATTTTCCGACGTGACTAGTATGAAGTACTTAGGAATACATCTGCAAAATAACTTAAGTTGGGAACTTCATATTGATCAACTGCGAACAAAAATAACTCCAGTCATTGGAAATTTGTATAAAATGAAATTTAAGTTAAATGAAACATGCAAAAACTAACAGGCATTAATTTAAAGTCATCTTAATTATATGGCAGAATAAATCATTGAAAACAATTCATAATCTCCCACGTTTGTATCCAACGTTATTACTATATAGGGATGTAGCAAAACATGTTTTACCTGTGTATGTTTTATACAAAATGACGTTGCTGGTATACGTCTTCAATGTATTGAACAATGTCGGACATCACACTATCAACCTCAATAGAATTCAGCACAACTTTAATACAAGGAACAATTCTCAATTAAGAGTAACCCGATGTCGCCTAGAAACAACCAGACAGCGAATTGAACATATAGGTAGCGTTGAATTTAACATTTTACCACAATTCTTAAAAGATTTACGAACGGTATCACTTTTTAAAAACAAATTAAAAGAATTTCTGCTGCAGAATATCGAAATGCTTCTTATATGAAAAATAGATGGTATTATTATATTTAAATATGTTCAATCTGATATTTACTGAATAATGTGTTGCCGACTATCCTCAATAATGCCCTAGAGGCGCTGAGGCAAACAATTTATTCGAATTTAAAATCACATTGGTTAATATGAAATAATAAAAAATTAAAAAAAAATCCAAATTCATAATCAGAAAATATGTTTTAATATTCAGAAAATATGAATTCATAATGAGAACATATACAAATTATATTGAGAAAATATAAATTCATAATGAGAACATTGATAAAATATATATTTCGATGAAATTATCCATAGAAGAACGTACATACATAGCTACGATTATAAATTTTACTGTTTCTGATTATGAATTTATATTTGCTCATTCTCAATTTGGATTATCTCATTTTGTATTTATATTTCTCATTATGAATTTGTATGTTCTTATAATGAATTCATATTTCTCATTATGAATTTACATATTCTGATTATAAATTACATTTTCTCATTATAAACTTGAAAAGGTGCAGTCAAAAGGTGTATTTTTTAAGGAAATTAATTTTCAACATTTTCTCAAAAAATGCGAGTTTTATGGGTCCTAGATTGACAGCACTGTCATCGTTGTGTTATTGAGAATGCGCCGGTTCTGTTGGTCGTAATCAAAACAAAAACAAATCTTTTTATAGGCCGGCAACACACATTCTCTCACATCCTACCTCGCTCTCTCTCTCTTGCGAGTGTGCTCCTGCTCTCGCGCTCTCGATGTAGCGGCCTCTTGATGGAAGTTCATGAAAAGTGTAATGAAATGTTTTCAACAGGAAAAAAATGCAACTGTTGCGCATTTTTTAACACACACCACACCACACCGCTTGAGTGGTGACGACACAAGCAACTGCAGAGCAGGAATTTGCTGATGCTGAGGCAGATAGCGTTGCCGTTGTTACTGTTGTTGTTGTTTTTTGACGCACCTAATGAAATGCTAATCATCTCAGTTATCTCTGCAACATGCAACGCCAGTCAGTTGCTCAACGGAAAATATTTCAATTCATTCGCATGAATTGCCTGCAAATCCTTATTCCAACACACTCCCAACCCCCACTCCACACACCCACCCCCCTGTGCAGTAGACACCAGTAGCAGTTGTGAGAGTTGAAATTCCTTTAAACTTCAACGGACAACAATTCGAACTTGTTTTATAATGAGTGTGATGGAGGGGGTGGAGGGGAGGTTGGACCATGCTTTGCTGGGCTCATTTGTGTCGATCCGAATACTTGGGCATTGTCAAAAATCAATCTAATTACATTTCACAGAAGAGAGCCGGCCAGAGAGCCTTCGAAAAATCTAATTTCCGCTTTGTTTTCGCCCAAAATGTCCGCCAATTAAAATTTTAATGAAAAAACTTTCGTGGCTCTGGTCCTTGTTGCTGCTGATGCTGCTGTTGGTTGTTGTTGGTATGAATGTCTGTTGTCCGGAGTTGGTGACGACCCTTGTCGCTGCTTTTGTGGGTTGTCCGTTGCCCGTTGCTGTGTGTACTTAAGTACATACATACACACATATATATGTGAATGTGTATGTGTGTGTCAACATTTATGTATGTGTGAGCTACTTTGTCATTCTGAGCCTTTTTTGCCGCTTTGGTATGCCCCAACAACATGATATCAATAAAATGTTAGCAGCATTCTTCGGGTGCCTCCTCCGAGTTGAGTCGAGAGAAAAATCAAATTAAAAAAGGTTAATTAATTTCTATTGACATGAGGTAATGCCCCTGGACGTTCAAATTGATGGCAGCACATTTCTGCAATGAACAGTTCTCGCTTTTTCGTTCTTCATTCACTTGTTGGTGTTGTTGTTGCTGCTGCTGTCGTCCGTTTCGTCAAGACATTAGCCCCAAAACAACGTGGGCGGTATCCATCCATGCATGCCCCCCTTCATGTGCCCCCTGTCCCCAGCTCATCCGTTGATGTTGCAAAGTTTCGCAAAGAGACATTAAAAGTTACAAATTCAATAAATTTTCTCAAAAAAAAAATTAGTTTAATTAAATTAACACAAGTCGCAAGCTGATGGACAATATGTTTTGTATGCAAAGTGACGACAAGTTGCTTTGTTCGTTTGTTTTTCAATTGACAGCACCACTGAGCTGCAAGTGAAGCAGCGGGAGGAGGATTATGGATTTAAACTGAGCAGTGTCTGAGTGTTGGGGTGTCGGTGTGTGTGTGTGTGTGTTTGGCTTTATGTGAAACACGTACTGTTTTCTATTAAAGAAAAGTAA
This sequence comes from Polietes domitor, assembly GCA_947397865.1. Lineage (NCBI taxonomy): Eukaryota > Metazoa > Arthropoda > Insecta > Diptera > Muscidae > Polietes > Polietes domitor. Next base: position 3,136,921 of record OX377622.1, on the reverse strand, counting down.
ACATGGTCGAGTGTAAGACTGGAAGAGTGGTAGTTGTGCAACTAAAGTATCATCAGATATTCCCTCCGCAATTGCACGTCTGATTTCGAGGGGAAAAACATCTCAATGAGATCAGGTTTCTCAATTCAATGTGATTAGGCGAAAGTCATAGGCCCTGGAGGAGTTTCTTAATTATTTTTTTAATAATGAAGGGATTCACAGAATCACTGCCGAATTAAAGTTACTAAATTGTAATTGACAATTAATTAATTCTGTAACGGAAAAATATATTTTGACATGCTTAGAGAAGACGTGTTCTTCAGATGATTTGCATAATTTAGGATACCAAGTGGATATGGAGAGTAATGGATCACCCTCAATTTGTTTAAGATATATTTGAATTACAACAACAATAATTCATATTTTATATTATTATTATTATTATAATTATATAATATATAATATTATTATTATTTTTGCTATAAAATTCTTAATAAACTGCTGAAAAGACAAATGAGCAATCAGAAGTTAAACACTTTTACAAGCAAAGCTTTCAAAAAGTTCGTTTTTTTCATAAAGGCGACAACATAATGTCGCTTTTTTAGAAGACACAATTCAGATGCGTTTAACGCCCTTTTTGAAAAAAGGTTTGGTCAAAAGGCCTTCTCCAATAGACCCACTTCGTAATTGCTACTTTTCAATGCAACACATTTTATTTTCAAAAATTGAACAGGTTAAGTATCTTGACTCGATACTGTTAATATCTAAATTTTATAAAGGGTCCGCCATCTAACAACTATTCAACCGATAAGATAAGTGTTACGCCGACAAGCCAGAGACAATTGACACTTTAAAGGACAATATTCGTGAAGCCATTGGTGAAATACAGCTGCACACAATCGATAATGTGCTTAAAAATTGGACCGATCGTGTAGGCTACTACATGGCCAGCCGAGGCAGCCATTTGAATGAAATTATTTTCCATGATTGTACTTTCAAATAAGAAAAGAAATTTGAGAAAATATTCAGTTGTTTTTTTATAGCATTTTCAAAAAAAAAAGTTATTTGGCGGACCCTTTAGAATGCAAATTTATTTACAGATGACATTCATTACTTGGGAGCACACTAGCAAAACACACATGGTCTTCCTACCACCAAGCAGCGGAAATCAAGAGGTCTTCGTGTGGAAGACATTCCGCATGCCATGAAAATCAGGCCTCTTAGAAGGCCTGCTACAGGTATTCGATATGCAAACTATATATAATTTCGACTGCAATCTCGCAACTGCAATTGTTGCCGAGTAAGTACCAAGTACTGACAATCACTAAACAAATTTATGTATTTTACAAAAATCGAAGCTGTATTTCTTTGTTTTTAAAAAAATAAATAAGAAAAAATATAAAAAATAAGATATGGCAAATTTTCTGTAAAACTAAAAACAATATTGTTGAAATTACAAAAATATATGTTTGTATCTGATACGAGAAAAATGTTAAAATATTTTTTTCGTATATTTTTGGCTATAGGGAAATGCATTTTTATTCACCATATCGAAAAGTGTTTGTGTAATCGCATCACATGGAATTACTCTTTAAAAAAACGAGGCTGATATGTGAATGTATACTTTAGGAATCGCTGATAAGGCCTAGTGACATGCCTGACTGTAGAAAGTCTACAACGTCATCATGGCTTTCGCAGGCCTTATAAATGGGAGACATTACCATATAAGGCCTTCCGCATGCCTAAACTGTAAATTTCGCCGTTAGGAAGCATCTCATTGAGTTGCACATTAAATGTAAATATACAACATTTTTAGTATATTTGCTAACCGCATATGTTGACTTCTGATTCAGGAAATATTAGCATATCCCTGCGTTAAAAAAGCTCTGCCGACCATTTTAGTAAAAATCTCACATTTTGGAAAATATATTCCCCTCTTTGGGAATGTGGGTATTTTGTTAAAAAAAATACAAAAAATGGCAAACAACATTATTTTTGTAGACATTCTATCTATTTATTTACAAATTTATATTTACAATATTATAATTTGTGTAGATTTTTCGTAGGATGCTAATTTTTATCGTGATTTTAAACAAACTGATATGATATTTCAAAAAACACACAAGATTCCATGCGAACGTAAATATTCCGATCATCCGCATAGAAACTATACTTTTACGTAGTTTACATTTTACGTAGTTTAAGGTGATTTGTGTGGGAGGTACTGCAAGAGGCGTGGCAAAACCCGCCATATTTAGTGCACTTAAAGTGATTATAAAAACATTACCAAAATCCAAAATATAGTTTATTCCGAATATCCGTGTGGAATTCACACTAGTTTTAATTTAACATATGAATATGGGCCATTTGTGTGGGAGGTACCAGAAGGGGCCTGGCAATTTCGCCCATCTTCCAACTTAAACTAACTTTGGGAAAAATATTACCATGTGCAAAGTTTAGCTCCTTTCGAGAGTTGTCGTGTACATCAGCCAGCCAGCCAGACGGACGGACATAGCTTAAACAACTTAAAAATTCGTGCAACGGATTTGATCCCATACTTAGGGTTTCAAGTCGATCCTACAATGCGTTACACTATATACCCTCAAATGATATATACCCTCCTACTCACTGAAGAGTGAGGTTATAATGAATAGTTTGGCCACAAAAAGTAAATGTAAAATATCTGAAAGAAAGAAAGTTCATATTGGACTTCTAGTTTTAAAGATCCCAGTAAATCCACTATCGAATGCCTAGTTTCATTTTAAGACTTACGCCTTCTTCGCAACAAATTATTATCTTCGCTAGTTCAGAAGTTATGATTTTTGCCACGAAACAAGTCAAAAGGCCCCAATGTGCGACGAACGAATCAACGAACAGAACTCTTAGGCCCCCCATTCACGTACAGTTTTAACTGTCAGTTTGAACTGTTCAGCTAAAACTGTCAGTTGAAACTGTATGTGTGTGGTATATAACTGACAGTTGTACTCAACTGTTCAGTTTAACTGAGAAATATAAAAATTTTATATTTTTAACTGACAGTTTTAACTGAAGTGAACGTGTGTGGGGGTTCGCTGTACTGTTCTCAGTTCAATTTGTGTCGAGCGAGAGTGCGTATCATCATGTCGCGTAAACAGAACCAAGTAATAGTTGATTTTATTGGAATATATAGATCTGAACCTTGCCTATGGCAAGTTAAGTCTAACGAGTATCATGATCGCGTATCATGTTTATTTTTTCTTTTTTGTAAAATTACAAAAACTAAACCGAGAGCGGCCAAACCGTCCTGCTCGTTCGAATCCATGTTAAAAACTGAAGTAATGAACTGGACGTGTGTGTACATCTCAGTTCACAGTTTATGACCGGGAACTCACGTACAGTTATAACTGACAGTTTTAGCTGACAGTTAAAACTGTACGTGAATGGGGGGCCTTACAAATTAAAATTCTCTACATGTATTTCGAAAATTTCAGGATATATATGAATGTTGATCATGTCTTCTTCATTATTTGCATATTCGATTTTCGAATTACTTCAATACATAAATTGAGTATGATTTCTTCGCATCTCTATTTCTCGATTCGCTTAGGAGGTTTACATCGTCATGGACACCGATCCATTTATACTTGTTTTCTTCCGCTGGTAGGTGTTCCTGCATTTTTGCCACGGATGATCTTTTGAAATAGTTCATATTTTTGATTCCTCACTATATGACCTGTATATACTGATTTCCCTTATCATTGTATTCAGGAGTTCTGACACATTTTCAGCCAAACGGTCATATCATCTACATAGCTAATGTTATTTAGAAAAGTAATCTATATATATAAAAGAGTTGTGTTACTGACTGACTGACTTATCATTGACCAGCCCCCAGACCAAACGGCTGAAGCTAGGGTCATGAATTTTTCAGGGTAGTTCCCAAATATGACGTAGACGTCGACTAAGAAAGGGTTTTACGAAATTCGTACTTTTAAGGGGTAAAATGGCCCAAAAAGGGATAAACATCGAACCTTCGTCCTGACTAAACGGCAGTAGTTAGAAACATGAAAATCGGTGAGTTCCTTGCGCTGACCTACAAATAGCTACAAATAGGGATTTTTCGAAATTTGTACTTTTAAGGCGCGAGCGGGACAAAAAGGGATAAAAATGGTACCAACTAAAGTATTACAGCTAGAATCGTGAAATTTGGTATGTAAATTCCTCTGACCATAAGAAACGAAGTAAAATTGGATTTTTCGAAATTTGTACTTTTAAGGGACGAGCGGGACAAAAAGGGATAAAAATGGTACCAACTAAAGTATTACAGCTAGAATCGTGAAATTTGGTATGTAAATTCCTCTGACCATATAAAAACGATTAAAATTGAAATTTTCGAAATTTGTACTTTTAAGGGGCGAGCGGGACAAAGAGGGTACCAACTAAAGTATTACAGCTAGAATCGTGAAATTCAATATGTAAATTCCTATGACCATATAGAAACGAAGTAAAATTGGATTTCTCCAAATTTGTACTTTTAAGTGGCGAGCGGGATAAAAAGGGATAAAACTGGTATCAATTTTAGTATTACAGCTAGAATCGTGAAATTTAATGTGTAAATTCTGATCTCTGATCATATAGCAGCGCAGTAGTTTGATTTTTCGAAATTTGTAATTCTAAGGGGTGCGCGGGACGAAAAGGGATAAAAATGCGGTACAATTTTGTAAAGGGGAAAGAATGTGTTACCAAATAAAGTACATATTTTTAGGAGAAGCAAAAACACATGTTACCTATAGTGCACAAAGTTATAAACTGGCTGGCTGAATCTAGAAACATGAGATCGGGGATATAAATGGTTGTAATTTTTTGTCCAAAACTTGGTAGAAAACTATACATACGAAGTAGTTCAGCAAAAATAGTGAAACCGAAGTTGTTGTGTTTTGTTAAAATAACCAGAAATCTCAATTTGCAAAAAAATGTTAGTTGAGTCTTTTTCTTCGTTGACATCAAATTGATCATTTTGTTGAATATTTTTACCTAATGCGGCACAATAATATCACTGCCTCTAGAAATAACCTTAGGATATAAAGAGTGATTTTTTTGAGGTTAGGATTTTCATGCATTAGTATTTGACAGATCACGTGGGATTTCAGACATGGTGTCAAAGAGAAAGATGCTCAGTATGCTTTGACATTTCATCATGAATAGACTTACTAACGAGCAACGCTTGCAAATCATTGAATTTTATTATCAAAATGCGTGCTCTGTTAAGAAAGTTCAGAAAGAAAGAAATTGTGTTCAGCGACGAAGCTCATTTTTGGCTCAATGGGTACGTATATAGGCAGAATTGTCGATTTTGGAGTGAATATCAGCCAGAAGCATTGCAAGAGCTACCAATGCATCCAGAAAAAGTCACAGTTTGGTGCGGTTTATGGGCTGGTGGCATCATTGGACCGTACTTCTTCTAAGATGATGCGAATCGTAACGTAACTGTGAATGGTGAGCGCTACCGTGAGATGATATCCAACTTTTCTTTGCCCAAAATGGAAGAACTGAACTTGGTTGACATGTGGTTTCAACAAGATGGCGCTACATGCCACACAGCTCGCGATTCTATGGCCATTTTGAGGGAAAACTTCGGAGAACAATTCATCTCAAGAAACGGACCGGTAAGTTGGCCACCATGATCATGCGATTTGACGCCTTTAGACTATTTTTTGTGGGGCTACGTCAAGTCTAAAGTCTACAGAAATAAGCCAGCAACTATTCCAGCTTTGGAAGACAACATTTCCGAAGAAATTCGGGCTATTCCGGCCGAAATGCTCGAAAAAGTTGCCCAAAATTGGACTTTCCGAATGGACCACCTAAGACGCAGCCGCGGTCAACATTTAAATGAAATTATCTTCAAAAAGTAAATGTCATGGACCAATCTAACGTTTCAAATAAAGAACCGATGAGATTTTGCAAATTTTATGCGTTTTTTAAAAAAAAAAAGTTATCAAGCTCTTAAAAAATCACCCTTTACATTGTAATGACCACAGAATTTCTCTAGCAATATATTTGATGCTATGTAAATTCAGAATCTTCATTTAAAGTGCACAGTCCATATTACACTTGAACCAGGTGATATATGTATGAAACTATAGGTGAAATTGAGTTAATTGGCGTTTTTCGTTTACTCATGCTTTTGCCGCTTAGAAGGACTACAAAGCTCCAAAGGCTACAATTTTTCAAAGGTTATTTTAAATGGTTATTCGCATCCTTTGTTACCGTTATATGCGCCAAATTAAAGAAGAGAATATGTGCTAAAAATACTTAAAATTTCAAGCTTCTATCTGTATTAGTTTAGCATTAACAACCATTTCCATCTTTAAAAGTAAAATATGAAAAAAACTGAATAAACTGTGGGGTAATTTTGAAGTGGTTGTAAGTGATGAATTAATACAGATAGAAACATGAAATTTGAATTTATTTTTAAAAGATTGGCTCCTCTTTAATTTGGCCATTATGCCGTTGCGATAGGTGGTGAATAAGCATTTAAAATAATTTTTGAAAAATTGTTCCGTTTCGATGAGGAAACAAAAAACTGAGAATACCATAATGTGGAATATTATTTATAATATCAAGTAAGGTTATCCTAAGTTAGAAGAGTGTATGTTTACAGCTGTTTCATTTACATTTCTCGTATCATATTGGTTGTTACCCAAATTAGCTAAATATAAAAGACTGACTTTATGTAAGCCTTTTTAATAATAAATCTTTTTTGTAAGCCTGTTTAATAATAATAAATCTTTTATATTTTTCCTCAATGTCAGTGAATAAATTAATTCGGTCATATGGTGTATGCAACGGCACCTTCGGATATTTCTGGCAATAAACTTCTTCTAACGATATTTACATTGCAGTTATAAAATATCCTGGTTCTAGGTGTTTAAATACTTGAAAAAAAAACCAACACATTCAAAAGAACAGAATGCAGAGATTAAATTAAAGCCGATTAATTTTAAAGAATCATTAGTTTTACAATAATTTTCATGATTTTATTTCGAAGAGCAGAAATAAATTAGCTTTAGGCCGCACATTTTTTCATAATATCCTATCGATTGGTTACCATTGAGAATTGAAATACCGAGAACATTAACCCATTTACATTGTTCGTTTCAGGTAGTTTGAAATGTCAGCCAGCACATTTTTAAATTGAGTCTTTTCTTGGAAAACGAATGAACATAGCAAAGAGATAGATTTACTAAAACCACTGAGCTTCGACTTTTCTAACTTTTTGGGCCATTTAAATAACAGATTATAATCGAAGGCAATAGATCTATCAGAATGATTTACATTTTAAATGTTTAGCAATCGCCACACCTGACATCTCTGGGTAGACTACTTTCGGGGCATTAGGAGAGTAGATGAAGCAGTGCCCCTGTGGCCGATGTGACACTGCGTTCCAAGACATCAATGCTCATGATAAAAATTAAAATGAATGTTCGACAAGGTTCCAAAAACACCTTGTGAGAGTAGGTCTAAAAATAAACCATTTAATTTTTATGTCCATTATAAATTTTTATGCCGAGAACGACCGAACGCCGTACATACTCACATGTCCACAGACAATCCTTTACAGCTCCACGAAACACGAAGGAATGGCTTTTGCCAAAGCAAACAAATTATCTACCCAAGACACGCAAATCGACGCCGGAACGCCGCAACGCATGCATGAGGCCATAAATCGATTAATCGGGCCCGAGAAGATAGACGGAGACGACACACACACAACCCGTTCCACAAGCCTATTATTGACCTATTACACCAACGAAAAGCATGTTCTAACACGGAAGTGGAGTCCTTGACAAGCCCATGAATTAGAATAACAAAAACATAACTTGGCGGGCCGAGAAGGGCAGCGGCGGGAATTGGAAATGGAAATGACACGAAGGACGAGGAGGCATTTAAACGACAAGCAAAACCACAGTTGGAATAAACATGGACAATTTATTGGACAAACAACACAGACACACACACCATGGAAAATTATGTTTGTAGGTGTAGATGGTGTGGCTGTGGGACACAGTCAGGTAGGAGGAGATGGTGATGGTCAGTTATGGCGTGGAGTGGTACGGCCGTATCTACCCATTCAATACTACTCAACGCTAATTAGAACTGGCCACGCAGCAAGGCTCCCAAGCTTAGGTCTAGATGTTGGCCATGGTGTGATGACGATGGGGACGGCGATAGTGATGATGATGAAGATTTCCACGATGATGAAGTTTATGTAGTAGGTACAATCAAAACATTTGTGTTTATTAATCGTGGCTAACCCAGCGAAGCAATTGTGTGGTATTCTTGGAAAATATTATAAAAAAATATTTCAACGATTTAATAGTTGAAACATCTATGAGAAGGCCAACGGGAGCTTCTGTCAAGCAATGGTTGAGATAATTTTATATAGGGTGGGCCATTTAAAGTTTAAAATTAAAACTACCGATTACTTCGATTTTGAAAGGTAGAACAACATTCATTTTTATTTTCAGGTTTATGTTTGACATTTGCAAATTGGGACGCTATACGCTCGAACGAAATTGGGAAATATTAAAAACTTATTTCCAAAGTAGTGAGTCTTTAAAGCAAAATGTAAGAAATTAACGTGGAAATTTTTGGAGAAGAGATCGGAATTCAGTTCAGACTTTCATCTCGGTGGCTATGTCAATAAGCAAAATTGCAGCATATGGGGTTCAGAGAACCCACACCTGACTATTGAGAAACCAATGCATCCACAACGAGTCACTGTTTGGTGTGGATTTCGAGCTGCGCTGAAAAATTGGATTGATCGTCGTGGTAGTCATATGAATGACACTGTGTTCCATTATTAAATGTAAAAGTTCAACCTTTCCAATAAAACCAGAAATTTGAAAAAATAATCAGTACTTTTGTTAGAACCGATTCTAATTTAAAGTTTTAAATGGCCCACCCTATTCTCATTAAATGGGACCTACGAGCAATGATTTTTTTTAAGACAAACACAAAAATATATTTAAAGTGCTTTCAATACTCATATGGTACGTGGCGTGACATATTGTAATAGACGAGTGTAAACACTGAATTTCATGATTCTAGCTACAAGCGTTTGCATGGTGCCAATTTCATCCCGTTTTGATCCTAAAGGTATGAATAACGAAATATGTCTTTATTTTTCGTGACTGCGCAGTCACAGCAGTGTACACACCGAATTTCACTATTCTAACTGCAACCCTTTGATTGGTACCATTTTTATCCATTTCGACCCATTTTCCGCCTAAAAGTACAAATTTCGAAAAAATCCTTTATGTTTAGCGTCTACGCAGTCAGATAAATGCATACACCGAATTTCATGATTTTAACTTCAGCGGTTTGGTTGGTACCATTTTTATCCCTCTTTTCCATTGGTATCCCTTAAAAGTACAAATTTCGAAAAATCTCTCTATTTTACGTGTCTATGTGATTATAGGGACGTACACACCGAATTTCATGTTTCTAGATGTTGTCGTATCATTGGTACCATTTTTATCCCTTTTGTCCCATTTCACCCGCTAAATTTTTTTTTGTACTTTTTGATGATTTCACTTTAGTAGAGGAAGTTACGAAACAGATTTCATGTGTATAAAAATCGGAAATTAAAAAAAAATGCTTAAATAGTCTAAATATTAGGGGTACTTTAAGTCCTTGTTTGGGAAAAGTGTTTCCCTCTGGGCCGATTTCGCCCACTTTCAATCCCAACCATAAATTGCAACCATAAGACACATTTAAGGAAAATTTGAACCTCCTCGTTCGACCTCTATCGTGCTTTCAACAGACATACAGACAGACGGACATGGCTAAATCGTCTTAGAATTTTACCACGACCCAGAATATATATACCGTTGAATATTTCAAGGTGTTGCAAACGGAATGACAAAGTGAATATACCCCCATCCTGGAGGTGGAGGGTATAAAAAATTTCAAATATCAAATTGCAACTGAGTTTGACTACCCGTATGGAAGTTATATCAGTTTTACTTTAATCAAGGCTTATGTGGCAATATCGCACTTATTCCAAGTGTATCTAACGTCCATAAAAGCATTGTCAAAGGTCAAATTTCATAGTATTCCGACCATCCGTTTATAAATTATAACAGATTTAAGTTTAAGTACACTGAAAGAATTTTCCTTCATAATATTTATGAAGCGATTTCATAAAAGGTTTTTCATAATTTTAGTGAATTTTTTCTTAATATGTATGAAAAATTCATAAATATTATGAAATGTTTCATACGACTTGTTCATAAACATTTAATATTTCATAAAACAAAATTGTTAAATTAGTGGAACTTAGTTTCATAACATCAAAAAAAGATTTTAATACTATAAAATAAACAATTCTTAAATATTATGAAATATGTCATAACGAATAAAATATATGTGCTATGAAATGTCTTCATAAATAAAATGAAGGATTTCATAGTTTTTATGAATTGTTTCCTAATTTACAGCTACATTTCTAGTGTGTCGACTTTATTCGGTTGAATGCTAGCAATTCTCATTTCACCTCTGTTAACTCTGACATAAATATTTACCCTGATTTTGGTCAATGACATACTCATTGCAAAGACTCTTGGTGTGTGTTGATTGGTTAGTCAACAAGTCGGGCTTTTTTTTGTTTTTTTGTTTATATTGGAAACTTCAGTATAAATTATTAATATTTATGAAACTTTTTCATGATGACGTTACTTTATAAAATCTATGAAAAATAATGAATTTTTATGACAGAAGTTCAACGAATGAAGATAGTTTCTAAGAAATGTTTCATAAATTCTATGACACTTTCATTGATTTGTGCTTTATGAAACATATTTCATACATTTTATGAAATGTTTCTTTGGCGACTTTTTAATGAAAATTTTCACTGTCCCTACTGTGTAGAGTGAGGGTATACAAATTACTCGAGAAAGCATATTTTTCAGTAGCGTTTAGCTCACAAACGGCTTGACCCAGCGGCGATGAGTTATCATATGTAATCAACTTATAATTTATTGTTACTCTCAGTCTCTCTATTGATTGAAACCAGAGTTTTCTCCCAGCCCCTTCTTTAATACTTTAAAGAACCATTCATTCGTATTGGTGAAATGTTTCGCTGGGTTATTACCCAGAGGGAGCACAAACAAAACACCGAAGTAGTCGAAGAAGAAGAACGAGAGGCAGAAAACGGAGGACGTGTAAAAAAGAAATAGTGCAAAATATTTTGTTCGATTATGAATAGCGTGGTCTGCAACACTTTTATCCATTGACCTAATGATGCATTAAGGGAACTCCATTAGTGTTAATATCTTTTAACTGCTTTACAACCGACCAAAGATTTCTTATTATCCCCACCACGCCACGCCACGCCGTTGAGGGAGGGCAGGGCCGGGCCGGGCAGCACTCGCTGGCATGAGCGCACAAAAGAGCAGCTCCAAGTTGAGTGTGGCCAATCCATCCATGCTCGTGCACACACAAACAACCACATGGCGAAGCAATCTCCAAGTCTCTTCATGATACCCGTGGTACTAACAAAACTTTCAATAGCTTTGACATTTTATTTTGGCCCTGGCAATATTGCCCCAGTCGTTGTTACTGTTACTGTGGCTGGGAAGAGAGCGAAAGCTGGAACTGGAACTGAGTGCATGACTAACAGATTTTATGCATTCCTATCAAGTCTGATGGATGTTTGGCGAAAGTTTGTTAAAAGTGCTCCTTGCCATTTTGCCCCGTCGCCACCGCCACCTCCGTGGCAAGTGTTTGCGAACACAAATCTAACTAAAGCTCAATATGATTCCGGCCGTACCCGCTGCTCTCAGTAGTGGCGGCTGATTTTTCATAAATGCCTTTTGGACACTTTTGCTGGCTTGGCTGCCTTGTTATTCACGTGCCCCGTACGTGACGTACTTTATTGGTATCGCACAACTTTCAGACCGGGTCTTTCGGCCCCCACTATTGAACTTATGACCGTTCACACACATACATGCATAGAGACATTCACAAACAACAATAGCAACAACAAATTTCGCTGTATGAATCTATGAATTCATTGGCAGATTATTGGACATGTGAATGAGTATGAATGTGAATGCGAGTGCCAGTCCTGCAAAAAAAAACAGACAGAGTCGGGCAAATACAGCAACGCCTGTCACACAATTAGTGGCAGTTGTACTCATGTGTCATGTGGCACTCGTTCGTTCGTCGCCATTCGCCATTCGTTCATTTATTGATACTCTTGACGTTTAATGATGACTTTCCCTCATGGACAGGCGTTCGCTTTTTCTCGCTGGCTGCCACTGCTGTTAAAATCAAGCCTTAAATTCCTTGTCGAGAGTGTGACATGGATAGACCGGTACTCTCACATGTGCGGAGCCGCACTAGGGATGCCGATCAAGATAATTTTCCAATTTTTCCCGATTTTTTAAGAAACTCATTAAAAGCCAATTTATTGGAAATAACAAATTGACTCAAAACATATTTACATTTTAATTTAATTTTTATGATATGAAAACTTATGCGTTTTTAAATAAAAATAAATTTAAAAAGTTATTAGAAAATAATTGGGAAGCATGTAAGAAAGTTTCATCCTCAGGGCATGGACAAAGCTCCCAATCTCCATATTTATAAAACAATTGTAAAATCATTGCCTCTATTGAATTTCACTTACGAAAAGGGGCGTGGGCATACATACACATGTCAAAATGCAATTGATTTTGACTTTCGCAAGAATATTGGATTTATTTTAAGCAATAATTTTGCCCAATTGTGTGGGTGATACCAGGATTGTAATGTTATTGTGAGTGAGTTTCCGATCATCATATAGTAGTTACGAAGGCTTCAATCCTACCTAGTTTAAGAATAAATATTTTTTGTTTTAAAGTGCCCATAAACATATTTTTTAATATCACATTGCTACTAGTTTCGAAGATGCTTATATCATACTAAAGTGATCAAGTACTAAAGGAGATTTTGCAAAATGGATTCTAAATGTTTTAAATATACTTATTTTTTCCTTTGCATCTTTAAATAGCAGAAACGAAATTTGGTGGATATTGGACCACGAAAAGGGGACTTAATAATGGAAACTGCTTAAATGAGAGGAAACAATAGAAAAATTAATATTAACAATTAGTCAAAATATTGAATTTGAGATTTGAATAAAATTAGAGAGAATTCAGATTATGTACCACTTCATTGTAAAAGCTTTAACAAATAGCAATAATATTATTAACATTAAAAATAATGCGTTTCGTCCTTTATAAAACTTCGATGAGTTACACTTGATGCCGACCCATCCTATTGAACATCTTAGAATACAAGATATTTCGATAAGAAGGATGGATCGTGGTATATATATAAAGGGTGTTTTTTATTGAGGTATAGAACATCGAATTGAAATAAAACACAAGAAAATCGTTTTAATGTCCATCAATTTGGCTTTATTGGAAGGATAATTTTATGCCATTAATGTTTAAATATGATTTCGGGCATGTGGCCGCCGCGGCTGGCTCGAATATAGCCAATTCTACAGGTCCAATATATCCAATAACGCCACGAATGTTGGCTTCTAAGTCTCCTAACGTTTCTGGTTTGTTGGCGTAGACGAGCGACTTCACATATCCCCAAAGAAAATAATCCAATGGTGTCAAATCACACGATCTTGGTGGCCAATTGACAGGTCCATTCCGCGAAATTATGCGCTCATTGAATGTTTCCTTCAATATTTCGATTGTGACGTGTGTAAAATGGACGGAGCTTGCGGTGAACTTCGCGAACTGAACCATTACTTTCGAAATAAATTTGCACGATTTGCAAGCGTTGTTCTTTTGTCAAGCTGTTCATGATGAAATGGCAAACCAAACTAAATATTAATCACTTGACAGCTGACAAAATGGCCGCCAGTTAAAAAAGTGATGCCAACTTAAAGTTCTATACCCCAATAAAAAAACACCCTTTATATCTGTTGATAACAAATATAACTCTTGATAACAAATTAAAATATGGAAAGCGAATTTAAAGAAAAAATAAAAAAGTATAGATTTTTTGTTAAAACTAATTTACAAACACACAAACTTTTATTTAAATTTTCGCCAAAAATACCTGTAATATTTGTACTCTCATTTTGGAAATATAGGTCCGATCTCTCCCGCTTACATGTTAAATTAAATGTAATTATGATGACTACATTCACATAGAAATATTGGTTTAGGAACAGTCTCCTGAAAATATAGAAAAAAACATACAATAGAATATTTAAAAAATTATGATTAAAAAGAGGGTCAAAACTTCTACATTTATCCATATTTATTTTGCATATAGACTTTGTTTTCTTTTTTAGCTGTTAAAAAGTGTTTTTTCCATTTTGTCTATTTTTTATGTTTTTTTTCTTTGCTGATGTTTTTAAATATATTTTTTCTAATTTTTTAGAGGGCTTTTCCTAAACCACTGTTTCTATTTGCAAGATAAATTAGCAACATTTGTGGCCATGATATTTATCTTTAATTTATGTACCTTCAACGAAAATTAAAATTTTAGTAAAATTAAAAAAATATATCTTTTTTGTTCTTGATTTTATGAAAAATTTACCTCAATACATACAAAAAACATTTTTTAGGTTTTGGGTATAAGACCTTTTGAGGGTTTATTGATTCAAAACAATTTTGGATGTATTTTCAGTAGCGTTTAGCTCACAGCACGACAAGGCGCAGCGATGAAATATTTTCCAGATCATTAATTCATGTCTACGGGTATTGCTAAGGCTATCATTAATTTTTTTTTGCCGACCCAGCCTAATACACAGTTCCATTTTTTAGTTTGGAAGGCGCTCTGAACTTTATTTTCATTGATATCTACTAATCTGGATAAAATGATAAAAATATATAAATGATTCAAAAATATTCTATATTTTTTTTTTTGATTTTTTTTAATAAAGGATTTGGGCGGTTTTTTGTAATGAATCTGACAGCATCTCCTACTTCTTAAGACAAGCTAGGGGAAATATTAATATCGCCAAAGTTAAAATACATTCATTTCATCATGTGGTGGAAATAAAAAAATCCCGGAAATTCTGTATCGACAGCCCTAATGTCTACATATGAATGTTTGTATGAAAATTGGTACAAAAGTATTCGAATGCATGTGACGTTCATGGTGACAAAGTTATGACACACAAGTAATTTGAGTAGTGGCAAATAAGTAGAGTGCACATCGCAGGGACGTGGCAGGCCAGAGGGTGTCAAAGGCTTTACAATTGATTGGGTATGAAACTCTGATGTTAAAAAATAAATTTGATATAAATTTGTAATCTCTAAATAAACGCAGGAAATGGCTATAAATCAGATGTCAACAATTTATTATTGTTCCCCTTTTAAAAAGTATAAAAAAAAGTTCAGAGTTCCATGGAGTTTGTCGTAGTTTGCTGGGGAAACTACAAGACTTTGTTCTATTTCGAATTATAAAACCGGTCATTTATTTTTTGCAGTATTTTGCTTAGGCCATACAAAGAAAAATAATACCAATTGTCTTGTTTGTCGAATAATTGTCACCATAGTTGTTCAGTAGTTTTGCCCTTCTACCTACGCCCTTGCAATATTCTTGAGTAGGGTGGGTTTTCTAGTCTCCGCACGGCTAAAAAGGGTGAGTATTTCATTTGCAGGACCGCTTTCTAAAACAATTTGGTAAACAATCCACTTCACGACACTAACACTAACACTACCCACTCAAGCGACAAACAATGGGAACAGAAATCGAGAAATAGGGGAGGAGGACTACATAAATACGAACAGGGTTAACAAGCCTGTGACAGACGGACACACAGCCACATTAATACCCTTGTACATGATGCATACATACATCCCGATAAACATATACGAAGTATGGCAATACACTCTATATTTGACATTAAAAATAGTTACGAAATTTTGACAAATTGATTTTTCATGCACTCTCTCGGGGGGAAGTTGATGATGAACTAGTTACGGAACAGCAACGGCCACATCACCATCCATCCATCCATCCAGCCGCAAGAAGGAAAATAATGTTTTAATGAACCGAAGAAGATGAGGATGATGATGACGATGTGGATGAGAATGACGTCGCTGTTCTACAGGCTCAATTGGGATGAGATGAATAACAATGACATATAGTTTTAATCCTCAAGGAGTACACACACAAGTACAACTAATACCAAGATGAACGAAATCATAATCAACTCCTTCGGGTTGCTAATGTATTTTCAAACGCAGAATGATAAGGATATTTTATATCCTTCAGCTCAGCGTTCGATAGACAAATTGAAGTAGCGCCCTCCTCCTCGTAGGCTGTATTGAATTGTAAGTAACCTACATAGGCCAGAGTGAAGGGACAAACAGTGCGACTTCGATTTGTAGGAAATGTCAGTGGCATTAGGTTCTATGTGATTTGTGAATGTAATTTACTCTATTAAATTAAGAAAGAAATTTAGTTTTTTGGCAATCAAACTCGCTCATATTCATATTTCATATCCTGTGTGGGGATAATTCATTAGTAGACCTGCGTATATTTATTTAAATTCATGCATACAATTTACATATACTTTATACATATATACACTCGTCAATGCATTTTTATATCCTCCACCTCCAGGATGGTGGTATACTAACTTTTTCATTCCATTTGTAACACCTTGAAATATCGAACTGAGACCCTGTAAAGTATATATATTCTTGATCGTCATAAAATTCTAAGACGATCTAGCAATGTCCGTCCGTCTGTTGAAAGCACGCTAGCATCTAAACGAAAGGAGCTAAGACGTCCAAATTTTCCATAAATGCGTTTTATAGTCGTAGATCGGTTGGGATTGTAACTGGGCGAAATCGGTCCAGAGGGAAACAAATTTTCCCTCACAAGGCCTGAAAATGCCCATAATATTTTAGAGTATTTAAGCATGTTTTTTCAATATGTCTACAATGTGTACAAGCGTACATAATTGATATTGGGGAGAAATAGGGCAAAAGGGATAAAAATGGTACCTATCAAACGAAACAGTTAGAAACATACAATTCAGTATGTACTTTCCTCTAATTGAGCAGATACATAATAGAAAAGTATTTCGTACTTTTAAGGGGTAAAATGGTAATAGAGGGATAACAAGTAAGAAGGCGTTAAGTTCGGCCGGGCCGAATCTTATATACCCTCCACCACGGAGTGCATTCCACAGTATTACCAGCAGATTAAAGAATGTAGAGGGAATGCGAATTGCAAATATCAAGTAAATACAAGCTAATATGTTCAAAAAACATGCTGAAATACTCTAAATATTAGGGGTATTTTCAGTACTTGTGAGGGAAAAATTTTTCCCTCTGGACCGATTTCTAGCTCATTTCGTTCGGCCGCTATCGTGCATTCAACAGACAGACGGACGTCTGTCTTAGAATTTTACCACGACCCAGAATATATATATACTTTATGGGGTCTCCGATAAATATTTCAAGGTGTTACAAACGGAATGACAAAGTGAATATACCCCCATCCTGGAGGTGGAGGGTATAAAAATGGTACCGACCAAACGGCTGCATCTAAAATAATGAAATTCGTTGTATACATTATCTGATTGTGTAGACTCGTAAAATAAAGGGATTTTTCTAAATTCGTACTTTTTGGGGTTAAAATGAAAAAAGAGGATACAAATTTTACCAACCAAATGACTGCAGCTAAAGTCATGAAATTAGGAGCATACATTCCACTGAATCCGTAGACATGAAAAATAAATTGTTTTTCCAAATTTGTACTTCCGAGGGATACAATGGGAACAGAGGGATCAAAATGGTACTAACTAAACGGCTGCCGCACGGTGTGTACATCCCTCTAATTGCGTAGACACGCAAAGTAAATCGTACTCTTAAGGAGGTAAAATTGGAAAAAGGGGGATAAAATTGGTACCAACTAAACGGCAACTGCTACAATGATGAAATTCGTACATTCCTCTAATTTCGTAGACAATTAAAATAACGAGCTTTTATTAAGTCGTACTCTTAAGGGGTAAAATTAAAAAAGGGATAAAAATGGTACCAACCAAATGACCGCAACTTGAATCATGAATACATTCCTCTGACTGCATAGACACGCAAAAAAAGATTTTACCAAATTCGTACATTTTTTATTTTACGTATTGGTAGCATTGTCTTATAAGCGTGGTTTGAAATAATAAAAATATTACATTTATTTATAAAATTGTTTTTTCAATATTTTAATTTGTTTTGGTTCAAAAATTAAATTTTCCCGTAATGTTACTGCACTTCTACGAAAATCGACAGCCTCTGTGGAATGCAATTCATGTTGGAGGGTATATAAACGCCGCGTTTACTTGTTTTAGTTTATATATTGGGGAAACTTTAAATTTAAATTCAGCCAAAATAATGATGATTTGGCCAAATTTGTTCATGTTAAATGCAGCGGATTTATAGGCAGGCTGTTAAGCCACTTATTCGTAGCATCGCTTTCTAAAGCACCCTACATCATATCAAAGAGAATTGTGAATTTGGCACGGCATCCCGTTTTTGGAAATGTTGAAAGAAAAAACAGGACGAAGGATGGGGGACATCTTAATCCAAACCACAACCGAAGAAAAAGCCATATTTTCCAAATCATTTCTTTTTATGCTGATTCTCGTATGAGGCGCTCATAAAAATCCTGTTTAACATTATCATCGGCAGCAACAACAATAGCAATAGCAGCAAGGACGATGAACAGTGAATGGTGAGCGTTGAGCAGTGAATCAGAATCTGAATCAGGCAATCATTGAACTAAACTTCCAAACCGTAAACATCCTCTCATCACAACAAACACACACACGCACAGTTCTACAGCGTGTATGCAAAATAAGCTCCACGACATACGAGGAACAACTGGAAAAAATTGGTTTAATTTACATCCTCCTTCCCCTCCTCCTTCTACTCCTGCACATCCTCCGGCACAGAGTGCACCGGAATGAATGGGGTGAGGGTGGTGGTGTGTCTGTGTGCCTGTGTGTGTGCGGATGTTTCTGTTTAAGACTGTATTATGATCGAATGCTAATAAAGTTGTCGTCTATCGTTTCCGTCTCCTCATAGCGCAGCGCAGCGCCACTACGATGATGACAATGATGGGGAAAATAACGCCAAAACGGAGAGATGTGAATCTGTGCCGACTATGGATGGATGTGGGGGCTGTGCTATGAGCATCAGCATCAATGTCTGGCTGTGTGTGTGTGTGTGTCACTGTATGTGTTTGGATGTGTGTTTGCGTTTGGTATAGATGGCGCCATGATGCATAATTCAATTACATCCGATGTAGACTCATAAAACTAAATCAAAGGAAAACAAAGCGTCACGCTTCATTTAGTTTAATGCTCCCGCATTGTTAACTGCCGGCTGACGAGCCGCCAACACTACAGGATGCTATTTTGCCATAAATATGTACAGCAATAGCAACAACAACAGCCAACATAACACAACAACAATGGCAGCAGCAGCCAGGACCGCCAACAATAAGGAAACCACTTATAAACTAACAAACATGAGAGTACATTATATTCCTCGGCTCTGCTAACAGCAACAGCAACAACTACTCGTACCACTTATAAACTTGTCTAAAAGCAAAACGACCAAACGATGCCGAAAAACTGAGGCAAAAACTACACAAAAAGGAGGCGTGCACAACAGCTCCGAAAGCATAAAACTACATTTAAGCTTCCAAATGAAAGTAAGAGAAAAAATGGAAAGCAAAAAACTACAACTACAACTACAACTGCAACAACAATAACAACAACATTAACTGTAACAGGAACAACGACAAGGCAAGAATCTCTGACATGACTTTCTTTCAATGGCGTTAAGCTTTGTGGTAAACTTGTCGTCACAGTCTATGAAGGAAAAAGTATCAGCATCAACAACAGCATCATCGTCAGCAGCGACAACAACAACAACAGCGACAGCGGAGGCAAAGACGGCTACGACAATGGCAACCTCGAGCACAAAAGTTGGCGTTATACTTTTGTGAACTTGTGTTCACCATTGTTGCCAACTGTAGACCTAGAAACTGTGATTGAAATCCCAGAGAGATATTTCTTCAGGAAACTGCTTTCGCAGTATTCTTACATTTAATGAGAATCTAATTGAGTCAGTAAGAAATGAAGAAGAATATATGATACATTGTTAAATCTAAATATAATAGCGATCTTAGCTCTACACACTGGCTCATCCAAAGAACTTTAATGGAACACAGCTAGTTTTGGTACATATCTCGAGAATCTCAGTATTTTAATATAATCTAAAATCATCACATCAATTTTTTTCTTTTTTAAATCGTCAATTTAATTTCAAATTAAACTATGGCAACGCTGGGGTAATTATTAAATTGTAAATTATTTATATTAAAAATAAATGAATTAAGTTAAAAGTCTACCATCTTACAAAGTAAGATTTTTATAAAAAAACAAGTAAGGGAAGGCAAAAGTCGGGCGGGCCGACCAGATGATACCCTTCGTATAATTACAATTTACAATTCACTTCGGTGAGGAGTCCTATATAATGGACCGATGATACCCATTTTGACAATGTATGTTGTATATGTGTTGTATGAAATAAAAAGTGTTCTGATCAAAATCTGTTCAAATATGTGGTTTATAAAACAGAAAAAGTCAAAGCGAGAGCGAAATTTGTATGGGAGCTATATATAAATCTGAACCGATCTGACCCACATTCACGATAAGTATTTCTAGTTGAATTATAAGGTGTGGTGCCAAATTAAAAAAACAAGTAAAAACGGCGTTAAGTTCGGCCGGGCCGAACTTTATATACCCTCCACCATGGCTTGCAATCCACATAGGCTGTAGATTTTTGTGGAAGTGTAGTGACATTACAGGAAAATGTTTAATATAGCCAAATCAAAACAACTAAAAAGATTGAAAAAATAATTTTATAAATAAATATCATTTTTTAATTATTTTAGACGATTCTCATAAGGTTACCAATATATACTATGTATATCGAAATAATACTTCAACTCAATTCATAAAGTAAATATAAGGCAGCTGTTTTCAAAAAAGCTGAAATACAGTATATATTGAGGATAGTGGAAGCTCGTTCTGTTGGTTGTATATCCATCCTATTTTAATTCCAAAAGTAAACATTTTGATAATGCATTATCTCCCACGTACAAAAGAAAACCTAACTTCATGATTCTACCCATTTGTGACGTAAAAGTAAAAAAGTACGTAAGTCTTGCAGTGAGAGGAATCTATACACCGAATTCCATGATTCTAGATCTGTCCATTTGGTTGGTACCATTTTTATCCCTATTTTCCCGCCCCCTTAAAAGTACGACTTTCGAAAGTTTCTTTATTTTACATGAGCAATTACATCATTCTAGATGTAGCCGTTTAGTGGGTACAATTTTTATCCCTCTATTCCTATTGTGTCCCTTGAAAGTACGAATTTGGAAAAAATACTTTTATATTATATAAAGGGTGATTTTTTAAAAGCTATAGGAAAGATTTTCAAAAAAAAACACACATAAAATTCAGAAAAATGCATGAAATCTTTATTTGAATCGATAGTACGGTCCATATAATTTAATGTTTGAAGATTATTTCATGCAAATCTTGACCTTGACTGCGCCTCAAATGGTCCATCCGCTTAATCCAATTTTGGCATTTCCACGTTTTTGAGTAACAGAGGCCCAATTGCTGTGAACGGCGACGAATCGATAATTGATGGTTATCATTAACACTGGCCGATACAGCTGCGATATTTTCTTCAGTTCGGACTCTACGTAAGCGTGTTGGTGGTTTAATGCCCAACAATGTAAATTTGGTGCGAAATTTAGTCACAATAGCCCGAATAGCCACTTCAGTGGGTCGATTAAACCGACCATAAAATGGAAGCGCGCGATGAACTTTCTTAACAGAGCACGCATTTCGATAATAAAATTCAATAATTTGCAAGCGTTGTTCGTTTGTAAGACGATTCATGGTTAAATTATACACCAAATCACCCTTTATCTACTCAATTAGAGAAATGTACACCGATTTTCGTTTTTCTAGCTCCCGTTGTTTGATAGGTACCATTTTTATCCCTTTTTGCCCCATTGTATCCCCTACAAATAAGAATCACCTTATGGTGCACGTTTTTGCTATAAGGGGATACGCTAGAACATTATATTTTGTGAGGTTCGGAAATTTTGTTTTGAGCTACAAAATGGGGGTGGTGGTGTGAAAGTAAGAGGGCGCTCTACGGGGTCAAGAGAGAAAGGGGGTAAAACTACAAAAAAAAAAAAAACAAAACTGCCTCGTCTTCAGAGGGGTTAAATGTAAGACCGATCCCCACTAATTTTCACTTCACAATTTTTTTCCCAACAAACTTACCCCCTATCACCACTTGTTAATGGGACTCCCATACAAAAACTATTTTTTATAAAATGTGTCCCACGACTCTAACTATCCCAAGGAGGCCCCAAGTGGAGTCAAATGTATTTACGACCAACCCTCAATATTTTTCCAGCTCCAATATTTTCTCCGAACGTATCTTCAACCCTTAAGGTGGTACCCACACATTTTTTATAATTAATAGTAAGGATTGGACAATAATTGCGACCTGTACTTTGATTGAATATTGATGGACGGACAGATAGACAGACATTGCTAGTGATTCTAAACAGATCTGGATAAAAAACAAGCTCTATACTTGTCGCAGGGTGCTATATTTTGATCCGTAGTCAAAAAGTTCTTTAGAAACCCCATATATTTCTATCAGTCACTTAACCCAGAAAGCTATTGTTGCGTTATTAGGGCTGTTTTTCTTTAAGCCGGAATAGCAAGCTGTGACGTTAATTAAAATTTAATTTTTTACTCAAAATAAAAAAAAAATATTTTTTAACATTGTCTCCACTGCATAATAAATATTTATATCAAAACAAAAATGTGTTGACTTAATACACAATGTTGACTTACACTGGATGATTATGCAGGCTAAGTACAACATTTATATTATTTTTTTCAAAATATAGGCTGTTGGCGACAATCTTGAATTTTCTATTTTGTGTGAAATTTTAAGTTTTTATTTAAATTTATCTTATCGCAGCTAGTTATCCAGTCTTAAAGAAGAACAGCCTTATTATTGAAAACATTCTGATTTTGATAACTTTTTCTAAACGATCGTTTTGCACAGCTTTTTTAATCGTATAAATTTTTCAAAAACTAACCTCGCATTGGCAACAGTGGCGTTGTCCACAATCTGCGAGTGTGTGTTTGTGCTTCTGCCTCGTTTTGGAGTGTCTAGCAGTAGTTGCTTGTTGTGGTTGGAAAATGTTCCCGAAAAGAACAGTAACAACAACAACAGCGACGAGAATAACTGAAAGTGAGTGACTTCTGTAGCTGCGGAACCTGAGGAGCCACAGCCCATCGGCATCATCCCCCCGCCGTGGGAAGGACTGCTGCATTCATTGTCAAAAGAGCTGTCTGATGTTATCTGCACTTCTATTCTTCTTCTTCCTTCTCGCATATGGATGGTTATGAGATTTCAGTTGGAATCCATAAATTCGAATGCGATTCTTAGCGAGGAGTAGAGTTTTTCTGTGTGTGGGGGGGTATATTCGTCCAAGTTGCTCTCCGCCATGCAAATCAACAATTTTAAGAAAGAATTCAACCAAACTCATTTCCATGTTTCTTCTTCGTCTTTTTGTAATTCAAATGCACACATACATACATGTATATCCGTATAAGTGTGTGTTTGTGTAAAGAAAGTAGTCTTACACTTTTCGGGGGATACACTGAGAAATAACAATAACACTTAAAGGATTGTGGAGAATTTGATCGAGCAAAACGCTTTCCAAAAGTAGAGACACGAAGAAATCGTTGGTTGAACTTTTTGTTGGCCACTAAAAACCAAATTGAAATATTTTTTTATGATTATTGGTCCATCTACAAGTTATGTTATGAGGGCACTTAAGGTACAATCAAATCTGCTGTTTCTTTTTTCCTTCTTCTTCCAATAACTTTTCAATATTAAACTTAGTTGGCTATATTTTAGGATTGTATTACTCGAAGGATGTTATTAGGACATTAATCTATACTTTTGCTAATGTTATCGGCAAATATGAGATATTTTTAGTAGTTTTAGTTAAATTTTGTACAATTCAAATTTGATGATTAATAAAAAGACACATAAAAAATTATTTGTTAATACTCCAGTTAAATACTCATCGTCACATTATTACGTATTTTCTCGTAAAATTGCATTAATTTTAAAAATTCCTTACCCGTTTACCCTTTAGTGCTGGAAACCACAAAATGCATTGATTTAAAACCACCGCCATAGTGGCTTAAACTTCTATTAATTTTCTCCTGCTGCATATTATAACTTTGGGCAATTTTCGCTCCCTGTAACCACAACTCATTTCTTGCGCTTTTGTCTGGCTGATTATTAGTGATGGGAAGTAATTTTAACACAACTGATTGTTCCGCAAGTTGTCACATAATGTTGCCAGGCAAACAACAACAAAAGCAAATTCAGGCAAATATCATTCGAGAGATATCTACGATATCAACAGCCAAACACACAAATGCATGTAGACAGACAGACAGACAGAGACAGAGAGGCGGACAGATAGGGGGACAGACAATCCGACAAAACTAACTCTAAAGCGAATAATGAAGTTGGCCAAGCCACCAGACACACAGCCAAGCAGACAGCCAGCCAGCGAGCCAAGCATCCAACTATCTTCAACTACGTTTATGCAGAATTGGAACGGCCAGCCGTTCGCCCAACTATCTACGCTCTACCAACTAGCTCCATTAGGAGAATTTCTTCCTTGTCAGATTTGTGATGATGCCAAAAGTATTAAGTGTTGGCGCATTATTATCTTTAGAACTTCATAACTTTTAACTCATAAAGCAAAAGATGAGAAATGAGAGTTGGCAGCAAACATAGGAAACGTTTGCATGGGAAGCGCTCTTCAGCTTGTCTGCCTCCTAGCAAGAGGATTGCGGGCACGGAGTTTGTTTATCGCTCGTCATTGTTAAACGATGGTGCTGCTATAAGGCGAGTGTTATTGTGGAAGTCAATGTGATCTTCGTCAATTGTAACGGAGTACTTTGGCTTGGGAGAAGGGAAAGAACTAAAGTTGTAACCAATTCAAAACGGAGCCTTAAGGCCCTACTTGACGTTCCTTTGAAAGCGGCCATGTCAACCAAGGTTGAGTCCAAAGAAGTCCAGCTTTTATTCCGAAGCCGACAATGAAGGCATCTAAATGGTAGTTCATTCGTTTCAGGATTATTGGTTTTTTGATCTTGCTCTTTACACCAGCAAACTAAAAGTCATTACTTTTTGCATTGCCCGGTAATGAGATCTCATTACACTCATAATTACATGCAACTCAAAAATATTAATTTAGCAGAAATGATGCAGGCATGATTTTTGCATCGCCAGATTTCTATACCCTCCACTAGGGTATTATGTCTTTGTCCATTTGTTTGTAAAGGAAAACGAGATAGGCCCATCGTTTATTATACAGATCGGATAGAATCACCTTTTGAGTCGATTTTGTTCGTCCGTCCATCTATTGTTGTAATCAAAATACAGGTCGCAGCTATTGTCGGATGGCACAGGTGAGTTTTACGAGCCAAGGACGAACGCTATTTAATTTGAAGCAAATCGGTTCAGATTTAGATGTAGCTCCCGAATTTTTCCGCTCTATGAACCACATATTTCATTCGGACTTGGCACAGTCCCTTATAATTGATCGCTTCGGATTTATATATAGCTGTCATACAAATTTTTCTCTCGATTTGACTATTTCAGTTCTAGAGACCACATATTTTAACCGATTTTCTTTATAGTTGGCACAGTAATGTATTGTTGAACTAGAAACGTCTATGGTAAATATGGGCCAGATCTGTTCAGATTTAGATATGGCTCACATACTAATATTGCTCTTAATTTGACTTTTTCCGCTCTTCCTGATATCACTTTTTTCCCCGAATTGAATTGTAATGGGAATGAAAGTGGAGGGTATCATATAGTCGGCTCCGCCCGACTTTAATATTTCTCTACTTGTTTAATTTTATATATTCTCTCCTTATTTTTTGAATGTCCTAATTTATTCTATCACTCGCGTAATCTTTACTCTTTAACTTATTTGTATGCCTGCGTTGATTTAGTTACTTCTAATGATATCCCCACATAAAGATAATTTTGATAATGAATTTAAAGTCCTGAATGATTACATCCAATATTACCACCTGGTTGTTAATGCGCGGAAATAGGAACTAAACAAAGACCATACAAACTTATTTGCATAAAAAATAACTAATTTTGAATTTATATTTCGCCACCACAGTGATGATAAGGCAGGGGAATGAAGATAGAGTTTGTGATCCATATCATCGAACCTATTCGAATACTCGCAGGCTTGATGTAGACAAAGGAGGAAGTTGGTGTCACTTACCACCTGGAAAATAAGGTTTCTTGATGAATAGAAGGTGAGTGCTTGCCTCCGTGTCACTGCAAGTTGTGTGAACGCTTACCACCCAGGCAACTCTGGTTAAGACCATCATACTTTATTCAGCGGCTGTATCACCCCAATAATGACACTTGCGTGTAGGAAGCCTTGTAAAGCTTATCCAAACATAAGATTGCTTTCAGTCTGTACAAAATTACATGGCGCACCGCTCATAGATTGAGAGAAGTTCCTTCTTGGCACTCTGGGGATGTTCGTGGGATTATAATTGTACAATCGCAGAGAAATGGACATGTATACGGAGTGGTTACTTAATGTTACAAAATCAAGGCAAGTTATGCCGTCCTAGACGCCTCATCCATATCCATATTGTTACAAGCATCAACAGCTGATAAGACCCCACAATTGCATCGAATACTACCAGGAATGTGGGGGTATGGTTGTTACCCTTTGTGCATAGCCCATTTAGCGAGAAAAATATCTGACTTTGAAAATATTTATCATTCACAGAGAAAAACTTTCCTTTTTTGTTCGGGAACGATTAAAAAAGTTTCTTTTTAGTTGCGGAACACTTGTTGGAAACAAATAGTTGTGGTTTTTTTGTTGAACTTTTGCCCTGAGTATTTAGCTTGGCTGTGCAGGTATGTATGTTTCGCATTTGTAAAATTAAAAGTATGTTTCTTAGGTATTTATAGTTGGAATACGAGTATATAGTTTTAGATTTCATTTAGAGCTAAATCGAAACATATTTGGCATTTTCGTGGAGAGGGAGATGAATTATAAAATTTTGCAGTTAAATGTTTTAAATTATTTTGAGCTTCAGTGATAAGTATCTTTAAAAAAAAAAAAAACAAAAAAAAGTAGTACTAGAAAGTGCCACTGTAGAACACAGCGCAAAAGGTTCGAGCTCTGATTGTGGCAAATAAACCTTAGAGTGAAATATTCTGGATGTCTCCAAAGTCGAAGTGATAAAGTCACACGATATCCCTTGAAATGATGATGAAAAATGCTCTCGAACCCGATTTCAAATTCATGTTTCGTAATTTTTGCTGATATCTCAGAAACTAATGACGATACGAGAGCTCCATACAAATGAAAAAATAATTTTCAGTCGCTTCATGGAAATAAAATTTTGATTGTTTAATGATGGTTTGCAATATATTTCGTCACTGCGTCAAGCCATCTGTGAACTAAAAGCCACCCATAAAAATCAAGTTTCCTCCTTAAACTATTTATGTGCCAGTTAGTAATCTAAGTCACACTTTATCCGTTTTAAGATATGCAATGGTTCGCGTTTGTGTCAATTAAAAAATGTATTCCATCGAAGCACAACATTTTTTTTTACAATATTCTACTACTATATCGAAACTGGAGAGAAACACAAAGTGTTACCAACCATAATCCTCTCGAGACTGGAACCCAACTCTGTAAGAGACAAGCAGTTTTCGCCCTTACCGTAGTTGAGTCGAGCTAATACGAGGAGTCTTTTGAATAGCGATCTCCGCTGTATATACCGCTGTTTGACTTCAAGAGAGCCTTCGATTCAATCAAGAGAAGTTCAATTTGGCACAGAAATGGGTATCAGACAAAATAATATATTATAAAGGCACTTTAGATTACGCTGACGAGCATAATGACAATAGATGGAGGGATAGATGCTGACGTAAACAACAAACTAAATAAGGCGAGAGCAGCATTTGAACGACTCAGAAATGCTTGACGCAACACACAAATTACCCGAGCTACTAAAATAATGATATTTAATGACTCTGCTATTTGTAAGTGAGACATGCCAATTAGCAGTTGCTACCATTCG
Source organism: Polietes domitor (assembly GCA_947397865.1). NCBI lineage: Eukaryota > Metazoa > Arthropoda > Insecta > Diptera > Muscidae > Polietes > Polietes domitor. The sequence goes on along the minus strand of OX377622.1, from coordinate 3,108,648 downwards.
TAGTCTTCAATATTTCATAAACAGATGTTTGCGAATCATCTGCGGAATATTTTGTCTATGGACTATTGCTAAAGAAGAGCCCATAGAATCACAGATCAAGATGAGTAAATGCGATGGATTGGGCACATTTAGCGGAAACCGCCAGAATCAATAACGATAATAGCTTTGGAGTGGAATTCACAAGGACGTCCTAAAATGACATGACATAAAGGACCTTAAGAAAATAAATGTGTCCTGGAATGATATGAATAGAAATGTTAACGATAGAGATTATTGTAAACGTATTTTTGATGCCCTATCTTCCCACGACGACTAAATAAAGGAAAATATATATCGAACTTTTATTAAAATTCAACATCGTTGGTACCTCTAATGGAACCACTACATTCAAAAATTTAAATATTAATCGATTAAAAACGGTTATCCCTATAAAATATTTTAGTATAAGCTACATTAGGGTTTTGTCTGTCTGTCCATCTATTCTTGTAATCAAAATACAGATCGCATTATTGTCCGTTATTCTTCTCAAAATTGAAAAAATTTAACACACAAACTTTCATTTTTTTCGCAAAAGTAATATTTTCTTACCAAAAATGAAAGAAAACAAAAATATTTTATTTCAAAAAATATATATAAATATTTGCGGGTTGCTCGTCTAAAAACTTAATATTAAAATATTTTTTTAATTTTCAAATAATTTCATTTTATATGTTATTCAAATTATCTGAATCGCCTAAAATGGACATTATAAATAAAAAAAATGTTTGTTTGCATCGCCACACATCTTGCTTAGACCCCTTTCAAACTAACACTAAAGACAATTTTGGTGTGCATAAAATGAGAAATGTCATTGTAAGGGTAAATTTTTTATAAATGTCAAAAATAAAAGTTCTTAAACTAGAGATCTGATCAAACTAAAGAGAAAAATTGGGATATCTCCACCTTTTTTTTGGATTTTTGACTTAGACCACTATCGTTCTAACTGGCACACATATTGTGTCTGTTTTTCTTTTGGCGATATTCGGAAGAGAGTTGTGGGCATTTTGTTGAAAAGTTGCTGCGAAGCCACTTGAAGAAGAAGTAAATGTTACCATTAGTAAATAAAAAATGCAAAATAGTCTTGAGTCGGGGCCAAACTAAAATAAACCAAAAAAATCCAAAACAAATTTTCATAAAAATCGTAATTTATCGCTGATTTAATATGGAATTCCTTGTTAACCCTCAATAGAGTTGTTTTTATGGAATTGTAGAATAGGAAGACCTTGGAAACTGAACCCAGCTTTCAAAGATCAACAAACTGCATCACAATCGTACTCACAGACGCATATAATCGTAACACATATTAAAGCGTTGTTTGTTTTTCTGTTCGATTTTTAAAATTACTGCCAAACAGAATTGTCGACACGAACTTGAAATCGTAGCATAACAAGGATTAAATGTTCACACAAATTTGATTTTTATAGTCACGTTTTGGCCATGAGCCGAAATCCAGATGAAAGACATTCTAAAAATAATGATGGCTCACTTTCATCTTAATGACTTAGTCAACTCTCAAAATTGTCGCATGTGTGATTGAGAAAACTGTTTGGGTTGGAGACACAATTTACGCGCAAAAAAATACAATCTCAATAAAAAATTGTACAAATCTTATTATTTTATTGGCATCTTTCTTTATTTAATATTTAAACTTTCCTTTTAAGGACGCATAATGGAACATAATTGGATTTGAGTCACTTATGCACTGTTTAGTCCTCTAAACAAAAGCTTGATCCGCATCCCAACTTATCACACGGCCCGGACACTTAAAGCCGCCCCTTCCATAGAATCAGACAGACGGACAGACAGTCACAAGCTCTCACAAGGTTAAAAATGATGATGTTGCTGATGGTGTCTCTGAAACAAATGCTGTTAACTTCAATTTGAATGGGATTAAAAACAAGACACAGACGGCGACGTCGATGGCAATGGTGACGGTTGTGGCGCAGAGGAGGACCGACCGGGAACAGGGGGTAGGTTTCAATTTGAAAAATAAAGTGATGCTTTAAATTGGTTTTTATTTGAGAGTTCATATCTTTATTGTTGATTCTATTTCAAGTACTCAAACAAACACTAACACGAACACACACACACATGCACTCATACACACAGATAGACAAATTCGCATAAAACGACAATAAGTGTTAAATGTAATGCGAGATATTTGTCATAACGCACACACTAACACGAGCGCGCTCACAGAGGACGGGCTCGTTGCCTTGTGGCAGGATGTTTTAGCGGTTTTAACCGTTTTCTTGGAGTGGTAGGTGGTGTTGGTGGAAGGGGCAAGTAAGGACTGGTTGAGGGCAATGACAAGGAGTACATTTTATTTGAACACCAGCATGTTGTAATTAACAGTTAGACAAAATATTGGAACACGTCCAAAACATGGCAGTTTTTATTACTTGTTGGGTTTCCTTCGGGATTCCCATATGAGTAGCGACACACACACACACGCATATACTCCCATCTATGCTTATGATGTTGTAGACGTAAAACAAGTCGTTATCACACTTTAATTTACGCTACGTGATCACATGAGCCGTACGGAGAACACCAACAACAATTCTTGTCGTTTTGTTTTATTGCCACCAACACAAAAGGCAACCCGAAAAGAAAAACTTGGCACTTCCTTCGTCACTTCCTGCTCCACCGGCGACGGCGAGTGAGGGAGACTGCTGTGCGGCACCAGACAAAGAGCTATTTAGTCTGGGTAGCAGACTGTGCAACAGCAGCAGCAGCAGACGCTTTCGCATGGAACGAATGGCAGGCAAATTCATTTAAAAACCCACAACAATTTTGACATGAACTGCTCAAAACCAAAATGGACCAAATGAAATATGGTGGCTTCCGAGGGAGACAAGTTCATGCGGTGGGATGCAATTGTCTCCTCCTCTGGCGGTTGCGAAGGAGGAAACATTCACGAATAATTCACAAGCAGAGCCAACTTGAATGGGAAAAGTCTAGACAACACATACAAGTGATCGAGGACATTCCGATGGAGAAAGGACAATTGGACTGATGGGTTGATTATCAAAATACTAAATTGCTCTGAAACTGGACAAAACGTGACAGAAGTAAACTTATAAATGAGAATTTATTCCTGAACAATGCGGTGAACAACGGTCAAAGATGATGCAACACCTTTAGTACCCCCCTCAAATATTGATTGAGATTTTGACTTTTTTGACAGCATTTTCAGTTCTTGCGCAAATTATCTTTGGGAACTTATAGAGTCTTACACTTGTTCGCATATGGCTTGAAAATCCCAAATAAATAAATAAGGGTGATATATTCTGTCGAGTAGCCGCTGTCACAGCGGTAACTTATTGTTCCAATAATACCAATGCAGAACATTTTCTACATTTCAGTGGATACAAAAACACGTCTTCTCAACTGCTGCTCACAAAACCGAGACGCCGCACAGAGGGATGGCTTTATATATTTGAATGTAAGAAACATAAGAAGTAATAGTAGAGAGATTAAACTTGGCATCGATCATTTTCTAAACTTAATTAAGAAAAATATGAAGTTTCATCAAAAACGGCCACCTCATCACATTCTGCCCATATAACTCAAAATGTTTCTGTCTGAATATCTTACAATTTTATACAGATTTTAGAATTAAAAATATGAAAAAATTCTGAAAATTATTTTAGTTTTTTTTTCGTTTGTTTTATTTTGGTCTGTAATCAATATTTGATTCTCCTTATATTCTGTTCAAAATCATTTTGCATCTCAATCAGATTTCGACCGAAGCTGAACTTAGACCAAAATACCTAAACTTCCAATATATTTTCAAAAAAGTGAATGATGCCAATAAAAAATATCTCTGAGTCGTTTATTGTTGTAGCGTTTTTGTTATTTTGTATCTTCTTGCATTTTACCAGCTTGTTAGATAATTCTGCGAAATATGTACCTCTGAGGGTTATAGAAAACTTCCCACGGCTGTCCACTCTTTTCCAAATACAGCAGGACATCATTGAGAGGGTATTGTTGAAGCGATCTTGTATATCAAAAAAGGCCACCTTAGTGAATTCCTTGAAATACAGGGATGATCCAATGGTGCTCATATGAAAGGAATCCACTAATCTCTCTAGTGAAATAATATTAGACTAGGCTTCAAATTCTTAGTTTTAGTTTTTAACCACAACAGTTTTAGAAAACGTAAAATGCCATAAATCACAGGGTTTCGTGATGAGACACTTCTTGTATCTCGATTGCACAGAGGTAACAAACGGTCAAAAGTCAAAGAAAAAAATCTTTAAATAAATGTTGATGTCAAATGGGAGATAACTATTGAAATAACACCATTTCATTCTTTTAAACAAATATATTTTCTAATATTTATTTATATTTTCTATATATATTTACAGCAGTTCCAATTTCAAAATTCTAGCTTACATATGCAAACAAACAAAAAACATTTATTTACAACTTCGAAAAAGTGGAAAAGTTCAGTGCCAACATTTGTGATGCAAAATTAAGCATTTTTTGAAAATTTGGGTTGTAATTTTCAATATTTTCATTAGAGCCATTTTAAGTGACCCATATTATTACAAACGGAGAACTTTTTTGAATGTTGAACTTACACCACAACAAGAAGATACAGTGGCCGACAAAAGTCAACATACGACCCACATTTTTGCGATTTAGCGAGTTCCAAAACATATTTGAAAAAAGTAATGATGCGGTTTTGTTTGAAATCGTGTTGTATTCATATAACAATAACAAAATGCATTATTTCAATATAAACACAAAAGATATTAACAGAATACGCAGAAAAATCCTTGACAAAAGTCTACATACGGTTTGAGATAAGACATAAAAAATGCAATTTAACGTGACAAAATGATACTATTATATAATTTAATATTTCGTTGGTCCACCATGAGCATCTACAACAGCCAGCAATCGTCTGGGCATTGATGCAACTAAGTTTTCCAATTCCGCAGGTGATATTTGTCGTCATTCCTCTTCCAGCTTGTTTTTTAGCGTTTGGGCGCTAGTTATGTGATGTTTTCGGATCCTGCGTTGCAGAATCTCCCACACATGTTCAATAATATTCAGGTCGGGGCTTTGTGGCGGCGAATAAAGTTGTCTTGGAGCATGGTAAATCAGCCAATCTTTAACAAATTGAGCTGTGTGCTTCGGATCGTTATCTTGTTTGAAAATCCAGCGCTCTCCGAGGTTTAAATTATCGACCGATGCCTTTAGATTTTGTTCCAATATGGATTTATATTGATAGCGATCCATGTTACCCTCAATAAACGCAAGATTTCCAACTCCAGACGCCGCGACGGCACCCCAAACCATTACGTTGCCACCACCATGCTTTACCGTGCAAGTAAATTCTTCGGATTCATTGCCGTATTCGCTTTTCTCCATACTTTGGCTCTCCCGTCACTTCCAAATATATTATACTTCGACTCGTCCGTAAATAAAACCCGCTTCCAGAAGTCTAATCCCTTGTCCAAGTGTTGCTGGGCGAATTCAAGGCGAAGCTTACGATTCTATTCACTTATAAGAGGTTTTTTGCGTGGCGTTCTGCTTCGGAAACCATTATTATTCAGACTTCTTTGAATTGTTCTTGGATGTACAATTGTATCCGACCTTTTGGACAACATTGTAGCATTCACTTTTGGGTTTTCATTAACTTCTTTTAAAATAAAGCTTTCATCTCGTCGACTAAGTTTTTTTGGGCGCCCACTTCTGGGCTTATTTTCAACAGTACCCCTATTTTCGAAGTTTTTGCATATAGTTTGGACAGTTGATTTACTTAAATTAACCATTTTAGCTATTTCGCCTAAAGATTTCCTTTCGTTTCTGCATTTTATTACTAAATTTCGAATATCAGTTGCAATTTCTTTACGAGAAGCCATTTTCGCGGACTAATGTTTCTTGAATTATATTTATTTAAAGAAGAGCAAGCACAAGACAAATGACAATACAAATTTCGTCAATTCTCCTATAAAGTACATTATAAAAATAATGACGTAAAGCATGGGATGCTATGTCGTATGTAGACTTTTGCCAAGGTGTTTTTTGTTTATTTTGCCAATATCTTTTAAGTATCTTTTAATTGTTATATGAATAAAAAACGATTTCAAACAAAACCGCATCATTACTTTTTTCAAATATTTTTGGGAACTCGCTAAAACGCAAAAATGTGGGTCGTATGTTGACTTTTGTCGGCCACTGTAAGTGAAATAGTCACAATAATGATCGGAAATATTGAAGAACGTTCCCACAAAATATTCAAAATGGATGTACATATTTTTCTAAATACCAAATTTCTGAATTTTATGAAGGCAAATAAAAAAGTTACAGGGGTTTGGCCGTAAGTTACAACTGTGGTTTGGTGTAATACCGTCCGGGTGATTTAAATATCTTAAAACCAAGGCGATAGAAGTATGATAACACCAAGGCAAATTAGACTTGAGTATAAAATTGTATCGTGTACAGCTCATTAATTGCGAGAAGCTCGCTATTTAGCCTTGATAGATTTTACAAATCTTGTCACAAATCTCCTAAAAATAGTGTTATCACACATGGGTTAAAAAAGTTCATTGCTTACGAGAAAATTCACGATTGAAAGCATTTCGATGGATAAGTTTTAATGATAGCTGTCTATATGAATAACTCTAACGTATTAAAAAAATTAAATGAGTTTACGCGTTTATAATACCATGATTTTCAATTTAATAAAAACCTAAAGTTTCTTCATTCATATTAAAATGGAGAAATTATTCTTAAATATTACTTTCCGTTCTTAAAAAACAAAAATATGTAAGTACGAAAGCCTTGTCTGATAGAGCTTTCAATTTTGTTATTATAATTTAAATTGTTATAAATAATAAACGATAAATAATTTACCATTATCGAAACAATTACTATTATTTTTTGGAGTGTTTGCTTGCCAGAAAGATAATATCAAGGTGTCACGTCTTGAATACAATTAACATTTTCCCAGATGATGTATTCAGCGTAAGGCCATCATTCTCTAGAAAGCATAGAAATGCTCTATTTCGATTTTAATTAAAAATCAACCCCAGCCGTTGTTTTTATTTAGGAAACACCGAAAAGTGTTAAGTGTTTTCCTCTTAAGACTTCATTCAATTCGAATTTCGTCCTTAAGATCATTGTTAAATAGTCTTTTGTAAAGTAAATATTTGCGGAAATCTTGAGTTTATTAAATAGAAACAACAAATCCATAATTAAACTGTCACACACAGAAGAAGCTCTAAGAAAAGTCCAACAAAATCGATGACAAAAGAGACGCATTTCTTACGTTTTGAGGATGTTTCAGGAAGAGTGGCGGGGGAGGGGAGGGTAACACAAACAATTTAAAATTCAATCTGAACAGAGGGGCGACTACCACGGCTGCCAGGACAGGAAACCAACCGACCTACACACCCCTCCCCACACACACGCACGGAGAGCCCACTCACGCACCCACACTCAATTCTAAATAACCATAAAATGGGGTTTAAACACGGACATAACTTTTGTTTACAACAACAACAACAACAACATGAAGAAGGAGAGGAATGAAACGACGACAACGACAGTAGCGACAACAACGACAACAAAATGCACGTGTTTAACACTTTCGAAAAAGGACTACAAGGACGACACAAAGTGTTCAAATGATGGTGTGTGATTTGAGCATACACACACACATACATACATACGATTGTACATCCAAAACGTTTAAACACGTCCAACGACAGAGATGTTGTAACACTTTAACGACAGACCATACGAGACGAGCTGGGAAAAAAGCTGTCCAAGTGTTGTGTTGGTGCCGCAGCGATATGAGATGGCATAGGGAACGATTTCAGATGGAAAAGCTGATCAAAGTGCATTATGCCGTGATAACAGGCCACTAATCTACCCCAAATGCCAGCGAACAACGTTTAGGGCTTATCTTTCGACTACCAAACAACCAAACACACTGGCATCGCACCGCAGCACACCGCCCCAGCTCAGACCACATCATAGTGGGCCAAGTGAAGGCTTAGATGGGAGGTGTGCACGGACGTGTGATGAAAGAAGGAAATTGCAGCAAAGAACACAAGACCCCAGCTAAACACTTCGCGAAACTTCACGACACGAGGGGGGTCTCGGAAGTCGGGCAATAAGGGCAAAGCAGAGCTGTGCAAATTTATATGGAATCTGAGATTTTTGTGCATTCATAATTATTTGAAGAACGGATCTGTTCACAATTTACCGGTTATTTGGATCTCCGTCTTTAAGAAAATGTACTCACTTTTTCGTTTTTATTGATATCTAATTGGCAGTAGTAAATATTTATTTAGTAAATAAATATTTATAAATAGTAAATAACGTTTTTGTAACTGTGTCGCAACCATTTATTTTACAACTGTTATAAGTTCTTATTTATTTAATTTTTGTAAGCAGTCGTGGAAGTACTTATTTGCCAATGTTTTAGTACTTTTTCTTTACAATCCCTTTATAAACACAATTTGGAAAATTGTACTGGCATCAGCCAAGCTATAATCATAAAATGCGGATTTTTTAGAAATCTTTAGATGACCGGAATAAATCGGTTTACCTAAAATGGTGTCCTTAAACTGGATCATTCCACATAAATAATATTATTCGATTATTATGTAAAACACAGTGCGACAACACACGAAATGAGAGAGTGTGCTCACTTTTCCATTTGGTTATATTTTCTCCTTTTAGCAGGATTTCAAATTTCCAAACAGATATAGAAGTTTTAATAATTTATTTTGTAGCGATATGGATATCAAATGAAAAAGTAGATCTGTTAAATATCAAATTTCATGCAGACTATTAGTTTAGCATTCAAGTTGTCTCCCTTAAAAAGGTAAATTTTTAAATTATTTTTAATGGTTATTAACAACCAAACTTATGCAGATAAGAACATGAAATTTGAAGTATTTTAACAGACATTCTTCACTTTCATTGCATACCCACATCTATGTATGCTCCGGGAAAGTACGATAATAAATTATTAGAACAAATATATCCTTTGGACTTTTTGGATTTGGATTTTCTCCTGTAAAAGAAAAAAACACAAAATAAAAAACTGAGTACACAGTTCCCCTACGTACGACATCTAGTTTCACTTGTATATGGTCTTGTTCAGCTCCAAGGTCGCACGGTGTAATAATAGCACCTGATGAGTAGATTCTTATTCAAAAATGCAGAAGATTTGGTTGGTTTTCTATATCATAACGATAATTTCCGACATTTCCATTTTTTGTTTATAAAAATGCATTCACCTACAATCACACCGATAGACAGTTTATCTCAGTATGTATATCAGCGTTTAAAATGCTAACGCAATTTTAGCCAAAGCCATGAAAATGTCAATTTAATTGAGCCAAAAAAAAATCCAAAAGTGAGAAAGTTGTTAGCCTGATAAATTTGCTTCATAAAGAATGTAAAGAAAACTATTTTATAATTGAGAGCGCCAAGTCTAAGAGTTATACGTATGGAAATTCGATATCTCTGGCCGGTTTTACAGAAAAAAATTACAGTCACTTTGTAACGAAAATCCGGTGGATTTTTAGTGCATTTTACTGCAAATATCGAATACACAGCAAATATGAACAAACTAAAGTACTTCCCACACAAATCACTCTAACATAAATATGTAACATGAAATCCTTTAAAAATGCTATAGGGATGATCGAAATCGGATCGGACTGGGTAGCCCCAACACCTCTGGTATCGATGTATAAAATAAAACTGATACAACTTCCATTCGGATAATAACTTTTGAATTTTAATTATTTTTAATTCGGAGATTACCGCCAAAGTTGTAATTACTCAATAAAGAAAATAAGAAAAGTTTCAGCCGGTCTCTTAGTTTTATGAAAGGTAAAATCTACAAAATAGTTATGCTTTTGCCACGCCCCTTCCGGTACCTCCTACACAAATGACATCACCTAGGTAAAATTAAGAGACAGGCTGAAAATGTTCTTCTTTTCTCTTCAAAGAGACACTCCCTAAGTTCCATTATGGTATTCCTGGTAGTTACTCTAAACAATTATTGTCAAAATGGCATTTAAGGATTAAAATGTTCTACGAAAAAAATTGCCGGAAAATTTCAGTGGGTGTCACCAAAAACAACATATAAACAGCCGGAACCGTTGGATAGATCGCGAGCAAATCACAAAACAAAAATCGTATGCATACAAATCACCATATCTCCCGTGAAAAATGAAAATTTTGCAAAAATATCCAATTTGTATTTGTTGTTTAGCGTGGTCTACCGAAATACTCACATTTTTCGTCGAAAAAGATCGATCTTCCGAAAAAACATGGACCCATTTTAAACCTAGTACTTTTGTTGTATAAGTTGATTGGTAATATTGCAATGAAGAGCATTCGTTACAACATTGATGTCTTCGGTGACCCCCACTGAAATTATCCGACAAATTATTTCGTAGAAATAAATGCCTTTTTTGGTTTTCTTGAAAAAAGGGTCAAAGGTACAAAATTTATTTTTTAATAAGAAGAAAAAGGAATTGCATCCTGGGCGAATTTGTAGTTATTTCTGACTTTTCCGAAAACTGCGTTTTTGTTATACAAGATTCAATTCAAGGAGCTCATTGGAATAATGACCAAGTCACAATTCACCCAATGGCAATTTATTACAACGAAAATGTAAGTTCTATGAACAATCGTTCAGAAAATACTTTTTTTGGGCGACTATATTTACTAAATGTTTTTTTTAAATACAACCCGTTATTTCTCCAAGCTGATTTTTAGCGTTTGTTTAGAATCGATCAGGGAATATGCCTATATTTTTTCTGCATTTTTAGGTTGGTGTTTTCATAGTGAAATATACAAAAGAGGAAGAAAAGTCAGAAATACACAAAATTGTTGCCAGTAGCAGTCAATAGCCAAGAACGCCGGCGAGAAGTACTTGTAATTACCTTTAAAATAAGCCATCATTCTTTGAATTGTGCCCATTCGTTATCTCACTACACCATTTTCAATGTTCATACATCGGTACGTTTTTCTTGATTTTCGCAATTTTCAATTGGTCACATATTTTGAAAAAAAATTCGGTTTTTTTCGTCTTCTACGAATAAAATATTTTATAAAGTTTAGTTATCGTACAAAGTTTCAACGAAATCGGAAATGGTGATGTAAAAAAGTGTTCGGTTTGACATGGAATGATCGATTGGCATTTTGTTCATTCTTATACGGCAACTATTACAAATTCTTATTTTTCCGCTCGAAGCATTTATCCAACGTAAACATTTTATAGGTTTCTTTCCATGTTTTGAAATTTTAAATGGATTGTAACAGGTATCGTTACGCGGCTTCAATTTGGTTCGCGACATCGGGAGTTATCGCGAAAATTACAAAATTGTGATAGAAAAGATACGCAAATCTGAACGATTATTTGAAATTAGAAGCGAAGATACAAACTTTAAGCAGTTTGAAAAAATATTTTTGAACGAATGTGTGTGTATCGAGTGTACTCCCGTTAGCTAAGCATACACAAACTACGTGTATGTTTTATGAACAATCGTTCAGAAAATACTTTTTTTGGGCGACTATATTTAGTAAATGTTTTTTTTTTTAAATACAACCCGTTATTTCTCCAAGCTGAAATTTTTAGCGTTTGTTTAGAATCGATCAGGGAATATGCCTATATTTTTCTGAATTTTTAGGTTGATGTTTTCATAGTGAAAAATACAAAAGAAGAAGAAAAGTCAGAAATTCACAAAATTTTTGTCAGTAGCAGTCAATAGCCAAGAACGCCGGCGAGAAATACTTGTAATTACCTTTAAAATAAGCCATCATTCTTTGAATTGTGCCCACGCGTTTTCTCACTACACCATTTTCAATGTTCATACCTCTGCACGTTTTTCTTGATTTTCGCAATTTTCAATTTGTCAATTTTGAAAAAAAGTCGGTTTTTTCGTCTTCTACGAATAAAATATTTTATAAAGTTTAGTTATCGTACAAAGTTTCAACGAAATCGGAAATGGTGATGTAAAAAAAGTGTTCGGTTTGACATGGAATGATCGATATATAGTTCAAACGTATTGGTAGCCTTGCCTTATAAGCGTGGTTTAAAATAATAACAATATTATATTTATTTTTTTATAAGATTTGTATTTGTTTTGGTTTGGCTATATTAAAAAAAAAATATATTTTCCTGTAATATTACCACACTTCTACGAAAATCGACATCCTCTGTGGAATGCAATCCATGGTGGAGGGTATATAAAGTTCGGCCCACCCGAACTTAACTCCGTTTTTTCGTGTTTTACCTAGTATAACGCTCCCTTCGACAAAAAATGGACTATAAGTTTATTCTACAAAAATGATCTGCCAAACATGCCCTTTCGGATTTATATGGTCGCTACTCTGTTCCAAAAATGCTGTTGGACAGTGTAATTAATGGACACGAATGAACAATGATACATTATCATTGACATATTTTGGGTCTATGGACAAAACGAACCAAAGATTTATTTCTGTCCGGAACATCCACAACTTTTAAAAGCCTGCTTAAAGGATATCAGACATCGGCCTTTGGTTTGAACCACGCTTATCATACCGCCTCGTCTATATCACACATTAAATCAGTTTCGCCCATATCTGCGTGTGTGGCTGTAGCCCATGCCGTGCCGTGCCATGCCGTGCCGTGCCGGTGTGTGTTTGCGCTGGAGTGTTCAAACGTTTATAACAACCCTCTGTTGCATCATCATCGTCATCATCATATTTGTATAGTTCTTAGGTTTTGATGTTGTTGCTACTGTTGCTGATGTTGTCGAGATTACTATTTGTTCATCGGATGTGTTGTGTGTCGCTGACGCTTACGCTGTTGATGTTGTTGTTGTTGAAATTTAAATCTCCGGCTCCGGTTGTTTCGTTTTGTTTTGCTTTGTTTCTTTCATGTCGATGATGGTGATTCCAGGCGGAAGACAACAAAGTGCAAAAATTCACACTTACCCCTTGGCGCAGTTGTTGTTGTTGGTGCTGCCGCTCCTGCTGTTCTTGTGTCGACAACAATTCTGTTTGCTCTTCTACTTACAGTCAACAATGGCACACTTCAATATCCTTGATTCGGTTTGTTTTTTTTTTCATTCATTCACTCATTCATTCATTCGTGCTCTCGTTTTGTTCAGTTTTGTGCTGTTGTTCAGAGCTTGCCTTAACTGCCAACTGACGGCTGGCTTGTTTGGCATCATCGACATCCTCGGCATCGTCGGCATTACCGTCATCATTGAGCCATTTGCCGTGCATGGCGAAGGACCTTTTGTAAATAATACCGAATATCCGAATATGCAACATGCAGTTATATAAACTTTTCATTTTTCCGCACAACTGTAGATTGCAATCATATCAAATGCTATTGGAATTATATTCCGATAGACCTTTTTCTGTCTCAGTTCGTTTATATTTGTGGCAGCTGGAAAACCCAGTGACATCTGTGGGTTGTTATATGAACATGATTTGACTTTCTTATCAAACGTGCAGATGTCAGATTGATATTTCAATGGCCAACTGTGTATATTCACACTCTATGCCGGAGGGTATAATAATGGGATCGATTCTAAGATAGAGACAAAATTTGAAAAATATTCGATGAGACTCATTTTCATCATGACGGCTTTGTCAATCATCAAAATTGTCGCTTTTAGGATGCGCACGTTGCACGAGTGCCTGTTGAGAAAGAAATTCATCGACAATGTGTCTCTGTTCGCTGCGGAGTTTGGGATGGTGGCATCATTGGAGCCTTCTTTTGCAAAAATGCGATTGGACACCCAATACCAGCTCATAGTTCTCGTTATCATGAAATAATAATCATTTCAAAACTAAAGTACTGACCTGTTCGTATTCGCCCCCTTGTATGGCAGAGTTGTTGTTGTCGTTGTAGTATCGATAACAATGACCAGCAAAAACGTATGCTGGGAATCAGGACCGACCAAAAAACTTCCTCAGCATCGATGCAAACACACACACACTCAGGGGAAGTGATGTGTTGCAAAGCAGAGACGAATCGAAAAATGAAAGGCATTTTTAATACGGAGAATAAACAAAACGTGGCACGTGACTCCATGTGACTCGTGTGTTACACTCCGTGTCTGCAGCTCTATTCACATCCTCCACACTCACACACGCACACATGCATTCATGCCAGTTACGGGTATGTCTTGTTGAGAAACCGGACAACAACATCACCATGATGGGGCAATAAAAACTTGTATGAGTACATGTGCGTGTTTTTGTGTGTGGACTCGCCACTCGCCCTGGCAATCGCACTCCAACCCGCCCACTCCTGCAGCGGCACAAGTAGCCATGTTAACCAACAATTAGTTTATGTTCCATGTACTTTCCATTTGTTCGAGTGGGCGTAGACGTCGACGTGGCTAAACCGTGGCCGGCCATAGCATCGCTTCACATCACATCGCAATAAGCTGCACATTATGTGCGAAGCACGGAACGCCGCCATGACGTGTCTGCGTTGCTTGTTGCCACATGTTGAAAGGCTTCGTTCTTATCAGCATCTTTGGGATGTGGTCAGTCAATGTGTAACAACAGTAACTGCAACAAATGCAACAGCAACGTAAAGTGGCATGCCACGAGCAGCAACGCCAAACGAAAAACCACTGCAGCATAGTGCGGATGAAAAATTATATTAAAACCATAAATTTTACTTAAACTCTAGTCCGATGTAACGGACATTTCCGTTTCCGTTTTTCGTTTTCATGGTGAGAAATAGAGAAGCGGGGAAGAAGAAGAAGAATGCTTGCACTCAACCGACTGTTTGCATACGTTTTGGACAAATTGATCAAAGAAATATTTGAGGAGACGATAAAATCTCATAAAATTATTGGAGTACGAAGCATAAACACAGACACACACAAACTCACACCAATCCAGGCAAACGGAGTTCAAAGTTAACGTCCAAGATGCCGGCCAATATTAATATGAATTTATGTGGCTTTGGATTTTTAATTGGTTATAACAAGGAGGGCTTTTATTATAGAAGTTCATATTGATGTTGTTGTGCATGAACATACGGCGAACAGTGGTCCAGAATCGAATTCCATCGGACAAAACTCAATAACTTTTGATCTAACGATCATTTTCAAATATTTAAAAAATTGAAATTAGACAAGGACTCAAGGATTACAGCGTGCTACAATACTTTTTGAATATGAAGTAGAAAATACGCACATTAAACTAGGGATAATAGATGGAAAAGCTGTGTACTCAGTTTTTCATTTGGTGATCTCGTTTTTGCATGACTTTAAATTTCCAAAGGATGTATTTGTTTTAATAATTTATTTTAATACTTTCGCGAGGCTTACATTGGTGATATGGGTATCAAATGAAATGAAGAATGTCTGTTAAACCATTTAAATAAATAAGGGGAAACTTGAAATTCTTATTATTACTAAACTAATACAGACAGAAGCATTGTATTTAAAGAACTTTTTAACAGATATTATTTTCTTTCATTTGGTATCCATATCGCCAATGTATGGCTCGCGAAAGTATGAAAATAAATTACACTACTCAACAAATAACAAAAATTACTTGGATTGGTATTGCATTCAAATCCTCGCGAACGTTTGCTCATTTTAACTATCGCGTTCGTCGACACTTGTTGAATGAGTAAAATCGATCAATGAAGACCTATTTATACTGTGTATTGTTTAGTATTTTACTGACAGGTACTTATAAATGGGTGTATATTTTTTTACGGTGGCTACATACCTACATGCCAACGGAAAACCCAAATAATTAAAAAAGTCCCCTTTCCTTTTTTCCTTTTAATTGTTCACGCACATTTATTAGCGTTTATTACTTTGCTTACGCAATCATAAAAATTAAATAACCCTTTGTTTATTCCGTTTTGTTAATTCTGAGAATCAAAAAAAAAAGAAAAAACCTTACCATAGACAAAGTTGTGCATATGTCGAGCAAATTTTTGAAATTCATACCTTTACTCAATTGCGAATAAAAGCGAAACGCGTGCATCGATTTTCATGATCTTTGTCTCATTTTGCTCATAGGTTGTGACTTTACGTAAAAGTAATAAGATTTGATATTTTTTTTCATTTTGGATTTTTTATGGATTTAAAAAAAAAAAAAATAAATTTTTAGGCAAAAAATAAGTTTTTTCCTTTATATATTCATTTTTAACTTGGAAACTGTTGCTTGTATAGGAAAACAATATATGAACAGATTAAGGGAATTGCAATTTTAAATTTTTTAAAATTTAATTCAATTAAATCGGGCTAGTGGTTCCCGAGTTATGCCGGACGAAACAAATTAACCAAAAAAAATTTTTAAAAATTAAAAAAAAAAAAATAAAAAAAACCAAACGAAAAAAAAATTTTTTGTTGCGTTTTTCGAGCTCATGTCAAGGTTATCTACACAGAAAAAATTATCGCATCCCGAGTACATTTTGACTGTTGACTAGTGTTATTAATACAAATATAGCCTTTGGTAATTAAAAGTTCTGTAAAAAGGAGAAAGGAAAATACAGTATACAGCTTTTCTATATCTAGATCTCTAGTTTCACATGGATATTGTCTTGCTCAGGTCCAACAAAATAAATGTTAAATTATTTTTTTTTTTTTAATTTTCTATTTTTCTATTTTATTTAATACAGATTTTCGCTAGATTTATTTTTTCGACTTTATTGAGGTGTTACTCATGAATTTTAAGAAATTTTGATGGAAACCCCACAAAGTTAATGGAAAAATTAAAAAAGTACAGATAAACAAACCTAGAACTTTAATTAATACAACAAAGGTACGGCAAATTCATTCAAATGGGAACCACAACTCACTTTCAGAAAATCATACTTACATATGCAACTCAATGAGATGCTTTGTTACTTTGTGCGGTTTTGTTTTGACTGATATTCGGAAGTGAATTGTGTTAATCCGCCAAAATCTAATATGTACGCATCCCTGAAAAAGAGTCTACAAGAACGTTTCATGGATTCTGAGGAGAAGCGCCTCAAAAACTTTTAATATATATATAAATTGGACACAGGAAATCATGAGTTTAACTTCAGCTAAACTTTGTGACGAGCTTTTAATATATATAAATTGGACACAGGAAATGAATTAAAAGAATGGTTCGCGTCCAGGCTATATATATGTAGCAAATTTGAATATGAGACCGGATTACAGACAAAAAGAAGTGTAGAAGTGTATTGGTTTGATTACGGTAACTACTATCTGTGATTTTCGGGTGTATATGGATTGTACCCAGCACATTGCACTGGACATTAACAAGGGGGAGTTCCGTCCCTTGAAACGCAACCGGACCAAATATATGACACATAATTCTTTTAAAAACTATGTTTTCTGTATAAGAAAAAAATCAAAATGATCTCGAACCTATATAAATAGTAACAACAGAATGTAGATGCAAAATAGTCTTGAGCCAGGACCAGATACCTGTTCAAATCAAATAGTGATTTCTTTAAATCAAAAAATAAGAAAACTAGTTAACTTTAATATTTGGGCAGGCAACTTAATTCACATGTGGTAAACATATGTAATATATTAAGGTGTACCGAAAATAGGTTAGGTGCACCATTTAAACAGAATACAATTTGTATAAAGGAAAAGTTTTGAGTTTTCTCGGAACATGATTCTTTTATGCTATAGTAGGAAGAAGCTATTTTATCAAGAGAAGCAGTGCTTGGCAAAAATTCTACAAAAAATGTATGGAAGAGATCAACACTATGCCACAAAAGTATACAAACGAAGTTACATCTTATGTTTTCCTTTTTTTATGTATTTATCGAACTTTTATACAACAAGTCAATACAGTTGATACCTATAAAGTAACCACTATTTTCAGAGGATGTATTGACTTGAATAACTCAAAATTGAAAAAAAAACACAAATGGAAACGATTATCTCTACAAAACCAACAAATATATATTTTAATTCGAAAGAGTAAAATATTTTATTTCAAGAAAAAAATTATAAAATAAATATATTATTATTTGTTTTTCTAAAACATTCATTTTATGTATAGGACGGACCATTTAAAATTATAAATCAGAATCCACACCAAACAGTGACTCGTTGTGGATGCACTGGCTTCTCAATAGTCACATGTGCGTTCTCTGAACCCCATATGCGGCAATTTTGCCTATTGACATAGCCAACGAGATGAAAATGAGCTTCATCTAAAAACACGAAAATTTTTGACTTAAATTAGAGTTTGTGTTGAAGACTCACTAGAATAGAACAATTAACAAATTTCTTCTTTGGATTTCTGACTATCATTCTAAACTGAAACCATTCACTGATTCCAAGTTCGAACGTTGTTAACTCAGAATGTTGTTGAAACACCCCTCCCCCCCACACTCTCCCCTCTCTCCCCCTCCCATAAATGCAGATTGAACAGTACTAATGTTGTCACATGTTACACACTAATGTGATTGCCGTTAATTAACGATAACATATCGCAATGGTCTGGCCTAAATGGCCGTTGATTATAGCTGGCAGCAGATTGCTGTAATGCGGGAAAACAATTTTCGTATGGAAACACTAGTTGGCGTCACCTGCCAATGGCCGCCAAATGCCACCAAAAAACCAAGAAACAACACTTGACGCCATAACCATACCACCGTAAACTAGCAAATGCCCAGCAGCGGAACGGGGGCATTGCAGGAATTAGTATTCCTACAATACCGTGGCCGTGGCCTACCACACAAATCAATTATCTTTGAAAATGAATGCGTCGATAATACAATTGAAACATGAAGCACTCTATACAGAAGCGCCATTGGTGATTAATGCCCACACTGGATATGAAATACTCCTTTCCACTTCATTCGTAAGAAGAAAAAACTTCATCGACATAGATGGTACGAATGTATTATAAACAAAAACACTTGTAAATAATCGTATCCTCTTTTAATTGTAAATATTATATTTTATTGGAAATCAGTAATTATCTCTGTGTGTAATTGTGTTGCGTTACTGGCACATTGATCAGTGCCATTGGCTGAAATCAATAAATCTGGCGGATATTTCCCTAATATGACGGAGCTGCAACATTTCTGCTTTTAATCCCTATGAAATGCTACAAATAGGGATAAACATAGGCCAAAAAGGGATAAAACTGGTACCAACCAAAGTGAATCGTGTAGACGTGCATAAATGGATAGAAGTGGATAAAAATGGTACTAACTAAAATCCTGTAGCCAGAATTGTGAAGTTCGATGTGTAAATTCCCCTAACTACGTAGACGATCAATATAAATGAACTTATCGAAATTTGTGCTTTGAGGGAAAACGGGGATAAAAATGGTACCAGCAACTCGAATCATAAAATTGACTCTACATAGTAAAAGGAAATGGATTTTTTGAAATTTGTACATTTAAGGTATAGAAGTGCAGAAAGGGATAAAATTTGTATCAACCAAAGAATCATGAAATTAAACACATTCTTCTGACTACACAAATGTGCAGCTTCAATCAATTTTCGAAATGTGTACCTTTAATGGAGAAGCGGGATAAAAATTGTATTAACAAAAGTATTGCTGGTAGAATCGTAAAATTTGGTATGTATGTATATCCAATGACAACGAAGACGCACAAAATAAAGTTTTTTACAAACAATGGAATCTAAAATATAGCTATATAGCAGCAATTTGAAGCTAGGACCTCGACATTCTGCAAATTTAACAATGACTGATATCGAAAATGTCCAAAACATCATTTTCTCGATGAACATCACTTATTCTGCTTCGTTGGTCTGGGAAAGGTCTTAAAAAAAGAAGGCAAGTATGCTTATGGTGCATATATGGCTCCTTAAAGAATGGGGATAATAATATCTGTGAGGTCTTTTAGAAGACGTCGAGAAGTCAACATTGGCAAGCAATTGTTTGGCTTAGAATAAGACAAAGTAGACCTCCTCACATGTCTGTCAGGTGAAGGTGTATCTGAATGACTAGTTAATTTTTTGTTTGCAGGCCCCCTTTTTGGTGTAGACCTCCCGCAATTTCCACATGTGTAAACAATGCATATAAGCAAGTTTGTGCGAGCGTGAGCACCTAACAAGCGTTGCGACTTAATGAAGTCATTATATACAGGATATAAACGTGACCACATGTACATATTGCCCGAGTGCCACCACCTCACCACCCACACCTCCGTCAACATCCGGGTAACCCTTTCCTTTCCTTTCCATGCAGCTGCAGATTATATCTACGATATGAATATTTGAAAATTAACTTAATAATTACGATAATGAATGGGTCCAACGCACACTCTCCGCGTGTCACTGCTACTTATTTCACTAAGCGTGTGGCTGTGGCTCTGTGTGTGAGTTTCGTTTCAGAATGCAATTTATTAAATTGTTTCCCATGTATGTATGTGTGTGTGTGTGCGAATGTATTTGCAACTAAAAAAAGCAAAGGCCAATAATTGCCAAATCACTGTTCTTATGCGAACGACAACAACAAAGAAATACAAAAAAACAGTAAAATTATAAATGAGCGCACACACACACAGTCAATCACACCTAAATGTATGTCCTTGCCTTGGACACACAAACACACACACACGCGAAGGATACGGGTAGAGCAACGAACGCTAAACATTACATCCTTCCATACAAAGAGTGCTCGCAATAAAGAGAGTAATTGCTTAATTTGATTATGTGTTGGCATAAACAACAACGAGCAGAGCACAATCGCACACACACACACGAATACACACCCAGAGAAATTAGAAATTGCCGGAAGTTGGCAACACAAGAAACACAGACGGGGTGCAACGACGGCACCCAAAACAGACATCGCACGTCTCGTGTCTACATTTAAGCGAATAAACAAATTGCACTTGTGTGACTGTGTGATTGCGCGATTGCCGGAGACCGAACGAAACAAACGGTCTGGCGGAGTGTAAACACGAACACAGTTACATGCACAATCACTGGCACACACACACACACGCACACATTCATTCTTTTGTACTATTTGATCGAGTGAGAGAGTGAGGAAGTACAACTACAACTTATTAGAACATTCACATGACACAATATTCCCCGGCACACTCGTGTATGAATGAACAGACACCCTACTTGGGGGAATTGGGCGAATGTTGACGGGGCGATAGTACAAATATGTTAATGGTGACTAAATATTTTGCACGTATATAGGACAAGTAACTACAATATTTTAAAGACTCTAGCAAATGTCCGGACTATGCTCTCGGAAAATATTATTTAAATATTTTAAATTAGACACTCTTATTTTAATAATATTCTTTTTTTAAATTATATTTCTTCTTTTTAAATTAGTCTTTTAAAAAGGGTGTTATGCTCGGTTGGGTCGAATCATATTTATTTGCTTTGTATCCATACTTGCATATTCACATACTTACATATGCGTGGGTCTCGTACGTTTGGGAGAATTACACTGTGCTACAAAAAAGAATGAAGTAGAAAACTCTGGGAAGTGATATTGTTTTTCTTGTAGGTATTGTCGAACCCTTTTTAGCTGAAATTCATTCGTATGTATTATTTTTGTCATTTCCTATCCAGTTTCTGACCAAAAATGACAACCGTTTATATCCTTATCTAATGTTTTTAGATGCAGCCGACCATTTTACAATTTACCGCTTAAAAGTGCAAAAATGCATTTATATTACGCTTCTATGTGGTGAGAGGAATTTACATACCAAATTTCACGATTATAGTTGCAATACTATAATTAGTACCATTTTTATCCCTTTTTGTGCCGCTCGCCCCTTAAAAGTAAAAAATTTCGAAAAATCCATTTATGTTGCAAGTCTACGTAGTCAGAGAAATGTAAGTATCGATCTCCACGAATATTAGTTAACGAATTGGTACCATTTTTATCACTTGTTGTCTCTTTCCTCTCTTAAAGTACAAATTTCGAAAAATCCCTATTTATAGCTCGTTTGCATGGTCAGTGCAAGGCACACATCGAATTTCATGTTTCTAGCTGCAGGCATTTAGTCAGGACAAAGGTTCGATGTTTATCCCCTTTTGGCCCATTTACGCTCTAATAGTACGAATTTCGTACGAATTAGTAGGCGTCTACGTCATACTTGGGAACTACCCTAAAAATTGCCTAACCCTGGCTTCAGCCGTTTGGTCTGGGCGCTGGTCAATGATAAGTCAGCCGGTCAAAATACTTAAAATTCGTCAAAATGATAGAAACAATGAACAAAGTACAAGATTCCTCATTTTTTCAAAAAAAAAAAATTGGGGAACTTTGGAGATTTTTTATTAAAAAATGTATAATTTTTTACCATTTTTATCTGTTTTGATGTTTCGATTTTATGTATTTTTATTGGATTTCATGGGAATAATGGGAGATGTGAACTGGAATGACCAAAACTTGTATTTTTTCCAAAATTCAGTATTAATAAAAACTTAAATAACTCAACTACAATCAATTACAAACGAGTTTTAAAAAACAAAGTGGCATTTTACTCTTTACTAAACGTGTTTTTTTAAATACATTTACAATTACGGTACGGTTACCAAGCAAAATGTAAAATTTGCAAAATCATTGCCATGTTGAAAAATGGCTAAAAATTTTAGTTGCTGGACAAATCGCACATATTTCTTTAGTTTTCTTAAATAAGCTTTCGAAAACTCCAGGTTTATTCTGTTTAGGTCCGATCGGAAACTGAAAAACGGTTACAACCAACAAAGTTACAGTCTTATAACTTATATAAACCCTTACTCTCAGAGAAAATATGTAAGAAAAGATTTGTTCCAACTACCACAAGAATTGTTCCAACTACCACATTTGAAAAACAATTGTACGAACATGATCTAATATCAAGCTAAAATGGATTTCAGTCCCTGCCTCGCTTACAATGATGTGTTGTCATCTTCTCCTCAGAAAATGTATGAATTACATGTCCGGGTAGGGTACTTATACAACGGCGTAGTCAGCCAGTGCCTCTATGTCTTGGCAATTTTTTAAAATAACAACTTAATTTATATTTAACTGGAATGTCGCCAATAAATATGAACTGAATGAAGTCATTTGGGAAAACACGAAGCAATGAAATAGTTTGCCACCTTAAACATGTTGCAGCCAGACACATACACACGCGCACACACACAGACTCACAAAGAGCAAACAACTTTTTGAAATAATGTAAAAAAATCACCATCGTGCACTCACCCCCTGCCTCTGCCTCGGTCACTCTCACTCCCTCTCCCGCTGGGCACGTACACTTCAGTATCTATGGCCCATCACAGGGCTGGTTGGGCTGGTTGCGTTTAACATTATAGTTAATTATAAGATTGCAGCCCAATAATACCCACTACCCACTGTGCATGTCAGCATTCGATTGTTGTTGCAGCTGCTGCTGTTGTTTGTTGCAAATTCACACGCACAGCACTGCAAACACGTAATTTCCATGTATGTGGGCCAAGCCAAGCATTTGAAAATTGCCTCAATTAAACCACATGGACCTGGATTAAGTGCCACCATCACCATCAGCGACACCATGACCGACACCAGCACACAAAGGACAAATCATCGAAAAACGAATCTTTTTGGAAAATTTCACACTTTTGGAACAGGAGCAAAACGAGAGGTAGATAATACAAAAGAAAAGTTTCCTGAAAGTTGTCCATTTCGGAAGTTTCCTCTTCATTTTCTTTTGTTTCATGTCCTTTGTGAGGTAAAGCAATTACAGTCGACATACAAGTCCTTCTGTGTGTCCTTTTGCTCGATGCACACACTTGGCAAGTACTTTACTCGCTTCAGCTTCACTTCCAACACATCCACTCTCTGTTTGCGTTTTTTTTTGCGTGAGACATTTCGTAAAAGCTTTAAAAATTGGCGCCAGACAAAAAGTTTGCCAGTTTGTCGGATGATTTTACAAGTACATACATACATACATACATACATACATACATACATGTAGAATGCACAGCAAAAAATGTTGCAGCTAAAATTCCAATCAGTAATTTAAAAAAAAATTAATTATATCTGGATTATAAATGTCATTTTTGTATACCTAAAAATCACAAATCAAATCATTGACATCTCGATATTTTTTTTAATAAATTCTGTATTTTTGAAGGAAAGATATATCATCGATCAAACTTCAACCGAAAATTGGGTGGAATATACCTGCATGATTTGTATATTCCACCCAATTTTCGGTTGAAGTTTGATCGATGATATATCTTTCGTTCAAAAATATAGAATTTATTTTATCAATGCGTCAATATAAATAACCAAATATTTGATTTTTTACAAAAGAGATATAATATGTTCTCATTTTTTCCTATAAAATCAAACAAAAACCAGATCTCAAGTATTTATAGTTAATCTGAAACGTAGGCGAAACCGGTCAACAGACAGGTCGTTTGTACGCTATCTTTGGACTTAATCGTATTGGGGTGGACTTAAAAATGGTATCACAAATGCATCTGAAATTTGTAGATAGGATATCCGGTGAACGTTTCATGCTGTTTTCAAAGGAATCACAAAATTAAAAATCACTTATCAAAAAGTCGGAAACCTCCATAAAGGAATTAGAATCAATCCCCTGACATGTTAGCCATGAGAACCTTGCCAAAATGAGGTCACTGTCATATTTATTCACGGAATCTTCACAATTTCCTTTGGCAGGACGGAGGAGGGTGGTGGTGGGATAACAGCCACAACCGTCACAAATATCCACAATTGGCTAATTTTGATCCATTACCCAAATAAACAAATGCGGATCCCCGAATTCTTTGCCAAACAAACGAAGATTGGGATGATAAGCACAGATTTTGCTAATAAAACCCCAGCTGATGCTGATGCAAAACCATTGAATGGAAAAACATTTCACACACTTCCCTAAGGCCACGGATTTTGCCAGAGCGACTGACTCTGGACGAGAGGAATCAGGATTCCCCTTCAACACCCCCTTGCACACAAGCAGTCATTTCATATGAAATAGAAGTTCCTTGTTTTGTGTGTGTGGAAACGGGCAAAAACGAAATGGGGGACTAGCACAGTGTGCGAATGTATGCTAGAGTAGGTCGCACTCCGTATAAGAAATTTCGTAATTATCAGGGATATCATATAAAAATACTTTGGTTTATTTATTTTTTTAAACTATTAATTAATTTTCTAGTTACAAAGAGCTTTTAATAAAAACAGCGGAATATTCCTACCGGAATATATATAGAAAGATGATTTCGTAACAAATGTCAGTTCAGGCCCATTGACAATTTATTTAGCTGTATGCCTTACAAATAGACTTAATAAGATGAAGCGTAGATATTTTATAAAAAAACTTTTCCATGAAGAATTTTAATATTCTAATTTCTGCCAGTTTATCATCAGATATAGGTTGGGATCCGCAAATATTTTTACATAATATTTCAAAGAACCTGAGTATTTTACTGGGAATATTTAAAATGAGATTATTTAAATTTAGGTTCACAGGATAATTTTTCATAAATTTGGATTCAATAACACTGCCCATCAAAAATGTTTCCTGAATGAATCCACAGGGAAAAGAAAGTATATCACCAGAATACCAAAATTACCAATGGGTTTTGAAAAATTAGCTCGTATTGTTAAGTTACAGCCTTCTGAAGTCGGGGATCAGAGGTCAAAGAGATCAAAATGTTCAAAGGTCAAGTTCGATGATCGATCTTCGAATGTTAAAAGGATCAAAGGTCAAAGGGATCAAGGGGGTAAAAGACCAAATGCGCCAAAGGTCAAAATTCAAACTTCAGAGGTCAAAGGGATCAAAGGTCAATGTTCAGAAGTCAAAGGGATTAAGAGGATCAAGGGGTCAAATATCAAAGGGATCAAAGGTCAATGTTCAGAAGTCAAAGGGATTAAGAGGATCATGGGGTCAAATATCAAGGGGATAGACGACCAAAGGGATCAAGTTTAATAGTCAGAGGTCAAAGTTCGATGTTCGAAGTTCGATGTTCAAAGTTCGAAGTTTGATGTTCGAAGATTGATATTTGAAGGTCAAAAGGTTCAAAGGTCAATGTAAAAAAGTCAGAGGTCAAAGTGATTAAGAGGATTAACGGTATCAAATACCAATGGGATCAAGGGGATCAACGACCAAAGGAATCAAACGTCAGAGGTCAAAGGGATCAAAGGACAAGTTCGAAGTTCGATGTTCGATGATCAAAAAGTTCAAAGGCAAAGGCAGCAAAGGGGATCAAAGGTCAAATCTCAAATGCTAAAGGTCAAAGGGACCAAAGGTCAAAGTTCAAAGGTCAGAGGTCAAACGGATTAAAAGGACTAAAGATCAAAGGGATCAAAGGACAATTTCGATGTTCGAAGTTTGAAGTTCGGTGTTCGAAGTTTGAAGTTCGATGTTCGAAGATCGATTCGACAATGAAATAAAAGGGATCAAATGTCAAGTTCGATGCTGCAAGGTCAAACGGATCAAAGGGATAAAGCGGATCAAAGGTCAAAGGGGTCAAAAGGATCATGGGGATCAAAGACCTAAAGATCAAAGGTCAGAGGTCAAAGGGATCAAAAGGATCAAAGACCAAAGGTACCAATTCAATTCAATGGTCTTAAAGATCAAGGGGGTCAAAGATATATTTTTTTTACTTTTTTGTCCCAGTCAGACATACTTTACGAATTTTAACCCAATGTACAGTAGAGTTAACTTTTCAAAACTCTGGTGATTTTGGTCTACTGGCAGTTTATATTTATTTCCTGTTGGTCCCATACAGGAAACATTTGGTGACCCAAAATGTGTTGCACAGTGTAATTTAGGAATTTTGTTTGATTGTTTTGATATCTCATGGCTCGCATTCGGCTTTCTTAGCGACCCACTCTAATGCCTGCTTGTATATGTGGCTGTAGTTATTGTATGACGATGACGATGCTTTCAGGCGCTTACATGTCACTTGGCCATAAAAAAGTTTATGTCTGACATGAACCAAAAACAATTTGCATATTTTTCCACTGGATAACAACTTAATTTAGATGTAGTCATTTTACGAACAAACACACATACACACACACAAACACCCCAACATACTCATACAGTCACTGCGAGCAGTTTTAAAACAAACACATGCAGACACACAAGCGAACCATTAAAAAGGACCATAAGTTAGTATGGCTGTTGTGGCTGGCTGGCTGACTGGTCGGCCGCTCGGTCGTATGCAGACATGCGAGTACACCGCCATAAGTATTGTCAGCGTTCATAAAATACGAGCAAAAAATCAAAGGGTTGTCTCTTTTTACCAGGACACCAACCAACACACACACGCAGGGTAATACAACAAGGCCAATTTGGGAAATTCAAATGGGTGGCAAATCTCGATCCTAAGCAAAACACAGCTATTTAGTATGTCGCCCGTCCGTCCGTCCATTTGCCCCTCTATCTGTCTGTCTCCGTGTCTGCTGCTTTATCTGTCTGCGTTGTTTAGATGAAAGAGTTAGAGATTAATGCATAAATGGAATTACAGTTGGCCATTTCGGTATGTTTTTTTCTTTCCTTAGATTTTCGTTGGCAGATTTTAGTCATAAATTCACATTTTGACATACAAACTATCAGTGTCAGTGCACCCTATTGCCAGCATTGGCAGATTTGATAGTTTTTTCCCATTATTTAAAAATATCTATTTAAAGAAATCTATTAATTAGAAATATAGCGATATATTAAAACAGGTTAAATATATATAAAAGAATTATATAGTGCGGTTATTTTGTTCAAAAAATTGTGCCGGGCTAGATTGATTACAATTTAAAACAAGTAAGGAACTCCACTTTCTATCGGAATACAATTCAATTCAGTAAAAAAGTGAAAACGGGGAAATTTTTTGTATGTTTCCTAATCAAAGGCTAATATGACCTGGTCCAATTTGTCAAATCGAGAATAATGTTTGTGTCGGGGCTATATGCAAACATGGAATGAAGTGACTAACTTTCACAATAAGTTCTTCTAGTTGAATTATAAAGTGTTATGCTCAATTTTAAGAAATTCTATGAAAATACGCGGTTTCTGGGGGAACGAAATTTGTATGGGAGCTATATATAAATCTGAACCGATGTGACCCATTATCACCATAGGTGTTCCTAGTTTAAATATAAGATGATATGTGGATTCTGGAGTTGAAAAATTCAAATTGGGAGCGAAATATGTATGGGAGCTATATATAAATCTGAACCGATCTAACACATTTTTACCACAAGTGTTTCCAGCTGAAATATAAGGTGTTTTGCGAATTTAGAGGAAAATCTGTTAAAAAATGTGGATTCTAAAGCGGAAAATTCAAATTGTGACGAAATTTGTATGGGAGCTATATATAAATCTGAACCGATCTAACACATTTTCACCACAGGTGTTTCCATTTGAAATATATGATGTTTTGCCAATTTTTAAGAAAATCTGTTAAAAAATTTGGATTCTAAAGCGAAAAATTCAAATTGGGACGAAATTTGTATGGGAGCTAAATATAAATCTGAACCGATCTAACACATTTTTAACACAGGTGTTTCTAGTTGAACTATAAGATGTTTTGCCAATTTTGAAGAAAATCTGTTGAAATATGTGGTATCGGGAGTGAAATTCGTATGGAGGCTATATCTAAATCTGAACCGATTTTCTTCAAATTAAATAGCGTTCGTCCTTGTCCCGAAAAACTTCGTTGTACAAAGTTTCGTTTGGTACTGACTACAATTGCGACCTGTATCGTGCTTACAACAATAGATGGACAGACAGACAGACGGACATTATTAAATCAACTCAGAAAGTGATTCTAAGCCGATCGGTATAATTAACAATGGGTCTATCTCCCTTCCTTTTGATTTTTTTAATTTGACACATATAACGATATCATAGGGTGCAAGTAAGTATTTAATATAAATTTATATTTAGTACACTTAAAGTGGTTATAAAAACGTTATCAAATGTCTAAATATAGCTGATTCCGATTATCCGGGTGGAAGTTTTAATTTAACATTGTAATATGGGTTATTTGTGTGGGAGGTACGAGAAGGGGAGTGGCAATTTCGGCCATCTTCGAACCTAAACTAAGTTTGGGAAAAATATTACCATATGCAAAGTTTGAATCGATTCCTTAACTCCTTTCGAGAGTTACCGTGGACACCAGCCAGCCAGACAGACGGACGGACGGACATGTCTTAAACACCTTAAAAAGTCGTGAAACGGATTTGGTCCAAACATACTTAGGGTGTTAAGTCACTCCTTCAATGCGTTACACTTTTTTTCTGTCCCAAATGATATATACCCTCCTACTCTGTAGAGTGAGGGTATACAAATTCTATACTCTTCAGGCCTGTCTTGAGGTCACAAATACATCAGTTCGTGAACTCCGCTGTAGATAATTTTCTATCCTTCCAAATACTTACAATTTACAATTCTGAAGTTACCTATTTCACTAGAGATTCTCGGAGAAATCCAGCCCTGGAATTTCCGATCCCCAATCCCTAGTTGTGCCTAATATACTCACTGAAAGAGAGTACTCTAAACATTGGGATCAGAGCCGACTTCGAATAGCTAATGGTTCATTGGAGAAGTTTTGTAAGCATTTTATTCAACATTAATGAGGTGATACCGCCTCTGAATACTGTCAGTTGGATTTTTACGGAATTCAATCTTGGTTGTCTGGTGACATACCATCACTTCTACTAGCCAAATCTTGTAGAGTACCTCCCTGGGTCGACCTCAGCTTGATGTTACATCTTTCATATTTTCCCGGCAGTTGACTTGTTTTGTCCCGTTGTTTTATTCTTATTGCTTGGCATAATAATTATGCGGGAGAGAGAGCGAGCGAGCGAAACACAGCCTTTATATGAGTCGCTTCAAAAGGATTTCAATGCCTTTCATGCCATTAAAACCGAAATAAAACTGAAAAGGATACACATTTTAAATGGCTG
The DNA here is from genome assembly GCA_947397865.1 of Polietes domitor. Classification (NCBI taxonomy): domain Eukaryota; kingdom Metazoa; phylum Arthropoda; class Insecta; order Diptera; family Muscidae; genus Polietes; species Polietes domitor. The sequence goes on along the minus strand of OX377622.1, from coordinate 3,078,717 downwards.
ATATTACTTCATCAATTACCTTCTCGCAGTAATGCTATTACGTCAGTCTCTCTTCCACTCTCATCCGCACGGTCCCGAAAGAAAATGTAATTTTAAAAATGGCCATCCTCCTCATACCTCTTTCCTTCGTTGTGGGATGATCTTGAAATTTTAAATGAAATTTCGAATGAAATCATCAGGATGCTGGAATAAAACACGCGGCAAATGCAACATAAATATACGCACGGATGTGCCAGTGAGATTCAATAACTGCTGAATCTGCTTGGATGGCATGGCAAGGTAAGGTATTCGCCTACTTCCTTCGTTCTGCACGGATGTACTGGTGTATATTTACTGAGGAGATTGCAACAATTTATACGTCGCTCATTCTTGCACTCGAATGAGGGGATGTATGACAGAATTATGCCGATTCAGTGGCGTTTCGAAAAATCGTGAAATAATTTTTGTAAAATTTACACCTCAGATTTGTTCAATGGCGGATCCACAGCTCAAATTATTATATTATATAGGGACGTCCTGTCGATTTTAAATATATCCGTCATAAAATGCAAACATTTGTAATAACTTGTAAACAGTAGTTTTGAAATCAGATGTGATTTCAATCCAGGAGTGGTATGCAAAACTTTTGCAGTGTGGTAGAAATGATGGTCCTGGTCCAACTCTTCTTCGTTTTTATTAAATATGTATTTCGCAGCAGAGGACTTTTTTAAATTTGAAACTATTTTTTGAAAAAAATTTTCTATAGGGTGGGCCATATAAAATTTGAACTACACATTGCTTTGACTTTGAAAGGTAGAATAACATTCGTTTTTATTTTCATTTTTAGGTTTATGTTTGACATTTGCAAAAAGGGACGCTATACGCTCGAACAAAATTGGGAAATATTAAAAACTTGCTTCCAAAGTAGTGAAGCTTTAACGCAAACTGTAAGAAATTTACGTGGAAATTTCCGAGAAGACATCAGCCTTCATGAAGCTCATTTTCATCTCGTTGACTATGACAATAAGCAAAATTGCCGCATATGGGGTTCAGAGAACCCACACGTGACTATTGAGAAGCCAATGCATACACAGCGAGTCACTGTTTGGTGTGGATTTTCGGCTGTACAGAAAAGTTTGGTTAATCGGATGAGGTACTGCCGAGTAGTCATATGAATGATATTGTGTTCCATTATTAAATGCCAAAGCTCAACCTTTCCAATAAAACCAGAAATTGAAAAATAACACTGTGCGACGGTCCAAAAGCTCTGGGAAGTGATATTATTTTTTCTTGCAGGTATTGTAGTGTAGAACAATAATCTGTATTTGAAATTTGCCAGACACCCACAAAATCTTGAGTTACGGATAAAAAACCGGGTTTTCGTACCTTTGCACACTTACAAGCCCGCAACGCAGCTGGTTATAAACCGATTTTAACTTTCTCTGCGGATTTGAAGAGAAGAAACCTGGAAATTCCTAGACCATTGAAAAAGCTCAAATTTTGGAACACATTTTCCCCACTTTGGGAATTCGGGTATTTTTTGGGAAAAATCTAGTAATATTTTCATAGTTCTTACCATTTTGGCTAATTTTAAGTATATCAGCTCCAGGTTTCCTCTTTTCAAATCCGTAGAGAAAGTTAAAATCGGTTTATAACCAACTATGTTACAGGCTTGTAAGTGTGCAAAGGTACGAAAACCTGGTTTTTTATCCGTAACTCAAGATTGCCTGGCAAATTTCAAATACAGATTCCTGTTCTACTCGACAATACCTAACAGAAAAATACTATCACTTCCCAGAGTTTTCTACTTAGTTTTTTGTAGCACTGTGTAATCAGTACTATTTTATAGCCGATTCTAATCAAAAAGTTTTAAATGATCCATCCTATATTTGTCATCACATCTTGGCCAGATGAAATGAAAAAAAAAGAAATCCGGTAGCCCCATTTAATACAATACACAGTGTTCCCAAATCGATTTTACGGGAAATAATTCTATAACTTTTGAACGGAAAAAGATATCTTGACGAAAATTCAGATGCTTTCAGGAGCACTTACACTATCTTTGTCTTTGTTCAGATTCATATCAGGTCTATGGATGGCTTGCTAACCTAAATTGTTATAAGACGGAGTCAGTAGGAGTGAAGTGATGGAAATATTATCAAAATGTTGGATTCATTTGACTATATTGGAGTTAATAGGGAGGGTATCCCTTGGTTAAGAGGATTTTACCTAGGAAATTCAGCTTAAAAATGCCTTTGAATAGAGTACTATCGATCTTTTAGTTCTAGCAGAACTAAATTTATCCTTCTGCAGGGCAGAGAAATAGAGAACTTCGGAAAAACATGTGTGATCGACTACGCCACTGTTGAACAGAAAATTTGACAAAAGATTCGTCGACATCACCCTCATCATCATCATCACCGACGTCATTTTCAATTCCATCAGTTCATCTTGATATCATCGACAAAAATTTTTCTGCATCGGTGATTTTTCAAATTTGCCGAATGTGAATTGCGTTTATTTGCTCTGCAGTGCTGTGATGTGCTGTGTCGTGCGTGTTGCTACGACAACTCCTTGTTATTTAACACATACACGTGCTTACTTACATATGAGCATATACAACAACCACACTAGGCTACAGATATTTTTGGCAGAGGTTGAGTCGAAGAATGACAACCTTTATTCAGTGGTGGTACCAAATTATGTAGCACACATGTCACTTATTAATAAAACCTTCAATTTTTCTCTTCGGGGATATTTGTGGAATTATTTGAATTTGTTGAGACGTTTTTTAGACATTTAAGAACATTTTTTAAAAAAATATGAAATAATTCATGCAATATTCGTGTCAATAAATATATTATAATTTTGTTGTCTAGTGTCATCTGTCTGTTTGTGTGTGTTCACTTAACATGGATATCTCCGTGTGTGTTTGAGTGTAAGTGAATGAAACTTTCGACTCATATGATTCGAAATTGGAGCAGAGCAACAACAAACAGCACCATCATCACAACCGTCCACCCAACAACCATCCATCCATTCCGCCATCCATCCATCCATCTACTTTGAGTCTGACGAAGGAATGAATGAATACCGAAAAGACGAAAAAAGAAGTTGATTTACAACAAACAATACAACAACCAAAAACACAACCATACTCGTCATAAGCAACTCAAGTGGCAATATCAAATATTACCTTCTCTTGTTGCCGAAAAATGTTCACTTGAACAACTTTGTTATGAACGAGGAGGCGAGGTGGCTGGTAGCTGCAGCAACACCCAACAACACCAGAAACATTTGCTACCATGGGCAACAAGCAGCATCAACAACAACATCAACATTGGGACGAAGGATGGGAGGACGGGCAGACGGACGAACGGGCGAAAGAACAGATGGAAGTTTATCTATACAATTTAACACGAACTCATCGTCAACAACCTGATCATCATCATCCACGTCCACGTCTACAGCCACATCTTCAGCATCAGCATCAAAACGTTTCCAATGGCAACGAGGTGTAATAAAAGTTAAAAGTGATAGCAATTCGTTGCCCCGCTCTGCACACTTCCAATCACTTAAGCAAGGCAAGGCAACTATTAAATTTAAAAATAAATAAAACCCCCACCTACACATACTTGGTTGATATATGTACGTACCTCCAAGAAAATATTACGGCAATATAATCCATATATCATTCTGAAGATGAAAAGAAAGAAGAAAATAATCAGAATTATTAGGGAGCTAGCTCTTTATAAGAAAAATATGCCAACAAGTAAAGCAATACGAAAATAATTTGAAATCGTATTACTTAGAAGAAAATAATATTGCGACAACAATCATATTCAAATTGCAAAAGTAACCTCAACTGGAGAAGTGCGGGCAAGGCGATACCCCAAAGCAATACGAAACAAGTAAGTTCGGTCGGGCCTAATCTTATATACCTTCCACCACGGAGTGCATTCAACAGTATTACTGACCGATTTCGGGTATAATGATTTCAACTTCAGCGGATTGCTTAGTACCATTTTTATTGTACCCTTTAAAATTACGGCATTCGAAAAATTCCTCTATTTTACGAGTCTATGTAATTAGAGGGATGTACACACCGAATTTCATGACCCTAGCTATTGCCGTATCATTGGTACCATTTTTATCCCATTTCGCCCGCTAAAACCTTTATTTACTGTCGATTTTCGTAGAAGTGCAGTAATATTACAGGAAAATATAATTTTTTTAATATAGTCAATATTGACAAAATAATTTTATAAATAAATATAATATTTTTATTATTTCAAACCACGCTTATAAGGCAAGGCACTATATATATCGAAATAATACTTATATTTTCAAAAAAGCTTAAATACCATAAATATTGGTAGATAGGGTGTGTTACAGTCCAGTATTTCCATTCTATTTTAATTCCAAAAGTGCAAATTTTGAAAATCCATTATCTAACGTACATAGTGCAAACTAACCTAACTTCAAGATTCAACAAATTTTTGTCGTAAATGTAACAAGTACGAATTTGAAAAATCTTTCTATTTTGCGTGTCTATGCAGTCAGAGGAATGTATACACCGAATCCCATGATTCTAGCTGCGGCCATTTGGTTGGTAGCATCTGTATCACCCTTTTCCTATTTTACCTCATTAAGAGTATGACTTTCTAAAATCTTTTTATTTTGCGTGTCTATGGAGTCGGAGAATATATACACCGAATACCATGATTGTAGCTGCGGTCATTTGGTTGGTACCATTGTTTATCTCCTTTTTCCCATTTTACCCCCTAAAAGTAGGAATTTGAAAAATATTTTTGTTTTACGTTTCTACAGAATTAGAGTGATGAACACACCGAATCATTCTAGCTGTAGCCGTTCAGTTGGTACCATTTTTATCCCTCTGTACCCATTGTATACCTTGAAAGTACGACTTTTGAAAAAAACTTTTAGTTTTCGTGTCTATGCAGTCAGAGGAATATATACTCCGAATTTCATGACTGCGGTCATTTGGCTTGTACTATTTGCATCCCCTTATCCATTTTAACCCCAAAAAGTACGAATTTCGAAAAATCCGTTTATTTTACGTGTCTACGCAATCAGAAAAATGTATATACAGAATTTCATTATTTTAGGTGCATCCGTTTGGCTGGTACCATTTTAATCCCTCTATTCCCATTTTACCCCTTAAAAGTACGAATTTGGAAAAAATAATAAAAAATAATTAATAAACAAAAATTGTAGTGGTTATTATGGGTACGTTTAGTCCTTGTGAGGGAATAATTTTTCCCTTTAAGCCGATTTCGCCCAGTTTCAATCCCAACCGATCTACGACTATAAAACACATTTATGGAAAATTTGGACGTTTTAGCCCCTTAGCCCCGTTTAGATGCTAGCGTGCTTTCAACAGACGGGCGGACATTGCTAGATCGTCTAGAATTTTATGACGATTAAGAATATATATATACTTTATAGGGTCTCTGGTCGATATTTCAAGGTGTTACAAATAGAATGACAAAGTTAGTACACCCCCTTCCTGGAGGTGAAGGGTAAAAAAATGATTAAATAGGGGGTTAGAGAAAACATTTTGCCTCTGGGCCGATTTCGCCCACTTTCAATCCCAACCGATATGCAACCATAAGACACATTTAGGGAAAATTTGAACCTCCTAGCTCATTTCGTTTTGCGGCTAGCGTGCTTTCAACAGAAGGACATGGCTAGATCGTCTTAAAATTATACCACGACTATATATACTTTATGGAGTCTCCGATGAATATTTCAAGGTGTTACAAACGGAATGACAAAATTCTTAGGCGGAGGGTAAAAAAATAAATCGACGATATTGCCAGTTTATCATGTGGAAGAAATCTTGATGAAATCGACAAAATATCACCTGGATGATAAAAATGCAATTTTTCATATTTTAATTCATTCAAAATGAATAATAACATGAAGTGGCGAATGAAGAACTACAATAACAATATTAATTATATAAGATAAATTTTACATGCTAAGGGAACTATTTCCAATCTCGGTCTGTAAAATCTCTCTGGTCGCAATATTATGTTTCTTTTAGCTAATACGAATTCGAATAATTTTCGTATTACTTGTTATACAAAAAAATAATTATTTTAATTAATTTGAGACCCAAGCAATTACAATGTCCAACAAATTAGGATTTTTGATTGGAACAGAATAGCGAATATAATAATTCTGAAAGGTCATGTTGAGTAGATAATTTTTGTAGAATAAACTTATAGTCCAGCTGGTCTGAGTTTGTAAGTTAATGAATGAGAGAATTCTAATTGTGAGAACTATTGTGCAATTTTAAGAGCATCATTTTTGTGGAAGATCTTAACCCTCTAGCTCATCTCTTTATGGATCAATTTCACTCTCTTTTTCGAGAAAATAAAGGCATAAGAAAAAAATCGAAAATAAGAGTGAAATACAATAAATGTTGACTGTAAAGTCAGAAAAATGTGAAAAATGCTTTTCGATATTCTCTATTTAAAATATTTTAGTATTCTCTATATGACAGAAAGTTACGCGGTTTTTTCACAATTTTTTACTTTACAACCAATATATATCCTATTTCACTCATATTTTAATTTTATCTAATTTCATTTGTTTATTTTCTCGAAAAAGGTTCAAATTGACCCCTAAAAAAGCTTAAGATAGTTCTGACAGAAAGAAAGCTCTAAGGCATTAACTTATAACAGTTTGTTCACTAAGTATAATGCTCGCTTTCGACCGAAAAATTAAAACTTTGATCCTTGTTTTCATCGCCATTATGTCAGCAATTAGAAAAAATAAAATAATATTCGCGATATTTAGAAACAAATAAAAAATAAAACTTTTTTAAAAAAATATGTAGTGTCTACAAGCGGTGCCGCTCTTGTAGGCATTTTTAAGAATGTTATCTATGAAAAAAAATGGAAAACATTTGTCCCGATTTTTTCTATTTTTAATGATTTTTTCGAGCCAGCAAAAAACGATTTTTTCAAAAAAAAATTTGTGAAATTTTTTGAGACTTCCTAACATTTGTGTCCGAGTTTTTAACCCCAAAGTACATCAGAAAATGTCTAACGTAGCCCTTTGGCAAAATGGTGGTGCAATTTGAAAAAACTTGTAATTTGAACGATACTGATCTTCAGTTGGTCAATTGTTGTTGGTTTGGTGGCATAAACCAGGCAACTAGCCCAGAGGAAAAGGAACTTTAAATCTCACGATCATAGCGAACTTTATTTACTAAAATCCAAATCCAGAACAAACAGTAAGATTTCCCAGATGTAATGGAGTCACTTCATGCAGCCGTTGATTAGACTGTGGTACTAAAAACAATGAAGTAAAAAACTCTGGGAAATGATATTATATTTCTGGTAGGTATTGTCGAGTAGAACAAGAATCTGCATTTGAGATTTCCCAGACACCCCCAAAATCTTTATTTAGGGATTAAAACCCGGTTGGTAAATTTCAAATATAGATCCTTGTTCCACATAAGACATAAATAAGCTCACCTCCTAGAGTTTTTGGACTGTCGCGCCGTGTTATTCTCTACCCAAATGCGGCTATTTTCCATATCCATAAATCCATTCAGCCAAAAAAGTGTCTCGGCACTGATTATGTTTTTCATGCACAAGTTTGTAGTTTGCATAATGTTATAATGATAACCGAATGACAGTGTTGCCACCTGTAACATCAGAGCAACAAGTCACCAAACTACGGGTAAGGCTAGCGCCACTTCTATATTTACTAAGTTCAAATTTTGTTATTTTCTATTAAGATTGTCTTAAGAATGGGCGACAAATTTCCATATTCTTCCGATAAGCGACCTATTCGGAATAGTCATTCAGAATGTTTTATTCCCTATTTAAATGATTCACAGTGTGGCGGAGCTTATGTTTGTGTATCACAGCAAATGTAAAGATGGATATGAATGAAATTGTTTTCTTATCACAGCTACAAACAAACAGCCGAACATTTTTATTATTCGCACAAACACAAACACCGACTCCGGCAAACACATGCAACATCCAGACACACACAAACACAGCTCCAACACTCACCGTTTGTTGGTTGAACTTTATCATTCATTCGCTGCTGCTGGATGAAGCTCATGATGATGATGTGAATGGCTCTGTGACTGGGTTGCACAGTGTTGGTGTGTCTACGACTGTACGACGAAATTACAGTCAAAGATAAAGTTATCATTAAGTTAAGAGAGTAATTAAGTGATGTCTAAATTAACAATCAACTTTTGCAAAATTATATTAAACGTATGGAGGGCGTGCAAAGTGCACAGGACAAAGGACAGAAGACAATTGGAAGGGCTGAAACTTTTTTATTTGCATCAAACTAGCCGCCACCCTTCAGTAATGCTTGTGTTTTCCCCTCTCTCAGGATCCCCAACTGCTCTTGTTTTATTAAATTTTCAATTGTGCTGCCGAGGGGGATTCTTTCAAGTCTAGTTAAGTTGTAGGCAAGTAAGCTAACGAAGAGGTAGAATAAATAAACATCTTGATATAAAGCAAACCTGGAGGAGGGAATCGATGACCTTCTAAGCCGGAGAATTTTAATGCCTTTGAGGTAACTTTTCACCATGGATCGGGGTTCTTTTGTTTGTTTATTTTCGTCTTGAAATGATCACCACATTAATTTATGAGGATATGGAATCATTTTAAAGATTCTGACATCGATATTTTTATTCGTGTTCGCCCACATACACGGGAGCGTCATCATACTTTTATCTTAGGTTTGGTCAATTAATTTTTGTCAAAAAGTCTAGCTTCCTTAATAATCGGCCAAATACGCTAGGCCTCTTTCGCTTGAGATTGCGAGAGGTTGCCCTTGTCCTGTATAGAATGTTCAGAAATGGCTTTCCTATGGTAGCAATCACTTTGCTTTTCGAGCGACTGATGATGATGTCCCGTTTGAATTTATGCATTTCATCCAACAGCATTACCTGCCCAGAAAAAGCTACAAGCTACATCTCCATTAAAGTAATATGGAAATGTGACTGGCAGTGCCTTATCCCCGGGGCAGTTTTCGGGAAACTACCACACATATGAATATATTTGGCAGTCCACGGAGGGCATTATCGCTGGCGCATCGCATATGCGATGTCTGTGTGTATGTAAACACAAAGGCGGAAATTTGCATTTCGAAACAAAGACAAACCGGTCGACAGACAGACAGACGGACGTTGAAAGTGTCTAAAAAACACCTCGTTTAAGTGCTGGCAGGACTATGACGCCTCTTACCTGACTTTGTGGCACATTGGAAGTGGATGTGGAAAGAAACAAAACATTAGTATCGCTGCTGCCGCACCACGCCACTTGCCATCTTTTGATAGCATCTTCTACGTCCTGTGGCAGCGTGGCAAAGGACGTTGCGTGCCACTAACCAACAGCAAATCTGCTTTCGCTGCCGCTACCGTTGCAGTGGCATTACGAGTGCAGAAACCGAAAAAGGAAACACGGCTTAAAGGCATAAAACTACAAAAGGATGTAGTGTAACTGTGTGTGTGCTCGTCGCCTAATATGGAAAAGTTGTGTGTTTTTTTCTTCTCATTTTGAAATGATGTTAAAGTGGTTTCAGGTCTTTACTCTCTGTTGATTCGTTGTTTTTTGTGGACTCTCTTGTGCTCTTTGGATCTCTCACAGTTGGATTTTTGCGAAATGCAATTTATTTGCTGTCGTTCACATTACAGTTGCTGCGGTGACTTTTGACTGACGCCATATTTTTCTGCAACATTTGTTTGGAAAGCAAATGCAACAACAACGACATCAACGCCAACACCAACAATCGGCATCATCATCGTCATCGCTACACACGCGGCGCTATTGCTCCTATACGGGTAATTCCAATAGGTTTCAACCGGAACTCATACGAGCTCCTGTCGTTAACTTTAGTCCGGCATTCTGATGTGGTTTTCGATCTTTGTCATTCCATATTTGTACCGTGTGTGTCATGTTTTATACCTTGAGGAATAATTTGTAGAGGATTCCGGTGTTCGACTAATATCCGAAAATGGGGTCAATCATTTCTGAGGAGCACATCAAAACACGGTGCGACAGTCCAAAAACTCTGGGAGATGCTATAATTTTTCTGCTAGGTATAGGATGGTTATCAAACTATTTTCACTTTCTCATCGTTTAAATTGTTTAAAATTATTCAAAATAATTTAAAAAATATCAAAAAAGTCCGACGCAATTTGCACTGTTGTACGCTTTTTTTATGAAAATTAGTTTTTGTATGAAAGCACCATTAATGAGTGGGGATAGGGGGTAAGTTTGTTCGGAAAAAATTTTGGGGAGGGAAAATTAATGGAAATTAACGCAGTTATTGGCGACATAACAAAAATTATAAAAAATAAAAAGTTCGTATGGGGACCACTTTAAGGTTGATGCTGATGATAGGAGGTAGGTATGTTCAGAGAAAATGCGGGGCTTGAAAAAATATGGGGGGTCGGTACATTTGACTCCACTAGCGGCCTCCACGGGCCAGTAAGAGCGGTGGGAACAAATTTTATAAAAAAAATATTTTTATATGGAAGCCCCTTTAACGATGTGTTCAAAAAATTAATGAGGGGTCGGTCTTACATTCAACCACTCTGGGGGCGACTCCATGGCAGTTTTGGGGCTTTTTATGTATTTTTACTCCTTATCACTCACCTTTGACCACAATGAACCACACAAAATAGGAGGTTCTAGGATATCCAAATCGAACTCCTAAAATTCATATACAACACTATCCCAACCCTAATGAATATACAGACGATTGCAAGGCTGTAGTTTTTTTTTACAAATATATAACGATCGTATTAGCATTATAAGGGTTTGTATATTTGTATATTTTACTTTCTCTATATGACTATAGTCATAAAATAAATAAATAATAAATATATAAAATATATATAAAACACTTAGTAAACAATACACTAGGGTGGAGTGAAATTTAATCTTTTTGTTTGAATTTTCCTAAATTGCCAGTTAATGACACATTGTATTAAACGTATTAGAGCAAAATTTCAGTTTTTTTAAGGTAACTTCTTTTTTTAAGGTGGCGAAGTAAACCATCAGGAAGGAACTTGAGAATAAGAATTGATTTGAGCATATTAACCTGAAAGCCACAATTCCGTCCCACTTTCCATATTACACATCAGCCGAATGATATACGTGTGAAACTATAGACAAAATGTAAAGTTTTTCATTTCCTCATCCGTTGTCCCTTAAAAGGAATACAAAGTTCTGCAGGATAACATTTTTCAAAAAAATAGTTTAAATACTTATTCGCAACCTACGAAATAGGTGTCAAATTAAAAAAGAGAATATCGCAAAATATACTTCAAATTTCAGTTTTATACCCGCCACTACAGGATGATAGAGTTTCTCATTACGTTTGTAGCACCATGAAATATCGACCTGAGATCTTGGAAGGTTTGATCGTCATAAAATTCTAAGACGATTTAGCCATGAACGTTTGCTCGTCTGTCAATCTATTGAAAGCACGGTAGCACCTAAATGAAAGGAGCTAGGATGTCTAAATTTTGCATGAATATGTCTTAAAGTTATAGTTGGAATTGCAAATGGAAGAAATCTGTCCACAGGCAAAATTTTTCCCTTACAATGACTGTAAATATCTCTAATAACCCCTAATATTTATAGTATTTCAGCATGTTTTTCGAATTGTCTGCTTATATTTCCTTGATCTTATAGCAAAAACGCGCGTTAGGGGATAAAAATGGGACCTATCAACGAAAGCACCTACAAACACGAAACTCGGTGTGCTCATTTCTCTCATTGAGTAGATACATAATATAACAGTATATTGTCCACATTCGGATTTTTCATGGCTAAAGTGGGAATATAGAGATACAAATGGTACCAACCAAATGGCTGACTGCATGGAAACACAAAATAAAAAGATTTTTCCAAATTCCATGCTTTCAAGGGATAAAATGGGAAAAAGGGATAAAAATGGTAGCAACCAAATGTCCGCAGATCGAATCATGAAAGTAGGTGCACACATTCCTCTGATTGCATAGACGAAAGATATTTCAAAAGAATTCTTTCCAAATTCTTACTTTTAGGAGGTCAAATAGGCATAGAGAGATAAAAATAGTACCAACCAAACGGCTGCACCTAGTACTTTTAAGGGAGTAAAATGGGATAAGAATGGTACCCACCAAATGGCCCAAGCTAGAGTCATGTAATTCGGAGTATACATTCAGCTGACTGCAAATACTAGCAAATGATTTTTCTAAATTCATACTTTTTTAACTAGTACGGAAAAATGGGGAAAACATGAAGTTAGGTTATCTTGCACTGTGCACATGAGATATAATGGATTTTCAAAATTCATACTTTTGGCATTAAAATGGGATGGAAATACAAAATAGGGAAATTCTGTACCACTAACCCATTTCGTGCAACTGCTTACGGGCAGTCAGACCTGATCGCCTTAGAATATTATGACGATCAAGAATCGGTGGATATTTCAAGGTTATCTGAGTATACCCCACTTGTAGCGATGGGTATAATAAAATATTTTATTTTGACCCCCAATATATTTTGATTTGCCAAGTTAAGCGGTTATTCGTGGGTCGTTTGGTCGATTCCTCTTCGAATTTCCCATACAACATACTCACAGTCGTTGGGTTACACCTTGGCATCATCTCACCTCGTCCTTGAGCAATCGTTTCTTTTGACACGCTTTCATTTTTCATTCACTTCAAGTCAGTTTGTTTTCGGTTTGTAAATTGTGTGTACGTATGTGTGTGGCTCTGTGTGTGTTTGTTTGCATTGGTACAACCTGTCGGCATAAGAGTGTGTTTGAATTGTGTAGGGAATTCGCAGATTCCCCCCGGAACTTTTATTCGCACCTACAGTTTTCGGCACAAAAAAAAAAACAAACCCTCACATTTCCAACTGTGTTTTTTCCCACTCGTCACAGCGTGGGTCCCCTCCGCCGCCACCAATTCATTCGTTCATTCATTCATTCTCTCATTCAGCAGTTTTCATTTCCGCGTTGAAAATTTAATTTCTAACCTTTTCTTTCATTCACCGCTCGCTCTTCATTATTCATCGTTCGACTTCATTTTCCTCCACATCTTTAGTGTGGAAACTATGCGGAAAACAAAGCGGAAAAAACGCATGTGTAGCGAAGCTGTCTCCCTGCCTGTCCGTCCGTCAGTCTGTTTAATAGAGTGAAGTTGTTAAAGGACTATTCAGTTTATTAAATTTTCACACCTCCTCCTACTCGTGTGCCGCCCGGCCCATTGTGTCTGGCTGGATATGAGTTACTGTTCAACACACTGTGTCTCTTTGGATGGTGGAGCGGAGTGTGGGGGGTGTTTGACGAGATGCTTCTTTTGCATACATTTGCGTTTGAAACGAGTGAAATTAATTCGATTAAATATCATCACAATTTCCAGGGAGACTGAATGCGGAGGCAACACATGGCAAATGGAACTCATTTATTTTTTGGGGCAGGCAAAGTCATGACTGGGAAGTTTAACAAATTCTATTATTTTTATAAATGGTGGATGGCATAACAGGTTTATGTGGTGGGGCAGGAAGAGAGGTCTTATATTGCAGTACTTGAAGGGGCAGGAGATTTTAAAGTACTAGAAGAGTCCTGGAGATAGTTGATGTGTTTGCTTCAAATCATTGGGGAACTATTTTCGCTCATAGGGGGAAACATTTAACAAAGAAAATTCTTAATTACAACTACTCTAAGATTTGGTATTTTTCTACCCTTCATATTACAATATTTCTAGTCGAAGAGTATCCTGAACCGCACAATATGTGGGCGTAGCCGTCCAAAGTAACTGCGACGATAGATTGAAATCGGGAAATTTGGAAAAAAAATCCCGCTAGATGGCAACACCTTCCTGCTTATGATTCCTCATACAAAAATCTCACAATTCCTAAAATGAGAAAAATTAATCCCAAAAGAAGTATTTTTTATAAAATGACCTTCATTCTCACTATGTAATTTATATTGGTTTTATTTTAATAAATATTTGACCGTGGGGGTACCAGAAGAGAACAACGACTATCAAAATATTTTCCGATCACTCGTATAGAAATTATGAATACTTTAATTTAATTTATTTTACTTATTTTATTTATTTTATTTATTTTATTTATTTTATTTATTTTATTTATTTTATTTATTTTATTTATTTTATTTATTTTATTTATTTTATTTATTTTATGTATTTTATTTATTTTATTTATTTTATTTATTTTATTTATTTTATTTATTTTATTTATTTTATTTATTTTATTTATTTTATTTATTTTATTTATTTTATTTATTTTATTTATTTTATTTATTTTATTTATTTTATTTATTTTATTTATTTTATTTATTTTATTTATTTTATTTATTTTATTTATTTTATTTATTTTATTTATTTTATTTATTTTATTTATTTTATTTATTTTATTTATTTTATTTATTTTATTTATTTTATTTATTTTATTTATTTTATTTATTTTATTTATTTTATTTATTTTATTTATTTTATTTATTTTATTTATTTTATTTATTTTATTTATTTTATTTATTTTATTTATTTTGTTTATTTTATTTATTTTATTTATTTTATTTATTTTATTTATTTTATTTATTTTATTTATTTTATTTATTTTATTTATATTATTTATTTTATTTATTTTATTTATTTTATTTATTTTATTTATTTTATTCATTTTATTTATTTTATTTATTTTATTTATTTTATTTATTTTATTTTTTATTTATTTTATTTATTTCATTTATTTATTTTAAAGCAACCCTTGCTGATATTAACGTCATTTCATTTTGTCATGATTAAGAAATTCAGAAACATCCACATTTTCTCTCCCCCGCATTGACAACACATCACATGTTATCCTTCAGTGTTGTTTTGACTCGACTACTATACCACAGAGGACTACAATTATAATTTCTGCCCTAAATAACTAGAATTTCATAAAATGCATTGTAATTGTTTAAGACCCACTTCGAGTCAAGAAGACCAAGACGGTCATTACAACGTGAATGGTGAATGTTGTACTTCCGGTAATTCCTCTGTAATTAAGGCAATCAATTGCCATGTTGCACTCGTGTGTCACATCAAACCACAACCACAACAAGGATAACAACGTAAACAACAACAACTGCCAGATATGCCACCAATTGCAGTGCATTGCATTTTATTATGGACAATAATGCATATTCATTATCGGCGGATAATTGCTGACGTTGCAATTGTTCTTTTATTGTTGTTGCTGTTCTTTTTGTTCGTCTTGTCAAGCTAAATACCGTAAATATTCTTAAAATTATGGAAACATTATGAGGTAAACGGACGGAGCACAAAGAATAGACGGAATCGATTGAAGTGATGGAGGCGATAGTTGTAGTGAGAGGTGTATTGAGCCGTATCGAATTAGTTTTTCTTCTAATTGCAATAATGCTAGGTTCGTCATTCTGGTTGTATGTATGGTTGTGTATCTATTCTTGATCGACATAAAATTTTAACCTTCAATTTCTCCCCGATAGTTAAAGATGGCAAACTGCACGCAAACTGACAACTACAGGGTGGTGCAGAATGAGCTATATGGTTTCAATTCTTTATAACTTTTTTCATTATTATTCTTTCTTTGTTTTTTTTTCACCATTTTGTAAAGGAGACTTGGGGAATTAATTATGAATCAGTACACGATCGAACATAGTACAAAAATAATTGAATTTTACAACAGTCACAATTCACAATATTCACAATTTGGTAATGAGCGATGAAGCCCACTTCCTATTAAATGGGTATGTCAACAAGCAAAGCTGCAAGATTTGGGCAACGGAAAATCCAAGAGCAGTTCATCAGCGACAATCACGCCCACTTCAGTGTACTGTTTGGTGCGGTGTATCCTCCGAAAGGATAATTGGCCTATATTTTTTTGAAAATGAAAGTGGTGTCTCCATGGACATCACTTACAGCATATCATTTTTCAAAGCAAATTCAACAAATTTGCCAATATTATACTGTATTTTTAATCGCATAAATAAAAAAGTTATAAACCATTTAAACCATCAGACATTGTGAAAATGGGACTAAGACTATTCAGTTAAGAAAATCAAATTCAAATGAAATATTATTCAAAAATGGTGTGAAATATGTTGTTCAAAGAATCAATGAAGGAATGTAAGCCGATTATTGAAATCATTTTTCATATTCACTCAATGAACAAATTCACGCATTGATTAAAAAGTTGGAAGTTGTTTGTTGAAAACAAAAAAAAAAAATAAAATGTTGTCCGAAGCAAGAACCGAATCGGGGATGTTAGGTTAGGGCAAAAATTTAGTTGTAATATTTTTAAAAAATCAATAAAAATAATTAAATGTTTGTAAAAGGAGTTGTTTTAAATTATACTGTTGAATTAAAATACTTTTGAAGACCTTTCAGACACAGCATAAATCAAATCGGTTAAACCAATAGCGAAATACAAGAATTTTAATGTACAATTCTCAGTAGGACGTTCAATTTTTGTGGAAATTCAAATGCCTATCAGTCATTCCATGTCAAGTGGCACAATTTTATACCTCGATAGCTCCGATTGTTTTGAAAGTGTGTGTATGTATTCTTCTCATAAGAACAATGTATACGCATTTTTGAACTTTTTTTTCGAAAATTTATGTTCATTCAATCGTCTCTAACTCCTGAATAATTCGAAGGGAATTCCAATTACTTTTTAAGTTTTTACAATTTTATTTTGATTTTCGAAATAATTAAATTAATTATTTTTTTTGGACTTTAAAGCAATGTCCTTAGATTTTTAGTGACTGTGTGATAAATGATGGCGTCTATTTTTACGATTTTTTTGGCAAAATAAACCAAAGTTTTAGTGAAAGATCTTCATAATGACCATTTTTCCGTAGTATAAAGGTAACGTTAAAAATCCAACTTTGAGTTTCTTCGTAAAATTTATGCTATTGATATGATATGCTATTATAGACCGAAATAATTAAAACAAGTAAGGAACGGCTAAAAATTCAAATCTGGAGCAGCATTGTATGGAGGCTATATCCAAATCTGAACCGATTTGCTTCAAATTAAATAGTCCTTGGCCCGTAAAACCAATGTCAATTTTGGTTAGGATCGGACAATAATTGCGACCTATACTTTGATTACAGGAATATATGGGCGCTCTCGGACAGATATACAGACGGGCATTGCTAAATCTACTCAGAAAGTGATTCTAAGCCGATCTGTATAACAAACGATGGGTCTATCTCGTTTCCTTTTGGGTATTACAAACAACTGCACAAAAACATAATACCCTAGTGGAGGGTATAAAAACTACATAAACACACACTTACATGCTATGCAACTCGATGTTTGTATGATGGCAATGGTGTGATTTGTTACTTACAGAGCTTGAGTATTGAAAAATCGTTGCAAAGCCAACTGACGATGGTTGTCATTGACATGAAATCATGAAAGAGGTAGAGAGCAGCCAAGTAAGCAGCAATTTGAAAATAAAGTTACATGATAATTGAAAATAGTTTTAATAAAGTAAAAAAAAGGTTTTGAATTCCTGTCTATCTCTACTTGCAACTCCGTGGAATGCACTGCATGGAGGAGAGTATATTAATAACACCATGCAGAAAAAATTTTGCCGATGGGCTATGTAAAGGGTGATTTTTTAAAAGCTATAGGAAAGTTTTTCATAAAAAAAACACATAAAATTCAGAAAAATGCATGAAATCTTTATTTGAATCGATAGTACGGTCCATATAATTTAATGTTTGAAGATTATTTCATGCAAATGTTGACCTTGACTACGCCTCAAATGGTCCATCCGATTATTCCAATTTTGACATTTCCATGTTTTTGAGTAACAGAGACCCAACGGCGACGAATCGATAATTGATGGTCATCATTAACACTGGCCGATACAGCTGCGATATTTTCTACAGTTCGGACTCTACGTAAGCGTCTTGGTGGTTTAATGTCCAACAATGTAAATTTGGTGCGAAATTTAGTCACAATAGCCCGAATAGCCGCTTCAGTGGGTCGATTAAACTGACCTTAAAATGGAAGCGCGCGATGAACTTTCTTAACAGAGCACGCATTTTGATAATAAAATTCAATAATTTGGAAGCGTTGTTCGTTTGTAAGACGATTCATGGTTAAATTATAGACCAAACTGAAGATGTTTGACAGTGAAACAAAACACGAAACGTGCGTCAGCTGTTTAAACCAGTGTTGCCAAAAAGATAATAGCTAAAAAATTACCCTTTATAAAATTTTCTGGTCTATTTTGGTTCTCTAAACTCGAAAACGATATTATTTTTTCTAATTTCTACTAAAATTCCAATATTCGACGAAGGTACCTTTAATATTATGATCGCTACAAATGCTGCGAATTTCACTTTCACATAGAAATATCGGTTTGCTGGTACGAAATACAAAATAAAAATATCTTCTTTTTTGAATAGCTTACATTCTAACGCAAAAACAATGTCAATATGTAAAATAACTATGGTTAAATGTAGAAGTTGGAACATTCTTTGTAGACGCAAAAGTTTTTTTAAATGACTTTTTTAATTTTTGTTAAAATAGCGTGAACCAGAACAAATACTAATTGGACGAAAATTTGAATTGTAGATATATGTATAATTTAAATAAATTAAATTAATAACATGTTTATGTAATCTGATTAATAATTTTAGGTCTCCGACACATTTCTTTATTTATTGTTGCATAGTGTTAATATTTATGGTAACAGTCATCAATATTATTTTTCTTTTAGAACTAAAGAAAAGCAAAACAAGTCGATACGAACCAATGTGCAAGTACGTGAATGACATCGTACAAGTTTCGCAGTGGAAAGTAAGGAAAACAAGGAAAATGCATGTGCGAAAAAGACCACCTGAAAAATTAGAAACACAACTTTGAAGGGAAACTCTCCACAACGACAATCATGGAGCAACCAATCGAACATGCCACCATCGCCGAACCAATGTTATTTCATTTTTATATAGAGAGACAAAGAAAAAAGTGCAATAAAATATCGCAATAAACCCAAAATGCTGCTATCTGGGCCCATCGCAACACCCAACACCCGCACCCGCACCCGCACCCGCACCCGTCAACCATGTGAACGAACATGGATGGCATGGCTTGGCGCGCGCGGTTAAGTGCAACACAAAATATTTGCTAAAGGTATTGAACTTAAATTGAATGTAAATTGCCACACACACACGCACACAACTTGTGCTACAACAACTCATACACACACACAGAGACAGCGATAGCGACTGTGAACGTTAAGAACTCCTGTAAAACTGACACACTAACAACAAATGCCTGGCAAAACATAGAACTACTTAAAATCAATCCTGTTACGCTCTCTGTGTCTCTCCTCTCCCCGCTCCCTTTTGCCTCTTGAATCCTTAACCATTGCCTATTTCCCGTTATGTGGGTGGGTAGCTACATGCATTACATTAGAATGTGTGTGTGTATGTGTGTGCGCGAGTCCTTGTCCTCGTGGGAACTGTGCATCTGTGTTCTTGTGTTTTGTTGGTCTTAACATTTGAAATTATGCTTTTCGCTTTGTTCGAGGACTTTATATCCTCGTGCTCGTGTAAAACCGGAGGAAAAAGTGGTTCAAATCAATAGCAATTCAATGATAACACCATTTCCCCCACTCCAGTCACTTCTCACCTCCAGTTGCTCAAACAACTTTTGTTGGCTGGCCGTAAACCTCATCCCGCACTTTGTGGGATTTATGCAAAACCATTGGCCTGTGACAATATTTTCGGTTTATGTTGTATGTGGTGGCGAGGTGGAGGTTGTGGCGGGGGAGGGAGAGCTCTGTGCCATTGTCTCTGTTGCCGTTTTATCTTTATGACCATTTAAAAGGAATAATTGTAATCTTTGGGACGAGCAACGAGCATTGCGAGTTGCAAAAAATCTACTGGACTACTGGAGTTTTATTGCGGTGGAAGATGTGGCACGGACTTACATGCTGCATATTTATAAGTTTTATCAGGTGTACATTTTGCACAGTTCTTGTTCACTCCTTCACTCCCTTATTTTTATTATGTCCAATTGGCCAGGTCAAATGATTAGTGGACATAAAAAAGGCGTTCGAAGAAATGTTGGTAATAAATTTCCATATAAATCTTTGTCGATATTAAGACAAATTTAATGGATTTATTGTCGGTTATAACTATCGACGAAGAGAGGCGTCGTAGCGGGGGATCGAAGAGAGGGGGGGGGGGGGGACTACAAGAGACATGTAATTGGAGATCCCAACATCTGCCATTTGTTTTTAGTAAAAAACAATACGATCTTGGTCGACTGCGTTCTCCTCCCTACTATGCAGTGATTTCCATATGCTCCAAACATGGACAAAAATAGTCCAGCTACCCATATATACTTTCAGTCGGCTAAATCGACCCTCACTCTCGGAGAATATATATACGGAAGTTATAAGGGTAGGATAAATTGTGTGGAAGGTACCAGGAGGTTCGTGTCACATGGTCCCAGCTCCCACATTTATAAAACAAATAAACATGATCATATATCAAGTCATAGTGGATTCCATGCACCAGAATAGAAGTTATCAAGGATTTAATTTTATCTAGGACAGAAACAATTGTGTGGGAGGTACAAGAAGGCGCGTGGCTAAATATTTTTCAGATTTAAACTGATTATAAAAACATTTTCAAATATCAAATGATTTTGACAACCCGTATGGAAGTTATGTATATCGGATTTATTTTAAGCAAGGCTTATGCCACTTTGTGTGGTTGGTACCAGCAGAGGTGTGGCAATATCGCACATATTCCATATGAATGTAACCTCTATAGAAGCATTGTCAAATATCAAATTTCATAGTATTCCGATCATCCGTATAGAAATTATAACAGCTTTAATTTGACGTAGTTTAGGGTGATATGTGTGGGAGGTACTCGAAGGGACGTGGCAAAACCCACCAAAGTGATTATAAAACCATTACCAAATACCAAAATAGAGCTGACTCCGAAGATCCAAGTGGAAGTTACATTAGTTTTAATTTAACATAGGAATATGGTCCATTTGTGTGGGAGGTACCAGAAGGGGCGTGTCAATTTCGCTCATCTTCGAACTTAAACTAAGTTTAGGAAAAATATTATCATGTGCAAAGTTTGAATCGATTTATTAATTCCGACTGTGTGATACCCTCCACTTTCTGCCCGAATATAATTCAATTCGGTAAAAAGTGAAATCTAGGAGAATTTTTGTATGTGTCCTAATCATAGACCGATGTTACCCCACCTACTCAGTCAAATCGAGAAGAATACATGACCCACTCTTACCATAGGTGCTTCTAGTTAAAGTATAACGTGTTATGGAACAATTGAAGAAAATACTTGGTGGACGGAAAAAGTCAAGCCGGGAGCGAAATTTGTATGGGAGTTATATATAAATCTGAACCGATCTGACCAACTTTGTCAACAGATGTTTCTAGTTCAAATATAAGAGGTTGTGCCAAATTTGATGAAAATCGGCGAAAATACGTGTTTTCTAGGACGAAAAAAGTCAAGCCGGGAGCGAAATTTATATGAGAGCTATATACATATCTGAACCGATCTAACCCATTTGCATCATAGTTGTTTCTAGTTGAAATATAAAAGAATTTACCAATTTTGAAGAAGATCTGTGGTATCTAGAGAGGAAAAGTCAAATTAGGAGCTAAATTTGTATGGGAGCTATATATAAATCTAAACCGATATGCCCCATTTTCACCATGGGTGTTTCTAGTGGAAATGTAAGATATTTGGAAAATTTTAAGATCTGGTAAAATATATGATTTCTAGAGCAGAAAAAGTCAAATCGGGGTAGAAATTTGGAATCTAGAGTGGTATCGGGAGTGAAATTCGTATGGGGGCTATATCTAAACCTGAACCGATTTTCTTCAAATTAAATAACGTTCGTCCTTATCCCGAAAAACTTCGTTGTGCAAAGTTTCATTTGGTTCTGGCTACAATTGCGACCTGTACTCTGATTACAAGAATAGATGGACAGGCAGACAGACGGACAAACACAAACATTCTGTCCGTCCGTCAGGGACAGAATCGATTCAAAAAGTGATGCTAAGTCGATCGGTATAATTAACTATGGGTCTATCTCGCTTCCTTTTGGGTGTTCCAAACAAATACTCTCGTGGAGTGTATAAATAGTCCAGTTCCGAATGAAGTTTCGAACCAAATGGCGTGAGTTCACGACCGATAATGTCGCCCATTAGATCACGATCAATGACAAGACAAATGAAGTGTCACTCATTTGGTCCAGTATGTTGTGGACAGCGCTCGAATACATTCGGTCTGTCACCGGATATGTTATAACTTGGTTTACGTGGCCGCTCTCACGGGAGCATCAAGCACAATTTAGACAACCTAATCTTCCGCATTCCAAAGACGAGGTGTCATGGATCATTATCTCTTCCAAGAAACCTTCCCACATGACACTTAATCTTTCGCCGCCCCCCTTCTGCTATAATTCTCTGCCCTACGCTAATGCCAGCTTTTACTTCTCGTTAACTTATGCTGGCGTTGTTCTTGTTCTTGTCTTTGTGTTTTATTTCATTTTCCTTGAGACTCGTACTTTGTGAATAATAAACTCAATTGCCAAAGACCTTTAAACTCGGCACACAGACAACAGACATAAATGGGACTCGAACAAAACGAATATGTGCGTCCCTCGTTCCCACGCTTCCGCATTTTTGGGGGGTGGTGGGGGGAAGATGAAGAAGAGTTGCTTTAGCCAAAGCTGTTTTAGTTAAAGTTCGTTTTAGCTGATTCCAAATGAAATGACGACTATTGGCCTAAATGCTACTTTCATTCATGGCAACTAAAGTCGAAAGGCAAAATTCCCACTCCTTCCGGGATGAAAGCACCGAACATCCATCCACCCATCGTGTTTTCTCTGGACTGCCCCAACATCCTAGCCAAGGCACTATGCTGCTGTGGCGGCAACATTGAATGTTTATACGTCCGTATGTCTGCAAGTCCGTCCGTCCGTCCGTCTGTCTGTCTATCTGTCTGTCTTGCTCTCGGTTTGTTGGATTTTTATGAAGTACTTTAACGTTTTTATATTATTGGCTTTTAAGCATTTTACTCCCATTCCTTGCATGCTGCCGCCGCCGGAGTTGGAATCGCAGCAGTATGACTTTGAGACTCTGTGATTTTAATGTAACGTGTAGTACGGATGTTGCGATAAAAAACAACGAGTCCTCGTATAAACGACGAAAGAGAAAAGCATTAAATTTTATGAGCTTAAGACTAAAGCTAGCGATCCCTTTCCCATTCGCCGTGTCTATGCAAATTGTACACTCGAGGTTATCGCTCATACACTTGAATCGGATTTCGGGCCAACGAAATAACGTTAAATGGCAATTATTCCCAAAATTTGGGAACCCCTCGCAAATAACAAGAATATCGAACGACTGTCCTAACAAACGGGAGTTCTTAATCAGAAGTGGTTCATGAATAGTTGGACTGACAATGAAAAACTAGCCAAGATCTGTGGGGTCGTCATTAATAATGACTTTGTTCTTCCAAACAATCAGTCCATGTTTCTGGGTCCATGTTTATAGGGTATGGGTATGATCCATCACTTTGCATTTTCCTGGCTTCAAAGATGACAAATTTGCATAATGACAATGCCACATAGAAATGTAAGTGAGCCTTGTAACTTTATGACTTTTTTATTTTTATTGTTATTGTAATTTTTGATTTTATTTGTATTTTAATTTTTTTATTTTTATTTTTATTTTTATTTTTATTTTTATTTTTATTTTTATTTTTATTTTTATTTTTATTTTTATTTTTATTTTTATTTTTATTTTTATTTTTATTTTTATTTTTATTTTTATTTTTATTTTTATTTTTATTTTTATTTTTATTTTTATTTTTATTTTTATTTTTATTTTTATTTTTATTTTTATTTTTATTTTTATTTTTATTTTTATTTTTATTTTTATTTTTATTTTTATTTTTATTTTTATTTTTATTTTTATTTTTATTTTTATTTTTATTTTTATTTTTATTTTTATTTTTATTTTTATTTTTATTTTTATTTTTATTTTTATTTTTATTTTTATTTTTATTTTTATTTTTATTTTTATTTTTATTTTTATTTTTATTTTTATTTTTATTTTTATTTTTATTTTTATTTTTATTTTTATTTTTATTTTTATTTTTATTTTTATTTTTATTTTTATTTTTATTTTTATTTTTATTTTTATTTTTATTTTTATTTTTATTTTTATTTTTATTTTTATTTTTATTTTTATTTTTATTTTTATTTTTATTTTTATTTTTATTTTTATTTTTATTTTTATTTTTATTTTTATTTTTATTTTTATTTTTATTTTTATTTTTATTTTTATTTTTATTTTTATTTTTATTTTTATTTTTATTTTTATTTTTATTTTTATTTTTATTTTTATTTTTATTTTTATTTTTATTTTTATTTTTATTTTTATTTTTATTTTTATTTTTATTTTTATTTTTATTTTTATTTTTATTTTTATTTTTATTTTTATTTTTATTTTTATTTTTATTTTTATTTTTATTTTTATTTTTATTTTTATTTTTATTTTTATTTTTATTTTTATTTTTACTTTTATTTTTATTTTTATTTTTATTTTTATTTTTATTTTTATTTTTATTTTTATTTTTATTTTTATTTTTATTTTTATTTTTATTTTTATTTTTATTTTTATTTTTATTTTTATTTTTATTTTTATTTTTATTTTTATTTTTATTTTTATTTTTATTTTTATTTTTATTTTTATTTTTATTTTTATTTTTATTTTTATTTTTATTTTTATTTTTATTTTTATTTTTATTTTTATTTTTATTTTTATTTTTATTTTTATTTTTATTTTTATTTTTATTTTTATTTTTATTTTTATTTTTATTTTTATTTTTATTTTTATTTTTATTTTTATTTTTATTTTTATTTTTATTTTTATTTTTATTTTTATTTTTATTTTTATTTTTATTTTTATTTTTATTTTTATTTTTATTTTTATTTTTATTTTTATTTTTATTTTTATTTTTATTTTTATTTTTATTTTTATTTTTATTTTTATTTTTATTTTTATTTTTATTTTTATTTTTATTTTTATTTTTATTTTTATTTTCAGGTTTATGTTTGACATTTGCAAAATGAGACGCTATACGCTTCAACAAAACTGGGAAATATTAACAACTAACTTCCAAAGTTAACGCAAAATGTAAGAAATTTACGTGGAAAATTTTCTCGTTTTCAGATGAAGCTCATTTTCATCTCGGTGGCTATGTGAATTGCCGCATATGGGGTTCAGAGAACTCACACGTGACTATTGAGAAGCCAATGCATCCACAAGGAGTCACTGTTTGGTATGCATTTTAGGCTCCACTGAAAAATTGGGTTGATCGGATGAGATACTGCCGAGCCAGTCGTGGTACTCATATGAATGATATTGTCTTCCATTATTAAATGACAAAGTTTAACCTTTAAAAAAACCAGGAACTTGAAAAAATAATCAGTCCTTTTTTATAGCCTATACCAGATATCCAGAAGTCTGGGCTGAAAATAAAATACAAGAAAAAAGTTTCCATAGGACAAATCTAACGTCAATAGGCAGGCAAATTAAATCAGATCACCAACAATTTGGTTAAATTTCGGTCCAAGGTGCCAGTTGAATGTACACTAGGGTGGTCCACAAATACAAAGTACACAAATCTTAAACAAATAGTTCAGATTGTGATAACGAGATCCCCATCAACAAGCTTGCATTATGGGAAGGCGGCGATGTACACTTTCAAAAAGTCCTTGCCAAACAGACCGCTTTCACCGAGTGTAACGAGACAAATGCTTATAAAACATTCAAATTTTCGTCTTCTCCAAATTTTGTGTGTGTGTGCACAGATACCAAAAGAGAAGAAGACGAAAACCAAGAACACGAAAATCAAAAAATCTATTTGGATTTTGTCTTCTACTATTTCGGATGATATGCTCTCCCCCCGCATGCAGCCCCCTCCCCCCATTCTACATGTGCAAGTAACTGACTCAGTCTGCTTTGTAATAGCAAATAATTTTTTTGAAAGATTTTTATTAAAATATTTGAAATTGTTTTATGATTTATACATATAAATGGAAGTAAAAGGATACCCGATGATATCGGATGAAAAAGTATTTATTTATGTGCACAAACACACGCGCACACACTAACACTCGCACATGCACACAAACACACAGTTTGAATAAGAAAGAAATTAAAAATATTGCCAATCAATAGATGATGATGATACATTTGGGAAGGATTCATCCCTCCTGCTACGGGCAGGAAGCAGCCAGACAAACATACGAGTGTGTGTGTGAGTGTGCGAATAGATTGAGTGGTTGTTGGTGTTTGTATTACAGCTTATCTCGGATTGCATACAATTTATATGACAAATGATGTGTTGTCAGGAAGAGATAATAAAAATGTAATAAACTTCATTTGTACTCCGCCTGCATGCACGACACGACCATAGCCAGGGAGGGGGAGACGGGGAAGCCGTACAGAGCTCAGAGTGCACAAACAAACAAAAAACACCCACTCTGATGGACAAAACGGAATAATGACACTTGTATGGGTCAACCCAGTGAACCTTCAAACGCAAGTTGCAATCACACAGCACAAAGAGTCAGACAAAAACGTGATCTACGTCAAATATGAATTCCTAACCCGCGGAAATCGATTTTCATTCATACAGAAGGAAATGGGTAGATCGCCTTAGAATTTGAAGTCGATTTCGAGGACTAGTGTACCCGGGACAATTACTTTGTGTTTCCAAATCCAAAAAAATGAATTTCCGTTAAACTCTAAAAGTATTTGTTTGCCCATCCGTCCGTCATTTTTTGGTTTTGTTGATTAGGCCACTGTGTGTTATAATTTCGGTTTAGCCGAATTTTCTCTCTTAAATTGTTCACTGGGTTACACGTGAACATTTGTGTCCTCTGCTGTATGAATTCAAAAAAAGAAAAGAACACAACACAACTGAAGAAAAAACCCATAAGTGCCAATTATGCATTTCCCATGCAAAGACACACACATACAGAGAGTAAGAGGGGTAGACCGGGGAGTATGTGCAACCCGGTCCTCACCACAACTGGGCGATATGTGTAGAGGTGGTGTGATGTGTTGTGTCGTGTCGTTG
This sequence comes from Polietes domitor, assembly GCA_947397865.1. Taxonomy (NCBI): domain Eukaryota; kingdom Metazoa; phylum Arthropoda; class Insecta; order Diptera; family Muscidae; genus Polietes; species Polietes domitor. The sequence continues at coordinate 3,051,510 of OX377622.1, read as the reverse complement.
AGCGAGCATTTATATTCGAGCTTCTGCATTTAGCTTGTTCTCCTAAAAGGAAATAAAATACAAACGCAGAGTCAATATAAATACTGTGGCGCAATTTCGGGATGAATCAAAAAATCGAATATTTTTGAATCATTCACAATCAAATCAAGCTGTGTGTGGAATATTATGAAGGTGAAAAAACAGAGAGCATCTGTATGGAATTTATAAGAAATTTTAATTGTAGTGATTATAAAAACGTTATCAAATATACAAACATAACTGTTCTGGACATCCGTGGGGAAGTTTCATTGACACGACCCAGAATTTCGAACTGATTGTTGCCAGTTAAGCGTGATTTGTACATCAAAACGGAAAACAAGCATCTCACATCAATGAATCACCCGTTACATATCGACCACTTATTATACCCGTAGGAGGGTATATATGATTTGGGACAGAAACAAATGTAACGCATTGAAGTAGTTACATAATAACATAAGTATCCGTTTCACGACTTTTTAAGATGTTCGAGCCATGTCCGTTCGTCTGGCTAGTGTACACGATAAGGAATCATGATAGGAGCTAAGGAATCAATTCAAACTTTGCACATGGTAATATTTTTCCTGAACTTAGTTTAAGTTCGAAGATGGGCGAAATTGCCACGCCCCCTTCTGGTACCTCCCACACAAATGGCCCAATGTTAAATAAAAAACCTATTTTGGTATTTGCTAATGTTTCTATAATCATTTTAAATGTACTGAATATGGTGGGTTTGCCACGCCCCTTCTAGTGCCTCCCACGCAGATCACCCTAAACTGTGTAAAATTAAAGTTGTTATAACTTCTATAAAGATGATGGGAATACTGTGAATTTTAATATTTGGCAATGCTTTTATAGAGGTTACATTCGCATAGAATATGGGCGAAATTGTCACACCCTTTCTGGTACCACCCACACAAAGTGGCATAAACCGATGTAACATCCATACGGGTAGTCAAAATCATTTGCAATTTGATATTTGAAAATGTTTTTATAATCACGTTATATATAAAAAATATTTACGCTCTAGTCACGCCCCTTCGTACCTCCCACACAATTGTCTCTACCCTAGGTACAATTAAATGCTTTATAATCTCTTTACCCGTGCCTGAAATCCATTATGACTTCATATTTGATCATATTTTTAAAATTATTACGAAATGTGGAAGCTGGGCCCAATTGGCACAAAAAACTTCGGCGCTAAGTTAAATTTAAGTCCTTTCATATACATGTTCTCTGAGAGTAAGGGTATATCGTTAGCAAAAAAATAAAAAAGACTCAACTAACATTTTTTTGCACACCGATATTTTTCTTTAACATGACCGAACTTGTTGTGTTTTGTTAAAATAACCAAAAATCTCGGTTGGCAAAAAAATGTTATTTGAGTCTTTTCTATATTTTGGTAACGATATATGAGTCGTTTTAGTCGACTGACGTTTTCTTACTTGTTTTCATTCGTGGTTTGGTATAACTTTAAATGCAAATATATCCGCAATAGTCCACAAACTTCATTTTCAAACCAGGTTTGATGTAAAATCTCACGATCATCTTGTTTTATTCTATATATGCGAATGTATGTTGGTTGTGTTGTGCCAATTCATATTTTTTCTGAATTATTTCAAATTAATTATTGGTTTTACAGGGTTTTCGAACAAGAGGTGTTATTTTGGTATTCAAAGAAAAATGCAATTTTTTGAGATAAATGATCGGATGTTTATTTCATAATAAAGAGGGAGGTATGCCGTTAATAATGAAAAACAACATCAGCCAAATGGCCACGCTTAAATTTCCCATAACCAAATCGCAAAGTGGCTGCCCTATGTCCTCGATAGCCTCACGAATTCTATCTTTGAGGTCTTGAATCGATGCTGGGCTGTTGGCGTAGACCTTATCTTTCACGTGGCCCCAAAGGAAGAAGGCGCAAGGTGTTAAAATCACAAGATCTCGGTGGCCAATTGTGATCACCTCTTCGAGAGATTGCTTGTGTGGCACGTAGCGCCGTCTTGTTGAAAGTAAACGTTGTCCAGATCAATACCATCCAACTCCGACCATAAAAAATCATTAATCATCTCTCGATACCGCAATCCATTCACCGTAACTGTTAATCCAACCTCATTTTCGAAAAAGTAAGGTCCAATGACCCCGCCGTACCATAAACCGCACCAAACAATCACACGATGAGGATGTAGAGGCTTCTCAACAATAACTCTTGGGTTTTCCGAGCCTCAGGTGCGACAATTTTGCTTGTTGACGTAGCCACCGATGTGGAAATGGGCCTCATCAGTCCAGATGTTTTTTCGATGGAATTCCGGATCATTTTCATTCATGAATTTTAATAATTTCAATACGTTGTTGAAGCGTGTATCGTTCCATTTTTAGTAATGGCGTAGTTTCTACTTGTCAAATGTCAAAAAATAAAAGCTTCAATAGTGACAGCTACCGAAATACCGGGTGATTCGAAATAACACCTCTTGTTGGAAAACCCTGTATAATACTCTACACGTTGACCACCCCATATAAGGGCATTTATCCAAAGCGGTGGTGATAGATTTTGACAAACGAGTCTTTATGAATCGTCAAAGTCAGCCCGAAACAATTGTAGAAACCATAATTTAGTTTAAAGAACTCTCAACTTCTCCAAGAGTTGCTAGTATCGCCCACTTCCTCCTGATATCCGCATATATTTTTTGGCTCAGCATCGCTTTGGAAGCAATTGGGCGAACGTAAATTTAAATCTCGTCTGCAGACATTAAATAAAAAGCTTTTCCTCAATGCAAATTTGAAAATCTACACTGCAGGGCCAATACGTATTTTGCTCAAATGAGATAAACAAACATCCTAAATTCGGAACATTTACAACAAGAAGGCTTCCAGCCATCAAGTGTTGGCAAAGTATTCCCGGAATAATTATGAAATATTTTCACCAAAAATGCCAACAATCGTCCATGAAATGCTGCTTAAATGCCAATGCGCTGCGCTCACAACACTGTGAGCAGAACTCTATTTTCGAAATACACAAATTGGAAATGTTCGATGGCGACGATGTCGTTGCTGTGCGACTTTGATCAGAATTCTCCGACCGAAAGGAATTGGGGAACTGTTAATTTAAAATCAAAGCAAATTTACAAAACAAATCAACCATATGCACAACAGTTACAAACGTACGCACACACACACACACTCCCACACAGCCACACATGATCCTTTGTACATACATGCACGTACGAGTGCGTATGTATGTGAATTAATATGTGTGCTTCGGGGTTTTGAACGAGTGTGTGTGTGTGGCAGTGTGTATTCTGTGAAAAGCGTATGTTTATGATATGAAATCGAAAATCAAATCTATATTTGCCAATCTACTCAGCAACAATAGCAACAGCTACAATACCATGAGCAGCCACAGCCACAGCAGCAGCAACAGTACCAATACCAGCGCCAACACCGACAGCAACAGCAACACAATACACTCACTCACTCTCTGGTTGTATCCATACAACTCTCATGGCTGGCTGGCTGGTTGGCTACCTTGGTTACCACCACACAAAGTAATTGTTATCCATTACTCCGCAAAACTGATTGTGCTCCCACACCCACACACCTACACAATCAGACAGACAGACAGACAGGTGGGTACTTGGTGGGAGAGCGGAGGCTACAGATATCAAACACCATATTTATAGGGAAGGAGTGTGAATGCGCCATGATTGGGGTATTCACAGTTCAGGTCAAAGAGGGGACAACGGCAGAGATGGATAGACAGAGTGAGAGATGTGGGTCAAACTAATGAAGACATACCGATGTAAATTTGCCCCCACCCCCCTTGGAATCCACAAAAGTATTTGTTGTTAATAACCAGCCAACACAGTGCGAAATTGCTTCTGTATTTGTTCGAATGGATACATCAACCCACCCACACACACACACATACAAATCCTTGGGAAATTGTAAATCCTTGGGAAATTGTTAATAAATGATTGCTGTAGATGAGCATACAAATTGAGGGTTTGTGTCGGTGTCAGAGCTATTAGAGTTGTTGCCATCGCTCTTGAAAGTTGTTGTAGCCTTTGTCTGCCCCTTCCACTGCATTCGGAGAAAGTGATTTTTACTTATTTGCGCTGGTAATTTAGTTTCGATGAATTCCCCAATAATCCCCTCGCAGGGACGGCAGCATTAGAGATATCAGTGTGCTTTCAATCAAAACAAAGCATACATCGTCGACAGGGGTGGTCTTTAATTTGATTTCGATTAAAACTAATTTGAATTCGTTGATAAATAGGATACAATCCGAAAACAAAAGTTTAGAGCGGGGGGTAATTTCCAATAATAAGTGACTATAGCTACTAGGACTTTAGATAATTTGTGAGTTTAGTCGACAAATGCATAAATACAAACTACACTGGTGGAGGTAACAATGACTCCTGGCAAATTTTAAGCCGATGATAAAACAATGGCGATCTGAACTGTGATCGATAGCTATAAATTGTAATTCTGGCTTTCAATTCTACACCGATTGGTATACTTCAAAATCTAGTTTGACTATTTCTTGGCGTTACAAACTCTTGGCAAGAAATTAGCCTATATAGAGGGTGGCGCAAAATGAGCTATATGGTTTGATTCCTTAATAAATTTTTTAATTATTATTCTTTCTTTGTTTTTTTTTTTCAGCATTTTGTGAAGGAGGCCTGGGGAATTAATTATGAATCATTACACGATCGAACAACGTACAAAAATTTTATTTTTCAAACCAAGGGACATATTCGACGAACGCATTATTTCGGGCACAAGCGATTTTAACAATCCTCAAAGTTCACCAGATTTAACAGCTCCTGACAGTTTTCTTTGAGGATATTTGAAAGAAAGAGTGTACGTTAACAAACCAACCAAGAACCATACTCAAACTATAAACAAACATCCGAAATTTTGCGAAAAGTTATGGAAAATATGCTAAAAAGAGCACGTATGTGCGAAGCAGACATCTCTTACAGGATATCATTTCTCAAAGCTAATTGCAGAGAAATCCCAATAATAAATATAATGTACTTAAAAAATATATAATAATCGCATAAATAAAAAAGTTATAAATCATTTAAACCATATAGCTCATTCTGCGCCATCCTGTTGCACGGAACTGTGTAGGGTATAAAATAGTTGTGTGAATATGTAAACATTATGGCTGTTTTTCTTTAAGACTGGATAACTAAAATAAAATTTTACTCAAAATAAAAAAAATCATTTTTAAATATACATCTTTATACCCTCACTCTACAGAGTCAGAAAAAAGTGTAACGCATTGAAGGAGTGACTTAAAACCCTAAGTATGTTTGGACCAAATCCGTTTCACGACTTTTTAAGGTGTTTGAGCCATGTCCGTCCGCCCGTCTTGCTGGCTGGTGTACTCGTTAGCTCTCGAAAGGTGCTAAGGAATCTATTCAAACTTTGCACATGGTAATATATTTCCCAAACTTTAAGTTCGAAGATGGACGAAATTACCACGCCCCTTCTGGTACCTCCAATACAAATATGCCGTATTCCAATGTGAATGTAAAACCCACATAACTTGCACAGGGATATTCGGAATGAGCTATATAAAGGGTGATTTTTTAGCTATTATCTTTTTGGCAACACTGCTGACGCACGTTTCGTGTTTTGTTTCACTGTCAAACATCTTCAGTTTGGTCTATAATTTAACCATGAATCGTCTTACAAACGAACAACGCTTGCAAATTATTGAATTTTATCATCAAAATGCGTGCTCTGTAAAGAAAGTTCAAGAAAGCCGAAGATCCACTTTTTTACTGAAAAATTGTGTTCAGCGACGAAGCTCATTTTTGGCTCAATGGGTACGTAAATAGGCAGAATTGTCGATTTTGGAGTGAATATCAGCCCGAAGCATTGCAAGTGCTACCAATGCATCCAGAAAAAGTCACAGTTTGGTGCGGTTTATGGGCTGGTGGCATCATTGGACCGTACTTCTTCAAAGATGATGCGAATCGTATCGTAACTGTGAATGGTGAGCGCTACAGTGAGATGATATCCAACTTTTTTTGCCCAAAATGCAAGAGCTTGACTTCCATTACAGGTGGTTTCAACAAGACGGTGCCACATGCCACACAGCACGCGCAACAATGAACTTATTGAGAGGCGAGTTCGGTGAACATTTTATTTCACGTTCGGGACCGGTCAATTGGCCGCCTAGATCGTGCGATTTAACGCCTTTAGACTATTTTGGGGCTATGTTAAAGCTCATGTCTATACAGACAAGCCCGCTTCAATTGACGCATTGGAAGACAACATTGAATCATTTATTCGTGAGATACCGGCCGAAATGTTGGAAAGAGTATGCAAAATATGGGGGGTTTTGCCACGCCCCTTCTAGTACCACCCACACAAATGGTTGGAATGCTCTGAAATTTAACCTTTGGCAATGCTTTTATAAACGTTGCATTCACCTGGAATATTGGCGATATTTCCACACACAAAGTGGCATAAACTTTGTTTACAATAAAACCGATATAATATCCACACGGGTAGTCAAAATCAATTGCAATTGTTAGTTGAAAATGTTTTAATAATCACTTTACATATAAAAAAATATTTTCCCTTTAGCCACGCCCCTTCTAATACCTCCCACACAATTGTTTCAACCCTAGGAAAATTTAAATCTCTTACAACTTCTATATCGTGCATGAATCCACTATGACTCATATTTGATCACGTTTCTACAATTATTCAACGCTAAGTAAAATTTACGTCCTTCCATAGACATGTTCTCTGAAAGTGTTATTCCTGTCTTAGAGTAACTTGTTGGCCGAATTATTCGACCTTTACAGTATTTTTTTTTTTCATAGTGAAAACTGAAAACTTTTTCGTATTTGGTGTTAGTGCTTTATAAAAAATAAATAGCTGCAGTCAATACCTTTCGAATTATGCCTAAATGGTGAACATTGGAAGAAAATTTGTGCAGCGGTCATTTTTGTAAAAAGAATTTGAAAATTTTGGCCTGAAAATCCAAAATCCATATTAAATTATTTCACAAAAATGGAGTCAGTGATGTCATTCGAAATGTGTTGATGCCTTCTATTTATTTTTTATAACACCTCTTACAAAATGTTTCCAAAAAATAAGAGTTCTTTCTTGTCACTTTGAAAAAACACAAATAATCAATCTAAAAGTGCAATAATACGACCAATGAGTTATTCAAATACAAAATACAAATTTATATTTGAAGTGCTTCGAAGGGTCTATTGATTCAGAGAAAATATTTGGACAAAAATGCAACGTAAAAAATCACACGGGAAAACATAATTTTTAGGGGTGTTTTCAGGAGTGTTTAGCTTACAGACGGCATGACCCAGTGACGAAATAATTTACAGACCTTAATTAGACAATCCAATCTTGATTTCGGGGGGTTACCACAGCAATTTATTATCGTGACCCATCCTAATATATACCCTCACTCTCAGAATCAGAATTTTTAAGAACTCTTATTTATATAGGGCCGAACTAGTTGTGCCAGAGATGGATTTCAGAGACCGATATAGAAGTTATAAAGGATTTCATTTTACAAAGGATGGGGACAATTGTGTAAAAGGTACTAGAAGGGACGTGTCAAAGGCATACATATTTTACAAATATGTTTAATGTGATTGTAAAAATATTTTCAAATATTTAATAGAATGCAAATTTATTTACAAATGGCATGGTGACATTTATTACTTGGCTGCAGACTACCACAATCATGATTTCGACCATGTCAAAAGTCTTTTCAAGTGGCTTCGCAGCGACTTTTCAACATCAAACCCGGCCTATATAAGGAGATGATTCTCACAAACGAACGAGAAGCACAACTCACTTGCTGAATTTGCGTTTAAAAAATCGCACCAAGTAATAAATTAAATATAGAAGCAAAATGGTCTTGAGCCAGGACAATATCCCAGTTCAAATCAAATATTGATTACAGACCAAAAAAAATGCAAACGAAAAAACTAAAAAAAATATTTTCAAATATAAAAGTGCAACTGATTCCGACTGTCCGTATGGAAGATATGTAAGCTTTATTTTAACCAAAAATTATGTCAATTTGTATCGGAGTATTGTGATCATTTGTATTGAAGTTATAAAATCTTTAATTTTACGCAAGTTAGGATGATTTATGTGGGAGCTACTAGAAGGGGAGTGGGAAACACCTACATGTTCCATACGATCAAAGTGATTATAAACATTTTATTAAATGTCAAAATGTAATCTGAATCTGAATATCCGTTCGGGGGTCATTTGGGTTCTAATTTAACATAGAAATATGGACCATTTGTGTACCAGAAGGGGCGTGGTAATTTCGACCATCTTCGAACTTAAACTAAGTTTGGGAAAATTATTACCATGTGCAAAGTTTGAAAAACCTTGGAATTGCACTGAAGATACATTATTACTAACCTAACTTTCAAAAATCTCTTTTACAAGTTACACCAAAAAAATATCAGCTGATTTTGATATCTTTACACGAGTGTATCATGCATTTTTTGAAAGGTTAACATAGGTTAAATATAAAATAAAATCAATATATCAACAAAAGTTAGAAGAAATAATACTAGGACCTTGAATTATCCCACACATCCCTTATATCGTCAAATTAGATTAAACACAAGTTTTTGTTTAAATCTGCCCACAACCACGCCTATATATTTCTTATTTTAATACATCAGTTAAAACAAATCATTGCCATTGGTTTCAGTTAAGTCTACAATTAAATGAAAATTGTCCGCACTATGTCCACATGCAATTTTTTGTTTCTTTAGAGACTCCTTGCATTTTTAATCGATAACCGGTAACCAGCTCCTTTAATGTAATAAATAACTATGGCCTAATATATCTGGAGAAAATGAAACACACTGAATAAGGACAACCTACAGAAAACCCACTGTTGTAAAAAGGGAAAAGAAAACGCAAAAGAATACTTCAAGAGCACTGGAATTCCTTGAACTATACGAAATTCCTATGGCTTCGGAGATATAGGCCAATAAAATAGTATTATAATTAATGTTTCAATTATTTTAACATTTATGAACTTTGAATGTATCTACCTTGATAAGAACATTAGCATTCTTCTTTTTAATATTGCTTGGCAGAGTTACTTTCTTTAAATTATCATTGGAATATAACCTTTAAACCAGAGATACAAGCCGACCGATTTTAAGTCTCATCGACTTCAACCACTCCACCGAGTTCCAACTCCGTCAAATCTTACTACCAAAATAGGCAACCCACTTAAAATTAGAAAAGAAAATATAACTGTCGACTTAGACAACCTACTACTGAGACATACATATAGGATCTATCTTTGAATTTGGTATCCCACTTTATGATGACGTCTATAGAAAGCTGAATGATTGTCTTTTGATTTGAGAATCGCATTTATATAAGTCAATTCCAATTCCATATGTTCCTATAAAAAATAAAACAATAAACAACATCTATTCTATTGTGCTTCTTTTAGTGTGCCAAAGTAGGTAGAGCTTTACCCTTCTTTGAAAGGATTCAAGATGTCTGGTCACAAATTGTAAATATATTTATTATTCATCCATATTATAAAATTTGGGAATGTATTCTCACTCCCAAAAAATAATTATATGGGATAATAATATGCCATTATGGGAACATTGGCTAATAGTAACGAATACTTGTCAAAAAAGAAAAGGTATTAAAAACCAATACAATTTGTTTCTTCTCTTTTCCTAAAAATTGTCAAATAAATAGGGGTGCTCGAATGACAGAACGAGCCGGCAAATCAGCCGAAAGCCGCCGCCGCCGATAATTCTGGGTCGGCTTGTAACTCTGCTTTAAACTTGGAAAATCCTAATTAGTTACAACTAGGGTTTGTCTTTTCCCGTACTTTTTATTTCCCGGGAAACCGGAATTATTTTTTTCATTTTCCCGTGGTCCCGGGACAGCACGGGAAATTGTCAACATATCGTTTCCATGAGTTAAGCTTATTTTTTCCAATGAAACAATCACTTTTATTAAGGTGACATGTGTGCTTTATTACTTGGTGCGATTTTTTGAACTGATATTCGGCAAATGAGTTGTGCTTCTCATTCGTTTGTGAAAATCATTTACTTAAAGTCGCTGCGAAGCCACCATTCTATAAAATATAAATGCAAACTGGTCTTGAGCTAGGAGTGTTTCCCAGTTCAGTAAAATAAATATTTATTTCCAACGAACTTGTTACAGAATTCAATTCAAGTTTCAAAATTAATTAAATGTATGCAATCAAAATATGCAAGTGTGTATTTGAATTAAGAGCAGACAATGCATTTATATTTCTTATTTTATTGGAAAATGTGGACGCGACGGAGAACGGTCATCCACATTCAACCGATGTAAGCTCAGTAGAGCATTAAATAAAATGTTTATGTTGTCTGTTCTTTTCCTGTCGCTTCGAAAACTATAAATTCTTTTTTAGGCAGCCATCTTGACCTTTTATTAATACAATATTGTTACTTGCGTTTTCTATAGTATTGTTAAAAATATTTTCAAATGACGGACTTCATTTATTTTGGGCGTTCGGATATATGTACGCCCAAAATCAACTTTTTCCGGATTTAAATTTTTTTTATATGGATTTTGACAAGCAAACGAAAGTGGGTTTTGAGTGAATATCCGAACTCAGCTTAAAAATATTTTGTCATCCAACTGCAATATTTGACATATCAAATTAAAATCGATATGAGCTATATTATTGTACAATTTTTTTGTGGAAATGTTGGAAAAAATATGCGAAGAAATATGTAAAAGTTTCTAATGAATTCCCGCGGGATTCCCGTACGAATTTCCCGGGATACGGGAAATGAAAAATATGCGAAATTTGTTGTTGTAACTTCTTCCACTCATTCACATGGATTTTCCATAGATTGAAAATGATTTCAAAACGATTAAAATTAAACATGTTTCTAAACTGCAGTACACCCTACGAGCCACAGTTATACAATGTGATTTCTAATCCAACTAGTATTTATTTAAATAATATTCAACTACAGAGAGGAAGTCTTCGATAAATTCTACGAGATTTTCAAAAGTAAAGTAGATTCGAAAAAAGAATCATCATGATCACCATCATAATCATCTTCATCTTGGCACTGGTCCTTTGTCTTTGCACGGAGTACAACTAGTGGGCATTCCTGCCCAAGTGATGTCCTTAGGATATGTAGCTTAGGAAGCACTTGACCAACGTCAGGCCCATCAGTGTGCCTATGCCCGTTTCGATGCGACGGAAGAGAACGGGCGAAGCGGACCCCTTGCCCGTGTTACACAGCGGTGACTCGCAGCAGGAAGTGCAGGCGTATAGCTTGGTGCGCTCGCCGATGACGATGCAGCCGGGTTCACAGGTGACCGTGCAACGGCGGGCCAGAGACCACATCTTGGGGGAGCTGGTGGAGTTTTCATTACTGGTGGTATAGGAGAAACGTTTGACCTGCAACAGAAGGACAAACAATTAGAAATAGACTCACAAAAAACACACACACACGTGTATTCAAGCATATAAGGGTGCCTGCATGGGCAACACATTGAATCGTTGTGGCAAAAGAGTGGTTATCAAAGCTAAAATGCTGGATTGCCAAATAAAACACGGGTTTGTTCTCCCCTGACAATTAGAAATTGAAAACTGTCTCTCATTTCTAAAATTTTCGAAATTGAAACACTCTTCCGCTCAAATTCCTCACGTATTACAAAGCAAGTTGTTGCTCATCGGTACGCCCTAATGTATATGTACATGTGTGTACACCAATTGCATATCCTTACCATACAAATAAACTCTTCGCCCTCGCATTTGTGTATGAAATTGGTGGCATTTGTGGTCACCACATCGACACAGAGTTCGCCATCGTCCATGGTCTCGCAGCTGTAGCACTTGAGGTCATTGATACGTTCCTGGGCAGCTTGGGTACGATGGATAGCAGTGGTTAAGGATTGTCCTGCCACTACACACAGATACAGAGAAGACAACACATACACAAATTATGAATTAGTTCGGGTGAGGGGCAGGGGCAGGCGGGGGAGGCATTAACTTACTGGTAAATTGATTGAAACTTAATGAAATCCAAAACATGTGAAGGACAAACTTTGTGAACATCTTAAAACTAAAAACAAAAATGTTTTATTTTGTAAAAAACTATTCACTTTTTTGTTATTGCTTTTGTTGAAAATGGTGAGATCTGCTTCGGAGGAACACATTCTGTACTGTGAATGTCAGAGCAAAGGCCATGCCAGGAGGACCTGCGCTCTGGCCAAGGCGGCATTGCCAACATGGAATTTGTGGCACATGGAAATTGGAATGGCGTCTAGCAAAGACGAGAACCCAGCCACTTTTTGTTGGTGGAATGGAATGGGAAATAAGTCATTTGCGAAAATTCAAACATTTTATTTTTTCGAATTAAAAATTTGGTATTTTCGAAATTCGAAAATTTTATGAAACGAAAATGGAAACAACCACAGTCTAGCGAAGATGAGAACCCGCTTTTCGCTTATTGTTTTTCGAGTTAAGAGAATGGTATTTTCGAAATTCGAACATTTTATGAAACGGAAACTTCCAAAGTCTACCGAAGATGAGAACCCTTTTCTCTTATCGTTTTTCGGATTAGAAATATGGCATTTTCGAAATTCGAAAAACGTATTAAACATAGGTGATTTTCGAAAATTCGAACACTTTATAAACCGAAACTTCCAAAGTCTAGTGAATATGAAAACCTTTTCTCTTATTGTTTTTCGAATTAAAAATATGGTATTTTCGAAATTAGAAAATTGTATCAAATATAAACCAGTTTCGAAAATTTTATAAAATGAAAACCGAAACGGAAAAGGAAACTAGAAAGCGTATAAATTTGTAAATGCCTAGCGAAGATGAGAACCCTGTCTCTTATTGTTTATCGAATTAAAAATATGGTATTTTCGAAATTGGAAATTTTTTTCGAACAGAAAAGGAAATGAAAATAGAGAAACAATATTCGAAACTTATGATGGTATTTGATAATTTTATTAAATGGAAACGGAAATGCAGACTTCGAAATTAAATTCGTAACATTTGTATTCAAATAATTTAAAAAATAAATATATATTGAATTTTAGGAATGATTCATTCTTCCAAAAAGTGCCTTGGTTAAATTGAAGTCAACCCCAGGAAATGTTTACTAAAACAAACACTCGTCAGTACAATCTCAAGTATTGCAAAGCCTGCCGACTCTGCACCGGATACAGTTCGCCCACATTGTAGAGGAGATCGACGACATGAGTGGGTCGCAACATGCGCCACGGCATGAATCGCATTGTCTTCGGATCACAATGAACGTCGTCGAGCTCCATTTCGATCGGCAGTGGCAGTTCATTGAACAGCAACCGTCCGTCAACGCTGCGCTGCAGCGTACAGGGCAGACCCACTTGGTCGGCCAGGGCCTTGAAGAGAACAGCTCTTTCGAATTGACAGCCGCTGCGAATGCGGCCCAAGGGTATAAAAGTACAATGCAATTCTCTGGCCAGTTCTTTCAGATGGCAGTCGACTGTATGCTGGCAACATTCCTCGGTGGCATTTAAATCCAAAAGTGTCAAATCGTTTCCAAGGGCCTGCGCCACAACTTGGCCAATAATCTTAGCTCTCTTGGCAATATTTTCAAAATCGATGCCGCTGCTTTGATTGGTGGGATATGCCGACAAACCGCATTCCTTCATTTTAATATTGACCTGCTGCAGATACTGAGGCAACGAAGCATCGCCTGGAGTGCGGCAATAACACCATTCGCCAGGTTGAGACTGATTTCGGCATTCCTCGGGCGTTAAGCAATCCACGGGTATTCTCACAACGCTCTCTTCAGGGCTTATGGGCCGCTCAAAATTCACCACGAGAATGGGGTGTAAGGGAGACACGTCTTGCTTCAGCATTTGCTGGAATATCCGAAAATCTGAGAATTTATTTTTCGATACAAAGAAATCGTGGCCCGCTGTGAGATCGGTGAAGCCCAAGTGGTTCCGTATACAAAATTTCAAAGTGGGGGTCTTCGAGAGTATGCTGTCAATGGCCGGGCCCCAGGTGGCTACACAAAATGCATGCTTCTGATGCATGATAAGTCTGCGAAAAGGATAGGAAAAGGTTAACTCTATCCATAACTGGGTTTCTTCTTAGGAGACTTACACTTCCAGCACACCCTGGTCAATGTATTCGCAGACAAGTTCGGGAAATCTGGAGCTCTGCATTATGAAATTGGTAACCGATGTCTTGACGAGATTCGACAACGACTTGAGGGCTCTCTTAATAGAGGACGAAAGGTAACACTGAAGCAGTCCTTGACGCACTAACTCCTCCTCGACAATGGTGCACAGACAGCGGAATATGTTGTTGACCACAATGGCCGTGGAGAATGAATTCTGTAGGGGGCAATACATGTGAATGAAGTCCAAGGAAGTCAGCTATGCCGATGCTTACCATGAGCAAAGTCCCTATATTCTGTATCAATGCCTCATTCGCACAGAGTTGCTCACGATATTCAGCATTGGCGGCCAAACTCTCGACAATATTGAGCAGAGCCAAGAGCAAATCAGCCGTCTGGCTGTGGACTTCCTGGCCGAATACATTGGCCAAGACTAAGGACACGTTTAATGTCAGCATTTCTCCCGCAGTTCTGTGGAAGGCAAATGTCAACAAATTCAGCAACAAATCGGCCGCCTGTTCACGCGTCCTGATGTCCACCCGAACGTCAACAACGAGTGCTGAAATGTTGCCAACAATTTTAAGAAATGTTTAGGAAGTTATTCGAAGTCTGGACAAACCTAAAAGTTTTGTGATAACGCCCCTTTCGTATGCTTCCACAATCCGGTTGGAGGCATCCGCATGCTTCGTCATTCTATTCAAGCCCGTTAGTATGTGAGTAGGGGGGAGGCCACCTTGGGCAAGTAAACAATTGAGCAGTTTCTCCACAACTTCAGCCGTGGTTAGGCGGGGCAGAAATTTGCTGTACTTGGCAGCCTCGCTTAGCACCATCAATGCTCTGCAAAAGTCCCCTAACTCCAGACCACCCTCGTTTAGATGCGTCATATAACGCTCAAATAGATTCAGCTCGAAAAATAAATGGGCCAGGTGATCATTGCGCAGAGCGGCAGCTATAGTGTCCACCACCAGGCCCATTTCATGCTGCATTAGATTCTCGCAAAACATTTTCAACAGTTGCCCCAAAACGTATGATTTGTGAGGCTCCTTATTGAGAGGACTTGTCTCGCTGATGTCCAAAATCAGAATTCGTATAACCTTCAATGCGGCTCTACGCATATCCAGAAATTCCGAAGTTAATTCGCACAGCGCCCTGCTAATGGGAAAAGAGTGTTGAGCAATGAATAGCTGGACTTCTTCCAAACATTGGACCAGCAACATTTTCTCTAACAACTGCAGGGAGTTGAGGACCACATCTGGATTGGGTGACCCGGCCAAGGTATTGAAGAATTTCTCCACGAAGAGTAAGTCTGGTAAAACTTCTCTGACCACCTGGGGATCATCCAGGCACTTGTTGAGGATAACACTTAAATATTCCACACAAAAATCGTCTTCCTCTCGCACATAGTATGCCAAGCAAGCCTTGATGATTTCCACTGTCTTGGTGGTCTCCAAATCCAACAGGGTATTCATACTTTCCACAATGTGGGCCGTCAGGTATAGAGCAAACCTGCGGACGATTACACTTTTCGAGAGACGATAGAAGTCCTTGCGCAGCAACAATGCCAACACATTGCTCTCCCTCAGCAGCGCCACGTTGTCATCGTTTTTCCTGACATAGTCGGTGATGTGCTTCAGAATCGTTATCAGGACCATTTCCTCTTCGGAATCGAGCAGCAGCAACATACTATCAATGCGTTCAAGCCGCACTGATAGCTCAGAAAACGTTTCGTTTTCATTCGCTTGACGGTCCACGTACTCATTTTGGGTGGCAAGAATTCGCTTTTTGTCGGCTCTAGACATTTGCTAAGAGCCTTTTGAAATGAAATATTTACGAAATAAAATAAAATAAAAATTCAATGAAAACTAAAAAAGGAAAAGTAGCAGGGAAAACACAGATATGATGAACTAAAAAGCACAATTTATAGAAAGTGATAGTAGCCGAGCAAAAACAAAATCGGCAACAACAAAATAAGGCACTTTTTTAATGGTAAGTCGTACTGTCAAGGCAAAAATATGGCATTTGACTGTTTCGATTATAATCTTATGAAAAAAGAATTTCAGTCAACTGGGCTCCTTGAGCAAGGTGATGTAAGTTGATTTATTTTTTTATTTCGGTTTCAACCGATACTGTGAATTCCCCTACACATTGGTTACCAGGTAATAAAATGCATGTACCTTGGTCATAGGAGACACAAAAAAGATAAAAACCAGTAAAAAAGGCGTTAGTTTCGGCCGGGCCGAACTTTATATACCCTCCACCATGAGTTTCATTCCACAGAGGCTGTCGATTTTCGTGGAAGTGCAGCAAGATTACAGGAACATGTTACATTTTCTAATAACCAAATTAAAACAAATAAAAATAAATAAATATAAAATTTAAATTATTTTAAACCACGCAAAGGTCAATATAAGCAGCAATCTTCAAAACAGCTTAAATGTGGGAACATTTTCAGCTAGAGCCGTTTGGTTGGTTGTATTTCCATACCATTTTAATGCCAAAAGCATGAATTTTGAAAATACATTGTCTCTCACGTAAACAGGTCAAGATGACCTAACTTCCTGATTCTACCCATTTTTGCCGTGAAAGTAAAAAAAGTACGAATTTGGAAAAATCATTTTGATTTTGCGAGTTTATGCAGTCAGATGAGTGTACATGTCTTGCCTCTAGGGGTGACTAGGGGGCAATTTTGGGCCTTTCCTTCATAAAAAAATTAAAATAAATGTGGGGGGACCACTTTAAGGGTTGAAGATAGAAGAGAGAAAATTTTGGAGCTGAAAAAATATTGATCCCCTTGGGGCCTCCTTGGGACAGTTAGAGTGGTGGGAGAAAATTTTATAAAAACTAGGTTTTGTATGGGAGTATTTGGGAGGGAAAATTAATGGAGATTCGTCTTACCTTTAACACAGCTAGGGGCGACTACGGGACAGTTTTGATGTTTTAATGTCATAACAAAAAATATTAAAAATAAAAATTAGTATGGCGACCACTTTAAGGGTTGAAGATTGTGGTCGGACATACATTTGACTCCTCTAGCGGCCGCCCTGGGCCGGTAAGAGCGGTGGGAACAAATTTTATAAAAAAAAAAATTTTAATTAACGAGTTGAGATAGGAGGTATGTGGGTTCGAAAAAAATGTTGGTAATGGAAAATTAATGGCGGTCGGTCTTGCATTTAACCCCTCTGGGGACAACCCCCAGGTAGTTTTGGGACTTTTTATGTATTTTTACCCTCACCTTTGACCCCAATGAGCGTCCACTTGCACCCGCCCAACCACCCTCATTTTTTGGCTCATGAATTCTACTTCCGAATCTCACAAAATAGGGGGTTCTAGCGTTCCAAATCGAACTCCTAAAATTTTCATACAACACTATCTCTAATGCCCATTTTTCCTTTTAAATTTACGAATTTGAAAAAAATCATTGGTTGGTACCATTTTTATCCCTTTTTCATTTAAGCTCCTTAAAAGTATGAATTTCGAAAATCCCTCTATTATGTTCCCTATGTTCCCATTTTATCCCTTGAAAGCATGAAATTTAGAAAAATCTTTTTATTTTGCGTATCCATGCAGTCAGAGGAATGTATACTCCAAATATCATTCTTGTAGGTGCAGCCGTTTAGTTGGCACTATTTTTATCCCTTTATGTATTTTACCCCTTAAAAATACGAATTTGGAAATAGTTCTTTTGAAAAATCTTTCAATTTTGTGCGGTTAACCAATCAGAGGAATGTGTGTACCAAATTTCATGATTCTATCTGCAACCATTTAGATGGTACCATTTTTACGCATTTCCGTTTTAGCCCCTTAAAAGTGCGAATTTAAAAGCATTAAAAGTGAAAAAACCTTTTTATTTTGCGTATCTATGCAGTCAGAGGAGTGTAAACACCGAATTTCATTATTCTAGGTGCAGCCGATTGGTTGATACTAATTTTATCCCTTTATTTCCTTTTTTATCCCTTAAAAATACGAGTTTGGAAAAAACCATTTCACACCGAATTTCCTGTCCTAGCTTTTGTCGTTTGATAGGTCACATTTTTATCCCTTTTTATCTTATTTCACCCCTACAAATAAGAATCACTTTATGGTGAACGTTTATCCTATCAGGCGAATGTACATTCCCAATATCAAGTAAACATAAGCATTCAAGAAACATGGTTAAAAACTCTGAATATTAAGGGTTTGTTTCCCTATGGACCGATTTTTCCAATTTTCAATTCCAACCGACCTAGAACTATTTGATATTTTCTTCACTGAACCAACACTCAGGGGATGACCCCTATAAATGCAGTGCATTGCGTTGGCGGAAGAAAGATCAGGTATTGGAAGGAGGAAAGAGGGAGTAGTGTCTGTTGGCATTTGTTTTGAAACTCTGAATGTCGCAATTGGAGGGAAAGGTATTTGCCGGAAGTCGATTCCACATACGGATAGTACGGGCGAAGAACGAATTTATTCTGTAATGTGTAGTGCGGCCGGTTGTCCAATCGACAACAAATGGGTGCGCGTTCCTGGAGAGTCGCGTATCTCTACCGAACGTTCTCACGGGCGGTATAAGATCACGAATCTCCGAAGAACAAACTCCATGAAAGTATCGATAGAACAATGACACACAACCAACATTACGACGGTGTTCAAGGGCGACAATAGAATTGGATATCCTACCGTACGGAATATTTTTAATTTTTTCCAGCGTGCGAGGTCAGTCCCTAATCGTTTTATATCGTATTAATCTTAGAGAAAGATTTGAAAATATTTGCTATAGCGCCAAAATCCTATGGAACATTTTTTTAATTTTAGGGGTAGAAACCGCAGTAATTAAAGCCTTCATAAGAAAATCAGATTGGACATCAGTGACATCTATGAGGTGAATGTAGTTCTCGTTGAGAGAACTAAAAAGAGATATATAGCATGTGACGATCGAGCTACAAACAGTTTCCCGCGAAGTCGGCAAAAAAGTAATAAATAAAAAATTGTTTAACTTATATCAAGATGAGTCTACAGTCATGATTCTAGATACAGTTATTTGCTCAGTACTACATTTTTATCCCGTTTTGTAACATTTAACCACAGAATTCGCAAAATCCTTTCATATTACTTTGGATGAAGAATGGTACGCTACAGCCAACATCCCAAAATAGATACTAAAGAGACATACGAGGAGGATGTGGTTACCTTTCCAGAATCACACGTGAATTTTCGACGACTAACAAAGCTATCAAGATGAAAATTAGCCTCAAAAAGAATATTTTTTCCGAAAAATCAGTTTAAAAATTGCTGATAATCGACGTCAGCTGATGGTATATATCAATACAGCAACATTCACATGTAGATGGCGATATGTTCATAAGTAATGTTTTGGTCTGTGCTTGTCAAATTCTTAAGTCTTCTACATAGAGTACAACGCGTTCTCATAAAATATGGACGAATTTTATGTGGCCCTTTTAACATAAACCAATAGCACATATCCTATAGAGTTTCCAGTATAACATCGATAGGCACTTACTTTAATACAATTCGCCTATTATCTAAGGCAAGAGGAAGATGGACTCAAACGTCCCTATCCTGAAGGATGATTTTTTAAAAGCTATAGGAAAGTTTTTCAAAAAAAAAACATAAAATTCAGAAAAATTCATGAAATCTTTATTTGAATCGATAGTACGGTCCATATAATTTAATGTTTGAAGATTCATGCAAATGTTGACCTTGACTGCGCCTCAAATGGTCCATCCGCTTATCCAATTTTGGCATTTCCACGTTTTTGAGTAACAGAGGCCCAATTGCTGCGAACGGCGACGAATCGATAATTGATGGTCATCATTAACACTGGCCGACACAGCTGCGATATTTTCTTCAGTTCGCACTCTACGTAAGCGTGTTGGTGGTTTAATGTCCAACAATGTAAATTTGGTGCGAAATTTATCCACAATAGCCCGAATAGCCGCTTCAGTGGGTCGATTAAACTGACCATTAAATGGAAGCGCGCGATGAACTTTCTTAACAGAGCATGCATTTTGATAATAAAATTCAATAATTTGCAAGCGTTGTTCGTTTGTAAGACGATTCATGGTTAAATTATAGACCAAACTGAAGACGTTTGACAGTGAAACAAAACACGAAACGTGCGTCAGCTGTTTAAACCACTGTTGCCAAAGAGATAAAAATCACCCTTTATATTAAATTAATGCTCGGAATCCAATGAGTTCAAATTTTGTTTTAGAGCCATTCATGGTGAATATCGTTGAATCTATTTAGTAGTTGTCATACAAATTACAAAATTAACCCTTGCCTAGGTTTATTTAAAGCCCTTTACTCGTCTAAACGCAACTCTTTCAAATCCAAATATGTTCCCCGCAAGAGTGTGGCATTTCCTCTTCAAAATCAATACAAACCTCAATAGTCGGGGTTAACTCAAATCGATTTTTATTATTGACTTCATCATTTTAAATAAAATCAATTGCATTTCAATTTCAATTGTTTTTTGTTTGATTTGTTTTTTGTAATAGCACTTGTTGAATACGTTAAATATTGTATTTGGTTTTGTTTTTCTTTTTCATTTTCGATTTCATTTAAATAATCATTAGTTTTATGAATGTATAATTGTTGAGCATTTAAAAATTTTGAAACTTTTGGCACGATTTTCATATTTTCATAAATTTTGTTCTCGGCATGGTCGTCTGGTGACTGCAGCCGCATTCGACCTGTGTTGTTCTTGCTGGTGTTGTTGGCTAGTGGTTCCGCTGGTCCCCGTACTCACTATAAAGCTGATGAAAGTCCAGGCAATGCTGCTCCACCTCCAGGCCATAGCACTGGTGGCAGCACTCGACCACGCCGTGTTTGGCCTCGCCCTGATTCCTGGCACGACGAGTCGTGGAGTTGTCGCATTCTAATTGCTGGATGGTATTTTTATTGTCCATTTTATTGCAGCCGAAAGTGTGCAAAGAATTTTGATATTCCAGTTCCTCATAGCCATCGCCGCCGCCGCCGCCTCCCTCACATGTTGTTGTGGATGTAGTTTCGATTGGTGGTGGCACTACTGCTGCTGCCGTTATTGTTGTCTTCAATTCCATGCCCCGCTCGATGTCGTCGTCCTCCTCGTAGGCATTCATGTGAAACGAATACTCGGAATTGCTGTCATCCGAGTTGTCACAATCGAAGTAGCCAATCTGGAAAGATGGGGGGAGAAAGAGTACGAAAGAGGAAAATGATAAATGGCGAGTTATGGGATTCGAACCCAGCAACCATACCTGACAATCCATGCAGCGACAGTTGTCGCATAAACTACAGGAATATTCGAGCAACTCGGACAAGTCGTTATGATTATTTTGATTATCGCTTCCATTAGATTTTGGCCAATATTTTGATTTGTGTTTGCGGCTATAATGCGGCAATGGCAACAGCAGCGGCAACATAATGGGGTGAAAAGGCAAAGTTGACAATGTTAAGTTAACGAAGGGCAATTAAGGTGTTTTGCATGGCTGGAGTTGAGTGAAGACAACTGCTCCTGATTACACAGGCCGGCGATAAAATGTTTTGGGCAAATGTTTTATTTTATTATCAATTGTGGCGATGCTATATCCGACCAAAGTACGGAGACAAACACAAACAAAAATACCTTCTTCCATCCGACCCCTTCCATACAAATTGGAAAGTTTAATTTCCTTGTATCTCAGGTTGCCAAATGGAATGGAATGAACTTTTCGATTAGTTCACAAAACATTTGTAAAGGTAAAGAATTGAACTGTAACAGAGGTTTCTCACCACCAATTGACGACTTTTCCGAGAAGAGAAAACCACATTGACAATCGTCTTATACAGGGTGGCTGATGAATGTTGAATGCTGCGGTTGAACACAACACCGTGGGGTTTCAACAGGATGGTTGGCATATAGCCAAGCCCTATTATGACAGAATTGCAGCGAAAATTCCCTAAAAAGTTGATTTCGAGAAATTCCGCAACAATTGATACAATTTCCGCTACAATCTCCACGAAGCGTGGAGGCTAATTAAATTCTATTTTTTAAATCCATAAAAACATTAAATACACAGTAAATTAAATATGTATTAGTTTTTTAAGTGACAAAGATAAAAATTATAAGAATTTAAAAAAGTTATTTGAGTTTAAACATTAGTCAGTCACCCTGTATTTTATTGTTGCTATACCTCGAGTTAAACTACAGAAATTTTGGAAAAAAAATCGTAAAAACTAGAACCCATAATTTCACCACTTCCAAACTCACACAGTTGCTAAAAGAGATCACAACTCTAAAATTAAAAAATCAAATCAACTAATGCAATAATTTTAAAAAATAACAACATAAAATAAATAATTTTGTAAAAGCATTAACAATTCTAAAGGGGCTATAACATATCAGAGCATATAAATATTTTAAAATGAATTGAACTAGTAAATCAAAAAATTTTTTTTTTTCAAATCCATGCTTTATGCAAGCAGAATTCTATTGGGCCTAGAAATTCTTTTTTAGTTATCTTTTGTAGAAGGAAAAATTACTGCAAAATTTCAGTTTTTTATCTGCCATAGAACGGCAGATATTCGAAAATGGGTTTTAACTTCGTATGGGAGGTGCCACGCCCACATTTCCATTACCGCCCATTTTTGTCACAACTACGCACATTAATGCTAGATGCACTTACACAAAATTACAGTAGGTGTAATTTTGGTTTTAACTTCATATGGGAGGTGCCACGCCCACTTTTGCATTACCGCCCATTTTAGGCGCAACTACGCACATTGATGCTAGATGCACTTACACTAAATTTGAGCACTATACGTGTCATAGAACTGACACTATTCGATAATATGTTTTAACTTCGTATGGGAGGTGGTACGCCCACTATTCCAATACCGCCCATTTTTGGCAGAACTACGCACATTGATGGTAGATGCACTTACACAAAATTTCAGCACTCTAGGTGTCATAGAACTGACAATATTCAATAATAGGTTTTAACTTCATATGGGAGGTGCCACGCCCACTTTTCCAATACCGCCCATTTTTGGTACAACTATGCGAATTGATGCTAGATGCACTTACACAAAATTTCAGCACTCTAGGTGTCATAGAACTGACAATATTCAATAATAGGTTTTAACTTCATATGGGAGGTTCCACGCCCACTTTTCCAATACCGCCCATTTTTGGCACAACTATGCACATTGATGCTAGATGCACTTACACAAAATTACAGCACTCTAGGTGTCATAGAACTGACTATATTCAATAATAGGTTTTAACTTCGTATGGGAGGTGCCACGCCCACTTTTCCAATACCGCCCATTTTTGGCACAACTATGCGAATTGATGCTAGATGCACTTACACAAAATTTCAGCACTCTAGGTGTCATAGAACTGACAATATTCAATAATAGGTTTTAACTTCGTATGGGAGATGCCACGCCCACTTTTCCAATACCGCCCACTTTTGGCACAACTATGCGAATTGATGCTAGATGCACTTACACAAAATTTCAGCACTCTAGGTGTCATAGAACTGACAATATTCAATAATAGGTTTTAACTTCGTATGGGAGGTGCCACGCCCACTTTTCCAATACCGCCCCTTTTTGGCACAACTATGCTAATTGATGCTAGATGCACTTACACAAAATTTCAGCACTCTAGGTGTCATAGAACTGACAATATTCAATAATAGGTTTTAACTTCATATGGGAGGTTCCACGCCCACTTTTCCAATACCGCCCATTTTTGGCACAACTATGCACATTGATGCTAGATGCACTTACACAAAATTACAGCACTCTAGGTGTCATAGAACTGACTATATTCAATAATAGGTTTTAACTTCGTATGGGAGGTGCCACGCCCACTTTTCCAATACCGCCCCTTTTTGGCACAACTATGCGAATTGATGCTAGATGCACTTACACAAAATTTCAGCACTCTAGGTGTCATAGAACTGACAATATTCAATAATAGGTTTTAACTTCGTATGGGAGATGCCACGCCCACTTTTCCAATACCGCCCATTTTTGGCACAACTATGCGAATTGATGCTAGATGCACTTACACAAAATTTCAGCACTCTAGGTGTCATAGAACTGACAATATTCAATAATAGGTTTTAACTTCGTATGGGAGGTGCCACGCCCACTTTTCCAATACCGCCCCTTTTTGGCACAACTATGCGAATTGATGCTAGATGCACTTACACAAAATTTCAGCACTCTAGGTGTCATAGAACTGACAATATTCAATAATAGGTTTTAACTTCGTATGGGAGGTGCCACGCCCCTTTGTCCAATTGGTCAAATTTTTCCATTTCCTTGTAATGTCATCGAAAATGATTAAGTGTGCAAAATTGGTTGAGAAAAAAGCTTT
The DNA here is from genome assembly GCA_947397865.1 of Polietes domitor. NCBI lineage: Eukaryota > Metazoa > Arthropoda > Insecta > Diptera > Muscidae > Polietes > Polietes domitor. Next base: position 3,026,949 of record OX377622.1, on the reverse strand, counting down.
CAAAAATTGATTTCAAATTTTGTGGCACACAAACATATATAGAAAGTAACCTTATATAAAGCATGGAAAAAAAGCAAGTAAGTTTCAGTCGGTTAAACCGACTTATATATACCCTAACTCATGTGTATGGAAGGACTTACATTGTAGTTAGTGCCTGATTATGTTTATTTTTAAAACATGATCAAATAATAATAACGGATTTCAGGCACCGGTGAAGGAGTTGTAAAGCATTTAATTTTACCTAGGACAGATACAATTATGTGGGAGGTACTATGTTTTTTTTTGTTTAAAGTGATTATAAAAAAATAAATATCAATTTGCAATTAATATTGATTACCCGTATGGATGTTATATTGGTTTTATTCTTAAACAAAGCTTAAGCCACTTTGTGTGGGAGATACCAGAAGGGGTGTGGCAATATCGACCCTATCCCATGTGAATGCAACTTCTATAAAAGCATTCCAAATATTAATTTATAACAGCAAGTTATAACAGCTTTACTTTACGCAGTTTAGGGTGATTTGTGTAGGAGGTACTGGAAGAGACACTTAGTACACTAAAAGTGATTATAAATAAGTAAAAAGGCGTTAAGTTCGGCCTGGCCGAATCTTATATACCCTTCACCTCAGAGTATATTCTACAGCATTATCGGTAGATTAGAGGCTGTTATTATATCAAACTATAAGACATACTTATGCGCACTGTTTTAAATAAATTTAATTCCTTCATTGCTATAATATTAATAGTCTCCTCCTATAGATATATTACTGCAATTGTACTCAAAAAATGAACATGAGGGAGCAATCTTTAAAAATCTTAAAAAATATTAGGTGTATTGTCAATCGTCATTAGAGAGAAACATTTTACCTCAGGGCCGATTTCTCCCATATTGGAATGAACCCATTTAATTTCATGATTCTAGGTACATCCGTTTGTTTGGTACCGATTTTATCCCGTTTTGATCCTAAATGTACGAATATCGAAAGATACGTTTATTTTTCGTGTCTACTCATTCACAGCAATGTATACACCGAATTTCACTATTCTAACTGCAACCCTTTGATCGGTACCATTTTTATCCCTTTCGACCCATTTTGCGCCTAAAAGTACAGATTTCGAAAAAATCTTTTATGTTTCGCGTCTACGCAGTCTGATAAATGTATACACCGAATTTCATGATTTGAACTTCAACGATTTGCTTGGTACCATTTTTATCCCTGTTTTCCAATTAAATCCCTTAAAAGTACGAATTTCGAAAAATCTGTCTATTTTACGTGTCTACGTAATTATAGGGATGTACATACCGAATTTCATGTTTCTGGCTGTTGTCGTATCATTGGTACCATTTTATCCCTTTTTGTCCCATTTCACCCGCTAAATCTTTTTTGTACGAAACATATTTCAAGTGTATAAAAATAAGAAATTTTCAAAAAAATTGCTTAAATAGTCTATATATTAGGGGTATTTTCAGTCCTTGGTAGGGAAAAATTTTTCCATCTAGGCCGATTTCGCCCACTTTCAATCCCATCCGATATGCAACCATAAGACACATTTACGGAAAATTTCAACCTCCTAACAGACGGATATGGCTAACTCGTCTTAGAATGTTACCAGGATACAGATAAATATTTCAAGGTGTTACGAACGGAATGACAAAGTGAATATACCCCCATCCTGGAGGTGGAGGGTATAAAAACATTATCAGACACCAAAATAGAGTTGATTCCGAAGATCCGTGTGGAAGTTAAATGGGTTTTAATTTAACATGGGAATATGGGTCATATGTGTGGGAGGTACCAAAAAGGGGCGTGGAAATTTCGCCGATCTTCAAACTTAAACTAGGTTTAGGAAAAATACTTCTTTGAATTGATTCCTTAACTCCTTTGGAAAGTCATCCAGATAGACGGACATGGCTCAAGCTGCTTAAAAAGTAGTGAAACGGATTTGGTCCAAACATACTTAGGCTCTTGAGTCACTCCTTCAATGCGTCCCAAATGACTCTGTAGAGTGAGTGTATAAAAGTCGTAAGAACTTGACCCCATCACTTCACCACTTCCAAATTCACGCAGTCGTTGAAAAAATTCAAAATCATAAAAGAAATAAAATTGTATAAACTTTAAAAAATCTAACGGGACATTAATATACCACATCAATATTTTAAAATAGCTTCAAAACAAGGAATTCTATATATAAAAATCGACCAATCAGAAGATTCAGGCGTTTTAATGACTTAATGAAATCGTTTTTATTTTTTTTAAACACATATCAAATATTTTTATGAGAAGAATACATAAACAAACTTTCGAAACAATTCGCTCCGCACCGCATGGCATGGAATGACTCATACATTCGATTTACAAAATCACAATAATTTAAGAACAACTATAATCGGGCTCTAAGAACAACGAATTCCTAGAAACCTGGTATAATTTAGCTTCTGCTGATTAGACAACATCTTAATTTCAACTGAAAATCTGATATTCTTAAATGCTTAAATATTAATATTTAAATAATTACCAATCCTTTAATACGAAGCTGTTAACGCTGTATAAGAAAAAACTCATACTCATGTTTTATTTATCGCAAGTGCAATTTCCGACTTTGCTAGATAAAAATCAATACTATAGATTTAAAAAATAGCTTTGCTGAGAGAAATGAGCTAACTAATTACACCAGAAGCAATTAATTTTGTTATTTGTAAAATCCTGGCCCTTTATGGCGCAAATATGGTTACGCGCTTGTAGTAATATAACATCCCCACCTGTAATATTTCGGAATGAGCCAAAAGTGTTTGTATCCCACAGATGGAGTCTGGGTGTCCACAACACATATAAAAACGTGATACCACAGAAAAACACTTTCAAACCATAAAACAGAAATTTACCCCTAAAAGGACTAAATAAACAAAATTATTCCGAGTTTAGGTAATTAATGGTGGATTTTAAGAAGGCGCAAGGTATTCTATATATTGAGTCGCATTCCATTCTATTATTGTATGTCTTTACTTTATAATTTTAATAATCATTTAATAAAATAATTAAGTGACTTAAAAATTTATTTTATCGGAACTCTTTATAGAAAGCTCTCACGATTAAGATTTATTCGGAAGAGCAAAATTCCTACAATTTCCACTGATTGTTTTCTCCATTTTTTTTTTAATTTTACCTATGACCCTTTTGCCTTCAATCAACTGTTCTGTTTACTTTCTTGCAGTTTTGTACTAATTCAATTTCCCTCAAAATTGTTAACATAACAATCTATGAGATAATATACGAGATTTTTGAAACATTCGATAGGAAGAATAGAATGTAGTGGTTATTAGACACTTTCTCTGGTGGGGAAGTATATTTTAATTAATATATTTCCGATTAATACAAAAAACATTCGGTAGCTGAACCCGCCTTCTGTAGATGCCATAAAAATAGCAGGGCTTCTCTTCATTCATTCATTGTTAGTCCACACGTTTGACAAATTTCTGAAGTTAAATTTGATGTATTTTGGATGTTGGGAAGATTTATACATACATACATATATATTTAAATTGTATATATGTATATGCTAAAACATATGAAACATTATGAAAAACTACCCCAAAAAATGTGCTAAATTTCACATGCAATTTTTCCTAAAATTGATTGATGAAGAAATTTTGGACTATTTTTCATTTTTCACTGACCGATTTTTCCTACAGCCGTCTTGCCTAGTGCATACCGCTTCTCGTTCACAGAGCTGCAAATAAAGTTGGAGTATTGCAATTTGAAATTTGTCAAAACCTCTAGATCTCTTCATATAGCATCTCTACAGGCATAAACACATCACTTGTTACATTATTGAATTGAAACTATTCTCTTCTTTTAAATTTTTTTTATTTAGTTATTTCATCTCCAATAATTTATTTTCGTACTTCTGCGAGTCATAGAATTGCGATATGGATACTAAACTAAAGAGAGGAATATCTGTTAATTTATAATTGCCTGCTTCTACATGCATTAGTTTAGCATCAACAATCATTTCAAGTTTTCACCCTTAACAAGTAAAACACGATTAAGGAAAATAAGTAAAAAACGTCCGTTGTCTAAACCGACTTATATATACCCACACTCTCAGAGAACATATCTATGGAAATTACAATAACTTAAATTTTACTAGGGCCGGATGATTTGGGTGGAAGGTACTAGAAGGTTCATGGCATTTGGACCTAGCTTCCATAGTTATAAAACAATTGCAAAAACATTATCAAATATCAAGTTGTAGTGGATTCCATGAACAAGTATAGAATTTATGAAGGATTTAATTTTACCTAGGATATAGACAATTGTTAAAACAACAATTGGCTAAACCGTAAGTGATTATAAAAACCATTTCCAAATATCAAATTGCAAATGATTTTGACCACCCGTATGGATGTTATATATATACCAAAAGGAGTGTGGCAATATCACCTATATTCCACATGAATGTAACATATATAAAAGCATTGCCAAATATCATCCTTATAGAAGTTATAAAAGATTTAAGTTTACGTAAGTTAGGGTGATTTGTTTTGGAGGTGCAAGAAGGGGAGTGGCAATACCCACCATATTTTGTTCACTTAAAGTGATTATAAAAACTTTATCAAATACTAAAATATAGCCGATTCCAAATTTCAGTGTGGAAGATACATTGGTTTTAATTTATGGGTCACTTGTGTGGGAAGTACCAGAAGGGGCGTGGCAATTTTGCCCATCTTCGAACTTCGAAAACTAAGTTTGGGAAAAATATTACCATGAGGAAAGTTTTAATTGATTCCTTAGCTCCTTTCGAGAGTTATCGGGTATACCAGCCAGCCAGACAGACGGACGGACATGGCTCAATCAGTTTAAAAAGTCGTGAAACGAATTTGGTCCAAACATACTTGGAATATTAAGACACTCCTTACACTTTTTTTCTGTCCCAAATGATATATACCATCCTACTCCGTAGAGTGAGGGTGTAATAAAATGGAATTTGAAGTATTTTTAACATATACTTCCTCTTCCATAACGTCATTCTATGACCCCCAAAAGTAAGAAAATAAATTACAACAACAAATTAAGACTTTTTGAATGGAACGGACTAGCGATCCTATATTTCTGAAAGGGCATGTTGAGTAGATCATTTTTACAGAATAAATGTATAGTCCAGCAGGTCTGAGTTTCTATTCACATTGGGCCAAAGTCTTCATTTTTTGGTCAAATAATCTCTGAGATAATTCTTATTGTCAGAACTTTATTATGGAATTTTATGATGATCATTTTTGTTGAAGATCTTAACCCCCATGCTTCTCTTTTTATGGATCAATTTGATCTTTTTTCGGGAAGGATTAAAATGTCCAATGAAAAAAATTGTCGGAAAATTTCAGTGGATGTCACCAAAGACACTTAAGTTTTAAATAAAGCACTTCACTTTTAAATAGTAAAATTAAACGCCAACTTATACATCAAAAGAACTAGGGTTAAAATTGGTCCCTTTTGTTTTGGAAAAAGATCGATCTTTTTCGACAAAAAGTGCGGCTGTTTCGGTAGAACACGAAAAACAAAAAATACAAATGGGATATTTTTGCAAAATTTTCATTTCGGCGGGAGATATGGCTAAAATGATTTATGTGCATGACATGTTTTGTGATTTTCTCGCGATCTATCCAATGAATGCAGTTGATTTACATGTGTTTTAAGATATCCAAAATTCATGGTTGGAATTGTATTTATTTCAACTTTCTCCATCTGGGTTTCTGAAACTATGTCACAAATATTCCTTATTGTTGAACTGTACTGAACATTCACTGTATTTTTAATTTATCAATAACGTTTTGAGTTTACATTTTTGTTATTTTCTCATACTTCAATTTTTGTGTATTGTACTGAAAATTCTGTTTCGTTAGTTCTGAATAAACTTTCAAATTGAATACATCGATTTGTCGGCCTGATCTTTTCAATAGGTTATGGGCCTTTGAGGATTTCTAAACGGATATACAAGTATTCATTCAAGGACTCGCGAAGGAATTTATTTGCCAATAAGCATACTGCTCAAGAAATTTCATTGAGGATATGCAAGACGAATTTCAATACAGAAGTTCTATATCAAGGAAGAAATTTTGAATAAAGATGGCGGATGCTAAACCAAAGTTTGCAAAGCTGAGCAATGATGGAAGATGGAACTCTTGCTCCGTAAGCATAATTTATGGAAACATGTCTTTGAGGGGTCCCGTCCTGAACCGATATTAGGGCAAAACAATGTTATTTCAAATCAATCTGAGATTGACCAATGGGACATTAAGGATGATGAAGCAAGGGAAACAATTGGAAGGGAACGCACTTAAGGATTACCATGAAAAGAACACCCTGACTAATAAAGTATATTTGATGAGGTCAATATGCAGTTTAAAACTTGAAGAAGGAGGTGATGCTGTTGCTCATATAAATTCGATGAATGACCTGTGCAAATGATGCTGTGTTGAAAGTAATGGCTAAGACAACTATTGGAAGACATACAACAACCAGTTAATGAGCCAACAGCCATTAATAATGACAACCAAAGCTGTTTACGTCAGATAAATGATGACGAGTTTTCATTTAAAACCAAACATATGGATACGAAGTACAAATTGACAAAAGACCTAGTGAAGAAACGTATCATAAGCTGCAGCTACTCCCACTGAAGAAATGATTGAAGATATACGACGAAACCTCTACCAGCTGCTAAACATATTTATTTTTGCGATAAATGTAATTTGAAGTTAATGAGGAGGAGTCTTAAATCTCTTTAAATCCCATCGTCGTATACAGGATGCAAAAAATGATGATGAATATTATTTGATCAAATCATACCGAAATAAAAACAAACGAAGAAGTTAAAATAAATTAAATTTATAAATTTAAATTAAAATAATAAAATAAATAAATTAAATTTCAGATTATTATATATTTTCTGAATTCCTTTTCAATACACTTTAAAAATATGAGCTGACAGTGCACCGAATTGTGCAAAATATAGCTCCGACAGTGGAAAATTCATACTAAAATATTTAATTTGTTCAATTGATAAAAATCAATTGGCGTTTGAAACTCATTTGACAATTTTTAATGCCAACATCAGTGTTGCTCTGTGTTGACTTGTGCAAATGAATAATTGAACCGCTTAAACAGCTAAAGTGGCAGCTGGCTTAATTTCTTGTACAAATTCAAATTTAGCAGAACAAAGGCCATTCAAAATGCCACTTAAATTGCCAAACAATCGTTTCGTTTATTGCCCACCTGTGTTTAGTGAAGGGGGTTGGGAGTGGGGGGTTGTCATCGTCTTTAATGATTACCTTTTGGCTTTGGCCTTCTTGCTGTCAATTCCCTCGTAGCCCGTCTCGCCCTCCAAGTATTGCCAAAACTTTGATTTCTTTTTCAATAATTCCGATTTGGGCGTCTTGAACGAGGACTTTGAATCAATTCCCGCGCTGTAGCTGCCCTGGTGTTTCGATGTCGAGCCACTGCTGCAGTTGAACAGCTTCTGTATGGCATGGGCAGCAGGTGAACACATAGTGGACGAGGCTGAGGACCACACCGAGGCCGTGGCGGAGGGGGGGCCATGGCAGGCGGCAGATTGTGTAAGGGTTGAAGCGGAGTCCACCGAGTTATCGTTAAAATCTAAATAGAATTTCCTACAACTACTATTTGGCGAAATCTACAATAAAACGGAAACGGAAACAAGAACAGAAACAGAAACAAACATTACGACGACTGACTTTAAAAGGCCTCCGAGCGCTCTCAGCCAAAGCAGAAACCATAAAAACCGAAACAAAGCGCAAAACTCTGTGAAGGTTAACAGTTTCAATTTGAATTGGCAGTTGGCAAACAAACGCCCATCCATCCGACTGTTCGTCCGTCCCACCAAAGGAAAACTTACTTTTGTTTCGGCATTTAAAACGAATATTGAATTTTGATTGCTATTGTTTTGATTGTGGTTGCCGCTGCCATCAATGGTGGCTATGCCGCTCCCGCTGCCACTGCCATGATGTGGCTGATTGTGATTGTGCTGCTGATGATGTGGATGGGGATGCTGATGATATTTGAAAACCGTGTTAGCCATTGTTCTATCGTTGCGATTGCTGAGCTCCTCTTTCGCTGCGTTTAAACAAAAGTATTTCTTTTTTTTCGCGCGTCGTGCTCGTTGGCTCGATGGCTTGGCCTGCCTGCCTTGGTTTTATTCGAGAGGAAACTAATTTATAGCTGCCACATTCGCACTCGCATTCGACTGTATGTGTGTCGAAGGGGCGCACGGAGCAGGGAGCACGCCAGGGCACAACCCACAAAAGGGTTTACAGTCAGTCTCACAGTCTCCTGTGCGAGCGTACGTACGTATGTAAGTAAGTGTTTTTTGGGGGGATGGGGAGGGACTGCTTACAAAACGCTCTAGGGATTGTAAGATTTATTCGCTTCCACACGCACTCGTACTCGCAGCAATCGTAGATGATGATGATGCTGCTGATGGCGATGTCGATGTCGATGCCGTGAATTTGTCTTATTTAGCATTGGCAAAAAGTGCTTTTTATGATCCTTTAACGAAATGTCTATTAAAACAAAAACAAACAGAACAGAACAAAACAAAAATCTCGTTATAGTCTGATTCTCTTGTTCTGACTGCCAGCCAGCCTGCCTGCGAAGGCAGAAAATCCGAATTAAAGCCAACAACCGAAACCGAAACAAAAACAGAAACAGAAACAGGCACAGAAACGGAAACAGAAACTGAAACAGAATTTGTAGGCAAATTCAAATGGTGTTGGGTGATAATACGCTTACAAGGCCATCACCATCTTTTAACTCGAAATGTTGGCAAACAGATTCGCACACACTCATACACACACAGACACACATACTTTTGTACTCTCGTTCGCGGAGACTTGACAGACTCGATGACGTCTGTATGGCCGAAATAGTCGTCGCCGTCTCTGTCACCACTGTCGTTCTAAGTGAAATCATTTAAGCATAACCGAAATTTAAAAGTTCTGCCGTGTTTCCATAAATTTTCACAACTTCACGTTTGTCTCACACGCACACACACACACACACACGAACTCCGACGTACCGAACCATATGTTGGAAGCTTGGTTGGTTAGTTGGCGAATTGTTTGTTATCAGCGCTCAGCGCACAACGTACAACAAACATAAACACAACAACAACAACAGCAGCAAGAACGCAAACTTTGTGCGAATTTTTGTGATACTTTTATTATTTGAAACTCATAAATCTCTTTCCCTTCGATGTCATCTTTCAAAATCCCCTCCCACCCGCTCGGGGTTGCCCTGTCAAGCCGTTATCGAAGCCAAGGCACAAGTCGTCGGAGTGGAGTGCAAACAAAACCCACACACACACACACACGCACGCACACAAACACTCACAAGTACAAAATACAAAAAACAAGGAAACACACACGATTTGTCGCTGACACTGGTTCCTGGCCGAATTCGTCCCGATGCGATGCGATGCGATATCCGTGCCGCTAATGTTTCGGTTGCTCTTGCCTGAGGACGACTGACTGGCTGGCTGACTGAATATCGAATATTGTGCGTGTGACAAATATTTTCGTATCGTTTCGTTTGAATCTTCTTTGGGGCCAGGTTCTCGCCGTGTTCTCGTTGCGAATGCGAGTACGAAGTGCGATTGCATGAGTGGTAGTTAGTGTTGTTAAGTGTCTGTCTGTGTGTGTTTGGCTGGGTGTGTGACTGTGTGTGTGTGATACGTACGAAATATTGGCCTAAAAGGATGCTCTTGTGGATGCTCATTTCAGTCGAGTGACAGGAAGTGGTCGACTTTGAATTGCCCGGCATCATGACTAAAGTCAAGGGCAGATACTTTTGTCTCTGATGAAAAAATACACACATACTTAGTGTATTTTTTATAAGCTAGCGGCTTCTATAAATTGTGCGGATTTTAGAATTTTCAAAAAATGTTTTTGATTGCAAATAAGATGTAACTAATTGCACTAGAAACAACTCATTTTTTTAAATTTCAAATGATAAGAAAATATTTTATTCCAAAAAACCTTAAGTGGGTCCACTTATTTCTTATTTTATTTAAAAGTGTGGACAATATATTGAATATACACTGCTAAGCGGGAAACCGCTAACTAGCAACTATAACATGCCAATTATCACATATTGCGCTTGTGTGTAAAACAGAATACCCAGCAAATGTTTTTTATCGCCGGAGTCATTAAAGCCGTACGCCAAGAAGTTTGAAATATTCTCTGCGATAGTCGCTCTCCTATCGAAAAAGTATCTCCTGCCGGGAATACTGCTATGGAATCATTATTTAGTGACTTCTAGAAGAGGAAAAGTCGACTGTGTGCGAAGTGAAAACGAAAATAAATATTTTTCCTTTGTATTTTTACTATTTTATTGAATTTCAGTATATTTAAATTTTCCAAATTGACAATATCTTCTTTTATAGAGGTTTTTCACTTCGACTCGACTGGGAGTCGAACCTTGAACCTTCCGTGTGGTAGTCACGCAGGCATCCACTGCACTATGACGGCTGTTATCTGTTCGGCATGAAACACATGTTTTGCAAACTACAATCAATCGTTCAATTACCTTCCATACGTTCCGTAGAAGTTACTTCTGTGCGATGGAGATCAAAAAACACAAATGTTTGCAGGCCAAAACAAAGTCATTTTTTCTATATGTTCAAGCAATGGTCTTGCTCTAACAAATGCTGATTCGCATTGAACAAGTTTATCAAACCAAGAGTCGAATGCCAACGATCGCTTTCACACGAAGCAGCTTATAGCATTTTGGTTGTCCAACAGGCGTGTATGGAAATTCAACTTTTGGACGTCACTGTTTTAGACCAGCGATCACATCATCCACGTACACAACACGAACATCATAAAAGAGAGCATCACCAGAAAGCACAAAATTGTGTCAGTCGCTCAGCCGATCGCTTTTCCCTAGACCAGTGCTTCTTAAAGAGAGAGTCGGCTATAAGTTCCATCAGAATTTAATTTCAATTTAAGAATTTAAAATCCATATATTTATTGAAATTTTGACAGGTAAAATTAACAAACAATTAAAGAGAGACAATAATCGAAAGTGACTCACCCTAGAACACACTCACTGACAACTGCGGCGACCGTTTTCATATGGGTAGAAGAAAAACCTCCGCCGCTAGCCTCTGCAACTAACGACTCGCTGCCACAATATATTTTATTCTATTTTCATGGCGGTGCTCTCTCATTCTCTGACAATTCTGAAAATGGAGTTGCCACATATTACTGAAAAATGCAAGAAGTAACTCTTTTCCTCTGAATGCCAGCATCCAGAAGAAGAACAATAACACCAACAAATAAAATAGTTTTAATTTTATACAACATAAATTGTTAATTGAAAGTCCTTTCCTTTTTTTCTTATATTAAATTTAAATCATGTCGATTATGCACGCCGACGGATGGCTGCGAATCGGATTTTTTCCGCAGTTGAGTATTTTGGTATTATATAAGCCGATGGTAATGCCGTTGCGGAAAAATTCGTATTATGTATTCCTCATGCGACTCACTTCACATACAAAAAATATCCGACAGAAAATCATCGCTGATTTGATGCGGATAAAGTACTTTTTGGTTGTTTTTTTATTTGTTTTAATTTCTAATGGAAGATGAGAAAGATGAGAAAAAATTAAATGTAAATGTTATTTGTAAATGTTGTTTTTTTTTGTATTGCCACTTTTTTCTTCCAAATTTATAAAAAAAACCAATTGATGAATACATTATAAAATGTTAGAATTTCAATTATTTTATTTAATTTCAAATCTAAGAATATGTCAGCGCACTTTATTGGTTACTTTTGTTTGTCATTTGCTTATAAATGTCAATTTGACAGCTGTAATGTAATATCGACTTTATGTTGGTAATGCAGTCATCCGACGGATTACATAATACAATTTTCCTCACAAAGTGAGTCGAGTGCGGATCGAGTCAATCCGATCCGCAGCAAATCCGTCGGCGTGCATAATCGACATGAATATTAAATTATGATGGAAGACACATTTTTTGAAATGAATGTTATAAAGGGTGATTTTTTAGATATTATCTTTTTGGCAACACTGGTTTAAACAGCTGACGCACGTTTCGTGTTTTGTTTCACTGCCAAACATCTTCAGTTTGGTCTACAATTTAACCAAGAATCGTCTTACAAACGAACAACGCTTGCAAATTATTGAATTTTATTATCAAAATGCGTGCTCTGTTAAGAAAGTGCATTGCGCGCTTCCATTTTATGGTCAGTTTATTCGACCCACTGAAGCGGCTATTCGGGCTATTGTGACTAAATTTCGCACCAAATTTACATTGTTGGACATTAAACCACCAACACGCTTACGTAGAGTGCAAACTGAAGAAAAGATCGCAGCTGTATCGGCCAGTGTTAATGATGATCATCGATTATCGATTCGTCGCCGTTCGCAGCAATTGGACCTCTGTTACTCAAAAACGTGGAAACGCCAAAATTGAACTAAGCGGATGGACTATTTGAGGCGCAGTCAAGGTCAACATTTGCATGAAATAATCTTCTTTCATGTTTTTTTTTGAAAAACTTTCCTATAGCTTTTAAAAAATCACCCTTTATTTCGTATAAAATGTCATTACTCAAATAGTATGTGCAACACGCTATGGTTATCTATAATTTCTCTAGTATTTCTTGTTCCTCCGCATATTTCTTTTTAAATTAAAATACAAAAATTCACGAAAATAGAAAATAGGCCTTTTCGATTGGGCTTACTAGCTTACTTTTTGTATGGAATATGGAAACTCGCTTAACAAGAAGGTAGCTTAGTCAGATTTTTTCCTGTAAATCCATTTAAGCATTGTGTTTGGGCTCTCATTAGACGAAAAATATTTGCGTCTATGTCTATAGTTAATTTCAGTGTATAATTGAATATAACTTAAACTCCTTCGAGGTCAGCATTCCTTAATTGAATAATAAATTTTATACAAAAATATCAATTAAAAAACAAGCTTCGATTCTGATTCTGTTGGACTGGGCCACAAAAAACGTGTGTCTGTGTTTTGAAAGTATGGATCCGAAACTATGAAAAGTGTGTTGACCCGCTTCGAATTTTTTTTTGACAATTTCCGGTTGATATTTCAAGGTTTTACTAACGGCCTTCTTAACTTACGTGCAACTACTGAAATGTTGAAAGATGTTGTGGACCCCTATTCGCACTCTTCTTGTGGGGATCATTGCTTTGTACGTTCTACTGCTACGAATGTTTTTTGTGGTTTGGGTTAGAGTTCGAACGATTGCGTTTTTTTTTTTGGTCTAAGCCGATCTTTGGCCACAATTCTAAACTTCAGTCAAAGCCGAATGTCTTGAAAATATTAAGTAAATGCAGAAATGTATATCAAAATAATCACGAGTCTATTTAATCTCTCGGGAATTTTATCATTCCTTTCGTTCATTTTATCGCCCATGAGCAAATGAAGTTTTACCAAATAGAATCCCTCAGTAGGCCACATTAAAATTGTTCGTCGATATGTCATTTAGTTTTTGTCTGAAAGTCGTAGTAAAGGAACAGCTTCTATTCTTTTTTCAAAATAAAAATATTTAACTATGAATTTCACGCAGCCATTAAAAAATATTTTTTGTGAAAATCCCCCGAAGGAAAGACTTTATAAATTTTATGGCATATCAGCTACATCGAAAACTGTGGTTTATCGATTTGAAAAAGTTAATCCTGCTCTCAACAGTGGACATACAATATGTTCAAGTACAGCTCCTTCATTGAAGGAATGTTTGTGATGTTTGTTTTGCCATAGCAAATAGCCTAAAATGAATATATATACATATGTACGTATATTGTAGATTAGGATAAGGGCTATGAAGATCGGAGACAAATGGTCTATTCTAATTGTAAATTTGTATTTGTTTAATTGCGTTCTACTTTTCAAATAAATATTTCTTTTTAAAAATTCTCAAAAAATAAAGATGCAAAAGGAAGTACGTAATGGAACAAAGCTAATATTATGGAGTAGAAAACTAAGTACACAATCGTACAAAAAACTATCTTCATCACAATTGTTAATGTATGCTTACCTCTATGTAAAAAGCACTGGCCTCATTAAAAAATATTAAATATCGGCATCATTAAAAATTATAGAAAAATTGATGAATCGAATTGTACTGTTCATAATCATAAATATTAAGTTTCGGCTAATACTTCGACAAAGGCCGATTAGTGGCCGATTGCCGGTTTTTGGGCGAAGCCATCCAATAAGGGTGATTCAACGTAAAGTGACCGTTTATGATTTAAAAAAAATATTTGCAATAATATCCAGATTAACCTGCCATTTTCAATTGACAGTATTGTAAAAATCTCAGTCAATAAATATGGGAGATATTTGAACATATTTAAGCAAAAGTGGCACACCCGTTCCAATGGACTCATCCATAAGTAAAAAATAATGTTTCTTCTAATAAATTCGTTAGTCGTCTCTAAAACATTGTTGAGCACGCAATTGTCCCTCCGTGTACGTTTAAAGAATTATTTGTTAGTTTTGCTATTTTTTAAAATATCTTAAAAAGGGTCATAACTTCTTCGTGTCAGCATTAAAAAATATTTTTTTGGTGGTCTCAGACACAACATTTTAATTTTTTTTTCTAAAATTACACAAGTTGGAACTTGTAAAAGAAACACCGTCAATAGCTTTTAATATAGTAAATATCTTCTAATTTTGTTTTAATGTTTACATGTCGGTTAATACTTTTAACCTGATAAATATATTATAAATGAATGAAATTTATTTTTATTACTAAACATGACATCAGTTTGGTTATGGTTTGGTTTGAATTCATGGAACCATATGCGAAGAACCAGAGTTTAGACGATGTTTGAAATATGTACATACATATAATTAAAAAAATAGAATTATGTATGATTTTTAACTACAATTAACGTGAAGTGGAAAGCCTTGCTTCTGAAAGAGTTTATGAATGTTCCGAACAGTGGCTAGAAGGCGAACTAATGATTGATTTTGAACTGGAATGCATACATAAAACCAACGATCAAAGACCATTAAATTTATTTGCA
Organism: Polietes domitor; assembly: GCA_947397865.1. Lineage (NCBI taxonomy): Eukaryota > Metazoa > Arthropoda > Insecta > Diptera > Muscidae > Polietes > Polietes domitor. The sequence goes on along the minus strand of OX377622.1, from coordinate 3,011,862 downwards.
AAGAAAACTGAAGGCGTTTATTGATGAGGTCTACGAAAAGCTTCGACTTTCACGTTAATTGTATTTCTGATTCAGTTAAAAAAAAACAGGATATAGTTGTTAACAAATCATTAAACAGCCAATTCATTATAATTTGCTTGTTTGAACATAAGTAGTCAATTTAAGAAGCCTGAACAAAAGACATTTTGTTCATTCACATTCATTATTGAATGTGTCTCGTCACATTTTATGGGAAAATCGCAATAAAAACCCACTTTGAAGACCAACCAAACCCACCACCGCGATGTGTAGCGTGCGAGATGGAAAACACAGCGTCGAAATTCAAGAGTTTCAATTTCCTTCGGTTGTTTTTTCTCCTCGTCGTTGTACTCAATTTCGATACCAAAAAACACAACAAGAAAGAATAACAACAACAAACAAATTCATGGCACTAGGCCAGTGGCACACGAACAAAAACAACAGCAACATCAGCAGCGACAGCAGTAGCAACATCACCATCATCAAGAGCACACGAACAGCAACAATATTGCCAACAACAACAAGACCAGCATCGATAGCCACGAGAACAACATCCAACATCCATATCCTGAAGAGGAAAAGTTTCACTTGTGTTCACATTGATGGCACTGCGCATATGCAAGCTCCTGCTCTCTCTCGGTCTCGCACTCTCGCTCTCTCTATGCCTGTCTCTTTAAATGTGCTGCCCTTTGCTAATGCTCTCTATCACGGGCGCCTCCTCATCTGGCCGTGAGTTGTTGTGGAGCGTGGAGCATCATCAGCCAGCATCATTGTACTCATCGCCTCATCGCCGCCGTACATCATCGATATAATTGTAGCATAATTCGAGTTTATTTTCGTGCCTTCTCGCACACAGCCACACACACACACTCGCATAGTACATACATACATATGTACATGCACAAGCGATGACATGGTTGCCTTTATGGTTGCTTTTACTCTCTTTTATTGTTTCGAGTTAAGCACGTGAAATTTCTTCACATTGAATTATATTCACGTACGAGGTAGGGCTGGGAAGTTCAGTTCATGTCCATGGTATGCCAAAGAGAACGACTACTGGCCGGAGATGACACAGAATGCAATAATGTCTTAAATTCGTGGTTAATACAGAGAATTTCCTCAAAAAATATGTGAATTAATTTGCAAGATTATATGTGCTTGTTAGTATCATAGTGGTCTAAGTCACACTTTATCCGTTTTAAGATATGCAATGGTTTTTGTTTGAGTCAATTGAAAAATATTTATCACTGAAACACAAAATTTGTTTTCTTAGAATATCCAACTTTTATAAAAAAATCGACAACGTTGGATACCACTAGTTTCAGAGGACTGCACTGACTTAGACCACTTTCATTCTTCTCAAAATTCAAATAAACAAAAATATATTTTATTGTTTAATTTTATGTATAGTTGACCCTTTATTTTCAGTAGGGACTGAACACTGCGCACAAATATATGGAAACATTGTTTACAAATACGAACAAAAACAATGGCTTTAGTTGAGAAAGTACTGAGAAACGAAAGAGTTCATTGTTTTGGCTAAAATGTAATTATTGTGATAATTTTTGTTTTGTCTTTTTGTATAATTAATTTTGTTTGGATTTTAAGTGAATATCCCTGAAGATGATCGTCGAAATATCGGAATAGAATATAATAAAACAATTTAAATTTCGGTTTTTCAGTTTCAGATTTGTTCATGACCTTAAGCCAGACTATCCGGAAAAATATATTTTATTTTTTTTTTGCAAAAGTAATATATTCTTGCCAAAAATGAATGAAAGCATAAAAAATTTATTAAACAAAAATAAAAAATGTATATATATATATATCTAAATATTTACCGGTTGTTCGTCTAGAAACTTCATATTATTATTTACTTTTCAAATAATTTCACTTCATATGTTATTCAAATTATCTGATTCACTTAAACATATTTGTTTACATCACCACACATCAATGTCAGTGGATATAGTGTGACTTAGACCACTTTCAAACTAACACTAAAGACAATTTTGGTGTGCTTAACACGAGAAATGTCATTGTAAGAGTAGAGTTTTTATAAATGTCAAAAAGAAAAGTTATTAAATTAGAGATCTGATCAAAGTAAAGAGAAACATTGCCATACCTTATTTTTTTGCATTCTTAGCTTAGATCACTATCATATTAACTGGCACATATTATTATTAAATTATTGTAAATATATATGATAAAATAAATAAATAAAAATGAATATATGAAATGCAATTGTCGGCTTGTTTTAAAATTTAGTTTTTTTGATTGTTCAGTATTTGATTTGTAGTCAAGTAATAAATGTCACCATGCAATTTGTAAATAAATTTGCATTCTATAAAATATAGATGCAATTTTAAATTTTGAAAGATTTGTTCCATTGAATTCAACCGATTACATATTTGCCTCATCGTCCATTTTTGGCATCTTTTTTGAGGAGGAATAACTGTTTTTTTGCAACAACCGAAAAAATGGAATTTCTTTATTGATTTTCTTTCTAAAAATGTTAAAAAACAAATATTTTTTAATTATTTATTGTCTATTTGGCATTAGCTGCCTCAACTTGTAAGTTATCAACCACACAAACCCAACCGAAGTATTTTTCAATATTTTCAATTGACGAAACGTTAATATTGATATACGGTTTCGTTATTATTATCATTCGAAACGTTTGTTATAATTCTCATTCGTTTGGTGGTCTACTAAAAATGGTCATCTCGTTGCCACATTCGCGATGCGGCCAAATACTTATTCCATGCCCAGTTTTTGTAGCAACAATGAAAAATTTTCATTACATCAACCAAACAATGGCATTCCTTCCTTGAAACTACATTCCATTCATTGAATGAAATTTCGTTGGAAGAACGTTTTCAGTTGCTGCAACGAAGTTTGACTTTGGTTGACTTTTCATGGCAAAATAATAAGTTGCTATGATAGAAATGTGGACGGAAGTCGTAACATGCAGGAAGCTTTATTGAACTAAAACCAGACAATTTATTCACTTAGTAATGACAAGATTTTTTGGAATAAAGATTAACTGAAATACCTTTTTCTAAAGAAAAAGTAAAGCAACAATCCCGCTGTAAATATTTACTGATATTTAGCTTCTGATTAAATTTACAAACTAAATACAGCGGCCATAGAAAGTTATTTTTACCCAAAAACTAAAAGAACCCTTAATAACTTATTTAGGATAACAGCCCCAAAGAAAGACCAATGGGAAGCTCAAGCCATCGCATCGCAGAGTATGCCTGGGCACAATTCTACCTCCCGAATGTGAACTCTCACATGCCTCTACCACAACAATGTTAGGGACGGATATTAACGAGTGCTGAGGCTGGCATTTTCAAGCCACAAAAAGGGACAAACGCAACGGATGCTGATTGAAATGTCATTCGTGGCCGTGTTTGCCTAACTTTCCAACCCATCCCCCCGTTCGGTAGACATCTACAATCTCATAGTATTCACGCTAGCTTTGCTGTCCTTTTACGTTTTGTTTTCGTTTGAATTCTTGTGCTGTGTTCTCGCTGCAAAGATACGGCGGCACACAAGCAAGCATCAGACAAGCAACAACAACAAAGCGCCAGTGAAATTTCGCTTACACCTGTTTTTATTCATAACAAATGTTTTGTAATCACAACTTTTCATGCTTTAAAGAGAAGAGATATTCATTAATTATTCACTTTCAGTTTTATTTCACTGGCTTTGATAGCACACACACACACACTCGCAAACACACACGCTCACAGAGAGACACAACACAGAGCGACACACCAACGTATGCTGCAAAAACAATAACCTTTAATTGTCTCTCTGGATTTAGTAAAGTTCACTTGAAGTACAACAACATCATAATCATCATCATTTTCGTGCTTGTTTTTGTTCTTGTTAACGTTGTCGTTGTCGTTGCGTTGCGTTGTTCGTCCTCGTCAAACATGCAAACAGCAACCGTCAGTTCCATGCCAGCAGCTTACACAGTCACCCACTTCCCACCCCTCACCTTCGCACACCCGATCAAACCATCAAACCAACATAAAGGGCACCACAGGCATTCATACGAGTACCCGTGTGTGTTGGCAGGGCGAGTGAGTGTATGTGCATGAGAGAGTGAGTACTCGTATCATAAAAACAAACATGTACTACTCGTCGTCGTTGTCGTCGTCGTAACTAGCAGTAAGTTAAGAACTTTCTGACATGTACATGCATCGCACACACACCGAGAGGCAGATACTCCGCACACAGAGCCTCACGCACCCACCCATGTGTGTGCGGGCGAGTGTGTGTGGTCGGGGTGTATTAGTCGTTTATAGAGTACACACATACTCATACAATAACATAAATGATGTTCAAATGGCAAATTCGTGTTATGACTTTGTAAAACATTCTTACCATAAACACTGTCGCAGCAGCCGTCGTCTCACTGTGCCAGTGCCTGTGTTAAGCTGTGCACACTGTGCGCTCTCATGTACGGCCGTGAGTACGTATGTACGTCAGTCAAGTGTGAGCCAAAGGAGAATTTATTTGCCACAAAACAAATTTTACGACAATAATCAGTTTTGGATGAAGTTCGAGACGTTGTTATTAACAAACAATGGCTTCGCATCCAAATTGACCGTGACGACATTCGTTTGCCGTGTCAATGGAATCATTAAAGAAAACACTCAGCACCCATACGTCATGGTGTACAGCTAGCTGTGGTGGTGATGGGATGGCTGGCTGGATTGTTGTTCACTCGCTCGCTGCGGTTGCCAATTAAATGCGTAGGCAGGAAGTGGAGGAAGCAACAACAGACACGGCTCAGCTCGGCTCGGCTCACAGGCGGCAGTAGCCGCAAATAATAAAGAGTCATCTTTTTATGTTGTTGGGCATACAAGATTAGTCTTGTCGGAGTCCACCTTTTGTGACACAAACCAACACGAACGTCGTTGTCACATTTCCATTTTGGTGGGCTGTGTTGACCGCCGGATGTACGTACGGCCGGGTGAATTGCAGATTTCGTTTTAAAGAATTTATAAATAAATGAAATAAAACGGTTTCTTAAAGCAGCCCCTGAGACAGCGAGATGGGAAATTGGCATGAATATTCCAGGTTCATTGATAATCTCAGACATGCTGGAGGGTAGTAAATACCAAAATACCTTTTGAAATATTGATAGTTCATGACAGCACTAAGTACTGTTTCTTAATTTGTTTGTGTAAAATTTAAAAGGCGTTGCAATTTTTAGAAGCAGCCAAGTAGTCCGCTGCTCTTGAGCCGGGTACCCGATTTCCATGGTATCTATGGCGTATTAAAGGGAATTTATTGCATATCCCAAATTGTAATTATATTTTAGGGACAGCAATTATTGTGGAAGTTATGGCCAACTGTTGACCTTTTTAATTATTTTTTTTTTCATTTTTTGCCTTAGTTCATTCGACTGTTGGTGGTCAGTCCAATAAAAGACAATAATAAATTTTTCATTCATTAGTTTTTTGCTATGTTGGTCTTCTTGTGGGATGTATGTATGTACATACATCTGTATCGTATTAATAAAAAGGACACAAACTCCGTTGAGCTATTAAATACAATTAAAGCCACACTGCGGTCGATGTCACCAATGACCACGACAACTTTTACTAACACACATTTTCCCGTGGTTACTGGAAATGGAAATTAAAGGTTCTCATTAGTTAGTTCTCAGAAATTGTTTCAATGATTGCAGTGAAATGTATCGCCCGGAAAATAAATCGTCTATGCTGGCTGGATACAAGCCACCAGCCTCTACCTCTTTTGGAGCTGGTAAATTCAGAAATGCGAGCTGAAGATTTTTTGACGATTTTTACCCAATTGTTAATACATTTGATAAGGCGAATAATGCTGGCAATGGAAATAGAAAAATAATATTTATTTAATTCTGAATTTCTGGTAATTAAATACTTTAGAACATTTGTTTAATTCTTATTTTAATTGTGGTTTTTGTTTTTATTTAAAATCGCCTGAAAATATTTTTAGACGAATATAAAGTAAATTGAAATTTAACTAGGGGGGGGGGGTCGAATGAATAATAAATGTTATACTTAATTAACATAACGTATACGCCACCAATATAATAATGAGAGAATCCCAGTAAGTACAGACTTAAGTTTCGGGCACACCAAGGTTTTTTATATTCGGAGCAGCGTTTTTCTCAATTTCCGGTTTGTTGTGAATGTACTAATCTTATGGTATAAGCTGTTCAGGAAAAACACTGCGCCCAAAATAAAAAGCGTTGGTGTGCCAGCAGCTTTATGCAGCCAAAAAGTATGCTATGAAACCCCCAAAGGTTGCTGTAAAGTCAGCGAAATTAATAAAGATACATAATTTAGAGAAATTTGTGGGATGTACGTCATTCGTTGGTTTTATAAAGAGGTCATGCTTATTGCAGTGTGAATTGAAATCAGTTTAAATAGACGACCTATTAATTAGCAAAACAATAAAAAGTGACCATCATTTCACACCCCATCCGAAAATAATGGTTGTATGGGCCATCGTGCCTGGGAAGTTTGATTTATTTATTCCATTTGGTCAAAATGGCTTCGTGTTTTTGTTCATTATTGTTTGCCAGTCTTTCAGATCTTGAAAGGCTTGCAGCAGACCCAATGTTTTCAAATTGAAAATGACATCCTTTTTAGCTACATAGCTAAGCAAAATATTTTTTAAAAAATACTTACATATAAGGAATGGTTCTTTTGAATTTCGAATGAATAACTATTACGATACAATTATATTTTTCAGTTTGGAAAAAATAATTCATGTTATTTAATAAATTATATCATATTATCATTAAAGGGTTTTTGAATAACGTTTGATAGACATATGCCAAGTGAAAAAGTTCCTCATCATGTGATTCGGAAGCAGTGAAATCTCAGAAAATGTTTAAATATTTGCAGTCAAATGTATCCTGAGCAGGAGATATGCTCTCAGAAAATTAATTTTCTACGCCGACTTGATACATGCAACCAAAATATATCTCTTTCGGAGCTGGTATATTCAGAAATGTGAGTTGAAGATTTTGTTTGTAACGATTTGTTAATCTAACTGATAGGGCAGATAAGAAATAGAACAAATACTATCTTAGAACGAATTCATAATTTTTAGTTTAATTGTTTTAATAATATAATAAAAATTAATTATAATAATAATAATTCGGAAAAAAGTGAAAAGAGTCGATTTTTATATTACCTCTCGACTAAAGAAAGAAAAAATATTGTCTTCCAAAAGTTTTTGAAAGAATATCTTGAATATTTTTCAAGTTACATTTTAATCGAATCCTAAACTGAACGCGATGAATTCACACACAGCGAAGAATATAAAACCAAATTAAATTATTAAATTCATTACCAACTGATTATGGGGCGAATTAGTAATAATGTTATCTTTAATTAACACAACGTATACGCCACCAATACAATGATGAGTGAATAAGAGTAAACTTAACCCTGTAAACCGCAAGAGTGCCTCAAGGCACTCTTCGCAAATCTCGAATTTACTCAATAATTGTTTATTCTTACAAAAACAAACTTATAATGGTACTTCGAAGAACAGACATAGTAACACTTTTGTATAAGTACCAAACGCATTATAACGTTTGGTTTAGGTTCTATATTCAGTTTTGTGCTCGAAGTCCAAAAAAAAAATTAAATTTTGTATGTGGATTCTTCCTATTTTAAACTAAATACTACTGATTTCTGCTTTGTGTGTAGAGGACGCAAGGCGCTTCACACCTTTTATCACTTGACTCTCGAACTAAATTAGCAAATGACTTTCTGAGTTTATTTTAGCACAATTATCCCAGAAAAATAAATATGATCATATATTTTTAATTTTTAAAAAAATTGTCAGTTAAACTTATAAAGCCAAAATGAATTTTGTACAACTTCCAGCGAAACGAAAATATTGTTTTTATGGGCGGGCCATTGTGCTAGACAGGTATAATTTTTTCAAATTGGCTTCGTCTTTTTGTTCAATATTGTATTGTATGGTAAGACTTAGACCGGCATAGATTCAGTCTTGAAGAAGATTCACTGCTTTCCAAGTAAGCAAAATTGCTGTATTTAAACTAACGTGTAACACGAAAAGGATCAAAAGCTGTCACTTCATTCGGACAAAACAAGGGTTTGAAACACTGCCCTCGACAGCCTTCCGACACATTTTGACATTAAAGTGAGAATAACCACTTTTATATACGGAATGGTTCTTTTGAATTTTCTGAAAATAGACATTTTCGGAACCGGTTATTTTATGTCAATTAACCGATTTCACCCTAGCAACAAATTGCACGATTAAAGAGGTGCAGCCGAAGAACTAGAGACCAAACCATAATCTATATGATATCATCCACCTCCATTTTCCCCATTACAAGGTTTTGCTCATAAAGCTTGGATCTCTTAAATTTTATTGAATATATATGACTTATTAGAAAACGGAGCTGATATTATTTACGTTCCACTTAGCTTTGTATCGATCACTAGTAAAACCTATCGCATTGTGGAGAATTTGGTCAAGATAGTACCATTTAACATTTTACATTTGAACTACTAATTAAAACTAATGCATTTGTTATATATTAATAAAGCAAAAAATATACATAATTTAAGCAGAAACGAGAAATGTCTTTGTGCATTTGTTTGGAACACCCAAAAGCAAGCGAGATATACCCATTGTTAATTATACCAATCGACTTAGAATCACTTTTTGAATCGATTCTGTCCGCCCGTCCGTCTGTCTGTCCGTCCGTCTGTCTGTTCATATATTCTTGTAATCACGATACAGGTCGCAATTGTAGCCATAACAAAATGAAACTTTGCACAACGAAGTTTTTCGGGATAAGGACGAACGCTATTTACTTTGAAGAAAATCGGTTCAGATTTAGATATAGACCCCATACCGATCGGTCCGATCGGTTCAGTTTTATATATAGCTTCCACACAATTCTCGCACCGACTTGACTTTTTACGCCCCAGAAACCACATATCTTCGCCGAATTTCTTCTACTTGAGCATAGCACGTTATACTTGAACTGGATAAACCTATTGTAAGTGGGTCACTTCATTCCATGTTTGGATATAGCCCCGATACAAATATTCTTCTCGATTTTACAAATTGGGTCTGGTCATATTAGCCTATTATTAGGAAACATGCAAAAATCCCTCCCGTTTTCACTTGTTTACTGAATTGAATTGTATTCGCAGAGAAAGTGGAGTGTATCATGTAGTAGGCCCCGCCCGACTTTAGCCTTTCCTTATGTGTTTTTTTAGTTTTGGCTTAAATGAGCGTGAAGCACCTTTAACAGAAAACAAAACTGAGAATTTTGTTTTATTTTATAATAGCTATGATTTAATTTGTTTATTTATTTGACTTTTATGTTGAATTAAAAACGAGTCCGTGTGAATATTTTTATAAATATGAATGTTTTCAATCGAAAGACATAAGATCATCAGCTAGACTGATGGCCACATGTTGAAAGGCGAGAATATATTCCTACTCCAAAGATTCTCGCAATAAACTGACTTCCGTTTAACGATCATTTAGTGCAGGATCGTACCTACATGCTCCCGCAAAGGGTTATGGTTGTGTCAATAATTGTACTATTAACGTTATCTTTGATTATGAATACAAAAGGTATTGCATGGCAATACACTCATGCCATTCAGGGTAGTCAGATATGGCGATTTCTCGCCAAACGTGGCGAATTTTAAATATTTTTTGCGACTTTATTTTTGATTTGGCGGCGGAGATTTATAAAATAGTTGGCGATTTTCTTGGCTAATTTTTGAAAATTTTAAATCTGTCCTCCGTTTTTATTATATTGGCGTTACTTTGTAGAGAAATATATTACAATTTGTCTGCAAATCATAGATATGCGTTCATGTCAAACCGAACACTTTTTAAATTACCATTTCCGATTCTTTGCAACTTAGTAGGATAACTGCACTCTATAAAATATTTGATTTATAGAGGATGCAAAAAAAATTAAAAGATATGACCAATTGAGAATTAGTAAAATCAAAATAAAAGGTTCGAGGTAGGAACATCGAAAACTGTATTGTGTGAAAACGCGTAGGTACAATTCAAAGAATGAAGACCATGTATTTTAGAATTGAGAAATTATTATTTCTGTGATAAATGTAGACGACCGAAAACGCTATTTTTGAACGAATGTTTGCATTGATTTTTCTACTAAAACTGATTTTACAAAATACATATATATGCTTTTATTAAGATTTGTTTTTTTTTCGTTCCATTTAAAATTCCTGAAATAATGAAAACGGGAGAAAGAGATCAACTCAATATTAGAAACTGCTTCATAAAGGAGAAAAAGTATATTTTTAATGTTAATTGTTTTTTAACAGTAATTCCTGCGTTGAAAGTGTATTCTGCATTATGTATTGCCTAAACTAGGTCACGGTATAACTTTTTAACTTTTATTTAGAATAATAAATACTAAGAAAATATATTTTAATTCTTTATCATGAAATGTTGAAAATATTCAATTCAAATATAATATCTGAATTCCATACAATTTTTACAAGAACTAAATATAAAATGGAATTTGTCGATTTTTTAACAAAAACTGAAGTTGTTTGGCGATTTCTGACAATTGATTTGGCGATAGAGGTACAAAATAATCTGACAACCCTGATGCCACTTTCTATAGGGCTTCGCGAACTTTGCATTGGATACATTTATTTGCAAGGTCTCTCAACTAACACCAGATAGCTCCTCATATTTGTGCCAATTAAATTGATAGTGGTCTAAGTCACACTTTATCCGTTCTGAGATATGCAATGGTTTATGTTTGAACCAATTGAAAAATATTTTTCCACCGAAGCACAAAACTACTACTACTATATCGAACTTTTATAAAAAATCGACAGCGTTGGTAGCTCTACTTTCAGAGGATGTACTGACTTAGACCACTTTCATTCTTCTCAAAATTGGAAAAATGTAACAAACTAAATTTTGAATTTTTTCGTTACCAAAAATGAAAGAAAACATAAACTATTTTATTTCAAAACGAAATATATATATATATAAATATTTACAGAAACTTTGATTTGAAATTATTATTTACTTTTCAAATAATTTCATTTTATATGTTATTTAAATTATCTGAATATGAATAAGAGAAATGTAAGTAATTGTAAGGGTACATTTGTTATAAATGTCAAAAATAAAATTTCTTAAATTAGAGATCTGATCAAAGAAAAGAGAAAAGTTGGCCTATCTCAATTTATTTGGGTTTTTTTACTTAGACCACTATCATTCTAACTGGCACATTTAATATAATTCATTGATAGTTTACGGAACATTAATCTTTAAAATATGTAATTATTCACATCGATCCTTCGCTGCTACTATGAATTAGTATGAAAATTTATTTTTTTTTAATTAATGGGCGAAAGCCGTAAAAAGAAGTCTACTGACTTCTGACCGTATTGACATCTATATGTCTGTATACCATCCTGCTACCATGGGAGATAGTTCCAATCACTTCAGACATACTGCCTTTGGCAATTTCAATTCACATCCACGCAGACTAAATTCGAATTTGATGCAAATCATTAGAACAATCCATCAATTATATTTCGTTGCAACATCATCTGATCGATACAAACAATGTTTGAACTACTTTCAAAAGTAAACATTTTGCGCGTTTCTTTCGGTGTAGCCAGCCGCAGCCCATTCTAATCGTCGGGGGGGGGGATTGGTGGAGCGCTGCCTTTTTTAGATCAAATAACTGCAGGTGCGATAAGACACAAAATATAAACAAAACAAAACCATAAAAAACGCACTACACACAGCCAACAATTGTTTCCAGAGCTTTGGGTGTTCGACAAGTCGGCCGGGAACACACGAACACACACACAAACGCTTGCTTATCGAAGAAGAAAAAATAACTGGCCAAGATAAGATAACAGCGCCAATGGAAAATGGCATGTAGAGGTTGTGCTGCTCGGCATGGGTGAGCTTCTCGGGTACATGCCACACTAAACTTTAGTATCGATTACATTTCCCCAGCAGGTGGAGGGAGTAGCGAAAAGAAAACGACAAAAGGCCAAAAACCAAAGACCAAAGGGAACGAAAACGAAAAAAACTGAACTCGCTCGCATGAATAATCGCTGAACCCCAGCAAAACGGAACACAAACATCGATTCATCCAAAATGGTGACTAAGTCGTCCAATTCGGGACTATTAATAGCCCTGCTGGCGTTGGCAACTGTGGTCGGGGGAGAGATGTTGGACCTGTATGCGGGCGCTGACATCGAACGCTTCTGCTATCCGGAGCAGCACAAGAACACCCGCAAATCTTGCGAGTGCAGCAACGACAGCTCCCCACCCTGGGGCCTGAGGTCGGTGAACATTGACTGCAGTTTCAAGAACCTGTTGACGGAAGATTTCTCGGAAATGCTGCCGCTCTATGCCGATCGTTTGGACCTGACCTGGAATGCCCTGCAGCGTGTGCCCATGTTGTCCAGTGACACTTTGCACCAGCTGAACCTGATGCACAACAACATCTCGACCGTGGTGAGTAAGAACTTCATCAACTTGGCCAATCTGCGTGAGATCTACCTCAGCTGGAACAGCATACAGGCCATTGAAGCGAATGCCTTTGATGGCCTGGGCCATTTGCAGGTGTTGGACTTGTCGCACAACAATCTGCAGCAGATGGCCTTCCAACTCTTCTCGCCATTAGTGCTGCTGGAATCGTTGTATCTGTCATGGAATCGCCAGCTGAACCAAACGGAGGGCATACAAGAGCTGGACTTCTATCAGACCTTTGGCGTGAACATCAATTTGAAGTCGCTGAAACTGGAAGCGTGCAGCCTCAGCAACATAAACCTGCCCAGCAAAGTGATACTCAAGGAGTTGGACCTGAGACGCAATCGCCTGACTGAGGTTCCCGAAGATCTGCCTGCAACCTTAGAGAAGATCGACTTGAGTGAGAATCTATTCATCACGCTGACGGAGCGTGATACAAAGCGTCTGATGCAAATCCACGAACTCTATATGGAAGACATGCCGCGTATGCACACGTTGGCGGAGAACTCGATGGTGCCGCTGCAGTCCTTGCAAAAGGTCAGCTTCCAGAACAGTCGTCGCTTGACCGCCATCCATGAGCATGCTTTTGGTGGCAATGCCACCCGTTCGCCCAGCCTGCACTCGATGATATTTCGCGGCACTGGCCTGTACACTTTCAATGCCACTCTTTCTCCGATATTTTTCCAACTGGCCACCTTGGACCTCAACGGTGTGCCGTTACGCTGTGACTGCAATCTAGTCTGGCTGAAGGAGGTGCGTCTGGAGACGAATGGCCGCTGCTTCACGCCATCCCGCCTGCGTGGTGTGGCGCTGACAGCGGCCGATCCTACAGACTTCAGTTGCGAACGTTGGCCCCGCTGGATCTATGGCATCATCATATTGGCCTTGATTGCCCTCTGCTCGGTGGGCATTTATCTGATTGTGATGGGTCTGAGGCCGCGCGGCGTCACAATGCGCCGCAAGGTGGGCGCTGGTAGTCCCTATGCCCGAGTGACAATTGAACCCAACCGCCAGGAGCATTCTTAAGTGTGCATGTGTGTGTGTTTGAATTGCTATATACATTCATATATTCTTTATAATTACTAAGTGTTTGTGACTTATGATTTTTTGTTAAATAAAATATTTATTTTTTTATATTCAATTCCATCCAATCGATCACATTCTGTTGCAGTTACAGAGACCATGGACGGGGTAAATGTAAAGCAAAAGGGGTAGGTTATTTTTGATAGTTGTGCTGACAAAAATGTTAAACTGCTGCACAATGGCTACGAACAAAAAAGGTAGCAATAAAATTCCAAAAAATATAAATCCACCCATTTTTTATTTTTTCGAATTTATGATTTTATTGGAAAGGTTGAACTTTGTCATTTAATAATGAAACATAATATTTATATATAGAAAAGGGTCATGAAATGTTCACAGTAGTTCCCAAATATGACGGAGACGCGGCACTGTGGTCATTATTTTGAGATAGCGGCCAAAACTCCTTTTGGTTTTTGTTCTCCGATTTTAAAGTTATTAGACTCATATGAAAGTAGACAGTAGTAAACCTCGGGTGCCAAAAAATTAGAACTCTATTTTAACTATTTCACTGAGAACAGGGTGGTCCAAAATGGGCTTTTTCAGAATTTAGTAATTATGATATTTTTAGTTAATTTTTAAAGTTGAAATGATCATAACTTTTTTGTTTTTCAAGATTTTTGGACGAAATAAATTTTGTGTTGTAACTTAACTTATTTCCTATCACTGGCAGAAAAAATTGAAGCTCTACTGTTTGCAGAACAATTTAAATATTTTTTTTAAAAAAGGTCTAATTTATCGGAAATTTCCTACTTCATAGAGCACAACTCCTGTGAGTCAAGCTGAGTCAAAACACAAATTTACTATTTTCTAGCCCTAACCCTCCCCTACATTCCTATATATACATGTCCATGCATCGGGACTGCACTTTTTGAGCTACAGCAATTTTTCTGACCCAAGGTAAGATATTCGGTACAAATGCACGTCATATTTTTTGAGAAGTTATTTGTATGTGAAAGTGGCTATTATGCATATATTTTGATGAAATTTTGTACAAGAGTTCTTATTGACCCAAAAAATAATTCTGTTGAAATTAGGAGAATTTGGCCCATATTTGGACCTAGTCCACATAGAAGGGTGTATCAAAATTTTGACAAAAATGACAATAGAATCTGACAACATTCGCTTTGCTTACAAACCAAATAGAACATTAAATTCAAATTTTACCAACATTAACGACAGAACACAACGAAGAGAACATTAGAAACGAGAATGAAAGAACATAAAATGGACATCACAAAAATGAAAGAGACAACAGCACTGTCACAACTTAGTGCTATCCAGTGCACGAAAACAAAGGAAACGATTGACGTACATATCATTCAAAGTCATTATTATTCATTATTGTTTAAAAAATGGCTAAATTCAGTTATAGTGTTCTATCTGATATATATTTTGAACGGAAAGATGAAAACGACATTATTTGACATATAATGAATAATCCATTCTTCAAAATATCCGACAAACAAGAAATTAAAATTCATAAGTTAAAAATAAAAAACTTTTTAAATACTTTAAGAAAACGGTACAATCAATGTTCCAGAAACAAGAAATTGTTTTACTCACGCAACCAAGAATGGCTAAGAAATAAACTTATTTTTGAAAAGCCATCAGTAACTACCACGGAAACTGGAAAAGGTGGTCGACCAGCAAAGCCAATCAATGAAGAAGTTTCTTGTAGCATCATAAAGGATTCATTGCTGCATCAAATTCAACCATCGAAAACTAAAAAGAGTAAAATTGCTATCATTGAAAAAATAGTGGAAGCAAGCCCCAGACGCACAAAAAGGATTTTAGAAAGTATGCCGACACCAACTGAAGAAAATAAATTTACTCCAGAAGAAGCACTTGCACTATTTTTGGATTTGAAAATGACTAAAAACCAATATACAGAATTGCGGAAGCGAACCAATGAAAAAAATTGTGGAATTTTTCCATCATATCGAGATTTAGTTTCTGCCAAAAAAGATTGCTTACCTTCACCAACTGCTATTAGTGTAACTTCAAGTTCAGCAGAAATAAAATTGCAGGATCTTCTTGAACACACTGCAGAACGATTATTAAAGACATTTGATGCTGACTATTTAAAGAAGTTTAAAAATTGCAGCATGACTTTAATTTCTAAATGGGGATGTGATGGGTCCTCTGGCCAGAAACAATACAAACAATGTAATGCGGAAAATTCTTCAGATGCCAATTTATTCATGATTTCTTTCGTTCCATTACGTTTAACAAAAACTTATATTGGTTCAGAGCCGTCAACTAGTAGAGCTGCAGAGATAGATGTATGGAAGAATGAAATTCCCTCGTCAACAAAATTTTGTAGACCAATAAAGTTTGCTTACAAAAAAGAAACTAAAGATGTCATAACTGAAGAAGTTGGCAAAATAAGAGATGAAATTAAGGAACTTCAACCAGTGATATTTGAATTTAATGACCAATGCATCGAAGTTAACTTTAAAATGTCACTTACAATGATCAATGAAAAAGTTGCACAAGCTTTAACCGAAACAAAGTCTTCGTCAAGCTGCACCATATGCCAAAAAACATCAAGTCAATTGAGCCAACCACCAACACAAGACGATAGTTTTAATGAAGCATATGAATTTGGAATGTCACCTCTTCATGCTAGAATTCGTTTTATGGAGCATATTCTTAAATTGGGATACGATTTGGAATTTGGCCCGTTAGGCGAAACAGTGAGAAACAACAAAGAAAATTTGGAAAAAAGAAAGCAAAAAAAAAAAAAATATTTAAGAAAAATACCGTGAGATAGGCATTATAATTGACCAGCCAAAGCAAGGAGAAGGAAATTCTAATGATGGAAACACAGCAAGGAGATTTTTTTCCGATCCAGAAACTGCAGCTTCTATAACTGGAGTAGATTATGATTTAATACGACGATTCCAAATCATATTAGAAGTTATAGCATGTAGCAAAAAGATAGATGCAAGAAAATTTGGTCAGTATGCTAATGAGACAGCAACCCTTTATAACCAAAAATATTCTTGGAGACATATGCCAACCACAGTTCACAAAATTTTGTTCCATGGGGAACAAATAATTCAGCACAATATGCTTCCAATTGGAGATCTCTCAGAAGAAGCGCAAGAAAAAAGGAACAAAGACTACAGATTCTTTCGCGAGCACAATACAAGAAAAATTTCCAGATATTGTACTAATGAAGATCTTATTAATATTTTGTTGTGCACATCAGACCCATATATGTCCAGTATTCGACAAAAATGGAAATCAACCTCATTAGAGTTAGATGAAGAAGCTAAACAACTACTGCAAATGAAAATCAAAGCTATTTGGAAGAAATTTTTACTAATATTGTTTAATTAACACTAGTTTAAAGATTATAATTTGTTTCTAATTTTAGTATAAATTTTTATTAATAAATTTAAATAAAATATATGTGCAATAGTAAAAGTTTACTTAAAATTTTATCGATGTTGTGTTCTGTATATAATATATCCAAATGGTATTGATATTGTTGGGAATTTCAGTTTTATTTTTCAGTTTAATCCTCACAAGAATTAGCTTTCTTCCACAAAAACCAACCTTTGGCCCCTGTGAATATTGAGACTAAATAAATGTCAGGGGCCAAATGTTGGCATTTTCTGACCAAAATTAAGTTTAGGAATAATAAATAAGTATTGGTTGTAAAATACGATTGAAGAAAATAGGAAATTATAAAAAATATACCTATTTAAAATGTCAAAATATTCAACTTTTACATGGAAACTCAACAAAAAATTAAAATGCATTTTTAACTCCACATTACTTACGTTCCTATCAGTCGATTTTTACGTTTGAACACGCAAATTGAAGCTTAAAGTCCCTCCTATTGAACAAAACAAATTGCGTTAAAAAATACCAATCCGGCCAAAAGTTATAGAGTTTTGACCACTATCTCGCGAAATTGACCACTGTGCGCGGGCTAAGAAAGCGTTTAACGAAATTCGTACTTTTAGGGGGGTGAAATAGAACAAAAAGGGATAAACATCTAACCTTCGTCCTGCCAAAACGACAGTAGCTACAAACATGAAATTCGATGTGTGCCTTGCACTTACCATTCCGACGACCAAGAAAAAGGGATTTTTCCAAACTTGAGTAAATGCAGCAACATTCGTGACTAGCAACATATATGGACAGCAAGAATAGTGAAATTTGGTATGTAAATTCCTCTCACCACATAGAAGTGCAATATAAATGCATTTTAGTACTTTTAAGGGGTGAGCGACACAAAAAGGGAGAGAATTGTGACAAATTGATATGTAAATTCCCCTGACCATGTAAAAGCGCAGTAAAATTGGATTTTTTCGATATTTTTACTTTATGGGATGCCTAGGACAAAAAGGGATAAAAATGGTTCCAATTTAAGTATTGCTGCTATAGTCGGGAAATTCGGTGTGTAAATTCCTCTGACAACGTAGAAGCGCAAATCTAAATGGATTTTTCGAAATTTGTACTTATAGCGCGACAAAAGGGTTAAAAATGGTACTAACTAAAGTATTGTAGCTAGAATCGTGAAATTCTTCGTGTACACGTGCACGGGCAACATAAATTGATATTTTGTACTTTTAAGGGACGAGCGACATAAAAAGGGATAAAAATGGTACCAACTACAGTATTACAGCTAGAATTGACATATAGACTGACTAGAAGCGCAGTAAAATTGGATTTTCGATATTTGTACTTTTAAGGGGTGCGTAGGACAAAAGGGATAAAAAAGGTACCATTTTAAGTATTACAGCAGCTATAGTCGTGAAATTTGGTGTGTAAATTCTTCTGACAACGTAGAAGTGAAATATAAATGGATTTTTGGAAACTTGTACTTATATGGACAAAAAGGTATTGTAGCTATAATCGTGAAATTAACAATAATAATTTGATGTTTTTTTTCTAAGGGGCGAGTGGGACGAAAAGGGATAAAAATGGTAGCAACTAAAGTATTGTAGCTAGAATCGTGAAATTTTATATGTAAATTCCTCTGACAACGCAGAAGTGTAATAAAATTGGACTTTTCGAAATTTGTACTTTTAAGGGGTACGGGGGACAAAAAGGTTATACAGCCCTTTAATTACGTAAACGTGGAACACATATGGATGTTTCAAAATTTGTCCTTATATGGACGATGCGGCACGAAAAGGGATAAACGTGGTACCAAGTAAATTACATACTTTTTGGACATAAGCGAGAACACAAGTTACCTATAGTAATTTTTCAAAATGCGTACTTTTTGGGGAAAGAGGTGCAAAAATGTTTTATAATGGCCGGCTGCAACTAGAAACATGAGGTCGATGTTATAAATGGCTCTGGGTTTGGAATTTTTTGTTCGAAACCAGGTAGAAAATTATATAACAAATTACATACGAAGGGAGTTCGGCTAAATAGTGCACATCGAAAAGCGTATTCCTTTGAGTGCTATCTACTAGGAGGCTTCCAAATTACTATTTTAGATTTATCTATATCCACCTAAAGAAAATTTAATAAATACTATCCCAAAACAGAGTTGCTGGGTTAACTGGGTTTTCGCGTGCGAAGTAGCGGACACCGATAAGACTGCGCTACAAAGAAGAATGAAGTAGAAAACTGTGGTAAGTGATATTAATTTTCTTGTAGGTATTGTCGAATAGAACAAGAATCTGTAATTGAAATATTATAAAAGATTAACCATTTATCAACTTTGGCAGTGTTTTTAGAATTATTTTATTTGGTAACCGCACCACTTGTAAATTTAATTAAATCACACAATAGTATCTAAATTAAATAAAGTAAATCCGTCAGTAATTGATAGAGTTGATTATGTTTGCGCTAAAACAAAATTATTGCAAGTTTTGGTCATTCCAGTTCAAATCTCTCATAATTTTAAGAATTTAAGTCCAATAAAAACTCTTAAAATTCCTCAAAGCAGATAAAAGTGGTAAAAAAAGCAAGGCGACAATTTTAATAAAAAATCTCCAATTTTGGAACACATTTCCCCACTTTGGAATTCGGGTATTTTTTGAAAAAAAATGAAAATCTGTTAATTTTTTATCGTTTGTATCATTTTGTCGAATTTTAAATATTTTTATTGGCTTCAATTCCTAAAAGTATGAGAGACTTAAACAGGAATGACCAAAACTTGTATTATTGCAACAATTCTGTTTTGGCGAAAACTTCAACAACTCACCACTTTGGAAGTAAGTTTATAATATTTCCCAATTTTGTTCGAGCGTATAGCGTCCCATTTTGCAAATGTCAAACATAAAACGGAAAATAAAAATTAATGTTATTCTACCTTTCAAAGTCATAGTAATCGGTAGATCCAATTTTTAATTTTAAATGACCCACGCTATATTAAGATGTGCTGCAATTTTACGAATAAGTTGAAATTAAACTCCTACCTCCTCCTTTCATAGTCGCATGGAAATCTCCCAGCAAAATATCGAACCCAGCATCACGTTGCAACCGGAAAATATTGGGGAATACGAAAATAAATAATTCTCGCATTAATCACAAACCATTAAAAACTATATCGAAATCGAAGCACGTACTTTTCGTTCGGTCGCTGGTGACTAATTGAAACTGATTAACAACAGCAAAAATATCAAAAGAAAAAACGCAGTAGCACTGGCACGAACAAAAGTTCCTCCCAAATAAATGTTAAATAATTACCAACGTTGAGTGAACTATTCCCTGGGGAAAACTTTCCCGAATCACTCCTTCGTTGGCAGTTGAATGATGAACATGAAAAATACGTTTTTATTTTTGAATGTTGGTCATTTGATATATATCATCGAAATGCCAATACGTGTCACGTGTCAAGAGGTATAACTAAATATATAAATGGTGTCACAAAATTCATGTAAGATTTGAATTGAAAATCATCACCATTCTCACTCAGATGAATGCAAAAATGCTTCTACCCAGCCACACTAATAAACCCTAAGTAAAACGAAAGTCCTTGCAACTTCCATACAAATCCTCGGAATTCTTTCTCTCCCTCTCTCTCTCTGTGATGTGGTGAGGTCAGTCGGACTAACCGACCGACATTGTGTTGCCATGAACTCTTGAGTCTTAACCTAATTGTTTCCTCTCAAAAGTGATGAATGTGTGCGTATTTGATTGTGCCTCCCTGTGGGTGTTTGTTCCCTGTTCCCTGTTCTGCTGCGGACATTTGGTTTATTAAAAACGGCGATATCTGTCTGGCCAGTGTAATTGTTATGGTTGAGATTGTGATATTTGAATTGTTATTTGAACAAGACAAATGATCTGGCGTAGCTGCCGTTGTTTTCATTAACAAAATGCCACCGCCATTGCCACGACCACCAGCACTACAATTGCGCAAGAAGTAAGGAAAGGCTGAACTCGGCAGTGGTCGACCTGGGTGGATGATATCCTGCAATTGCACTTATAAAATTATGTTCCATGGATTGATTTGGTTTTATAAATCTTATCTGTGAATCTATCAGATCCTCTTCTATGATGTTTTGCCTCGTATCTAAAAGAAGACCGTCAAGTCGTGCCTTTTGAATCCACTTCTATGATAATTATTTCCATATTCAGACAAACTTTATACAACAGGTTATACAACTTTATGGTTTATAAATACACTGTTCAGCAGCATTTTTGGAACAGAATAGCGAGCCTATAATTCAGAAAGCTCACGTTGAGTAGACCATTCTTGCAGACTAAACTTATAGTCCAGCTGGTCTGAGTTCAATTTTACAGTGGATCAAAGTTTCCATTTTTTGGCCGAAGCAAAAAAAGTGATGAAAGTTAATGTCTGAGAGATGTCTTATTGTCAGAACTATATTGTGGAATTTTATGAGGATTATTTTTGTGGAAGATCTTAACCCTCTAGCTCCTCCCTTTATGGATCAATCTTACCCATTTTAAATTAAATTAAAAAAGGGCATTTTAGAATTAAAATGTTCCACAAAACAACTTGCCGAAAAATTTCAGTGAGGTCACCAAAGACAACTTTTTTTATTATGAAATTTGAAGTTAGCTTATTCCATTTTATTTTTATTAAAAGTTGAAGTGTTATAACGAAAATTACTAAATATTTTTACACAAGTGGAAATTTTTGTCCCTGTCTGTCTGTGTACCTAATTAAAAAAATTTAAGAGATTATTCTCATATTTCATAAATCTACGAACAAAATATATCCTCAGACCTTCAAAAAATCGCTGAACTTGAAATATTTCTATAAGACCTTCAAAAGTACTTCTGTTTTTTGTCGCGTCCGTTTCGATGTAAAATTGTTTATAATTTTGTACTAATAAATACTAATAAATGTAGTACTCTTTAAGCGCTTTAGAACACTAAAAAGGCTGATCGACTTTTTCAGTTTATTTCTTGTTTTTGGAGTAGTTTAAGGCGTGCGAATGTCGCGTCCGGGCCACTGGGAGATATGTATATGTAGTCAGTCGCGAAAAAGCCGCAATTGTTGCAAAATTCACAATTCGCGGTTGCAATTGCACTTATTTCAACTGTCTGTATTTGGTTTCCTGAAACATTTCTTCACAAATATCCCCTATATATCGTATATATATACGCTAAATCTAGAAAACTTTTTAAACACGGCTGAAATAATAGCGAAGTAGGATAAATATTGGTTGTAAAGTCAACAATTTTGCAAAGTGCCTGTAGAAAAACCAGCGTAACTTATATAAATTATTTAATAGGTTTAATTTGAATTAATGTTCCACTTTATAAATTCATTAAAATTAATTTATTACTGAGTCGGTAGGGAATTGTATTTCCATGGACTGAATAAATAGCATTAGCGCACAGTGAGTTGTGCTTTGATTTCAATTCTGATGGTTTTGTAAACTTGATATACCCAGAATAGTATAAGTGAATACGGCAAAATGTCCATATGATTCTTATATTCTTCGATTAACGAATAAAACACGTCTTTTCATTGATATTTACTACATTCAAATATTGATTTAAATATTAACTTACCCATGTCACGTATTCTGAAATGAAAGAAAGAAAATAATAATAATTCTATAACACTTGCTTCCATTACATATGTATATCATGTTTTTTTTCGAAATTTAGACTATCCGAAGGCCCTGAGTTTGATGCGATAGCTTTCGCCGCCATGAAATGATTTTAATTTTATAGAATGAAATGAATGTGAACACTCGGATAACACAATGTCCATGTACACCTTCTACAAGAAAGGCCTTAACTTATACATTTGTTCATAGAATAACTTCGTTAAAAACCCAGCTAATGGAAAATAATATTCTATTATCAAGTTGTAAAGGCCTATTTCCTATCTATTTATCAAATTTTGCCCTTAGCGCCCTGGTAGTCGAGTTGGTATCGTCTATCAGCGTGAGGTTCGTGGGTTTGATTCCCACCAGAGGATCTGATATGTCGCTGCCAAAGCTAGCTATAGTGGTCTTTGTCACATGACTCAACCACTGGACCCTAAATATAAATTACTTTTAGTTTATAATAATTAAAATAAATATTTTTTTCTAAATTTCAGAAGACTATATTTATAGCCATCATATGTACATTTAATGGTATATGATCGTACTTATATTTCCAAAATGAAGGGTACAAATATTTAAGGTGTCTTTGATGAAAATTGAAATTTTAGTACAAAATACATCAGAAAATGATATACGACAAATTTGCATAGTGTATCAAACCCACAAAACAATGAGTAACTTTCAAATTAAATAACATCCCCCTGTGACAACTCTGTATTGTCGATGATTAGAAGTTTCACAACATCCGGATCACAAGATTATGATATTTCCTGCTTCTTCGGATGCTTGTTTTTTGCTTGACACATTTGAAAAAATAACACCCTCAGCATAGACAGCATAGCCAAAGTCTAGATCCTAGTAAAACGGAATAGATATTTTACTTGTGTTCAGCGAGTTTAATGAATGTTTGTCAATTAGTACTTTTCTATAGGCAAATAAAACTATTTCCAATTTCCAGTGAATTTTTTCTAGTTTTAATGAAAATGGTCAAATCTTATTTTTTTTATTTTTCAATAAATATTATTTCACATCTTATAGTGTCAGTAAGACCCATGAGTATTATAAATGTGATTGCAGACAAAAGTTAACAATATTATTAAGCTGGCTTCAAAAAAGTTATAGATTTTCCCGAAAAAAATATTTTTTGCCTTTATCATTATCAATTCGCTAGTCAGTATTTTTTAAATTCTATAAAATTCACAATGGCATCGGATCAAATAATAATTTATGCAAAAAAATATCACTTTTCGGAAAACCGGGTTTTTATTCCGGCGCAACTTTGATGAACTAAAAAGGAAAAAATAAGTTTAGCAAACTTTTGGGGGACAAAAAGACAAAAAATAGGACTAATTATGTTTATTAACCATGCTGACATTTTGAAATATGAACGTTGTCAACCTCTCGAACCACTAACAAAGCATCAAGACCAGTGTATAGGTAGAAAGTTGGTACGAGAACGAGTTAAGGTGGTCAATAAAGTCACACTATTTATATTAAAATAACCAGACCTAATCATATTTAGTATAGTTGTAGATATCCCCCAGTATTGCTTTCTGGGGGATATCTACAACTATACTAATATCTACTAACTATACTTAATGCCAAGGAAATGGAAAAGAGCGGCCAAATAAAAAAACATCAAACTTTGTATATTTTCAAAGTATTTCTTGACACTAAATTTAAATAGCTTATCTATATATACACAAATCAATATGTGTCTGTTTGTCTGTATGTTCCGTATAGGACGCCAAACCCATGGACCGATTCGCCTGAAATTTTTACCACCAGTGGACGGAGGATGGTTTCTGGCTATACTGGGTCATGATAGGTCAAACGTGAGTGGTACTGCCCACACAAACTATACATAAAAATTGTCAATTAGTACTCATTTTATCATCAACAACATACAAAGTAGGGGAATAGAGAAGAATGAACGCGCCCAACGCCGGGTAAAAAAGCTACTTTTGGTTCGCTTTTAATATCTGAAAATATCAGTTTTTGATTCTAAAATCGTGTGTTAAATACATTTTGTTATCACAGACACTCGCTGCTATTGAAATTGTAGAGCAGACGTCATTGCTGACGAAATGACTGTGTATGGTCGTCAAACATATCGAAATTTGTTGTAAAACTGGACCACGAGCTCACTCCCATATGTTTCACAATATCATTGCCAACAGCAAAACTTGTAATAGGCAATCAGGAATGTTAACACGGACCTCGTATTCTCTTTGAGGTACTTAAAGTGTTGTGGAAAAAATTAAATGAATTTGAGAAATACTTTTTATAAGAAAATCGGAAATCTGTTTGGTTTCTCAACCCAAATATATATATTTAATCATGCGAGACCACTAATTGGCATGATCTGGCATAATTAGAAAATGATAAAAAGGCAGAGCGAAAATACTGATTGTTGTGACCTATTTCTAGGCGAAATATTCATATTTAAAAGTAGAAAAACAATGGTCTAGTTACGCAGTGATTACTCGCGTTTATATATATATATATATATATATATATATATATATATATATGTATATATAAATGTATATTTTATATTTCTATTGTATTAAAAATTTATTTATAGAATATATTTTAAATAAATAAACAAATAAATAATATGGGGTCTGTTAAGTCGACGTATATATACCCTAACCATCAGAGCTCATATCAAATAATTTTGGACTTACACTCACCCCTAACGGGATAACATTTCCTTGGAATGAACTGGGATATTGCCCTGGCTGAAGACCATTTTGCATCTATATTTAATAGAATGCAAATTTATTTACAAATGGCATGGTGACATTTATTAAAAATCAAATATTGATTACAGACCAAAAAAAAATACAAACGAAAAAACTAAAACAAATGAGCGTTGGCACGGCAGAAGTATTGCTGGGTAACTATACCTGCATATACACGCAACTCAATGAGATGCTTGTATGATGGCATAGTGCGATTTTTGAAACGCAAATTCGGCAAGTGAGTTGTGCTTCTCGTTCGTTTGTGAGAACCATTTCCTTAAAGAGGCCGGGTTTGATGTTGAAAACTCGCTGCGAAGCCACTTGACAAAACCTCTGACAGGATGGAAATCATGATAGTGGTAGTCTGCAGCCAAGTAATAAATGTCACCATGCCATTTGTAAATAAATTTGCATTCTATTAAATATAGATGCAAACTGGTCATGAGCCAGGACAATATCCCAGTTCAATTCAAATATTGATTCCAGACCAAAAAAATAAAAACGAAAATCTAAAATTTTCTTGGAATTTGTTGTTGTTTGTTTGTATGTATTGTTGGTCTGTTATGTTGTATGTGTTGTCATTTATTTTGGTTTAAGACTAAAGGTTGTGCTGAAGTCTTCAGCAGAACCCAAAATTAGCAAAAAGGCAATGTGAGACCTTTATTGTTGCAGTTAAAAGTTGACTGCGCAGTTTCGTCAGAACTCTCGCAACGAATGTATGTCTTTCACTTAAATCAGGGTTCATATTAGTACCAGCGGTCACATATTTCGAATGAGAAGCGCTGATAAACAAAATATTTCACCGAACTAAGTCGACACAGCGCTTCTCATTTGAAATATGTGACCGCTGGCTTAAAAAACATTATTAAAATTCAGAAAATGAGGGTGTTGAGTATCTATCAGTATTGAAGTTATTCATTAGTGTGGTGACATCTGTGTAGTAGTTACGAGAAGGAGGAAGGGTATCCTTGCTTTATACATTTTAGAATTTCCAACTTGGTTCTGTTTTAACCAAATCTTGTTGTCCTGTGTAGTCTGCCGAGAAGAACAAAAACACCCCCACCAACTCAAGATCTGTTCGAAAAGCAAATAGAGAAGAGCAAAGAAACTGCCGCATCCCAAAGCAATTTCCCTCCTGTGCTCTGCTATCTGTGATTATTTTTCTTTAGCCTACGTGTCGGCTGTAATGCAGTTGCCTGCCTGTGTTTGTTTCTTTTTATTTATTTGATTTTATTTCTTTATTTTTCTTTCCAAATGGATTCGTTTTGTTTACAAACAATTCAAAGATTCTGTTTTTATTACATTCTCTTAGTTTCCTTATTGATCGTGATCGTGATCGCGACTAATGTTTAGAGAAGGAGAAGTAGAAGAAATTCATAGAGAGGAGCAGATCCATCAGCCGATGAATGGGGATCGGCGGATGCGCAGAGTGAGGCCGTTTTGAGAAAATCGAAAATCGAAAATTGAAAATTCGAATTTCGATGATATTGAAAACTTTTCAACACTCGCCGTTGGGGTTGTGTCACAAAAAGCTTTTCCGAAATTTTATCAAATAAATTTGAAAATGTTCAGTTGCGAGCGGACCTCTGCACGGAGTAGAACAAAATAAAAGTGAAAACAGAGAAGAGCTAACGAATTGATTTAGTCCGCGGAAGAATTTTGTGAATATACATTTGAAACAAAAGAAAAATAAAAATAAAATAAAAATACTCCATACGTGCATACATACATATGTGGGGTGAACATACATACATACATATGCATATATATCCACAACTATTAGATATAGATTTGTATATGTATGTATGTATGTGGCTGCCCCCATGTATCTATCTATGCACAGAGATATTCAAAAGAAATCTAAATTTTATTTTCTTACGATACGATTCTAAAAATATATATTAGATATACTCATACTTAGCCATACATACACACACACACACATATACATGTGTATATAGTACATATATATGTGTATGTGCGTGTGATAATGGGCAAAAACAACAAATCTCTTGAGAAAATTCTAAATATTCAAAAACGAAAAAAAAATTAAATCACAAAAAAATTGCAAAAGAATAGAATATTTAAGAAATTTTGAAAATTATCGGGAAAAAGTATTCAGTCGCATGTCGCAAACGAAACAAAGTGAAAATCGTGTGAAAACCTAGTGTGGTGGACTCGACAAACCGAGAGTGAAAACTGAGATTTCAATATTAATTTCTTTCTTTCTTTCTCTCTCTCTGTCTCTCTGTTTCGCCCTCAGTTTTTTAGTTTTTATTTCATTCCCCCCAACCTGAGTTGCGTTGTTTTTTTGCGTTCAAACTTTTCGCCGATGAATTCACATTCACAACGTTAAAGTGAAATTAAGTTCTTTCTATGATTTGATTTGAAAACGAATAAATATAAGAAGAAGAAGAAGAGAAGAAGAAGAAGAGTATCGAAATTAGTTGTTACGTTCTAAAGAAATAAAATGCATTTTCCGCGTTTAAAATCTTTACTGACTTTGGTCGTTTGTTCACTGTTTGTGCTGAGTTTCCCCGAAAATGTGAATTGTGCCAACAACAAAAAAGGATCACAGAGCGTAAATTCAGCCCCGGCTGCACCTGTTGAGCCCGAAGCCGTCATCGAAGAAGTCAATGCCAAACAATTGGAGAAACTGTTGGGCGACAAGGATTATGTAGCGGTATTCTGGTGTAAGTATAAACAGACCCACACCCACACACCCACAGCCAACAGCCTTCTAATTCTAATCACATCCTCCACATAATCCTACCGCAGCCTAGCTGTCTCTGCCGTCTCTCCCTCCCTCCCTTCCCGTCCTCCCACTCATCTTCACATTATCTTTGAATACATTTAAAAAAGTTTTTCGTTCTTGCGTCTTCTTCCATCCCACTGATTATATAAAAGAAGATGCTCAAGTGGAAAAGAATTTCTCTTTTGTATTTTATTTAGTTCGGTCGCTTGTTCGCCCGTTCGTTCGGTTTTTTGTTTTTGTTTTTCTCACTCTGTGTGTGTGTGTGCGTGTGTTTTTTCTATTTTGAATATTTATGTACGAAACGCGTACGTAAGGACGGACGGACGGACGTGCGTTTTTCTCTCATCTCCTTCATCGAACAGTTGCTCATATTTTGTATAGGGGATACATGGGAAACAACAACAACAGCAATGCCAATCAAAAGCCATTTCAAATGGTATCTGAGAGTGCCTCGGTGTGTCTGTGTGTGCGTGTGTGTGTCGGTTGTCTGCCTGCCTGTTTGTGTTCTATTTGGCGGACGGCGGATACGGTGGAAGTGTCTGATGAAAGGCGACGTGCGAGTATTCAAAGTGAATTCACAACAAAATACAGGAGAGGACAGTGGCAGAGGCAAACGTCGCATGTAAATGGGACAGCAACAAGTGTAGAATTTGTGCTACTGCCGCCGACACCGCCGTAGCTGCTGCTGCCGCCTCTGTTGTTTTGCTCTATTTTCACATTCCATTCCGTATCCGCTGTTCCCTGTTGTTGTTCATTTTCTTCCGCCTCTGCGGCATGAAAGAAATTAATAATGAATAGGCTGGTGCTGTTGCTGTTGCCTGTGTGCACAAGGAAGACTGGCAGGCAGGCAGGCAGCCATCCAGTCAGTCAGCATTCCAAAGGTTATGACTTCAATTTCATTGAGATTTGACAGGTTGACAAAAAGCCTCTTCACGACCAAAAGTTACAGGATAAAAGTGCTCGAAAGCTTTCTCTTGTGTCAGATCAGAATTCATTATCGTGTCATGCCATTTCCATCCTCATCACCACCCCCACCTCCCCCTACCACGACCACACCGACCGACCTCTTGGGAAGCCGGGAATTAAAAGAGATTTTCGTAGGGATTAATGCGAATTCATAACTGAATGCGAAACATTCACTTAATTCAATAAAATAATGAATATTTCATAATTTCGACAATGCGAATGGAAGCAACAGCCCCTGGATGGACAATGGTTATGGTTAGGCGGCGCAAGACGCATCATTCCAAACCGGGGGCGCCCTTTGCTAGGCACAAAGTAATTACTGTCAAGAATGCAAATAAAATGTTAGTAATATTAAGAATTTACTGCCATTTGTTTGGCTCGTTTCAAATAAATTTACTTAACTGCTTATTTGCAGCATTCCCTCCCCTGCCCCGACCCCAGCCACCCGCTAATCCAATGAAATAATTTGCAATACAAGGAGGCCATTTCGCCATGAATGATGATTCATGGCTGTAACTGATGGTGGATGGTTGGGGGGAGCGATTACATCGGGGAGTTCAGTTCAGTTGATTTTAATATGAAAATCTGCTACAAAAGTTCATTTTTCAACTGGGACAGAAAGAAGAAAATTCAGACGATACATTAGCTAGCTGTCAATGAAAGTTCTCCATCATCTCAGAGGTTCATGGAGAATACGTGGAGGTCTCTGAACTTTGTCTTTCGGCCCAACACAAACGACTAAAACTAGACATTTGAAGACAAAAACATAAAATTCGTAGAAAACTGCCAGAATATTTGAAGAAACACAATTTTAACGCGTATATTTAGTTGAGTTTAATAAAAAGTCCTAGAATCTTTAACTTCAAATGCCGTCAACATAACAATCAGCACAAATACAGGGGGCGCAGTTCTTCTCCCCTCAATTAGCTGTTGATTAAGAGATAGAGGATATTTATAAGGCCTGGTCAATGAGCTGGAACATTCACCCCTATCATGAATAAAAGAGGAATTTTCTGTGGAAGCGTACACTGCAAACATTGGAACAGAAATAAGGTGATCAATTCAAAGTATTTCCTTCCCAGGGAAACCATATCCTCACATAGTTCGTGCATAATGACCATTGTGGCGTTCGCTGTGCGCTAGGTCATGTCGTCCATGTCGCTATCGTTCAATTTGGGCCACAATAGATTGGTTATCATTGCCGTTGACGGTGATGGACCAATGATGCCGCTGGCTCAAAATCTGAACCAAAGACTAACTTTTGGCGGATGCATTGCCATCTGGTGAATCCGGCAACTTTGTTTGTTAACACATCCACTCAGTCAAAATGTGTCTTGTCGGCCATAATTGTTACAATGTTTGCACCAACTAAGACAGAACACTGGCGTGCTTTTGAATTTTCTTCGATGATTATTCAAGAGAATGAATTAATATGTCGAGGGCTTATATTCAATCTAGATTTTGGCGGAAATACTTCAATTGTACTATATTTCCTGTATCTGACAATTTTTCTATCTACAAAGATATTCATTTATTAATTTTATGAATGCAAAACTACATCTTAGAGGTCTGACTTAAAAGCTACACTGTCTTTGAAGTTGAAATGAATTAAAGCACTTAAAAAATGTTATATATCTTCTGTAATGTGGGTGGAAATTATTTTAATGTGTTCTACAGATTTTCGTCCTAAACAATTCTTTTGATCCCATGCCAAAAACAAGCAAGATATAGAAATAGTCAAAAAAGAGCTTCCTAGAAGTGGCCCTAGGTGGGTTACATTTTTAGAACAGGTCCTAATATTTTTCCATCCCCAGCATTTCTTGTGAATATGTGTACACCCTCCCTTCACCGCTTTGGGGGTCCCCATACAAAAACACAAAACAAACTTAATTTTAAAATAATACAAAGGTGTCTATCTCCATAATGATTTCTTAAACAATGATTTAATTTTTGATCCACAGAAGCTAAAATAACGTGAATTTTAAGAAACTTTAAAACACATTCTGCCAAAATTGTGGCAAATAAAACTGTTTTTTTACATCTACATAGCCCACCTATACCTAAAAATCCAATTCTTTCAAAGTATGTACTGCCCAATAGTCACAGCTTTTTTATAAAGGCAATAATACCGGAAAAAGACCAAAATGCTGTAAATAACGATCCAAATTATACTGAATTTGTTGGCCCATTTCGCGTAAATTACAAGACTTTTTGTCTTCACAGAAACTTATTGTGTTTCTCCATAAACTGAATAAAGGCGGAAAAGTAATATTAATTAGAATGGTAGTATAATATACGTATACGTGTATATGAGCAGTGAACCTGCGAAAATGTTTTTCTAGAATATTTCTTATGAGAAAGTACGATTTATACTTACATTTCGTCCCTCTCAATATAGCACCGTGCAACAAAACGAACAAAAATTTGATGGGTCATGGAAATAATTCTGAAAGCTGACAATAAACGTAACAAAACTGTGTCCTGTCTTATTTTGTGTTAGCTTTTCATTGGCGTTTTGTTCCACTTCCTAAAACTAAAAAAATATTTAGATTGCCAAAAGTTTCCTTTTTCTAGGACTAGAAGAAAAAATGTTGAATAATTATATCCTTCAAAACTTGCAAGTCGAGCAGACAATGCAGTATATAGTTTTGCTATGTATGTTGTATACTTTCACAATTTTTTGTGAGTGTTTTTAGACAATTGTGTTTAGATAATCTGAGGTCTATTGTCGTAAATATTATTTTTTGCTGTAGATTTTTCTTCGAATGGATAATGACGTTCCTAACTAACAAAGTCATTGCTTTCTACGTATTCCTCAAGAACATGACTATGCCATTCAAAACACAAGCATACCACATAGGCTGCTATCTACAGCCTATTTTATGCGAAAATTATAGACTATTTTTAAATGAAAATATTTCTCAAACCTTAGTGTATATTAAGATACGCCATTATACATATTTCTATACACTAACATGAAGTTTGATGAGTTTACACAATTATTGAAGGAAATTTTTGAACAAGAAGCTTTCCGTTGTGGAACTATAATTTGATCACATTTTGACCAGACATAGAATCAATGATGGACATTTTAAATATGCAATAAAAATAATAGACTATGAGCACATAGCCTATTGTCATATTGAGGAGTGGATTTATTTGGTAAATTTCAAAGAAAAATATGTCCAAACCATCTATAATATACAATTTAGTGATATTTGTAGATGTTCCTTTCGTTTTTTTCCTGTCAGTTCTGCAAAAGTAAAATATAATAAATTGTTAAGGCATTTTATTTTTTTGTCCATGCTTTATATAAGGTTACTTTCTATATATGTTTGTGTGCCACAAAATTTGAAATCAATTTTTGAAAGCTTTTTTCTCAACCAATTTTGCTCAAATTTTGCACACTTAATCATTTTCGATGACAATACAAGGAAATGGAAAAATTTGACCAATTGGACAAAGGGGCGTGGCACCTCCCATACGAAGTTAAAACCTATTATTGAATATTGTCAGTTCTATGACACCTAGAGTGCTGAAATTTTGTGTAAGTGCATCTAGCATCAATTCGCATAGTTGTGCCAAAAATGGGCGGTATTGGAATAGTGGGCGTACCACCTCCCATACGAAGTTAAAACATATTATCGAATAGTGTCAGTTCTATGACACGTATAGTGCTCAAATTTTGTGTAAGTGCATCTAGCATCAATGTGCGTAGTTGCGCCTAAAATGGGCGGTAATGCAAAAGTGGTCGTGGCACCTCCCATATGAACTTAAAACCCATTTTCGAATATATGCCGTTCTATGGCAGATAAAAAACTGAAATTTTGCAGTAATTTTTCCTTCTACAAAAGATAACTAAAAAAGAATTTCTAGGCCCAATAGAATTCTGCTTGCATAAAGCATGGATTTGAAAAAATTTTTTTTTTTTGATTTACTAGTTTTCATAATTTGTAATGTATTTCAATATCCAATAAATTAATAATAATTTGATAAGTGCTTCCAATAGTAGTGCTTTTTAATCGCATCCTAAGATACAGAATGAACATTATTTCCGTTTCTTCGAAAATTGCATTAATAAACTTCCTCAAATGGAATTGAGATTTTGAATTTTCCCTTCTAGCGTTATTGCTCTCGAATCCATTTAATATATTTTGAGTCCTTGACGTAGTTATAATGTGGATCCCAATAATTACATTAAATTCACTCCTTCGATCTAAATATTCGTACTTTTGCAAGAACCACTGGCTTCTTTGCATCGGTGAAAAAGAACTCCAACAAAATAAAAAACGACCATCGGTTACAAAACGATGAAAAAGCTCCATAAAGGAAGTACTTCCTTCCTATAAATTCATTAATGAAGATCCAATTTTCACAACTTCCAGATCACAAGATGCGAATTTATTTCACTTCTTTGGATGCTTTTTTGCTGCTATAAACAATTGAAGTAGAAAACTCTGGGAAGTGATAGTTTTTTGTTCGTATGTATTGTCGTGTAGAACAGGGATCTGTATTTGAAATTTGCCCGACACCCCCCCCCCCCCCAAAGTCTTAAGTTATGAGTAAAAATTCCGGTTTTCCGTACCTTTGCACACATATAAGCCTGTGACTTAATTGCTTAATTCCCAGAGTTTTTGACTGTCGCACAGTGTTATAAATTCCGATCCGGTTAATTTTTCGATCCATCTGGGATCATGGGGACATTTATCAGTTCCAGAAGACTTCAGTCGACTTCGTCATCATTTGTGCTGCAGCTTCCTTCTCTATTTGGCTTCTCCAGGTATAACCGGGTTGGCCACTTCTTCGGCTTACTTGTTGATTCCATTCAATTTTCTCTGAGAATGGAATTGGAATATTCATTTTGACTTTCCTGTTCCTATTTAGTAATGTCGTCATTTGCTATCCCCACACGGTCTACAATCCTCATACGCTATCCAAAGTGTACACCCGCATAATTAGCAAATTCAAATTAATTCACTTTTTCAAAAACATAAATTCTTTTCTCTCCAATGTTTTTTGTTTAATTATTAATTATAATCAAGTTAAAATACTTAATTCGCCGTGAATACCAATTTCGTTGGCAATACATTTCCAAGAGATTTCTCAGCTTTCATAAGACAGGACATTATGCTAATAGCTAATATTATAAATGGTCTAGTGCCTGCAAATGGTCATGATGCCAGCATCGATGGCCTTGTCTGCATAGTTTGGATCACCTGGCTTGCTTCGTGGCAGCTTTAGTGTATCTTCAAAAGATGGGCAGATATCAGAGAATTTGTTACAGATTCAGTGCAGGCATGTGTTCTTCGATACAGGATTTTGAAATAATAAACTACATTAGGAAATCTGGATACCAAAAAAATAAATGATATCAATATGTGAAGATGGTATTTCCATATTTAACACCTTGCTTCCCATCAAGATCCACAAGAAAATTAGAAAACCCCACAAATCATACACCTCAAACCAAACCGGGCAATTCTGCAAAAAAAAACAATTTTGCAGACTTCATTTCATTTCTCTAGACAATTTACACGTATTAAATTTCAAGGACAATCAATCATTTTGCCATTCAACTCTTTGGTCCACACAGAGTGGGAGAATGGGAGAGAGAGGACATGAGGAAAGTCTGTTGAGAGGCGTAATCACTTGAATGATAACTTGTTATTGCCTTGGTCGTTGTGTGGTGGCATCATTTCATTTCATTTAAATTTAGAAATAATAGCATCAGCCATCAATCTTTATGGCCTTTTTTACACGTCTTTTATTTTAATGGCTAATGTGGCCCTTGATTGATACCAGCCCATTTCTCACGTTGTCACACCTAATTGCCACAAATAATATCAATTGCATTAATTTGCGGATTAATTTAAAAAACCAAACAGTTGTTGTGATATATCGCTTTTCCATCAACGCCCTACACCCTACAGGCGAACGTGGTCGCACAGTGTCTTCCACGTTGTTTCATGCGCACACGAAAGACCCAGTAGGCCCGGCTAATCCCTCGCAATATGTGCGCCCGCGGTATCATCATAATTAATGAGACTTGCCGTGTGTGTATGTGTGTGTGATGGCCTCGCCTCAACCAGCCACCCACCCACTCACTCAGCGTGTCACTGAAATACCAACAGACAAAAAATGTGCGCGAAACAAAAACCAAAAACAAAAAAATATATATCAAATGTGCGCGCCATATTTTCTTTCTCTGATAACCGCCAAAAACGTTTATATGTTTTTGAAACGTCTTAAATTACTTATCACCACCTGTCGGCTGAGCGAGGGGAGGGGTGGGGCGGCGAGGACTGTAGGTCATTGCGAAGTCGTCTCAGATCCCTTCGCGATGGGCTTCTTTTTTTTGCGTCTGCTTCCTTCTTAATTAATATGAATAAATCACACAGCCGAATACAATGTAATATTTCCCCAACAACAACAACGACAACAAACTTCCTCGGTACCTACACTTAACCTATTTAAAAATATTTCTTAATTTAACAAGAAAAACGCACAGACACACACACACACACACGACACAAGCAGCAGCCCAAGACGACGGCAACAAAGTTGTGCGAGTTTTTTTTCGACTTTTTTAAAAGAGAAATTGATTGGAACCCCTATAAAGATTGCTTTCAAAGGAAGGCATACAAACGCACCGACACACACACTCGTACATAGCCTGAGCCACATAGATGACGAGTGTTAAATAAACATAAAAATGAATGAGGCAAAAAGAACGAACGAACGAATGAACGAAGGAAGACGTATAAAATAAACATGAGGTGAACATATGCATCGTAGACGACCCTAAAGCCAGCACACTGCGCGTCGCCAGATTAAGGATAGATTAGGCCAACGACCAATTATGGATTAGAACTACAATCCCCGTAATTGATAGTCTTTGGCAGAAGTTTGCTCCAAATGATCCCAGCCACCAGCTACTGCAGACATTCGATTGTGATTTCCATAGAAGTTCTGCCGAGAGAGAGAGAGACTGGGGGGGGGGAAGACCAACATTGCCAAGTTTTCCAACTGTAATCCCTTTTGATGGGTAAAGTGATGTCAAATGTGGCTGCAGTGTCTGGCAAATAAATTGCCAAAATGTTGTTACATCTGCGACTGGAGATTGGGAGACAACAACAAGTTTATCAGTTTATCCTAAAGGAAATTATTCTGAGATCCCTAAATCAGTTGTCTGTTTGTTTAGGATCTGAAATCTTTGATTCCAAGCTTATCGTTGTCCAACAACACAACGATCATAGACATGTTTTATTTACCAAAACTCTTGTTAACTCGACAGCAATGTCGCAATTTCTAATTCTTATGCCACTGAAGTCTTCAAATGGCAAATATGTGCCTCAAGAATGATGAGTCAATTTTTACTAAATCTTTCATCCACACAAAGATGGATTAACCAGACATGTAAGACTGCTGAGTGATCCAAAGGGGAAACGTTCAGGAATGGCGTTTAAATGAAGCCACCACCACTGCCAGATAAGAACCAGGTGTCTAATGTGTACATTAGACGTGAACAGCTTCTGTACGAAAAATATATACTTCCCAAGGAAGTAAGAACTTTTGATCATTTGTAAGAAAATTAAAGGATAGCTCCTAATCTATGCCAACTCTTGCTAAAGATTACCAATTATGCAACATACCCGATTGGCAAAGCTAACCTATTGGCTGAAATGTTTACAAGGAATTCATTCACCTCACGTGATCGAAAATGTATCTAATTCCTTGCTTCAGATATATCGAACACGTGGATTTCAATTGTTCGGGTATTTCGGAACTTGTCCGATGTAAGTGCTCTTCGACGCCAGCCCTTCAACTTTGCAGCGTTTTCAACCTTGCCTTGGGGGATTGCCAACATTCAGAGTGTAGATTCGATATACGGGGAACTTGTGGACATTAGAAATTGTCAGAACAAATTTAAGAGAAAGGTCGTTGCTCTAGATATCTCCAAGGGCTTTGGTTGAGTCTGGATCTGTGTACTCATATCAAAGCTTGTCGCTTTTGGTGTAGTCAGTGACATCTCTCGAGTTTCCTTAGAGATTACACCATTAGACATGTCCCTTTTGGGAAACCGGTTTTCGAAAATTCACAATTAAAAAAACGGTTTTTAAAATTTGATAAAATTTGAAAAGCTAAAATGTAACCTTTTATATTATTTTTATACTTTTTGAGATTCCAGACGAAAACAAAATAATATTAAAAATACATGTAAACATACACTTATTTAAAACTTTCTGTTTCCTATTTAATATTTTCCATGGAAATCATACCCAAGTCATTGATCTTGTTTATTTAAATCACCAAATTATTGTGAAGTTTGTTTACTTTTGAGCTTTGTTAGAGGCGCCATCAGGAATGAGTTAGAGATGTTTTGATTTAATCAAAATTGTTCACAATATGGTAAATTAATATGCATTATGTCTAAATCAGCGATGCTGTCAGAATTTATGAGACAATATCATTTCCAAAGTACTATATCCGATGATTATTTTTTGATGGCCATAAAAGTATAATGTCAGGGTATTCACAAATCGCTTACGTTCCGCAGTTAATATTATCATCTAATACACATTTCATGCGCTTTCAAGAATATACTGTCACTTGAAAACAAAAAGACGTAGCAGCAAAAAAATGCAAATTGAGTATTTAATTCCCAACAAGCAAAGCAATACGAAAACGATTCGAAATCGTATCGTCTAGAAGAAAAATAATATTGCGGCAACTATCATATTCGTATTGCGGAAGTTACCTCAATTGGAGACGTTTGTGCGGCCAGGGCGATAAGACAAGACAATACGAAAGCAATACATCCGGATGATAAATCGGCGACATTGCTAGATTATCATCCGCAAGAAATCTGGATGATATCGCCATAATATCACCTGGAAGATAAAAATGGGATATCATCGCCAGATAACCACCTAGAAGACAATAACATTTTTATGTTTCCATATCTCAAAATTAATAATTACATAAAGTGGTGAATAAAGAAATACAATAACCTCATAAATGATAAGTAAAAAACACAAAACAACTAAGAGTGAGAAATTAAATAGAAGGACATCACTGCAGTTCTTTATTATTTAGGTCTTTCGCATGTTTCTGGTTAATCAAATGGACGTTTTTGCACTTTGGTTTGGAAAAGAACCAAAGCATATGCCTGAAAAGAAAACTAATAAAATGCATATAATAAAGGGTGATTTTTTAAAATCTATAGGAAAGTTTTTCAAAAAAAAAACATAAAATTCAGAAAAATGCATGAAATCTTTATTTGAATCGATAGTACGGTCCATATAATTTAATGTTTGAAGATTATTTCATGCAAATGTTGACCTTGACTGCGCCTCAAATGGTCCATCCGCTTAGTCCAATTTTGGCATTTCCACGTTTTTGAGTAACAGAGGCCCAATTGCTGCGAACGGCGACAAATCGATAATTGATGGTCATCATTAACACTGGCTGATATTTTCTTCAGTTCGCACTCTACGTAAGCGTTTTGGTGGTTTAATGTCCAACAATGTAAATTTGGTGCGAAATTTAGTCACAATAGCACGAATAGCCGCTTCAGTGGGTTAATTAAACCATGGCCATAAAATGGAAGCGCGCGATGAACTTTCTTAACAGAGCACGCATTTTGATAATAAATTTCAATAATTTGCAAGCGTTGTTCGCTTGTAAGACGATTCATGGTTAAATTATAGACCAAACTGAAGATGTTTGACAGTGAAACAAAACACGAAACGTGCGAAACCAGTGTTGCCAAAAAGACAATAGCTAAAAAATCACCCTTTACAAGCTATTTTATTCAAAATTCCGCTTTAATACCTTTAAATGCAGATATGTTATAATTTTGAGTCGACGGCATCTCCTTGGTTCCCATCCAAGTATATTTGTTGACCAAGCGGTCAGTTAAAAGCTTTTTGAGAGCGTGTCTTATCAAAACTGCATGTCAATCCTCTAATTCGTTTTGAAAACATTGCCTCTGTGAAATGCAAAAAAATCTTAATGTCTGATAAAATTGTGTACCCAAAAGATCTGCATCAATAATCAACTTACCAGTTGGCTTTTAATCACTTGCTACTGATTTCATTTAGAACTTCAACTTGTTGCTTCTCTTTTACTTATTGCGTGCTAGTCCACGGATTTCTAATTTTCTTTTATTATTTCCGAAACATTCATACGAAAAATGACAACAAAATCATTATCGCCAACATTTCTTCAAAGTGATACAAGGGTGATAAGAAAAAAATTATGTTGATGAATTTCATCAAAATAATAAATGGGAGATATTGCCGCTATATCTTCGTGGTGATATATCATCCAAATGTATCGTATCCAATACACAATGCGACACAAAACTTTAAATTTCTTCGTCTAAAAATAACGATTTTACAACGAAAATAAATATTATTTGTCATAAAGTAGCGATATTTTGACTCCCACAAATACAATTAAATTTTTATATTTTTTGTATGATAAGCTTCTACGTCCAGAAATATATAACACTGTCCGACAGTCCATATTACACTTGAACCAGATGATGTACTTCAGAATCTGTATGTGAAATAGAGTTGATTGGCGTTTTTAGTTTTTTTATTTTCTCACCCTGTTGCCCCTTCAAAGTTTCAAAATTTGTATCTTATATTATATTTTGTATTTGGAACTTTGTAGTCCTGTGAAGGGGCAACAGGATAAGGAAATGAAAAAATAAAAAGCCAAGTAACTCCATTTAGCCTATAGCTATAGGCTGCCGTACGGTGTCATTTTTTCTCATAACTTCTCATGAAAAGTTATGGAAATGTGGGACGGGCAGACAGACACCGATGGAGCTTCGGTGTAATAATAATACCAACATTTCAGAGTGTTATTCTCAATTTTAAATGTGATTGGAAAGAGTGAATCTCCGGATATTTTGTGGCAGCAGAAATAGTTCAATAATGCACCCTTTCCGAAATACTAATCCTCCTCCACATTTCCAAAATACCGCTAAACTTTGTATTATGTACTTTAAGAGAATTATTAACCCAATGTGCTTGTAGGTTGAACTTTTAATGAGCACCGGTCTGCACAAAGATTAAATCGATTGTCCCACCTAAGTCGTTTATTTGATATTGAGACATTACAGACAAAATTGTCTTTATTTGTCAAATATAAAAATTGTAAGGGAAGATAATGTCAATACCAATAATATGATTACACAATATTTGAATTAAATACAAAACACCGTTTTTTTCAAATGTAATTATTTGTTGAAACTTAAGATACACAGAAAAAACTAATGAACTATATGTATAACATTATACGTTTGTTCAATTAAAAAAGTAATTGATTGAATGAAATAGTTCAATTACTATTTATTTGAGGTAATTAAGGTGGGTGTGTTTGAGGGCCATTGAGTTGAATTCAATTGATATTCAAAGTCACTGATTACTGCTGAATGAGTTGCAGTACTACCCGCATTAATTCGATTTGTCTGCAACATCAAATATTATTACGCTTTATTTCGGACATAGTTCAGGCAAATGAACTCCGATTAGCAGGAAATATAGAAATATATTGAGATTGCTTATTATTTTAGCTGCACACTTACAATTCAAAAGCTAGTGAGAAAAAAAGGAGTACTTCACGCTTTTGTACTAAAAAATCTGAGTTTTCTCACTAAATGTATCTTATCTTCCAAAGTTGCAAGCTCGCGCAGGCAAAAGTTCCGCTGCAAAAATGAGAACCCTTTTAAACGTTTTAAATACGTATTTTATTCTTCAAAAGAAAAAAGTTACGTTGGTCCAAAGTCACATATAATTTTTTAAAATATCTATATATGTGACAACGCATAGAGAAAGGGACCTAAGGGTAAAAAAATCAATTTTCACTTTTTTTGATGTGGACAACATCTGAGCATCGAATGAGACCGATCTCATGCCCCAAAAGAGTTCCCTCTCAGAGTGTTCCCTCCCAAAGATATAAAAAACTACTGAATATTTTCTCAAATTTTTTTTTTATTTGAAAGTACAATCCTTCTGGTTAATAATGGAAAATAATTTCATTCAAATGGCTGCTGAGGGCTCCCCACAAATAATAGTCCAACGGTTGAATAGTTGAAAAAAAAACGTTAGATGGCGGACCCTGCGCATAGGACGCCAAACCGGTGGCCCGATTCGCCTGCAAATTTTACTGTATCTATCTTCTGGACAGAGGATGGTTCCTGGATATAATAGGCCATGACACACAAAAATATGTTAAAACTATCAAAAATTACTCATTTTATCTTCCAAAGCATACGAAGTAGGGGAATAGAGAAAAATGAACCCGTGCAACGCCGGGTACAAAATACTAGTTTATTACAAAAAAAACTTTATTTGGCACAATCATAATAAAGGCCATAATAAACAAATTCGAGTGCAAAATCTCTTGAAATGTGTGCGAAGCAGTTCGACAAAATCGAAAAAATAAATAACATTTTTCCATTTTAAAAATCGGAAAAATAAGAACAAATTGAAAAGATGAATTTTTTTCTGCCCATTTTGAATATTTACGTAAAAATATGTCAAAAACCTTAAAACCAAAAAAATAAAAATTTCAATTTCTTTTCAAATCGAAAAATAATACGGCTAATTTCTAAGATATATTCGATCGCTCGATTTTCAATGTTAATATTTCAAAAAATCCTTGGGTCTTTGTCTAATTTCAATTTTTTCAGAAATCAGAAATATTTACCAGAAAATGTTTGGCCGATGGAATTTGATTCTGAGCCACTGTGCTAGCACAACCTTTTGCACATACCTACTTTTTTTAAATTCCCTCGACGACTTTAAGGTAATACAGTTGCATCCTCATCCTTCATTTCACAAAATGAAATCCCACGGAGTTCAATCACAAGTTCTAGGCCAATTGTGATCATCGAAACGGGCGAGTGTACATAACCATGGGTTTGCTCGCACAACTGGCGGCAAATGTTCGGACAGTTTTTATTACATATAACAATTGAATAAATAAAAAAGAGTACTCGGGAAATGTCAGCTCGGAAGTTTGGTTTGCTGTTCGGTTTTTTTAATTCGTTGCCGCATTACAAAGTATGAATCGAATGTTCACAACTTGTTTTCAGAAGGGATTTAATCGTTTTGACATGTGGGGATGCCTCTCTCTCACACACACACACATGTGTCATGATGTCTGGGTGTGTAATCGTCCGTACATATGCGTCCACATTCAGGTGGTCGGAAGTGTACGGACTCTGTGTGTAGAGGAACATAAATACCCGTATGTATGTGTGTGTGTGTATGTATGGACGGGTATATGCATATTTCATATGTTTGTGGGTAAATATTCATATGTATAAATACATACATACACATGTATGCACATATGTGCACGGACATAGGCCATAGTCAGATGTATGTATGTGTGTGTGTATAGGGATGATGTACATACATACGGGCATGTGTGTGTGTGTGCGTTTGTATAAATGCTGTTTTTATTTATTATAAACACCTCCTCTCATATGTTTTTTCAGAATGTTTTATATTTACATTATTTCTCGGTTCCTCATTCATTTCGATTCGTACATGAAGCCATTCACCAGAAGCAGCATGACCACACACACACACACGCACATACATACATATGCACATATACCAAACAATCAAATATACATAAATATGAATACATATGGACGGACATACATATGTACATGAATATGAATATGTGAGTATGTGAATATATGCATAAGTTGTATAAAGTACACACACACATACAAACTTACATATGTTTGTATGAATTTGCATATTAATCAAAATGATTGTTTGCATTCACTTAGTTTTCCCTTTCTGTCTTAATTTAACTAAAACAACACCAACAACAATTGTTGCTGCTACAGCCACCACTGCAATGGCAGCGGCAACATTAGCATCTGCCGTCCGCTGCCGTTGCAAGTGTTGTCGCTCTGATTTGAATTTTGAATTCTGAATTGAACTCAATCAAATTTTTATGAATTAAATAATCAACAAGTCTGTGATCAGTGGCGGCGACGCTGCCAGTGGCGAACTGTTGCTCAAATGTTGATGTCTGATGTGGATTTTCACGCCTCAGTGGTTTTCGCTGTTTCGTAACGTCGTCAATAAGGAAGATGAAGCCAAAGAAGAGGAGGACGAACGGCATGAATAGAATTGAATAAAATACATCAATTAATAATAGAGAAACGTACGATTTCATTCATATAAAATAAATTGAGGATTATGGTGATGAGGCTGCGGTGCTGTTGCTCTTGCTCTTGCTGGCAGAGGGCATGACAACATTGGCGTTGTTGCTACCACAGCACCCACTGTGCACTGGCGACCGCTGTGATTCAATGCGGCAGGAATCTGTCGGAGGTGCCTCGGTGCCACTCGCCGCCGACTCATTTCGCGTACATTTCTGAACACGTGTAATTCAATTAGTTGCTGCCAAGTTGCTCATAAATCAATTTTGAGTTTTATTTTGTTTTTCTTTTTCGCTTCGCTTTATCGTTTCATCATTTGGCTGTAGTCATGGCGAAAATATTTCCGTTGTTCGAAGGGGCAGCGAATCTGAATGGCTCCCAAGCAGGATGTGGTCAGATTTGGTGGACAGATTCCAAAGAAAGCTCATTACACAAAATGTAATTACACTCAATCAGATTATACTCGTCCGCAAATACAATTTTGTTGTGTTTGATTTCTCTTTAACGTTTGAAAAACATAGAGATAGAAATAGACAACATTATGTTTCCTTTTCTGGTACAGAGCAGATTGGAAAATGTAGTCTTATCATGTTAGATTTGGGGCAGCATGTTAAGCGAAATATTTAATATGTTTAATTGATTACAAGCATTAGCTTTGGAGGTTGTTAAAAAAGTAAATTGAATCACAATATTTAAAAATTGGATAAAAAATATAATTTCACTTTTTAATAAAAACGAACTTTTAACAACTCAATATTGCTCCACAATGTTTAACAAAATCTGAGAAATAAATGCTGGAAACACAAGCTTAAGCTTACGCGAAAACATATTTAGTTCGCAAGTAACCCTCAATCTACATGAATGACTTAAGATCCTAAGTATCTTTGGACCAAATCCG
This sequence comes from Polietes domitor, assembly GCA_947397865.1. Classification (NCBI taxonomy): domain Eukaryota; kingdom Metazoa; phylum Arthropoda; class Insecta; order Diptera; family Muscidae; genus Polietes; species Polietes domitor. The sequence continues at coordinate 2,967,617 of OX377622.1, read as the reverse complement.
TTTCACAACTTTTTAAGATGTTTTAGCCATTTCCGTTCGTCTGTCTGTCGGCTGGTGTACACGATAACTCTCGAAGGGAGTTAAGGAATCAATTCAAACTTTGCACATGATAGTACTTTCCCCAAACTTAGTTTAAGTTCGAAGATGGGCGAAGTTGCCACTCCCCTTCTGGTACCTCCCACACAAATGGACCATATTTCCATGTTAAATTAAACCCTTTTTAACTTTCACACCGATACTCAGAATTACCTATATTTTTGGTATTTGATAAAGTGTTTATAAGCATTTTAAGTGTACTAAATATGGCGGATTTTGCCACGCCTCTTCTAGTACCTCCCACACAAATCACCATAAACTACGTAAAATTAAAGCTGTTATAACTTCTATAAGGATGGTCGGAATACTATGAAATTTGATATTTGGCAATGCTTTTACAGATGTTGCATTCAAGTGGAATATGGGCGATATTGCCACACCCCTTCTGGTACCTCCCACACAAAGTAGCTTTTAAATCTCGATGATAGATTCTCTCGGTTCTATTCTCTAATACTGCACTTTTGTGATCTTGAAAATATCAACAACATTTTTCCGCCTTTCTGGCAGGACTGCTCCTGTTTTCCGAAAATCTTAACATAACTTTTGTGATTTGATCTTAATATTGGTCAATTTGGCTGAAAATGATCAAAATTTTGGAAAAATTTCTCTATGGTAGGGCAACATTTTCCATCAGCTGTGCTAACTGTCCTAGTAGCCGCTGTGTATTTGCCAAAGTATGCGAAACTAGTACATGAGTTCCTTGCCGACTCCGACCACCAATCCTGCTTTCAGTAACTCATCCTCTCCATTTTTTTGTGACAGACATTTCACACACTTTCCATCTTAATTTGTCAGCACATGTGAATTTTTCATAATTTGTCTCATGTCAAAACAATTTCAAATGGAATTTCGAACTTTTCAACTAATCTTTTAAAAGTGACATGAGAACTGAGCACAGAACAAATTACCAACTAGACATGGCCCAAACCATCCGTCTGACATTTTTTGTTTTTGTATCTCGAAGAGACCAGCAGATGACCATGTGATGTGATGTGTGTGGTTGGAGATGAGTCGTAGTAAGCCTGCCGAATGTTTTAAAATCTATGTATGTACATTAGAGCGTACCAGGTTACAAGTAAAAAAAAAAGTTCGCCGTACACCTTCGAATATGAAGTATTATTGAAAGGTAGTTTCAAAAAAATTTTTTTTATTTTTTTATGCCGAACGTAGGGGTCGCGCTTTTACATTTTTCTATATAACTTCTGCATTTATAAACGGATTTTAAAGTGTGATACATCGATGTTTTTGTCCGATTTTTTTGTCTTTGAAGTCATTGAGCTCAAACATGATTCATGATTTTATGCGAGCTTTAATTTTCGATTATTAGAGTGGTACATTAGGGTAGTAGCAACTGAGAAATGATGGGTAAGTACCAGAAGGGGGTGCTTGAGCTCAATGACTTCAAAGACAAAAAAATCGGCCTCGTCGAGACAAAAACATCGATGTATCACACTTTAAAATCCGTTTATAAATACAAGTTATATAGAAAAATGTAAAAGCGCGACCCCTACGTTCGGCATAAAAAAATAAAAATTTTTTTTTGAAACTACCTTTCAATAATACTTCATATTCGAAGGTGTACGGCGAACTTTTTTTTTGAGGTACGCCCTAATGTACATACCCACATGCACGCACAAACATATAGTAAAACATACATACATACATATGCTCGTATGTACAAGCATTTCAGTTGAAGTCAGTTGCTAATATTCGAAGGAGCAAATGATGTGAGTAAAGTAATAATGGTCTAACCAAAATTACTGTTGAACAGAGGTAAATGGATAATGAAATAGAATTTGAGAAAAATATTGATGTAATCATTTGAAATTGAAAATCATGGGTAAAATTAAAAACAATTAAATGTCCGTAAAGCATACGTAACTGGTAAGGCCATAAACAATTTAATATGATTAAATTAAATTTATATATAACTATTAAACTGTACACTTGTCAGCAGGATTTTCTATTTTTGTGGAAATGTTAATACCTATACCTAAGCAAATAACAAGAATATTTCATGAGATTTTCAGAAAAATAGGTCTCATGTGAATATGTTGTCTGGTTTGTTTTTTTTTTCGTTTAGGTCATGCTTTGTTTAAAATGATAAAAACAATTAAACAAGTTTCAGTCGACTTATATAAAACCTTTCTCCCAGACGGATATATTTACAGTTAAATATATTTATATTTACAGTTAAATATATATTTAAAATCATTTAGCATCTACTTAACTTTGTCCTCAGTTCATAGCAAAACTTGGCATTAAACTTCAGACAATTGTCATTGTTATTGTATTGAGTACAATCGGCCAGTACACATTACTTTAGAAGTCATGGTACATATATTCACCGTCAACTATCACTGCTAAAAATTGAGAATTTGGATTTTAAATGATCGAACTATTTCCCCAATTGGTTATTGTGATCTTAGCGAAATTATATTGAAAAAATCCTTAAAATTGTTGGAATTTAAAACTTTAATTTAAGCGCCGAATTACCACACATTTGTCACGAACAAAAGCTGAGGACTTATGCTCATGGTCCTGGTCATGTACTGTCTGAACCTTATGGCTTTTGTTCGGCAACATGTTCGCTAGTTGAACAAATCATATCAGCAGGCATCGCTCTGTTGCAAACATCAAACTATTTCTTAAATAAAATCCCATTTTATTTTTGTGGTGAAATGTCATTATAATGTCAATTACACCATGGCAAAAAAACGTTTAAATTACATCCAGTCACTTACGGGAAGACACATTTGGTTTAAAGGTAACGATTTGTATATATATATATATATATATATATATATACACGAGCGCACAGAGGGTTGAAATCGCCAAAAATGGAGATTCGGGGAAGCTTTCGGATCAGGTAATATTTATATTTTTTTCAATATTTATATCAAAATCATTAAAAGAAACCACAATTTGAGTACAATTTAGTGGAAAAAAGTTTTTTCTGGAAAATAAATTAATAATCCGTCCGTGTATATATTCTTGTTATCGAAGTACAAGTCCCAATTATTATCCAATCCCAACAGAACTTGGTACAGCTAATTTTTTCGCATCAATGACGGACGCTATTAAATTTGAAGGAAATCAGTTCAGATTTAGATATATCTTCCACACAAATGTCACTCCCGATTTGACTTTTTTCGCTCTAAATACCACATAGTTTAACTAGAAACATTTATGGTGAAAGTGGGTCACATAGCTTTAGATTTAGGTATAGCTCCCATATAGATGTCGCTCCAGATTTGACTTTTCCGCTCTAGTAACAAAATTGTTTAGCTAATTTTGTTCGCATTTGGCACATAACATTACATTACAAACAGCTGTAGTTAAATTCGGTGACACCGGTCCATTGTTTGATAAAGTCGGTATCACCCGACTTTAGTCTTTCCGTACTTCGTTTTTGTATAGGGATGTTTATAAATTAAGATTTACTGTGCAACTTCGAATCTCATTCGGCTTCTGTGAATGCTTTTCATGAGAAATAATAATAATTGTTTCATTTAAGTATATAAAAAGACTTATTTTTCATTACAAAATACCTAAATATTAAGTTTTCGTCATATTCTAAATTCCAGTTGTACAACAATACTTAATGTATAAGTACGCATAAAGAGTGGCTATTTTCACAATTTATTTAATAAAATAAATTAGCGCAAAAACGCGCAGCATGTAATTGCGGAATATTGAAGCTAACACATTGTAATTTAATGAGAAATTCACCATCTGGCGGTATGTTACGGAATTCACATTTAAAACTCCACATATATTTTGAAAATACCTTAAATTTAGACATATTTTCAAAAAAAATTTAAAAATATTTCTACAATACTTTCGTTAAAACATTTTTTTGTAAAAATACTCTAAAATAACTGAACTTGAAGATTTCATAATCAAAGTGTTACTTTCTATCAATGAGCAAAAAGATATTAACCTTTAAAATATGTCAATTTAAACTTTTCACAACTGATCGCGTAAATCTCAAAAATTTCTTGACTTTAAGGTAGTGCAACTGGGAACTGATATTTTCGGTAGTGATGTAGAATTTTATATTCTTTAATCGTATCATAAAAAATTTTCAAAAAAATAAATTTTGATTTTTGAATTAATCTCCATTTTTGGCGATTTCAACCCTCTGTGGAGCTCCTCGGTAGTCGAGTTGGTAGCGTGCTCGGATATCAGCGTGGGGGTTCGATTCCCACCAGAGGCTCTGGTCTATCGCTGCAATATCTAGCTACAATGGTCTTAGTCTCAAGCACCTGCTCAATCACTGGACCGAAAATAAAAATATAAATTTACTTTGTCTGTAGTTCATAATAAATAAATAAATAATGAAGAATATTTTTCTCTATATATATAGGCACTTGCTATAAACGTACCTATCCTGAGATAGGTCGATATGGAATAAATTTAGCTTAGAACAGATATGTCAGCTATCCAAGGCATACAAATAATAACAAAAAAGTTACTTATCACACCAGAAGCTATTAATTTTTGTATAAAAATGTTTTGGAAAAGCAGACCTGCTTAATGTTTCAGTTGAACGTCATATTTTCTTAAAATTTGAATTTTTCAAAATTTTCTACAAATGGAAACACTTCCTACAATTTTCTACAAATATTGTTAAGCGGGAAAAACTGTTTGTGGCAGATAATAATAAAACACGTCTAATGTTTGGTTGGCTACAAGTAGTGTACATAGGTTCGTACGATGTTCTCGAATTTGGCCTCTTATGAGTTTTCTCTCCAATTCGCCATAGGATGCTTTTCGCATTGGAGCGCAATTTTAATTTCATGCATTTCGCTATTTCGCTTTCCGCGTTCAAATGTCACTTATCATTTTTCCAATCGCGAGATATTAATCAAAATTCTTAACAAGTTTATTAAAATGGAAAAACTGCAATATGGGTATATATCATGGGAGGGAGGGTATATATCATTTCGGATAGAAACAAGTGTAACGCATAAAATGAATGGCATAAGATCCTAAGTATATTTGAACCAAATCCGTTTCTAGACTTTTTATGCTGTTTGAGGTATGTGCGACCGTCTGGCTGTCTAGCTGGTGGTACATGATAGCTTTCGAAAGAGAATCTGTTCAAACTTTGTATATATTTCTATAGACTTAGTTTAAGTTCGAATATGAGCGAAATTGGCACATACCTGCCACACAAATGATCCATATTCCGGCGTTAAACAAAAACTAATCTTACTTCCAAACGGATTTTCGAAATCTGACCTATTTTGGTATTTGATAAGTAAAACTGAACTGTTGCAATTTGATATATGAAAATGTTTTTTTATAATCACTTTAAACCCACAATAAATGTATAATAACACACATATGTGTATGCTTTTGTCACGCCTCTTTTAGTACCTCCCCCATAATTGTTCCTATCCAAGGTCGGGAGTGACAAGTGCCTGAAATCCACTATTACTTGATACAATTGTTTTACAAATTTGGATGCTAGGCCGATGTGCCACAAATTCCATACAGATGCTCTCTGAGAGTAAGTCGGTTTAACCGACTAAAATTTATTAAACTGTTTTATACACTCCGACATGCAAACCGAATACTATTTCTATTTTTTGCCATAATTGTATAAGTCGTGCCTATAATGTCTTTTGAGCCAGCCTCGAACAACTTTAGTCCTTCTTTTGTTGACCGCCTTGAAATGCCTAAACTAATTTCAACTGCTCAAACAAAAACAAGCTTCAGAGCTTCAATTTCATTTCATTCGCCAACTCTCTCTCTCCCTTAAGAAAGAAATTCGCGGAAACTTTAAAACAACATCGTAGTGGATGATATATTGATGGCACACACAACATTCTCCATGCCATGCACATGCTTTTAACTTACAGTTCAAATAAATAAAATCCAGGAATTCTCAAAACTTTTGTCAGTCGGACTAGTTTTTTTTTTGTTTTCACGAGTGTGTTAACTTTATATTCCAAATTCTCACAAATATGCCACTGCCACACATATCAACACCTGAGGAATAAATTGTGTCCAACCCCTTAGGGTGAGTTGTTTCGTTAGAAAACAGAAAGTTGCGAACACAAATTGGTTTGGATTTTTCACTGGCATTACAAATTTCACGCAGGATGAATGGCCTCAACGAAGTTTCTGTGAAAAAAGTCTATAAAAATGTGTTTACTTTTTTGAAATATTGGAAACGATAAAAGGATATAAATTATACACGCTGAGGGAGTGTCTGTCTGTCCGGCACAAATGCAAAAAGGCCATCATACAAAAATATTGTTAGGGACGATAAAGTCTGCTTCATCTGCCTTCTCCTCTTTTGGGGACAATGAGCATGTAAAATAACAGCATATTTGCTTGAATTATATTCGGAACAGACCCAAATCATTATTGATTAGGAACACTGTGCTCCAAACATTAATTGATTTATTTGGAAACACTTGTTTCTAGAAGTGTACCAAATGTATATATTTTTCGCACGCTGACTGCTGTTCTGTAAACAATTTGGGAATAGATATGTCAATGAGTCGGACGAAAAACTGTATTTTATAGGAAACATTTTCAATTAAATTTCGCTTATATTTCTGCCTGTATTTACACACGGCTGATGCAGATTTAAAAAATAAAATTATTTATTTTGGCCCAAAGACCAAAGGTTGTGCTGAAGTCTTCAGCAGAACACAAAAATTAGCAAAAAGACAAAGTGAGACCTTTATTGTTGCAGCTAAAAGTTGACGCAGTTTCGATCGGCGCTACCCCATCTCGCCAGAACTTTCGCAACGAATGTGTGTCGTTGACTTAAATCAGGGTTCATATTAGTACCAGCGTTCACATATCTCATCACATATATTATTTATCATTATCCAAATTATCAATTTTTTATATCAAATTCAGCATTAATTTTATAATTTCCCTTTTGTTTGCAGATGCCCGAAGCTGTGTTACTTGTGATAAAGTGTTAGCCGAACTCGAAAAAATCGACGATGACACCGATTCGTTCGGTGTGGATTTCGTTAAAATCAACGACAAACGTCTAGCCAAACAATACGGCATCAAGACCTTCCCAGCACTAACATATTTCAGGTAATAACAGAGTCCCCCCTCGTATTTACGGCTTACACTCGATCAAAAATAAACTTTTCTCCTCTCCTACCACCACCACAACCCAAACACACGCACACACAGGGAAAAGGAACCAATCATCTATGATGGTGATCTGATGGACGAAGAGGGCGTTCTGGACTTCCTCACCTCATTGGAGGCCATGGACTTGCCCGACCGCATCGAAGAAGTCAATGCCAAAATCTTGTTGAAAATCATCGAGGACACTGACTTTGTAGCTGTATTGTTCTGTAAGTAGTTTGTGTTTCATTTTCCGTTTCCGTTCAAATAAAAAAAAAACAAAAAAAAAAGAATATTTTTTCAAAACGTTTGTTTTTCCATCAATTCGAAACAAGGAATATTTCATGAGGTTTTCAATATTAATGATTAATGTACGAAACGAAACGAAAGGAAAGATTTGTCCCAAGACGAAGATACTCGTAAAGCAGTTGCAGTTTCTTCTTTAGAGTTTCTGTTTCCCTAGAGTTGCCATAGTGTTGTGACTAAACCAACCCCCACAAAAAAACAAAAACAAAAACAATACCTAAACATACATAAATACCAGAAATTACAAAACACTTTAGATCAGCCGTAGCCAAATGCGAGTATCGTAGAGAACAAGTCTTGATTAACAAAGCCAGCGAGGAACACGCCCAACTAAATAACGAAAATAGCCGATATTTTCAACATGCCGCGAACCTTGATCCGTGTTTCTTTTAGAACTTAACCAATTTTATAGTTTTGTGACTAACTCTCCTCTCTCTGCAAAGAACGCACACACACCCACTGAAAGAAACTTGTTTGTGAAAAGGAAATGTGAAGCTCAACAACTCCTTCTAAGAACAAACACCAACAAATCTTACAAAATCTATTCATTTATTCGAATCGATCACAGGTCCTGATCACGCTACTTGTCCGCCCAGGGTTATGGGTAAGTTTGGGTTAAAACGTCACCACCCCTCCCCTTTATAAACCGCCATAAAATCACAAAAAATAAAAGTCCTGCAAGTTTTTTTTTCAAATGATTAAAGCCCGCCGCGTTTCACAAACCCCCATTGTTCTCTTATTCTCTTTTGAATAAGTTGTATGTAGTTGTAGTAGTTGACATACCACTCTCTCCCTCACTCTCTTTCTCTCAAAATGAAGCACTTACCCTCACTCACTCGACCACCATACACAAACTCACATACCTATTTGTACATATGTATATGAATGCAGCACCCCCACCTCAGCCATTCTCCATTCATGCCTGTCTCTTCGCGTAAGTTTATCGCAGCTTAGCGGCTCTCTAGGCTTCGTGAATCCCTCACTCAATGCAACCACTCTCTATCATTTTCCATCGCACTCACCCTCTCTGTCTCACTCTCGCGCGCTCAGCATGCTCGAATAACAGCATTTTAACCCGAAAACAAAAACACAGAATGACACAGTTTTTGTGCTGTCATTTTTGAGATGTCTTTTGAAAATGAAATATCAATCAGTCGATGGGGAACAAGGTGACCATACGCATAGGTATATAGTCTCCCCCCGTTTCACACACAACATACTCCAAAAGAGTATATCAAGTTTTGTTAAAGCATAAAAAATAACACTCGACAAGGGTTTCTAATTTAGTTTCAAGATCAACTTAAAATAAATACCTCAAGCTATAGAAATGAAAAGAAAATTGTCACTGAATTTCGAGTATTTATTGGAAAAACCAAACCTTCAAAGCACGTGGTGTAAGCGAGCCTTGAAACAATTCAGCCTGTGGAGCGTATGAGTGATTTGTAGATATTCTCAAATACTCGTAACTTATACGTCCTGTTATCCATGTATTTTGAATTTCGTAGCGTCGATATCAAGGCGCATTTATATTAGGTGGGATCTACCTGCTATCTGCCAGTTTCAGTTACAATAGAATGATAAATAAATTGAATCACTTGAATCAATTTTCAGATAAAATTGAAATTCAGAAATGAAAATTGAAATTGAGAAAAAAAATTGATATTCAGAAATTTAAATTTAAAATAATTTGTGTGTTTCTCATTATCAATTGTTATTTCTCTTTATCGAATTTCTGAATTAAAATTTTTTATTTTCTCAATTTCAATTTGTATTTTCTCAATATGATGTTGTATTTTCTCGATTGAAAATGATGTAGAAAGCACTCGGTGAAAGCGAGCCTTGAAACAAGTCAGCCTGTGGAGCGTATGAGTGATTTAAAGATATTCTCAAATACCCGTAACTTATACGCAATGTTATCCATGTATTTTGAATTTCGTAGCATCGATATCAAGGCGCATTTATATTCGGTGGGATCTTCCTGCTGCCACTTGAATTAATTTTTTGTTGAAATTGAGAAAATACAAATAGAAAATCAGAAGTGTAAATTTATATTGGGAAAACAAATTGAATTCAGAAATTAAAATTGAAATTGAGGAAATACAAATTAATATTGAGAAATAAATAAAAATTGAAAATTAGAAAATACAAATTAATTTCAATTTACATTTCTGAATTTCAATATTCATTTCTGAATTTCAATTAGTTTTCCCCAATTTAAATTTACATTTCTGAATTAGAATTTTCATTTATGAATTTAAATTTGTATTTTATCAATATAAATTTACATTTCTGAATTTCAATTTACATCTCTGAATTTCAATTCACATTTCTGAAATTCAAGTTCTCAATTTCTCAATTTCAATTTGTATTTTCTCAATTGTAAATGGTGTAGAAAACATTCGGTGTAGGTGAGCCTAAGAACAATACAGCTAAAGGAACGTATGATTTATTTAAAAGATTGAGGAATTACAAATTGAAATTCAGAAATGTAAATTGAAATTAAAATTCAGAATTGAAAACTGAAATTGAGAAGAAACAAATTGATATTCAGAAATATACATTTAAATTAATTTGTATTTTCTCATCTTCAATTGCATATTCACAACCTCAATTTACATTTCTGAATTTCAATTTTTATTTTCTTAATTTCAATTTATATTTCATCAATTGAAAATGGTGTAGAAAACGTTCGGTGTGCGCGAGCCTAATAATAATACAGCCTATGGAGCGTATGATTTATGTATAGATATTTTCAATTGCTCGTAACGTATACGCCCTGTAGTTTTAACAAATCATAAGTTTCACATATTTGATCTTAACTCCAGTATCAAGATGTATTCATATTAGGTGGGGTCTCACAATTTCGATTACAATCGATTGAAAAAATACTTCACCAGGCATAGCTACACCTTGACCGGTATTAATTATAACTTGAACATTATTTTCAACGGGCTGCCCCATAATTTCATATTTTAAATAGTCCCTTCAGTTCATGGCTTCCAGGTATTGGAAGTCGTCAACATTGTTGCTCGATATGTGGTCACCCCTTGATTACGATGTCTGCTGTCTGATATTTTGACCCAATGTTGAGTGTGTTTTTCTTTCTTTAAATTTCGCACAAAATGTAGTGAAACATGTATGCAAATGTACATACATATGTACATATGACGGTCTGTCTGTCTGTATGTATATTATTAAAATAAGTAAAGTAAAAAAAACAACATGACAATATATATTTTTAGACTTGGCCGTAGCAACAACAATTCCGACAATAATCATGAAATGAAATGCCAATCTTCTAGCGGCGGCCCTCTTCATTTGTACGATTCTATTCGAACGTTCGTCTCAATGTTGCTTTTCACGCAGTCTGTCCTCTTCATAGTCTGTAGTAAATTCAGCAGAAATATCTACTCGTTCCCAACAACAGCAAACTATCTATATTTACTTTATAATCTCGGAGACGATAGTCAGACCGACCACAGAACAAAGACTGAAAATCTACTGAAAGGAAATAGCCAACCAAGCACTCTACGTCTGGGGGCCCATAGCCAGCCATCGGCTAGCGGCCACGCGGGCGTAGAGGAGCGGCGAGGCACGTCTGCGTTTCTATGTTGAGTACTCAGAGCACCCTGTGAATATTCGACAAGAATTATCCGAAAGTACCCTTAGTGTTGTTTCTTCTTGTTGTTGCTATAGTTTCGCTTTTCTTCCGTCCGTCCGTTGGCTTTTTGCAGCCGGTGCGTCAATATTAGAGAAGAACGAACCACAACGAAAACAAAAAATTAAAAATCTGCTCTTTCGGTGGCTAAATACGAAGAAAATGTACATTTGTTTAAACAAATTGCTTAGTTTTGAAATTAAAATTAGAAAATGAAGACACACATTTGTTACATTCGAAGTGGCCAATGGACTGACACGCGGACGTACGAACGTACAAATGGATGGACAGACAGACGGACACACAGAAAACAATTTAAACAAAGTTCAACAGCGTCTGTTGTAAAAGGGAACACACAGACAATGTGCTGTGCTACAGATGTCTTCGCTTCGAATTATATATCACTGGCGCCCACACTATTTACATAACCAACCCACCCACCCCTTCGATTGTCGGCCCAAGACAATTGTCTTGGCGAGGTGTGGAAGTTTTTGTTTCCATAAAGCAAATAACAAATAAAGGATGGAATGATGCGAATATTGAATGAAATGAAACCAAGTGACGGCATCTTTTAAAACGGAGCTATTATTGAATTTAAATAAATAGCGACGGAAAAAAGCAAACAAGTTGGGAAAAGGAGCAGAGAAATAGGACTGCGACTCAAAAATCATATCTCAATCCTTAAAAATTATTTGCGGAGCCTTTACGAAGCCGTCAACATTCATTTTCCATTATATAGGGTGATTTTTTAAGAGCTTGATAACTTTTTTTTAAAAAAAAACGCATAAAATTTGCAAAATCTCATCGGTTCTTTATTTGAAACGTTAGATTGGTCCATGACATTTACTTTTTGAAGATAATTTCATTTAAATGTTGACCGCGGCTGCGTCTTAGGTGGTCCATCCGCTTAGTCCAATTTTGGCATTTCCACGTTTTTGAGTAACAGAGACCCAATTGGTGCGAACGGCGACGAATCGAAAATTGGTGGTCATCATTAACACTGGCCAATACAGCTGCGATATTTTCTTCAGTTCGCACTCTACGTAAGCGTGTTGGTGGTTTAATGTCCAACAATGTAAATTTGGTGCGAAATTTAGTCACAATAGCCCGAATAGCCGCTACAGTGGGTCGATTAAACTGACCATAAAATGGAAGCGCGCAATGAACTTTCTTAACAGAGCACGCATTTTGATAATAAAATTCAATAATTTGCAAGCGTTGTTCGTTTGTAAGACGATTCATGATGAAATGTCAAAGCATACTGAGCATCTTTCTCTTTGACACCATGTCTGAAATTCTACGTGATCTGTCAAATTCTAATGCATGAAAATCCTAACCTCAAAAAAATCACTCTTTAATTTGCTGGATTAGTCGTAAGATAAACTATTGTTTCTCGAAATAACAACTAAATAGAAAAATATGGCCTAAACGCTACAACTGAAGGGTGTATTTTCAGGGGTTTCGTATTCCGATAATGATTAAACAATAACGCTTGTATCATTTGCCTAAATATTGGGAGTTTGTAATTGAACAGACAAAAGTTTTTAATTTTCCTGAAAATGAAGTTTGAATATGATTTCTGTCATATGGACACCGCAGCTGAAACATGTAAATGGAGTAATCTGTGGTCCAAACTTCGCACATACATCGCTCCAAGTTGGGTATGTCCGAAAACTCGCTTATATAAGGGCTTCACTACACATTCAGATATGCATTCCCCAAACAGGCATACTTGAAGGTCTTTTTCTGCCTTAATGCAAGTGTAAGAAAAATGGGTGGGTATACATTCCCAGCTCGCTTCTCAAAGTAAGCTGATGCCTTCTTCACGCCTTCTGAATAATCGCATACACACTCTTTTCCCCTGTCTCCACTACTCCTTCTACATGAATCTATGCCAATGCTAACTTCGCCTCTTTCAAGGGGGCTGTTACCAATCCTGGCACGAGTCTCAAAGATTCTACACCCATGTAGACTCAATTTCCAGAATACCAGGCTACAGGTCTACTAACATCGTACGACTAATAAAAAAGTCGTTACACTGAAAATTATAGACAAACTGAAGATAATTGGCGTTTTTAGTTTAGTATTTCCCCATCCTGTTGCCCCTTCACAGGACAACAAATATCCCAATTTTAAATTATTTTAGATACTTATTCATACCCTATGTTACCGGTATAACTGTCAAATTGAAGAAGAGAATGTCTGTTAAAAATACTTCAAATTGTATTCTTCTCTCTGTACTTTAGCATTGACCACCATTTCAAGTTTCCGTTTCGTTTTTTTAGTCTATTCAAATTTTACTTTTTAAAAGGGAAAACTTTAAATGACTGTTAATTTTAAATTAATACAGTTGAAATCATGAAATTTGAAGTATTTTTAACAGATATTCTCTTCTTCAATTTGACAGATATGCCGGTGTCGTAGGGTGCGAATAAGTATATAAAATATTTTTTGGAAAATTGCACCCTTTGCATCTTTGGATTTCTGTAGTCCTGTGAAGGGGCAACAGGATGCGGAAAGGAATAACTACAAACGCCAATTAACTCCATTTTGTCTATAGTTTCAGACATATATCATCCGGTTCCAGTGTAATATAGACTGGCGGACGATGTAATATAAGTCGTATGTTTCTGCGTCTTTGATCATTGAAAAGATATTGACTACAGGGTGGCTGATGAATATTGCTACGTTAAGAAACTCACATGACTTTTTCTTTAATTCATATAAATAAATTTATCTTCGTTCACCTGAAAACATATTTATTATATATTTATAAAATATATAAATATTAAATATTTTTAAATGATTATTTTTTTAAATAACACAATTAAAATGATCTTCATGCTCGGTGACGCATGTGCAACTTTCATTAGTCCCGTGCAGTCGGAATTGCCTCAATTGTTTTTCGAATGGATTGCTTTAAATCATCTCAATTTGTTTGATTTGTTTTGTAAACTTACTGTTGCAATAACTCAACCGAATGAGAAGTTTCTTGAAATCAGCTTATTGGGGAATTTTCACTGCGATTCTCTCATAACAGGACTTGGCTATGTGACAAGTCCCATCATCCTGTTCAAATTGTCTTCCTGTGAAAACTCGCAGGGATTCACTTTCGGCAAAGAAAAACTCATTCAACTGCACGGTAGCAGCATTCATCAGCCACCGTGTATAATATTTACAATTCAATGGCGGCAAAAAATTAAATTATAAATAATGTTTTTTGTCTCCTAATCCCTTCTGAAAATGCAATTCTGCAGAACTTGTACGAAGGTCCATAAACATGGCCCTCAAGATGGCATTCTATTACAGGCCATTATTCAAGAAGAGAGACGTAAAAGTCTGCTTTGCATACGGCAAGCCTGTCCCTCTTTCAGGCATGCAAAGTTCCTCTTTCAGTTGCTGTGTTTGAGACCATCATCATTTTTGGAGGCACATAGAATATATGATCGATTTCTCCTAAATGTAATGATGTTTCGACAATGGCTCGAGGGTTATCTTATCTTTCAGTTCTTCCTGAAATTCTTCAGATTATCTGTTAGATTAGATGTGAAATTAAATCGATTTTGTGACTATTACAGGCCATTATTCAAGAAGAGAGACGTAAAAGTCTGCTTTGCATACGGCAAGCCTGTCCCTCTTTCAGGCATGCAAAGTTCCTCTTTCAGTTGCTGTGTTTGAGACCATCATCATTTTTGGAGGCACATAGAATATATGATCGATTTCTCCTAAATGTAATGATGTTTCGACAATGGCTCGAGGGTTATCTTATCTTTCAGTTCTTCCTGAAATTCTTCAGATTATCTGTTAGATTAGATGTGAAATTAAATCGATTTTGTGATTGATTGCGCCAAATCGAACTCCAGCTGCATGGAAACAGATTTGGCACAAAAGCAACGTCAATTTGACACTGTCAAATCACAGATCACAATTGTTGTTTGATACCCAAGTCAATTGGTACAAGATATTGTTCTAGCCTATGGGCAATGCTTTTGAATGTGAACAAAATTAGGTTCAGATTTTGATATATGCATATATCCTCACAGCTCTACAAGCCAATATAAGCATCGATTGAATTATCTTTCTCGCATCGTGATATATTTCAGCTGGATTCATGTTATATTCAGATAAAGTGGATACCGTTACCGATTTTTTAAGACGCAATGCTGATCCATAAAATAACCTCACCAATACGGCATATTTCCGTCTAACGATCTTTACATCGGAATTAAAAATACTGGAATTTAAAAATTCTTTCAATGTTGTAGGCGTATTTATAGTCAACCTTGCCCTCTATCGGCCTTCCTTTACATGTTTCTTATGTATTTAAGTGAAATTCTTTTAAAAAATACTTAAGCCCTGAAAACTATTTCAAAATAATCTCCAACTGTTTTCCATTGACGTCATTCGTGCTTAACATAGCTGACAAAAACAAACTGTTCTGTTGCTTCTGAAATGGGACGTCATAAACGTATTGTTTTGCCCATGAAATAACAAATTTACGATTTGACAAATTGAGAAAACTATTTGCGAAATGGAAAATTATCAGCTAATCTACCTTTCAGCAGTTGCGTGTGTTTCCATTTGGCGCCATTTTCGAAAATCCCGCCAAACTTTGATAGCGACCCACCTACCTATGCCGTGCAGTGCATTCAAACACATTTGAAATGTTGTGATTTTTCAACTTTCTATCGATATTTTCACTGTAAAGTTTAAATGTGTCCGAACAAATTCATTGAAAATCAATAAATCTTCAACATTCGCAACGCAACGCAAAGCGAAGAAATAGAAATAGAAAGCATTTTGTCTTGAAGATTTTAAACAAATTCTAAGGCCCCCCAAGCGACGTCAAGCGACGTTCGTCGTTCCGTACAATAGAAATAACAAATTGCCATTGTGTATTCCGTGTAGTCCGTCCGCCCGTCCGTCCCACCGTCCATGTACACATATTGTACAGAACAGAAGCGATTCTATATAGAAACCAACAACGGCAACAACATAAATTTCCGATGTTGTTGGTGGTTTGGTCAAATGGATGGACGGATGGATGGATGTTTTTATCTATAGACACAAAATCTGTTTGCCACCTACAATTGTTGTTAAAAATAGACAGACAGCAACAGCAGCGGCAACAGCAACAACAACTACAACAGCGAACATCAGCGGATAGCAGATATAGGGAGAAAAAGAAGAACGAACAACGAACAAATAAAGAGACAGGCAGGGTATTATTTGTGGCCAAAATGATTCTTTCGACAAAATTTTATTTCAATATTGCGATTCTGAAAGATAGGCGAGTGAAGCAACACTTTTTTCGAGGGATTTTGAAATGTTTTAAATTTAAACAAACCAAAATCCAACACATACAAACACACACGCACACACACCAGTGCATATGCATAGCGACGAGTACGAGTACGCGAACGAGTACCTACGCACACTTGTTTACATCCAGAACGCGATATGTATGAGTTTGCTTTGCACTCGCACTCACACACTCGCAGAGATGATTTTCCATCAACGAAAGCGTTGAATAGTTTTGAAATGTTTTGAGGTTAAACGTATGAAGCGGAATATGGGTCATGCACATGTGCTGCGGCCTTAATTAGTCTGATTTTATTACAGAATTCTCGCTTGGCCCACAAAATCTCCAAACGCGCTTTTCAATGCCGCCGACGCCACCACCACCGAGTGGCCAAATCAGCATCATAGTTTCGTGGGGCACCACGGAAATATTACAAATTTTCTGAATTTATGCAATCATTAATAACAGGCCTGTGTGGCAGGAGCGGAAGGGCGGGAGATTATTTATGAAACATCTCTGTAGATGTTACATGACAACATTTTCGAGGGAATTCTTTACCTTTTGCGGCAGATGTCGGCATATGTTTCACATAGTTTTGCTTAGTGGCACCACTATGAGGCACTATGTAACCCTCATGTCAACGCAAGAAGGTAGGCACCTTTAACGACGAAATGTTCTTTGCCGCGACCTGGTGTAACACAAAACCACGCGTCCCCATCACCCCCTCCACCGCCACATCGCATCAGGCAAAAGTTTTGTCTAACAAGGCAACTCTATCTGATATCCTTGAGAAAGTTGCGAGTTGGTGGATTGATGTACTTATTTATGGCCGCTGGCAAAACAAGCCAACAAACAAACAGAAAACATTTACTTTCAGTTAAGGAGAAGCCCTCGAGCAATTCTCCCAGTTAGCGTAAAATATTACGAACAAATGTCGTTATGGTTTGACTAATTGCGGCCTCATACATTGGCATAATCGCACGGGGAGACAAGCAAGCAAAAAGGGGGGGGGGCGATTGAAACTACACTCCCTATCTCTTTGTGGACTACATTCCACAGCGTTTGAAGCGGTAGCTGGTTCCTGTGATGTGAAACAAGTACAGGGTTGTATGTGACATGTGGCAACGTCTTGTTGAAATTACTTGTCGAACCAGATCCACCAATTTAGCCACCAAAAATTGGATTATTGCATCACCTCCATTAGTTTTTATTACAAGATTAGCCACTAATTCGGAAAAGAATTGTCTGTCGATGCCTCACAAGTACGACAATTTTGACGACCAACAAAGCCTTTGTGTACGAAAAATCAGCATAACTATTAAAATATTGTCCAGCAATGAAAACTCACCGTTATTTAGAGTTTTTTTTGTAAACCTGAGCAGACGGAATGACTACATTCTTTCAACCGCGCAAATGTTGGAGAGTTTTGGACATACACTGTGCTACAAAAAAGAAAGAAAAAGAAAACTCTGGGAAGATTTACTATTTTTCTTGTATTTATTGTCGAGTAAAACAAGCATCAGTATTTGAACATTTTCAGACACCCCAGAATCTAGAGTTCGTACCTCTGCACACTTATAAGCCTGTGGTTATCAAACGATTTTACATCAGATTTGAAAAGAAGAAAACTGGAGCTTTCGAAAGATGTTTAGTTTTTTTTAAGAAAATTTAAAAAATCTGTGTGCTTTAGCCCAGCAAACACATTCTTTAAACAATTTGTAGCCATTTTTCAACTTTGAAATTTTGTTTGCACATTATTCTCTTCGGTAACCGTGCCACTTGTAAATTTATTTAAATAACACATTTAGTAAGACGTAAAACAACGCTTGTTTGTAAAAATCCGTCAGTAATTGACTGAGTGATTAACGTTTTTATTAAAATAATTTTCTTTAAAAAAAATACACGTTTCGGTCATTCCTGTTCACACTTCCCATAATTTTACGAATTGAGGTCCAATAAAAATACTTAAAATTCGTCAAAAAGATTTTTTTTTTTCAAAATTCCGAATTCCCAAAGTGGGAAAAATGTGTTCCAAAATTGGCGATTTTGTTATTAAAATGGTCTCCATTTTCATCTTTTTGGTGAATTTTAAGTATTTTTGAACCTCAATCCGTAGAATAGATCAAAGATGTGAACTTGAATGACGAAAACTTGTATTTTTGCAGCGATTTTGTTTTAGCGAAAACTTCTATAACTCAGTCAATTTGCTAACAGATTTTTAAAAACAAAGGGGCGTTTTACTCCTGACTAAATATGTTATTTAAGTAATACAAGTGGTACGGTTACTAAAAACAAAATAATGTGCGAAAATATTGCCAAAATCAACAAATGGCTAAAAATATTAAAAAATCAAACATATTTATTTCTTAAGTTTTCTTAAATAAGCTATATTATATCGATCGAAAGCTACAGGTTTCTTCTTTTCAAATGCGGTTGATAACCAACTAAGCTACAGGCTTCCAAGTGTGCGAAGGTACGAAAATCAGGATTTTTACCCGTAACTCACTGACTTTGGTGGTGAATGGGAAAATTCAAATACAGATTCTTTTTCTAATCGACAATATCTAACAGAAAATCAATATCACTTCTCAGAGTTTCTGGACTGTTGCACAGTGTAATATATATGTTTGTTTGTCATGGACACAAGCATAACTACATGACTAGAGAAACAATTTTATCCAAATATATCAAATACTCAGGAACATGTATGAACAAGCAATACTTGGAAGCACACTTTTTTCCATCCAACTAAGGAAAGACTAAAGTCGGGCGGGCCGGGCCGACTATATGATACCCTCCATTTTCTATGGACCACACAATTCGTAAAGGTCTGACACATACAACCACAAAGATTGAAATATCTGATTTAATATGAATCGCATATGAAGTACTTGACTGTCTCTTCAACTTCGGCGATTTTTTTCTACCCACACTTGACTATTGATTGGTTTATGTGGTCGCTCCTTTTCAAAGTTTTAAATGGACCACACCACTCGGAAAGGTTTGTTAGATCCCTCCTGAAAGATTGAGTTATTTGATTAGACTTCTAATATCAGGAACCCTGTGCTATGGGATTAATAGATCTACACAGTCGCATAAGAAGTGTTCGACTGTCGCTTCTTTCTCTTCATTGGCAGTGATCGTTGCACTGCGAGCATAGTTTCCAATTACCCAAAGAACCTTGCAACAAATCGATCACTCTTGATACGATCATTCTATTTCAATTTAAAAGTTTTTTCGGTATATTGAGGCCAGATTTCTCTAGATATTTAACAAGTGTCTTTGTTTTTCCACCTCGGTTTAAGTAGTGCCTGAAGACGCCACTCAGTGTCCATGAGTTTAGCACACTTCACATGTGTTGTTTATAATAGCAAATAATTTGTTCTGATAATGAACTCTGCGCCAAATATTAGTTTTTTATTGTTGCTTATGGTGTGATCAGTAAGCCCAATAATTTTTTTCGTATTCTTTTGTGCCTTTTCTTCGTACTCTCATGTATTTGCAAGTAATTCGCAATCTGGGCTGGACACAAATTTAGCACATTTGATAAAAGTTGTTATTTTCTGTTTCTTGTTGCGTTTTAATTAATTAATTGGTATGTTTCGGCAATTTTTACTCAATTGGAGTTATTATTTAACAAAATTTATAATTAGACATTGCTAAAGGAAAATAGTATATTGAGGCGCAGCGTCAGGTTATTATGCAATTGAACGACAGTGGAAGTACCGCTAGGGATATTGCAAACATTATAAATTGATCCAGACAGATTGTGTGCAATATACTAAGCAATATTGACACTTATAGGAGCTTCAAAAATGTTGCACAATGTCCTACGCCGAGAAAAACAAGCAATAAATCGAATTTTTTAATTCATAGAATCTGCGTAGCAGATCCACTTAAGAGCTCAACTGTGATTCAGAGAGATATTTCGGCAAAAATTGGCATTAGCATTTCCTCAAGAACCATAAGAAGAAGAACCAATGAAAAAAATTTACTTGGATGCATTGTTCAACATAAGCCAGACGTATCAAAATATGACTTACAGTGTCAAATTTTTTTTGCTCAGGAGCATTTAGAAAAATCCAAGATTTTTGGGAAAATATCGCCTGGATTGGCGAACCGAACATTTGTCGGTTCGGATCTAATAGGAAACAATACGAATTGTGCCCTCCAAACATGCAGCACAACCCGAAGTACAAATATGAGACGGTAAAGCTTGTTGGCGAAAATCTGATGGTGTATACTGCGTTTTCGGGACACGGCGTTTGTCCGATACCCAAAATCGATGTACTAATGTATCAGTATATTTACAAAAATCTACTTGTTGATACCATGATAACATATTCAGATAAAAACATGCCAATTAAGTGGCGTTTTATGCACGACAACCAACCAAAACACACTTAACGCCAGTGAAGTGCTGTTTGGAGCTGAATAGAATAGATTTTTAAAAATGGTCGCCGGATCTCAATCATATTGAGTATCTTTGGAATGGACTTTAACAACATATTATAGCAATGAAACCCAAAAATTTGCCTGATTTCCTGAATAAAACTCTAAATTCCTGATATGCTATTCTAATGGAGATATGATATTCTAGTGGAGAGAATGTCCAGAAGATGTACAGCTATTACTCAAAATAGTTGTTATCCAACCAAATATTAAGTTTATAATATATAATTATATGGTTATTTCAGTTTTTTTTCCGGTTTAATTAAAGTTTTTTTAATTTGTGCTAAATTACTGTCCAATCACTTTTCGTATTATTTGTACTTTAGATTGCATAAAACTAAAATGCAGCATAAGAACCGAACAAAAACAACGCTAAATGGTCAACTTATCGTACGTAATATTTTAGAAAAAATACCGGTCAAAAAACATAAAAAGAAATATGAAAATATTTGCTTTATAAAGTTACATGTGGTGAATGTGCTAAATTCGTGTCCACCACTGTATATGCTCCTCAATGCACTAACCTGCTACTGTAGATGTTATGCGGTTAGATCTAAGAGGCAAAAAGAGAGCTTGGCTCGGGAATCGGGGAAGAATAAGGGGGAATAAGCCAATTTCGACCAAGAAAGGGAGACATTTTCCCACACAAAAATTGAAACTACCACAAACTCACGTGTATTTTCAATTATTCCACATTAGATTCATTTGTCACATATCTCGATGTCCAATTTCGGCTCAATTTGAATGAAACAGTACTTTTTGGACCTGACCTGACAAGACCATATGCATATGAAAGTAGATATCGTGTGTAGAAAAGCTTTGTACTCAGATGATCATTTCTCATTTTGCCAAAGGATATATAGGGTCCGCAAAATAACTTTTTTTTTTGAAAATTCTATAAAAAACTACTGAATATTTTCTCAAATTTCTTTTTTATTTGAAAGTACAATCCTTCCGGTTAATAATGGAAAATAATTTCATTCAAATGGCTGCCTCGGGCACCCCACAAATAATAGTCCAACGGTTGAATAGTTGAAAAAAAAAAACGTTAGATGGCGGACCCTATATATGTTTTAATTGTTTATTTTCATAATTTTGTGAGACATACAATAGCGACATGGATAACAAATGAAAGGTAAAAATATCTGGGAAAAATACTTCAAATTTCATGCTTCAATCAGTATTAGTTTAGTGTTATCTCATTTTAAATTTCCCGCTGATTTATTTATTTTATTCAAGTTTTAATTTTTGAAATGGTTGTTAGCATTAATACAGTGAAAATCAAAAGATTTCTTCTCTTTCATTTGATATCCATATCTATATCCTTTGGTAATTAAAAGTCCTGTAAAAAAGGAGAACAGATTTCTAGATTCATATGCACATTGTGTTGTTCAGGTCTAATAAAAAAAAGTGAAATTGTCTGACAATGTAACCTAGGACGATCCTGAGGATCAATTTATGCAGAATATCAATTACGGCGTTCGCTGTGTGCCACTGTCGTCCATTTCATTGCATTTTTGCCAAAAATATACCAACTTTGTTTTCAATCCACACGAAACAATAACTTTTTGTGGTTGCATTGCCACGTGATGACCATTGTCCACCAATTTGACGGCGTCATGTAATTTTCTTTGTTAATATAGTCCTTCACCGATAATTCGTTCATTTGAAAAGATTGTCCACTTAAAAATGAGAACCTTTTTGTCTGACACGTTTGCTGGCAAAACTAGAAGAACGGAATTGTTGGTGACTCAAACCACTCTAAGCAAAAGTCTATGAGGTCAAGGCCATGCTGAAAGCTACTTAATATTCCAGCCAAGTTGACAACATCTCTGAAAAACAATTTCTTCATCAACTTTTTTGCCAAAGCACAGAGAGAAATAATCTATTTTATATGTTTACATAAATACAGAGCTACAGAGCCAAGTAAAAGAACCAATTTCACACAAAAATAAAAATATTTACATGCGAAACACATACGTTTCCACGAAGGCAATTAATATTTCCATTGAGCAATGATTTAAGGCTGTTCCAAACATATATAGAAATCTTTGCGGATATTGAACTTGAAACACTCTTCACCACCATCAGCGTTGACACGCGTTTGGACAGATAGTTTTCTTGAGTGTATGCGAAGTAAAAAATATCA
This sequence comes from Polietes domitor, assembly GCA_947397865.1. Lineage (NCBI taxonomy): Eukaryota > Metazoa > Arthropoda > Insecta > Diptera > Muscidae > Polietes > Polietes domitor. The sequence goes on along the minus strand of OX377622.1, from coordinate 2,944,541 downwards.
AATCTATACGTTCGTATGTGTGTCCTCTGTACATACATCCATCCGTCCATACGTGGGTTGATACATTCTGCTTCTGCTGTTGGCATTGACACTCATTTTCCCCTCTCGTTGGCGCAAAAACGAAAGAAAAAAGATTATTTTTACGTTAAAATGTATGTAATTCGTCAGAATAACCACAGCAGCCAATGATGATGATACAAAGTTTGTTTTGAAGGTTAACATTTCTCATAAACCTCCAAAAAAGCGAAAAGATGAAAAAAGAAAAATGAGAAACGAAAACATCTTTAAAACATGCCATAAACTACGGACACAAAGTAAACTCAATGATGCACAGCGCCGAGCAATTTGGCTCGGAAAAATTGAATGGAAAAGGCTAAATTAACAAATTTAATTGAGATTTATGCAAAAATATGCAGCCGCCGCCACCGCCACGGCAGCCGAGCAATTGCCAAGGCTGAGTCATGGCAGGCATGTCACCCAACCGTGTGCCACGACCACACATCATTCAAAATTTTATTACTTTGCTCAGGTTTAGCGTGTAGCGTCGTGAACGTCGTCGTATGGTGACGTTCGTCCTTCCCCCTGATTGCTATTGTTACAGACAATAATCATAAAATGACTAATTTCATAAATGTCTTCTTCCTCCTCTTCTTCTTGTTGTTCTTGGGTTTCTTCATACATAAATACCTGTGCACTGTGCACACGTCGTATATATGTACGAATGTACAGGGGTTGGTTTCTTGTGTGTGTTTCGGATTTTACTGCATTTGTTTTATTGAATTGAGAATTTATATATTCCCACGAAAGCAACAAATAAAAAGATCTGCAGATGACCACAGCAGCAACAATAAAATCATTTCATGGGATGGCACTGGGCCAGCCACAACTACTTGAGATCAACAAACGAGACAATGGCAGAGGCCGCACTAACTATTCCAATACCACTCGAAGTGAATGTTTTTCAAAACTCAGCCATTCCAAATAATTGAAAATATAATAAAAAGAACACATTTATTATTCACATATATATGTAGATGTATATGTATTTATACGAAAACACTATAAAAAAATGTTCTCACTCATCGCCGCCAATGATTTTGTGGGGCTTTTGAAAACAATAAAAATATCAGATGGTTTTATTGAAACATAATGTGGTGAATTCCGAGATAATGACGATCATGGTGATGGTGAAAGCTTGTGTTGTTCGAAAATGACAGCTTTTTTGGGACAATTTCTTGTCAACTCTCAACGCACCTATAGAATTCACCACATCCTATGGGAAATTGTCAATAAATTTATGTGAATTCCATCATATAAATTTCAATTCTAAACAGACAGACTGCACTATACATAAAAAGCGGAAAGGAGTTTCAAATAAAAAATAGTTTAATTAATTTAATTATCCAGTTTTGTTGTTTAATCGAACTCTTTCTTTTCGCAGAATTGATTTCGTACGGATTCGTACATCCTGTCTCCTACCAAACCAAATACATTTCAATACACTTTGCTTTGTATTAAAAAACAAATGATCTCGAACCTGAATAGAAACAACAAATCGATTATTTAAATTGTTTTTAAGAAGTTAAACGAACGGTTCCACTCCAGTTCAGCAGTTGAGATATCTTCTATTCAATATATAATTGTAAGGCATTGAATGAATAAAATGATTTAGGACCTGGACCTTCAATTGCCGACAACTTGTACGAACTATGTCGACGTTGACTCCATATCCAAATCATTCGATATTTGAGGTCAGGCTAAATATTCAATTCTGGAGATAGTGTTGGAAGCAAGCAATTACCTCAACAACTCCCTAGATATGCCGTCACTTTGTCCCGCGAACACTTTCAGGCACTTCTTGAAAAAGAAAACAAGGCAAATTCGACCAAACAGGGGGATACATTTCCCCAACTACCACAAACTCAGCTCAATTTGAGTGGTACCACCGTGTAACAGTAGTTTTTGAATCTGAACAAGAACAAGATCATAGGCATATAGAAAGAGATATCGTATGTAGAAAAGCTGTGTACTCAGTTTTCTATTTTTTGATCGTTTCTTCTTTTTCCAAAGTATATAAAAGTTTTAATAGTTTATTTTCATACTTTTGTGAGACATCCATACACGACGCGGATATCAAATGAAAGAGAAGAATATCTGTACTTCAAATTGTATGCTTCTATCTGTATTAGTTTAGTATTATCCACCATTTCAAGTTTTCCCCCTATTTATTTATTTAGTTTATTCATGTTGTTATTATTTAAGGGGGGAATTTGAAATGGTTGATAATGCTAAACTAATACAGATAGAATCAAGAAGTTTTAAGTATTTTTAATAGATATGAAATATGATATGAAAATAAATTATTAAACATCTATATCCTGCGAACACTTTCAAGTACTTCCTGCGACATAAAGTTATATCTTTGGATAATTGAATTGTCAAGCTCTATTTAAGAAATTCAAGTCAGCTGTGAGCTTAACTATAAACTGTATTAGTGTTGCTACATCGAGAGAGAAAACCAACTCCCAGTATATTATAAACCCCATAATATTATAACTAACTGATCTGTAATGAAGTTCTATACACCAAATTTTTATACACCAATCAAAGCAAACCAAAGACATTTTAATATATAGGGTGGGCTATTTAAAACTTTAAATTAGAATCGGCTGTAAAAAAGTACATACTGATTTTTTCAAATTTCTGGTTTTATTGGAAAGATTGAACTTTGACATTTAATAATGGAACACAATATCATTCACGGCTGGCTCGGCAGTATCTCATCCGATCAACCCAATTTTTCAGTACAGCCCAAAATACACACCAAACAGTGACTCGTTATGGATGCATTGGCTTCACAATAACCATGGTTATGGGTTCTCTGACCTCATATGCGGCAATGTTGCTTATTGACATAGCCACCGAGATGAAAATGAGCTTCATGAAAGCTGAACTGAAGACAGAAATCTCCTTGAAAGTTTTCCGCTTGAATTTCTACAGTTTTTTAGGCTTTAACGAAGCCTCACTACTTTGGAAGCAAGTTTTGGAAGTATTTCCCAATTTTATTCGAGCGTATAGCGTCCCATTTTACAAATGCCAAACAAAAACCTGAAAATAAAAATGAATGTTAATCTAATTTTCAAATTTTTCAATGTAATCGGTAGTCCAAATTTAGATTTAAAATTTCCACGCCATATAAAGGCTACTCTCCCATAAGCCTATGAATTGCCAAACAATTTTTAAGAATTTCGAGTCAGCTGTGAGATTAACTATCAACTGTCTTAGTGACATTGTAAACGCTCCTTGAGATTTAAGTTCTAGGTTTTTTGAACAATGGCCTGGTAATAGCTTTGATTTGATTTTAAGATGCCTTCTAATAACATATGTAGAATGAGCAGAAAAATTGCATGTTGGCAATGCTGAGCCAGAATCACTCTCGACACTTAAAGCTGTGGAATGAAACAACAATTTCATGTTGACAATACTCTGACTGACTTACTCTCCATACTTAACTCTCTTCTTGCTAATGAGAGCATCTACATTAACTCACCACTTACCGCACAGGAATGAGACAACCTTTTCATGTTGGCAATACTCTGACTTACTATCAATTCTTTACCCTCTTCTTGCTATTGAGAGTATCCATAATTACTTTTGTCTTTAGGACAGAGAAAACGCTGAGCCTGACATAGTGTCAGAACTTAACACGCTGGAATGAACAACAATTTCATGTTGACTGACTTATTCTCAACTCTTTACCCTTTTCTTGTTATTGAGATTATCTATATTTATCATGAATGCAAATTAGTTGTTTTTCTAATGTTTGAATGCATATAAAGTATATTAAGAACAAACTATTATTATTCATTCTGAAACCATGTCCATGACAAAATCCATAGGTGTGAAATTATTCACGCTACAGTGTGAAACGCCTAAGTTTTCCGAGGAAAACCTTGTACCGCATTAACACTCCCTGCATACATATACAATCACTGGAACCCACATAGACCCTCCCAACCCCTCAGTATTTGTTTTGAGAGTAGCGATCAGAATCATTCACAAGCCCACAAGACCATGGAGCGGAATCCTTTGGTCCCTCCCCCCGAGTAGTATCGTGTAAATAAGCCAAGGCGTGAATCGTGAAGTTAATTTTAAATTATTTTTTATTTGGATGTTGTTATTAAATGTATTGATTGATTGATGTATTGATGTATCGATGTAGTGAGCATGTTGCATGTTTTGTACGTAGTTAGATGATTTGCCTTGTATATAAATCCGTTCCACGGGAATGCCACACCTCCCCCAAGAAATATATAGCACATCATTGTTCCGCCCCCTCGGCCTTGACACAAGAACATCCTGTACAAAAAGTCAACCACACCACCGAAAGCCTGCTTGAAAACCACAGACCAAATTATCAAAGTTCTATCCCCGTTAATGTGTTTCAAAAAAAACAACTCATCTAAAAAAAGAAAGCTTAGCAACGGCAAAACTTGAACTTTCTTCCATTTCTTTTCTTCAAATCCCTTGGGGACATTGAAACTAAAACTAAATGTGCGCTCATCAGATAAACCCCAATGCCGGAAGTGTGCCAAAGCCTTGCAGGAATTGGAGAACATCGACGACGAAGCCGATCAATTGGGCATTGGCTTTGTCAAGATCCATGACGAAGCATTGGCCGAGGAATACAATCTGGGAAATCTGCCTGCCCTGGTCTACTACAGACATCAGACTCCGATAATTTATGAAGGTAATCACACGTTCACACACAAACACTCCCTCCCTCACACACACACAGACAAACAGACAACCACACTCTCAGACCTTGTGTTCTTTTGATGAACAGGTGAACTGTCCCGCGAAGAGGACGTCTTGGAATGGCTGGTCCAGAACAAATCGACCGGCGACGAGGATGATGTCATCGAGGATGTCACCCCCAAGACACTGGCCACCCTGATATCCAACATAGAAAATCTGGTAGTTTTATTCTGTAAGCATCCTCCCCTCTCCTCCCCAGCGTTCAGCGCTCTTGAAAGTGATCCTTGAAAGAAATCTAATTGAAATCTCATTGAAATCTTGTAGATGATCATGGCAATGATGATTCTATGACCGTTTTGGAGGAGCTAGAACAAATTGACGACGACTGCGACAAACATGGCATCCAATTTGTGAAGATTGACGATGCCAGGACCGCAGATGAATACGGGATCGATTCGGTAAATACAACGGGAAGGATGAGGCGGTAGAGAGCAGCATCAACGATTTTGTAGAGACTTCCGAAAGTGGTGGAATGACGGAATGGCGGAAGCCGACGCGCAAATTAATCAAGTCTATTACTAATTGGGCTTATGGCCGTATGTTCCACAATGGAACGACGAGAATAAATATATTACTAATTAGAGCCAAGAAATTCGATATCAATCGCCAGAGGATACCAAATAGCCGATCATATACGATTCTCTACATTCACGTCAAGTTTCTACAAAATTGGGGAGCCGTCTCCACACCGCCCGACCCCCATCCTTTTATGATATCTGAAATAATCCATATATATCACATCTAACGCAGATCCCGGCCATTGTTTATTTCGAAAAACAAATACCCAACATTTACGACGGCGACCTCATGGACGAGGAGCAAATCCTCCATTGGTTGGTCTCCCAACTGGAACATGACGAAATCGAAGATGTGACCGACGAAATGTTGGACAAAATGGTCAAAGAGGGCCGCGTCCTAGCGGTGCTATTCTGTAAATATACCCACCGTGCTGTGTGAAGCAACCCACTGAACACGGTTCGCGGAACTCTTTAACAATCTATTCATTCCTCCTCCTACTCCGCAGATGACAATAACGACGAAAAGTCCGAAAGGGTCTTGGAAGAATTGGAGAATATTGACGACGAATGCGACCAGTTGGGCATTACATTCGTGAAAATGGACAATCCCGAGGAAGCCTTGGAATATGGCATCGACTCAGTTCCTAAATTGATATACTTTGAGAAGGGCATTCCGACCATTTACGAAGGCAACCTTCAGGACGAAGAGAAACTCTTGAAGTGGCTCGAAGAGCAGACCAGCTCCGATCAGATCGAAGATATCACCGACGAAATGCTCGCTTTGATCATCGAGAAAATGCCCCACGTTGCTGTGCTCTTTTGTAAGTGAACGTTCCCCTCCATTCATTCCACCCAACCGGTCGCTGAAGGGGGGAGTCGTATAAAACGGGTTCTTTATTTTAAGGGTTCTAAAAACTTAAAACTGGACCGTTGCCTTCATGCAGGTAGTATTTCAAACGTAATCTTTCGCATTCGCTGTTGTCTCCTAGGGGCTTTTACTGGACGTGGCTTGCTTCTTTGCTTCCTGTATATATATATATATCTAAATTTCGGTATAATTTAAATGTTGTAAACAAGACTAACGGTCCTCGGGCCAGTGATCTCATTCTAAAATCTAACGCATCTAAAATCTAAATCAACGAATCTTGAATCTTAGCGCCGATCTACAAACGCTACTTTCGCATTGAAGGGCGTCGATTTGAAACCTTGAGCCGAAGTCTGAGGGCATTCAAACCGTAGGTGAAAGTGGGTGGTTCTGCACTAGGCAGGAATCCGCTTAGGTCAATTTCAATTCTAAGTCTGTGAATAGCACATACGTTAGTTTGTTAGGATAGCATCTTAGAATCTTTCTGATTATTCTATTCCTTACTTTAATTACTAATTCCACCTTTGCCTCTCCGAATCACAGACGACAAGGATCAGAAGAAATCGCAAAAGGTTTTGGCCGAATTGGAGAACATCGACGATGAGTGCGATCAAAACGATATTGCCTTCGTCAAGATCGACGACGACAGCGAAGCCAAGGAGTGGGGTATCGATGAAATCCCCTGCATCGTTTTGTTCGAACGCGGCATTCCTCACGTCTACGAAGGCGATCTGATGAAGGAGGACGAATTACTCGGCTGGTTGGTGCATCAGAAACGTTATTCGGAGATCCCAGAAGTTACCGATGAAATGAAGGACAAATTGGTGGAAAGCACCGAACATTTGGCTGTTATATTCTGTGAGTACTGGATCCTCCCATTCTCCAAATGTACCCCAAGCTAATTATTGTGACTCTTTCAGATGACAAGGACGACAAACAAGACATTCGCATTCTGAATGAATTGGAGAACATTGACGATGAATTGGAAAAGGAAGGCATTGTCATTGTGCGCATCGATAACGCCGCCGAGGCCAAGGAATACGGTCTGGATCATTTGCCCGCCTTGATCTATTTCGAAAACAAGATTCCCGCCTTGTACGAGGGCGATCTCATGAACGAAGATGAGGTCTTGGAGTGGTTGATTGTGCAAAAGAAAACCGCCACCATCGAAGAAGTCACCGACGAGATCTTGACCGGCCTCATCAACGACCACGAGTACGTTGTGGTCTTCTTCAGCGGCCCCTGCGAACCCGGCGAGAAGTGCGACAAGACCTTGAATGCCTTGGAGTCCATTGACGATGAATTGGACGAGACCGGCATCATCTTTGTGACCACCGAGGACACCACCATTGCCAAGAAGCACAACATTAAGATCTACCCACAATTGGTGTTCTTCAGAAATCGCGATCCCCTGCTCTTCGCCGGCGACTTGGAAGACGAAGACGAAGTTTTGGCCTGGATCACCGACGAAGACACTTTGGAGATTCCCGGCAAGATTGAAGAGGTCAACATCAAGATGTTGGACAAGATCTTGGCTGAAAACGACCATGTCGTAGTATTCTTCTGTAAGTTGTCCAAAGTGGAAACACAAAGTGGAATAGCATCTAATACTTTTCTTTCTTTGCAGATGCCGAAGGCGACAAGAAATCCCAGAAGATTTTGAATGAATTGGAAAACATCGATGATGAATGCGAAGAGAAGGACATTGACTTTGTCAAGACCTCCGATGATGACGTCCAAAAGGAATACGATTTGACCAGCTTGCCAGCTTTGGCCTTCTACAGACACAAATTCAGGACTATCTACACAGGTTAGTTCTTGCAGCCGTACTTACACAGACGCTTTATAACTTCCTTTTCTCGCAGGCGATTTGATGAAGGAAGATGAAATCTTGGAATGGGTCCTGGAGTTGCACGAATCCACCGCCGATGTTATTGAATCCGTTGATCGCAAGACTTTGCAAGTCCTCATCAATGATGTCGAACATTTGGCCGTATTCTTCTGTAAGTATTTCCCCCAAGTCATTGGAATTCCAATGGATGTCAAGAGTCTTCTGCCTTAATTTTAGATGACGACAAATGTGAATCTTGTTCGGATATTTTGGAAGAATTGGAAAATATCGATGATGACACAGACAAGCACGGCATTCAATTTGTCAAATCCAACGACGTCAAGTTGGCCCATGAGATTGGCATCTTCGCCTTCCCCGCCTTGGTCTACTACGAGACAGGCGTTCCGATCATGTTCGACGGTGAGTAGTCCCTCACCCCGACCGATTGTTGTCTAGAATCAAATGCAAATTTCTCTTTCGCAGGTAATCTCAAGAACGAAAAACGTGTACTGCAGTGGTTAATCAATCAAAAGAGTAAGCTATCCCCCACCCCACCCACTCATCCACCACCACCTCCGCACATTCATAATCACAAACGGCCTAAATACATTAACACCTCCAGGGACTAAACTGAACTGAAAGCATTGCATTTGCGCTATCAAAAAGTCATTGGCCCCTCCCTCCTCGGCCGGAAGGTCCCTGTCCAACAGACAAGCAATGCTGCGACGAACGGTTCTTTGAATCTGAAGCAGCATTGCTTTCGGCAAGGATGTCTTTGGACACTTGTTTCCCATACATTTACCCTTCGTTGCCATTTCCGTCTCCGCACTAAACGGCAGCGCATCGCACCGCACCGCACCATTCCAATTGAAAATTAAGATTTCAACTTTTTTGTGTAATTGCAGTAGAGGTATTGAGAATGTTAATTTTCGGCGCTTTAAAAATTTTAAATCATTGTCTACCCAAAATAATGGCATTAGTTTCTTGGCTCTAATTTTTATAGCATTTGACAGCGACAAACTGCGCAATTACGCCAAGTACGCCAAATACGCGAAATACGACCTATAAAAAACAAAACTCTTCTCTTGCGCGCGTGCACCACTTCTACGTACGCCCGTTTGTTCGTTACTTCTCTTTCTCTCTCGCTCTCGCTCTAAAGACTGATTTTCTGAACAAATCTGGCAACACTATTTTCTAATAATCTAGGTACAACACATCAAGGTTTTTATTGTTTTTACTGTTTTTTATTATTCTTATTATTTAAACAATAAACCACCTGTAGTTTTTCCATTTGCGTTTGGCAAAGTTGAAAAGGCTTTGTTACTTGAATTGAATTCTCCTCCTCCTACTCCTCCTACTTCACCACCTCGTTGAACTCTATGCCCAGGTTGTTATTTTTCTCCCGGAAAAAGAGATGCAGAGTGGTTTTAGCATTTGGTTTTGGAAGTCGTTTCTTCGAGTGTATTGTCGGCCCAGTCACGATTTTAGAAATATTCAGGAAAACGATTATCTTGGAATATTTTAAGCAGAACAAACGTGAGTGTGACAACAGCTCTCCGCTCTGGTGCATTGATTCCATGTGATCTCCAACATAAGTAAATGTGTTTGTGGTCAAGCTTAAGAAACAATGTGAAGTCCAAGCTTTTTTAACTCCAAGTACTGCTGCCATCTACAACAGCTGGATTTTCCTAGCCAACCTTAGCTTTTGCTTGAAGAGAGAAACAATAGAAGAAGCTCATAATGGAAATTTGTGGCTCTGGAATTATTAATATTTTTTAAGTGTTTCTGTAAAATATTTTCGTCTCTAGACGAAGGAATCGTCCGAATAAAAGTGGAGACAAAATTAGCCCTTTTTGACACCTACGCTAGACGAATGATTAAGGAGCGTCCATGCCTATAAAAAAGCTCGTGTGATTTAAAAATTCTTTAGAAAAGCACGCAAAGAGCTCGTAGCTAAAATATTTCTTATCTACGTTATATAGAATTCAAGTAATAATTGATTGATTTTCGATCGTTTGCCTCAGACGAACGAAAGTAATTTCAAAAACTGGCCCTAATTCCAATTAATGCAAAGTGCGAGCATATTCCTCTGAGTCAGAGAGTGGAAGTCTCTCCCTTAGCTTGTTGGTATAACAACAATGCTATCTTAATGAGAATAATTGAAGAAAAATCTATTATTTTGGGATATTGTAAGAAATGAAAACAATTTATTTGCAAATGTTGATTGTACCAAATCGAATCACAACATTCAAAAATTGAAAAATTAAATAAATGTTCACTTTTTAATGAACTGAAACTGCTTAAACTTCTAAGGGAACCATTTCCACTCTCAACTATTTAAATTCACCACTCTGAGTAAAGAGCTTATGTTTTAATGTGCTCTTTGAAATTCGTGAACAGAGCAGTGTTGCCATATTGCGTGGAAACGTTTTTTTCTATTCCAAAAATTATGGAATTCCAGTTAAAGTTATGGTAAACACAATTGTTGGCAACACTTATTGACAAAAATACTCTCCGTGTTCGTTACTCTTTCTCAGAGGGAGAAGAGAGATTCGCTTGTATTTACATTGGCGATAGAAATGAATTTCTCTGTGCTGAGCTTTTGTGAAACATCTGCAGCTCAAATAAAGAGCGGGACAACTTCAAACAGGGGTTGTGTTGAATTGCCATGTAATTGCTTAAAAGAAAAGTATTCTACAGCAGATTTTCGTCTAAATAAATCTCATTTCCACTTCAGTACGTCCAGAAATACACTCGAAAAAATAAGCCAATCAAAATGTCAGATTTGCGAACAACTTTAAACCAAATTTCCACACTGTGTCTGCGCTTGTATGATGGAAACTATTGATATCACCCCGCCAAACAACCACTTTTTGATAAATTGAAAAAAAAAAAATCATAATAATTAATAATTTGAAACAATGCATGTTTAACTTTAAACTTAGAACCACTCTTCTTCTTCTAGCAGCACTAACTGTAAAAATATTTGTAAAAAATACTTAAAACCAAACACACTCTAAAACTAACAACAGCAAAAATATTAATAAAATAATTTCGAAAAATAATCAAATTCAGAAACATAGCTGACACAATGTTTTGTTTTGAGAAATATATTTTCAAAAAGAAATTAACCAAAAAACATAAATTTCCAATTGCTAATTAATTGAATAATGAAACAAAAACAACCATTAAGTTTGAACTTGAAATTAAGATTGATTAATGTTTATAAGCGTTTAGGGTACACTGTAAAAAAAGAAAAGAAAGGAAAAAAATAACAGGACACGCACGTCCCAACCATTCATGATGTACTTGTATCGAAAACAAAAAAGAAATTGGGATTCGAATTGAATTGTAAACGAATTGTAGACGATTTTAATGAAATTGTTGTTAAGCTGTAGCCCACCCCCAAAAAGTATTCATTGATTGATTGATTGATTGTAATAAAATAATGTCAGCATCAAAAGCATTTTGTCAGTTATTAGTTTTTGTTAAAAATTGAATAAAAAAATAGCTCTCCAACTGTGAAAGCAAGACACGATCGATACTTTCTATCTCGTTGACGACCTATTTCAGTTTCCAAAGAAAAAAAATTATACAAAAGCACGCTTTTTTCTAATAATTTTGTAAATGCAAAAAGTTCTTTGTTTTGTTTTTTTTTTTACAAGAAATAAACATTTTCGAAAAAAAGAAATTTTGAATTACTACTAACTTTTCTCACTGTCTATATTTTGAAAAAAAAAGAAAAAGAAAGCAAGAAAATAAAAATGAAAATGAAAAAACAGAGAATTGAATTGAGAATTCTTTGCAATTTGTAATTTGTTTAACAACGTCTTCTTTGCATTATTTGTTGATGACGTGATGTGATAATGATTTTGATTTTGAATCTGACAAAATGTTTTTGTTTGTTTGTGCACAGATGACGAATGTTTCTATGTTGGATTGGGTCATGAAGGCCGTTCAGCTAAGCGTGGCAACAATTTTGTGCCCGACAATTACCAACCATTCCAATGCTGTCCAACAAAATTGGAAAAGTCAACCAAAGTTCCTAAAATGACTGCTCAAAGAATAGGACATAGCAAGCCCGGCGATGGTGACAAACACCCACAGCCAGGCAACTTTCAATTTGGCACACCCGACTCAACACCCATCACCACCTCCGCCAGCAAGAACGCCGCCGCCGCCAGCAAAAAGGCCACCGGCGGCAAGAAAGCCAAATCGAAAGCCCCCAAGAAGCCCGTAATCCCCGACAGCGATGAAGACGACGACGACGACGATGATGAGGACGATGACGATGATGACGACGACGACAATGACAGCGATGAGAAATTGGTGAAGGTCTCCTATGCCAACAATCGCAAATCGTCCGGCCACAAGGCCGCCGCCGCCAAGCCAGCTCCCGCTGCCAGCGTCAAAACCGCTTCAGCCAAAGCCGCGAAAAAGACTCTTGCTAAAAATGACGAGAAATTAAATGTCAAAACCGGTACGTTCGAATTTGAACTTAGCAAATTCCTTGTTTGGTAGATTTTTTCTCACTTTTTTTCTTGTTGACCCCACTCCCCACAACCAAAATATTGCAAAAAAAAGTAAAAAAATTCAAATGACCCCTTTCTCAAAAAAAATCAATTCATTTAAAGTAATTAATTAAAAAATAGTTTAGCCTGAACATTTGTCGTAGCATAAGTTGTTGAGTTTTGTCTTTTTTTCTTCTATTTTTCTCTTTTTCTCTCTTCTCTTTTGTAGGCATAAATTATTTGCACAATCGACTAAAACATTTGTATGACCTCATTTTTCAGGATATCTCGCAGTAGGAAGGAAACAATTCGATTGACTAAAAATGAAATAAATACCACTCAATAGCCCCCTCAGAAATAAAATTGCAAAAAAAAAAACAATAAACAAATAAAATAAATAAAAATAATTGAAATTCGAAAACAAAAAAATTCAAAATTATGTTTCTCCCAAAAAGAAACCAAAGCAAGAGTTTTTTTCGTTTCATCCGCCATCCAACGTCTTCTCAAATCACGCTTCAAAGCCAAGCAAATCAAATCAAATCAAACTCTAACGCAAACCACAAAAGCTGCTGCGTGGGACACTTTCGACTTCCCGACCGACATACTTACGCGTGTGCAGAACCCCGCCGATCGACTCACTACTAATGCCCACCACCCCCGCTCCATCCACAAACCGGAAATAGCCGCCCACACCACACAAATTCTACGCATTTTTCTTGGCACTACACAAAATTATTTGTTCTAAACCGAAAGCAGTCGACTCTAAACAAACAAATTTACTAAAACTCATTTTATTTTATATTTTGTATAGAAAACTTTACTCTATTCTACACACAAACACACTTTTTTATACTTCCATACTTATCTTTTGATACTGTAACTATTCTACGATAAAAAAAAAACTTAAAAACTCAACTTAAAACTCGCTTCACAACGCTAAACACTCTCCCTGTTTCCGTCTGTGTTCTGTTCAGTAAATAATACTTTCGTTTCACTTCATTCTCTTCATTTTTGCTCATTGTTGTTGTTAAAAGCACCCTCACTTGCACTTGCACTTGCAACTTGCCCGCTTCCGCGCATTTGTTTCAGAACATGAGGGTGCCCGTGTTTTCCTTCAGAAACAAACTAAGGCATTACGTAGACTTTACATTTTTAGTTTTTAATTTTATTTTGTTAATGTTTTCTTAGTGCAAGAACAAACTAGGTGTTCGATTTTTTTATTTTGTAGACATTTGTCTAGGGCTTGGTAGACGAACATTTTGTGTTTTATTTTATTTTGTTGTATTTGTTATGTTATAAAAAGTGTTAATTTAGTTATTTGCTTTAAATAAATTTTCAGTTTCAATTGTAAATGCCAGAGGCCCCACCACAATCTCTGAGATTGGGCGGCCTCTAGCATCAGCTTTTAAAAACTTTTGTTATCGATATTGAGAATATCGAATATTTAATTTTTATTTTTTAGTTTAGCATAATTCAAAGTTATGTTAAAACCCGGTTGTTATCTATACGCCGACTCCCCAACATCTGGCAACTCTTAGACACCATTTCCCCAGAGTGTTGTGTTATTTAATTAATCAAAAAAAAAAAAAACAATTTTGTAAGACTTCGTTTCAGGCGGATCAGGTCTGAAACGGAGTCATGATTTTTTATAAATTTTGTAATTTTCTTAGAAAAAAAAAAACTAAACTAAACTAAATTAAGGATTTTCCATGTAAAATCGAAAAGAAAAATAATCGCCTAGTCCTTTTCCGGCGATTAAGTAGTTCATAGAAAACCACTCACTCACTTTTGAGTGAATTCGAGTTCAATTTGAGGTTATGTGGGAAATCTCTTTAGATTTTCGTAGCTTGATTCGCTGTTTCCATTTTTTTGCAAACAGAGTCATAATTATTTTGTAAATTTTGTAATTGTTAAAAAAGAGGACATGATGATGAAGAGAGAGGGAAAGAGAGATATTTAATAAAATAACAAATTTGTGGAAAATCTCCAGACTTCTTATTCTCCTTCATCTTCTTCGTCTTTTTTAGCAAAACATTTTAATCTTTTGTTTACTTGCGACCCAAGGAAATAGTAACACCCAGAAAATCTCTTTCAAATATTTTATAATAAAGATATACTTTTGTTTATTTTCAAAATACACGATAAACATTTTGGCATATTAAAAAAAAACTCACGAATGGTTGTTTTTGTTTCATTATAAATATATAAAAAATAAAAAAAGTATTTTAAAAATTCCCATTAATCAACGCAAATTATGGAATTTATTTACCTTGAGGAGGTAAAACGGAAGGGTGGCACAACAAGGCCCACTCTTCGCTACCTCCAAAAACACACACTCACACATTTTGACAAAGTGCCAAAACTAACGAAATAATCTCCCACCCCCGCCAAAACTAAAACCAAATACAGGGTCTTACCACCAAAACCAACACCACCGACAACAGCGCCTCCACAAGGTCGCCAGGCTTTTGATTGAATTGTAAACACTGCGGTACACAGGTATGTTCGAATTTAAAAAGTGAACCTCGTATTTAAATGTGAAGAATTCTCAACATTGTGGCTAATTTCCCCCCTCCCCCTTAAAAAAAAACCGAAAATAATTTGAAAACATTTCCATTTAGGTGACATTGGCAAGAGCAGCGAAGTTTTCAAATGGATTTTGGAACAAAAGGCCGACGAAAGCATCGAGCTCATCGATCGCGACACCCTGTTCGAATACATCAACACCAAAGACTTTCTGGCCGTAGTATTTTGTAAGTACGATTGTTTGGGGGAATATATGTACACACGTACATGTGTGTGTGTGTGTGGTTGTACCATATATAAAAAACAATACTGATACTCTGCTGGCCTTTCTATTCTCTTAACTCTATAATTTTCCACAGAAGTTAAGTTAGATTAACCAAAACAAATAAAAAAACAAAAAACACAACAAAACTTAAACTAAAACTGCTAAAAAAGAAAACTGTAACTGCTAAACTAGCCAACTTAGCCTACTTAGTCTCTGCTGCTCTCTGATCTACAGAAACAAACAGCAAAAGCAACAACAGCAACAACTTTCCTCTCTTTTTGTTTTTATTAAAAATATAAGGAATAACAATTGTTAACAATTTGTTTAGACATTTCAATCTCTAAAATTTCTCTTGACTCTTGTTTCCTAAATTTCCAGACAAGGATGACGATCCGGATTCGCCGCGAGTCTTGCGTCACATCGAACTGATCGACGACGAGGCCACCGAGTATGGCATTCAAATTGTCAAGTGCAACGACAAGCTGATGGCCAAGAAGTATGGCTTCCGAAATCCACCCGGCATTACGTATTTCCGCAAGACCAAATACATTAACTATGATGGCGACATTGATGACGAGGAGGAGGTCTTGGATTGGTTGACCAGCCCAGCCAACATGGAGATGACGGACCACATTGAACAAGTGAATCGGAAAATGTTTGAGAAGATACGCAAGGCGTCCGATTATTTGGCAGTGATTTTTTGTAAGTATCGTGGGAAGCTGGGGGGGGGGGGGGGGGTAGGTTCCCTCAAAATGTATAAATTTTGAGGAAAAATACTCTCTATGTAGCTCGTATACACAGTAAGAGCGATAGACTCACCGATTATTGGTGAAAATTTTAATGATTACAATGTGCGACAGTCAACTGATTTTCACTTTTTAAAGAAGAAAGCTGGAGCTTTCGATTATTGTAGCGCTTATTTAAGAAATCTGTGTCCATTTCTCAGTTTTGGCCATTATTTTGTTTGGTAAATTTATTTAAATAACCAAGAGGCCTATAAAGATACAATGATACGAAATACCGGTTTTCACTCGAAACTCAAGATTTTGGGGGTGTCTGTAAAATTTCAAATACAGATTCATGTTCTTCTCGACAATACCTAAAAGAAAAAAATAAATCAGTTCCCTTAACGGTAACATTTCCAAAAATCACCAGAACCTGAAATAAAAAGAGGATATATTGATTTATTATTGAACAGATGTACCATTACTGAATTATAACAGATAGCGGAATTATAACAGATAGCAGAATTATAACAGATAACCCAGAACATTTTGTCATAAGTAGAAGTGTCATTCGACACCACAGACAACAATTTCGTCAACGAAGAACTAATCTCAGATGAAGTGGATTAAAAAACTCCGACTTGCGGGTTGCTGTCGTGACTCGGATGGAAAATTGTTTCCAGACTTCTTGAATAAAGAAAACGTAGAAAGGATAGCGATGGTACGAGCATAAATCAGACAAATGCTGTATTAACAGTAGTGGGTAGCAAGAGAAAAAATTGAAGCAAAGTGTTTTGATACAACTTCTGTAAATATTTTCATTACCATGCCGCTATCATATTCTAGAAATTATTTTAAAGGAAGTTTTCAATTTTCAATTATTTTAAAGAAATTTTTTTAATATATTTTTCGAATAATCCGGGATAAATGGTTTTAGCAGATGAACACATTAAAAATGAAGTAAACAATACAAATCAAATTTTTCATTTTCTTTTTGAGGAATTTTGAAAAACCTTCAGCCCAGTGATAACTGAAAATTAGTTTAAACAACTTTGTCTGATTTATGTAGAACACTTTCAATCGAAAAAATAATTTTCAGACTACCAGGAGCTATTCATCACTCCATGTTTTTTCCGATGAGAATTGCCTTTTTATACCCTCCACCACCAGGATGGGTGTATACTAACTTTGTCATTCCGTTTGTAAAACCTTGAAATATCGACCTGAGACCCTATAAAGTATATATATTCTTGATCGTCATAAAATTCTAAGACGATCTAGCCATGTCCGTCCGTCTGTCCGTCTGTTGAAAGCACGCTAGCATCTAAACGAAAAGAGCTAGAACGTTCAAATTTTCCATAAATGCGTCTTATAGTCGTAGATCGGTTGGAATTGAAATGGGGCGAAATCGGCCCAAAGGGAAAAATTTTTCCCTCACAAACACTAAAAATACTCATAATAATCCCTAATATTTTGACGTATTTAAGCATGTTTTTTGAATATGTCTGTTCCCCTTATAGCAAAAACGTGCACCATAAAGTGATTCTTATTTGTAGGGGGTGAAATGGGGCAAAAAAGGGATAAAAATGGTACATATTAAACGACAACAGCTAGAAACACGAAATTCGGTGTGTACATTCCTCTAATTGAGTATATCTACTCATAATATAAAAGTATTTTTTCCAAATTCGTACTTTTAAGGGGTAAACTAGGAATAGAGGGATAAAAATGGTACCAACCAAACGGCTGTACCTAGAATAATGAAATTCGGTATATACATTCCGCTGATTGCATAGACAAGTAAAATACACGGATTTTTCAAAATTCGTACTTTTTGGGGTTAAAATGGAAAAAGGGGATAAAAATAGTACCAATCTAATGACCGCAGCTAGAGTCATGAAATTCGGAGTATACATTCCTCTGACTGCGTAGACATGGAAAATAGACGAATTTTTCGAAATTAGTACTTTCAAGGGATACAATGGTACAGAGGGATAAAAATAGTACCAACTAAACGACTACAGCTAGAATGATGAAATTCTAATTGCGTAGAAACGTCAAGGGGGTAAAAATGGTACCAACCAAATGGGCGCAGCTGGAATCATGGAATTCAGTGTATACATTCCTCTGACTGCATTACCTTATAAGCGTGGTTTGAAATAATTAAAATATTATATTTATTTATAAAATTAATTTTTCAATATTTGTATTTGTTTTGGTTTGGCTATATTAAAAAAATATATTTTCCTGTAATATTACTGCACTTCTACGAAAACCGGCAATCTCTGTGGAATGCAATCCATGGTGGAGGGTATATAAAGTTCGGCCCGGCCGAACTTAACGCCGTTTTTATTGTTTTATATTAGAAGTAGTTTTTTGTGTTAATATTTTTAGACGTCGTGCTACATTTGGCCCTCGCCAGATAAATACCACTGTAACTAAAAGACTTATAAAAATACGAATAAGATCAAAATTTTTAAGAATTTAAGTTTCTATCAAATAAAGGAAGTATCAAAACTAATACGCGAAATTGTTTTGTATTTAGAGTCGGAAAAATAATTTTTTTTGTGAAAAATCGAAATTGATATGTTGATATCTAAACCTTCCCAGTCTCCTTTTTTAGCCCGCTGTCAAATGTTAGGGGTTATCTTATCTTATCTTTGTTTTTATCTTGTTTCACAGAAACTGTTTTTGGACTCCAAATCAATTCAAAGTAGAGGATTTGTGTGCAAAATATTTGAGTAGTTGAAAGAAATTATTTTTCCTATTACCTCTTTAGGCAAAATTGAATACTTATTTCTATTTTATTTTATTAGAAATTTTGAACATATTATTTTTAATTAATTAATTATTTTTTTTTTGAAAATTTTCAAATTTTTGATGGTCAAGAAAAACATAACAATATTATCTTTTCATAATAATTTAGTTTGATCATTAACTAGAAAAAATATTCTCCTATTCGTAACAAACTCTTTAATATTTTATTTTTTAAGTGCCCAAGATTACATTTTTACTCGTTGTCAAATATGATTTGTTTTTTGCTGATTTTTTCTTTATTTAGTTCAGTTAATTTGATTTGATTTATAGAATATATAGATTCTTATATACCACGGAGTGAATTACAAAGCATTACGGGTATATATTAGGCTGGAGAACTTCACGTAAAATGTCAACACCATTGGGACAATTAAGATAAGATATTTTTTTTTTAAATAAATTGTTATGATTCGGTCGTTACCAATGTCATCTCTTTCCTCATTTTGACTGTAAAATACTATTTACTTTTCGCGTCTAAGCAGTTAGAGCTACGTGTACATCGAATTTCAATATTCTTTTTATTGGTACTATTTTTATCCCTCTTTTCCATTGTATCCCATAAAAGTGCCAAATATCCATTTATTTTATAAGATCACTTCATTTTTCGTCTTTTACCACGACCTAGAATAGGTGTTACAAACGGAATGACAAAATGGTGGAGAGTCACATCAGCCATAGTGGTAGGCTGACTTATACCAAGGCCTATAAGCCGGTCTGTTGTGCGGTGATAAAAGAAAACATATATAATATAATATATTAATATAATATATTATATATAATATATATATTAAGCATTATATTATAATGCTTAATTAAATTCCATAGAATAAGAATTGCTGTTTAACTCAAATCCATAGGAAAATTTGCAATTTGAAACTTATTTATCTCAAAATTAGTACGGCTGTTGTACTGCCTCCTATTTAGTTCTTAATAAAGATTATAAATCATATCCTTGTTGCTATACAAATCCTTAACCTTCTTCCTCTCGCAACATCTTTGCAGACAGTGAAGATTGCAAGCAGTGTCCCCGAGTATTGGCCGAAGTGGAGCACATTGATGATGATGCCGACAAGGCCGGTATTGATTTTGTTAAAATCGATGACAAACAAATGGCCAAAGAATTGGGCGTATTCGCTTTGCCGGCCATTGTGTTCTTTAAGCCCACCTCCAAGGAACCAGTCATATACGCCGGTATGTGTGCACACACCCACACACAATTCCACAATTGAAACTCATATTTAATTTTGTTGTTTTTTCTCTGGTTTCTTTTGCAGGAGATCTTTATGAAGAAGAACAAATCCTCACTTGGTTGCTTACGCAAAAGGACCCAGGTGGAGATGTCATTGAAGATCTTGAAGGCGAAAAACTGGTACATTTAATCGAAGAATCCGGTTCCATTGCTGTGTATTTCTGTAAGTTCTAAAAAAGATTCTTAATTGGAGTGTACGTAGTACTCACTCAAAGTTGTAACCATTTTGGTGGCAGGAAAAATGAAAAATGTTTGATCTCAGAGAGTGTCGGAGAACGTCTTCCGTTTCTTTCTAAAAGAGAGAGGGAGAGAGCGAGAGTGATATACTTATTTTACTCGCAGAATGTTGCGAGAGAGACTCTCTCATAGACATATGCTTTGCGAAAGCCTTTTGTGTGCGCTAATTTACACATTGCTACTTTTTTATTATATAAACGAATTCTCATTCATTCCATAAGACTTCTACCTTAAAGGGATTCAAGTGTGAGCAATGACTGTGATTGCCTAGAAACATATTTGAAGACTTCCGGAAAAATTTCTCGCAAAATCAACGAGACTAGCTACTTAGCTTTATGCTCCGATGATTTCAGAGTTTTCTGTGTCTGAGTGTGAAACAACTGCACGAACTCAGGTTAGATACTAGTATTCTCTGGGAGTTTTTTTATAATAAATGTGTATAATTAACGTTATGACATTGTATGATGGTCTTAACAAGGACCTAATGTAAAATGTTCTTACAGAGAAATAACCTTTATTTATGGATGGAGGTCCAGCGTAAAATTTATTTGTCCTCTGAGACCTCTTAGAATATTACAGGCGGCACATTTACCTCAATTACCAACAATAAATGCAAAATTAAGGGACACGAATGAAATCAAATACATTTTCTGTTTCCACCCTGTCACACTTTTGCGCAAAACGGTTACAACTCTCCGTCGTGATAATAACAAAAGGAACAACAACAATACTAATCAAAAATAATAACAATAATAAAACTTCTATTAATATTAATAACCATAAACTTCTTTAAGAAAGCAAAAAAAAGAAATACACACACACACACACAAAGTTTCTAATCAGCTCAAAGCTAAACCGAAAAAAGCGAAGCGAATGGAGATGACGGCTCTTCAGCAATTGTCGTTGTCGTTGTCGTCGTCGTCGCCGTGTCTTAACATTTCGTGTGACTAACCAAACTGAGACTGCTTTTTCGTTTCTTTAAGTTTTTAGCTTATGAGGTCTATAAAAGCCAAATTTCTTATTTTATTTTTCAAATAAAAACAAAATTGAAAACCAAAACAAAAACCACTTCTCTAAACTCGACAACAACATAAACATAAACAACAAAACTTTCTGTCCACCGATAAAACTCAACAACAACAACAACAACCATAACCAACCAACCAATGAACGATAACCGAACGATGACGAAACCGAAACCGAAACCAAAAATAGGGAATAAAACTCAGTGCGACATCTGCAACTCGAAGGCGGCACGGAAGGCTCGCCTCAAGAAGGAGAAGGAACAACAGCAGGATCCTGGGGCGGGAGCGGCGGCCGCCTTTGCCAGCGACGCCTCGGAGGGTGGGGAGGCAACAGATGCTGCAGCGGCAACAGAGACAACGGCCACTTCCAAACAACATGAAGACGGTACGGCCAAGAAAGCGCCATGCAAGTGGTCGTGAACCTTGTCCTTGTTGTTCTTTGTTGTTGTAGATGAGATGATGATGATGTTGTTAAGTGATGTTACATGTTAAATGAATGGAATGAATGCTCAGTCAACCAACCAGTCCAACCCAGCCAGCCACTCACAACAACAACCCACATCATAGTAGCTCCTCTACCCTTTCAAGCCAACCAAACCAAGCCCACAACACACCACGTTACATGAAAAACTCAAAATCCAACACCCGGAACAACACCCTGTATTCTGTCTGTTGTTGTGGCCCCAAAACAAACACTAACGTCCGCCCATCCGTCACACACACATGCACCGACACCCACCCACACGCACACAATCTCTGAGACATTCTCTTCATCGTTTCGTGTTGTTTGGAAAACATAAACATAAATTTCCCCTCTTTGACATGGCCTAAATATCCTCTACAACTAAACTAAACTAAACTGTCCTGTACTGTACTGTAGACTAAGCTTAACCCTTTGAGATCCACATGGACGCCGTTTCATCGTAGATCGCTTGGTGCCCGAGAATGTTTAGAGGATGATTAATGACCGACTCCCGAATTCAAGCGGAATTAACAGCAACAGTTGATGAAGTTCTACTAAACACAAGCTTATCATTCCAACAGCTTTATTTACAGGGAATTCAAATTTTGAAATGCTTTATAGGAAAGTTGCAAATGCTTTATAGAAGACAATGTCCTCCTTACAATGTTACGAATAAAACACATTGTCGTTTCTGTTGGCAACACTTACACTGTTCCATTCGCCTTCGTTCCCCATTGACTTTAACGTGATGAAATAATACAAAGTCGATGGGCCATTTCTCATAGTCCGATAATCATTTTTCGTAACTATATATTCCCAGTTACCACAATTTCATTTTCTCGTTATATCTCGTTAGAGGTTATGGAATCGTTAAACGCTAACCTTCACTTATTCGTCGATTCGAGTGGTAGTGTTTTGTTGTAACTGTTTTCCATCCATGTTTGTGTTAAGCATCGATTTTTTGCTGTCAAGCTTCTATTTCGAACCATTTATTTCCTAACATGCTCTTGTATTCCTCATCAGCCCAGTAAGTAAGTGTTTCACCTCCTCCTGTGAAGAATATTTCCATTGTTGCTTTTTGGATTATTTTCGAAGAACAACAAAATGAACAGCTGAGTTAGCTCAGCATTGCCATTTGATTCTCATTGCAGTTGATAATTATCAGTGGTGTTGCCATACTCACACATTTATATAAGAAGATTTTAACCGTTGAATGAGAAAACCAAAATATTTTACCGGAACTGTATCGCTTTGAAACCCGAAAGTACTGGTTAGCGATTTGGCTATGAGAAAATGGCCCCAAGAATTAAATAAATCTAAAACACCAACAATTTTCAAATATTAGACTTACTAAAGTTGGTTAAAGACCAGGGTAAATTAAAGGGTGCGAATATTCTATATATCCACGAATTAGAGTGGGGGACGTTATCACTTCAGCAAAAAATTCTGCTCCGTTTTCTGCCGGTTAGTAAGGAGAGATTCAATATCTCTCACTTACTAACCTGCAGATTATGCGCTGACTTTTGTGAGGGATGTCCCGAATTATGTGATAATGACATGTCTAATTTAAAAATGAAATGCCTCAATCGGGATATGAACTCCTTTCATGATAGTCTCGTGATCTACCCAATGGCCCCCGAGTCATGCAGAGTTTTAGCAATGTTTACTTTTTTGCACCCTCCTTAGCTCGACAACGGGTGTACTGCATCCGAAAACTAGTAATTTTTTGCTCGACCTGCATATAATTTAACTTCGATCGTAATCGAATAGTAGTTCCAGAAACCTGTAGACTATGTAAATACGACTGGATCATGTATCCTAGATAAATACCCTTAAGATTTCTAGTACGACCGCTACTTTAAAATATGAAATTAAGAAAACCTAAAATGGATATTCCATTAATTTTTGAAATACAAACAAAAAAACAATAAAACACCACAAATATTTAATGAAAATATAATATTATTAGTAGAGAAGGTAGACTTAATGAGAACTGGAATCTCTTTCTTCCAAAATTAGATTTGGAGCAACGTTAGCACAGCTGAGATGTTAAGTGAAATATTTAATATGTTTATTTGTTAAAAATCAATTAGGTTTGCTCGTAATTCAAAAGATTTATTTCGCTTTTTCCAAATAAATAAAAGCCATCATGTCATTTGAAAATATTTGTGTTCGATAAAATATAGATGCAAATTTTCACACTTCCGAGTCATGGACTGATAATTTTATGGGATCTTAGTAATACGTGCACCTATTTATTCTTTGGTTAAATCTAAATAAATATGAAGCTCCTTCTTCTGTCCAGAAAATGTCCTATCGAGACAAACTAACATTATTATTTTTGTAGAAAAGTTGCGAGAAACGAGAAAAATAATTGTCCTTATAAAGGCTCCCATGCAAATATTGAGTTGGTTGCGAACAACGAACAGTACCGAGTTCACACTGTAATAGTTAAAAAACAGCTTAATTTCTGAACCAATTGTCGTCCCATTCTGAATTTGAATATCTTGTAGAGAATCAAAGAAGCTAAATTACATACATCAAAAATAAAGAAAATAAAACATAAGTTTTAAAACTTGTCAAAGATGAAATATTATTTAACATGACATTGCATTCGAACGTTTTCAGACAATACCAAGACCATTTAAATCTGAAGACGCTTTTCAAAGTAATACTATCTTTAAGGAAGACCTCAGAACATCAACTTTGGACCTCGCACAATATTGGTCTTAGGCAAACGTCATATTACCCGCAAAGAATGAATATAATCTATTTGTCAAATGTCATCAATATCCATACTGGGTGGGAATGTAATGGAATACCCTATAACAGCACTGTCACTGTTGCTAACAGTGTGCGAAGGAAATCTTTTGATTCATACTCAAAGAGTGTATGAGCCGCAATGAATATAACATCACTGCTAATCTATAGTCCAACAACCGCTCATACGGTTTGCTAACAGTGTGTGAGACAAATTTCATCTCTATGTCATTACAATAAACTTCAGAAATGTTGTAAACTTCATGTCAGTGATGTGAGACAAAATTATCGGCGAATAAAAAACAATAGGATATTTTAGTCTATCACGTCAGGACGCAATGAGTTTTCAGCGAAAACAAAATATAACGAAATGTAAACTACCTGTCAGTGAACTCCGCGGCAAAATTGTATTTCCTAGGCATATAGGCATGCCTTCGAAATACACAAGAAAGTGATTATTTTTATGGAAAGATTGCATTATGCAGACGTTATTTTATGAAAACTGTGTTGATCTTAAAAATCGGAAACCAAAATTATTGAATTTCGATATTTTTTCAATTAGGTTGTTAATAATGTTCCACATCCATTGTAAAAGAAAAAATAAAATATTAAAATTAGCATATGTACAAATTTTGGTTTATCACATTTTTTGATTTCACCCATATGCATTATGTTCCCATTGCTATCTTTGGCATATTCATCCATTATTGTTTGGAATAGATTAATGCCCTCCATAGATAGTTATTTAATAGTTAAACTTTAAAAGAGTTTTAATTAGAATCCCTTCAATTATTTATTTAATCGTATCGTAATTTCTCTAAACAAAAGCAATGTTGTTGTTGTTAAATATTCTCTTGAGTGCTCTCAAGGGGTTAAGAAACACTTTTTGGTATCTTGTTGCTGCTGTCCTCCCCCTTTGTTTATTTACTTCTTTATGTATGTATGTATGTATGTCGAAAGTAAACAATGCATGTTTGACGCTCAATGTTAATTAACCAACAGTTCTTGTTGAGTTGCCCGAATTTATAAGAATTCCGTTTTTCTCTGGAAACCGAAATCAGATTCCGATGGCTGTGAACAATGTACCAAAGTTTTGGAAGAGTTGGAAAACATCGACGATGACTGTGACAAACATGGCATCACATTCGTGAAGACCAAGGACTTCTCCGTGGCCGACGGTTATGGCGTGCATGATTACCCGGCCCTGGTGTACTTTGAGGGCGGCATACCCAATGTCTTCGAAGGTAAGTTCGTTCCCAATCAATGAAATTTCTCTAATCTCTCTCTCTCTCACTCCCTCTCTCGAAGGTGAACTTGGCGAAGAGGAAGAAGTCTTGCAGTGGCTCATCACCCAAAAGACAGAGGATCGCATTGAGCTGATAACCCGGCAGATGCTGGAGACCATGGTCGAGGAAACTCAATACCTGGCCGTGTATTTCTGTAAGTATGCCGGCATGCGTAGCGTTAGTCACTAGAGTTTCTTTAGATGTCACAGCCTCTTCCTTGGAAATACCATAAATCATTTAATTATTTTTCCATTTGTAAACTGAAAAACACACAACACACTCTCTTACACAATACTGTACCCTTCACCATGAATGCAATACCACAACCACCACCACCACCAAATCGACAAACACAAACCAACCATCCTCAGTACCACCCGATCGTAATAATGGAAAACCACCCGCTTATTGCCGAAGTTTTTGTTCTCCTTTAAGCCAACGCGAGGCCGCCAACCGCACCAACTCCTCCACCAAGACCCAAAAACCTAAACAATTCCTCACAAATTACATGTCGCGCAAAAGAAAACGTATCCAAAATCAAGGTATTCTTTGCAAAAACATACACAAACGCGAAATTAACAAAACAAAACAAACGCAAAACAAAACAGAAGATAATAACGCCACTCCCTTTCACTGTCCCCTTTAAACTTCCTTCAATAAAAAAACATCTAAATTGACCTTAAGTCTCTCTAACATCGTCGTTAGTATTAATCTCACTTCCTCACTCCCCCTCATATATATTGACGACGTAGTATTGTGTGTCCAAACTAAAGAGCGGAAATGACGTTATTGAATGTGCGAGTGTGAGAGAGCGAGTACGACGGTATTCGTGTGTGTGTGTTGATAATATTGACAAAGCGGAAATGGTCGGCTAATTTTCACTTTCTTTCAATGAGATCGAATTCGCAATCTATCGCCTGAACAGTCTGAGGAGTATTTAGAAAGCCTCAATTTTCAATATTCAAAAATACTCTCTTTATTGATCAACGGATCAAGACGTCTGAGACTATTTCGAAAAAATAACTTAATTTTGAGAAAAGAAAATCAGAAAAAAATCCATAATATATTGAAATTATCAACGATTTTTTAAGATAAAGGTAGCTGAAATGTCTTTACTTTTTGATATTTGATAAAAGTAGAGCATTTCTGATCGATAACTCTACAGCAATAGAAATTTTACCGGAGGGCTATGTATACATTTTTTGGTTTTCTAAACACGAAAACGATATTGAAAAATGTATAGATACATTTTTAAATAGAAAAATCATTTCTTCCCGATTTTTTTTCGTGCCAGCAAAAAGAGATTTTTTTTTCAAAATAAATGAATTTTTTCTCAATTCTGTGGTGACTGTTCTTAAACCACTATTTTTACATGAAAGTGAAACTGGCAAAATTTATAGCCAACATAATTATCTTTAATTGACCACACAAACGGTTGTGATCGGATCTATATTTCTACAATGAAAGTACAAATATCGCGAAGGTACCTTGGCGAAAATTGGAATTTTATTAAAAAATAAATAAATAAAAAATATCCGTACAAAATTGTGTAAAACCGAAAAGGCTTCTAATTCGACCGTACCAAATCTTATATACCCTCCAACACGGAGAGCATTCAGCATTTTTTTTTCGAGGTTACGCAGTAAGAGCGGCGAATGCACCGAATTGCATTATTCTAGCTGCAAACGTTTGATTGGTACCATTTTCATCCCTTTTTCGACCTGTTCCCCCTAAAAGTATTAACTATGAATTGTTTTATTTTACGAGTCTAGTCTGTCAGAGGAATTGTGTGATATTTACTTTAGCCATATGTTCGTACCATTTTTATCCCTCTATTCCGATTTTCACTTTTTCTAAAGGTTACGTAACTGGAGGCATGTATAAACCGAATTTCATGTTTCTAACTGTTGTCGTTCGATGGGTACCATTTGTATCCCCATTCGACCCCTTCCCCCTAAGAGAACGAATTGCTAAAAATTATTTTATTTAACGTGTCTAGTTAGTCAGAGTGAATTTCATAATTTTAACTTCTTCCATGTATCCCTTAAAAGTACGAATTTTGAAATACCCACTTTTTCTACAAGTCTGCTCAATAAGAGCCATGTATAACCGAATTTCGTGTTTCTACTTGTCGTCGTTTGATTGGCACCATTTTTGTCCCATTTCAATCCCTAAAACTACTAATTCCTTAAAAATTATTTTATTTTACGAGGAATGTCAACACTAAATTTCATAATTTTAAATTCAGCCGTTTGGTCGTACCATTTTTATCCCTCTTCCCATATTATTTCATCCCTTAAAAGTACGACTTTCGAAATATCAATTTTTTCTAAAAGAGTACGCAAATAAAAGCATGTATAAACAGAATTTCATGTTTTTAACTGTTGTAGTTCGATTGGTACCACTTTTATCCCCTTTCGGCCCCTTCCCCGTAAAAGTGCAAATTACTAAAGGTTATTTTATTTTACGAGGAATATAAACACTGAATTCCATAATTTTAACTTCAGTTGTATGATCGAACCTTTTTTATCCCTCTCTTCCCATTTTATCCCTTAAAAGTACGAATTTTGAAATACCCTCTTTTTCTAAAAGTCCGAAACCGAATTTCATGTTTCTACCAGTTGTCGTCCGACTTGTTCTATTTTTATCCATTTTTCCCATATTACCCCCTAAAAGTACGAATACCTAAAAATATTTTATTTTACGAGTCAGTCTGTCAGAGGAATGTAAACACTGAATTCCATAACTTTAAATTTAGCCATATGACCGCACCATTTTTATCCCTTTTTTCCCATATTATCCTTTAAAACTAGGAATTTCGAAAATTCCACAAGTCTACGCAATTAGAGGCATGTATAAACCGAATTTCATGTTTTTACCTGGTGTCGTTTATTGGTACCATTTTTATCCCCATTGCCCCATTTTACACCCTAAAACTATGGATTTTGCAAAAATAACTTTTTTGTTTGCGTTCATAAGGTGTGTGTACCAAAATTTAGTTTGTACCCTAAATATTAGGGGGTACTTTCAGTTCTTGTCAGGGAAACATTTTTCCCACTGATTCGATTCCGTGCGTTTTCAACCACTAGACGTATATGTGGAAATTAGTTTACTTTCAACAGACGGACATGGCAAGACCGCGAATATATATTTATGGAGTCTCCAATGAATATTCCAAAGGAAATAACAAAATGAATATACACTACACCCTAAGGTGGATGCTATAGAAATGTCTAAAACTGCTCATCCTACATTAGGATGTCCAATTCGGATTTTGTTGTAATGATTTTATCTTGAAGTTGCCATAGGATAGATGACCTTTATTTTGAAAAGGGTTTAAAATTAATTTGCAGTAGTGAAAAGGATTTTTCATTAAAATTTTAATTTATTTAAAAAATCCGCTGCCCGAAGGGTAGAACGGAGTATCTTCCGGTTTCTACTACAGAGCTCTAATAATCTCAACCATCGTTTGTTGTGAGTTATGAGTAACCAAAGCAAAACGCAATAGTTCTGATTTTCATTAAGAATCCTCAAGTACTTGTTATAGAACTATACATTAAGATGGGTTACGAAAATAAAATGAAAATTTGATTTAATTATGATCACTATTTCGTCGATGGGTCAAGCCGTCTATGAGCTAAACGCTCCTAAAAACACCTCTAAAAACACGTTTTACTCGTGCAATTTTGTATGCTGATTTATTGTCCTTTTTTCTGAATTAATAGTCCCTTGGAAGCACTTTAAATATACATTTTTATTCTTGTCTTAAAATAACTAATTGGCCGCATTATTGGACGTCTAAATTGATTTTTTAATGATGTCTAAATGAAGAATATCGGACGAAAAATGACGTCACTGACAGCCAAAATTTCTTTTACAAAAATGAGCGCTGCAGCGTCAATTTCCTTCCTTCATCATTTAGGCCTCATTCGAAAAGTATTAACTGCTGCTATTTATTTTTTATAAATTACTACCACCAAATACGAAAAAAATACTATAAACGTCCAATAATTCGACCAATATGTTACTCTAAGACAAGGATCAAAATGTATAGTTTCAAGGGTCTATTATTTCAGAAAAACAAAATTGATAACATGCAACACAAAAAAATAAACGCTAAAACATGATTTTTTGAGATGTTTTGTTTTGGTAAGCTCACATATGGCTTGATCAAGGAGCGAAATATTATGGAAATCATCAGTAAACACTCAAAACTTTATTTTCGTGGACTGCGACCCAGCCTACTATACATACTTGAGGCTCATATCCCTCAAGTACGTCCGTGAGCATGATTTTAATTGGACCGGTTTTCGCTTTAGCACGAATAAATTATCAGAATGAGAGGTCTGACTCGACATTTGGCTAAGAGATCTATTCAGAAAAGTTTGGAGGACCCAGATGATTTTAAATTATTTTCCCCCTCCTCGAATTTGTGACCATTGCCAGCAAAATAAATCAACACACACCACCCTCCGAATACATTTAATGCCGGATACAAACGAGTTTTATTTTTTCCCCTAATATATGTTTTAATATCATGTTCCAAACTCTTGTCCTGTTACATGTTTTGGTCTATAATTGCTTATCGGGATCGGGAGATATGTATAACATTGCGTTCAGTTCCGTATTTAGTTTGGAAACGAATACCTTAATTTTTGGCGTTTTCTAAAATCTATCCCTTTTTTCTACTCTATTAACTTTCCACTTCTGACTACCATGCTCCTCCTCTTCCAACACTACTACCTAACGATCACAAACACAATTAACCCTAAAACTACAATTTCATATTCACATGGAACTAACTAAACCTAATAGCTGAGACAATGAAACACATTTAAATAAAACCCTTCGAATTGCAGACAAGATCAATTGCAACATTTGCGATCAGATATTGGAGGGCCTGGAATTGATCGATGACGAATGCGATGTCTTTGGCATTCACATGGTCAAGATTCAAGATCCTCAACTGGCGAAGCGTTACTCAATCAAAACATTCCCCGCCCTGGTATACTTCAGGTATGGCGAATCCTTAATCCTTAATAATCTCCAGCTGTACTAGTCTAACACAATGTCCGTGTTTGTATTACAGAAATGGAAATCCTTTGCTGTTCGAGGGTGATCTACAAAATGAACAGTCCGTCCTGGAGTGGTTGATCGATGATGACAATCGCGAATTGGCCGATGAGATCGAGGAGGTCAACGACCGTATGTTGGAGCGTCTTATGGCCGAGTCCACACTTTTGGTGGTATTCTTTTGTAAGTTTATGACCAAGGCGAACGCTTGACCTTGATTAACCTTTCGTTGCTTTGCAGATGACGAAGACTGTGCGGAATGTGAAGAAATCCTGGAGGAATTGGAGGAGATCGACGGAGAAGCCGATATGTTCGGCATTGATTTCGTGAAGATTGCCAGTGCCGAGGCTGCCAAGACATACGAAGTTGTCAATATACCTTCATTGGTATACTTTAGGTAAGTGTTTGGCGGCCGATGATTAATTAAATACCCCGGAGGCTGATTTTTGGATTTGTATTGGATTTCAGAAAACAAGTTCCTGTTCTGTACGATGGCGATTTGCATCAACACGACAAGATTATCACATGGCTGACATCGCAGGATGTCTTCGAGATTAAGAATGAAATCGAAGAGGTCAATCGCAAAATGTTGGATAAACTCTTGGAAGAGAACGAGTTTATAACGGTATTTTTCTGTAAGTATTGAGGGAAATGCTAGAAATTTAACAAAAAATGGGGGAACAAACCAGTTTCTGACAGGCTTGCCAGATGTGGGGGTTTTATCCCCAAACAATGAGAATTATATGATGGTGAAAAGGACAAAAAATTGAAATGGGGACATAGGTGTTTTGTGGGGATTATTATTTTGAAAAATAATTAATATTTGATTTTAACTGGGAATGCAAATTTATTTACAAAAGTCTATAAATTTATTACTTTAAAAAAGGAAACTGTCATCGCACAGTGGTTCAGAATCAAAATCCATCTGCCAAAATTCAATAACTTTTGTTTTAGTAAAAAATTGAAATTAGACAAGGCCCTCATTTTGAGATATTATTTTTGTTTTTATGTTTCTAACAATATTTTATCTACTCATAACACAGTGCAACACGGAAAAATATAACAATATACGGACACCACTACATGATAAAAGACCAAAAAAGACCCGTTTCTCACAGTTTTGCCCAAAGTCATGCACGTTTTTATGGGCCCCCAAAGATTTGGACCCTCGGTTTCCTTTTTGCAAAATAGTGTCATTTTCTCAGGCTCATATCTTCCAAACCGTTTGCTACTTTTATTTACTCTCCGAGGCAAAGTTGTAGCTCTTGTAATAAACAACAAAATGTGAACATAAGAAACTTCATCTTCAAAGTAAAAATCGTAAAAAAAAATAAAAAATCTATTTTTTTTAACTTTTTTCCGCTGTTCAGGTCCGTAGGTAGCAAACCGTTCAAAATGCAATTAAACAATCAACTACAAAAATGTTTGTCGAAATGTTTCTCTCACATTTTAAACAATTTTGCACTCGAATTCTTTAAAATAAAACAACTTTTTTAATGGGGATTTTGAGGACAAAGATGACCAAAATATTCCATGGTTATTGACGAATACACAAATCATTCATAATTTGTTTTTGTTTTGGTCGAATTATTTAAAGTAAAATATTTTTTATATTTTGGGGATAATTGGGGATTTTTTATAACTCTATACAGAAGTGCCACTTATGAGCATGTTTAGTAATCGTAATCATTAGTAATTAGATTACTTTTTTTTAAAGTAGAAGTAATGATTACAATACGATTACATTCAGTTTTATACGATTAGTAATTGATTACGATTACAAGAAATCAAAAAATAATCAGGATTACTTGCGATTACTGAAAAATAATCAAAAGTAATCAAAAATGAGTTCGACTACATTAAAAGATTACTTTTGATTACTTTTGACTATTTTAGATTACTTTTGATTTTTTGTGATTACTTTTGATTCTCGCGAAATCGGTATGAGAGTCATAGTAGTCTGTTTGTCAAAACTTTTGACTTTTCAATATAAGTCAGTTTTGATTTTTTCTGTTCTCGTTCTTTTGCCAGCTAAAACCGAAAGGTAACGGTAATCGCAAGTAATCCTGATTATTTTTTGATTATTTGTAATCGTAATCAATTAGTAATCAGAAATTGTTGAATAGTGGATTATATAATCATTACGATTCTTTTTAAAAAGTAATGTAATTGATTACTAATCGTAATCGAAATTTAACAGCTCTGCTTATGAGTTATCCACACAATGAATATGAAATACGTAAATAGCTCGAATTCGCTGTTGGTTAATTCTTACTGTTGATTAATCAGATTTGGAAAAACTGGGGTTTAAATTAATTTCCAATTCTTATTTTTTTTCGGACAATCTCCATTTCCTTCAATAATTTCCACCTCTTTGCCATTTCAGATGAACACAATCAACAAGAATCCATAGCTTCCTTGGAGAAATTGGAGAATATTGATAGTGAAACGGATAATTTGGATATAACTTTTGTGAAAATGGCCGATTCTCGTTATGCCAAGAAATGGGGTGTGACCAAACTGCCCGCCATGGTCTACTTCCGCAGAAGATTCCCGAGCATTTACAGAGGTATTTTTGAGCTTCCAACACCTAGTCAATTTTTGTCTCACGCTCTCTATTCCCATTTGCAGGTGATCTTTTATCCGAGGACGAAGTGTTGGAATGGCTGCGCAAAAACCGCTTCCGCCAGCCCGAATTGAACATTTTCATGTACGCCCTGATAGCCTTGGCTGTGGCCTTCGTCCTCTACACCGCCTTTTTGCTGCAGTGCTTCAAGCCAGCACCACCACCGCCACCACAACATCCCAAACAATCGTGATATGTTTCAAATGACGACATGAGAATTGCAATTCTTTGGATTTATTGCCAAACTCCAAAAATCTTTTTTAGCCAAATTATTTTTTGTAAACCAATCAATAGATTTTATGTGTAAATCTATTTTTTTGAACTTTGAACGACACTACTATAACTATTGTATTATTATTTCTATTTCAATTATTTTTTATTATTTTTTTGTAAACTAAACTTCACGACAAAAGCATCGACGCGACAGGGGACTCTTTAGGACCAGCCCGCCACTACGAAGAGAAATCAAATTCAAACGAATACGACGAACGAAATTTATTGCACTCACGCCCTGCCATCTTTTGATCGCGGGGCTTTTATATACGAATTCCAAGAATTTACACGCGAAACTTTCTCGAGCGTAGTCCGGAGTCTTAGAGAGTCTTCGGGGCTGTGCTTTGATTTGAAGATTGATGTGTTCCATTCATTCATTCTTTCATTCAGTCACTTTAAATGTTTTCGAAGTCAAACTAGGCGAAAAGTTACTACTACCAAAACATAAAACTACCAAATAAAAAATAAAAAATAAAAATACTGAAAAAATCCCCAAACAAATCAACCAAAAAAATTGTAAAAGTAAAACGAGTAAGAACGCTTTAGATATTTCGATACAACAAAATAAATAAGAGAACAAAAACAAAACACAATTTATGCAATGCCATGATTGTGCGTGTGTGTGTGTTTGAAATGACGGCATCCTCTGGCTCACCGAACACAACACGACTAGTCGTTCGTCCTTGTCCGCACGGGCGAAATGTCAGTTAGTTAAACTGCCGACAACTTTGGCCACAGATCTACTAAACTTGCCACAAAAGCTCGTGGTGTTGCATAGAGAGCTTTTGCGAAGCTCATTTCACTTTGACAGCTGATTAAAGTCGCATTTGTTTACATTTGCAAACACCCCCCAAAATAACAAAACAAAACAAAACTTTAGCCAGGATTCTCCGGACCACACGGGCTATGTGTGCGCAGCAGGAAAGCTCTGCGTGAGGGCATCCACCAAAACATCGATTGACGGACGATTGGAGAGGATGTTCGAAAAAATACATAATAAATACTCGCAGACCAGTGAACGGTGAGCACAGTTTGGATGGGATTACATGAGATACAAATGAATCATTGAACAAAATTGAACCAGCAAAAGAAAAAAAAAGAAAGAAAGAAAACAGAAAATATAAAATATAAACGGGTGCATGGAAAAAATTAAATAAATAAATATATAGATACAGATATAGATGAACACGGAGTATATTGTGAAACTTCTATTGTGTCTGGAGAAAAACAAAGTGGTGTTGCGTTTCGTAAGGACACTTTGCAAGTCCTTGATGTCACATCGAAAGTACTCGTGAACTGGTAAGTGAAAATAGAGAAAATGGCCCATATTTTATGGGGACCTGGAAAAAAATTCAGTCTCGTCTTTAGCCAGCTGGCTGAAAAAAACATTGTCTTCATTTTCATCTGCATCCATGGCCAGAAACAGGAATTGAAGTTGTTTGTCCTAAGGCCAAATATGAAATTATAAATCATACATCAATTTAGACTCTTTCTCCTCTCACCCACTCTCATTCCCTCAACCTCTCCACTCTCCACTCCACACTCCCACTTCACTCGGTGTTTGTGTGTTGTGTATATGTCGCCAGGGTGTTTGTACGTGTTTGTCCCAGTGTGTCTGTGTGTGTGTATGTATTGGTGTTGCTGTGCTATCCCCTATAATTGCACTCTCCCTACCTTAGTCCCTTCAATTCTTGTTTGTATCCTTTTGTGGCTCAGCTGATGTACAGACGTAAGCAATAAAATAGCAGTGATTCACGATTCCCCAAAGACAAAAATGTTTGTTTTTCTTTCTTTGCTTTTCCATCGCTGTCTGATGGGAGCTTACCTTCCCTTCCCATATTTTATTCACTGATAGACTGATAAAAAAAGCTAATTTATTATAAGGACGACATCTAGTATTTTTCTGCAATTGTCTCCGTGTGTGAGGCACACCAGTGTTGAATAACATTCTTGGACATTTTACTTTGGTATTCGCCAAAAAAAATAAGAAAATAAGACTATATTCGGAAAAGTCTGGCAAACTAAAAAAGTTATCTTGGAAGAGTCAAAAATCATAATGTTCGATCATCCCAAAACCCGAAATATACAAGAAAGTGCAATAGTTGCATTTTTGCAAGAAAAATAGCCAAGAATTCCGATATTTTTTAGGTTGCGCAGCGTCAGAACCGCTTGTCTGTGGATCGGTCTGTGTAATCGTCTTTATTATATGTAACCGTCGACCAATTTAAGTAAACTGACTATTTTCGGTTAACCGAGAAAATCGTTTTTTTTCATGCCAGTTAACCGGTTTCATGTCATTCACTTGTGGTATGTAGACACCTTTATGAAACGCCAGATGCAGTTGAAAGGGGTTCCCCCCTGAATATTCTTGAAGGGTGATTCCATTGGAACGAGTGTGACACTTTTCCTTAAATATGTTTAAATATATCCCATATTCATTGACTGATTTTTACTTTATTAATCGGAATATTATTGCAAATGCAATCTACTACAATCTAGAATTCTGTCATATTCTTCCATTATTCATTTTTGCTAATCAAAAGAGCAGTTCCTACACCTTCACCTTCTAAAGTATACATTACCGACATCGACCGATTTAAATTGTAACGGATGTGACACTTTGACAGAAAGCCTGTTACGACACCAGCCTATATCTGACAAAGGAAATGATCAGACCTATTGTTGTCATGATTTTCTTGAATTATAATCAAAAATATGTATTATGAGAAGTATAAACATTACGAATGTTTATCGGTGTTTTCTTAAATTATAAATTGATTTTGAAATTTTGTCGAAAAAAGGGTCAATACTTTACGTTGAATCGCCCTGAAGTAAATATATATTGAAGTTGATTATGATTTAGGAGCTCCAATATTCTATAGAATAAAACGTTGATCTATCAAAGATGTTAACAATAGCTGGAGCTCAATATCATATATCTATATATATAAATAAGTTGCGTTACTGTCTGACTGATTTATCATTGATTAGCGCCCAGACTAAACGGCTGAAGCTAGAGTTCGAAATTCGTACTTTTAGGGGGTAAAATGGGACAAAAAGGCATAAAGAAACTTCGTCCTGACTAAACGGCAGTGTGTACCTTGCACTTATCATTCAGGCGAGCTACTAAACGGGATTTTTCGAAATTTTTACTTTTAAGGGAGGAAGGAGAGATCTGGTGTGCAAATTCGCCTCACCACATAGAAGCGCATTTTTGTACTTTTAAGGGGTGAGCGGCACAAAAAGGGATAAAAATGGTACCGATTTAAGTATTGCAGTTATAGTCGTGAAATTTGGTGTGTGAATCCCTCTGACAACGTATAAACGCGATCTAAATGGACTTTTCGAAATCTTATATCTTATTGTACTAGCGGGTACTGCTGGTACAATCATAAATGCTACATCCACTTTAATTTTGCGATACTGGATCTACTTTAGAGATAAAATAACAGATCGGAATCAAATCACACTACTCCAAAAGGATAGGAGAGACATTCGGCCAGAATTTGTGTGAAGAAGGAATAAGAATAAAATAATTGTTACCAGTAAGCAAAACTGGAAAGTTTTCATTTAACGTTTTAAAAAAATCATAACCATTTGGGGACATCGCTAATTTATATATATAAAGGGTGATTTTTTAGCTATTATCTTTTTGGCAACACTGGTTTAAACAGCTGACGCACGTTTCGTGTTTTGTTTCACTGTCAAACATCTTCAGTTTGGTCTTTAATTAAGCATGAATCGTCTTACAAACGAACAACGCTTGCAAATTATTGAATTTTATTATCAAAATGCGTGCTCTGTAAGAAAGTTCATCGCGCGCTTCTTCCATTTTATGGTCAGTTTAATCGACCCACTGAAGCGGCTATTCGGGCTATTGTGACTAAATTTCGCACCAAATTTACATTGTTGGACATTAAACCACCAACACGCTTACGTGAAGTGCGAACTGAAGAAAATATCGCAGCTGTATCGGCCAGTGTTAATGATGACCATCAATTATCGATTCGTCGCCGTTCGCATCAATTGGGCCTCTGTTATTCAAAAACGTGGGAATGCTAACATTGGACTAAGCGGATGGACCATTTGAGGTCAATATTTGCATGAAATAATCCTCAAACATTAAATTATATTAATTATAGTAATATTATTATATATACTATATATTCAAATAAAGACTTCATGCATTTTTTCTGAATTTTATGTGTTTTTCTTTGAAAAACTTTCCTATAGCTTTTAACAAATCACCCTTTATATAAAACAGTTTCGTTGCTGACTCATTGATCAGGGCGCAGACCAAACGACCAGGGTCATAAAATTTGTAGAGTAGGTCCCCAATATGACGCAGACGCGTATTAAGGAACGATTTTTCAAAATTCGTGCTTTTACTTACTTTTTTGTACTTGTTAAAGGAAAGCGAGAGAAGGGATAAAAATAGAATCGTGAAATTCAGTGAACTATGAAAATTATAAAAAGTGGTAAGCAAAATATTGCAGCGCACATACATACATGCACACATATATAGATGCGAATCATAAATGGATTTTACGAAATTTGTACATTTGAATGGTACCAACGCAAGTGTTGGAACCATTTAAATACTGAATTCAACTGACTACGCAGAAGTATTTGGCCAATGAATTAAAAATTGCAGATAATTGCATGAAACAAACCCCTAGTATTCGAATCCGATAAATCATGCATGTATTCTCAAAGCTTCGCCAACAAAACCAATTTTTGTACATATATTCCCTCACAGGACAGAGGACGGTAAAGGGTTAAGTTTATATTAAGTACTAAGTTTATCAAGATTAAGTCTAAATTTTGAATTTAGAGAGTTCAACTTATTGATGTGGACATCCACAGTAATATCAGATACATTAAATAAAGGGGCACCCAGCAATTAAAGAGCATCCCACGTAGTGATATATATATATATCTAACTTGTGATCTGGAAGTTTTGAAAAATTGCCTCTTCATTAATGAAGTTAACATGGGGTTGTCACAGGAAGGAAGTTTTGATATTATCATTGTTTCAATACTCATATGTTATGAAATTTCTGTTTTGTTTGTGTTCTTTTTCATCGGTTCAAAGAAGCCAATTTGTATAGCAACTTAGGGTGTAGTAAAGATTTGCTTCTAACGAAAATATTGATATTTAAATTATAGGAGTGATTTAATGTAATGGAACAGCATTATAATTTGATATAATTTGATTTAATGGAACTGCATTATAAGTACGCCAAGGACGCAAACTAAAAAATATTATTATGTGGGTTGACATAAATTGTGCGGAAGGGAAAAATTCGAAAAATTTTAAATTTTAATATCATTTCTGGAAGTTTATTAAAATAACTTTCAGAGAAGCGAAAAATCCTGCATCATCCTGCATCTTAGAATGCGATTAAAAACACTTCTTCAATTGGAAGTAAAGAGTGATTTTTTTGAGGTTAGGATTTTCATGCATTAGTATTTGACAGATCACGTGGGATTTCAGACATGGTGTCAAAGAGAAAGATGCTCAGTATGCTTTGACATTTCATCATGAATAGACTTACTAACGAGCAACGCTTGCAAATCATTGAATTTTATTATCAAAATGCGTGCTCTGTTAAGAAAGTTCATCGCACGCTTCCATTTTATGGTCAGTTTAATCGACCCACTGAAGCGGCTATTCGGGCTATTGTGACTAAATTTCGCACCAAATTTACATTGTTGGACATTAAACCACCAACACGCTTACGTAGAGTGCGAACTGAAGAAAATATCGCAGCTGTATCGGCCAGTGTTAATGATGACCACCAATTTTCGATTCGTCGCCGTTCGCACCAATTGGGTCTCTGTTACTCAAAAACGTGGAAATGCCAAAATTGGACTAAGCGGATGGACCACTTGAGGCGCAGCCGCGGTCAACATTTAAATGAAATTATCTTCAAAAAGTAAATGTCATGGACCAATCTAACGTTTCAAATAAAGAACCGATGAGATTTTGCAAATTTTATGCGTTTTTTTTTTTTAAAAAAGTTATCAAGTCTTAAAAAATCACCCTTTACTTCTCAGTTTTTTTTTCTGGGGATATGTTATGGCGAAATTTTAAGAACCGAACTTAAGTTTGCAGCGAATAGGGGAATTAAATCAAGAATTGCCATTTTCTCGATTTAAATCGGTTTTAGGCGAATGAATGTATGTCTTTTTGGGGACTTTTCTTTACGCTTATTTATATATGTACAATAGACCGATACAAAACGATATTTAACTCCTTCATTTCTTCACTGAATTTTGTTAAAAATGACCACTGAAGCCGGTTTTATATTTAGTGCAAAATCCAATACGACTATTGTTTTCTTTTTGAAAAATAAAAGTAGCTATTTATAAAAAATCAAAATGTTATGATGTGTATAGTTGACCTGTTTTATTTTAATGTTTTGTATTATTGTCCTGCTTAAGGTCTCAAATAATAAAAACAAGATGTTATTTGTTTATTATTTTATTTTTCAATTTTGTTCCCAATATTTCGAACATGATTCGAATTTCGAATATGATCCAAAATATCAATGAAACCAAATGAATAATTCAAATCTACAGGAATTTTCCAAATTTTATAATCCAAGGCATACTTGCAACGCATATCCATTTTTTTTGGGTCTACATTTGGGATATAGAATTCAATATTGAGTACAAATCCAATATTTAGACGGTTTAGCTCGATAGCGGATGATGCTACAGCCGAAATACTTTAGGAATAATCAGAACACATGTCAATCATCATTTTGTGAGGGGTAACTTTTAAATTTATTTTCGTGAGTCTTTCTAATTAACATAGTAAGTTTGGGTCCAGGTAATATTAAGATAAATGTTAGAAAGAAAGACCTGTATGATTGGGCTTGCTAGCTTTATATTTCTATGGAGTTTACTAGATTAACAAGACAATTTTCAGATTCTTCTTCCTGATCAATTTGAGAAAAACAATGGCCAAAAATACTAAAAGATGAAGATATCTCATGGGCGAATTGATGTTTTTTTTTCGAAACTAAAAAATCCAATCGTCTACTCCTGACAGTGAATTAGCCGCTCTATTGAATGTTTTTGAGTAAGGCCAATCGAACAGGCCTAAAGTGACATTCACAATAGCCTGAAAACGCCACAACTTCTAAAACTTAAAATCTGGTACTATCATGTTACCACAATCGAGCAAATACAGGAGTACAGTTTCTAATAGGAATTTCAATATAGTATTTTGCTTCGATTACAAATTTATAAATTTTTGTTCTTTATTATCGTTACAAGGAGTTTGTGTATGAACCTTATTGAAAAAAGCGTAGATTAACAACTGACTTTAAGACAACTCACTTGATAAACCTATAATTTCTACACGGAAAGCCACAAATAAATCGTATTCACAGCCACTTTTGGCAGTCGAAAACGCATTTTAATCTATTCGTAATTTACTAAATAAATCTTTATATCATATTAGATGATAACCAATAACGACAAACTCTCTCTTATCTCGACTGTATATATTTTTAAATATTATAATAATATATTGAAATCATAGTGATAAAAACAACATTGGAACCATTCGTAATTTTTAATTTTTTTTTTGGATTTGAACAATTTGTTAAAAAAACTTAAAAAGATGATTACTTTATATTTCTGTTGTTTCGCTTCTTCTCTACAAATGTATACGCCATGCCCCACTCATCATTCAGTGTGGCGATAAGTATCGTATATACATAAACATCGCGCACGCAGAAAGCGCTTTTATTTAGATTAGAAAAATAAAGCGCAACGGAACTTTCGCAAATATGTGGCAACACTGTTAAAAATAAATGAAGCCCCTATCATAGGGTTGCATTTTATAGGAGAGATAGCAAAAAGTAAAAAATCTGAACAAATCTTGATGTTAGGCCCGATTGGCCTACATTAGTTAGTTCTGTCAAAAAGTATGTGTCTGAAAATTCATAATAAAATAAAAATCGCACAGTCTGACGGTAACAAACATAAACGAGAGTGGAATCAAATCCAAATTTAGACAGTCTGACAGACTTTATTTTTTTGGAAATGTGCAAAAAATGAGCCTTATTTTATAGGAAAACTAAAAAATAAGTTCAAAATAGTACGATAATCGAAATTGAAAACATTTCACTGTGTGACAGTCCCAAAACTCTGGGAAGTGATATTAGCTCGAAGAACAAGAATCTGTATTTGAAATTTGACAGACACCCTCAAAATCTTGAGTTATGGGTAAAAACGGTGTTTCCTACCTTTGCACATTTATAAGCATGTAACTTGGCTGATTTTCACTTTATACTTGGCAATGATTTTGCACATTATTTCGTTTGACAACCATACAACTTGTAAATGTATTTAAATAACACATTTAGTAAGGAGTAAAACTACACTTTGGCTTTAAAAACTCGTTAATAATTGACTGAGTCAGTCGTTGACGTTTTTATTAATACTAACCTTTTGCAAAAATACAAGTTTTGGTTATTCCAGTTCACATCTCTCATTAATTTACGAGTAGAAGTCCAATAAAAATACTTGAGGGTGTCTGGGATATTTAAAAAACAGATTCTTGTCCTACAAAAAAAGTTATCACTTCCCAGAGTTTTCTACTTTGTAGCACAGTGTTATTTACTGATTGTTTTTCGCATAAATTTATTTTTAATGAAAACTTCAATAACTGATGCAATTACTAACGGATTTTTAAAAACAATGTGTCGTTTTACCCCTTTTGATTGCCTTATAGAATAAGAAGTAAAAATGGCGACAACATTTACTGGCTGGCCCACGATGTCGAACGTTAACGTTCGCATGCCTCTCAGGCGACAAACAGCTGATTTGGGACCCACCAACAGTCTCCAGAACGACAAAGCGAACGAAAATCTATGCGAAAGAAAACGTAAGCATTTCAGTGTAAAATCGGGGGTCACTAACATCTTCTTCTGTCATCTGAGCGAATGAAAATGTCAAAATCACTCACTTGTGTTTTGTAAATAAAACACAAAACAAATTTATTTTATATTTTTATTGCTCTCCTCTCTAGTTCATACTTCTTCCTCGGCGTTCGAGATAATCTCGCCACGAACTTCATAGGAACATATTGTGCAGAACGCAGCTCGCATTTATACTTTCTGTTGCTCCGTGCACCGGAGTGTTTTTATTGTAGGGTCTTTCAATTGCGTTCCTTGTATTACTAAAGGGGATCTTCAGGAATGCCTTTAATTTGTGGCTCCTAAAACCCAAGCGTATCGTTTTTCCCAGTCGAAGCTTTTTTGAAAACGTCGGTGTCCCGAAACTCGTCCATCAGCATGAAGAAAATGTCACCCGAAAATTTCCTATAAATCTGAAACAGAACTGTCATATATTTGTAAATATGCATTTACATGTGAAATAAGTATATTCTCAAGAACATCCCTACGGGGATCTCGAAACTAGCATTCCTCCAAAAAAATGTGCGCGTTGGAAAAATTTATATTTTTCGTCAACACACAGAAACAACCCCAAATATTGATTGTTTACATTATTTTTTCGAATTTTGTATCCAGTTATTTCAGCTGAGAAAAAGTTCAAGTCAACTTTTTTATTATAAGTTAGAATTTGGATATTTAACGCTTTTTTCTCGGCATATTTGCAATTATTTGTGGATTTTTTGATCTGGCAATATTTTCATTCAATCACAACAAGTAAGGCTATGTGAACGAAAAGTCAGAAGATAGCGGGTCGCTTTTTGATACGAAAGTGAGTGACTGGCTTTCGTTCGCATAGATTTTTTTCGACATCGTGGGCCAGGCAGTTAATAAAAACATCTTTGCTGTACACACAGATTCGATTCTTCAAATTTTAAATAAAAAACGTTTATGGTATCTTTTTATTTTGGACTTATGCAGCTGGAGTATGTCGGATATGTGTGCATGTATATTAGGATGGGTCACGAAAATAAATTGCAGCGGTCGCCCCCCAAAAATGAAGATTG
This sequence comes from Polietes domitor, assembly GCA_947397865.1. Lineage (NCBI taxonomy): Eukaryota > Metazoa > Arthropoda > Insecta > Diptera > Muscidae > Polietes > Polietes domitor. The sequence goes on along the minus strand of OX377622.1, from coordinate 2,900,694 downwards.
GATTGTTTAAAGATGATCTGCAAAATATTTCGTCACTGGGTCAAGCCATCTCTGAGCTTAACGCTCCTGAAAACACCTCTAAAAATCATATTTTTCCCGTGTAATTTTTTCTATTGCATTTTTGCCCATTTTTTCTGAATTAAAAGACCCTTGGGAGCACTTTAAATAAAAGTTTTTATTCTTGTCTTAGAATAACTCAATTGTAGAATTATTGGCTGTTTATGTTGATTTTTGTGGGTTTCCAAGGTGACAGCTAAAAACTCATTTTGTAAGAGGTGTAACGAAAAATAAATGCGAGGAATCAATACCTTTCGAATGATGTCCAAATGCAGGCGATGGTTTTCACAGCCAAAATGTTCAAACACTTTTTTACAAAAATGAGCGCTGCGGCGTCAATTTCCTTCCGATGTTCATCATTTAGGCATCATTCGAAAGATATTGACTGCAGCTACTTATTTTTTTTGTAAAATACAACCACCAAATACGAAAAAGTTTTCGGTAGTCACTGTGAAAATCCACAAAAAAATACTATAAAAGTCCAATAATTCGACCAATAAGTTACTCTAAGACAAGAATCAAAATTCATATTTAAAGTGCTTAAAAAAAAGAAAAAATCCACTGGAAAAGCATGATTTTTAGGGTTATTTTCAGGAGCGTTTAGCTCACAGTTGGCTTTATCTAGGAACGAAATAATTTGCAAATCATCGTTAAACAATCCAAACTTTATTTTCGTGGGGTGACTGGAAATTGTTTTTCCATTTGTATGGACCGCGACCCAGCCTAATGTATATATTATTTTATCGAGTTTGACTTTGACAGTAAAATTTCAATTTCTGAGCCAATAGAGCTGGCCTATTATACCTTTCGATTTGTTGTTATTTGTGGCATCCGCTGTTTTCGTGTAAACAAATAACAGAAACTAAACGTTTTCCTTAATCTCCCTCCGTCTCATGTTTCAGTCACAGCTCTTGGTCGTAGGCGCCACCGCCACCCGCAGCTACCTTTATGAGCACCGCTGCTGTGGTGTCGCCTGCCCCTTTACGATGGGTATCTTTTTTCGCTTTCTTTGCAAAGAAACTCATCACTAGAGCATTGATATGTTTGTAATTTGACTTTTTCATTCATTTTGTTTTTATTCCAATTCGTATACGAGTGTTTGTTTGAGTGTGTATGAGTGTGTTTTTCTCTTTGTATATCTTTGACTGTATTTGTGAGCGTGTGTGTGCGTGTTCTTCTTCGTTAACGTTGATGTCATATTTTCCCCCATTTTGTTTACTTGTTTGTATTTTCCGGATTATTATGAAAATGCAAAAAAAAAAGTTGTATTCAACCTTCGCATCCTCCAGAAAGCGGGCAATGTGGAACGGTAGATGAATGGACGGATGGCTCTCAAGTTTTCGCTCCTACTCGTTGGAACGGTACGAAACTTTACGATACCATACGATACGACACGATATGTTCTTCCATTACATTTCATACCTACAACAAGTGCAAACATATGTATGTATGTATGTATGTATAAACTTGCAAACATACATACATACACATTCGCCCATTACAATCTTATTCATATCGTTTTTCTGCATTGGATTGTCTGTCTATTTCCATCCAAAGGATGATGAGAGTAATCATCCATCGCATGCACACGCTAATAGAAGGATGTATGGAGAGGTACGACTAAATACCCACTCAAACACAAGCGCATACATACACACGTACGTATGAATGTATATATTTACATTATCGTACATTGTTGTTAAATGTTTACTGGCACTTTAGATCGATGATGAATAAATTTGTTCGGCTCCACGGATGAATTACAAAATCTACTCGAAGAAAAGGACTTGGAATACAATCGAATTGTCCTGATTGGATGCTAGGGTGATAGGAGGGAGGTAGATCCTCACTTGAATGTGTCTATGCTTGATTATGTTCCCTTCTAATGAAAGATTGGTTTCATGATGACAATCTTGTGGACAACTGGGCACGGAATGAATTCATTGAATTCTCTGTTCACTGAATTGATTCTAGGGACAATTCTGTGAACACAACTATTGTGCGCAGCAAATCGAGGACTAGTTATCTGAATTTACCGGTATATTTTGTATTGTTTATTAATAACATGTTTTTAGAATTATTTACATATTGCTCGTGAAAGTTGAAATATATTCCACACCGAATTTCAAAAAATCACAACAAGGAGGAAGACTTCCAGGATCAAATAACAGTGTCTGACAGTCCTTATTACACTTGAACTAGATGATATACATCTGAAACTATAGGTGAAATAGAGTTAATTGGTGTTTTTAGTTTTTCATTGCCGCATCCTGTTGCCCCTTATAAGGACTACAAAGTTCCAAGGATAAAATTTTTAAAAATTAATTTTAATACTTATTCCCTCCCCATGACACCGGAATAAATGCCAAATCAAAGAAGAGAATGTGTACATTAGTTTAGTATTAACAGTCATTTAAAGTTTTGTCTCTTAAAAAACAAGATATGAATAGACTAGAAAAGCTAAGGGGCCAACTTGAGATAGATGTTAATGCTGGAGACTAAAGACTACAGAAAGAAGCATGATATTCTCCTGTTCAATTTGACACTAATACCGTTATCATAGGGTGCGAACAAGTATATACAATATTTTTTTGAAGAATTGTATCCTTTGGATCTTTGTAATCCTGGAATGTGGATATGAAAAACTAAAAACGACAAGTTTCATACGTATATCATCCAGTTGAAGTGTAAAGACTTTTTTGTCGTACGGTGTAATCAAGGAAAGCGCGCCAACGCCGACTAAATGCATATTGTGTCGGCTTCGTTCTCTGTGGCGCACAGTGTACGGGTTTCCAATTTTTTGAGTTAAGCCAATCGCTACTTTACCACGAGACTTTTCCTAACATTATATTAGGGGACGAACTGGGTGGAAATGGGTGATGTTGGAAGACGAACACGCCTGTCGTCTATATACCAAAATATTTTAATTAGGAAGAATTCTACATTAACACATTAATGTCCAAAGAATACTGTGTTTCAAATGTGCTCATATGGGGACAGAGGGGGTAATGGATTAAATCAACAATAATTTTTCTAAGGTCTTTCGATTTTGGCGAAAATTGTTGAGCGTATTTAGTATTTTAATACCTTATGTTAAACGAAATAATTTTTGTAAAAATTCTGCATATCTTTTGATGTACGAAAGATATTGCAATTTTTTGCAGGAGAAATTTAAAAAGATATATAAAAAAATCGATCGTGCAATCAAATTCCATCATTTCGCAATGTATCACATATTGCTTCCCAAGTTATCAGGCTAAAATAAGAGTGGAATAGGATAAATGGTAAAAAATTGTGAAAATCGCCTTTAGAAAAACCCGCGTAACTAACTATCATATAAAGAATCCCAAAATATTCTGAGTAAATAGGGAATATTTGTGACAGAAAAATAATCAGAAACCCAGATAGAGAAAGTTGAAATAAATTTAATTACAACCGCAAATTTTGGATTTTTTTTGTGACTACACATACTACTACATATATGTTACAAGCGACATGGTTCTTAATACGTATCCGTTGGATAGATCGCGTGAAAATTACAAAACAAAAATGTTATGCATAGAAATCCCTTTAGCCATATCTTCCGTGAAAATGGAAATTTTGCAAAAATATCTCATTTTTATTTTATGATTACCGTGCTCTACCGAAATACCCACATTTTTTTGGCGAATAAGATCGATCTTCCAAGAAACATGGACGAATTTTAACCCTAGTATTTTTATACCCTCCACCTTAGAATGGCGGTATATACACTTTGTCATTTCGTGAGTAACATCTTGAAATATTCAACGGAAACCCCATAAAGTATATATATTCAGGGTCGTGGTAAAATTCTAAGACGATCCAGCCATTTCCGTCTGTTTGTCTGTTTGCCTGTCTGCTGAAAGCACGCTAGCCGCCGAATGAAATGCGCTAAATGTGTCTTATGGTTGCAGACCGGTTGGGATTGAATGTGGCGAAATCGACACAGATGGAAAATGTTTCCCTGAAAAATACATCCTAATATTTTGAATATGTAAGTATTTTTTAATTTCTGCTTTATATGAATTTCAAAATATTCTTATAACATAGAAGCAATAAAAAGTAAATAAAAGTTTTAGCGGGCGAGATGGGACAAAAAGAGTACCAATACTACGACAACAGCTAGAAACTTGGAATGTACATCCCTCTTTTTTTAATGAATAATGGATACAATTGGTAAATTGTTAAGCGAGTAAATTCCATACAAAAAATATGCTAGTAAGCCTAATCGAATAGGCCAAGTATTTGGGGCGCATTTTTGAAGATTGCTGCCTAATGCCCACTTTTCGATTATACTAGATGTTTTATATTTATATAATAATATATATAATAATTTATATAATATTATAATAATGAAGAATCACAATTTTCCTAGTATGTTAGTGAACTTCTATATAGTGTTGACATCCTCTATGGAATCCACTGTGGAATGCACTCCGTGGTGGAGGGTATTCAAGATTCGGCCCGACGAACTTAACGAGTGTAATTTTGCTATTTAAGCGTGAAGAGCTTTATTTGCAACTTTGGTATCTTTAATGACCCCCACTGAAATTTTCCGGCTATTTTTTGTAGAACATTTTAATCCTTACATATCCTTTCTGAAAGGACTTTTTATGATTTTCTCGAAAAAAGGTCAAATTGACCCATAATGAGTGGAGTGGGTTAAGATCTTCCACAAAAATGATACTCAATATTGTTCTGACAATAAGAATTCTCTCAGACCGACTGTAAACAGAAACTCAGACCAGCTGGACTTAAGTTTATTCTGCAAAAATTGTCTACATCTAGACCTTTCAGAATTATAGGGTCGCTATTCTGTTCCAATCAAAAATCTTAATTTGTTGGACAGTGTAATTTTCATTTTTAGTTTTCTTGGAAGTGCATGTAGTAATTATTTTTATTATTGAATATCCGCAGTCGATAACTGGAAATGTTATCGATTACTAAATATTTATCGATAACTAAAACAGTTATCGAATTTTTTATTTGTTTCTACTATTTTTCAAACTTTAACGTGTGATAACTCGAAAACTAACTAACTAATCGGTAGCCGGCTCGCCAATGTTCATTTGAGGTTCTCTATCCAAAAAATAAATTGCTGTAAATTATATTATGCAAAATTTTGCATAAATATAAAGAATTTGTATGACAAAAGTTTATAGCATGAAGAACTTCTAAGAAATGTTTTACAAAATCTATGAGAGTTTTCATAACATTTTCCTTTATGAAATGTGTTTTATAGATTTTATGAAAATGACATTTTTCATCGAGGTTATGACCACATCATAATGACTATCATTTCCTTTATTATCGACATATAACATCCATATGGTGGTCCACATAGTTCTGAATTTTTGATTTGTGACCCTCTCCTCACCCCACCAATTTCATATGTTTGCGCCAATAAATGATCAGACTTCCATCAATATTTGCACTGACACATTTTAAAATCCCCGACCGATATTAGCTTTACTTATTTGTCTCAGTATACGACTTGTGGATTTTAAAGTTATTTAAATGTTTTTTTGCATCTGCGTTCCTTTTCAGATTCATCCGATTGCCGTCTAAGATTTGGTAAGAGAATCACCATTTGTCGAATGCTTCCTTTAGTTTTTTTTTTCGTCACACACACACAAAAAGTAATCATCAAAGAATAACGAATTCCTATGCATGTTTATCGAATGTGAATACTCGTATTACATACATAAATACTCTCACACACACATATATATATATATATATTAATAATAAAGAGCATCAACGACTACTGCCCACTACTGACTGAATGGGGGTCCAATTACATGCACACATCCATACTTAAGTAAACAAAAGTATGTCTGTGTGTGAGTGTACCCGTAATTATCTAATAATCTGCAGACACACACATACATACTACTTAAATAAGGACCCTCCACTATACTGTGATGTTGTGATGGATGCGAAACTCATTTAAATGCAAATTTATCACACACTCTTACTCTCTCTCTCTTCCAATTCCCCACTTCCAACCACCCACCCAGCCAACCCATCATCTCTGTCCAATTCTTATGAATATGTAAGTCTTTACAAAGATACATACATATGCACTCCCACAGACAGACAGACAGTGATCACGTTTGTTATGTCCTGTTTTCATTTTCAAGAATCAACAAAAATATGTTTACCTCTAACCTACCTACCTACCTGCCTACATGTGTATTATTTTCTGTACTCTCTCCCTTTTATTTACATTTTATTCTTTGTCTTCCTTTCTCCTCTTTATCGATGTATTCTGTGTAATTACTTTTCGTAGTTGTGAAACAAAACAAAAAATAAAAACTATCTCTAGACTTTAATGTACAAAGAAAAGACATAAAAGACCCCCGCCCACCCGCAACACGAACGGATCGTAAGGACGTCCGACGCACAGTAACTGCCGCCGCCGCCGCACAGCACAGCCAGCCTAGCCTCAAAGACGCCGATGGCTCCGTTCAAATTGAAATTCCGCATGGGTAGCTCGCGGAGTACCTCGCAGGAGCACGAGCCAGATCCTCAGGTAAATGAGGCTTTGTTAAATCACCAGAAAACCGGCGGGATCGGTGCGAGTAGCTCAACCATAGATTCCGTGGACTGCAATAGTTTGGTGTCGCTCAATACGAGCGAACGCAAACTATTGCTGCCGAACAAGAGCAACAATCTGAGAATGGGTAAGACATGAATTGAATTTCGTACCATTACTTTTGATGTTTTGAGCCATTTCAATGTGTAGACAAAACAAGAAGAAGAAGATTACATTAAAGAGCAAACGAACCACAGCAAAGTGAAATGCTTACATTGCACAAACTGTCATCACCACATCACAACTACTGTCACAACCATCATCTCCATCACGACCACAATCATCCTCATCATCATCATCACCACCATCCTCATCATCATCATCACCACCATCCTCATCATCATCATCAATTATCAAAAGAAAAATAATGCATTGTATTTAAACAAAGTGCCGTTCGTTGCCCTCACTTTGCACTTTGTGTGAACAGAAGATGATGACGAAGAAGAAGAAGAAGAAAACATAACAAAAACAAAGAGCAACCTTCTTTTACTTGATGTCAAATCTGTTTTTCTTTTCGCATTTTTCATTTTTCATTCCATTGCAAAATATTCGTCCACAGCCAACTTCGCACTTGTTTTCTAAACTCACACACATACACACCACCACCACCACCACCCCCACCCACTCCACTCTCTGTCATGCTCTATGTATATCTCTCTCTCTCTTTCGCCCACTCACGCACAACCACACATATACACATACATACATACGTATACAATTAAGTGTCTACATTTAATGACAGAAATGAAATGATTTCATCTCCACTTCATGTGAAACAATTGCAGGGTTCATAAACCAGAATCAGACGATTCAAGGAGAAAGCATCCCCACCACACCACCACCTACATACGAACATGTTTTAGAAGAGGTAAATGTCCACTAGCAATCTTATGAAGAAACCAATTCGAGCAATAATTCAAAATAATAATAAAACATCCTTTATATCCCTTCTCCCTTATGTGCTGTGTTGTCCATCCACGATCTCTGTCCCACTCCCCTTGATTCCTTACTATCTCGTTGTCTCTTTCTATTTGTTGCTATTCCCCACCGAACAGCAACGACAATTGGCCATCGCTGCTATCAGCAACGACGATTCAATTCATCTCAATGAACTCGAACAATTAAGTCTCAACGAATTACCCTGTACAGATCCCAACTGTCAAGAGAACTTCATCGCACACAACAACAATAATAATAACAACAACGAAGCAGCAGCGGCAACTAACACGAACTCGAACACGAACAATCACGAAACACAGCAACTTAGCAACAACGATCACTTGACAAACGACGAAGCCGAGAATCCCGACGACGATCGCAAAGAATCCATAGATTCGCAAGAGTTTTTGTTGGGCGAAAATATGACGGATTCGTCCTCCGATCAGGATAGAGAACAAATGGTAGATAACAGTTGCTCGGGCAATTGTCAACAGTATGCCGATGGCTCGGCATCATGTTCGGGCGGCGGCCAAGGCGAGCACGATCAGAATAATGACTTCTATGATCCGTTAATGAATCACGGAGTCTATTGTAATGATGGTAAGTGACTATTTTAAAATTGTAAAACAATTTCTTGATTTTAGAGACATACGCGAGTTTATAATAAACCTGTGGAATATATCATTAGTTCAAGATTTCATCAATTTGTTTAAACAAATATGTATGTATGTATATACTGAAAAATCTATTCAAAACTTCCTGGTGCGGGCAATTTTAGTCGTTGCTCTAGATATAAACAAGACCTTTGATAGAGTCTGACACGGCGCACTCATCGTTATTGATGTTGGTTGTGACTTCTCTCGTTTTATATTGAGCTTCTTCATAGATCACACTATCCCTAGGATGGTCAATGACTTTTGAACCTCTAAATGCTAGTAAACAATTATGTTTAAGAGCCGTCATATTTAAATTTGGTCTGGCCTAACCACAATTACTATCCTAGGGCTAAATATGTTGTTAAGGATGGGTTCTTATCCGACGACCATAGGTTGACCTGTCCTTTTTCTTATTTTCATCGACGACCTTTTGGATCAAACGTTGAATCCAATCTATTTATTTGCGTATGACAGTAACCTCCACCATTCGTTCATAGACGAAGTCCTCAAGAAATTAAGAACAAAAGTCGATTGATGAATGAGTCACTTAGTCAGGATTTGCTGTCCATTTCTGACGGGGGTCATATAAATAGAATAGATTTTATTAATGCACGTAAGACCCAGTGCTCCTTGTTGTCTCACAAGAGATTCACTGATCCAATGCGGTCGTCGATTTCTATGAACGGCGATGTTCTGGGCATGAAGATACTCCCATATATGGTCGAGTGCTCCAATATCTTCTTTGGAATTACTTGATTGTGTTTAGAAGAGGCCAATTGTGTTGATGGATCACGGTAGTATATACAATTCTATTGTTTACCTTGATCTCCGTCATAATGTGGGGTGTTTGTCACTGTTCTATCGATACTTCCATGGTGTTTGTTCTTCGTTACAGAATAAATTCGTTCTTCGCCCGTACTATCCGTATGTGGAATCGACTTCCGGAAAATATCTTTCCCTCCAATTACGACATTCAGAGATTCAAAACAGATGTCAACAGACACTACTCCCTCTTTCCTCCTTCCCATACCTGATCTTCCTTTCACCAACGCAATGCACTGCATTTATAGGGGACATCCCCTGAGTGTTGGTTCAGTGAAAAAAAAAAAAACACTACTCCCTTTATCCTCATTTCAATTCCTTACCTTCATTTCTTTCGCCAACGCAATGCACTGTATTTATAGGGGATATTTCCTGAGTGTTGGTTCAGTAGAAAGCGGGCAATACTCACGATCTCCGCCGTCATACGGCTCTCACTGGCTAGAATGTGAAGGCCGAGAGATGAGAGTATGCGACTCAGTCCTGAGACATCGACTCGCCATCGATCTCAACTTTTCACGCGACAGCCTGAAGCGAATTTTGTAGAAAGGCCTCGCATTATTGCAAGGTCCAATTGATTGAAGTCATCCGCCTCATTATCGCTTCTGAGTTTGGGCCTTAGAGCTGCCAGAAAAATCATCTTTTCTAACGAAGCGCATTTTCATCTCGGTGGCTATATTAACAAGCAAACCAGCCGCTTCTGCGGATCGGATACCCGGCATGTGATAGTCGATATTCTAATAATCCGCAGAGAGTGGCAGTTTTGTTTGGATTTTAGAGAGATGACCAATTTCTCTTTGAAAATGCTGATGAAAACGTCATTTTGGAGGCATGTTAAACCAATAACCAATAATAACCGATCATAGTGTTATTAATATATTTGAACCAACCTTATATTTAATTTATTATTAACGTTCAACCTTACCTAGATTATAACTTAATTTAAAAATGAATTCGCGACTTTTAACTCTAGCCCTGGTCTTAAGTGATTATCCAACTTGACCTACAACCACAAACTAATACATACACATAATATCCTTTACTTTGTCATTAGCCTCACACTATGATGACGATTATCAGAATCACCAACAAATGTATGACAACGATGGCAATTCAGGCGAATGCGACGAATCGTGTACCAGCGAACATCACTGGGACATGAATCAACAATCCAGCTCCCATCAAAGTCTCCAGTGCGATAGCGGCGAACAGCAACAGCTTAGTTTACAACAACAGCAAGAGCAGTATTTCCAACAACAGATGGAACGCTCTCTGACACCGGAAATAATCAGCAATAAATCGTCAAAGGAAATCTATAAGGATCTGGCAAAACAATGCGGCATCACGTGCAAAATGTCCGATGGCTGCCGCTGCATGGAATGTCAAAGTCATTACTTTGATTGTGAATACGATGATGTAGGTGGTGGTTGGTGGTGGTGGATAGCAATTCTAGCAATTGTGGTGAATCGAAGAGGGGTGATGTAATCGAAAGAAAAAATGTTGAGGGACATTTAGACTGGCAGCACGATGAGGAGTAAGAGGAATGGTCTTTGAGTATAGTGTACTCCTGCGAAAACATATATAGATTCATTTTACCGCTCTTCGGAGCATAGGACCGTGACAAGGTTATTCCAATGTAATCTGTCTACTGCACGATGCCTGACTTCATTTAACGGTAGCTGTAGTCGGGATAGTTCGGCTGTTAGTATGAGATGCTGGTTGTCCTAAATGACTTGGGATCCAATCTATGACTTGTTAGGCTATCTTATCTGTCGGGTTCCTCAGCAGAAATATGAATCTATCTTTCTGCTGGCATAGCCTACTAATAATTATGCAAGTAATAGCTTCGGTGAATGGTTTTGATTTGCCCCTAATTTAACTAAAGAGATAATTGAATTAATTAAAATATCAATGGAATCCATTCATATATTTTTTGGCCATCTCCAAACTCATAAAACACACTGGTACATCTATTGAAGTTATGACCTGCAAATTGTAACATTCAAAGTAGAATGATGTTTTAAGTTCGAGTAAATTCCGGAGACATTCAATAGATTACATACTTAGTCGGATTTCCAACAACATATATGCAATGGAACGAGTTTTATTTTTTGTGGAACCATTTGCAAATCTAGGACTATCATAGTTATATCCATGGAAACTTCTGCTCAACATAGAATATATGAAGGTTTTCTTTGATTTTAAAAATCAGCGGACCAGAGACGCTCTCTCACACTTAACATATGCCTATGTAAGAGAGCCTCTCTCATGTGGAGTTTATCCGATCGCTGGTTGGGAGTAGAATCTCCGCTCAACGGAAAATCGTATGTCGTATTCACATCCCTCCACTTTTCACCACGATTGCAAACATACCTCCAAGATGTACGATACATGTCAAGGAGGGGAGCTAACAACTTTCTTCTCTCTTTCCAGAATGAACATCAAAAGACGGATGGCGGTTTGGGGGCTGGCACGCCCATGTTCATTACCGAGGTTATGCACGGTTCAGCCTGTAACATTTTGTAAAGCGGCGTGGATCACTCGATCCATCGATCGATCACTCTTGTTCTTTTTTAGCAGAGAATTTATTTAAAAAATGTATCAAATCTACAACCGGAAGCTGTTTATGATAGAATCACGACAACGCTTCTTTATAGTTAAACAAATACATTCATACTTACATACATACTCTACACGTACAGATGTAGCCATGCACAATCCGGCATAGATGTATTTTGATTGTAATTTTTGAAATCTACCAACAATCAAGCGACAAAAACAACAACAAACAACCAAATAGCATTAGAAGAAAGCAGCAGAAGCAGAGGAGTTTTTATGAAATTGCTTTTTATTCATTTTTACGAATTTCGAAATTCCATGTTTTATCCTTTAGTGCCAAAAAAAAAACAAAAAACAAAAACCAAAAACATTTTCAAAATTTCTCCAAGTATCTAGAAAAACAAAACACCACCATTTTAAGGATTTGATCTGACACACACACACATCCACAATCAAACACACACACACAACAATACTGGTTAAATCGAGATTAGGCGTTTCACTTTTATCTTCGTTTATAAGCGTCCTAGAAGTAGATTCGAATGTGTCTCCAGTGTAACGAATCGGCCTGCCGGCATCACATGCCATTCGATCCGATCCGATCCGATCCTGTCAGATCCGATGCAGATGCAAACGAAAGCCAGCCTTAACAAACGATCGCAACACACACACAACTTACATATACACATACGAGTATTTGAATTATGTTTTACAATTTAATACATACTTATATGTATTGTGTATATATATATTTTTCTACTTTATAATCATATGCATTAAAATCTAAATCAAACCAGAAAGAAAAAGCAAAACCCAAAATTAGAATTTACAAAATAAAGTGGTATCATTAATGAAATTATAATCAATCGAATGGTGTTTGTATTTGCCGGGAGGAGGGGTGTGGGGGGTGAATCGAGGAGGAATAATTGAGTAGGTTTGTAATATACGCCACTTATTAGTGCTGCTTTTTTGGGGGCGATAACAAAAGGTTGTTCTTGCGCTTTGGTAAATACAACTCATTACCGCACGCGGGAAAATATTGTTGCAATTTGTGCAAAAAAATATTTTGTACAAGCATTTTATATAAAAATTGTTTAACTTCAATTTAAAAATCATTTGTTGCGAATGAAGTATGTCTTCACGTAAGTATAAGAATATGTTTATAGCAATTATTTTTCAGGGTACATCTGTAATACGGGGTAATAACATCTCATTTACATTAAAAGTTTTGTGTCCGAGACATACAAATTTATTGTTTGTGTATATTGAGACATGCTGATTCATAAAATCAGCTTATATAATTTTTTAAACAAAAAAATGTTTACAAAAATACCAAATTTTAGTCAAAGATAAGGTATCTTCGATACTTGTACTCTCATTTTGAAAATATCGGTCCGATCTAAGCGGGTGGTTCGATTATAGATAATAGCAGTACCCGCTGCTTCGCACGCGAAAAAGCCAGTTAATTGTTAATTTTATCCGTCTTTGTTTTTGGATAGTATTTATTTAATTTTCTTTTGGTGGATATAGATAAATCTAAAATAGTAATTTGGAAACCTCCTATTAGCTAGCACTCACACACAGTCAAAGGAATGTGCTTGTCGATATGCACTATTTTAGCTGAACTACTTCGTATGTATAATTTTCTACCATGTTTTGAACAAAATTTTACAATCATTTATATCCTCGATCTCATGTTTCTAGAATCAGCCAGCCAGTTTATAACTTTTAGCACATCTTTCCCAAAAAGTACACATTTTGAAAAATCACTGTAGGAAAATGTGTTTTTGCTTCCCCTAAAAATATGTACTTTATTTGGTAACACATTTATTCCTTGTTTCCCGTATCCCCCCTTAAAAGCACAAATTTCGAAAAATCAAACTACTGCGCTGCTATATGATCAGTGGAATTTACACACTACATTTCACGATTCTAGCTGTAATAGTAAAATTGGTACCAGTTTTATCCCTTTTTGTCCCGCTCGCCACTTAAAACTACAAATTTGGAGAAATCCAATTTTACTTCGTTTCTATATGGTCAGAGGAATTTACATACCGAATTTCACGATTCTAGCTGTAATACTTTAGTCGGTACCCTTTTTGTCCCGCTAGCCCCTTAAAAGTACAAATTTCGAAGAATCCAATTTTACTTCGTTTTTATATGGTCAGAGAAATTTACACACTAAATTTCACGATTCTAGCTGTAAAACTTTAGTTGGTACCATTTTTATCCCTTTTTGTCCCTCTCGCCCCTTAAAAGTACAAATTTCGAAAAATCCAATTTTACTTCGTTTCTATATGGTCAGAGGAATTTACATACCAAATTTCACGATTCTAGCTGTAATACTTTAGTTGGTACCATTATTATCCCTTTTTCTCCCGCTCGTCCCTTAAAAGTACATATTTCGAAAAATCTAATTTTACTTTGTTTCTATATGGTGAGAGGAATTTACATACCAAATTTCACGATTCTAGTTGTAATACATTTGTTGGTACCATTTTTATCCCTTTTTGTCCCGCTCGTCCCTTAAAAGTAAAAATTTCGAAAAATCCCATTTTACTTCGTTACTATATGGTCAGAGGAATTTACATACCAAATTTCACGTTTCTAGCTGTAATACTTTAGTTGGTACCATTTTTATCCCTTTTTCTCCCGCTCGTCCCTTAAAAGTACATATTTCGAAAAATCTAATTTTACTTTGTTTCTATATGGTGAGAGGAATTTACATACCAAATTTCACGATTCTAGCTGTAATACTTTAGTTGGTACCATTTATATCCCTTTTTGTCCCGCTCTTCTCTTAAAAGTACAAATGTCGAAAAAATCAAATTTTACTTCGTTTCTATATGGTCAGAGGAATTTACATACCAAATTTCACGTTTCTAGCTGTAATACTTTAGTTGGTACCATTTTTATCCCTTTTTGTCCCGCTCGGCCCTTAAAAGTACAAATTTCGAAAAATCCCTATTTGTAGCTCGTCTGCATGGTTATTGCAAGGAACTCACCGAGTTTCATGTTTATAGCTACTGCCGTTTAGTCAGGACGAAGGTTCCATGTTTATCCCTTTTTGGGCCATTTTATCCCCTAAAAGTACGAATTTCGTAAAACCCTTTCTTAGTCGACATCTACGTCATATTTGGGAACTACCCTGAAAATTTCATGACCCTGGCTTCAGCCGTTTTGTCTGGGGGCTGGTCAATGATAAGTCAGTCAGTCAGTCAGTCAGTCAGTCAGTAACGCAACTCTTTTATATATATAGATTATGATGGCTACAAATGTATTGAATTTCACTTTAGTTGATTGTTTTAGGATAGGTCGCAAGAAAATATAAAAAAAATAAAAATAAAAAAAATCACAAAAAGAAGAAAAATCCGAAAAAAATTTTTTATAATTTTTGTTTTTAATAGCTAACGCAAAAAAACAATGTATATCAGCCATATTCAAAAACATTTATCACAAACGAATTTAAATGTAAAATTATTTATTAATAAATTCTAGAAGTTCTGGACACTCAAAAGAATTTTAAAAATGATAATTTTTTTATAAATAGTGTGAAAACCCATTTACAAATCGGACAACAAAATATTTTTTATTTCGTAATAGCTGGGATTTTAGTGAAGAAAATAAGGACTAGTTGAAAAAATTTATGGATAAATATAGATGTTTAGTCCGTTTACTCCGTTAGAGCTAACCGGCGGTTAATGATTTCAAATTCCACACAAGCTGAGATGTATAACCCTCGGTTAGTTCGACCTTTAGATTAAAAATTAAGGGAATTTAGTCACACATGAAGACGTCCATAAATTCTACATTTCGTCGGCTTAATACTATTTTGGTCCATATGCCATTTTGGGATTTCTAAGTTAGTAATTTTCAGTTTTGTATCTTACCAACACTCAGAAAAATTATATCCCTATTAATATTATAAAACCTTAGTGTAAGTCTGTCTGTCTGTCTATTTGTTTGTTCCGCAATTTTCAGTACAGATAGATGTAGGTCTGGAAGGAACTATAGGCTATAGAATTTTTAAAAATTTGCTCTGTGGGCGAAGGGGGCGTGGCAATAGTGTTTTTGAGAGCCAGAGGCTGTAAATTGGTACATATATATTACTGACCACGAGAATGATAAATATGATGCCGAAATTTGGATTTTCGCTTTGTGGGCGGATTGGGCGTGACAATAGTGTTCTTTGAGCTAGAAGGCTGAAGATTGGAATGTATATATTACTGGCCACGAGAATGATAAATATGATGCCGAAATCTGGATTTTCGCTTTGTGGGCCTGGCAAAAGTGTTTTTGAGAGGTAGTAGGCGGAAAATTGTTACATACATATTACCGACCACAATAAGCATCAATTTGATGCCGAAATTTGAATTTTCGTTTCATGGCAAAAGTGTTTTTGAGAGCTAAAAGACTGAAAATTGGTACATATGTATTACCGACCACGAGAAAGTTAAATATGATGCTGGATTTTGAATTTTCGTTTGGTGGGCAGTGGGGGCGTGGCAATAGTGTTTTTGAGAGAGGCTGAAAATTGGTACATATATATTACTGCCCACGAGAAAGATCAATTTGATGCCGAAATTTGGATTTTCGTTTAGTGGGCGTGGCTATAGTGTTTTTTAAGCTAGAATGCTGAAAATTTGAACGTATATATTACAAACCACGAAAAAGATAAATATGATGCCGAATTTTGAATTTTCGTTTCGTGGGTGGTGGGGGCGTGGAAAAAGTGCTTTTTAGGTAGAAGGCTGAAAATTGGAACGTATGTATTACAAACCACGATAATATCAATATGATAAGATCAATATGAAACCTGGGGCCAAATTACGGCATACGTATCGTATCGAAATCTCAAATGTTCAACATATATTCTGGACTATGAAAAAAGTAGATTTCGATACGATACGTATGCCGTAATTTGGCCCCTGATTTTAATTTTACCATTTGTTTTTTTTTGCCTGGCGAAGCGGGCGGGATTCAGCTAGTATAAAAATATTTCCTCCTATCAAGTTCAGACTTTTCCTTAAAAGTTAATTCTAATCAAACCTCAAACCAAGTACATTTTTACTAAATCTGAGCAAAATTTTGCTTAAACTATGTAAACTTTTACTCAAACTAAGTAAATATTTACTTAAACTAAGGACAATTTTACAGACGGTTTTCCAAAACATGTAAATTTTTACTTAAACTGAGAAAATTTTACTTGATACAGGGGAAAAAGTGATATTAAAATAAGTCCAATTCAACTAAAAATAATTGGAACAACTGATTTTGCTTCAGAGTATACAGAACTAATGCAAAGAAGTAAGAAAACGCCAGTCGACTAAACCGACTTATATATACCCTCACTCTTAGAGAACATGTCTTAAATTTAGCTTAGCTTAGAAGAAGAAGTCATAATGGATCTCAGGCACCGGTATAACTCCTTTGCCGGTGCATTTTATTATATCTAGAATAGAGGCAATTGTGTGGGAAGTACAAGAGAGGACGTGGCTACAGCGTAAATATTGTTTATGTTTAAAGTGATTATAAAAACGTTTTCAAATATCAAATTGCAAATGATTTTGACTATACGTATGGATGTTATATCGGTTGTATTGTATAACCAAAGTTTATATTATAACATTATCAAATACCATAATAGAGCTGATTCCGTGGAAGTCACATTAGTTTTAATTTGACACAGGAATAGGAGTCACTTGCGTGAGAGGTACCAAAAGGGCGTGGCGAATTTAAACTAAGTCTGTTAAAAAATATTACCACGTGCAAAGTTTGAAAGGATCCTTAAGTTCCATTCGAGAGTTATCGTGTACACCAGCCAGACAGACGGATGGCAGACATGGCTGACCAAGGTCCGCAGATCCCAGGAACAGAATTATATGCCTGGAAGAAAGGAATGCATTTCAAACTAACCGCCGAACATCTCAAAAGGACATATTGCCGAACATTGCGTAATAAAGTAAGTAGCGTTGTAATACCCACAACATGGGGTCAAACAATATTCCCTCCCCCTCTTCCAAAAGCTGTTCCTAACTTGTAAGTGATTCGTATCCTCGTCAATGGGGCAGGTGCTAAAAGCAATTGGTCACTTGAATCACCCCCAACCATGCTTTGGAAAATCTGTCTATGTCATCCCCCCCCCTCCCTCTTCTCACGTGGTAACATAATTAAATGAACGACGAACTCATTGTGTGTACGTACGTACCCATGACCCTTTTTTGACAGCTTTTCAATGGGAAACCTCTTACTCACACACCGCATCAGAGACGCGGAATGAATGGACAGTATTCACATTATTTTAAATCAACATATCAACCATCCACACCCTCAATCATTCTTCTTCCCCACTCCCCAACTTTGCGTGGGGTGTTTTATACAAAATTGCGTGTTATTCTAAGGACGATCCTAAAAATAAGCTCCCAAGAAATTAGGAAATAGTTTCCAAGTGAAAAGTCTTGTGCGGAGTATGGAGTGCATGGCTACGGAATGCTGCCATTAATTCATCGAAATACCATTCCGCCCTTAATTTGAATACAGAGCAAAATAAACCAGAGTGGGAATTGAAATTTATAGTGGCGAACTTTCGATAAAATTAAAATATACAAATTTTGCGAGTAACACATCGCTTTAGTGCACGCATAGCTCACTGATGCTGATGGCAATTGGTTGGCCATATTCAGTATTTGACGAAGCAAAAATGGGAACTTAGTTTTTGTTTTTTTCTTGGACATGCATCACAAAGGGAGTTATCAAAAGTTTTTAGATGCACTTATTTCCCCATTTCCAATATAAAAGGTTTTCAATCGGTGTTGAAATGGAATAAAATAAGCTGCCAGTGGGGTATGCCCACATGTGCTATTATGTGTTCAAGATCTGGGAGGTATATTTTTGGCAGTAAACCCAGTATGTTATGGAAACAATTTCAGCGATTATATCAATAAGACTGAAATTGTTTCCATAACATACTGGGTTCACTGCCAAAAATATATTTGTTTGCATGTAAACACATAATACTACATAGGCCTTACACCTCCTAGTACGACAGAGGTCAACCATAAATTTTTCTGCATTCAAATTTGTTACCCGTAAAACATTTTCATTTCATTGTCCTGTGCAGGACAAATTTAAAAGTTTTTATTACCTTCGACATTCCAGCAGTTGCCACATTGCAAAGCCCCAAATAACCCATTCATTTACGGAGAAATTCCGCACAAATTCTACTTATCTGGAGGATAAGAAATGCTCACTCACTACAGGATGTGCAAATTGCTCCTTGGCATGTAATTATTGCCACTGTACGATTGAACTTTAGTAACCCACCCCTCCCCTGCACCAGCACACACACACACACACATGTGGATAGTTTGGCATTGTTGCCATTTCGAGGAAGATCCCAAATTTATGGCTAGTTAGTCTCAATTGTAACGCCAACATTCCAAAACTTTTGCTAGACCAAAATAAGTGAATTGTGGTGTGTGTGTGAGCACACGCTGAGCTTTAAAAGGACTCAATGCAAACAATAGCCCCGGAGAAAAACCACTGTCGAAGACGTTTTCCGTGACGTGTTGTGTTGGCTTTCGAAAAGTTCTCCTCGCTTCTTGGAGCGTAAAAACGCCCATTAAAAAAACGGTAAACATTATAAATACCATCACAGGCATTAAATGAGGCAGGTGTGTGTGTGTGTGTGTGAACGTACACATGTATTCTTCCACATTCAGGTGGCACACCGAGTTAAAGCCAAGTTAAATTATTTTTAGTTGTTCTAAGTACTTTGAGCGATTAAGAACCAAATCGAAATGCTCATGGTCTCATAGAAAGCAGCGAGCGAGCGACCGACCGACCAACGTGTGTTAGCGCGCGTGGAACATTCATTAGATGCGGTGTGTGAACGCGAAGAAGGACAATTATTGTGAATAATGTGAACACAAAACACAATGACAACAAACGATTTGCATGTGGCGCCTTCGTCGTGTACGGGCGACTTCCGCTTTGAAGCGGATATTGAAAATTATTTACGATTTTCCCACAAATGCAAAATGTGCAATGTGCGGTGTGAGAAACGATAAGAAAAGAAAAATAGATTGAAAAACAGAGAGACTAAGAGAAACTCTTGCAGTTTCATTGAATATGTGCCACTAAAGGACTCTCCAACGATATATGACAAAGGCCCAGAATCAACGCAAAGCAGTGCGGATAAAGTATGGGGTGAGTTGCAAATGTGATCTCAATGAAGAGCACACGAAATAGTGTGAAGGTATAGCCTACGATAGTTAGAAATACACAATCATCATTATCAGACTGATAAAATGTTGAATTTGTATGCTAAAAGCAATATATTCTGTGTTTTTGAACCCTCCACCACAGGATGTTGGTTTAATATATATATAAATAATATATATATATATATATATAAATATAATATATATAATATATTGGTTTAATATATATATATAATGAAATTTCTACCAGGGATTCTATAAGATATAATAATTTTACAGGACTTAACTTAATAATATGAAAAATATGGAAGTCATTGTGCTGACAAAAATATAATTTTATTTTAAAGTAAAGTCGAGTTTCATCATTGAGCCAAAAATTGGAACTATACAAACTAAACATAGTTTATAGGGCTTTCTGGATTTCCTTAATAAAGGTTGGCTATAGAAGGTTCATATTTTGTGTGAGGATGGGTAATTTACAATCATCAATCAAAAAGTCAGTTATGGATTTTTGTGATGTTCCCCCATTTTGCACTACAGGTGACGATCGTCATAAAACTGCTAAGACGATCTAGCCATGTCCTTTCGTTCGTCTGTTGATATCACGCTAACATCTAAACGAAAGAATCCAAAAGGAACAAATTTTCCAAGTATACACTCAGAAAAAAGTGAACCCTATAATGAGTTAAAATGAACTAAAATTTTGGAAAATTGAACTTCGTATAGCGCTAAAGCAATATTTCATCACATCAAGTTCAAACTTTTCCTTAAAAATAGTACATGTTTTGAACTTGATTCTAGTTCAATTTTCCTCAAACCAAGTTAATGTTTACTAAAACTGAGGAAAATTCCAGTAAGTTTTTCCTCAAACCAAGTGCATTTTTACTAAATCTAAGTAAAATTTTACTGAAATTTTCCTAAATTTAAGTAAATTTTTCCTAAAACCAAGTAAATTTTTTCTAAATTTTCGTAGAACTAAGTAAATTTTTACTCAAACCAAGAAAATTTTTACTAAATCTTAGTAAAATTTTGCTGAAAATTTTAGTAGATTTTTACTCAAATAAAATAAATATTTACTTAAACGGAGCACAATTTTGCTGATTTTTTCTTAAACAAGTATTTTTACTTAAACTGAGGAAAAAATGTAATTGATACAAGGAAAAAAGTGAACTTAAAATAAGTTCAATTTAAAAATCTAACAAATTGTTTTGCTTCAGAGTATGCCAAACTGATACAAAAAAATGACAACATGAAATATTTCTCAAAAGTTTCATTTCTGCCATAAAGAGCTGAGCTATTACTCCTTCGCATTGGTTGTTTAGATTAATACTTGAAGTATTTAAGAAATAAGTCTATGCAAAGGAACGAGAATTGCTTCTTAGATAATTATTCCAGAATTTTCTAATCAATTTGAAATGATTTTTTATAAGTTTATTAATACTTAAATTTGTGAAAAACTCGGCAAAATTTTCAGTAAACATATTAACTTAATTGTAGGAACAAGCTCATTTTAAAGTTAATAATTTTTTCCATACAAAAAATTTCTGACTTTGGAATTATTCTTCCACACAAGTATGAATTTACTCAATTTTAAGAATTTTTTATTACATCCAAAGACATGTTTTTGAGTAAATTTACTACCCTATTTATAATAAATGAACTATTTACTATGACTTTGAAAGAAGGAAACTTTACACACATTTACTTAGTTAATTTTCCACTTTTAAGGCAATTTTTACTGAACTGGAGTAAAATTGTTGAACTAAATTGTAGTATGGATTTTACTCAGATTTAAAAATGCTATTTTTATATAGTTGTAGATCGATTAGGTTTTGGGAAAAGCGCTTCAGTAGTTTAGTAAGAATGAGATGCAGTATCTGTAACTTACTAACCTGCAGATTAAGCGCCGATTTTTGTGGGGAATGTCTCGAAATAACAACAATTACTGGGATGCAATAATGACATGTCTAGTTTAAAAAATGCATCGGCTGGGATTTGAACATGATAGTCGCGTGCTCCATAGCGTAGCGTATCTAGCAAATGATACGATATGTTCGTCATTTGTTTGTGATAAGAACGATGTGAGTTTTTCTTCATTTTGCTTCTTTTATTGCAACCGAAGCATGCAGAGATTCAGCTCTACCCGAATTTTTGGTCTGTACATGACTCTATTGCTCAAGAGTCATGCAGAGTTTCAGCAATGTCTACTTTATTGCACCCTCAGTAGTCTACAACGGGTGCACTGCTTCCAAAATCTGGGTATTTGTTTGCTGGGATAACGCAAATACAAAAATATGAAATTTGTCGACAAAAAGTCAAGTCGGAGGCGACATTTGTAGGACAGCTGTATCTAAATTTAAACCGATGAGACCCACTTTAACCATAGATATTTCAATTTGGAATGTAACATCTTCTACCAAATTTGAGCCAAGGAACGACTAGGTATACTAAACGAGGGGTTACCTTTTAGGCGTTAAAAACATAATACCCTAGTGGAGGGTACGTAAATACTTAAAAAGATCTGATAATACTCACAATAATATTTATATTACTCTACGCAACAACAAAAAATGTCGAAGAGCTAATTTTAATATATTCTATGTATTTTGGCTTTCTAAACTCGAAAACAATATGAATATTTTTTTAACTAAAATTTTCGGCGATGGTACCTTTGATATGTGTACTATCATTTCGAAAATATAAGTCCAATGCCGATAATATGTTCACTTAGAGTAAATTATTATGGTTACAAATGTTCTGAATTGATCTTTCAACAATGGTTTAGGTACAGCCTCAATTGAAAAAAAAAAAGATTTTTTTTTTGGGGGGGAAAAATACTTTTTGCCAATATAATAGAAAAAAGTGAAAAATAGCCTATTTGTAATAGATCTATGGATAAATGTATATGTTATGATTTAAAAAAAAATATTTTTTTGAAATTAGATAGAAGAAAGAATTATTTTTCTTAGCGAAGAAGGACGTAAATCTATGGATAAAGGTTGAAGTTATGGCCATTTTTGTAGGCTAGTCATACGCCAATTTAAGCAAGAACTTATTAAAAAATTAAATAGTAAAAAAAATTACACAATATTTTTTGAAATCATCATGTCATAATCCATAGACATATAGACATTAATTTCCTTGCTAGAATGTTAGCCACTACAAATAAAACAAAATATTTTTGTCCATTTTTTCGTACCACCAAAAAAATATTTTTTTTGAAAAGCACATCCTTTTTAATTTTTATGCTCCTAACGTATGTGAAAGTGAAATTTGTAGCAATCACATATAAACGAGTGTGATTTGTGTGTGATGTATGTGTTTCTTACTTCATTTTCATTCGTTTGTTTCTCCGGTTACCTACCCTTCATTCAAATGTAAGAAAAATAAAAATGTCATTACGTCCAAGCAGAAAATAAAAAAAGGAAAGTTCACAGTTTTCCGAAAAACGCTCTGATTAATATGTCCGAACCCGATTACGAAGAGTTTTCTTCGTATCGCAATTTTGTAAGTGTCTCAATACCAGAAAGCCGGAAACAATTCACGTAACATTCCTTCCAGTTAAGCTGCTCCAATGTTCAAGATTTGGAATACGAAGATCGTTGTGAATACGTGCGCACCACACCCGAATGCCAGGAGAAGCAGTTCTTTTTCAACTACATCGAGATTCTGTACTGCTCCCTTAGGCCCAGCACGGACTCCCAGCAGAACTGGTATTTAATTCTGCTCATGTGCCTGTGCTTTGTGATGTTCCTGATTTTGGGCACAACAGCAGATAGATTGTAAGTCCGATCCTTTTGTGGAGGGTTGACTAAATTCCGCTTCCTTTGCAGTTTTTGTCCCGCTCTGGAGGTGATGTCCAAGAGTATGGGCATGAGTGAACATTTAGCCGGAGTAACGCTATTGGCTTTCGGCAATGGGTCGCCCGATCTGTTTACCAGCCTTGCCGGCTCCAAAGAGTCGGCGGCCACCTTGTATACCAACATGTTGGGTTCCTCGATATATGTGACGGGATTCATTGGAGGTGTCATCTGTGTTATTCGTGCCTTTCGCGTCGACAGCAGTAATATTTTGAGGGATACATCGTTCTTCATATTCGGTGTTTTGTATATCGACTATGCGATGAATGATGGCTTTGTTACCGTATGGGAATCACTTTGTAAGTATGAAAGTTGGCGACAATTTTCAACACTTATAGCCCTCTCCATCCCCCCACAAGGTGTAATACTGATTTATGTGGTCTACTTGATCACGATACTATTGGATCAGTATTTATTAAAACGTCATGTCAACAGTAAGTCCCTTGTTCCACCAACCACCTCGATGGCAACCCTAATTTAATTTATGTTAATATTTAGGCATGGAAGTCCAAGCTGAAACCGGAAGCTTAACGGGTAACTTGAGATATCCTTTCACTCTCTATCTCTCAAATAGTTTATGCATTCTTCAACCTTCAATTCAAGCTGATTCGTACAAGAAATACTCCATGTTCCGCCAAGAAGCCAACATTGAAATTGTACACCGATCATCTCGTACCTCCGTGGACATCGAGGAAACCCGCCGAACATTTTATGGCATCCAAGCGGGTGTCAACAAGAATCTCTTCAGACAGTTCAGAGAATCTCTGGAAACTATTGATCGCCGAGAGTGGAGCGAAGCGACCTGCCTGCAGAAGACCATTATGTGCCTCAAGGCTCCAGTGATCTTTGCATTATCACTCTTTCTGCCGATTGTCAATTACGAGCTGGAAAGGCATGGCTGGTCCAAACTGCTCAATTGTATACAACTTATTATGCTGCCGCTAATAATGGTCTTATTGATATGTGAGTGTATAGGACAACTATCATACCAATCGGATTTTTATTTCTCACCCCCCCCCCCCTTCTGTATCCCTCCCTAGTTGGCAAGAGCTTTTGGCATCTCTGTTTGTACAGCTTAGCCGTTACTATCCCTCTGAGTATTCTATGTTTCCTATTCACTCGCACCGATGAACCTCCAAGATTCCATGTGGTATGACGAACACTGCTCTTTGTAAACATTAAACAACTTGACTTTGTTAGGTTTTCGCTTTGCTCTCGGCCTTCGGTTCAATGTGCGCCATCTATTCGTGTGCTTCGGAAACTGTAGAGATCTTGTATGTGCTGGGCATAATTCTCGACTGCAGCAATTCCTTCCTGGGCTGTACCCTGTTGGCCTGGGGCAATGGTGTGGGCGACTTGATATCGGATGCAACCCTGGCATTACATGGCTATCCGAAAATGGCCTTTGCGGCCTGCCTTGGCGGTCCCTTCTTCAGTAAGTTCTGATGTTCGAAGCTAAGCACATCAGATGTTTTTAATATTGCAATTGTAGATACTCTCTTGGGCATTGGCTGTGTTATGCTACTGAAGAATTTGAACAATGACACGGGACTGGAACCAGTGAGTCTAGTCGATGTCAACGTTTATTATAGCGATAATTTTCCTTGTCTCCCCTTAAAGCTTCCGTCAGGTCCTTTGGGTGAAAATTGTTTCGTCTTCCTATTACTTCTGCTCTTTGGAACTCTCATATGGTCTGTCACCACAAATTTCCGAATCCGTCGCTGCATTGGTGTCTTTAATATTCTCATGTACTCTCTGTTTTTTCTCTACGCCGTCTTGGGGGAATGCGAGGTGATACAAACGTATGCGGATATAAGACAATACGGTGCGGAATAGTCAGCCGAGGTGTTGGCGGTGATGGCAGTGGTGGGTGTTGGTGGCGATGACCCAAAAACAAGCCCACAAATTTTGTATTAATAATTTGTATGTTATGTTTGTGTTTTGTGTGTTTCTGTTGTGGATTAATTTAATTTCAATCTATTTTGAATATAATTCCAATGACCTAATTTCCGATACGATGGCATGAGTTTGAGTAGTCATTTGTTTTCATATAAGAATTAAAACTTTCGACAGTTGTATTACTTATTAACGCTGCATTCGACCAGAAGTGTCCCAGATTAGCACCTGTTCTTACAAATACATGGAATGACAGTGAACTGTATGACTGATAAAGGACACATATCACTAACCAACTAACCATTGCTAAAGTAAGACAGGGGTAGTGTATTTCATGCTTCACCTGCTATTTCGAACAAGGAAATTTTGTATTTGGTAATGGAAAGGAGGATAACCCACTCAACTACAGACACTTTGCCCATGAACGCATCCTGTGTGGGGATAAGTCATCAGTGGATGAGTCCATTTATAGATCTTCCAAATGGAAGCTATGTGCGGATTGTCTGTATTACACTACGCATCATGACGATGCTCATTTACGGCTCAATGGACATGTCAATAAACAAAATTGCAGCATTTGGAGTGACGAGAAGTCAATTAACCAATGAGATCGTGGAAACTTAGAAGTTTCGAAAGACAACATTGGACGAAATAGGACACCCATTACAGGTAAAAAATGGTGAAAATTGAATTAAAATTATCTGACTCTCTCTCTCTTTTCGAATGAGAGAGGTCTTCGGTGTATAAAGGTAATTGAATATCTTGCCTGTCAGTCTCACGCAAAAGTCATCCCTTGCAATATGAGTTCAAAAAGACTCGCAGTATATGTAGTTAGCTCCATTCCACCTTCCCTGGCCCAATATCTTGTATTGTTGTGCCTCCCAACTGCTTCGTAGATAAAAACATTCCGTTGTACCAACACCACAATACAGTATTTCACATGGTCTTGACCATAACATTCTGAGAACAAGCACATTTTTTACAAAACATAAAAATCATCAGCAATTACTTCTGTCAAACGCTGTCCTTCGGCGTAATTGACAATCTGCAATTGTTAATCAGATTGGATGGATGCATTTATGTGGCGTTGACAAGGATTGGGCGGCGTTTGTTGTTTATGCCACATTTCTTCGTATGTAGGTGACCTTGATATTTCCCTCATAAACGTAACCGAAGCACCGAAGTGGGTAGAGCAGGTGGAGGAGATGAAAGCATGTCATTGCCATAAACATTGACAAACACACGCACGGACGACAGCCTAATGGAAGCCACCACCACCTTCATTCCTTTGTGCCGATTCATCCACCCACTCCACCACCACCACTGCGCCCGGCATGGGTCAGTTGCTATCATTTGGGTCGTGCACGAGGATACGAATGGCTTTTTCTTTCTTTTCCACTTTAAACAGACGAAGGCAAGAAGAAAGGACAATGATGAATTGTTTTTCTTTTGGGTTCCATTCGTGTTCGGGTAAAAATAGCGCCGGCAGTAGCCACCATTTGATTTTGCAAAACTCATTGCGTGCCAGGCGAATATTTAATGAAGAGCCATCATTTATTTTCCCCCATCCAAGGTGCTCCTTGGAGCGCCGAACAAGAAGAAAGCGTAACAGAAGAAATGTGATTTGTGCAAAGTTCTCTTTTAATTTACAGTGATTCTTATGTTTCCCCTTAGCCGGAAATCAATAAAAGCGAAAAACACCAACGCGGAACGATACTGGCAATAATATCCTAACGTAATAAAGGAAAGAAAAAAATAAATATTTCAATTTCTTTCTTTTCGAGGGAGCAGTTAGTTCATTACGAGTATATTTGACTGCATGTTGGCCATAAATTGTTGTTGCTGCTGCTGCCGTTAACAAGGTCAAGATGTTCGACATTGTAATCAATTAAAGTTAATTGCTAAATGCCAATCAGTTTATTAAGGAAGTATACGAACGCTACACAACATGTATTCTATTCGCACAAAAGAAGGAAAAGCTATGGACATCGGCAGACTGATTTTTATTGAGAATCGAAAGTACAGCTTTGGCAGAATGTAGTTTCTGCACTCGCGTTAAGGTGATAATGTATTTAAGCCGATCCACATCCTGACTGTGCGTGTGAGTTCTTTTAGCAACTGTCCAAAGTGTTCAAGTCAGAATGCTAATATCCCTTCCCTTTGTTTGTCTCAACACTTTCCCATTTCACTAGAACCAAAATCAACCTAGGGGATTTCTAATTTGCACAACTATGGCTGCTTGTTTAGACTAAACTACAATGCACAGTGGAACAAAACAGATAAATGTAATATAAAACTTATTACATTACTGTTAGGTACTGTTATTTAGATTTAGAAACAATTGTAGGATCAAGCTGGTGAACTCAATATATTTACATACTACAATAAACTAAATCGATTTTTTGAAAATAACTCTGTATTTTTTGAAAGGAAAAAAAAGATCTATACGAAATTGCATATGCTTGAAGCAGATGTGTTTACCAAATGATTACAAAGATATTTTGCGCAAAATGTGGTGCATGTATGGGGATTTTCCATAAAATAAACGTCATTAATTAGATAAAGAGGTATCTTAGTTAAATAAAGTAAAAAAATACGTTGCAATTTCACTATTATTGCAGGAGGTACCATTAAAAAAATATAGATACAAATAGATATTGAGCTGGGACTATATCTGACTTTATTCTATTCTTGTACTTGTTTTTTTTTAACCCTTTCACTACTGATGTCCACTGTAGTGGACGTAACTTCGCGACTCCACTAAACATTGTTACTAACAACAAAAATGTTTTTTTTTTTGTTGAAATATGTTAAACGGTACTTTGCATCACAAAGCAGCCACACCCACATAGGTAGGAAAAAATTTTTTTCGGGATGTTTGTCTTTACCATATTAATTAAAAAAACCAAAAAAAAATTTAGCCACATCCATTTTAATTCGGTAGTGAAAGGGTTAACCTTATGGTCGTCAATACTATGAAAATTGAAATTAATTCGGTTCAGCACTAAGTAGTAGTTACTAAAATACTGATTAGCATGTGACAGTATTGCACCACTGTGCAACGCCAACCATAACACGTCGTCATTTTAGTCGACAATAGTGTTTCGATTTATTAACTTGCCGAAGACGGCAGCAACAACAACTATTTACAGTCGAGTGCGATTATAACATATAAAAACATATTCGTTTAAAGGAAATTTATTAGTGGAACGGTACTCTGCTGTAACTAGTTGTTGTTGCTGTGGTTATATTAAGGACAACAATAAAAGGTATGTTTGTTTTCAGCAGTTTTGAAATGAAAATTGAAACTATGAAAATTGATAAATAACATCCGAAATTATAAAATTATGAAGATATTATGAAGTGACAAGATTTTTGACAATTTCATTTTTTGTGTGGAATGTAGTGCGATACTATTCAAAATTCAAAGAAAATAATGAGATTAAAAATCTCCCTCTTAAGAAACTTCTACGAAGGAAAAAGAGAGATTCTCTTAAACCGCGCACTATACTATATTTGAAAGGGAACCAATATTAAAACAGTAAAATGTTAATTAGAATTGTAATAAACAATAATATTTCAAATACTCGGATATAACGAACACATCTAGAGAGCACTATAGCCGTACTCGACTGTATGGACACCATCCTTCATCCTTTGTTGTTTACTAACGTGAGTGCTAAGCAACATCACAACAACTCGTAACATATCTACACACACGACGACGTCGACGTATATTCAGGCTAATCGAAACACACACAAGACGTACGTACTACAGGCTGTGATTACTAAGCCAACATTGTTATTATGTGTTCCAAACGAAGTAATACGACATGAATGAAGGAAGGCATTCATGTCGTCTGTCTGTCTTTCAGTCATTCATTCATAGACAGGCTGGCATACATACGAGGGTGGATTGAAAAAAATATCCAGTCCCAAACAGTCCAGATCTATGTATAAACTTGTTTTATTTAATTTTTATTAGTACTCGACACCGTGGTGCCCACCTTAAAGTGCTGTACAGCATGCTACAAT
Organism: Polietes domitor; assembly: GCA_947397865.1. NCBI lineage: Eukaryota > Metazoa > Arthropoda > Insecta > Diptera > Muscidae > Polietes > Polietes domitor. The sequence goes on along the minus strand of OX377622.1, from coordinate 2,871,032 downwards.
CACGGTGTTTGATTTATATTCAGGATTGTTTTTAACTTTAAATGCAGATATATCCCCTTATAAGGGTTCGCTGTCTTGAAGTTATCTATCATCTGTACATTTATTTTCATTATTCACCATGACTGCTTTAGTTTTTATCCAATGATGGTCGCAACGTTTTCCATCCGCCCTCGCATTACGTACATTCGTGTATGTGAAATGGCTAAAGACATGCAAAAAATTCCTTCATAATGAATAGGAAGAATTGAAATAAAACATTGTTGTGATTTTATTACTTCCCAACATTTCATATTTCCAAAGGGGATACCTCCACAAAATATAAACTAACAATTCAGTTGTTCTTGAACTTTGCGAAAAGTTAGACGCCATAAGAGAGCACAAACGCAACAACGATAATTATTTGCTTCCTTGTTCGGTGAAATTACTTGCAATAAAAAATAATTGTTTTTCATTTCAATTCCAGATTAAGTTTCGAAAGCGATCGCTTGTCATTTTCCGAGCCGGATTTAACAGGTAAGTCGTAGGCGTCCTTTCCCAAATTCGATACCCGCCGAAAATAGCTACTGTGACACCTCACAACAAGTGTGAAAGGGAGAAAATGGAACAAATTTAGCTTTGAGTCGAATTACTTTTCGTTTTTCAGTTACCAAAAAACACATAGACCGCTTCGTCATCAAGCATCCGCATGAATACATAAATGTCGATGAACTGAAATTCTTCAGACGTCGAAAACCGCCAGAGTTCTTAACGAAGAGCAGCGTGTGCCTTTCCCACCCTGAAACAAAAAGTAATGAAATCGAGCTTCCATCAGCTGCACCTACCTTGAAAACCGAATATACCAGGCAATTCCGCAATATCACTTTAGCACGGAGGACGCAGTCATTAAGGCGTGTCACTTCATTGCGCCTGGAAGGTTTAATGCCCTTCAATAGATCAGAGCATCAGGATCGCTATCTTTGGTTTACACCAGAAGACTGGAGAAGGTTTGTTGCCCAGCTGCACATGATTAAGCATGTTAATGTTTTCTGTCCTTACTTCTAGCTCGCGTTCATATCCAATGCGAAAGCCCGAAAGTCTTCGTTTAGCCGGACCTTTTGAGATGGAACCTGAATATCGTTCTTCATACATTACCTACCCCATGATGGACCGAACAACAAAAATCCTACCGAGAGAAATGTTTCGTATACATTCACCTCCGAAGCCAATAAGAGTTGAGAGCAATTCTCCTGACGAAATCGAAATCATTCAAAAATTAAACGAAGACAAGATACAGAGAGAGAAAGCTGCCGAGCAACAGCAAGAATGTCACTTGCAGAGACGAGCGGTGACCGATGAGAACCAACCAAAAGTTTCACCATCTGAGTACAAGCGTCAGTACATCACGCCATTCGCCTCAGAGAAGGCTCACTCCATACCACAAATGAGCCACATTAAAATGCAGGGCAATTTCCATGCCGTGCCCGAGTATCAGGATAGTTTTAAAATGTATGCCAACTACACTAAGCCGGAAGCTATTAGAAAGGCCGACAATTTACTAACTTCCGGTTCCGAGATTCAAATCGCAAATGACAACACCCATGCTATGCCCGAATATCGTGCAAAGTTCCACCAGCCACCTCGGGACATTGAAAAGGAGAAATCGTTGAAAACCGAGGATCATCTAAGACCTAATGGGCAATTCTCTACAGATGTGCCAGAATATTACGAGAGCTTCCGTGATCCGCAGATCAAACAAGTACCCGAAAAGGGCAAATGTCGCGAGCCATACCTACACTTGAAAGGGAAACTCGAATTTAATCCTGAATACAGGAACACCTACTTAGATTTTCCGCGAGCTAGGCCAGTAGTACCCAAGCCAACATCAACCTTTCGTCTGCCCACCTGTAACACAGCCACCGACTCCACCGCAAAAACCAAACGATCTACCATAACACCTTCGAAATACGAAGACGAATCGAAATCCTCGCCGAGCGTTGTAGAAGCCGATACTGATTTTACAAATACACCAGAGTATAGAAAAGCCTGTTACCAATACCAAATACGAGAGAGATCGCCGACTCAGAAGGCCGTACCGGAAGGACCGGTTAAAGATGCCAAGAAATTTAATCGGAATGAACGCAAGTCGCCATTGCCACATGTAAAAGCGGCAAGCAGCAATTATCGACAACGTAAAACCTCCATACTGGATTCGCAGTCGTCATCGCCAGGCATGGAAAACATCGGGCAAATTCGCCACAAGACCCCACGATTCGGCAGACGTGCTGGCGATTCCGCCTTGAGAAATGCCGAGAATTGTCGCTCGAACACTTCGATAATAGAAGGAAATCCCAAATATGCCCTGTCGCAGCGCAAAGACGCATTCAACTCTGACAGTATCCACGACTCGTTCGTGGTATTGGATAATAAGCCATGTAAACGTTCCCACTGGATGTAATAGGAATTAAGATTTAGTTTGTTTCCCTCTCATACTCCCCTACATATGTACATTAGGACATACTTCTTTCCCCCTCAAAATAAAAAATAACCTAGAATAGCCAGACGTTTGAAAAAACATAACTTTAATTTTAACCTTAGTATATATGATCCGACCTAATGTACATGCCGGGATAACTGCCGTCTGAATATAAAATAAAATTATGCATGTTCGAGTATTAAAATATCAATTGATTTTGAATTGTCGTGGAGTGGGTGGGTTCAAGGGAACACTTCAGACGGAGAAAAATGGTTGCCTTTCGTTTCATTTAATAGAATGGAAGTTGAAAATAATACGACCACAAGGGGACATTCAAAGTAACGGCTAAAAATAAGACAAGATAAGAAGTAGATGGTAACAATGGACAAAACATGCAAATGCGAAAGATGGAAAGGAAGCAACGTACATACATGCGAAAGGGCACGGAACAGAGTGCGAGGAGAATTGTAATCTATTAAGTTAAACGAATTATTGTCAGAGAGAATCTTATTATTATTATTAATTAATAAAGTCAATTATTTAGGGATGTTGAAAAAAATACAAATTGGAAATATAAACAAATCTAATGTAAATTGTTTAACACGGCACAATGGTCACTTCGGTCATGTCAAATGTTGAAATGACGGCAAAAGTACGAGTATGTACCAAATGCATAGCGATAGTGCTCGTGAATGCCTACATCGCATTTTTTCATATGCAGATATCTCAATTAGCTAAAGAGACATTTGAGTTACAAGACAAAAAATTGTATATTTTTTGAGGTTGGTTTCGTATTTATACACTCCACGAGAGTATTATGTCTTTGTGCATTTGTTTGTAACACCCAAAAGGAAACGAGATAGACCCATTGTTAATTATACCGATCGTCTTAGAATCACTTTCTGAGTCGATTTAGCAATGTCCGTCTGTCTATCTGTCCGTCCGTCCGTCCGTCCATCTATTCTTGTAATCACGATACAGGTCGCAATTGTGGACAGAACCAAATGAAACTTTGCACAACGATGTTTTTCGGGATAAGGACGAACGCTATTTAATTTGAGGAAATCGGTTCAGATTTAGATATAGCCCCATACGAATTTCACTCCCGATTTGACTCTTTTTCACTCTAGATACCACATATTAGAACAGATTTTCTTTAAAATTGGCAAAACATTTTATATTGTAACTAGAAACACCTGTGCTAAAAATGTGTTAGATCGGTTCAGATTTATATATAGCTCCCATACAAATTTCGCTCCCGATTTGACTTTTTCCGCTCTAGAAACCACATGTTGTATCAGATTGTCTTCAGATTTGGCAAAACATCTTATATTTAAACTAAGAACATCTATGGTGAAAATAGGTCAAATCGGTTCAGATTTAGATATAGCCCCCATACAAATGTCGTTCCCGATTTGACATTTTCCTCTGTAGAAACCACATATTGTACTCGATTTTCTTTAAATTTGGCACAACATCTTATAATCTTACTAGAAACACCTATGCAGAAATTGGGTAAGATCGGTTCCGATTTAGATATAGCCCCAATATAAATGTCGCTCCCGATTTGACTTTTGCCGCTTTAAAAGCCACATATTGTGCTCGATTGTCTTTAAATTTCGCACAATATCTTATAATCTAACTAAACAAAACTATGGTGAAAGTGGGTAAGATCGGTTCAGATTTAAATATAGCCCAAATTCAAATGTTGCTCCCATAAGTTTAACCGATTTTGGCCAAACTATACATTTTATATTTCACCTATTTCGTTCCAGGTTTCAATATATCCTCATACAAATGTCCTTTCCGATATAAAATTTTTTGTAAACACATACATTTACAGGATACAAAAAACCTTCCCGTTTTCACTTTTTCACCGAATTGAATTGTATTCGGATTGAAAGTGGAGTGTATCATAGAGTCGGCCCCGCCCGACTTTAGCCTTTCCTTACTGGTTTTATGTTGCAATATTACTTCGATTTTCAAATTATATAATTTATATAAGATTGCTTATGAAATTCTAATTGAGATAGGGGGAAGATTGGTGTAAATGTGTTACTTCAATCAGACACTTGTAAAGACAAAACTACCAAAAACGTCCCATTTTTATACTTTTTTCCAAAAAGACGACAAAAGTATATCTTTTGTACATGTTTTTCTTTTTCCAAGTACAACTAGTTTTATTTTTCTTAAAGAAGATTTAATGGAGAAGACCTCTGCTCAAAGCATTTCGTCAAGTTATCTATTTTCGTTCATAAGTTACGAAATAGTTCCATTTCCTAGCAAAAACTAGATAAGCACATGACATTACCTTAGTAGGTAATAACATCTCATTACTCTCACGATTACTTCCCACTAATAAATAATTACTTACTAATAATGATTTATATATAAGTAGCTAATGGTAGTTCGACATTTCCTTCCTCACAATAAAAAGTAATTTGCCGTCTTCAAACTTATCCATAAGAAACGGAGAAATACATTGAAACTATTACTGCAGTCTTTGGGGCCACAGAAATCGTAATTTTAAATATTTTTACTTACTTTTGGGATATTTGTAAACGTGGGCGTTAGTAGTTACTCTTTATCATCTTGGTTTGGCTGCGAGTAAGACAATTCGAAAGCTAGTTTGAAAAGTAGTTTTCTGCTTTGGCTTACCCCCTATGTTACTTGGTAATTGGAGTTTTTGCTGGATTATTGTAGATTATCTCTGATTATTATCTAGAAGTAATACACTCAGAATAAAGTGAAACCTACAATGAGTGCGGCCAAGATTTCCAACGAAAGTAGGACATGCTTTGCAGTTGATTTAGTTCAAATTTCCTCAAAGAAAGTTAACATTTACTCAATCTGAGCGAAATTTCAGTAGTTTTTTCCTCAAACCAAGTACATTTTTACTAAACCTGTGTTATTTTTTGCATTTTGTTCCTAAAATCAAGTAAGTAAATATTTATTCAAACTGATTTTTTCCTCGAAACAATTAATTTTGTTGCTTATAAAGGGTGGTTAAATTGTAATGGCCGATGCATGAATGTGAACCACACTATACGTCAAGTTTATTTCTGCATTTCATTTGACATTTCCAAAATGAGACCGGTAAGGCAGTTACTGTTAATGGTCTTCGCTATCGTGAGATGATAACAAACTTTTTATGGCCCGAATTGGAAGATATGGATGTGGACGATATGTGGTTTCAACAGGAAGGTGCCACTTGCCACACAGCTAACGAAACAATTGCTCTTTTGCGCGATAAATTTAGTGGCCGTGTTATCTCACGTGGTGGCGATGTCAAGATCGTGTGATTTGACACCGTTGGAGTTCTTTATTTGGGGTTATTTGAAAGAAAAGGTGTACGTCGATAGCAACCCAGCAGCAACAATTCAAGAGCTAAAGGATGAGATAATTCAGCATAGAACCTCAATTATTCCTCAGCGCCATCGAACATTTTGAAAATCGGATGGAGGTGTGCCGCCGAGGTCGCGGCGGCCATTTGACCGATATTTTGTTCCATACATAATTGAACCATACCAATATTATCATAATAAAAAGAAATGATAATAATTTCCGAAATAATTTGTGTTTTATTCAAAATCAACATAGGCCCTTAAAATTTAACCAACCTTTATAAGAAAAAAAAATTCACTTAAAATAAGATTAATTTATCTAAAACTAGCTGAACCCCGCCCGCTTCGCCAGGCAAAATACAAATGGTACAATTAAAATCAGGTTTCATATTGATCTTATCATATTGATATTATCGTGGTTTGTAATATATAGGTTCCAATTTTCAGCGACGTGAAAGGTTTGACCTTCTTATTGGAGGCATGATCACTAAAATGAAAACCCAAAATATGTAATAATATTCGACGAAATTAATTGAGTTTCATAATTACCGACATATAAAATCACAAAAGAAATGACATTGACATGAAAAAAATTTAAAACATTCGAAATATTATTTGGTTTTGTTAAACTCACAAAAAAAACAGTAAAATTTTCGTTAAAATCTTCCCGGATTTTATATTTTTCTGGAAATTGTCCTACATCTTATGTCCTTCCTTGGGCCAACACGAATTCATCAACCAAAATCGTGAAAATCAGACGATCCGTTATAAAGTTTTGCGTGTTCACACGGACGGCATTCTCTTTTATAAATATAGATTGAGGCAAATGTTCCCCAATAATTGAAACAAATGATTTTGCTTCAGAGCATGAAAAACCATATAAAAAGCTTAGGCGGGACCGACTATATGATACCCTCCACTGTCTACGCCATTACAATTCAATTCGGTGAGGATTGTGCCTCGTGTCCTATATCATGGACCTATGATAGCCACTTTCACAATGTACGCTCTCGTGTTCTGATCATAATCTGTTAAAATATGTGTTTTCTAAAGCACAAAAAGTCAAATCGGGAGCGAAATCTTCACCAGAGATGTTTCTAGTTGAAATATAAGGCGTTGTACCAAATTTGCAGAAAATCTCTAAAGCAGAAATGCTAATAATGGTGGTCTCTATAAAGAAAAAGGCCAAATCGAGAGTGAAATTTATATCGGGGCTATATCTAAATGTGAACCGATTTGTTCAAGTTAAATAGCGTTTAAATTAAATTTAAATTTTAATTAAACTTAATTTTAGGAAATAACACATTTTTTAATCAATTTTTTCGTACAAAAAATTTCTTCATTATTTTCATTTTTAAATCCTTGGAAGTTTTATTCCACGCTTGTGAGTAAGTATTGTAAATATTTGTTACCAGATCAGAAGAAATATTTTCAATTCAATTTACTACCCTATTTCTAGTAAATAAAGTATTTGCTATGTCTTTAAATATTTTACTCATATTTATTTAACTTTCCTTCTTTTAAGGAAATTGTGTCTAAAGTGGAGTAAAAGGAACTTGAACTAAATTGGAGTATGAATTTTACTCAGATATCTGTAGGTACGACACATGAGACACAAATCTTCAGAAGAAGTGAACGAATTTACATATTATCCGTAAAACGCATCTATTATATTTATCAACATAGCAAAAATGCTACAAATTCGAACGAGGTTTGTGTGGTGTTGGTAATGTGATCGACCAGAAGAAAATGAATGAATGAATAATAGTTCGGACGAATTCAGGCCAGTCTATGTCGTCAATCATAGCAGTCTTTGTATGTTTACCGCTCGGTGTTGTCTTTTATGCTACCAGCGAAAAAGTTCACCTGAAATGAAAGAGAATACGAATTCTACCCCAATTACAGCTCGCAAAGATAACAAATAAAAGTTCAGCTGCGCCGAATCATATACTCCCTTAACTTGCACTCCTACTGCCAAATAGTTATACGGAGTGGAAACATAACGAAACCTACAATGCTATCGAGGCAGTACGTACGTATGTGTATCAGGAAAAGACCGACCAACTCTACCTTCACATCCGTGTAATCTTATCTATTTGTCATACCATAGACAGAGCGAGAGCGAGCGTCAGCGCAGCTAAAGCGCGTTATACTTTCGACAATTGACTCATGCCGATATGAAATCAGTTCTTCCGAAATTTTCGCAAAAGTAACATGGGCAAATACTTAGTGGAACCCGAAAACGAATGACACTTCCACACTCAGAAATCGACGACGAAAAGGATGGATACGCAGCAACACGCCTGTAGTCCTCCACACCATATCCTAGGTTACACTGTGCGATCGCGAACCCGTATTTATGTGTCGTACGTCATACCGAATATACTCGAATTATTTGTTTACATTGCCCAAATTACAGCAGACTGTGCCGTCAGCTACCAGCATTTCAAATCGAACCAGCCGAATTTCGGCTGGGCTACATTCTCGTTGATACTGGTGCCGCCAGTCTTCTGCTTCATTTTAGTTTTAAGCTCGAAAAATCAGTGGGAGCAGCCGCGACGCGATGGAACTCGGCTGAAATTTGTTTGTACACAATTGGCACAGATGGTGTTATTCCCCTTCTTTGTTGTTTATCGGTAAGTCAAAGTCATTTCAAAACAACAGAACTGCTGCCAGACATAGGCAGCTATTTGGGTGGGGTCTCTGTTCTGGCCGGAAATTCCCAAACTCTTCGTTGGGGTGGACTTTGGCAGAAATAGGCAGATATTATAATAATTCAGTACTTTTTTAATATTTGTAATACATCGAGAGAGTCACAGTTTGAACTGGGCGAGCCATGTCCGTCCATCCGTCTGTCTGCACATACAACTGTCTTTACAACTTCCACATGCTCCGAAATTCAGACACAGAGGGTGATGTTGTCGGATTAACCGACTGAAGCTTTCCTACTTGATTTTAACTGCTTAATCAGCGCCCAAATCATTCAGTTCCGCATTTTCTTTCTTTCGCGCCGATAAATCAGATTCGCAAAAAGTGTGTTTTGGTCTATAGAGGCTTTATTCCACGACGGCGATGACGAGGCACGAATGTTGTGCCTGGAAAATGCCGAGGAGTGTTCCACATTTGAACTGTATCGCCTGATACAAGCCTACGGCCAGTCAGCACCCCAGATCATTTTGCAATTGTTTCACATGCTGACCCAAGATCTCTTCAGGAACTTTCAAACTAGTAAGTATAACTGCGGACTTTATCTCTTACATTCTAATTCAATTATTCTTCACTTCACTTCACCAGCAAACGTTCAGGCCATCAGTCTGGTATTCTCCGCCATAGATTTGGCCTCAATAACAACAACCTATCAACGTTTTGAGAGTCAAAAACAAGTGGGACGCCATTATCCCTGGTCTACGCCGCAGCAGAAACAACAAGGCCAACAAATAATCGCAAAGAATCAATGTTTGCAGGAGGAATGTCTCCGCAAGAAAAGAGAATCAGAGCGTTCGCTCACCAAATTTCCCGAATCCGACAAAATCATGGAAAATTTCAAGGCGCGCCTCTCCACTCAACCCCCACGGAATGTAACGGAGCCTTCGCCTGCCTTGACTGGTCACCTAAATGCCGACAGTGTTGAAAATGTGTCCGAGCCCATAACACATACCGTTCAAGTTCACGGCTTTGATGAGTTAGACAATGAGGCTGGTGGAGAGAACTCAAATGAGGAGACCGCCCTGTTGCAAACTTCCACAGATTATAATAGGACGGATGATGATAAAATCAAGACAAGTCCTAGCTTCCACTTAAAGCCAATCAGACTAACACCATCGGAGACACCTACGATCATCGAAGAGTGCGATGATGTCCCCAATTCCCCTGCTCCTTTGCCGCCAAAAACTACACGATTTAACATTGACACCTTAGACGGGCCACAGCTGAGAACTCAGACTTCCACTCAGAGTAGTAACGAAGCCAATAAGCGTCGATCGCGCCCCTTCTCCCAGCTGGAGACATTCAAGGATATGCTCGTCATGAACGCCCAACTCTACATAAAAGATAACGTACCGCGGCCTCCAAAAATGTTGATCAAACGTGTGCAGGAGACCGACAAACCGAAGGGAACAGAGCCACAAACCCCGCTGACACCCAAAGATGTGGTCGATTTTTTCCTGCCACGCCCCACAAAAGTTGTAAATGGCATACAGCAGGAAGACTTTGCCGCCAAAACCATTTCGTTCTTTGGCTGGATAGCTTTTATTATAATGCGCATGCTTTCGCTGTCCACCTTCTGCGTTTTCTTCCCCAAAGCATTCCTGATTATAATGGCGGTGCATTATTTGGTCATGTTGGCGGCTTTACACTTGGAGTCCCGTTTCAAAGGCAGCCTCAACAGGACATTGTTCTACTTCCTACTAGCCTACGTCTATATATACGTTCTGCTAGAGTTCCGCATCAAATTCAAACATATTCGACTATGGTTTGTGGGATACTTCCTAATAACAATGGCCGAGAACCTAACCATGACAATGATTTGGTATGCCCGAGAGGAATTTGAGTCCTGGTGGTTTGGCTTCATTTTCGAAGGCATCATTTACAGCGGCATTCTATTCGTGGCCACCATATTAGTCTACTATTGCATATTGAAACCGAAAGATGTCCTGTTGCTAGTCGAAGAGGACGAGAGCAAAACACAGAATGCCGAACAAAATACGAATAATGAATAGCATTTAAGCAGACAAAAGTTGTAAAGACGTATACCACGTGTGAACAATAGCAATAAAATTGATTTTAATATAAGAGTTATCTTAATTTGGGATTTTGTCATATGAGAAATTCGAAAAAAAAATAGTTGATTTTTATACTTAAAACTGGTGAAAGGTGTTCTATTTAATGTGTTATCGATTACATTGATTGTGCCAAACACAGCCGTTTGCAACAAAGGTTTTACAGGGTTTGTGATAAACATAAATCGGTTGCGGTGAACACACTAATCGTTTGTGATAAACGTATTTGTGAAATTCGTTTCCGACAAGCGCATTCCAGAAAACGAATTTATTTTGTATACGTGTACGTGAAAATGAAATGTTCATTTATCCACTGATTTTCGTCAAATATGCCTTGTTTTCTACGTTAAGATCTCAGCTTTTACAAAATAGAACCAAGGTTCAATTTACATAGAGACATTTTTACTTGACTCAAAAGTAATGACTTTCGAGTTTGTAGGCGAACGACATAGGGAAGCTTCCAAGTAGAATAAAGGGGATCGAGGGGATTTTTGATTTTCCACTTTTAGAAATTTCAAATTTATATTGTTTTGAACAAATGACGAAAGAAAAAAAGTCAAGCAAAAAGTCATCGTGTAAATTCACACGACTTTATGTAGGAACATAAAAAGAGAATTTCAAAACAAAAGTCATCGTGTAAATAGAGACTAAATATTCTGCTGCATAATTTGTATTTTTTTTTCACATACATAGCATAGAATGCTAGCTAAATTAAAACATTTTTTTATTTTACTTATTCCACTTTTCTGATTTTAACTGATCTCGAGCTTCAACAATTATAATTTAATAGTTAAAAACTTTTTTCCGATATTGTTTCCGTATTTATAATTGTTTTTTCGTATCCAGAAAATACTTTTTTTCGAAAACAAAATCAATTTTTTGAGACTGTTTACAAACCACTGGCTATGTGTGAACGCGAAGTGAATTCGCAACATTTGTAGCCATCATACCTTTAATTGAACATATAAGCGGGTATGATCAGACCTATATCTCCAAAATGATGCAAATTTAAAAAAATTAGAACTTTAATTATCCATAAAAATATGTGTTGTGTTTTATGAATTAGTACGCACACAAAAAATATAGTTTTGTCTCGCAGACAATTTTTTTGTTACATAGTGTAATTAAAACGTATGTCAGCCAACTATCTTGTTATGGTCCTATCGAATTTTGATGTTCGAAAACTCTACAAAAAGTAACACTTATTTCATTTAAGGTCGTGAGTATACTATCTAAATAATATACTCACCGCATAAATTGTAAATCTATTTTTAATATTACACTGTACAACAACAGTTGGCCGCGGATTGCGGTAGAGTGGACCAAGAATATGTACGTTTATTGGCGTTTTGAAAGTTTACCATTGAAGTAAAATGGGTGTTTAAAGTGCTCCCTTTTGCCAATATATGTCTATGCCATAAGCATGTTATCTTTATATTTCCTTGCCATTTGCAAATTCTTAAAATCATTCATTTACATTTTTTAAACTTGTTTTCAATATATAGCAAAATTAAATAGGCAATAGAAATCATTTAAAAAATTGATAGATTACCAAAAAGTTATCGATAACTAAAAAACGTATATATTTTTTCAATTTCGGATCTATTGGAACGAATAAAATGATTTTCTCAAACTAAGCGAGATATCGATAACATTTCGTTCAAATTTTTCTTATTTTGAGGACCTCTATCCAAAAATATAGTCAGATCTTTGGACCCCGAATATCATACTCTCATCCAAAGTTATTTACTCTCTGATGCTAGCAGAGTCTAAAAACTCGAGATTACAAATAACATCGATAGCAAACTTCAATATTTTAAAATCTCATGTGGCCAAAATCACCATGACAGTAAAGGATTCAGTAGTTTTGCTAACATGGCAACAATGATTATCATACATGATTTCATTGTGGCAACCGTTGTTTTGTTAGTAACTTCAAATTTCAAGGATTTTTTTTATTTGTATTCGGAAATTTTAACAAGTCAAACAAAGAAATGTGCGAACGCAATGTTATCAGTGAAACAAAGGACAACTTTACAAGTCCAAAATGGAGAAAAGCTGCCGGTAAGGGAGTTTGTGTGTTTTTGAGACAGCCTGTCGAACTGTATAAATAATTAAATCTCCGCCACCCACAGCCACACGCAGTAAACGTTTTGAGCAATTCCTTTGGCAAGAACTGTATGATGAATACATCCGCCATAATGAACGCTTAGCGAATGTAACACCTGATAAGGTCACTACGGAATACTTTGATGAATTCTGCAAGAATACGCCACCCGGAGACGACGATGCCAAGGAAGCTGAGATGAACCGCTATCCATTATACTGTACCACAGCCATTACATTATGGAACAATACGGGCGATGTGACAAAGGATTTCAAAAAACGTTATTCGATCACGAGACCAGTGCAAGATAATACCGAGCAGTTTGGCTGATAATTAATCATGATGAATTATAATATAGTATCGAAATTTTCAATCTGACTGATAAATAAAAAAATAGCTTTCCCCTTTCATGTATCCAAATCCAAACATTGCTGCAAAGACCAAGTTGATCCGCAATCTGGCCACACAAAAGAGTTTAGAAGACTGTGTTTATGACTGTAATAATACTACACCATTTCCAAGTGTAATTCAGAAAAGATCTATTGTAATTCAGAATTTACATTTGAAATTCAGAGCACATCAGTTGATATTCAGAAATTCCATTTGAAATTCAGAACTCGTCAATTGATATTCAGAAATTCTATTTGAAATTCAGAACTCGTCACTTGATATTCAGAAATTCCATTTGAAATTCAGAATTCATCAATTGAAAATCAGAACTTTTTATTTAAAATGAATTTCGGAATATTTCATATAAAATTCAGAACTTTGCATTTGAAATTCAGAACTCATCAAATGAATTTCAGAATATTTCATATGAAAATCAGAACTTTGCATTTGAAATTCAGAAGTTATCAATTCAGAAACTACATTCTACGTATGTAAAACTTTTTAAAAGATATTTACATACAATGTAAATTATTTATTAATTACGGTTGTATATATTCTTAGCTTTATAGATCGTCGGAATTAAATCATGTAAATCTCTTAATACAAAGAGTAGAATGGTAACACACAAAGATCGTAAAACTACATGAGGAGAGAACTCACTATTTTTATGCTAACTTCCAGAAATGCGAGAGTAACATTTGCTTCTGCGGAGCACATTTGTTTGTTGTTATTTTACTGTTTTATAAGGTTTTATAACAAAATATTTATTTTATAACAAAATATTTTACCACATCTAACAATAAAAGATATGTATTCTTTTCGTTTTCGTGTATATTTTTGAATGTACTCATTGTTTTCCCCATTTTCATATTTTGATGTAACATGTAAACATGGCTGCAAAATTTGCATTCTCTGTCATCTCTCAACGTTGCGTCGGTAATAACAGCAAAGAGTGAGATTACTTGTCTTGAATATAGAATGTCTTTGGTAACACTCCACATATCTTGTAAAGTTGGTTAACTCGGCCAAGTTAAAGTTTGAAATGAAAATTATGTACCCATTGCAGAAAAATGCTCTTTTTGTTGTTTTTAATTTCACGTCTATTGACGGTCAAAAAGTGATTCGCTATTAATTGCTGTTAAATATTATTAAAGCTTGTGTTCTCCCATTTCCAATCTAACAATCATTGCATATTTATAATGCAAATAATAAACAACATATTAAAATAATTAATTGTGTTCTTTATTTAATTTTATCAATTTAAATATATTTATGTATGACTGACTTTGGAGTATATCGAGTTATTTCTCTATAAAGGCTTTCCGAATTCTGTTTGATAACTTCTGAATTTCATATGAAATGTTCTGAAATTCATTTGACGAGTTCTGAATTTCAAATAACAAGTTCTGATTTTCAATTGATGAGTTCTGAATTTGAAATGGAATTTCTGAATATCAAGTGATGAGTTCTGAATTACAATTGATCTTTTCTGAATTACACTTGGAAATGGTGTAGTCACGCTGAAAAAGTGATAGTGAAAAACATAATTTTTAAAAGGATAAAAGAAATTCGAAAAAAATATTTTGTTTAATTTTTCGACGGTTAGAATTCGAAGGAATACTAACAAAATGATAATATTAATATTAGAGGCATCTCCCACAGAAATGTTGCTGACTTCGTTTGAATTATTTGTTCACATTGTCGGCAACTACAATATAAATATTTGTATCAAAACAAATTTTCAAAAAAAAAAATTTCTGTTGACTTTTTTGGACTTAGCCTCGATAATCATAATTTTTATCCATTCTAAGTCTAATATTTTTAAAATAAAATAATTTTTTCAAAATTTGTTTTCATACAAACATTGATATTGCTGTTGGTGACAATTTAAAAAAATATTTTGAGTGAAATTTGAACTTTTTATTTAAGTTTTTATTATGCAGCTTAGTTGTCCTATTTTAATGATTTGATGAAGATTTCGCCAAATTTTGTATGGAAAAATTGCTTGATTCGAGATCGACTTGTCTTAAAATCGTCTTAAATGAGGCAATTCAAATAACATTCTAGTGGTGCTCACATGTCGATGGCTCTATTTTTCATCACAGATTGATTCTTTAAACCCCGATGTTTTCGAAAGTGATATGCGTGAAGTCGTATTGGTACAAATATAACTCATCTTAAAGATTTACATTACACCAACATTGGGAAACGTTCTAGCTTTTATCCTTTTCAGACTGCAGGCTAATAGAGCTTAGATTGACACTAAAAAAACGACGGTAATTATTAAGAAATTGTATATAATTTCTAGTTATTAATATTATTATTCGTAAGATTGTAGCAATATGTAAGTATTTGGTTTTGTTATTTTGAATCCAAGTAATATAAATTGCTCTTATAGTGGCCTTTCAGAATATATAAACCATATATTATAAAGCCAATGTTTAATTTGAAAATGTGCGGATGTGTTTTTATGTATGCCTCACTGTGCGCAAACGAGGTGCCTTAGAATCGATCCCTATATGTTGGTTGATTGGCATGTTGAGTTTAAGATAGAATTTAGAATGTATGATTTGAATGATCGTCGTAAATTTTCTCAACATTAATCTTTAACAGCAGATGTCATACAAACATTTATTTTGCCAAAATTTTCTCTGTGTAAAAAGGTTCCAGTTCATACAGGACTCACTGCATATTCCTCTCCTGGTAAATTATACGCAAGACAACAACAGAATTTTGTGAATTGTTGTTTACATAGATTTTGTTAACACATCCGAACATAAATTTCGTTATCATGAAAATTGTAATAGAACACAGAGAACATCCGAAATAGTCTACAATAAATTTGCGCATATAAATAAGTGCATATGGATAAAAGTAAATGCTACATACCTTTAGTGATTTCTTGTGTTCTCTTATTGTTGCCCCAATTGTGCATATGACAGTCAGTTGGAAAATGTTATTGAGCATATTGAACATACACACAAATATTTATAAATGTCCTGTGAATGGAAACAGTGCTGTAGATCAATTGTTCGCATGCCCCCCATTCTTATAAATTGACTAATTTCACACAACACTGCACTATTATTAATGAAACGTATGGAACAATTTAGTAGTCCAGTTGTTCGCATATCCTTCATTTTAATAAATTCACTAATTTCACAACACTTCACTTTTTGTTAAAAGAAATAAATATCAACTTGTGATCCTTGCACTACTTTCAGATCCGTTAACTAGCAGTGTTGCCAGCTCAAACATTGCAAATGTCAAAACTCAGACTTGTTCATTGAGTTCAGTGGTTGAGATAAGACAAAACAAACTGAACATTCCTCGGAGAGATGCCACATTCGTCAACATACAGAAAACAATAACAGGGAACTAAATAACTGCTTTTATGTTATTTCGTTTCGTCTAAACATGCTCGATAAGTTGGTACAATAACAAATTTTCTCTTACCTTAAGCGTAGACAGGCAGCTGCTCGTTCGCATTCACATCTATCACGTTATTGGAGCTTTTGTTTTTCCCAAATCAATGCTACTTTTCAAATAGGTGGCATCGCACTTTCCTTGCCGCTGACGTGTCTGTCATAGCCATTTAGCAGCAGCGCCGCAGAACGCAGAAAATTTTGGCTGGATTTGTGGAAAAAGATTTATTTTTTCCATCTTTTTGACAATTTAGTTGATACCTGGTGCGGACGGCATTATCTCAATTCATTGAGAGCTAATAAAAATGGCTAAATTAGGTAAGTTGAAATAAACCTTTGGACATTCATTGAACAACGCATAAAGCCGGCTGAAAAGAAGCTTGCTTGTCGCACCGGTAGCTTCTTTGCACGAGAACCGTGAACAAGAGGCGTCACATTTGGGAAAGAAGTCACGCCTTTTTTGTTGCATCCGATAGATTTAACACTTGTTGTGGTTTCTTGTTTTTTACGTTTTAGCTTTGTCACTCGTGGTGACTTTTGCATTGTGCATCACATCATCGTCCTGGGCCGCTCGTACTGTTGATAGTCATCTGTCGGCGGTGGATTTACAGCGTTTCCAAGCGGTGTTTTCCAATGCATTCACATCGAATGATTTACAATCCATCTACTATGCCACACTAAATATTGAACCCACCAAAGCGGAGGAGAAAAAGCAGTTGTGTCAAAAATTGAGCAAATACCACCAGGAATCGAAATTGAATGTAAGTCTGTTGACAGTGTGAAAAAATGAGATAAGAACGGTGTAATAACGCAACATTCATATTTTATAGGAATTTGAGAAAGACTTCTATTTGGTGGGCATTGCGAAAAATCTTAAATGCACTGAGAAACTGCCTGAGCAACAACTTTCGAAGATCTATGCAGCTTTCAGAACAACAGCCACATCTGCCCAGGAAATATTCTATCGTGTTGCCACTCACAAATATTTGGGTGTAGAAATTGACGATGCTACCAAGACAAAGATTGTCAAAAACTTGCAGGAGATTTTGAAGAAAGACGATACTTTGACCAATTTGGGATATGGCTTCAATGTTGCTTCAGAACTTGGAGAGTCGGCTTCCTTCATAGCCAATCGCATTGAAGATGCAATTGTGCAAGCCGATGAAGTGGACGGTAAACTCTTGCAATTTGAAGGTGGTCTCACAATTACATCCCTGATCATAAATGGTGCATTTAAGGCAACTAAAGCTTTTGGCAGTGCTTTGCCGATCGACGGTAGTCAGGCTGTTAAGTTTGCAAATTATTTCCTCTCACGTCGTTCGGTTCAAACCGCCAAAGGAGCCCATGTTCTTATTGAAGCTTTGAAGACTCTATCATCGGCCTCCACTAAAATTGCTCCTATTTGCATACAATTGATTGGCAATGGACAATTGGTTGCCGAATCGCCTGTTCTTACTGTTGCTGTGGTGGACCTATTGGGCAAACCCTTAACGCCCACTCCTCAAAATATCAACGGCAAAATAGTAGTGAAGAAGGACAACTCTGTATTGGCCGAAAAGGTTACCTTCACCTCAAAGTCGTCGGACAAAACTACATATGTGGCTGATCTTTCATCATACAAACCTTCTCGTGCTTTGTATGTCGTTGAACTATCTGTTGATACCGCTTACACACAGAAAGTGAACTTTAAGGTTTTGGGCAAAGTAAAGGTTCAACAATTGGAGGTCGGTGTTGGTGAATTAGATGCTAGTTCGGCAATTAAGAAACAACCAGTGGCATATCCCCAAAAGTTAAAGGAACAATTGTCAGCCGATAATACCCAGAAGGTTCTTCTGAAGACTGTTTTGGTGGAAGAAAATCAAGCTAGCAAGGTGAGTTGATACTGAATTGGGAAACGATGAAGATTACTAGATTCTTTTTTCCTCTTTATTCGTTAAGCTTATTTTAACTATTTCTTTATTTATAACACCATTGACTTTTTTGAACTACATTAATAATTTTTATACACTTAATACTATTTTCAGCCTATTTCCGTTCACCAAGCATTTGTTCGTTTCTACAACAAGGAAGAGGATGAGGAAATTATTTACATTGCCGAACAGGACAACTCCAAAGCCTATAAATTTGACATGGACATTGGAGCCAGAGCCGATGACTTCAATTATGTGTCGGGCATATACCAAATGTATCTTATTGTAGGAGATGCTTCAATATCCAACTCATTCCAATGGTTAGTGGCTGATATCGAACTCAAATTCCCCACATCATCCAAACCAGGTAGAGATAATGACGGCCAGAAGATGACGAGAGATATATTTAATAATTTTTATATCTTTCCAGAAAAGAAACAACAAGTCATCCGTTCACCTTTGCCGGAAATCGAACATCAATTCCGCGTACCAGATAAACGTCCATCCCGCATTGTCTCCGATGTTTTCACCGGTTTGTGCTTGACTCCTTTAGTGTTGCTTTTGATCTTCTGGTCGAAATTGGGTATAAATGTCAGCAACTTTACTTTCCATCCAAGCACAATTGGTTTTCACCTCGGCTTCGGAGGCATTTTACTGTTATTTGCTGTTTTTTGGTTCAAATTGAACATGTTCCAAACTCTGCGTTGCCTAATTCCTATTGCGATATTCACATTCCTTTGCGGTAACCGCCTCCTACGTCGTCTATACGCACAGCGTAATGCAAAGAATCCATCGTCATCAGCTGCCGCCTCGACGACATCATAAATTGAGGCATTAGATTCTAATATCTCGTGACTAATTTTAGTGAACTGAAGATTTTTAAATGTTGTTTATGTATTACTCCACGCCTACGTCCATGTTGCTCCGATTCAGCGGGTGCAGATAGTAATGGAGGCGATTGAAATTGAAAAAGCACATTAATTTATAGTTTTCTTTGTATTTGGAGAAGTTTTCTGTGTTCTAATTTTAAGCAGAAATGTGTGCACACTCATACACTCTCTTTTTAACTGTACATTTCGGCATTCTTTTTTCATGTATGGAGTAATGAAAATAAATAATTAAAAACCATAACATTTTTAAAAATAGATTCTTATCTTGTAATTGTGAAGTACGGAGTTCAACCGTTTCGTTAGACTGTTCAAGGCGTTGTAGTTCGGCGGTTATGTTTAAACATAAAAAAGTATGGGCTATTATGATATTGTGGGAACATTGGAAATCTGCTAATATTTTCGAATATTGAATTATTTGTCCAAAAATAAAAGAAAAAAAAATGAAAAACCAATACAAATTGTATTCCCTTTTCTTAAAATGTCTGGAAATTAACTAAATCGTCTAAATTAAAAGCGTAATGAAATTCGATTTGTATGTCATGCTAATTTTTCATTTGGATACGTACGTCGGATTTGTCAAATAATAGTCTCCTGCGAGTTATACAGACTTCTTCAGACTTTCACCATATTTAAAACCATCGTGGTTTCGTGTTTTGATATGTGGTGTCAAAACACCTATGTTATTAAACAAATCTCTTATTTTATTCTTAGATCGTGTAAATTAAGAGATTTGTGTAAAAACATAATGTTTTGACGACATATACGCAATTTCAAAAAACTAAGTCAGAATAGGCCTGTTAACTCCAATTTTATTACGATTTCAAATTAGGCGATTCGTCGAAAAAAACTACAGAAGGGGAGGATAGTGGTACAACTCGATTAACATTCCATTCCCTTAACATTAACATCAACCTTGAAGAAGATGCAAACAACAGCCGGACAACATGAGAACGATGGTGAACAAAGGTTCTCGCGATAATCGGATACATGCCGGAACGAAGTCTAGTACAATTCAGACTAAGGATTATCACCTCAGCTCCCTCTAAAGCTGCTACAACAACAACAGAAGGAAATTAATTCCATATGATTATTATTATTCCCATTAGAACCCAGATTGCAATTAAAGAAATGGCGGAAAGTTTACTTTTGTGGGACTTTAGTCCTACGGCAAGCTAGAGTAAATATCTACAAAATATATTTTTCAAAGAACATAGTATTGTAATGTATAAGTTTATGTTAGTAAGTATAGTTTAATAAGGCCTCTCGTTGAAATAGTTTTGTATGCATGCATGTTTTCCGAGATTTGAGATTACACAACTTCCGCCAAGAATCCTTCCGTATCTTCGGTAACTATCGAATCGATGTTGTAGAAAATCGCATGTAGGGAGATAACGAAGCATGATGCACCTGATAAAATAAGCAATTGTCAGTAAGCTGTAAAATAGGAGTTGTATACATGTCTACACTTACCCAGAGTCCAGAACAGAGCAGCTCCCGCGCCGACTAAGAATAGAATGGGCACGGCGGCTACATTCAGAGCCATAATTTGATGAGCTGTTGTCAACTGGTGGCCAAATACACTTACAGGGACCTGTGCTTTTCTGACCCTATTACTAGCATAGGCCACACCTGCCAAAACTATCAGGATCAGAGGGGAGGTGATGCTGTAAACAAACAAATTCGGTAATATTAGTGATTTCCAGCATAATAAACAAAGAAATATCACCCATCAGTGCTTACAGACAATAGATCATCAAAATGATGAAAACGAAGATGTAGTTGCTCTTGAAATAATCCAGATTTCTTACAAAACGGCTAGTCAAGCGGGGCATACTGGCCGCTGTCTTGAAATTTGATGTGTTCAAAAATTCGGACCAGGGTCGGATGTATTTGCGCGTCAACTGTATTAATTCCATGGGTGTGGGTATTTTTTGGAACTGGGTGAAGCTGTTGAAGTCAAACTGAGGTTTAGCTTCGGTCTTGGGAACATTCATGTCGCCCGACATGTCCACTTTGATTTCATCCATTATATATGCGATTGATGTGGGTGGGTGTGTATGTGTGTGAACTATAAGTTGTTTATTTTGCTGATGTCACGAAAGACACGTCGGTTATTTGTGATTTTTTGATATTTCGTTCGTTTTATGTTTTATCGTTACAATTTAGACAACGTAAATTGATTTTTCACTTCAACTTTATTTCGACGTTAAATTCACTATTTGTGCAAGAATGAACACTACACAAAAATAATATATGTGGCCCAACAAGTTCAAGTTCTCTACGAATACAATGAAGTAGATTAAACAAAACTCCCCGATAAATCTGTAGTACAAATGAAATTATTCAGATGTCGCTGAAAGGCATATTGAAGACAAAATTCCTTTTTTGTAAAACCATCGATAAATCGAAAATAAAAGCGACATCAATGCGCAATAACCTTGTCACACTGCATGCGAAATCTAGATGAATTGAGATAATAGTCTTGTCACACTGCATGCGAAATCTAGCTTAAATGACATAAGGTCGATTTACAAATGTCAGATTCCATACAAATTTGACATTTCAAAATCGACCTTATGTCATTTAAACTAGATTTCGCATGCAGTGCGACAAGGCTATCAAGTGATTTTCAATTGTCAATTTTGTATGGGATCTGACATTTGTAAAAGGAAAAATATTTTTCGAAAAACCCAATCGTTCACCCCTGCTGAATCCATCGTGCTATGCAAATGGAATATTTTTGATGGCAATATCGTAAAGTTCGGTCTTATTTTTTTAATTTCTAATTTCACAATTTATTGAGAAGGGAGGATAGAATAGAAAGGCTCGAATGTGGGCGAAGAATAGGTTTTCAGGTTTGCATTGGTAAGTTTTGATGAATTTTTGCCTAACTGGCTTTATCCTGAAGCTACTTTATACCCATTATGAAACTGCTAAGGTTGCCGTTATCCGGCCTTGGTTTTAACTTGGGATGTCAAAACCGAAAACCGGTTAACCGATGGTATGTACCACCACCGTCCACCGGTTTTTTGAAAAATGCTAATTTCGACAAACCGGGGAAACCGGTGTTTTCATGTCGGTTAAACGGTTTTTTACATACAAAAAAATGTATTTTGTTCGATATAAAATTCAATAAAATATGGATATAGTGAAGATTAGTTTACTAGCTGTGCAGGAACTGGGGTGATTAGATTTGCGATATGAATTTTAATAACCGAAACAACATTATTATATGGACAAGTAGGACGAAAATTTTGTCGTTCGCCGATGGTTTAGATTTTATGAGTTTTTAAAACCTATTATGTATTAGCACATAAATGTATGTTAAAGAATCAGAACTATATCTGAAAACCCTGATATTGTACCTACGGACTGGGAACGGAATCAAAGTACTCTTTTAAATGCCTTTGTCGCATATTCAATTCTGACAGCAGAAGTGATTAAGACATAATAAATATTAGTGTGGCTATTGATGATCCATGATTTTTACAAGCTGAATTAATAGAACTAAAAGTTTTATTACTACTTTTCTATTTCTAATATTTGCAAATTTTTAATCAATTTGTTTTATATTTACATAAAACCTTGGCAATATTCCTGTTGACAACTGTTTCCCGCTCGAAATGGTGTGGACGGGTCGCTTAGCCATCCTTTTTAAAAAGGTCGTAAAAGGTCCTAGAGATTGCTGATGGAATAAAATTACATCCAAGCTATCTTAGCAGTAGCCCTTCTTGTTCAGTTGCAGTATCACGAACACTTTCAGAAATATTGCCTATTTAAGTTGCATTCAGTTTCCATTGAAAATATTATTTCTCTCTTTGCATTTCATTTATAAATAAATAGAAAACAAAATAAAAATGGAAAAACTTACCATTAATTTTAAATTACAAATTAAAAATTTTGAAGTTTTTTAAATTACAAAATTTTTAGAACAAACCGGTTTCCTGAAAAGGGTCGGTTTTTGACATCCCTAGTTATAACGTATTATTACGTATTTTGTGTGCCTAAAAAGGACTTCATCGGAAGGATTTGTCAATAAAAAATGGCGTAACGAATACTGTTCCGAGAACGGAAATAAGGAATAAATGATATTTCCATATTTCGGTATTTGAAAATTAATTATTTCCGTAACGATAACGAACTCACCTTACAGACGAGCCCTTGAACTCTCCTCAGATGATACATGCAAGTCTTAAATATTGAATATTGATTTAGCTGCCATTTATTGTGACAAATATATGTTGAGAACATTTGAATAACTTTGATTTTGTAATTTCATTTATTGTATATAATACTCACATTTAATAAATACATTTAAATATATTGATTTTCTCTCGTGTCTGTTTCTGTTTCTGTTGCTTTGTGTGTTTGTGTATTTTGGGGTAAGTGTTGGATTAGGTATTTAAAGATTCTAGATTCTAATCATAATCTTATTGATGTAACTGTCCTCGCGTGTAAGTGTGTTTGAAATATTATCTTCTGCACATATTTTCCACATCTGTATTCAAAATATTGAATTTATCGTAACATAAATAACGTACATTTAGTTTTAGTTTTAATTTTATAAATTATACATTCTATGTATGTTGGTTAGTTGTTTAGTGAAGGAGTACCTACTCGGTGCCTAAATACTCATCATGTCATGGGTAACATTAGTTTTGATTTTCATTTGTTTCGTTTTGATCTATGAATATTGTTTGTTTGTTTGTTTGCTGTCCAGACTTAGAAACTAAATACACTGAGATTTAATGAAAACACTCTTTGTTGTGGCGGACAAAAAGGTAGAACGAAAAACGCAACAACCTTGGCGGGGTCCCTCAACCGGATGCTTAAAGACCGATCTCTCGCATGGCACTGTATAAACACGAATTCTTGACACATTCGCGAGGACCCAGCTGGGGTCCAGGAGTACCACGTAAAATCATCAGAACCGAACGAGCAGTCGCCTGACAGTCATTGTTGCTGGTGCCGCACACGGCATCAGCTTCAGCCAGGTACTGGTAGTCACAAGCGATTTGGGAGGTGCCCTGGTGTTTAAAAACGAATGGAAATTAATAACAAATAACAATGCGACATCCAAACATTGTTGCTACTTACACAGAGGTAGCACAGCTGGTGTACACCACACAGCGGTAATAGTTCCTGATTTATGTCCCCACTTAGTAGATCAACAGCTCGGCAACGTTGGGCCATGGACTGTAATTATAAAATGAGCGATGAAAAATATACATAAATAATTTCCAATAGCTTGGGACATACTTCAATAATGGGGCACTGATTAGTACCCATTATGTAGTTTTTATTGCCCAAATAGGCATCGTTTAGGGTCTCATATCGATTGGGACTCTGAATGGTTTCTTCAAAGCCGCCAAATTCATTGGGAATTTCAGGGTAACGCATGAAACCGTTGCTCTTCTTCATTTTCTTCTTCATGTCGTCGTTGCCTTTGTCTTCGCTTGTCGATTGTGCCGACTTGGGCAGAGTTTTGTCTCGCTTCGCGGGCTCCAAAGAGTTATTATCCGGGGAATCGGGCGATTCGGGCTCTATAATATTACGCATAATGTGGTTTTCATTTTCGACAGATTGTCGTAATTTCTCTAAAGCTCTTCGCATTTTCTCCAAGCTGTAGGCGGTAGCCAACCGAGATAGAACACGATCCTTGAGGCGCTGTATTTCATCTGGATCACCGATACCTGTAAGAATATTCGTTAATTTATACATATGTGAAATAAATTGAGAAGAATAATCGCATTCTTCGAGAGCGAAAAAGAAGGTAATATTCGTAAATAAATTTTAAAAATTTAAAATTAATGATCTCGAAATCAACACATGTCCGATTTTCATTCTGATTTATCATTTTTTTCCTATTAAATACACAACGCTGAAATGGTGAAATGGATGTAGTCAAACAGACTGGAAAAACCTCCCCGAAATATGTCTACAATTGTTGCACTCTGAGCCCTACTCACCTTCATGAGCTCCCGTATATTTGATAGTTTCGTTGATTATAAAGTCCTCTATGGCCTGCAGCTTCTTGTTCATGTTCTCCAATTTGGTGGGATCAATATTACGTTTCTTCTTTTTGTCCATGTCTTCGGGTACCGGCACTGCATCCTCTTCAGCATCACGTTTTTTCATGTCAGGACTAAAATCAGAGACAAAAAAATTAAGATGAAGATATTCTCAGAGAGAGTGCAAGACTAGTTCCTTGTGAACTCACGTTTTATTAGCTTCTCCGACATTTATGGCCTTCTTCTTACGATCGAGGCCAAAGTATTTGGACCAATCAATGGATTTCTTACTGCGCATGATGGTCAAGTCGTCCATTGTGCGCCGCAAGGGCGCTGCATTACGCTTGCGTTTTGCCGAAGATGCATCGCGTTTCTTCTTGCGTTTGCCTTCGTCCTCTTCTTCGTCGTGCTCATGATCATGTTCGTGGTCTTCTTCTTCTTCCTCACTATCGCGCTCCTCTTCAGAATCTTCCTCTTCTTCTTCGGCCCCCTCTTCTTCATGACTTTCGTGCGATGCTGTACGTTTGCCATGTTTGTGTTCGGACATGGAATGTCCGGAATGTTGATGGTGATCAGCCTCTTGGACCACAGGTGTTGAAAGTGATTTGGCATTTTCACCTAGAGTCGAGTTCTTGTTCGACTCCAATCGCATATCCGTCACGGAAGTCACTGCACCATCTGGTACTTGCGTAGCAGCCACCTGTGAGTGTTTGTCGTCTATGGATCTCTTCTTTTTCTCATCCGTGGCGGTACCGAACAATTCACTTAACTCTCTCTCCACATTTTCGTCAGTCTTGCCCAAGGTACTTAAAGGTCGTTCATTTGGAATGTGACCTGCTGATCGCTTGGAGACGGGAAAACGTTTCTCGACTGAATAGGGCAACCACGGCAGTACAGGGTAAGTCCGCTTCTTCTGCATTAACATGTAGTATGGAGGCATGCGCATGCGCTTCTTTTGCTCCTCGTAGACGTCACCATCGATTTCGTTCTCCTGCTGTTGATATTTCTCCCAGAGGTTACGTAAGGCTTCCTTATATCTGTCTTGGTGTCCATGTTCCTGTGATCGTTCGATTTCACGCAAAAACTGATCTGTCAATTCGGAACGATCTGGTGCATCGGGAACGTCTCGTTCACGGAAAATGGATGCAGGTCCATCGTCTGAAAATAAGCGAAATGGATTTGATATTAACGTTTTTAGATATATGTATATAGGCGATAGATCAGAAATTTCTGACACACTGGAGGCTGTGGGTGACGAATTTTAATATGTACATGTGTATGTTTTTACATAAATAAATATTTACACAAAGACCTTCCTAACTTAGTTACTTACTAACCCACTTTACTGCATCTATAGAAATACGAATATCTGTCCGAATCTATTGCTTCAGAGAGGAGACCAACTGATGGTATATCATCTCTGTTCTAATTATTTCATCCTTTTTTAGGGATTGGTAATCTATCGCATTGGAAGTATACCAAAGTTATGTCGGCCCCAAACACGGTTATCTATTTCATCACCTATTTATGTATATTTTCATTGCAGTCCTCTAAAAGTGGGCGTGCTTAATCAAAAATAATTATAATAATTGCTAAAACTTGATACATTAAAAACGACCACAAGGATTCTTAATAATTCCCTTAAAATTGTACTGCCTCGGCTCGAGCTGGACAAAATACACGCAGGGAAGAGGTATGATTGCTGCAACCATATTCGAAGAGTATCATATTATTATAAATCTTTACAATTATTAATATCTTTAAAATTATTATCTGCTTATCAGTTCATTAAATCTGTTTTTTTAAGTGAAGAATATCAAAATTTTCAGAAATACATTAATGATTGTGTTTATGGTTGGGGTAATCATCAATTGCTTAGGAGTAATCATATTATGCTTGCAACAATCATATGTCTTATTTGCGTGTAATGAATCGGAATATCAACATATTTTTAGTTAACTTTTTGGGACCAGGAATTACCCGCTTGACTACGGGTAATACTTGCATTGACAGGCTAGAGCTTCGGGAGGCCCATATCAACATATAATTGAAAAAAAAAATCGCCAAATACTGCCTAAAAAATTTCCTTAAAATTATACTGAATGTGGACCTCAATTTACTTGCTATGCGAACTTATCTTCTTCGGTAGAAAGCGTCCTAGAAATATGTAATGTTGAACTTCCGATTAAACCAAAAGTCCGAGCTGATCGATGGACATGGTGACATTCGTGGAATAACTTTCGTGAGAAATTAACTTACCATACAGATTGCTTCGCTCCCTAAACACCGAGGAACGCTTACGTTCGTCAGAATATTGAGGCAATGAAAGCCTATTACTGTCGGCGTCGAATTCATAGCCACCAAAGGGTCCGAGAGTCAAGCCACCATGATCGGCTTCATAATTTTCCCGTTCCAAATATTTCGCAAGCTGTTTGTTTATACGATCTCGCTGTTTCTTTGTGTTGAATGTGTAAGCCGCGTCTGTAAATGGCCAAAAAGGGATGAAGGAAAATCGGAAAAAGTGTTTTTGTTTCTGTCGGTGTGATTCGGTAGGAATAATAGTGGTGGTGGTTGTGTCGTCGTCATCGTCGCAATTGCAACAAATGTTTCGTTTTTTGTTATGATATTGATGGGGTGGCTGGGTCAAGTGTGGAACAAAAAAAATGCGGCAAACAAACTGGGGGCATGCAATTCATCAGAGCAACATTTATGTATATGTATCTGTGTATGTGTGTTAGTAGGTGGGTCAGTAACGGCTATTGAATGATGTTAGTTTGGTAGTTAGTTAGTAAGTGGGGGGCTTTGGAAATAAACTCGGGAGAATTGTGGTGGAGGGACACCGATGGACGTACATAAGTATTGACAGAGTTTGTACTTTATACTTCAGTACAATTTCATGAAAAATCTATTCAATTTATTACAATAATTATGCCACAATTCCTGCGGCAGTAGTACCATCCAACATTTTCCAATATGAACAATAAATAAATAATAAAAAAAATCAGAGCTGTTACGTAATGATTAGTAATCGTAATCATTAGTAATTAGATTACTTTTTTTTAAAGTAGAAGTAATGATTACAATACGATTACATTCAGTTTTATACGATTAGTAATTGATTACGATTACAAGTAATCAAAAAATAATCAGGATTACTTGCGATTACTGAAAACTAATCAAAAGTAATCAAAAAAAAATGATTACTTTTGATTCTCGCGGAATCGGTATGAGAGTCATAGTAGTCTGTTTGTCAAAACTTTTGACTTTTCAATATACATATGTCAGTTTTGATTTTTTCTGTTCTCGTTCTTTTGCCAGCTAAAACCGAAAGGTAACGGTAATCGCAAGTAATCCTGATTATTTGTAATCGTAATCAATTAGTAATCAGAATCAGATTCTCTTTAAAAAGTAATGTAATTGATTACTAATCGTAATCGAAATTTAACAGCTCTGAAAAAAATATCAATTGAAATTAAACAAATATTCCGTTTGAAATTCAAAAATGTAAACACAGCAAAATGTGTATTAGGCGGGGTAGCATTTATTTATCCCTTTCTGGTACCCCCACATATAAATTGACATAAGCTTTGTTTAAAATTAGGCTGCTATAACTTTAATAGGATATTCATGCTTTTGCCACTCCCCTCTTCCCAAACAATTGTGCCTATCCTAGGTAAAATTAAATCTTGTATAACTTCTATACCGTTATAATGATTGATTACGTTATTGTACTGCGTGATTATCTGTTTTCTGAGCTGGTAAAAGATTTAAACTATGTACGAAATTACGAAAATTTAAATCTTTATAATTTTTAACTGCTTATCACTTCATTAAATCTGATTTTTAATATCAGAATATCCAAATTTTCAGAAATAAATAATAGCACCAGAGCTGTTAAATTTCGATTACGATTAGTAATCAATTACATTACTTTTTAAAAAGAATCGTAATGATTATATAATCCACTATTCAACAATTTCTGATTACTAATTGATTACGATTACAAATAATCAGGATTACTTGCGATTACTGAAAAATAATCAAAAGTAATCAAAATGAGTTCGACTACTTTAAAAGATTACTTTTGACTATTTTTGATTACTTTTGATTTTTGTGATTATCAAATGTAGTGTTGATTTCCGAAATCATCTGCGCAATATTTTCAGCGGTGTGTACTCCAAACATTCTTGTGCATGCTAAAGCTGCCGATTTGCGTTCCAAATTGTCCGTAAGCCAATGACACGTATATCCAAGGAAACTTCTGTGGTTTCAAGTAATCCTGGTTATTTTTTGATTACTTGTAATCGTAATCAATTACTAATCGTATAAAACTGAATGTAATCGTATTGTAATCATTACTTCTACTTTAAAAAAAAGTAATCTAATTACTAATGATTACGATTACTAATCATTACTTAATTGCTCTGAATAGCACCCACCTAATGTACATTTTGCTTTTAAAGTTTTGTTTACATTTTTGAATTTCAAATGGTGACTTTTGAATTACAATTGAAAATGGTGTAGACTTTGGATTCTTTTTTCAAAATCTTTTTTTCCACATCTTTGGCATACGTTTTTGTCCCATTTTTTGTATCTGTTTTGCTTATTTTTAACATACACGCATATGTTTTATATTTGAATGGAAAAAGTTATAATTGCAAAGTTTGTTTCCAATCGGATTAAAAGTGAGAAATATGCAAAAATCCGAGGTCTACTAATCACGGCATTCGAATCCGAGCGAAATGCGTTTTTATTTGATGAAAATGGCACAAATTTCTAAAAAGAATATTTAAAATCTATAACTGTTTGGTTGGGAATTTATATTTACCAATCAGAACATCGGTAAAACCTCTGATATTTTACATATATGTATATATTAGACTGGGTCGCCGTCCATACAAATGGAAAAACAAGTTCCAGTCACCCCACGAAAATAAAGTTTGGATTGTTTAATGATTTGCAAAATATTTCGTTCCTAGATCAAGATGGCTCGTTCCTAAAAATCATTTTTTTCGGTGTAATTTTTTTGTGTTACATTTTTTCCCAAACTTTTTTTCTGGAATAATAGAAAAGCACTTTAAAAATTTTTTGAATCTTGTCTTAGAGCAACTTATTGGTCGAATTATTGGACGTTTATAGTACATTTTTGTGGATTTTCACAGTGACTACTGTAAACTAGATCGTATTTCGTGGTAGTATTTTATAAAAAAAATAAATAGCTGTAGTCAATACCTTTCGAATGATGACTAAATGATGAAAATCGGAAAGAAATTAACGCGCGGCGATCATTTATTTAAAAACAGTTTGAACAATTTGGCTCTGAAAACCATATCCTGCATTAAATTATTTCACAAAAATGGAGCATGTGACGTAATTTTTCGTCCGTTATTCATCATTTAGGCATCATTCGAAAGATATTATTTCCTCCTATTTATTTTTCATTAACCTCTTACAAAATGTTTCCAAGAAATGTCAGTTTTTTTGAAAACCCGCAACAAATCATTATAAACGCCCAATAATTCTACCAATGAGTTATTCTAAGACAAGAATAAAAATTTTTATTAAAGTGCTTCCAAGGGTATATTAATTCAGAAAAAAATTGGACAAAAATGCAACATAAAAAAATTACACGGGAAAAACATGATTTTTAGAGGTGTTTTCAGGAGCGTTTAGCTCACAGATGGCTTGACCCAGTAACGAAATATTTTGTAGATCATTAAACAATCCAATCCAAATCCAATTTTCGTGGCCCATCCTAATATATATACACATATTTTTAAGCCGGGATAACAAGCTGCGATAACAAAAACGTTAATAAAAATTTATTTTTTTGTTCAAAATAAAAAATTCTTTTTTCACACTGTCGCCAACAACAATATAAATATATGTGTCAAAGCAAAATTTCAAAAAAATATTTTGTGTTGACTTTATTGGACTTAGCCTCGATATAATTTGGACTTACACTGGATAATTATCCAGGCTAAGTCTAAAATTTTTAACACAAAATTATTTATCCAAAATTTGTTTTCACACACACACATTGATATTGCTTTTGGCAACAATTTTAAAAAAAGTTTTTTTTTTTTTGGGTGAAATTTTAACATTTTATTTAGATTTTTGTTATCCAGTCTTAAAGAAAAACAGCTCTATTATTTATATAGATTTATTTATATAGATTTATCTCAATGATATTGCCTATACTTATGTCCATCAGTGCCATAGTGTTTATGTATGTGTTAGTTTTGGTGTGATGGAAACGTGAAGCGACAGCACAGAACACAACAATTAAGCGCAACAGACAATAGACCAAACATGATTTGTTCAAAGGGCGAACAGTGCAACAGAGCAAGCCTTTAGCCTTTTATGCGAATACGAAAATAGGCAGCGAGCGAGAATAATTAACAGCGAAAGCTATCCATAGCGCATACAATTGCACTTACCTTCGTCCCAGTAATCCTGGTCGGCCGATGAACCAAATGCCCCGGCCATATAACGAGGCTGCTGTCCGGGTGGTGCATTCAAGGGATACTCCTGACGATGTAATTCATCAACGGCTGCCTGCAGGGAAAACGGTGAACGCTGTGCCCAGCCACTTGACGATGTGGCTGCCATCCATAAAATGAACAAAACCATACTGCTGCCCCTCATTTTAGTGGCCGTTGTTGTTCAACAGGTTAGTGGTGATCTGAAAGTGGGGGGAAAGACAAAAGTGTTCACTTTATGAGTAATCGGCAATCAAGGATAACAGTGTCACTAATTTAATATTCACTGGAGATATTGTGCTGTGCTGTGCGTAGCAGCCAGCAGCTGCCAGTGTCCTTGTTTGTGGGCTAAATCAAATGAGAATCCAAAAGGTTTTCATTTAATTTGCATAACAAAAATCGTGCTTTTAGTGTTTAATGAAGTTTGAAGAAGAGACGAGTTGACTTTTAATCGGGTTTTATTTATACGTTAAGACCTTCCTAACACCTAACACCGGGGTAGTAGATATATGTACATATCTATGTGTGTATGTATGTTTGTCTGTTGATGGGGGAGGATAATAAAATGGTGTTGTTTTTGTGCTGGCTCTTGTCATTCTCATTTTAATTTATTTATGCGCGGTCGGTCGGTCGGTCGGTCGTGCTTCTCGCTTCCCTTGACACATTCATAAGTAGATAATGCCGCGGTACAGTGGATGCTAAATTATAGGAACATATTTGTATTCGTTTGTATGGGAGGAAAAGTTGTAGACGTTTCCAACTAAAATGAAAGTTTAGTTTATTTTATGAGTCGCATCAAAATATGTTGCCTTTATCGATGTCCGTTCGAGAGCTGCACGCTTTCGAACACGTCCAGTGTTTTATTATTGAGATAAAGTAGATCAAAGAGGAAAATGTAGCTGCTGTCATTCTAAGAACTATTACGCTGGGTCTATAAATGGAGACACAATGGAAACAAAAATCAAATGCATCAACAAAAGTCAGTGCGTGGCAAAAATAAATATTTTTTGAAATCGTCTTTAATTCTAGGGGGTGACCGGTGCAACTTTATTTTTATTGTATGGGGTGCGACCTTCACGCAGCTAGAGCCATTCCATAACCTTTAAGAAATCAAGCTTTTCTCAAAAATCGCGGCTGTTTTTCACTTTTTCATTTATTTTTTCACCAAATAAAAAATAAGAGTAATAAAGTGCTCTGCGAGCATTCACCCCAATGAAAAATGGACACAACGCCAAAATTTAAAATTACCCCAAAATGTTGTATGGACCATAAGTTATGGTCCATAACAACACGTAAATTTGGGGTGAGGCAAAATTATTTTTTGGTGTATTTTTGCATTTGGGCTATTATGCATTTTAAGAAAAATAAAGATTGAACCCAATTTGGAAAAATGAAAAATGTCAACAATTTTATTTTTAGTAAAACATTAACGGCCAGGCTTAAAGAGTTTCTCCTCTGGAGTATGTCCTGAATCGGCTACGCAGAGTAAAGGTTTCTTACGTTACAGGTCTTCGGCCGATCTTAGAGGTTTTCTCTCTCGGGTATATTCAAAACGCGTTGATTTTCTCCCCTGTATTGGGGAGAATTTTCATTATCGGTATGGGCGTATTTCTCATTATTTAATGATGGGACATTAATTCATAATGAAAAATGACCCCAGGAATCGGGCTTATTTTTCATTATTGGATTGGGGTCACTGTTCGCAGAGCTATAATAAACTATGATCGATTCTGCGTCCAATGGTGTTAAAATGATAAAGTGGATTGATTTCTAAATTCAAATCGGGACAAAACTGATAAATTCATTTTAGTCGCTGAAACCAGCAACTTTTTTTCTCTTACACACCGACCAGGTTTTATATACATAAAACTAAAACGTTTATTTATCCAAATTCACAGTATAACTTATACTGTCTTATATATATACTTTATAGGGTTCCCGATGATTATTTCAATGTGTTGCAAACTGAATAAATAAATAATAAAAATCTAAAATAAATCAATTGAGTTTTGGCTGATATACGAACTGTTCGATTCTTTTGTTGAAAATCACTGCAAAAGCTCATTGAAGATGGCCGTAACGGGTTAGAAATCATGCGGAAGGCAGTGAACAGCCAAGTAATAATTGAGAAATCTGTGTGTATTTGTACGACAAACATTTTTTTATTTTTTTTGCAATTTTTCAAATTTAGCGATGTATTTCTTTATAAAATAACTGTAGCTGAAAATGAATTTAAATTTTAGATTTTTTTAGTTTATAAAATTGACTGAGTTAGTTTTCACTAACACTATTTTTTTGCAAAATTACAAACTCAAAATCAGTTTATAATCAACTAAGTTGCAGGCTTATAAGTGCGTAAAGATCGCATAACCAGCATTTTACACGTCAATATTTCTGAAGTTTTTGAAATTGATTTGTGATCCACTCAACACGGGTATATCCTATACTAGGTCGTTTTGCATGTATTGAAAAGTGTTCTTTAATTACAATAAAATATTGTTTATTTGGAAGTTTCATTTTTTTCTTTCTCTATTTGTAATTTTGAATAGTTTCACTGGTTTTGTTGTGTTTTGGATGTCAACTGATGATGAAATAATAATAATAATATGGGGCGTATAAGTTATATACAGAAACCGTATTAATCATACGTATGAAGTTCTTCGCAAATCCGTGAGAGTTAAGTAGTGAGCGTTGGTTTGCCACATTCTTAAAATTGTAATCGTAAATATATCTTCGAAAAACATCTAGCACTGCTAAATATTTGGTCTGTTTGTTGAACAATTTTCCACTGCGACATCTTACTTCGCCTTACTTATACATGCATTTACGCAATGTCCTCAGTCACATTTGAATGTTCCTCAACTTACCTACCGATTCGGTTTTGTGTGTAAATCAAACCACATTTTTGAATTCAACTAGTGGTGTGTTATATAATGTCACCCATTGTGCTGCCTATATCGCCTTAGTTTGGGTTGGAATTCTCTGGGGCATTCCGTCACGTGTCATTACTATACATTGAGTGCCTGGAATTTCATTGTGTTTGTCGTCTCCTTGTGCTCCTTAATGACATCAACACAATTATGGGGCCAAGAGTGAAAGGTGACGGAGGGAGAGGGCGGTTGGGGAGAAATATTTGTGTGGAAAAGAAGAAAATTCCACCAACTACAGCTTTCATAAAATATTCTATGAAAAAAAAACACTAACGCATATTATAAATAATAAGATGACTGACTATGGCAGCGATGCCAAAGATAATCCATCCCCAAGATGTGCGGGAATGTCATAACAATTCATGTCACCTCAATGGAGCACAACCACCGGCGGTGGGCGAATTTGTGACTCATTTCCTGTTTATTTCCTATTAACAAGTTTTTGATTTCGTTCGTGGGAAGAACTCCTACATTTTGGTATTAAATAGTATCGGTCATTTAAAAGGCCTATCTGTGCAACCAACATAGATTTCTCTCTGAAGTCGTCCGCCCTTTTTACTTTCATCAATACAATATTGAGTGACAGACTTTAAAAAGGCCGAATGCGTTGGACAAAAGATTATCGCAGTAGTTGTCCAACTTATGTGGGCATACCAGAAATATTGATGAAAATGCATAAAACCATTTGGATGCATCGCTTACACCTTGAACCAGATGATATACGTTTAAAACTATAGGCAAAATGCAGGTTATTGGAGTTTTCCTCATCCTGTTGCACCTTCACAGGACTACAAAGTTCCAAAGGATAACGTTTTTCAACAATTACTTTAAACACTTATTCGTATCCTATGATAGCCGTATTAGTGTCAAATTAAATGGGAGGATATCTGTTAAAAATACTTTAAATCAGAGCTGTTAAGTAATGGTTAGTAATCGTAATCATTAGTAATTAGATTACTTTTTTTTTAAAGTAGAAGTAATGATTACAATACGATTACATTCAGTTTTATACGATTAGTAATTAATTACGATTACAAGTAATCAAAAAATAATCCGGATTACTTGCGATTACTGAAAAATAATCAAAAGTAATCAAAAATGAGTTCGACTACTTTAAAAGATTATTGTAGCAGAATTTAATTTATTTATGTTATTTGCTTAATTCAGATTTTCAATTATTTAGCGGATTCACCCTAACTTAATTTTGTATAGTTTTTTTTTCAATAAATGTAATGAACAAGATTCCTTTAAAAATAATCAAAAGTAATCACAAAAAATCAAAAGTAATCAAAAATAGTCAAAAGTAATCAAAAGTAATCTTTTAAAGTAGTCGAACTCATTTTTGATTACTTTTGATTATTTTTCAGTAATCGCAAGTAATCCTGATTATTTTTTGATTATTTGTAATCGTAATCAATTAGTAATCAGAAATTGTTGAATAGTGGATTATATAATCATTACGATTTTTTTTAAAGTAATGTAATTGATTACTAATCGTAATCGAAATTTAACAGCTCTGCTTTAAATATCGGTATTAGTTCCGCATTATCACTCATTTCAATTTTACTCCACAGTTTATGTAGTTTATAAATATTTTACTTGAAAATGGTCGTTAATACTAAACTAATACAGATAGAACCTTGTAATTAAATGTATTTTCAGCACATATTCTCATCTTTAATTTGACATTTATACCGGCATTATAGGTTGTGAATAAGTATTTAAAATTATGTTTGATAAATTGTATCCTTTGGAACTATGCAGTCCTTTTAAGGGCCAACAGGAATGTGAAATGCATTTAACTCCATTTCACCTACAGTTTCAGACGCGTATCATCTGGTTCAAGTGTATTATGGACTGTCGGATAGTGTTGGCAGATAAAAATGTTGGCATGAAAAAATAATGGAATTGCTACCCCACATGCATCCAATTTCGTCCTAGGCCTACTTAGCCAAAGATTTGCCAACGGTAACTAACAGGAATTTGCGGCTTGACGATTTTACCATAAATCAGAAAGTGTTCATCATAAAGTATGGAAAATATACAATTAAAAAAAAACGAGCTGCCTCTATACTGGGCATAGGACGTCTACAATTTCTCTCCAATGTGGTCTGTTCAAAGGTGTGTCTTAGGTTAGAAGATAAGGACTTACTTCTTTCATCGTAGTTTAACGCCAGTTTTTTAGACAGCTTCGCCTTCTACTTCCTTGTGGATTATAAACCAGAGCGCAATTGTATATTTATTTCGGAGGTTTTCGAATGACGGATCCTTGTACTATTGCCATGTTATTTTTGGAGCAACAGTGTAACAGCTATGTTAAGTGATAGAGTCTGGTTATTCTCCACTCAGAATTTACCAAAAGCTCTTCCTGTTGGATGGTGTGGAGTTTAACATCTATAACTGTTGGTTGTCTCTAGGTAAAATTTTTAATAGCTACTCTTTGCTATAAAGAGGATAACGAGCCAAAAGTGGTCTATGTTTGCAGAAGTCGAATTCGTGTGAGAAAGTGGCTTTTTAAAAGTCAAGGGATTTCAATGTTTTTAATATATATGTACGTTTCTTTCGCAATTTTCTCTCATGTGCCTACAGGAATTAACTCCTACAATTTACGAAAATCAGGATATAACGATTTCGAATTAGGCGATTAGTTCGCTTCAGATGAATTGGTCGGGTAGTACCATCCAATTTTTAATGTCGGATTAAAATCACCATGAAACTTTATGTCATGTCGTCGACACTTATGAATAAAAATATATAAATATATCCTTCCAAGACTCCAAATAGAAGACAGATTTCAGTGAATACTTCACGCACATCTCATTGAATGAAATAAGTTTGTCCCATAATAACATTTGGCAGATACAAAAAATCTAGCAATAGCAATACAATATTTAAGAACATTTTAAATATTAAATAAAGCAATGCAAACAATAGAAAGGCATGTGCTGATTTTTGTTATAATTGCTCCCATGGGACAAGTTCTTCTAGGCACATCTCCCGAAGCCAGTGTTGTAGTAATTGTCTACGATAAGGTTTTCGTAAGCACCTACTTTTAACCTAAAGCAACTAAAGGCAAGTCAAAACTGTAGCAGATGATAAAACGTGGCCTATGTTTAGAACACTTTGATCTTAAAACTTTGTATAAAAGGCATATATTTCTTATCAAATTCAAACCGGACTTGTTTATTGACAATATTCAAAAAAAAAATAATTAAATTTTCTACAAATCGAAAACAGTACCATATATATATACATACACATATTTATAATATACGTATGTATGTGTGTGTGAAAAGAAATGTATCTATCAACAGGTATCGCATCATCACATACACACATGGACTTGAAATAGACAACAAATCCATACAATGACTGTAGAGTTGTTGTAGATAAAGACGAACAACATGAAAATCAATTTGCCGATGGCAAGGCATTCCATCATATTCGTACGGACGCACGTCCGTCCACTCATATACTCGTGCGTCTACATACTTACATACATATTATTTATAAGCCATCCCATGACATTTTCCGACTTTCTGGATTAAAATAAAAAACCAAATCGGTATTTTTGGAACGAATTGATGAGGACTGCTCTCGACGGGATTAAGGCAAAGCGATAAACTAATGACGATCCGACACCCAGCCGCACATAATAAATTTTCGGGGGCATACCGAAAATTATGAAGAGATCTTGAGGGAGCATCGATGTAATAAATTATGGAAAATTCATTTCAAAAAACCTAAATCACCCATTCATGCGACTATTCAAAAGAAATTCACAACGTCGCCATAGACAGATAGATACAAAGTATCCCCACCCCCACACTCCCCAACAGACACACACGCACACAGCAAATATGTGTACCGAGTACTGACTGGCTGGTTGGCTGGCTAGACAGAAGAGTCATATCTGCGGATGCTATATGGCTTTTAACCTTTAGCGTTTATATAATCATCATTTTCAACTTTTCGCTTTTAAAAAATCAACAACAAAGCTCTACTTACGCTTCTTTCAACTGCAGTATTATTTTTTATTCCGTAATTTTTTGCTGCACTGGATGTTTGTTTTACTCCTTAACGCGCACACACACACACACACGCACAGAAGTTCCACTTTCGAAGAGAGGTTCGGTCGGCGTTGTTATCCTTTTGGGCACTTATTGTCGAATGAGTTTTGTTGCCGAGATGCTTACGTATTTTATGTAAATACATCCATCGACTTGAGGATAAGAAGGACCCCCAAAACACTTGTCGCGATACGCGTAACTACGTACGTACGTACGTACATAGTATATCCTTACATAAATACTCACGGCACACAGCTCACGTACTGCTGAAATGCTTGGCATGAATGAAGAGACGGAAGAATTTATCCGCTTTATCTTTGTTATTGTTTTCTTTTCTTGCCACACATTTCTGCATTTGCTGTCTGCTCTTATCCTAAATCGATATGCGTGCGCAGTCATAAACGCTAGCTGGGGTTGCCAGTGTGCCAATAAAAGGACATTTGGCGTTTTTCACAACAGTTAGTACCGAATGAGTTTGCCATACTATGTCAGAAAGAAGAAGAAATGTACGGGTACACCGAGAGTAACTAATCCCTTCGCAGCTGAAAAACGCACTTTTTTATACCCTCCACCTCCAGGATGGGGGTATACTAACTTTGTCATTCCGTTTGTAACACCTTGAAATATCGACCTGAGACCCTATAAAGTATATATATTCTTGATCGTCATAAAATTCTAAGACGATCTAGCCATGTCCGTCCGTCCGTCCGTCCGTCTGTTGAAAGCACGCTAGCATCTAAACGAAAGGAGCTAGAACGTTCAAATTTTACATAAATGCGTCTTATAGTCGTAGATCGGTTGGGATTGAAACGGGGCGAAATCGGCCCAAAGGGAAACATTTTTCCCTCACAAGGACTAAAAATACCCATAATAATCCTTAATATTTTAGCGTATTTAAGCATGTTTTTGAATATGTCTGTTTATATTGGCTTGATATTTGATATGCGCATTCCCCTTGTAGCAAAAACGTGCACCATAAAGTGATTCTTATTTGTAGGGGGTGAAATGGGACAAAAAAGGGATAAAAATGGTACATATTAAACGATAACAGCTAGAAACACGAAATTCGGTGTGTACATTCCTCTAATTGAGTATATCTACTCATAATATAAAAGTATTTTTTCCAAATTCGTACTTTTAAGGGGTAAAATGGGACTAGAGGGATAAAAATGGTACCAACCAAACTGCTGTACCTAGAATAATGAAATTCGGTGTATACGTTCCTCTGATTGCATAGACAAGTAAAATAAACGGATTTTTCAAAATTTATACTTTTTGGGGTTAAAATGAAAAAAGGGGAAAAAAAAATACCAATCAAATGACCGAAGCTAGAGTCATGAAATTCGGAGTATACATTCCTCTGACTGTGTAGACATAGAAGAATTTTTCCAAATTCGTACTTTTTGGGGTTAAAATGGTAAAAGGGGATAAAATAGTACCAACCAAATGACCGCAGTTAGAGTCATGAAATTCGAAGTATACATTCCTCTGACTGCGTAGACACAGAAAATAAACGGATTTTTTGAAATTCGTACTTTCAAGGGATACAATTGAACAGAGGGATAAAAATAGTACCAACTAAACGACTACAGCTAGAATGATGAAATTCTAATTGCGTAGAAACGTCAAGGGGGTAAAAATGGTACCAACCAAATGGGCGCAGCTGGAATCATGGAATTCAGTGTATACATTCCTCTGACTGCATAGACACGCAAAATAAAAAGTTTTTTTCCAAATTCGAACTTTTTCTTTTACGGCAAAAATTGGTTGAATCATGAAGTTAGGTTATTTTGCACTATGTACGTCTGATAATGGATTTTCAAAATTTGTAGTTTTGGAATTAAAAAAGAATGGAAATACAACCAACTGTAGCACCCACTATCTACCAATATTTATGGTATTTAAGGTTTTTGAAAATATAAATATAAGAATATTTATTTTTTGAATTGACGTATTGGTAGCC
Source organism: Polietes domitor (assembly GCA_947397865.1). Classification (NCBI taxonomy): domain Eukaryota; kingdom Metazoa; phylum Arthropoda; class Insecta; order Diptera; family Muscidae; genus Polietes; species Polietes domitor. The sequence continues at coordinate 2,830,280 of OX377622.1, read as the reverse complement.
TTGCCTTATAAGCGTGGTTTGAAATAATAAAAATTTTATATTTATTTATAAAATTATTTTTTCAATATTTGTATTTGTTTTGGTTTGGCTATATTAAAAAATTTATATTTGCCTGTTATATTACTGCACTTCTACGAAAACCGACAACCTCTGTGGAATGCAATCCATGGTGGAGGGTATATAAAGTTCGGCCCGGCCGAACTTAACGCCGTTTTTACTTGTTTTTGAGATACAAACGGGTTCCAGTACTAATGGTGGAGTGAAACAATTTTTGGATTCACTGAAATCGCGGGTTTCGAAAACCCCGAAAACCTGACACAGCAGAAAACCCGGGTTTTTGATCACTCTAGTTCCGATAATCATAAACTAGCGCATACATACTAGCGGATTTCCCTTAGCAGTTTTTTGTTTGATAAATTGTCAGGATTTTAGAATAATCCTTGATTGTGAATAAGAGTTTACTAATTGCATCAGAAACTATTAATTTGTAATAATAAGAAATTGTTTTCCAAAATAACCTTAGCGTTCTAGTGTTTTAGCGGCATATTTTTAATCAAATCCTTTTTTTGGAAATTCTAAAACTGTGACATTTTACCCAACGACTAATTAATACTACTTAGCGGGAAATCCGGTAGTTTTTAAATAAAACATATATAATATCCTTCGTTTTAATCACAAATTAAATCGTGCACTTTAGTTGGGAAACTGTAAAAAGCATTCCTTTTCACTACCCACCGAGAATTTCATTCATAAAATGAAAATTACTGAACCTGTTGTGTCTTCGAACACCTCTTGAGCCGACTCATCATTTAGATCTATCCAACCTTTCGGAATGTAATTACTTAATTTAAATCTTTTATTTTTTTATTGACTACATACATTTATAAATATAAAAATTGATTTTTAAAATAATTTATTAGTACATTCTATGGTTTTTTAGCATATACATACATATTTTTGTGGGCACATGACACTATTTTGTTTGTTGTTGGGGGAGGAAGGAGCGCTACACAGTGCTACTGAGATTATAATTACATATTCGTACATTAGCGATAAGTTAAGTATAAATTAAAGGTGTTATTTGGCATTGGCTTCCGTTAGATTTTAATCAAACCAAAATAACTTCGATTGTTGCCCTCCTCGAGATGGGTTTTGCGTTCGGCATGGAAGTCTCGGATGTGTATGTGCTCGTCCCGTTTCAAGTATATCAGGCCACTTGTGTGACAGGTATTGATCACGGAGATGTTGTTGGTGAAAATGTGGCTCAAGCATTGCAAAAAGGGTTTGTGTCCATGGAATATTATGAAACCATTCTGGGCGTAGGGATTGTGATAGCATATCTGGGCATAGACATAGTAAAGGCCTGATTCGTGAACAGTTAGAACGCCGTTTTCCACATGGAAATACGAGTCCAATGAATCACGTTCATTTGTCCAACTTGGCGTTCCAATGTACATATCACCATTATATGCTGCAAATGGTTGGATGGAAGTATGGCATTACCTTCTCTACTCAAATAGGATTGTGCGAGTGCTGTATGCTAATGAGTCTAAACTAGAATCCACAATTATTAGACTTGAGTTTTTGCGATAATGATAAAAATTGACACGTTTTTCTCTGAATTCATTGTGATTCGCATATAGGATGGGACATTTAACATTTAAAATTTGAACTGCCGCTTACTTTGACTTAGATAGGTAGAATAATATATTTTTTTTTATTTTTAGGTTCATGTTTGACATTTGCAAAATGGGACGCTCGTATAAAATTGGGAAATATTAAAACTTACTTTCAAAATAGTGAGTCTTTGACGCAAACTTTAAGAAATTCACGTGGAAAATTGTCGTGTTTTCAGATGAAGCTTGATGGCTAATTGCCGCATATGGGTATCAGAAAACCCACACGTGACCAGTACATCCACAACAAGTCACTGTTTGGTGTGGGCATTGGGCCATGTACTGGACAATTGGGTTGATCGGATGAGGTACTGCCGAACCAGTGGTGATAGTCATATGAATTGTTAAATGACAAAGTTCAACCTTTCCAATAAAACCAGAGATTTGAAAAAATAATCAGTATTTTTTTATAGCCGATTCTAATTTTAAATGGTCCACCCTATAATTTTTATAGTTAATGTTGATTAGCTCTGTCTACCGCGTTCTAGACTAGACTCATCACAACAGCCCTCTTAAAAGATCGTAAATAAATAAGAATCAATGTGAAATGCACTTACTATGAACACGGAGTGAAGAATGGTGGTAGGGTATTTTATGGGTTATGTGGAAATGAACGGCCGGTCTTGTCGTTTCAATTTCATTGAATGCATTATTTTGAGCAACGGTTTTGGCTGAAAAAATGAAAAGAAACATATATAATTTCATTACGATTACTACTACAAAATCAGCGTTGATATCTAAATACCAACACAAAATAAATATAACACATAGAAATAATTCAAAATCCTCTCAATGAACTGGAAATTTTATTTTCCTTTCTATAACTGAGGGGCAGAAAGCAAAATTTGATTATAATTTGACTTCATCCAACGACGGTTTAGAGGTACCAAAATGGAATGAATCTGAAGTTTTCACATGATATAACATTCCCTTTTTGCTCGAACCATAATTGTAACTCGTTTTTTGTAATTCTTTTTTTTCTTGAAGACAAGTTATGACCAATTTTTGCTTTCAACTCACAAATAGAAATACTACATTTCATTGAGCACAACTCTTTGAAAGTTTATAGATATAAAATATTGAAAGTATATGTGTATAATGGGTGCCAATAAAAATGGAAAAATATATAATATTTGTTTAAATATGAAATGAATCATACCCAAGAGATAGATAACACTATTAAATAACAAAGCGTAGAATGCTTTGTTATGTTATTATCATATTATATATTATTCCAGTTTCAGCTAGCTTGAACTCGGCCTTCACTCCCTTGGCCACTCCCTTTTTATATTTTATTTGCACTCTGTAAAGTCATAATCTTACCGCTCTTGATGATGGGAAATTTGCGTCTGCGCGAACTATAAAGTCTCATAGGACTGCGACGTCTTTCGATATTTTCAGCGGTCACAATCGGTTTGTGATTATAGGATCTGGCAAATGAATTAAACGCATTAAGAAACACTTCGCATAATCCTAAACAGTATTTGGATATTTACCTAGAAACTGGAGGGAGGCTGACATGCTGCTGATGCACCTCGTCCATTGGATCATTGATCGCGGGCACAGATCGAGCCTTCCTTTCTCTACAATGAAATGTTGGCTTCAATAAAAGGATACTATGGACGATAGTAACCAATATGGACTTACCCCGGTTCCATCTTCTTCTTCGAGTCAACATATTTCTCATAGTCGTCATATAAATTGTCATTCTCGTAAACGGAGTCACTGATGTTATCATCACCATCATCGCCATCGTCATCATCGTAATGACTGTATTGCTTAATCAATTCATCGTATATATTATAATCGCCTTCATCATCTTCTTCGCCGCTGTTGTATTCACTGTCATTATCATCATCATCGTCGTCGTCGTTGTCGTCGTCTTCTTCGGGAAGCATATCATCAATTAAAGCATTGTTATTCTATTAAAAAAAAAAGAAAATAGAAAATATTTCAAAAAGGAAAACGCCGAAGCAAGACGATGAGATCAATTAAGATTTATACACTTTGCCACAATTTAAATGGATTTCAATTCATTACTTTCAAAAGGCATAAAGAAATGAATTGAATGAAATGATTTTAAATATCTAGTATTGGTTGGATGGATTGATGCAGCAACAACAAATGCGCATTTTTTGAATACAACTAAGTGAGTACATTGTATGCATGCCTTCATACAATACACTATTGTGCAAAACAAAAGCAACACATCTCCAAATTAATTAATAATGAAACAAATCTATGCAGATATTTTCCTAAATAACTACACTCTAAAGAATTTGTCAGTAAAAGAAAGCAGACTGAAAACTCTTTAGCAATGTGAATGCTGATGCAAGATTGCAAAACTGCTGTAGTAACCGAAAAGTGCAGACAATCGATGCTGTTTATAATAGACTTTTTTCTCTAAGTGTAGTACTTGAAGCTATCACTGGGAAGTATATTGAAATCCCTTTATTTTCCCGTCTACTAAGTCAGAGGAATGGAAACACATAAATTCATGATTCTGAATGTAGCCGTTTTGCCGATTTTCACTGAAAGTACAAATTTCGAAAAATTCCTGAATGTTGAGCGCCTACATATTCGGAGGAATGTAAGCACAAATTGCTGCAGACGTTCGGTCGATAAAAAACTTATTCCATTTCCCCATTTTCAACCTAAAAGTACGAATATCGAAAGAGTTCTTATTTTTCGCGTTAGCGAAGTCAGAGCACCGGATTTAATTATTTGGTACCGTTTTTATCCCACTTTTCCAATTGCAATTTCACCTTTAATGTACGAATTTCGAAAACTACATTTATTTCTTTTTTTATTTTCCAGCTGTTGTCATTTGATTGGTACCATTTGTGTCCCATTTCAACACTTATAAGAATATCTGACAGAAATCTTCGAAAATACTAGCGTTATTTTCAGTACCTGTTAGAGAAAAATGTTTCCCTTTGAACCGATTTCTCTCATGTTCAATCTAAAAACTATTAGACGTATTCTTGGAAAATGTATACCTCCAAACTCCTTCTACATACGGGCAGGGCTAGATCGTCTTAGAACCTGTTTTGCAACTTATATCCGTTCATCTACAGCGAACGATAAAAAATTTCTCAACACCTGTTCAGGCGCTTTTCTATATATACAACGAATTATGTGTGGCTTATGATTTCTCATAATAATTGAGTGATTTTGGAAATAAGTTACAAAATCAAGCCTTCAGAATGTTACGACGATCAAGAATATACTTTATCGGGTCTCAGGTCGATATTTCAAGGTATTACAAACGGAATGACAAACTTAGTATACCTCCAAATAATATAATTAAACATAAAACATAATTAAGAAATGTACAAGATTTCAGTGCATATGTATGCAATTAAGGTCAACCGCGGCTGTTAATTTTGACAACATACAATTGTCAACCGTGTCTCTTCTATGTTTTTGTATTTCGTTAACTTTGATTTCTACAATACTATATTGGATCGGATAATGCCATAAATCCATTCACGAGTACAAGAGTGTCATGTCATTCTCACACGTCTTCGAAATTTAAAATACAATTTGTCGTGGTGACATCCACGTTGCAACGATACTAAGCGACTTTGTTTTTCTTCCACCACGCCTGCCCATTACACTATCCTGAGAGTCGTGTATTTCAGAAATCAATTTCGCCTCATATGCCGGAAATTTAAATGGTAAATGATTTTAGGAAAATCAGTTTAACAATAAACTCTTCGGAATTCCCACAGCCTATTCGCCTATTCATTTGTAATCAGACGCCCATTGTTGGCGGCTGCGATTGCGACTGCTGGTATAACACATTCATCCATGTGCGGTGGAATCGGATGAAAATTGCTTACACATTTTTTGGTTGCTCTGATCTGTAGATGCGATCGTCACAAATCTCATAAAGTGCCGTGGCACGTGCATGGACCTTCATGGGGGCATTATCTATTACACAGCACATAAATTTCTATAAGTGTGTAATACAATCTAATCCCAGCTATCGGTTGCGAGCACATTATACACAAGTACATAAATAATGACCGCACCGTTTAAAAAAAGATGGGCAGGGATTTCTGAACTGTCCAGGGCGAAAACTGAAGTGGAACACTTTTGCCAAATACGATTTTGAGTGAAATATGGCAACCAGATACAAAATAAAACGAAAAATAAAATAAATTGGAGCAGTGGGAAATGTTTTGTATATTCCTGAATATCATTTCATACTTTCGTATCCGCTTTTTCAACACATTTTTTTAAATTAATAACATTCCGTTGATATCTTTGATATCATTTAAAAAAAATCCTATTTACGTATAATATACTCTTATGAAATGTTATGATTTTATGCCCTTCATCAAAGATTGAAGAGTGTATTATTTTGTCTTTCCGTTTGCAATACCTCGAAATATTCATCCCACAAAGAATATATAATGTGGGTCGTCGTGAACTTCTTAAACGATCTAGCCGTCTATACTCTCAGAAAAATGGCATTCTTAAATCTGAGTAAAATCCATACTCCAATCTAGTTTAAAAATTTTACTCCAATTTAATTAAACTTTTCTTACGAGAAGGAAAATTAAGTAGATATGAGTACAGTTTCCTTTTTTTCAAAGCCAGAAGAAATATTTTATTTAGTAAATTTACTTAAAAACATTTTTTGGATCTAGTAAAAACTTCTTACACTTGAGTATATTCATACTTGTTCGGAACAACATTTTCTTGATTTTCAGAAAGAAAATAATGAATAAAAATTCCATTTAGGAATTTTTAATAAAGTAAATAAAATGATAAATACATGAATAGTAGACTACGAAGCAATTCTCGTTCGTTTGCCAAGACTTTTTCTTAAGTACTTCAAATATTATTCTAAACAATCACTGCGAAGGCGCCTGCCTAGCCTTCGCTGCAGTTATGGCGAAATAGCTCAACTCTTTATTATAGAAGTAACTTGAAAGAGTTGAGAACTATTATATGTTATCATTTTTGATATGCGTTTGGCATACTCTGAAGCAAAATATTTTATTTGAATTATCGAGTAACATTTTCCTCACGTTTATTTAAATTGGACTTATTCTAAGTAAACTTTTTCTTTTTAACAAGTGAAATTTTTAATCAGGCTGAGTACAAATGTATTTGGTTTGAGTAAAAACTTATTTGGTTTAAGGAAAATTTTCCTAAGATTTAGTAAAAATTTACATGGATTGAGGAAAATTTCGGATAATTTAGCTCAAATTGTATATAAATTTACTTGGTTTGAGTAAAAAAAGATGTTCCTCAGATTAAGCAATTTTTACTAGGTTTGAAGAAAACTGTTCATCAGTTTGAGTAAATTTTACTTGCTTTGAGAAAAAGTTGGACTAGAATCAAGTTCAAATCATGTATTATTTTTAAGGAAATGTTTCTACTTGATATGAGAAGTTCAATTTTCCTCAGTTTTAATACATATTTATTTAATCCGTGGTATACTTTTTTCTAAGTGTATGTTGGAAGTAGACTATCATACTAACGAAATTGGTTAATAGCCGAAATCGGACAAGAGGTTAACAATTTTTTCTCACAAAGATTCAAAGTACCTCAAAAACATGTATGTCCTGTTGCACGACAAGAGTACGATATCCGAGGCACCAAGATCTGAATATATTTTTGGACAAAGGGCCTCAAAATAAGAAAAAAATTGTGTATATATTATCGATAACTCAAAATTACTTTTAAAAATCGCTCGAATTTTGAAGTGAATGTAATAATTATTTTTTTATAATTTCCTTGTAATTTGAAAATTTGCTTTAAATCATTTTTATAGAATTTCCACAATCGATAACTATGGAAATTATCGATTACTAAGGCTGTTATCGGCAATTAAAAAAGTTATAGTTTTTTTCTTCTTCTAATTTTCGATTTTGAGTCCATTGGAAAGAAAAAAATCTATTTTTCAAAGCGAGATATCGATAACATGCCTAACAATTTTTTTGTATTTTGAGGACCCTATCCAAATATGTGGTCAGATCTTGGGGTCTCTGATATCTTTTGTTCGCTTGTCAATTCTAACAATTGAAATTGTTATTTTGGTTTTAAATAAAAGATTGTTCAAATGTTCATCGTTTAAATTCAAACTGATTACAATTGGTATACACCCAACGAACGAAATAGGAGTTCCTGATTAATTGTATCGGATTAAAAGTGCAGAAATGTTTTGGCGCGAATCGTTTTTTATTGATCGTAGTTGACAATTTCTTAAATTCTACGCGGCCCAAAAAGATTTTATAATTTGTCGCTAGAGTGTAGATGTGCTGTGTAAACATTCATGCGAGGAAAGAATATTCTTTTGGATTATATTTTTAAAAAATACATTCGTATGAATGCAGAGAACGGCGCCAATGGCAATTTTAAGCTAATTAAACCACCATACAAACCAGCAAGCGCAAGCACCAGCACCATCACCAAATGGCACATCTTACTCGGCTGCTGCTCGCTCTAGAATCGAAATAATGGTTGCCGGTCGGTCGGTCGGTCGGTCAGTCATGTCTGCTTTCCGTTGTATCGGCAATCAAGTGTATAATATTTTTTATGATTTCATATTTAAAAATATGTACATAAAAATACTTGTAGATCCCCATCCCCATTTCCATTCCATCCATATGGCACCGAGTGGTGGCGCTAAACAACACTTGAATTTCGAATAATCAAATTCAAATTTCGCAGTGGAATCGGACATTACACGCGTGTATGTGTGTGTGTTTGTGAGCGAGTGTCACATGCTTGTTGTGGCGCTTAGAGCGTGATTCGCTGTAAATATATTTGATGGAGTGGATCCTTACCTCATCCTCTTTTTCGAGATCACTTAAGTCGTCCAGATATGTGATACCCAAACGCTTCTGCATACTTTCGATGACTTTATTGAGATTTTGCACTTCTGTTTGCAAATTCGAAATGCGCACAGTGTTCCATATCTAAAAAGAAATGAGAGATGAAAATATAAAGAAGAAGACAGTGGAATTGCAGCTGATCTTTGTGACCAGGAAGAACGTACTAAATATAGATCTCCCGGTCATGCACTACAAATTGTACTCTTAATGATTTTTATTTGTTTTTTATTAGTTTTAAAAATGCATTCTTCTCTATAAAAATGGTCGTCAGTAATATAAATTTGACTCGTGTCATTTTCTTGAACCGAGTACATTGATTGATGTATTTATATTGAGAGAAAACTGTTCAAATGTTCCACAACATTCTCAAAAAGAAAATAAAAAAATAATTTTATGTGAACATTTTTGGGCTTTATTTTGGAATTTATGTATATCGAGGCTAAGTCCAAAAATATCAATTTTTTTAATACATTGTTTTAATAAAATGTTATTAACGTTTTTGTTATCGCAGCTTGATATCCCGGCCTAAAGCAAAACAAGCTATATCCGCGCTGAAATAGCATATTGGAGCCGTGCCAAAAATCTGTTATATTATGTTATCAATCATTTAGTCCACTTTTCTTGGCACCGCAACAACATAATCCGAATAAAAATTATGTTTCAATAAGGACGAAATATTAGTTAAAAAATAAAGAACATTTCAAAACAAGTAAGGAAAGGCTAAAGTCGGGCGGGGCCGACTATATAATACCCTACACCACTCCCTGCGTATGTACTAAACCCAGGTATTTCATGGGAGCAATTTTATGTAGTTCATACAAATTATATAAATTATATTCATATAATTTATATGCTATAAATTCATCTTTAGTCAAACTGAACGAATATTGTAAATAATATGGTAATTGATCCAATTGTCCGACAGACAAATACAAATTATACAGTAGTTAACCAAAGTCATACTAAAGTATGGACATACGGGCATCACCCAAACAATTCTCATTGCAATTCAATTCGGTAAAAAATTGAAATCGGGAAGGATTTTTGCATCCTGTAAATGTATGTGTTTGACAAAAAATGTTAAATCGGAAAGGACATATGTACGGGGGTATATTGAAACCTGGAACGATGTGACCCGCTTTCACCATGTCTGTTTATGGGTGAAATATAATATGTAAAATTTGGCCAAAATCGGTTAAACATTCGGGAGCAACATTTGTATGAGGGCTATATCTAAATCTGAACCGATCTTACTCACTTTCACCATAGGTTTTTAGTTGGATTCTAAGATGTTGTACCAATTTGGTACACTATGCGGGTTTTAGAGCGGAAAAAGTCAAATCGGGAGCGACATTTGTATGGGGGCTATATCTAAATCTGAACCGATCTTACCCAATTTTTGCATACGTGTTTCTAGTTGGATTATAAGATGCTCTGCCAAATTTAAAGAAAATCGGGTACAATATGTCGTTTCTAGAGCGGAAAATGTCAAATCGGGAGCGACATTTGTATGGGGGCTATATCTAAATCTGAACCGATTTCCTCCAAATTCAATACCGATGGTCCTTGGCCAGAAAAAATAAATTCTGCCAAGTTTCATGACAATCGGGCAACAATTGCGACCTGTAGAGTGCGAACAAGCTTAGATGGACAGCAGACGGACGGACAGACGGACAGACAGACATCGTTAAATCGACTCAGCTGGTGATTCTAAGCCGATCGGTATACTTAAAGGTGGGTCTAGCTCGATTATTTCTTGGTGTTACAAACATTTGGCGCGAAACTAACTTATAATACCCTAGACCACGAAGTGGTGTAGGGTATAATTATACATATATAATTATAATGATGTATGCCCTGGGAGTGTGGGCAATCAAAGCTGCTGACACATACAACTTTTGAGATGTGCGCCTATCGACGGGCTCTAAAAATACCCTGGACTATATATAAATTCAATGACGAAGTTTTTAGAAGAGTGAACCAAGAACACGTACTTATAACTCATATAAAAAAATTAAAGACTGCCTGTTTGTGAGATATGCTAAATATAAGCTACTACAAATGATTATTGAAAACATAATAGAATTTTAAATTGTATAACCTATAAGGCTAAAATAAGAAAATTGGACAAATCCATAAAGAAATCCGTAGATAACTTCTTGAGTATCGTAAAAAGTTTCCAAATAAAAACATATTTTGGGGTTTTCAATTTAGCTCAAAATTTTAATTCTGTCAAATTCCTCTGTTATAACTTTATCGCCCCTCTGATAGCTTCCACAGTGGTTTCAAAACACCGTTGCGTGATTTTATATTTTTAAATTTGAGAATTGGGTTCAAAAAGTTGTTTTTTTTTAACTAATGTCTTTATTTGAATTGAAGAACAAACAAATCGAAGCAAAAATCAAAACATGAATCCACGAAAAAGCAGTCGTTTGAAATCACCGTGGATGTCATCACAGGTTGTATATATTATTAATAAACAATTGTAAGATTTAATTGTCACAAAAATTACTGCATAATAATCATTTTTTATCCTCTTCACATAAATTGTAGATGATTAGATGGTTGGTACATCAGGCTAAAATCGACCTGATGTACGTCGGCCTCGTTTTGACGATAGCTATCATAGAAAGTTTGAAATTGTTGTTGTTTGTAAAGAAACATGTACATATGGGCATCTCCCAAAAAAGGTCTAGCAAAAAAATTAAATCAGATCACGCTAATAGCTTTTAACTTTATTTTTTCCTTATTCCGACAACTTTTTTTATTATGTAACTTGAAGTTAACTTGTTCTCTTTTATTTTTAATAAGTTGAAGTTTTATAAAGAAATTTACTAATTTTTTTACTACGTGTGGAAATATTTGTAGCGTCCGTTTTGTCGCGTCCGTATTTCTGCTGTACCTAATTAAAAAAATCTAAGAGATAATTCTCATATTTCATAAATCTACGAACAAAATATATCCTCTGACCTTCATTTATATTTATATAGGGAAAAAAGTTCTAAAAAATCGCTGAACTTTGCTTCAAAAGTACTTCTGTTTTTTGTAGCGTCCGTTTCAATGTAAAATTGTTTATAATTTTGTAGTAATTTGTACTAAATCCTGACGATATATTTTTAAAATGTAGTACTCTTTAATCGCTTTAGAACACTAAAAAGGCTGATCGACTTTTTCAGTTTCTTTCTTGTATTTCGTGTGAGAATGTCGCGTCCGTGCCACTGGGAGATGTCCATATGTATTAGGGTGTGTTGATTTTAGACAATTTTTGATTTTCAAAAACGTGTAGTTAAAAAAGTGGTGGAATGCTTGATAAAATTTAGTTTTGCTTGCTAAATACAAAATAAAATTATATCGGAGAATGGCAAAGCGTACCACAACTTTTCATAACTAAACCTTTTCAAAATTTTAAAATTAAAAAAAATATTTGATTTGAACTGGGATATTGTCCTGGCTCAAGACCATTTTGCTTCTATATTTAATAGAATGCAAATTTATTTACAAATGGCATGGTGACATTTATTACTTGGCTGCAGACTACCACTATCATGATTTCCACCCTGTCTAAAGGTTTCATTCAGGTGGCTTCGCAGCGACTTTTCAACATCAAACCCGGCCTCTATAAGGAGATGATTCTCACAAACGAACGAGAATCACAACTCACTTGCCGAATTTGCGTTTAAAAAATCGCACCAAGTAATAAAGCACACATGCCATCTTACAAGCATCTCATTGAGTTGCATATGTAAGTATGTGTATATGCAGGTATAGTTACCCAGCAATACTTCTGCCGTGCCAACGCTCATTTGTTTTAGTTTATTCGTTTGCATTTTTTTGGTCTGTAATCAATATTTGATTTGAACTGGGATATTGTCCTGGCTCAAGACCATTTTGCTTCTATATTTAATAGAATGCAAATTTATTTACAAATGGCATGGTGACATTTATTACTTGGCTGCAGACTACCACTATCATGATTTCCACCCTGTCTAAAGGTTTCATTCAGGTGGCTTCGCAGCGACTTTTACAGACCAAAAAAATGCAAACGAATAAACTAAAACAAATGGGCGTTGGCACGGCAGAAGTATTGCTGGGTAACTATACCTGCATATACACATACTTACATATGCAACTCAATGAGATGCTTGTAAGATGGCATGTGTGCTTTATTACTTGGTGCTATTTTTTAAACGCAAATTCGGCAAGTGAGTTGTGATTCTCGTTCGTTTGTGAGAATCATCTCCTTATAGAGGCCGGGTTTGATGTTGAAAAGTCGCTGCGAAGCCACCTGAATGAAACCTTTAGACAGGGTGGAAATCATGATAGTGGTAGTCTGCAGCCAAGTAATAAATGTCACCATGCCATTTGTAAATAAATTTGCATTCTATTAAATATAGAAGCAAAATGGTCTTGAGCCAGGACAATATCCCAGTTCAAATCAAATATTGATTACAGACCAAAAAAATGCAAACGAATAAACTAAAACAAATGAGCGTTGGCACGGCAGAAGTATTGCTGGGTAACTATACCTGCATATACACATACTTACATATGCAACTCAATGAGATGCTTGTAAGATGGCATGTGTGCTTTATTACTTGGTGCGATTTTTTAAACGCAAATTCGGCAAGTGAGTTGTGATTCTCGTTCGTTTGTGAGAATCATCTCCTTATAGAGGCCGGGTTTGATGTTGAAAAGTCGCTGCGAAGCCACCTGAATGAAACCTTTAGACAGGGTGGAAATCATGATAGTGGTAGTCTGCAGCCAAGTAATAAATGTCACCATGCCATTTGTAAATAAATTTGCATTCTATTAAATATAGAAGCAAAATGGTCTTGAGCCAGGACAATATCCCAGTTCAAATCAAATATTGATTACAGACCAAAAAAAAAAAAAAATGCAAACGAATAAACTAAATTAAAAAAAATATATATTATTTTTTTATTAAAATTGGATTTATCGTCATCTATCGAGGCGACTAATACCTCAAATTTAAGGTAATTATAAGGGCTACAAATGTCTCTTTCAAGTAGAAATAGTGGTTTAGTAGCAGTCGTTTAAAAAATTAAAAAAACGCGTTTATTGATTTTTCTTTTGACGATTTACCGAGTGAAACTAACTTTTATCTCAAAAATAAAAATATATCTGAGAAAGGCAAAGCATTCCACCACTTTTTTAACTACACGTTTATGAAAATCAAAAATGAGACGATAATGCAAAAACTACATAATTTCCAATTACCTTTTCGAATCTCTAGTTTAAACTATGAGATATAAACAAAACTTTATTGTTATAACAATCAGTCTGGTAAGCATATTCCCATTTACATTACCACATCTCATTACCTTCATCATTACTTCCTGCTAAATGACTCATACAAGTAGCTATTGTCCCAATGACATTCCCATGTAAAAGTAATTCGAAAGGTAAGTGATGAGTACGGCCTACCCCAAATGTTATTTGGTAATGGGAGTTTTTGTTGGGTATTGGTTATCATTGTTCTGACTAACCTACAGTTAGACCTAACCAAAAGCTATAGCTGTCAGTTTGAATGGAGTTTGACAAGTATTGCAGATGATTGGCTCTAACCAGAGATGGTGAAAATGGGGTAAGACTGTGATACGTATACGTATAACAAATATACATACTCGTAGATACATACATATGTACCTATCTCTCCCATCAACCAAATGATGTATCGCTTGTATGCCAGTTATGGCGATCTATAACTTAAAATTTGTCATTTGTGACCAAACAAACCTAGGAGGAGAAATTATCTCCAACTCTTACTTTCGGCCTGAGAGAATTTAGAGTGCAAATTTAAAATCTCAAAGACGCTCGGCAAAACTTTTCTGAGTTATGACTCTCTAATCGCAAATGAGCCATATGTTCATACTTGCACTTGGATCGATGGACTTACCGTAATGCTCAATAACGATGTGGCCAACACCACGACAAGTGCACTTGCCACAATTATAACAATCAAGTGGCGACTGAACGGACGATGGTGAACGGATGAAGCACTTGAGTGCGATGCTGTCACATAATCGACACTACTGGACTTTATGAAGGGCTTAAGAGTCTCGGCCGTCATGATCACGATCGCCGGTGGATGGATGCACTGATGCCAACAAGCAGAATTATTAATTTAATTAAAACCACGATCGAAGACAACTGAGGACTATTCTTGTCTTGGAGATGACTTTGTATTCCGTATTCTTGGATATCGTATGTCCAGTTTTTTTTTTGTAGTGGTCACACCATCAAAGGGACACAGTAGTGCATTGTATGGTGTATTGTTGAGACGAAGGGAAATCACTGATGAGGCGACCAGGCATAGGGAAAACAAAACAAAAATAAATACAAAAAAATTGCAAAACAAGTTTTTTGTCGCTCTTTGTCTCTATGGCTGGTGCTTATCGCTCGCTATCACTTGGGACCGCCGGCCGTTATATTTTGTGAGATTTAAGTCACGAAAGTATCGTTTTAGTTTTTCGTTTTTTTTTTCTTCTTTCTATATTTAAATGAATAGTTGCGCGCCCCTTCTGGCTTATTCTCTTTGTTTTTGTTTTTGTTTTGTATCTATCACTGTCACTGTTATGACTACATACTACATACATACATATGTATGTATGCGCAATTGTAAGTTATTATGTACACATTTGTAATTTACTGTTGTATGTATTGAACTGGTCTGATCTGAATTAAATTGAATTTCAATGTTGTTATCACTTTTCACTTTCAACAAATATTTTGCTTGATATTTGCGCTGCCACCAACGAAATGTTCTAAATGGAAATCCGAATGATTCGTTCGGTTCGTTTGCCTTGCCGTGGTCTTCTACATGTGGACGTTTATGCGATGTCCGTTCATTGTTATGACCCGCACGCGACTGAAATCTGAAATGTATTTCCTTGGCATTTTTTTGTTTTAAACGATCACTGTGAGAAAGATGTCCACACACAGTACACAGTGTTCACAGTAGTAGCGGTAGCATTATTGTGTTTGTTCTCGAGCAAGAGCACTACTTCTCGTAGGGAAGGAATCTCGAAATTCTTTTGCGATCACACGCACACACATACACACACAACTACACATCGAAAGTAATGGCGAGTGTACTCGCCTCGCCACTGGCTGTGCGAGAACATGCATATTTACTATGTGTGTGCGTGTGTGTGTGCATGTGTTTCTGTAAGAATGATACGCAGACAGCGGGAAAAGGAAGGCGTACAGAAGGCCTTCTTAGGGTGGCGCAAGGCTCATACTCATTCCAAATTAACGCAGGATCCTTACGTTCTCGTTTCAATTTACAGGCTCTTACCCTTCTCATGGGCCTTCCACCAAAGCCCTTCCAGAAGACCTACTTATTTGTATATTTCTGGCCTTGTTAGGGTTAGTCTAAAGAGTGATTTTTTTGAGGTTAGGATTTTCATGCATTAGTATTTGACAGATCACGTGGGATTTCAGACATGGTGTCAAAGAGAAAGATGCTCAGTATGCTTTGACATTTCATCATGAATCGTCTTACAAACGAACAACGCTTGCAAATTATTGAATTTTATTATCAAAATGCGTGCTCTGTTAAGAAAGTTCATTGCGCGCTTCCATTTTATGGTCAGTTTAATCGACCCACTGAAGCGGCTATTCGGGCTATTGTGACTAAATTTCGCACCAAATTTACATTGTTGGACATTAAACCACCAACACGCTTACGTAGAGTGCGAACTGAAGAAAATATCGCAGCTGTATCGGCCAGTGTTAATGATGACCACCAATTTTCGATTCGTCGCCGTTCGCACCAATTGGGTCTCTGTTACTCAAAAACGTGGAAATGCCAAAATTGGACTAAGCGGATGGACCACCTAAGACGCAGCCGCGGTCAACATTTAAATGAAATTATCTTCAAAAAGTAAATGTCATGGACCAATCTAACGTTTCAAATAAAGAACCGATGAGATTTTGCAAATTTTATGCGTTTTTAAAAAAAAAAAGTTATCAAGCTCTTAAAAAATCACCCTTTATTAACTTTTAATTTAAATCTGTCAACTTTTTGTATAGTTCATTGTCAATCAATCAATCCCGACCCTTCATTAAAGCGAACCCCGTCGGTGTTGCCTTCTAGCATGCCTGATGGAAGAAAGAATGAACCACAACAAAAAATGTGCAGAACATCTCATCGTGGAAGCGAACACCTTCCGCACCTTCCCTGCTAGCAGAAGCAAGCCTGCAAGGATGAGTATTGGACATTGGGTTCTATTTGTCCTTTCGTAAAATTACAGCAAATTACTCCAAATAGACCTTAAGGAATGCTTGATTTCGGAAGGCATACAGGAATGTGTCTCCGAACCGAAGAGAGAATATTCTACAAGGCCTTGTAAGGGGAGGCCTTGCATATTTTACCGCTGTGCATCTTAGAGCACAACTGTAGAGTGCAGAGCAGTAAGTATACATACATATATATGTACATTATAGTGGGTCGAGATCCATACAATAAAAATATGAATTGTTTAATGATGATTTGCAAAAAATTGCGTCCATGGTTTAAGCCATTTGAAATCATATTTTTTGATGCTGTTCGTTAAAATATCTGTCTGAATAAATAGATCTTTGAGAGGTATATGACTACACACATTGTTTCTCATATTAGTATATCTTATTTGCTAAATTATGTGACGTTTATTTTAATTTTCATGAGAACTTTCTGTGAACAATTTAGTGAAATCAGTAATAGTTTAATTCAAAACTATGGTTTTTCACAATCATAATTTTCTAGCTATTTTTACAAAAAAAAGGAATCATTCGAAAGGTAAATCTATTATTTCTGTTAATTTTACGACCAATAAAAATAATAAGATATGAATAAATACTAAGTGTCATTTTAAAAGTTCATTAAAAATAAAAATGGACCAAAAGTGCAAAATAAGAATAACATACACCAGAAAACCTGTTTTTAGAATTGATTTCAAGAGCGTTTAGCTTACAGGCTTGATCATTGACCATCATTTGTTCCATTTTTTTTGTTTCTGGGTGGTGACAAGAGCAATATTTTGCATGACCCACCCTAATACCCGTAGAAGAAGATGATGATACATCTTCTTTGATTGTGTACAAAAATAATATTGTTCAATAAATATCTCGTTTGTTGTACTCAGACTCGGTGTATCTGGACCACGGATGAGGGCTTGCTTTTCAGCAATTATTCTCATCTTTTTGTGGCGTTGTCGTGTGTGTGCGTTTACTTTCGGCAGCAGACGCCCCTATCTGTCTTTTTCGTCAGTGTTCGTGGGTTATTGCCATTTTTCATTTGTGAGAAAATAAATAAACACAAATGACACTTCACTTAATGACATTCAACGATTCAATTCTGCGTTAATTAGAAACGTTGGATTGACTATTTCTGAATGACGGTGGGTCGGATCACGAAAGGATCATTGCATGCAGACAGAAATACATACAAGTCTATACAGTTAAGGCCAGTCAAAAACAAATTCTCTGCTGAAATAGCTAATAGTTCTTTGCTGTTTTTAGCAGAACCATCAAGATATGATATCGTGAAAAGAAAATTATGTGTTGAAAGGAAGAAATGTAAATATAATTGGAAAGAACAGTGTGTCATATAAATATAAAGGAACTTTCAATTAAAAATTTTAGTATTTTATAAAAAAATAACTCTTAAGAAGAGTTTGCACTTATAGATCATTTCCTTTGAGTGTACAACTGTTGGGTAGCTCTGACAAGACTGCGAAAACGGGGGTAAATTTAAAAACTATTCCAATTTGAATATATACTAATTTTTGGCTAATTGTTTGTTGGTAGTTTTTTTCAATAAACACTTCGTTATGAGCCCAATCGAAAATAGTCCATTACAACCAGTTAAAGTAAACTTCTATCTGATGATTTAGGGGTATTTAATCTATAATACCGACGTATATAAATCATAATTCATAATTTAAGAAGTAAGTAACCGTCAGTCAGCTAAACCGACTCACTCACTAACAGAGAACATTTGTATGGAAGTTATAAGGAGGTACTATAGGGGCATCACAAAAGCATAAATATTTTATAGGTTTAAAGAGGTTATGAAAACATTATCAAATATAGAATTACAACCGATTTCGACAATACGAATGGAAGTTATATTAATTTTATTATGACCAAAGATTACGCCAATTTGTATGGGAGGTACCAGAAGGGCTGTGACAATATCGCCCATATTGCAAGTGAATGCAACATCTATAAAAACATTGCCGAATGTCAAATTTCAGAGTATTCCCTATGTACAAGTTATAACATCTTTATTTTTACGTAGGTCAAGGATGGAAAAAACTGACATATATTGTATGCTTAAAGTAATTATAAACACGTTATCAAATACCAAATTATGGCTGACTCCGAATATCTGTGTGGAATTTACATTGGTTTTAATACAACACAGGTATATGGGCCATTTGTGTGGGAGGTACTAGAAGGGGTCCATCTTCGCTAACTCCTTTCGAATATTATCGTGTACACCAGCCAGCCACACGGACGGACGGACATAGATCGAACACCTTTAAAAGGATTTGTTCCAAGCATACTTAGGGTCTTAAGTCACTCCCTAAATGCGTTACACTTTTTTCTGTCCCAAATGATATATACCCTCCTACACTGTAGAGTGAGGGTATAAAAAGACCTTATCATAGCCATATTATATCCAATTTTCACAATGACCTCTCTTCTAATTGCATAGCTAAACAAAGCCGCGATCGCATTAAAGAACAGATAATTTAAAAGTAAAATATATTAAAATGGCATTGCAATCACACAATGTTTGGACTGTTACATTACTAGGCCACAAAGATATAAAAAAGAACAATTCAAATTTGTTTTTTTTTATCGAAGTTGTCCAGAAATCTTTTTTCTCCCATTGGCACTCGTTTTTAATGTCTTATCTGGTCGACGAATAATCTATTTATGTATATTTATTTTCAATTTTCATACATGCATATGTAAGTATGTGCACATACAAACATACATGTGTATGTGTATGTACATACATTACACACAGACCGTCTTTTGTTTTTGGTTGTCGAAATGTTACAAAACAAAAATTTGTGCCACAATTAACAAATACATTTGCTCGTGACATTTACGAGATAACAACGTCGTTTCCAAAATTATCTCTGGAACAAGTACATAAGCCTATTTTATGAGTCTAGCATTAACATCCATCCATCCCCCCTGACGATGCATACCCAATGCTAAAGCCAACAACAAGAAATCCGAACAACAAAATCTCAAATCTCATTTTAATTGAGAGATAAACTGAACATCAAAGACAATTTATTGAACTTTGAACTTTTTCCAAAAAAAAATATGTTTTTTTTTTCAAGATTATTTTGAATCCATACCTACTTTCATAAATACACATATGTATGTATGTATATACACATCGCGAGAAGACCGCGATAACTCAAAAACATTCATTTGGTGTTTCCACTTTGTATCGGATGCAATCTTATATTCAGAATCAATCAGAATTTTACTGAAGTAAATGCTACATTTTACACTTATGCCCAGCTTTTGGTTGGTTATCTTTAAGTTAGATTTAAATCACTGACAACATATCTAGTAAAATCAACGATAAAACATATGAGGCATTCAAATGCCCACCCAAAACTAGCAAATAAAAAATAAGAATTTTTGAATTATGACGGTCTTCTTGCAACTGAGCGGTTTTTTCAATACCGCCTAACCAATACTAACATAGGGTGTATTAAATAAATATGTTAGGCCAATAGGAAGTCTTCAGTCTCGCCAGCAAAAAAATTGTGAATTCTCGGAATACTTCTCATGACCTTCTCCAAAGAAGGTGGCACATTAAGTTTATCGTGGAATTTGTAGCGTTATACGGCAAAGAGCTGAAGAGGTACAGATGCCCACTCTTACGAAGAAATAATAATTATCAATAGCTACTTATTTATCTGGACATATCTTCCAAGTCCGCTTTTGTAGCTTTTGCCGATTCTAAAAATTCTCCAATCTTTGAAACAGACCGCCAACAAAAATCATGATCTTTAAAGTTAAAAAATAAAAATGCAGCCTGTGACTGAGGGTATATGCAAGTCGACCTCCCCCTACTGAATCTTTTGTATCTCTTTTAATTCTGCTATTATCAAGTTATAACCGAACATGAAAACAAGTAAGTAAGCTTCAGTCGGCTAAACCGACTTATATATACCCTCACTCTCAGAGATCATATATACGGAAGTTGTAAGGAATTGAATTTTACGTAGGGCAGGACAATTAATGTGGAAGGTACTGCTGGAAGGGGCGTGGGCAAAACGCGTCATATTTAGTACACTAAAATTGGTTACAAAAACATTATCAAATACCACAATATTTAGCTAAATTCGAATATCCGCGTGGAAGTTATGTGGGTTTTAATTTAACATTGGAATATGGGCTATTTGCGTGGGAGGTACCAGAAGGACAGTGGCAATTTCGTCCATCTTCGAACTTAAACTAAATTTTGTGAAAAATATTACCATGTGCAAAGCTTGAATCGATTCCTTAACTCCTTTCGAGAGTTATCGTGTACACCAGCCAGCCCGACGGACGGACGGACATGGCTCAAACGCCCTAAAAAGGCGTGAAACGGAATTGTTCCAAACATACTTAGGGTCTTAAGTCACTCCTTCAATGCGTTACACTTTTTTCCTGACCCAAATGATATATACCCTCCTACTCTGTAGAGTGAGGGTATAATTATAACTGGAAAGTATTTTCTTGGACACTCTATACTCTTTTGTCAAGGACTACCACGCTCAGATAATACCTTCCATGTAATTAAAATAGGTGTAGCGCATCTGGTGTCCTCATTGACCATTTCCCACTTGATAATTGAGTTTTGTATTTAGTTGAAGTATAACCTTACTACAATCGATTCGATTAATAGTAGGTGTGTTTTTCTTTAAGCCGGTATAACAGCGTTAAAAAGAGCTAATTTATTACTCAATCTAAAAAATATTTTGTCACATTGTCGCCAACTGCAATATTATTTATATATATGTTTCAAAAAATATTTTCTGTTGACTTTGGGACCATAAATTTGATTTGCTAAGTCCAAGACTGTTAACACAAAAAATACAAAATTGTTAATACAAAAATATCGTATTCGTTGTTGGCTGTAAACATGGGGGGTCTAGTTGGCGATAACCAAATTCCACTTAAACTGGCATCTATAGCTTTTGTTAGCTCTAACTTTAATGATTTAAACGATTCTTGGGCGACAAAAAGTCTAGTCCGCAAAAAATCAAGCTCGATGTTAATAAGTGCATACAGACATACACATATGTACGTAGGGATGTATATTAAGGTGTCCCGAAAAATAAATTATAAAAATAAATAAAATATTGCACATACCAAAAGAGGGCGGGAAAACGGTTCGATAGGAAGATAAGAATTACCGTGCCCTTTTTTCATTATAATGAAATTGAGTAGTTTTATTAGCCATGTTTGTAATTTGTTTTAAATTGGCCCGATGACTTTGAATTACAAGTTGAAATAAATAAATCAAAATGAGATGTGATTCTGCATATACGAACGCCATCGAAATGTTCGAAGTTACAACGAAGGTAACTTCCTTGCATAATTGTGTTTCTGTGGAATAGTGAAGAAAGTAATGTTTTCGTATTCGATAAAATCGCTCATTTTTTACTCAGTTTATATTCCCAAGACGATTTATTGCAGTTTCAGCGGTTTACATGAAATATCTACCATTCACATTAGAGTGTGTCATGTACATTACACAACAAAAACCAACTTCCAGCCGGATGAAATGACACAATTTGTGGGAAAGTGCAATTTCCAGATAATTATATTTGATGCGTTACGCTTATTGGCCGTATAAATTGCAATATTTGGGAATGGTGAGCATGTCGGAGTCCTATCAGCCACAACTGTGTCGTCGTAGTCAAGATGCAATGATATTGGAACTAATACCGCTTGCTTTCAACATACTTTAACGGTAAATAAAAACACACTTTTGCAGATTCGAATGCATGATGAATTTTGATGAGATAGATGGCGACAACAATTTTTGTACTTTCAAGGGTCGCCCTAACGTCCATGATATGTAGTCAGAATTCCTCGTATGTATGTATACACGTATCTACACCATTGTATTTGTTTACATTTATCGCTGCAGCCATATTAAGTTTGTGTTCCCGATGTAATCGATCCCTCCTGCAACCAGCAAACTAATTACGACTGCACTCGTTCGTCCATTGGCCACAGGTCGCGTGGAGAGAACTGTCAGCGATCGATTGTATGTATTTCTTTTGTTTATCTAGTCTGACTGAGTGGCCGACCGACTGGCCGGGCCGTCGTTAGACGAGACTTTATGCGTAATTACTTTCAAATGTTCTTTGGGCTTTATATTTGAGTTTCCTTCTTCCGACACGAGATATGCCAACGCCATTCATAAATGACCACCACTGCCACTTATAACATACATACTAACAAGATCCGGTGTTAGTATGTATGTTGGTGTGATGTGGTGTGTCTTTGTTGGCGACAGGTATAAACATCCCTAATTCTCTGTACAGTAGGGTGGATCGTTTTTGCCCACAAACGAGTTAAGTCGACTTTGCATACTTGTTAGCTTAAATTTCGCTGTAGATTCCAAAATTGTATACTTATTTCAATACAAATTTACAATTAATTGTAAATATATATGTACGTGGTATATTCACAATATTTTCCTCGAATTTTTATATTGAACGCAAGAAAACCCGACCTTGTTAAAATACAAAATTATTCCTCAGTCTACCCTAGTATATATACGCATGTCTGTATGTAGTATATGCATACATACATATATGTACTTACGTTTGCCGTAATTGGTGGTGATCCTCGTATTTCGAATATCGCACCTTTAACCTACAAATACTCCATCGCTTGTTATTTGTAAAATTGATGAGCAATCATAAACAATAAACGGCGCTGCTCGGTACGTACGTAGTATGTGTACGAGTACATACATATATATTTAAAATAGAAGATTAAAGAAACGACTGCCGCCGTGTTTGGTATTTTGAGACTTTAAGTCGATTGTAACACATTTTGTGTCTCCAAAATGATCGTAAAAGTGCAGGGACTCAATTCTAACGAAGATTTTTATTCTTCATTGGACCTATATATCTACAATTAAAATTAATAGGTTTTTGTACGAATGGTTTTTGAATGAGCGGAATCTTAAACAAATATTTATATTGTAGTTGACGGCAATGTGAAAAAAATATTTTTTTTTATTTTGAGCAAAAAACTGAATTTTTATTAACGTTTTTGTTATCGCATCTTGTGATATAATGTATAATGATAATGTATATAATGATAATTCATTAGTTTAAATGCAGTGATGATCATGAAATCAAACCTGTTACTGTCTACAGGTATTGACTTGAAATATTCTGAACTAAATACTTAGCCTTATGCTGTATTTAGATATGCGCCCAAAATACACTTTAACCGGGGATATCTCCTTCCAAACTCAATACATAAAAAATCAAAATCCGGTAAAAGTGGGTGTATATTCGAACGCAGTATTATCTGTACGTTTCATAGGGAATGTTATGTCTACAGATTAATCTTAATTAACAAGATGTGTCAGTAAATAGTCGCACAAAATGCAACCAGTAATACACCTTCTTACGAGATTTTGTCTACTATAATTTGTCTAGTACTTTAAGATTTACAGTACAACTGTGAAATGCAGTAGCTAGCTCAAATGACAAATGGTCGATTTTAAAATGTCAAATTTGTATTGGATCTGACATTTGTAAATTGACCTTATGTCATTTCAGCTAGATTTCGCATGCAGCGTAACAAGGCTATTATGAGGGAAAACTTAAGAATATTTAAGCACATTCCGATGAAAACTGAGCTTTATCAGTAAAGCAACATTTATATCTACTGTAAAATTTTTCTTTAAAGTAAGTTCCAAGTCATTTACCGGAATTGTTACATGTTAAAAAGTCTAAATATCCTAAAAGCCTTTTCACACTGACGACGAAATCGATGTGGCATTTGATTTCGTTGTCAGTGTGGAAAGTCTATGATGGTGGATTTCACATTGCAATCCACAGCTTTGTAAACCAAAAAACGAACAGTATTATTCCTAAAATTATTTTATTGTGTAATTTTTGAGTATTTTGGTAAGTCTCTCCGCTTGCGTGATTGCTTAATAGTTTGTAGTAATTGGGGTATTCTCTTCTCATCAAACGATCTATAATGGCTGTAAAGCGATATAAAGTCAATTATTAATTGAAATGATCAATTCATATATTATCGTACCCATGATAGTAAACGCTATTACCGGAATTTGAGCATTTATTGTAATATGATCCAAAATAGCGTAGAGCCCATATGAAAGCTGTATAAGCAAAGAAAGCAACGACAACTATCTTCACTTTAATCCAATATATCCACGTTAGTGCATGCCAGCCATGATAACCATAAAATGGATCTGAAAATGCAATGTATTTCAATAAATATTTATCTGTGTAGATTGAAATAAAATTAATTTGTATATTATAGGAATGCATTTTATCAATGAAACGTTTTTGCTGCAAGAAAAACGTTTTTAAATTAAAAAGTTTCGTTGCTGCAACGAAGTAAGATTGGATTAAGTTCAGTAACGTGGTCGGATTTTTATTTTTTTATTTATAGAAAGCTGCCAACTAAAGGCATTTGAAATAATCACGCTAATTTGCTCTCTTAAGGTTTTATTGAAATAACTTTTTACCTGGTAATGTGAAAGGCTTTTCAAATGCATTTATTTGGTAACACAACTATTATTTAATGAAACGCTTCGTTGATGCAAAACATTAGTTCGTAGATACAACGGCGTTGTTTTGTAGATACAATGACATTGTTTCGCCAATGTCACAATAAAGTTTCACTGTTAGAACGAAAATATTTCAGTAAAACAAATACATGTGGGCAACTCCCAAAAAAAAAGGTCCACCAAAAAATTAAATCAGACCACATTCATAACTTTTATCTTTATGTTCTCCATAATTCGATACTATTACTATTAACAAACTTAAAGTTAATTTGTTCTGTTTTATTTTCATTAAAAATTTAAATTTACATTACACTTGGAAATAAAATTGTCGCGTCCGCATTCGAACTGTACCTAATTAATAACACTTAAGAGATAATTCTCATATTTTACAAATCTATAAACAAAAGTTATCCTATGACCTTTCTTTACATGTATTTATAGAAAAACAAAGTTATTAATATATCGGCGAACTTTGTATGTTTCTATAAGAGCTTCAAAAGCATCGGTCGCGTCCATTTTACCAATTTATACTTATTACTTACATAGGTAATAATGACCTTTATCTCGACGTGTTTCAAACTGCAGTAACTCTGTTGAATACTGAGGAGCTAGCGAGCTTCCACGCGGAATGATTCCAGTTCCATAACCAGTAACCGTGGTGAAAAGAACACTGAATGTTATTAAAATTATTAAACGATACATTGTGTTTCGTCTTGGCTGCAGCTCTCAGTAAGTTATCCGAACCGACAACAAATAACCCAGTATTGTTACTGACTGACCAGCCAGCTGAAAAGTATCGTCACTTGCCAAACAGAGCTACTTATTCGATTAAGCATTTCATTTGTTGCAACTTGACTGTTTTATAATCTTGGAGGTGATATACACATGGTACCTACATATCCATACATATGTACATACATACATGCCTTACGATCATATACATAGATGTGTTAATTACATTATCACGCGTACATTGGTAGTCATATCAAAAATAGTTGAAAAGGTAAGTATGTAATGCAATTAGTTTTTTTTTTGTAGAGTGTAGGGTGTAAAGTTTCACTTTCTTCAGATGTATAGATTCAGAAAGTGTGAAGATTCGTACACGGTACACGAGGTTCGCACACACTCTATGAGATTACATAGGCTGACAGTGCGGATTTATTGTTTCTTATGGCGGCTAGGTCAGTGTATTCAGGAGCTCTCCAGACTGTGCTGTCTGTCTAAAGTCACTATTATATCTATCCCTGGACACAGGGACTTTGTCAAATATCCAGACAAACCTCACCTCAATATAAGAAAAAACGTACCAGAGACCTTCTAAACCAAAATAGGAGGAGTGTATCAAGAGTAATCGCAGTGCTGACGGGACATTGTCCAATTTGAAATCATGTTCGACGAATTAAGTGGCAATTCAACGATCACTCTCGTACACTCAAAAGAATTTGTTAGTAAAAGAAAACAAAAAGACTACAACATTTTTATCTTTAAAAATAATTTTTGAAAGGACTTTTTTTGATGTTCACGAGTCTAATTGACCCGTAAAGAGAGAAACTAGAGGGTTAAGGTATTCCACAAATATTATCCTGATAAAATTCTACAATTTAGTTCTGACAATAAGAATTTTCTCAAACATTAACTTACAACATTTTTTCGCTTAGTACAATGCTCCCTTCGTCCAAAAAATTAAAATCTTGACCCACTGTAAAAAGTTTAAGAAACTAACAATTTATATTTTTTCAAAATAAAAATGAGAAAAAATGCATTTCAAGCAGCTGTGAAAAATTAATAATTTTCATGAAAACTACTTGAATGAAATCCTATAACCTCCCACAAATACTATGGTTTATCGGTTTGAAAATTTTCAAATGGTCTCAACAATAATTCCTTTACAGTGGTATACATGATTAAAGGAATGTTTGTAGTATTTAGTTTGGCATGCTAGATCGAGTATAACTTTTGAACCGTTTGCAAAATTATAATATTTTAAAATTTGTATATATAGACCATTCGTAGTATTTGTATACTAGTTTACATTACGTAATATTTTTAAAAATCTATTAATGATTTTATATCAACAATGCATTGCCATTCGCAAAAAATACATGTGTAAAAATAAGTACATAAAGGAAAAGTTCTAATATTGTGGAATATAAAACTAAATACTAAACCGTCATACACATTTAACGTGAAAAAAGTGAAAATAAAACTGATTTTTATTTTGACTATATGCTTAACATATAGCTCTTAATTAACTGATAATATTTTTATATAATTAAAAAAAATCAATGCATTCCACACACATCCACATCCATACGACAAAAAGTAAAAAATTGCAGATGTAACAATGCAGTTAAAAGAACGCGAAAGTGATATTTTAGCAGTATTATTTTAAAGCTATAATACTTTTATAAATTAATTCGTGGTTTAGAAAAAACATGTTCTTATGTGATTTTCCACCTATTTATTTTAATTTTGTACCAAACAACATGGGCGTCTTAATATGGATTTTGCGGATTCAACGAAGAGAACAATGCAGCGCAGATTAGCAAAATATATGTACACGTAAAAGTTGGAGGTGCACCAGACTATATACACGAGAAAATAGACGTCATATATAAGAGAACAGTGTACTAAGTTTTCCATTTGGTAATCTTTTCGTACTTTTCTGAGCCTTACAAAGCGGTTATGGGTAACAAATGAAAGAGAAAGAATTTATGTTAGAAACAATTAGTACTTCATTCTTTTTTTGCATTGAGAAGTTTTAAATTTACCACTTTAAAAATAAAAATAAATAAACTTTAACTTTTTAAGGGAACAAATATGAAACAGTTGTTAATGCTAAATATTCGATACATGAATATTCGTCTCTTTGATTTGATGTCCATATCGTTTTTGTATGCATCGAAAAAGTTCTAAAATAAATTATAAGAACATATATATTGTTTCTTCTGTAAAAAGGAGAAAAGATCACCAAAGTACACTGCTTTTCTACATACAATATCTAAAAAAATTATCACGCACAAATGTATGCAAATTTATTTTATATTTATACTATTATAATTTTTTTAACTTTAAACTAATGCAGAGCAACTCGACTGATGCACATCTGAAATCTTAATATTCATTGAATATATTGAACACCAAAAGTCATGGTTGAGAAAATATAACCTTTCTTGATTCATATTATATTTTAAACCATACAAAGTAAAAGCCATTGAACAATTCCTTCAATTTTATAGATCTTATTCTTCTTTTTCATCGGGAACTCGTTCATTGTTCATATATTCTATATCGTCACATATTTCGATGTTTTGAAGGATTTTCTATCGGAATGTGTAAAAAACATGATTGCAAAAAAACCGTTGTGCCCTTTTGGACTAAGCTGACGAGAGGTTTGTTTTATGGAATTCAGTCAGTACCATCTTAATGAAGTTTATCGTCATATTTATGATTGGGTGCTTTGAATCGTCCAGATACTGTGGTTTTTTGGTACCAATTGACTTGGAGTTTCTTACCGTCTCTTAAAACAGTTGAGCCCAAGTAACACTAATAAAAGTTAAGTCAGAAACATTTGTAAATGATAATAAAATGAATTAAAAATTAAATTAAATTCAACTTCATAGGAAAATCTTCAAGATTTGAAATATATTTATCTCTGTCGTGTTGGTCTTTTGGTTTCAACTATTTATGGGCATATTGTCAATCATCAGAAATCTGAGCATCATCGGCTTTTCACAACCCACTCTAATATACACGTATATAAAAATACAATAAAATTTATCTTGAGGAGGGAATGCGGAAGTTTAGAAGGGCACAATTTCTCATTCAATGAGAACAATATACTTTTGTGGTGTCCCCTTCTTGGACTGGTAGCTGAACAAATTGTCATACACACGTACAAAGTATGCTATCGCCATTTCGAAGCCAAATATTTCTCAGGAGTACGTACTCTGAAACCGGACGCAGTGCAGGACCTTTTTCTAAAAGCAGGTGGTAAGTAGACATTTCCATATTGCAAGTAAAAAGCATAATACACAACCACTTTTATAAGGTTTCGGTGTTTTCGGAGTATATTGACTAATGCATTTAAAGTTATTTTTGGGTATATTGTACCTATGCATTTAAAGTTACTTATGGGCATATTGTCTCGACGCATTTAAAGTTACGTCTTTCATAATGTATTTAATGTTACTAGATATATGGTATATTGCGAAGAGCAAATGGTGAGACGTTTATCTTTTATTTAATTTAAGATAGTTAATTTTTTTTAATTAAATTCATTATTATAGGTTATAGGCAACCATTTGCCAATATTGTTCCTCTACAGGACCCAAAACTAGGGTCCTGTAGAGCAAAGCAATGTTTATGTAGAGCAAGAAAATATCCAACCATTATAACATAGAAATGGAAGATGGCGAGACTCGACGAATGCAAGACGTGATTGAAGATAAAGATAAACGGATACAGGTACTTTTGGAGCAAGTGGAAAATATATAGCAAGAAAACGAACACCTACAAAGGAAAATAGTCACAATGGAGGCGACGGCTATATTTCCCTCGGAAGCCGCTAGTGAGGTCTGTCAGGATCATGTTCGCTTGCTATGTGGTGCCATCTTTGTCTCTCAATATTCGGAACAACACAAAAAGTACCTGTCCGAGCTTTATCTTCTTTCGCACGAAGTCTATACATACTTCCGAAATGTTTCTCAGTTGGTTATACCACCAGCCGAGGCAATTTTAAGTTGGCGACCTTTTGGAATCCCAACGGGTGTACATGAATACGGCTTATTAAGCACAAAAACTGAAGGTATGTCCGAAGTCGACAAACAATGAGTAATAAGTATGGACGAAATGTTGCTGGACTTAATAAGCCTTGGAAGTTTGCTCTAGGTTATTTTCTTGTAGACAATAATATGTACCATACAGTTTTGAAAATATACCTACGATCTATCACACTGAATGTTCGGGCATCGGAACTATATCTGAAAGTTCTGACATGTGATCGGAAGTCGATAGCCGAAGTCGAAGCCTTCGGATTTTACAACAAATATATAATCCAAGTGTACATTGACCAGACACTGCAAATGCTTTGTATTTACGACTTCCATCACATGATTAACTCAATACGGCAAGATTTTATCCACAAAAACTCTTCATGGCGGACCAATTGTCATCGTTCAATATGATTGAAAAATTAAGAGAACACGCAAGGACAAAGAGAGCAAAAACAAAATGTGTACCAATCTTTCGAAACGGTGTGGATACAAGCAAGACTTTAGTTATGAAGGCCGAACTACGGATATTGCCCTTGAACTATTCAGTGGAGAGGTAGCCGAAGCAATCGAAGGTGGCATTGTCGCTGGTACATTCGATGAGAGTGATGCCAAAGCCCGTATGACAAAGGAATTTATAGAAGGCAATGTCATCCATTGTTACCACTCTATTTGCATCAGACGTTCCAGCAATTGAAAAAATAAGCAGAATTGAAGAGAGTAGTATACGGCTTAATAATTGAGTGGTCCAAAACTAACCGGCAAAACTAAAATTGAAATTACCGCATTGTGTGATGGAATATGTAGCTGTATTTATGATGACCTACTTCAAGGCAAGTATTTATAAAAAAATCGAAAACCATTCTAACTTAATATTAACTCTCGTACCCCCACCAGATTGCATCAAGATGCTCAAGATTTTATAGCTGCTTTAAAACAACTGTCTTGAAAACAAAAGTATTGTTGCCTCCGAATACATACTTATTTTTTGTAACATGGATGAGTACATATGTGTACTCGAATGGTTAAATATTGAGCAGCAGGAAAAACAATCGGTATCAAATACAGGATACTTTCCCAACGCTACAATTTATAAAGTGAGGAAGAGAAAAGTCTCGTAAGTTGCAAAGAAAATTAATTATTAATTTGTTCATAGACACGGACGCTCTGTGTCGCAAATTGCGATTTTGATGAGACCAGGAGTAAACAAGCTGTACGGGCAAGTAAGTTCGATAAAATGTTTATGGATATGTTTATTGGAAATGAGCAAGAAATGGACTTTCCGAACGACCAACGGAGTAATAAATGATAATTACATGTATGCACGTCTGTTCACTTGGATACGAACAGAAGAAAATAAAATTTATTATTACGACGACAAAACGCATTTTGAATTTGATGGTAAGGCAGCGCAACAGCTGGATTCTCTTAAAAAGTACCAAGGCGTATTTATGCAGGTGATAGCACTAGAACAACAACAAATTCGGCAACAACAAAATACAAGTAATTTTTTTAATGGTGAGCCATACTGTCAAAGCGAAATATATGGGATTTGACAGTTTCGGTTACTTTTGAATGAAAAAAATTTCAGTCGGCTGGGCTCCTGCTATCACCTTTATAAATACGCCTTGAAAAGTACTTTATTTAAATATTTCAGCTCCGGTGAGTTCGGATAAAAAGAAAATACACAAAAAAATAAAAGTGTATGTATTTGGAAGTATGTAAATTAAACACAGTATACATGAATAGTGTACTTCTGATGGGTTATGGTTTATGCGGTGGCATGTCATAACGTCCAGGGTCATAATGTCCATGGACATTAGAGGTGGTGGTACAAGCAAATCGGCGGCCAATTCAATTCAATGCGTTGAATTGGAGATTGGTAAGATATACGACGCAACAAGATCGTTTTGGAAATTTTAAATAATCAAAAGAAAACTTGTTTTTATTCTTCAATTGCAAACAATCTAAATTGATCATCCAAAAATAGGAGATAAATTTTATTATAAACGAGCCGAAATTCAGCCGCCGACGAAGGAAATTAAAAAAAGATACCGCCATTCAGTCAACAAAATGTCACTGCCGACCGACGTCAATTTGGGTCGGCTTCGTTCTCTAACTCAGAGCCTCCAAACACAACCATGTCGTTGTCGTATGGCGAACAACACTTTTGTATGGAAGAGCATTTTTGTGGCGAACGGCTGGCGACAAGACGCCAAATTAAATTCTATTTTAATTTGTTGTCGTTCTGTCAATTATTGTTGCCACATGTTTTCTAAAATGTAATATTTGTGAAAAGTGCACAGTGTTGTAAACAGTTTTATAAATACGCCTTGATAGAAACATAACGAATGTTACAAAATTAATTGAACATATTGAAAACATAAAGAAAAATGACAGCTTTAGACGCCAGATGGTTGTGTTTGTTCGACAAGAAAATTAAGTTCGTCAAACGCCATTCGACATGGTTGTGTTCGGTTTGTCGCGAACGCTCTGTATCGCATCAAACAGCAACAACAACACTCGCGTGTGGACACGGACGAATATCTTTGGAAGATTTCTCATAAAAAATGAGCCGTGAAGTTCTGGCACCACCTCTATTGCGCTTTGGAGCGAATCGTTGTTATCGGGTCAACTTGATACACGAAGACTTCAGCCAACAAATGCAAGCTCAACAACAGGGAACAACAAAGACGAAGGCGTACATGGAAGAAGGTATTCTGCCACAATTGCCACCAAAAATTATCTTTGCATGCATTACGTCTTATGTTGATCTACAGATTTATATGGCGAGGAGTACAATGATGACTTGGATGTTGAAGGTGATTGCGAAATTGAAGAAATGGCCAGTGGCGTATTTAAACTGGCCTTGCCTGTGGCAAGGTAAGTTGCTACATGTTATGTTATTATATATTAATCACTTTCCTCCAGTTCGTTTTATGGCGGTATAATAGGACATAAGGGATCCACCAAACGACGCATTGAAGCTGAGGCCCGTTGTGAGATAACAATACCACAGAAGATAGCGAACAAAACTTCAGACGCAAAAATTATCATCAAGGGTCGAACTCGAAACAGTGTAGCTACTGCCAGGCGTAAAATACAACTTCTTGTGGCGTCTTTGCGCAAGCGTATGGAAGCTACACATTTTTATGGTGTAAATATGAGTTCAGATGAAATACGGGACAATTTTAATAAACTAAAATCACAAATATTGGCTTCTGAAATTCCGGGTATTGATGAGGAATTATTTCAACTGGATTGCAAACTGCATCTTACACTTGGCATTTGCGTACTTTTGGACGATGCAGAGAGGAAAAAAGCTGTTGACACCTTACAAAGTTGTCGGTAATTATGATTCCATCACATATCTTACCAAGTCACACATGTCCATGATACCGATCCTTTGTTTTTCTTTAATTTGTCTATCAGTGAATTTCTTTCAGATTTGAAGGCGCCATTCACGGTAAATGTTTCCGGTTTAGAAATCATGAACGATGACCCCAGTTCTGTCCGCATTTTATACGCATCCGTCACCGCGGTGGAACTTCAAAGTTTTGCCAATCGTTGTCTGGAACGATTCACTCAAACTGGACTGGGTATTGATCGTTTTGATCGTGGCTCTATTAAATTACATATGACCATAATGAACAATCGTTACCGCGAACGTGAATTGCCAGATTCGAAATCTAGAAGCTTTGATGCTCGCGAAATTTTAAAGCGCTGGGGTAATTTTAGTTTTGGTACTGTCCAATGCAATGAAGTGCACCTATGTGTCATTGGTAGTTCTTCGAACGAAGTTAATGAATTCTATAAGATTACAGGTTCTCTAAAATGTTCATAATTTTCAATAATATAATAATTTTCCGATGTAATAAATCAGATTTAAGTTATTTTTTTTTGGTCTAGACTTTAAAATGAAATTTGAAGGTCTTGATTTGTTCAACATCCAATCTGAATGATAATAAAAACTTTTTTACAAGTTCAAGCTAAGCTGATAGTTCTTAACTTGGGTTAAAATCGCTTATTTGCTTGATTATAAACCACTAAGTTACCAGATAATAAATGTATTGTATCATTTGGTGGATCTAAGTCATACGGAATGACTTTACTAGAAATAGAAAGAAAGAAATAACAAAATTGTTTCTGGTGTTGAAATTTTTTTACATTTGTTTAACCCTTCGTTGGATTTGCCAATTCACATAGTTGCTAATTAACGGCGACTGACGAACGATTGATTTATATTTTTCATATTGTGTTTTTCCATTCTCTATGCAAAGTAATATCCTTATTTTTTTATTTTGAACAAATCTAGTTGTTAGACTTTATGCCTGTTCAATTGGGCTTGCTAGCTTAATTTCTGTATGGAATTTACTCGCTTAACAAGAAAGTAGCTTACTACCAAAGACAATGGAAATATATAGATTAAACAAAACTCTCAGAGAAATGCGCAGTACGAAGACAATTATTTAGATGGATCTGAATATCATTTTGGAGAGAAAATTTCCCTTTTTTCTAAAAACTGCAATAAATGGAAAATAAAAGCGAATTAAATAAAATAAAGTATTTGACGTAAAACCACAAAAGTCATTGGAAGTAACTTTTACTTCATTCGTTTTCTTTTAATTTTCAGTATTATAAGCGAAAGAGAGTACAAAATTGAGTGAATTAGAATGTACTTTGAGTGAAATAGAATGTACTTTTTACACATTCGCCACCTAGTGGTCTTGGTTACAACTACAACTATTTTATCTATAGGGTGTTTTTTTATTGGGGTATAGAACTTTAAGTTGGCATCACTTTTTTAACTGGCGGCCATTTTGTCAGCTGTCAAGTGATTAATATTTAGTTTGGTTTGCCATTTCATCATGAACAGGTTGACAAAAGAACAACGCTTGCAAATCGTGCAAATTTATTTCGAAAGTAATGGTTCAGTTCGCGAAGTTCACCGCAAGCTCCGTCCATTTTATGGTCGACATAATCGTCCATCAGAGCAATTAATTCGGTTAACCATGGATCGTTTGTCAATTGGCCACCAAGATCGTGTGATTTGACACCATTGGATTATTTTCTTTAGGGATATGTGAAGTCGCTCGTCTACGCCAACAAACCAGAAACGTTAGGGGACTTGGAAGCCAACATTCGTGGCGTTATTGCCAACATACGGCCCCATATGCTCGAAAAAGTGGTTGAAAATTGGACCTGTAGAATTGGCTATATTCGAGCCAGCCGCGGCGGCCACATGCCCGAAATCATATTTAAACATTAATGGCATAAAATTATCCTCCCAATAAAGCCAAATTGATGGACATTACAACGATTTTCTTGTGTTTTATTTCAATTCGAAGTTCTATACCTCAATAAAAAACACCCTTTATGTATTTCCATTATCTTTGAAAACCAATGTGTAGCAACGTTGCCAACTTCTCAAGTTTCTTACTTGTAAGCTAGTAAGCCCAATCGAACAAGCCTTTTTTTCGAGCTTTAGTGTGGCGAACACCCCACAACGTAAATCTTGTATACGCGTTTTTAGCTATAGCTAAAATTAGATAACCAGAAGAACTTTTTAAAATATTTTTGAACATTTTTACGAGTCTTTGGAGACGTTACGTAAAAAAATATTTGTTGTGATTCAAAACTCTTACGTTTGGTAGCTTATTCGTTTTTGTCCTATATATTTGACATTGATTTTAAAAAGTCTATATCTTCCAAGCGATAAACTTCCCACAAAAATAAATATTTTTCCCATCATCAGAGGACCGATATTACCTTATATACAAACTTTCACGAATTTTGCTTTTCATAAAATTAATTCAGCACGGAAAGGGTCACATAAAATTAAATGTAGTTAACGGAATTCCGATATATATTCCGATACAATCAAATTCTTCACCAGATCTGGCACTTTGACAGTTAATGTTATCGATAACGTCCTGGCATCACTAAAAGTATCATCTCCAATTTACTTTGTATTTAATTTCTCCGTATAATTCTAATTCTTGTAAACATTCAAAGTAAATGGTAAATGGCTTTCCTGTAGAATAATGAATCTTTCCAGAACTAGTTACTGCCACCACTTGTGGACTTTCGTGTTTAGTACGTGCTGCATACTTTCCAATGTCAATGGCTATAGAAATAGTGAGTATGAAAACTGAAAGGAGTTTTCTCCATTTCCTTCCTTTTAGTTTGGCTCGAAGATACATGGCACACATGGTAGTTGTTTTATAGTAACATGTATAATCGACAGAAATGAGTGCAATATCCAAGGTTGGAGAAAGAGCAATTCACAAAGTCGTCTTGATAGATCCATGGTTTGGGGTGCCATTTGGAGTCGTTCATTTTATTTGCAATAATCAACCTTTGGTCCTAGTTATTTGTTGACATTTTGTTTCTCGGTCAATCCCAGCTATAGGCCAAAGACAAATTCACTTCCACAGTCCACCGAAGTAAATTTAGAAGAACATAATAACTTATTTTTTGACTTCGTCGTCATAGAGTGTACGTTCGCTTATTTCCCGTTACTGAATGGTATCTTTACGGTTGTCTTATATAGATTGATCATATATAGTTACAAAACAATCTTCAATATTCATAGCAGTATTCATATTTACATTTCTTTCTGATTTAGTTCGTCTCGAAGATAACTTATGCGCTGATCGTTTGCTTGTTAAGCTTAAACATCAGTTCAAGGAGCCCTCAATGACATTGATGGAGGACCGCGATTCGGCAGCTATTATTACGCAGCGGTGGAACACAACTCTTCCAGGATTCTACTCTTCAAACAAAATTCGTTATGCTTGCGAGTTTAAGGTTCAAAGTAGTGAGGACACATTGCGCATGCCCCGAGGTATTTATACGGTGATAACACGATTGAAGTTTCGTCAACATCCTGAAACAAAGGAGTGCTTGGATTACATACAATTTCGCGGCGGAAATCGGTCGCCAAGCGAACGTATATGCAACGATATTTCAATTGATGGTCCTGCGGGACGTTTGATATTCGATCAGCGCGATCGTGATGTTAGCGTCGTAATACACATCGACAAAAGTCGAATGATTACGGAACCATTGGAAATGCGCATGGTTTTGACTGCTCATTCGGAGTGCAAATATACCGGAGACTTTTTATGTGAACCCACAGACCCACACTCATGTATATCGCGCTATTTTGTCCGTG
This sequence comes from Polietes domitor, assembly GCA_947397865.1. Taxonomy (NCBI): domain Eukaryota; kingdom Metazoa; phylum Arthropoda; class Insecta; order Diptera; family Muscidae; genus Polietes; species Polietes domitor. Next base: position 2,792,976 of record OX377622.1, on the reverse strand, counting down.
ATAATGTCACTAATTGCATGTACCCATGTCGTGATGAAGTATCATGCTTTCACGACGTAGTCCCAAGCGGGGAAGTTGATACTACAAGTGTGGCCTTGTCGGCAATTACGTCCCTGATTTTTACCATGTTGGGTGTTGGGTTTTGCATATGGATATGTTGGAAGTACTGGAATTGTATAACTGTTCAGCAACATGCACACGAAGCTTCGGCGATCTCAAGTCAGCGTCATTCGCAGCGCCAGCAACGTTCCCAACAACAACGAAGTGAAACAATGGTAAGGAATATAATTTTCAAAAATATTTTTTTTCTTATTAGAAAGAAATACTTAGTCTTTCACTGTATCGCAATAATTCCCATTATACTATATTACGTTTTATATAAAAATAGTTTCCAGATTAAAATTTCTTTGGCCACGAAATCTGGCTGAAGTGAAACACATTTCACACAAACTAACCATTTTATATATTGAAGAAATGCTGTATTGGTATTCAAACTCAATTTATTAATTCGGAAATAGATTTTTTTAGTTTCTACGTATACAATGAGCTGCAGGAACTGCAGACGACTGTTATTTATATTTTATACAAATTGTAATTGAACTATTTTATTTTAATAACAAATTAATTTTCAAGGATGTTCCTGTCATTGAATTGCCAACAGCGCCCACATTCAATGCTATGTCTCATACAAGTCATAGCAGGGATATAAATATACCGACGCAAGAGCATCAAGAAGAAACGGCAAAAGATTTACCACCAAGTTACGAGGAACTGTTTCCCGACAGATAAATATCAGAAATAAATGTCAATTACTACAATTTGCCTTATAGCATAAAGGTGTGTTCCATCATAAATAAAAACAACACTAAATTCGAACACATCAATCTTCCATTAGGTGCCAGACGAGAAAAGGCAACAGCATAAAAACGAGAAAAAAGTCAAATTCTTTTATATGACATAGCCCTTCCAATTCAATCAATTAATATTTGTTGTAAATATATTTTATAATAGATTATATTTGTACTAGAATCTCCTATGCATTGATTGGTTAGAAATCTCAGATCGATTTATATTTTATATATCTTACCAATAGTAATTGTATTTTATTTTCCAAATAAGTTGTATATACGAATTATAGTAAAACGTTTCAACGTAGTGTCAAATGTTAAAGGACTACCACCACAAAATGTTAGTGAATGTTTTTGGTCCATGTTGGTTCTTCAATGTATCATTTTATTTGTCTTGTGTATCGCGCAGTATAGCTGGAACTAAGTGTAACTCTTTACTTATACATTCGAAAATACATACATAATTATATTTTTTGTAGTCTATAAGTGGATTTTTATTATTGTTAACCCCAATTTACAATTTAGTCCAAATATTTGTTATGGAATTTTTTATACCTTATAAACGTACCTGTTAAGTTAAATCTAGTTATTGGATACATCTCTTTTAAGCGTATTCGAATATTGTCTCAAAAAACTATGGCATTTAACAATTTCATTCCATTTTCTGTTTTTATAATTGTGAAAAAATCTCAAAATTGTAACCAAAACGTATTTTGTATATATTTATGTATTTATTGTATCTGAAAATATAGTTTCGAATAAATAACCAAATATCTTATTAACAAATTATTTTACTTATCTTACTGTGCACAACCAGGGATAAATAATCTGCGATAACAAAAATGCCAACAACGTTTAACACAATTATCTACATTGTAGTTGGCGACAGTATGAGTGAAAAATTAACTGTTTGTTAATGTCTTTGTTATCTCGGCTTAGAGAAAAACAGCCCTATAACAGGCCTGTTTTGACTTTCACGCTGTTTGAAACCACTATGGTCTCGTGTTTTGAAATTGCATATGAGTCATTACATGTCAAGCGGTACGATTTTTAACTTCGATAGCTGCGATTATTTTGAAAGTTTGTGTATGTATTCTTCTCATAAAAATATGGTATGTGTATCTTTGAAAAAAAAAAAATATTTTTTTTCACGAGTTATGACCAATTTAAAAGTGGAAAATACATTTTTTCAAAAAGGTGTGTTCATCCAATTTAATATTGATGTGGATAGCAGCTTTATATTTTTAATGTTTTTATAATATTATTTTGATTTTCGGACTGATTACATTAGGACTGTTTTTCTTTAAGCCGGGATAACAAGCTGCAATAACAAGGACGTTAATAAAAATTTAATTTTTTGCTCAACAACAACGAAGTGAAACAATGGTAAGGAATATAATTTTCAAAAATATTTTTTTTCTTATTAGAAAGAAATACTTAGTCTTTCACTGTATCGCAATAATTCCCATTATACTATATTACGTTTTATATAAAAATAGTTTCCAGATTAAAATTTCTTTGGCCACGAAATCTGGCTGAAGTGAAACACATTTCACACAAACTAACCATTTTATATATTGAAGAAATGCTGTATTGGTATTCAAACTCAATTTATTAATTCGGAAATAGATTTTTTTAGTTTCTACGTATACAATGAGCTGCAGGAACTGCAGACGACTGTTATTTATATTTTATACAAATTGTAATTGAACTATTTTATTTTAATAACAAATTAATTTTCAAGGATGTTCCTGTCATTGAATTGCCAACAGCGCCCACATTCAATGCTATGTCTCATACAAGTCATAGCAGGGATATAAATATACCGACGCAAGAGCATCAAGAAGAAACGGCAAAAGATTTACCACCAAGTTACGAGGAACTGTTTCCCGACAGATAAATATCAGAAATAAATGTCAATTACTACAATTTGCCTTATAGCATAAAGGTGTGTTCCATCATAAATAAAAACAACACTAAATTCGAACACATCAATCTTCCATTAGGTGCCAGACGAGAAAAGGCAACAGCATAAAAACGAGAAAAAAGTCAAATTCTTTTATATGACATAGCCCTTCCAATTCAATCAATTAATATTTGTTGTAAATATATTTTATAATAGATTATATTTGTACTAGAATCTCCTATGCATTGATTGGTTAGAAATCTCAGATCGATTTATATTTTATATATCTTACCAATAGTAATTGTATTTTATTTTCAAAATAAGTTGTATATACGAATTATAGTAAAACGTTTCAACGTAGTGTCAAATGTTAAAGGACTACCACCACAAAATGTTAGTGAATGTTTTTGGTCCATGTTGGTTCTTCAATGTACCATTTTATTTGTCTTGTGTATCGCGCAGTATAGCTGGAACTAAGTGTAACTCTTTACTTATACATTCGAAAATACATACATAATTATATTTTTTGTAGTCTATAAGTGGATTTTTATTATTGTTAACCCCAATTTACAATTTAGTCCAAATATTTGTTATGGAATTTTTTATACCTTATAAACGTACCTGTTAAGTTAAATCTAGTTATTGGATACATCTCTTTTAAGCGTATTCGAATATTGTCTCAAAAAACTATGGCATTTAACAATTTCATTCCATTTTCTGTTTTTATAATTGTGAAAAAATCTCAAAATTGTAACCAAAACGTATTTTGTATATATTTATGTATTTATTGTATCTGAAAATATAGTTTCGAATAAATAACCAAATATCTTATTAACAAATTATTTTACTTATCTTACTGTGCACAACCAGGGATAAATAATCTGCGATAACAAAAATGCCAACAACGTTTAACACAATTATCTACATTGTAGTTGGCGACAGTATGAGTGAAAAATTAACTGTTTGTTAATGTCTTTGTTATCTCGGCTTAGAGAAAAACGACCCTATAACAGGCCCGTTTTGGCTTTCACGCTGTTTGAAAACACTATGGTTTCGTGTTTTGAAATTGCATATGAGTCATTACATGTCAAGCGGTACGATTGTTGACCTCGATAGCTGCGATTATTTTGAAAGTTTTTGTATGCATTCTTCTCATAAAAATATGGTGTGTATCTTTGAAAAAAAAAAATATTTTTTTTCACGAGTTATGACCAATTTAAAAGTGGAAAATAAATTTTTTCAAAAAGGTGTGTTCATCCAATTTAATATTGATGTGGATAGCAGCTTTATATTTTTAATGTTTTTATAATATTATTTTGATTTTCGGACTGATTACATTAGGACTGTTTTTCTTTAAGCCGGGATAACAAGCTGCAATAACAAGGACGTTAATAAAAATTTAATTTTTTGCTCAAATTAAAAAAAAAATATTTTTTCACATTGTCGCCAACTACAATTTGTTTTAATACATATATTTGTATCAAAACAAATTTTCAAAAAAATATTTTGTGTTGACTTTTTTGGACTTAGCCTCGATAACCATAATTTTGACTTAAACTGGATAATTATCCAGGCTAAGTCAAAAAATTTTAACACAAAATTATTTTTTCAAAATTTGTTTTCACACACACATTGATATTGCTTTTGGCGACAATTTTAGAAAATAATTTTTTATTTTGAGTGAAATTTTAACACTTTATTTAGATATTTGTTATCACTGCTTAGTTATCCAGTCTAAAAGAAAACAGCCATATTAAAAAATCAACCAAATCTTCAGAATAATAATTTTGTCAGTAGTTTATTAACACAAGGTTAAAAAAAAAACAATGAAAAAATCATAACTCGTGAAAAAATCATTTTTTTTTTCAAAAAGTAGTGTTCATATAGATTGCCTTCAAACATGAATATCAACACATTAACACCCAGTCAGAAAAATACGTACGGAAAATCATTATCAAAACGTTTTGACGGTAGGATATGTCAAGAATAAAGGGCTCTGAGGACGTCTTTAAGGCGTCTTCGAAACAATATTTGAAGTGATTTGCAAATGAATAAGTGAGCGGTCTGAAAGTCCCGAAATGATAACACAGATTTACGGTTGTAGTATGGTATTTTAGAACGATTTGAAAACGTCGTATTCCGCAAGAAGCTACTAAACTCATACTAATTGTATCGACCAGAAAATACTTTGGCAAACACGTTGATATGTTGGACGAAAAGCTGAACCATGTAGATGCGACATTTGTGTTTTCAGGCTGCATGCGAAATCGATCTAAGGTCGTTTTCAAATGTCAGGTCCAATACAAATTTGATGCTGAGATCGGATATACACCCTAAATCCACTTTTTCCGGATTTTCTCATATGGAGTTTGAAAGGAAAAATCCGGAAAAAGTGGATTTAGGGTAAATATCCAAACGCAGCATGACACTAAGTTCGGGTTTTCGGCACGGCTCTTAAAGCCCCATCTCTGCACACAGTTCATAATATGGCAACTATCGAATCGAATTTTTGACAGTCATCACATTCTTAATAATCTGGCATTGCCGTCCGGTAATTTTTTCATTAGCTGGCTGTCGAAAAATGAGGGTGGTGCGGAGTATTTTTGTAGTTTTATTAATTAAATTGTTCATTTTGGTAGAGAAAAGTGAACCAAATGAAGTGATAGGATGTGGCGGTTTTATTAAAAGTCAAAAAGATATCGATTTCTCCAAAGTCGAAGTTAAGCTGTAAGTATTCGTATTGGTTGTGGGGTCATAACTAAAAATGGGGGCAATAGAGATAAGACACAAGATATAATAAATTAGTAAAGGTGTGAGAGACCACTAACCTAATTCCAAAATTACTGCATTCCATTACAGATTAACGAAATCGGGTGCTTTGAAAGACAAAACTGATTGCTCTCCTTCAAATGGTTATTACTTTTTGCCCATATACGATAAAGGGGAATATCTGCTGAAAATTTCCCCTCCACCTGGCTGGTCTTTCGAACCTGAAGAGGTGAAACTTAATTTCGATGGCCAGTCTGATGTCTGTAGTTCGGGAAAAGACGTTAATTTCGTATTCAAAGGCTTCGGTATAACCGGCAAAGTCGCGGGAGCAGGAACTAAAGGTGGCGTTAAGGTGGAATTGAAATCTGAAGATGGAAAAGATACACGTCATACAACAACTGATGCGAATGGTATCTTTTCATTCACGCCCATTATACCGGGGAAGTACGTGGTGAAAGCCTCTCACTCCAAATGGTACTTCGAGAAGAGTGAACATACAGTCATTGTTGAGAGCGGCAACACAGTTTTAGCGGATAATTCTTTAGTCGTCTCCGGTTTTGACGTAACAGGTCGCTTTGACACTTTCGGACAATTAGGATCAGGCGTTGGTGTTGCTTTGTTCAAAAGCAATCAGGTAAATTCTTAGTTTTACGACTTTACACAATATGAGTTTATGTTTGTATGAAACGTAATCCGTTTCAGATTGCCAAACCTTTAAGATGTAACAAAGATGGCCTTGCAAAATCTACGGCCACACACAGCAAATCTGATTATGATTCATTTGCTTCGTGTTATGCCGTCGTCGATACAGCTGGAGATTACACATTTAGAGACGTAGGCCCAGGAAAATATATCGTAGTACCAGTGATTGAAAATCAGAACCTGAAGTTAAATATCAAACCCCAGTTCATTGAAATCGAAGTCGCCAAAGACTCATTGGAAGTGAAACAAGAATTTAAGGTAGAATTCAAAACGACGCAATATTCGACATCAGTACAAATTCTCTCTAATATTTCCTAATAGATCAGCGGCTTCAGTGTATCTGGACAAGTTTTGACTTCACTTGAGGGCTCACCGATTAATGGAGCTATAATTAAATTGAATGGTCAAAAAGTAACAGTCACTAATCCTAAGGGTCAGTTCACTTTGGAAAACATTGCATCATCAGGTGCATACTCCATCCAAGTTGAGGCTGAGAAACTGCAATTCATCGAACAGCGTATTCAGTTACAATTAACATCTCCAACTCTGCCACCGATTGTTCCCTCGTCATATGAAGTTTGTGGCAATGTCATCGCCAAGAAATCGTATAAAGTTGGCATAACAAAGTCAGGTTCGACTTTCCACACAACTGTCGCAACAAATGCTGAAACTGGTCTGTGGTGCACATTTTTGCCAAACGGGAAATTCACTGTTGAAGTCTTGACTTCAGATTCAGACCGATCAAACGGTATACAATTCTTCCCCATACAACAGACAATTGAAGTTAAAAATCAGCCATTGAAAGACATAGTTTTCTCACAATTACGAGCTACGTTGCAAGGTTCTTTAAATTGTCTGTCAGATGCTCCCGCTACCTGCATTTCAGCTGAAGTTACTTTACATTCACTGGACCCGAATGGCCAGCCTAACGGACAAAAACAGTCAACTAAAGCACAAGGTAAGTGTGTTATATATATTCAATCGTAATTGAAACTATTTGATAGAAATAATGGGACATAAGACAAATGTGCAAAAGAACAACAAGTATCGGTCTGAGTTTTTTAAATCGGTTGTGGAATACGACAATAAGAAAATTTGGGTGAATAACTTCATGAAATCATATATATTACATGATAATGTCAAGACGGACAGAGATCAATATGTACCATGTATATAAACATTAGTGTATTACAAGTATTTACTAGTATATAATTCTCGCTCTTAATATTTCTCTCATTTTTGTAGATGGTAAATATGCCTTTAAAAATGTCTTACCTGGTCCATACGAAATCACCGTACCACAATCTAATTTGTGCTTCGATTCAACGCGTGTTTTGGTTAATGTGGCTACAGCATCAGAAACAGCTCCTGACTTTGTCCAACATGGCTACGAAGTCAATATAATTTCCAGTCATCGAGCAATTGTGAGTCAAAACAACCTTTGTAACTTTTAATATAATTAAAAAATAATTTTCAAATCATTTTCAGATGAAATATTCCCATAGCACGGCCACATCCAGCGATAACCTTAAATTATTATCCGGTGTGAACACTTTCTGTGTTCCCAAATCTGGTTCATATTCCATAAAACTGGAAGGTTGTCATTTGTACGATGAAAATAATTTACCTTCGACTTTCAGCACAGCCTCTACCGATCCAATTATTCTTAATGCTATGGCACATAAAGTTGGTGTCCGTGTTCTGTCATCAGAATCCTCTGTTGATTCCTTGAAATTGTCAGTTGAGTCTGCATCTTTGGGCAAGCTTTTGGTTACACCGACTGCTGAGGCACACAAAGTGGATGGCAAATATGCCTTCCGCTATGATACACACTTGAAACCGGAGGAAATCTTAAGTATCACGCCCACTAGCGATATTTTATTGTTTGAACCTCAAACCAAGGAAATAGTTGGAGCTAACGACTGTGTAGATGTTGCGTTCAATTTTATTGCCTCAAAAGGTTTAATTGTTGGCGGAAAAGTTGTGCCTGCCATTAAAGACGCCAAAATAACCTTAAGTTTCCCCAATAATCCAGAAAATGAGGTACAGACGACTTTAACTTCTGCAAATGGGGAATTCAAATTTGGTCCCATCAGCGATAGTCTAAAGTACGAGCTGAATGGTGAAAAAGAATCCTATGTATTTTCCGATTACAACCCAACGACAAATTCATTTAGCGTCCACAAACTGTGTGAAATTATTGTTAAAGTCAAAGATGAATCAGGTAAGGGATTGAGCGGTGTTTTAATTTCACTCAGTGGTTCCGAAAGTTATCGGAAGAATATGATAACTGCTGATGATGGTTCTATAAACTTCCATTCCTTATCTCCATCACAATACTTTTTGCGGCCCATGTTAAAGGAATTTAAATTTGAACCTAACTCCAAGATGATCGATATAAATAATGGTGAAACCGTTGAAGTGGAAATGATGTAAGTTCAAATTTGTTCATTTTTACTCAAAATCTTATTGAAACTGTTCCTTTCTCTTCTCTTCGAATTGCAGTGGAAAACGTGTGGCTTACTCTTTGTTCGGTGCTGTAACGTCTCTTAATGGTGAACCATTCCCCGAAGTAAATATTGAAGCCACGGCTGATGAAAAATGTTCGCATCATCAAGAAGAAGCCACTACGGAAAAGAATGGGAAATATCGTATACGTGGATTAAATCCCGGTTGCGAATACACTATCCGTGTTAAAGATGCTGGAACATCGGGTAATAATGTCGATCGTTCCATACCAAGTACTCGTTCTGCGAAGATTGCATCGGAAGATGTCCATGGTGTTAACTTCTTAGCTATTTCACCCATTACCTTCGTCGATGTCACGGCCCGAGTTACAGCATCATCAAATGACTTCTATAAAACATTGCGTGTTATTATGTATCGCAAAGGATCATTCGACTCGCCGGTCTACTCGCAGCGATTGGAGACCCCATTGAATCCAAAATCGCGTTATAACCCAGGAATTATGGTATTCTTTCCCCGTATACCCCTCGATGGCAAAACTTATATAGTGGAACTTAAATCGACTCTATCGGACAAGACGTACACTTATTCGGTGCGCAACGAACAGTTTGTGGCAGATACTCCTTCTGTTTACATTGAATTGGATTTCAAACCCGAGGTCAAGTCGTTCGAAGCTGATCTTAACCAAAATTCCATATCAGCTTTAGTGTTGGTTGCCCTAGTGGCCATTGCCTTCTTTAAGCAAGATATAGCCATGGCATTCATAAACTTTGTTTGGTCTAAGATAAATGGCATTGCACAAGATTTGGCTCAAAAACAGAAAACGAATGCCAAGAATAGCCAAAGGAAAGTAGCCGAGCCCATCAATCAAAAAGAAATCGAACAAATGGCTGAGCAAATTAACAACATTAAAAAGAAAAAGACTAAGAAAATTTAAGCGATATAATTGAGAAACGATCGATCTCTTGATATTTGAGAGATTGCGAACTAAATAGTCGATATTAGCTTAATTTGTATCGATTCAAGGGGATTTTTTGTTAACGATTAAAACTAACTTAAGAAAGATGTATCAATAAATAGTAATAAAAAGTAGAAAAAGAAACACAAATACAGACAGACATACAGATTGTATGTTTTGTGAAACAAACCCAAAAAGAATTATAAGGCTCACGCAAGCCCATTTTATTTTCGACGAAAATGCAACGTCAAAATAAACTTTGGAGTGCAAGTGGCTTTTGATTTCGTTTTGATTTATTAATACTCGACAAGTTAAAAAACAGCAATAATTTTATTGCGAATGTTAAATTTAAGAATTTTTAGGTATCACATTGATATTACATTACATTATTTCTGTTCCAACTCAAATAAGTGCAATCAATTCGCGGGTTATATTCATATTTCTAAAATTCACCCATTCTGATACACCCTGGCATATGTGAGAGGAGTTCTCCGCCATTACGTTTAAAGTAAAAAAAATACACCTGAAGAAATATTCCTTTTATTCACGATACCTTTTCTTTTTATTTAATCGTATGTAAAATCCGACTTTTCACTTTCAACAAATTCTTTCAAGAATATTGGTACGATTCGGAAAACCTGAAGTAGTATATTTTGGTAACATTTGGTTTATGCGGTTTCTAAAATTAATTATTTTGTTTTTTTTTTTTTTTCAATTTTCCTATATATGTCCTATGCAGCTACCACTACTTTCCTTCAGTTTATTAGTGAATTCGGCGATTCTCCGGCTTGGATGCGTAACAAGACGCATACAGAAGTTGGAGCTTTATAATTTACGGTTGTTGATTAAATCATTTACATTTGTAGCAACATCTGAACATTGTAATATTTTAAATAAGTACAATTAAAAATTTTCTGCTCTTTTGGAATGGTAATTGTTATGGAGAGCAGCAAACTAAAAAAACCCTTAATTTTTTACATGAATCGATAATTCTTTGCGGTCTATTTCAAAGAACGCAATTTCGTTCGAAAGTGAAATCGTCGGTTAATCATTTATGGCTAAACTTGTGTGGCAATACTGTACAAAAACGTAAAAATTTCTACAGAAATTGTTTCTGCGTTGCTACGTTTTCGTACACAAATTTAGCCATTAATGATAAACCAATGATTTCACTTTCGGACGAAACTGATTTCTGTGGCAGGGCTGATATCCACCCCTATCGCGAATAAAATTTCCCCGGGAATGAATTGTTCCCTGAAATTTCCAATCGCGATTTATGGCGATTTTTCATGTTTCTTCGCTTTCTTACTTGCATTTGATCGCCTTATATCTAAAACAACGCAAAGAAGAGAAATCTATTCCCGATTTATATTCATATTACCATCCTACGCCGATAGGGAAATAGAAAATTCCACGTGAACAAATTTCCCTTTTATTCGCGATAAGGGAGATTCACAATTTGTATCAACGTATGGGCAGCATCTGCCACATGTTTTATCTCATTTCCCACCCTTCTGAATTAAGTTTTATATCTGAACTTGTGAAAAGTTATTAGTCGAAGTAGTTTAACAAATATTTAAAATATACATATCGTCCACATGAAATGCTGAAAGGTGTACCTACCATCTCTTTTCATAAGCACATTTGGGACGTGCTGAATTTTTTTTTTTCATTTTTATTGTTTATATAACTAAAACAGAGAATTCTTCAATCGAGACAGAACAATTGTGCATGGAGGGCATCGAGATAAATATCTGTTTTTTCTACAAAAAAGGAAAATTTTTCAGTTATGCCTTTTTAGAATTAAGGACCCTACAAATGATCCTTGCGCGAAATAGACAAATACACCAAACAATTTTGTTGAATAACATTCAATTTATTTTAATAATGGTATTTTGTTTGATGTACATATAATGTTTTTTTTTTGTTTCTTTTGTCAGATTCACAGCAATACATAATGTTACGATAATATAATAATTAATAATTACAGTTCTTTAACTTTTATCAGTATGTATATGTTTGTAATAACGATGAGAGTTAATTATTTATTCTTTCCCGCACAGTTTTCAAATATATTCAAGCTATTAAGAGAAAAGATTAGTTTTAGTATCATCATCATAATGGATATACGGGTAGGGTATGTTGTTTGTTAAAACAATATAAAAACGAGAAAAATTTAGGCCACAAGTAGTTTCACTATTCGTATTAGACATAAAATGGAAGATGATTGGTCTCACGTTTCGAAATTAGAATTGCACGACTCAGAGGCGACACACTCGGCCGATGTTTCAAGGACGACGATGAAGACAATGACGATGATGACAATGGCGACGATTTAAAGCTGGTAAAACGTTTAGATACGGCAAAGTTGGTTTGATCATTGTGTAATGACAGTAGTGTGTCCTGCACGGCTACTTCAGCGGTGACCGCAGTATCCTTTCACCTGGGTGTTGTACTGGAAGAGTTTTTTTCCAAGAAGTCTTTGGAAAGGATCTCCTCGATTTCCTGCAGGCAATTATTTACCTCGTGGTCAATATCAGCATAATTGTGAGGATTTGGGCAGGCCACACTCAGTGTCGAAAAGAAACTGTACAAGTCCTGCAAGGTAGTAATCTGCTGACAGTTGAGCATCAAATGTCTACCCCGTCTTATATTCAAAGTCTGAAAGATCACGAGATTGTGAGATTGTTATGGAAAAGTAACATCGCAATACAATAATTCAGCATTCTTACCGGTGAATGTACCGTATACTTCATATCCATTAGTCTGGCAATTCGTCTTATATGAGGCACATAGAGAGCTGATAGACCCAAGTTTTCTTCATTTACCATGCCATTGGGAACGACTTTGTCGGCTACGTCAAATTCTGTGCCCACAAATGCCCAACGATACATTTGAAAGTGAGGCAATAGTGTGGCTGGCAAAACACATCCCATCTCCAATAATTTGGAAGCCTCCAGTTGTACGGACCGCCAATAGAACAGTTGACTCTGTGATGTGATACCATTGTTTGTTGTTGAAGAGGACCACGATGTATCCATTCCAGATACCATACGTATGTGTTGACTAAACAAATTGTGACATGTAATGAATATAATATCTCCTAATTACTTACAACCGTCTCACTCACCTCAAATCATCTCCATCAGCTTTGAGCTCCTGTTCCATAGCGAGGAAAACCTGTACCATTTCAGCTATAATTATGGGCCATAATGATGTTACGTGATCGGGAGACATTCGCAATAACAAAACTCGGAAACACAGAAACACCGCAGCCTGTACCGAGGGTACGTTCGATAGTAGACGCAAACTGTTGGCAAGTTGTTCTGTAAATAAACAGGTCCAAATGACAATTTAAACAAAACAGCCAGCAATAAGAACAACAGACTTACCTTGTATTTCCGGCATGTATTTATGGTATTGGTCGAATTCACTGCAGAATATAACGAAAGCCAATCGCTTCAGCAACATAGATCGCTGTTCGTACTCTTGTTCACGCGAGGCGAAAATATTCAAACTGCCCGTCTGGGTGAGAGACACACGGCTCATCAACTCACGGAACGTAGTATTATCATAGGTCATCAAACTGTCCATGATTTGTTTCCAAAACGGCAAACAGGTTATATCCATTTGAAAGAATGTGTTGTCCAGTAACAGGTCCATCATATCCTTACGCCACGCTTTTCGGGTGTATTGGTAACCACTCAAAGATGCCAGTAAACTGGAGCAGGCGTAAAAAGAGGGTATATTACGAGTGGTGTGATTCTTCAGATAGGGCGTGATATTGTATAGAAGAGTGGTTATGATTGAGACCACTTTGTCCTTTTCTTGCGAACCATAAGCGACATCCAAGAGGTTGGCCAAGATGGCTGCGAGTACACTTTGAGATTGTACTGAATACTTCTGTAAAATTGCGGTTCCGCCCGAACTCGATGTGGATGTAGTATCACCATCTGTGACCAGGGGCGTGATATCTTCTTTTACAGCCAAATTACGCCTTAGCCAAGTGGTTTGTTCCAAACAGGAGCCTGCTACATTCGACAGCGAGTCCACCAGTCTGGAAGTGACATCATGCAAGTCGCGTATATCTTTCTTATCTTGGAATGGCATTTGTGGACACCTCTGGACAAACTCATTCAACAGCATCAATAGCGTGAACTGAGCCGGCGGTGTCAGTGATAAACCGTCTCTTAATAGTGCTAACAAAGATGTCCAAGAATCTCCCAACTGTGGCGCAGGAGCAGATCTCATGTAGAAGTAAAACAACTCCAAAGCGCTCACTTCAATCTTCAAATTTGTAGGTGGTCGATGTATCGGCGGTGGAGACTTCACCACTTGGTGCAGTGTCTGAACAAATGAGTCCATAGGCATTACCCTGATGCTGGACACGAGCGATACTAGGCTGAGCTGTTCGTTGCAGGCTTGAGGCACTGAATTTCTCTGATATTGCTGCGGTATCGAAAGATTTTTGTATTCGTTCGCCGATCTCTTGCGATGATGTTCTCCTCTTTCTTGCCAAGTCACTGCAATGGCCGCCAAAAAGTTTGTGCCATGATGCAGAGATATGGGAGAAAGGAATTCCATCAATTGTTGTTTGATTTGTCTGATTTGTCCCAGATCGCTATCCCATACTGCAGCCACACTGGATACAATCCGCGGCAAATGAGATAATACCGCGTTTCTGGCTGCTAGCAGTTGTGAATTTTTGGGAGCCTGCGAGTCAGCTTGACTTATTGTGGAATTTCCAGATGGTCCTCCAGGTAATAGGGAATGAACAATACTATTGAACAGCTGGCCTGTATTTGAGTTTTGAGATGCGATGGAGCTTGTTTGAGGATACGCCTGATTGAACAGCTGTGACAGTGTAGTTTGTTGGGTGTTATCCAACAAGCAGTAGTGACACAAGACAGTTATTGCTTCCAGTTGAGAGATAACATAGTCTGGCGGCAATGCCTTTTGTTCAGTTTGTTTCATTCTTGTTAATTGATCTATATTATTGCAAAGCTGATGGACCACACTTATTACTATATTCGTTAGGGAGCCAAATTTAAAGCAGTTCAAAGAAGATGTCACCAGTTCTGTCCAATTGTGATGCAAAGGCTGCAGGCGTTCATCTTGCAACGCACTCAATACTGCTGACAAAAACATCGGTTGTTGACTAATTACACAATTCGGCAAATATTTCACCGACGACAGTTGTGCCTCCGCCGACGATAAGCGCGTAGGTGAGATACTACCGGAATCGATTTGATCGTTTGATGTAGCACTCAAATCATTCTTCAATAAAATAACTTCGTACTCCAGTTTTATAACAACCATTAGCAATCTTAACAGCTGGATTTGTAAAGCTTCGGCATGCAGATTGTCGTCATGGGGATTGTTGAAGTTAATGATCTGTTCTGCCATAGTAGATCCTTGGTAGAAATGAGCGTACGTATTAACCGAAGAGTTCAGGCAATGCAATATTACTTTCTGCAGTTTGCAGCGGGCCATTAAATCTGCGAGGTAGCATGCTAAGCCCTTGCCCATGCCTTTGACTATCTCTATTAGTTCTGTGCAAATCAATGTCAACAATTCTACACTTTCCAATTGCACTCGACAATTACCCAAAATATCAGATCTCGTAGGTGGTTCGCTAGCCGAGTCGTGAGATTCTACATGGAAAAACCCTCGAGCATAGAATAGACACAACAACAACAAAACCTCCAAGTGCATGCACCCCCTATAACTTTGGGCGAATTCCGAGGTGGTAATGCTGCCTAAAAAGCCTTTACCAGCAATGCATTTGCGATGTCTCGTAAGCAGTTGTTTCAGAGAGCCACTGGACAACGAAGTGGTTATGGAAAGACACAGAAAAGTTCGTGTATCGCAGGAGATTATGTTGCGAAGCGTATGAAAAGCATAAAGGGTCTGTTTGGTATCGTAAACGTTCATATAGATTAGCATGTGATTTTGGAATAGGGGCAGAAGTTTTTCGTTTTGTAAACGCTTCGATCCATCATATGACAAAGAACTTTTGGTGGAGGATCGTTTACTGGACAAGTCGTGCTTGAGAAGTTGAGAGGATGCAGATTGTCTTAAAATCTCCAAATTTTGTTTACTCTTCTCCAACGTCTCCGGCGTTAGTTCCCATTCCTTGTTGAGTGATTTTGAGGTCTCCAGATTCAAGGTCTTCCTCTTTTCTTCTATGTTAATAAATTTGTTTGAATTGTCTTCTTCGTCTTCGTTCTCCTTGGCGATTTCGCCGGTTGTAAAGCTGTTATTACTGTCGGTCGAAATTTTCGATATACAGCTCATTCTCTTTTTATCCATTTTCTCCTGTCCCGACAAATGAGACTTCTTCGACCTCAACTTCTTCAAGTGATTCTTTGATTTCTTTTTGCGTTTCGAGGAGACCGACGTATCTCTGACTTGGTCGATTAAATCGTCCACAAAAGATTCAACTTGTCGTTCCTCACTTTTTGTATCGAAGTATTCTTCAGCCGGATGGACCTCTTCGTCATCTTGTTCCAGTTCCAGAGACAAAGGACCGTGCTCTTCGGTTGTGGTCGAGGTTAAACTGGTTTCGCCCGGTGTCTTTTCTCGTGTTAAATGATACGTTTTACGATTTTTCGTGCGCTCATGTTGTGATAGGAGTTCTGTTACGCTCTCTGTGTGACCCACAAAACGTTTCAGGCGCGTTTTATTTTCATATTCGCAGCTTTGAGCCGTTATGGAATCATCCTTTTCGGCGCTTGTCTCTCGCTGTTCCGATTCCGAGTCATACATACTGCTGTCTGATTCGTCAGTGTAGTCCTGTTCGTACAAGGGATCGTCATTTTCATCGTCTTCATCCAAATCATCAGGATCGAAATCTTCTATTGGTACCTAGATAGAAAAGTTAATTAATGTTCTATGTATGTCTGTTATACAAAGAAGCTTACCTTTTTATTATTCTTTATATCTTCTGGCTCTTGATCGTCGTCAAAATCTAGCGAATTTTCCAAAGGATTCACAATTAGTCCAATGGTTGTGGTCGATAGTGTTGCAACATCGATGGCACCCACATTTGATGATGTTGAAGTCGGCGTCTGATCGCTCACGAAATTCGAAGTTTTATTTTTGCTGCTCAATGAAACTCCAAAGATTTTCTTCTGAATCGAACGTATAGGACTGCGTTTTTTGTTATGATTCGCTGAATCGGTGATATACCGAATGTTACCGTACTCGGAACTAACAGCGTAAATATCCGCTTCCACAGAACTGTCAACATCGGCTGAATTATTATTTTTCGATCGACTGCATGAGTCTTTCGTTGGATCCGAGGGGTTTTCCTCTGAACCCTTGCGTAAAAGATGCAAATGTACAATGCCAACGCGCTTAGTAGTGGAGGCCAACAGAATTTTATATAAAGGCTTGACGAGTCGCGACAGATCACCTCGCAACAGGGCAGACTGAAGCCATTTTGTAACGTTGGTCCTGACAGACATATACGGCGGCAATGCTAATGTGTCCAGGACTTTAAATTGTATTTTCTCAAAACCTCTGGTCTGTTGCTTATCGCGTCCTAAATGCCAAAGAAGTTCATACTTTTTGAAGCTTATCGATTCACTTTCACTCAGGTGCTCTATGGCTGATCGTTTCACCATGAGTGTTGGAGTAACGCACATCATATGTACATCAGCAGCTCGGTCAAAGTTATAAGAACCCCAGGCGGTGGCCGTGGGAGGTTTCTCAGTTTTCCGCAGAGCCTCGTTGCTATCGGCAGCATCATAGGCGGCTGTAAAATGTTGTTGCATTGTCTTGGCATACATGCGATTGCTTATAATCCGCTCTACGAGTCCACTCTCGAGGCAGTTGTGTAGCTGGTAGAGTAAAGCACAGACTTGAGTATTATCCACATTGAGTTCTCCCAGGTAGTCCCATAGATTTGAGGTCAACAATTGAAATACTCGTGTGCGTCTCTCTATGTAGTGAACATGACCGAATTTGAGTAGAGGTAGCATAACGACATAAGTCACTCCTGGACTGGTAGTATGTTCAATTTGAGATTTTAATAAACTGAAAATAAACACAAATACTATACATATTTCGGTGATCGGGTCACTAGCTGAGAATCTCACCTTATTAGATCGAATAATGTAGTAACAGCCGAAAGCTGCAGTTCTTTGTCACTTTGGCTGTAGCACGCTACTATACATAACACTTTTAACCAGCTGGGCAATTCCTTTTCTATTAATGGCAGAGAACATGCAATTATAATTATGTATGTCCGTGTCGAAATGCTGTCTTCACTTACCTGATTTTTCCAGTGTTATATTTTTATTGCAATTTGGGAATGTGGACATTTCAACTAATAGATTCACAGACAATTTCACGGCTTGTCTTAGTGATGGGGTCAATTGTAGATCTAGCAAGGACTGTAAGCGTTTATTGGTCGCGTCGTCTAAATCATATGTGCTCTCTTCGCCATCGCTACCATCTGTGTTTTCGGATTGGCCATCAATCAGAGAACGATTTAGAAGTGAATGTAATTGTTTGGAACGATTTATGAGATGTATTTTCAATGTTTCGAAGAGATTGTCTATGTCGAGTAGACGATATGGATTTAAATCTTCGTAGACATGTTCATGCTTAAATATATTCTCTACATTAGGTATTTTATTTGGATCCATCAAAGTCTCCTGCTTTTCGACGTGTACTTTGATGGGACATCTGTTGTCTGACTGTTGCTGTTGCACACGTAGAACTTTGTGACTTAAATAGACTTCAAAAAAGACTTCATACTGCTTAATACATTTCTCCAAGATCGAGGCTGTTGCCGTGTAGTTGTCATTCGTGTGCTGTAAATCGTTTTCGTTAGTCAAATCTTGATAATTGAAGATGTATCCTTCAGTATGCTGTTTCGACAGATGTTCCAATGGAGCACTCTTAGGTTCTTCGTCTTGATAATCTCCAACCGGCGTATCCAATCTACTTTCGGCAGCGGAATGTACGTAGTCCATGCTTGCCGCCTGTTTATTTTCAGGCAATACAAGTTCCTGCGGTCTGGATTTTGGGCTCATGCGTAAACGGTTATGAGAATGTTTTCCTTTTGCTTTGATCTTCTTTATGCTTGTCGGAGTATCCAAATCAGATGACGATTGGCGGGGATCGATCAATTGTCCAGTATCTGGACAGATCTAGAAAGAAACCGCTTGTTATATACACGTGATATACATTTTATTCAATTTACCTCCTTGTCCAACTCCGAGAGTTTAGAAAACGATTTGGCCTTCTTCTTTTTTGTGGGACTCTTTCGTTCCATATTTTGATTGGAATTTGATCTTCGTATATTATCTTCATCGCGATTTAATGTGATCGAATTTGTTAGGTCTTCTTGATTAGCGAACTGATCGAGTTTCGAGTCTGATTTACTCTTCTCCAGGGCATTTGCTCCCAATAATGTTGAAAGGGGCTGCGATCTGATTGAATTGTTTCCACATTTATCGTCAATTGTAGATTTCTGTTGTGAACGGGGCATGAGTTTGATTGGACTTCTAAGAGAAAGGATAAACAATAGCTTACAAAACACGAAAATCACATATATTAACAGAAATAATAAGCACTTACGTAATCATCGGTTGAACTCTGGATACAATTTTCATGCAGAGCTTCAGTGAGGCTGTTACCTCCTCGTCTATCAAGTTTTCCAAGTGAACAGTTAACATTTGTGTTATGGCCAGAAAAACTTTAGGCAAATATATACGTGTAGTCTCGTTGTACATTTCCAAGGAAATAGTTTCCAACAAAAATTCTGTTAAATAACAAATTTCCACAAGACCAGGGTCACCAGAACCCACAACGCACTGGAAGCGTTGTTCGCCCCCGCCACAATTACTTGCAGTACTATTCGAACGAGAGTAGTATTTCTTGTTCATATCCGTAGGAAGCTTTATCTGAAACGAAAAATGATCATAAAACACATTTCTACCAAAGATGCTGGGTAGAGGATTACCTTCTTGCATGACTTTTCAAACATAGTGGTCATAAAGCTCCATATATATGCAGGATCAAATGTGGCAAAAAGTAGATTTGAAGATTTTATGACTTCCACATTGCCAATGGATAAAGACATAGTGCGGATGATGTCGCAAAGGACATAGTCCAAAACTGCACTTCCTATTTCCGCCTTGTCCAATAGGGATACCATAATTCGATATGGTTTCAAATCGACAGGGGAACATTCCAGGCTAAATTTCAAAGTTGTAATCAAAGCTTGTATAACAACATGTCTCGAATGTTTTTCAAAATAGGATTCTGCAGAAACTCCGTCAGTAGCTGTTGTCGGCAACGGTGGTTCCGTTTCATAGGTGGGCGAATTTTTCAGTATTTCTGATCCAAGTAGCCACGAATACAAACGCCGATTCAACGACATGTCTCTTCTTAATATGGTGTTCAAACCATTCGTAACTAGTTTTGCTAAATCCGTATCCGCCAAGAGTTTGGTGTGCATGGGAAATCCTAACAGGAGAAATTCCAGTGTATTTCTTTGGACCAAAATAACATTGTCATTTAAGCAGGCGCATAGACCGGACATCATTATATCCCGATTATGACCCATTACGTATACCTGCTCCTGCATACTCATTCTTTTATTGAAATGTTCCAACAAGTATGTAATAGCCGGCAGGCGCACTGGTGCGTTTGTAGCCACACACTCCCAAAGGACGGTATAAAAATGTGTTGGATTAACAGCTGTACAAACTTGTGTTAGCAAAGAACTTGTACGCTCAAAGTGGTCCAAGCCGCATTCGTAACCTGGTAGAACGCCGCTTAAAAACCCGCTCAAAGCTGGTCGCAATTTTTCGCCCAATGGTACAAAATAGGTCTCATATATCCCGAGTAAAGCTGGTCGAACATTCATGGCGGCATAACCGAGCAGTGGAAATAGACCAGAGCTAAAACAATAAAAAGTTTTATGTTTAAATTTTAATGTAAAAGCTACTACTAGTATGTCATTTTTTTTTATTTATTTATTATGAATTACAATACAAAGTAAATTTATATTCTAATTTTTGGGTCCAGGGATTGAACCGGGGTGACTGAGACCATTGTAGCTAGTTATTGCAGCGACAGACCAGAGCCTCTGGTGGGAATCGAACCCACAACCCCGACGCTGATAGCCGAGCACGCTACCAACTCGACTACCGGGGCGCTCATGTCATTCTTTTAATTTTGTTACTAACAAAAAGAAACACAAAAATTTGCAACGATTACTCCAACACGCAGAAGGCACATTGGCAACAATGAGAACTACTTCGCACTGAATTTGAATTTGCAACCAAATGCAATATTTTTGTTGTTATGCTCTCGAGCCAGGAATATAATATAATAATAAAATATTACCTATAAATGAAAAGTTCCGTTGCCAGTCTCTCTGGTCCTGTTTTTCCAAATATGACGCCATATGTTTCCAATGCCTTCAAGTGGACACCAGATGGTAAGGCCGGATGCATGCACTGAGCCAAGCGTTTAGAGATCTTGATACGTCGCGGTATAACTTGATATTGTGTATTGCTGGAAATGGCCTGAAATAGCAAAAGCAAAAAATAATTAACATTGAAACAACTCGATAAGTTTTTGCTGATAATAAGCATGTGTGAATCATTGTGTCCATCCATACCTTACTTAGTTTACCCAGTGCCGATATTAAATCCGCCCATTCACTCGAGTATTCGAAATTCCTCAAAGCCTTATCAATATTTGACATGTAGTTACGATACTTCGCCTCGGTCATAAGCTTCTTTTCCTCCATCAACACGTCGGCTGACTCCATGGTGACGGGTTATCAGTGCCTCGCAAACTTGCTGATTCCAACTCTTTTATTCTCTATAATTGAAAGCAAAAGATACGACCATACATACTATACTGGACCAACAAATTGCCTCCATCACCCTCCTCACAAAGAGCGAAAGAAAAATTATTTTTATTAATTTCGAAATATGTAAGTTTGTTTGTATGTTTTACATGCATACAATCACATACAGTACCACGACGAATGTGGTGTAGAATGACTGATGTTTTCTTATTATTATTGGGGAACATAGACTACTCGATGGCAACAAACAAGTGTCACCGAGGGGGATTTTCGATTTTCTTCGTATTCTTTATACACATAATTATGAGAATACGCGAGTTGTAAAGAATTTGGAAAAAAGTTAAGTTTGCAACGTAGTTTCAAATAAATTGCAATTCTACTCACTTGTCCTTCAACTTCTTTTCTATTCAATAAATACTACACGACGTCGTCTTGTGTGTTTTTCCACATCCAAATTGTAAACATTTAACTTGCTGACGCATAACTTTATCCCTTTGTCGTCGTAGATGTTGTTGTTATAGACTTCCTCACTTCATCATCATTAGAAAAAAATTAATTTGAGAGTTCCTTTCGCAGATGCACAGTTTTTTGATAAATATTTCGTTGTGTCCGTGTATGTTATTTTGTAATATTATCTATTTTAGTTTGTTATTTAATCTCATTATAGTTTATTTTTCATTATTTTCCGAGAAATTTCCAGTTTTCATTTCGCAAAAAAACAGTAACACTTCGATTTCGATTTGAGTCAAAAATCGACTTTTTACTCCAAAGTTTTTGTATTTTAGAAAATCGACCAAAATCGATTTTGCATACCGATTTTCGACTCTGGTATTACATTCGATTCTGTTATTTCGTGGTAATATTTTTTATTTAAAATAATTGAAACATAACAAACAACAAACATACAAATATACCAAAATACAGTGCAATAGCGAAAACATGAACTAATTTTTACCAATTTTTTAATTTGTTTGTTACCAAAAACTTGGGATATTAAATTTCACTAGCCATTTAAACAATTTTACTAAGTTTTTAATTCAGTATTATGTGTTTAGTTTATTTTTTAGAGTACAAAAAATCATGAAACAACATAAAAATTAATAAAAGCATAATAATAAGACAAAAATAAATTCTAAATTTAATATAAAAAATTGAAATATATTTAAAATAATACTATTCACGTTTCCCAGTCACTAATATTTCGCGAGGCGCTTATAAAATATTCCAAATTTAGACATCTGAAATTTAAAGTCACTGTTTATCTTCAAACGCTGGAACTATTTTTGACTTGCTTGATTTTTTCACAATCAGAACATAGTTTTGATTTGAAGTATCATTCTTTGCAACTATACAACTGTCTTTGGCATAGCATGTTGACTTCGAACCCGCTCTCGTAAACATATTTTGTTGTAGAGACATTTTTTAAATTCATTTACTTGGTCTTGTTGAAATTGTCCTTTGTACTCATCGAAAATATTTGCACGTGCCACTTGTTAGATTAAATTACATATATGAAAACCAATAAAGTTTTCAAAAAAATATTAACTATGTTGTAATGTTCTCTTCATGATATTTATGTGGAATAAAGTTGTCATGTTAACGGGGCCACATGCGTCCCGCGGGCCTCGTTTTGGCCATGTAGTTTTGAACGCGCAGACCGCGATGATGTGGGCCGACCCAACAAAGTACAAAAAAATGTCTGGATGCTTTTTACGAGCAGCCTTATTCTCATATTAAATATGTTCAAATACTAGAAGTCAACATGTATATAGTAGAGAATGACAAATACTTTTTCATTCATTCATTCTTTTTATTTGTAATTTAGAAGTCATTCGGCCAATTATAAAAAAATTACAAAAGACAACAGAAAAATATCTAAAGATTAATTTTAAATAACAAGCGTATGATTTCATCTAAAGTATATACATTCTGATATATTAAAAATAAACTTAAATTAGCTCTGTGAAACCTAACGATTCAAAGTTCCCATTGAAAGAAAACAAATTGTAAGGACAAAAAAAACTAAAAAAAAAGGAAACAATATTGGGAAAAAAATATTGTCATTTCAAACTACTACAAAGTGGCGGATGAGTGTTACGAAACGTGGGAAAAATAAAATAACGAAAATAAAATAAAACTATCTTTTTAACTACTATTCGTTGCTTCAAAGTGGTGGAGGAAACGAGACGTGGAAAAAATAAAATAATGAAAAATATAAAAATATACATACGCCGAGAACACACAACACAAACGGTATGCAAGAATAAATAACATACAAAAATACATCTATCTGCATGTACATGAGTATACACATGTAGCCGTGTACGGCTATGTTATTTTAATTTATATATTCTGTTACTGCAATGTGGATGTGTGTTTATTATAAGGCAGAGATTTAAAAAATGCAAAAATACTCAAATAATAGGGGGCATTTTCACCCCTTGTTGGGGAAAATTTTTTCGATTTGGGCCGATTTTGTCAATTTGCAATCCCAACCGATCTGCAATCGTTAGACACATTTGTGGAAAATTTTAACCCCTACCTCATTTCGTTCGCAAGATAGCCTGCTTTCAACAGACAGATGGACGGACGGACAGACGGACATGGCTAGATCTCTTTGAATTTTACCAGACCCAGAATATACATATATATTTTATGGGGTCTAGAAGGCTTTATCATTAGATGCTACACGATGCTTGCCTTCTTCAAGCAAGCATGAGTTATGGAGGCAGCCCGGAAGGTGTTCGATTTATCGATGGGTATTTTCTTCACACTTTTTGTTGTAAACTGATAACAAAATTCTATGGCTCATTCCTACTTCCCTTTTTTCGCCAGGCATGTTAAAAGGCCTGCCAAAAGAAGGCAGCGACGAAGGTGTTCGCTTCGATTAAGGGTCATGTGTTTCTATAAACATCGTTTTTTATTTTGCTCCTTATTTTTTAGAAGGCCTTCTGGAAGGGCTTTGGTTGCAGGCCTTCCAGAAGGTCTTTGGTAGGAGGCCTTCTAGATGACCTTTTGTCAGAGCCCTTCTGCGAATAGAAGCGAGGGGGAAGGCCTTGCTCTCCAATCTTACCCTGTGTTAATTTTAAATGAGTGTAGAATGCAGCAAGCATGTCTTGTGCCTCCGTAAGAAGGCCTTGCGTACGCCTTCTTTTTCCCGCTGGGTCTCCATACATTAAGTATGACATGGTTCATGCATGGGTATGACAGACACACAGTAAAATTCTACACACAACATGTTGTACATCATACAAAGATGGTTGTGTATGGTACGCACACGTCGATTGATTGATGTGTAGTGTAACACTGTGCAACATTTTTGAAGTCATTTCAAAATAACCATATACGGACACCGCTACATGATAAAAGACCAAAAAAAAAAAGACCCGTGTTTTTTTGTTTCCCCCAAAGTCATGCACTTTTTTTTTTTATGGGCCCCCAGAAATTTGAGGCCTCGGTGTAATTTTTGGAAAAAAGTGGTCATATTCTCAGGCTCATATCTTGCAAACCGTTCGGAATTTTGATTTACTCTCTGAGGCAAAGTTCTAGCTCTTGTCATAAAGAACAAAAATTGTGAACATATAAAATCAAAAAACTTAATCTTCAAGGTCAAAATCGCAAAAAACTTAAAAAAATTCGATTTTTTTAACCTTTTTTCCCCTGTTCAGGTCCATAGGTAGCAAACCGCTGAAAATTCAGGGAAACAATCAACTACAAAAATGTACCTAAGATCTCAATAAACAACTTTCTAGAACATATGAACTTCCTAGGAATTATTCTTAACACCGTTTAGGTAGCGCTTAGGTAGCCGCAAAATTGAAAAATTTCCCAAAAATTTCACTGTGCAACATTTTTGAAGTCATTTCAAAATAACCATATACGGACACCGCTACATGATAAAAGACCAAAAAAAAAGACCCGTGTTTTTTTTTCCCCAAAGTCATGCACTTTTTTTTTATGGGCCCCCAGAGATTTGAGGCCTCGGTGTAATTTTTGGAAAAAAGTGATCATATTCTCAGGCTCATATCTTGCAAACCGTTCGGAATTTTGATTTACTCTCTGAGGCAAAGTTCTAGCTCTTGTCATAAAGAACAAAATTCCGAACGGTTTGCAAGATATGAGCCTGAGAATATGATCACTTTTTTCCAAAAATTACACCGAGGCCTCAAATCTCTGGGGGCCCATAAAAAAAAGTGCATGACTTTGGGGGAAACAAAAAAACACGGGTCTTTTTTTTTTGGTCTTTTATCATGTAGCGGTGTCCGTATATGGTTATTTTTTTTTCGTGTTGCACTGTGTAATGTACGGTTTGTTATTTGAAGCATACACGTCATACCCATACATGTTTTACTCATATTTGATACTCAAATTGTACCCAAAATGTTAATTTTGTCATTCTCAGGCCAAAAAAGGTTTACGTTAAGGGGTACCCTCCACGTTAAGACTTTTCTACATATCTCCCAATATTGTCAAATTATAAGTTTAGAAGTGAAAAATTTAAGGAAGCACATCTAAAGTTCTTCTTCGAAATAGAGTACCCAAAAACTACGAAGTAACGTCGTACACTCAAAAATATATTTCGAAAACCGTAATTGTCAAAACGTACTGGATAGAAGAAGGGGGCTTATGTTTCGCTTTTTAGAAAGTAAAACTAAACAAAAACAAAATGATAAAGATTGCTTATGACAAATAAAAGTACAGTTTAAGGACCCACTTAATCAAAATGCGTATCGTACTTATCAGTCACCTCTCAAAAATAATAGACCCAATTTATGCTTTGGTTGGTTACTGAATATGTTTGACTCAATACACACCGATTTGGCTGCTAAATGTTTCAAAAATATTTTAATTTCTTAGCAAAACCTTTGGATGAGCAAATATTATCTCGTCTTTCTGCCAGTTAACATAAAAAAGAGCGAGATTTATTGTCATGTACATTGAAGGTTTTTGTAAAAATCCCACACTCTCTAGTAGTTAGTATGATTTCGATACGTATAGGACGTATTTCGAACTCTAGAAGAAACGTCAACGCCTTTCGATTAGGTTGGCCTGGAAGAAATATAGTCTGGCAACGCGATATAAATATATGTAAGAGCAAAATCAGCTGATTTTGAATATCTATATGGACATATATATATATTTTTATAAATAATTACACAAAATCTTTATTTTATTTTTAAAATATTATTGTTAAACAAAACTGATTTCATTTTTTCCGTTTACGACTAAAAATATACATATGCGTCGTATCGTACTTTACAAATAAGGCCTATCCATGGGTGTGTCCTTTGATTTTTTGTCTCTGGAACGTGGGAACCATCTGTGTTTCGTTGTATGGGTTAAACGCATCAACTCTTCACGAGCCACTTCAGGTCTCTTATCCTTAAACGCACTCATGGCAGTCCTTAAGGACTCATCTTTCATTAATGAAGTGTATTGACTCTCAGTAGCAGCCGGTAGAGGTTTCGTAAATTCGTATGGGTACGAAGGATCTGGATGCCAGGCGACAATAGTTTTGCCATTAGAAGTTACGGCAACACCTTCCACTAATCTACGACCACCAATAGCATTTTTGTTTATTGACAATTTCGGCGAATTTATAGAAAATTTACGGAGACAACGAAGGTACGACATTGTGCTGTTTTATAATTCTTAGTTTTAGTGATTGATGAATTCTCGATTGTAGTTTGTAGTCGATGAATATCGATTGTAGAAGTTAGACAAATCGATTCAACTTGATGTTTAACATACTGGTTCCAAAATGAAATGTGAATGAGAAAAGTAATTGGCAACACTGACAAGCTTGCCAGTTTCAAAGTTGGAATTTTAATTGTGAATTGTATTAAATAAAGGGATATTGAAAATTGAAGGCCAACGTAAGTACTTTACAAATATTATGTATATTTTTATATTGCCTATCGCGAAAATTCCAAAATCAGGAATTTTTCATTGATGAAATATAATATGACAGGTGAAATCCGGAAAAAGTAGAATTTGGGGCTATATTCGATTGCAGCATAAGATCATTCTAAAATTAAAGCTGCAACTTCACATACATACATACATATATATTAAAATAATCCAAGGTCCAATTTTTCAAATTTTGCATATTCCAGTATTAAATGGTCACTTGACTGTGTGTTACAAACAACATTTTTGGAAAGGGGATCCTCCAGTTTTTTTTTTGTTGTTTAGTGTTACTTCGTGCGTTAAACACACGAAGAATTATTTGACCAATTCCTAATAATAGTTACAGTACGCACCTGTTATGAATTGTTTCTTGTTTTCTTCTTTCTCTCCTTTCGGATTTTAATTGTCCAAGTACAATTACACTGCTTTGATAAAAATTAACATCGACCCCGAAGCGTGACCATATATTCGAAAGGTCGATGAGAAATTGCCAGCTTTCTTTGAGTTCTAACTTTGAACTTCAGATAACCTTATCATAAATTCTGTACCATTTTATGTTAAAGGGCGATTTTATACAGAACTCCAATTTTGATCGTATTTGTCTTTTTTAAAACATTTTCAAGGCTTTTTAAAAGGAGGTGTAGTATATCAACGGTGCTAAGCGATATGAACTTAAACTTGGCTATGCGTGGGTCGATAGGATGTAGTGTATATTCATTTGTCATTCCGCTTGCAACCCCTTCAACGGAGACCATATATCGATATATTTTTCGGACGTAATTAAATTCGAAGCCGATCTAGCCATGTCACTGCTGAAATCACACTAGCTTCCAAACGGAATGATATTGGGAGTTCAAATTATTATACGTTAATCGAACATGTCATTGGGAATTACTTTATTTGTTTATTCGTCGAACTATGTGTCAATGCAGCATAAGAAGCAAAACCACTACAAAATACAATAACTCCGGCTGTACATATAAAGGGTGTTTTTTATTGAGGTATAGAACTTCGAATTGAAATAAAACAAGAAAATCGTTTTAATGTCCATCAATTTTGCTTTATTGGAAGGATAATTTTATGCCATTAATGTTTAAATATGATTTCGGGCATGTGGCCGCCGCGCCTGGCTCGAATATAGCCAATTCTACAGGTCCAATTTTCCAATTGATGGACAAAGCTCCAATTGCTGTGCACGGTGGCGAATCGATTCATTCGGGTCCTCTTCAACACTTTGCTCTACAGCGGCAATTGTTTCTTCGGTGCGCACTGTTCGACGTCTCTGCGGATGCGTATTATCACATAGAGTAAACGTAGTGCGAAAACGATCCATGGTTAACCGAATTAATTGCTCTGATGGACGATTATGTCGACCATAAAATGGTGAACTTCGCGAACTGAACCATTACTTTCGAAATAAATTTGCACGATTTGCAAGCGTTGTTCTTTTGTCAACCTGTTCATGATGAAATGGCAAACCAAACTAAATATTAATCACTTGACAGCTGACAAAATGGCCGCCAGTTAAAAAAGTGATGCCAACTTAAAGTTCTATACCCCAATAAAAAACACCCTTTATGTGGTTGTCATACATTAAAAGGGGTACCCTCCACCCTGTGTCGGCAGGGTTCGCAGTAACGCATCCCAATTTTCGAAACCCGAAAAGCTTAGTGTCAGCCACAGACTCTCTATCATTAATGTCTTGATCGATATTCCCTTTAAGGAACTGAATTGTTAATGGATTGTTGACATAATATCGGTCCTTCACTATACCCCATAACTAAGTCTAACGGCAGTTACCATGCCTCTGCTGCGCTTGCCGTTAACCAAAATACCACAAAATTTTCAAAGATTTATTGAACAACTTGGAATCCCATTCTAGATTTGTGAAGGCTTCTCTGAAAAAATGTATAGATACAACTTATCTTCCATCGAAAAATGCTAAATGTGGTAAGTTTTCGTCTTAAAAGTTGCACAATAAATCTCGAAGTTGAAATTAATAATTATCGAGATATCAAGATAATACTCAATAATAATCATTAACAGTTTTTGTGAAATTCAAAATCAAAAGATTCGAATTCGAATAAAATTCACCTTTGATTTAAACTACAGCGATTTATCGAGTAAAAAGCGATTTGTTGGAAATTAGTAAAACATTTTATTGTTAATTTTTGTTTTTGTTTGGATACATTCTATGGAAAATATTAATATTGCTAGTCGAAATTTCCAAAGATGTCTCTAACAATTAATTACTGAAAATGAAAAGAAGTAACAAAAAACAGAAACAACACCATGTCCTTGTAGTAAATACATCTACGGATTAAGCATTAACTTGTTTAGAATAAGTATGTATGAGTATATTTATCATAGAATGATTGGATTTATGTTCGAAATTTGTTGCGTTTGGAACGACGATATGACTTCCTTCAAATGTGTGCATGCATGTGTAAATTCCATCTCCTCTCACCCACTCCTTCTCACATGAATGCACACACACATACGAGTAGTGAAGAAAATTCTATTTACGTGCCACTAATATTTCCCTAGAACACAAAAGTAAGGACATTAAAATCTGGAAAAGAAATTGAAAAGGACAAAGAGGAACCATTAAAGTGAACCATTAAAGGCAACTTTCAGGTTTAGAGCAGCAACTACAGTGATTCCTTGGTGACGCGGTGTTGGTGATTAGTTGAATGGGGGAGAGGGTTGTTGGAGGTGGTATAGGAGTTGAACTCGTTTCCATGTAGTTGTTGTTCTAATCTTAGACGATGACGCAGCAATCTTACCCAAATGTAATCATTTATTTGTGGCGTTCGTGCCGTATAGTGGAAGCCAAATAACATGCTAATACAATGCCCAATATTTGTATGAAAGCAATTCCGATGCCCACTCCAATCAAAATGACGGCGTTCTTGTCAATGCGATGTTTTAGTTTGCCCACGCAACCCTCCTATAAATAGAAACGAAAACAAGATTAACCCAAAGTGTCCTCAATTATTTGAACCCCACATTCCGAATTGTGTTCTGTACCTGGAAATATTTGTCTTTACCCAAAGCCGGCGATTCAGTGCAATGACCTACGCTCTCCTCTATGTATTGGGGGCGACAACAGCTTGCCGGCAATGTTTTATTGGCACTCATTGTACGCCAATCGGAGGGATAATCTACGCCACAGCACATCAACTTACGCTGTATATTGTCCCAGGCCATTGTGTCCTCTTTATTCGATCGTTTGATGGAGTCCTGCAGTGAATTCTTGATCATCATTTCCAAATCACTCTTGAACACACATGCCGCTATGCCCACTGCCAACTCGACTATAAAGATTATGGCCAGTAGCACGGCATACTAGAATTCAGAAGAATTGCATAGATAAGATCAGATTCCACATTCAATAAATGATGTTTACTTACTGCCAAAAGTAAGGTTGGGGATTCCTTGATGGCCCCAAAACATCCCAAGGAAGCAATGAGGAATATGATTAGGCCCGTAACTATCAAAACAATAGGCGGCGCCGACACTTTCCCCTCGATGAAATGACTGAATTGGT
Source organism: Polietes domitor (assembly GCA_947397865.1). Classification (NCBI taxonomy): domain Eukaryota; kingdom Metazoa; phylum Arthropoda; class Insecta; order Diptera; family Muscidae; genus Polietes; species Polietes domitor. The sequence continues at coordinate 2,762,028 of OX377622.1, read as the reverse complement.
TGACATCAGCGAGCACAACAGCTCCAGCAATTAATATGCCCAAACCGGATATCTGAAAGTAGGATTATAACATGATCGTTTTACTTTACACTAGTATACAAAAAATGCTGATGTATTTTGGTGTCCTCCACGATCTTCATTTTTGGATATTTTTGTTTTTTAATTTTTAATTAAATTTAATATTTTTAGGCCGACGTGGATTCTCAATAACATTTAGCTGTGAAAAGGATTTGTTCGCATTGGATCCCTCGTAATTTGACAAAAGCTCAAAAAGATGCTCGTATCAATAGGTGCAAAAAATGCTCAGAATCTATAATGGATGGTCTTTAAGCATTTTTTATAATGCATTTCTAAAAATAAACTAGTTTTTTTATTTTTACAGAATATTTTGTATATTTTCAAGCCTATTTCTCCATTATAAATGCATGAAAATCCGCCCAAGGCATAACTACTGCATTTATCCATAGATTTTATAGTGAGATTACGACTTTGTGGCAACAATTGTAGCTATTTCAGCAAAATGTTTGCTATCAAATGAATACAAAATTGAAATGAATTAAAGTTGTTTCTTATCGATGCACACAGAGCAAGTAAAAAAGACTAAATGTGGGAAATTTTGACTTTATGATGCCCCCACCACAATTCTAGCGTGATAAGAACGTAAGGAGCAAAGCATGCAACTTTTCCCAATGAAAAACATATTCTCTAAATAGCACTCTCACGAACATTCTAGAATGTTCATCAAGAAGGTCAAATGACAAATTTTTGATTGAAACCTCCTTTGACGCTACAAATGGATGTACATAAATCATCGTCACTTTAGGCTGTATGAAGGATACCTACATACATTGACTGGTTGCTTTCATGACATCCAATCGCTTTTAATGTGGTGACCAATTAAATGTCCTCTACACATTGCCTGGGTCAGTTTGGGTTTATTTGGTCACCAACGGAATGTACGCATTATTAATTATTTTGTGGAAGGTAGCCGGTGTGTTTTGTGTACTTATACATATGTACATACATACGTATTTATTTGAATATTTATTTGTACATTGTAATTATTCATTATAATACCCAACTTAGATTTATTAGTTGGATAAATGACATACACAGGCTATGCATGTATAAGTACATATGTATGTATGTATGTATATAAATATGGCTCTAATACTACAGCCATACAAAGAGTCCGGACTATAATGAACTTAGGTGAATTTGGATAAATACCAAGTACAATCACCACGCAGTATCGTTCATTTTTGGAATTTCCAGAAAACTTTAATGTGTGGACGAATTAACAAACAAGTTTAGGATTCGAGCAATATTATCACGATGACGACATTTGTTTTAACAGCCTCGTCTAACTCAGTTTCAAATGTCAAAGGTCGGTGTGAGCCTTTAATTATTATTATAACTATCGACAAATTATGTTTGACAACATCTTGGCTGTGGCTCGTTCAGGTGATAATTCTAAAAACTGTTGGAACTGCGCGACGAACTTTGAATAATGTTGCCATTGACGTTGTAAGCGTCAAAATATATCAATTACGAGATACAAATGTTGTATTTACAGACAATTAGTATATTTATTTTCATTCTATACATCGAAGGCTTATATTCATAAGTGGCAATGAACAAAAATACAACTTTTCAGAAGAGCGAAAAAACTGATTTTCTCCTTAATTTTAAGAGTTTTATTTTACAGTTTAATCTAAAGAGGATTACTAATTGCTGCGATTAAAAAGTTTTCGAAATTTTCTACTATTCGCGGTTGTATGGTTCACAGCCACTTTTGCACGTTTCAAATTGAGCTCTATGAATTTTGAAATAAGCACAGAGCCATTAATTCTCAAATATATAAATAAGACTTATTGTAAACTCGATAACGTTTTTATGAAATGTTGGCTATGTTGTGTAGAAAACGCATTTTCTGGAATGTACACAGCGAATTTAAAGATTCCAGATTCATCCCTCAGATCGGTACCATTTTTATCCCCTTTTCCAATTTTTTTTACAAAAATTGGATATTGCGGTAGGGCATGGTAAACAAAAAAATACAAATTGGATATTTTTGGAAAATTTTGATTTTCGCGGCTAATATGGCTAAAATTATTTTCACACATTACATTTTTGTTTTATGATTTTCTCGCGATCTAGCCAACGGATCCGACTGAATTTTTGTTTGTGTATTAAGAACCAATGTCGCTTATAATATTTATGAAGTCAGTCGCGAATATCGCTGCTATTGTTGAAAAATTCAAAATTCGCGGTTGCAATTGCTTATATTAAAACTTTCTTCATCCATGATTCTGCAACTTTACTGACACAAATATTCCCCATGAAGTCAGCTATTATATGCCAAAAGAAATATTTTGGTATTCTCAATATGATAAAAAGATACGCGGGTTTTTGTAAAGATATTTTTCACAATTTTTGACTTTACAGCCAGCATTTATCCTATTTTAGCCTAATAACTTGGAAAGCAAAATGCTATTTAACTGCGAAATGATGGAATTTGATAGTACGATAGACCCTAAATCTATAAAAATGCTGAAAAATGTTTTAAACAATATCGTTATAGCGAATTACAACCTTCGGTTGTATGTTGCTCCATTTTTTGAACTATTTTATTTCTATTATTTTTATGTTCATTTCTATTATTTTTATGTTTTATTTCTATTATTTTTATGCAGTCACAAAATAACGTGTGAGTTGATAGCCAAATCAGAAAAATTTGAAAAAAATGCTTTAGAAACAAAATTTATTCTCCATATTTATATGACAGATGACATCCGAATTTGAGAATAGTTTGGCATCAAAAACTCATTTTCGAAAAAAAATTTGCATAGCCACTTATGAATATAAGCCCTCGATATTCTTTCTTTCTTATGGACATGGATTTGATCTTGAATCCCTTTATATTTATAGTTAACAGTATATGTTAAGCCTCGTGTACACCATTTATTAATGTACAGGGTGGGCCATTTAACATTTTAAATTTGAACTACCGATTACTTCGACTTTGAAAGAATAACATTCGTTTTCATTTTTATTTTCAAGTTTATGTTTGACATTGGCAAAACGAACAAATTTGGGAAATATAAATATAACAAGTAAGAAGGCGTTAAGTTCGGCCGGGCCGAATCTTATATACCCTCCACCACGGAGTGCATTCCACAGTATTACAAGTAGATTAAAGAATGTCGAGGGAATGCGAATTGCAAATATCAAGTAAATACAAGCTAATATGTTCAAAAAACATGCTGAAATACTCTAAATATTAGGGGTATTTTCAGTACTTGTGAGGGAAAAATTTTTCCCTCTGGACCGATTTCGTCCACTTTCAATTCCAAGCGATCTACAACCATAAGACACATTTAGGAAAAATTTGAACCTTCTAGCTCATTTCGTTCGGCCGCTATCGTGCTTTCAACAGACATACGTCTTAGAATTTTACCACGACCCAGAATATATATACTTTATGGGGTCTCCGATAAATATTTCAAGGTGTTACAAACGGAATGACAAAGTGAATATACCCCCATCCTGGAGGTGGAGGGTATAAAAACTTACTTCTAAAGTAGTGAGTCTTTAACGCAAACTGTAAGAAATTTACGTGGACAATTTTCGTGTTTTCAGATGAAGCTCATTTTCATCTCGGTGGCTATGCCTATAAGCAAAATTGCCGCAGAGAATCCACACCCGACAATTGAGAAGCCAATGCTTCCACAAGGAGTCACTGTTTGGTGTGGATTTTGGGCTGTACTGAATAATTGGGTTGATCGGATGAGGTACTGCCGAGCCAGTCGTGGTTGGTAGTCATATGAGTAATATTGTGTTCCATTATAAAATGACAAATGACAAAATGAAAAAATAATCAGTACTTTTTTTATAGCCCTATACACTTTTTTCCTTATGACCCACTTTGTATAATACTTTTTCTCGCAAACGTTCTCTTTTTTTCTATATTTCCAAGTTATTTGCCAGATAATTTTTGAAAATACTAAAAACTTCATTTAAAACTATTTTGTACAACTTTAAATGTCTGACTTAACTTTAAAATATAGACATTTTTCCACCAAAGTCCACCATGCTTGAAAAATGAAAAGTTGATAATATTGTTTCTGACTTGTATTAGTAGACGAAAATATAATTAAATTAAAGAGTCCAAAGCGTAGCATAGGTTTAATGATGATCATACGGACTGCATCGTTGCATTCATGTTTCATTCACTTTTTTATTTTTAAGGTAATTTTTCCTTAAAATGTTGCTTCATAGAGCAGTGATGCAAGTACTCTCTTATGGCAAAATATTTGTTACAACAATAACCAACGCCAATAATTTGACAGAATAAATAATAAAGATTTGATTGGTTTCATTGGCCGTTCTAGTGTTTCATGTCCTGTAACATACAGAAATTTATGTCACATCACGTAACCCCACGCCACGTTCCACTTTATGGGTTGTAAAAACGTAAAGAATATTTTTATTAACTCGCCAAATTGTAAAACAAATATTTATTAATATATGTTTTTAGTTCTTCCCTTTATAATAATTATTTGATAAGTATTTGACTTGTTGGACCACATTTTTGACGATAAACGAAGTCGTCAAGTTTTTTTAATTTAATTTTTGTCAAAAAGTATAGTTTACCTTGGGGTGATTCCATTGGAACGGGTGTGACACTTTTGCTTAAATATCTCCCATATTCATTGACTGAGATTTTTACTATACTGCCAATTGAAAACGGCAGGCTAATATGGATATTAATGCGAATATAAATATGTCTTAGAGTTTTAAATACTGGAGATATATAAAAAAATAGAGTGTCATGGGCGTGACCTTAGCTTTGAAGAAAATCTTGAGGTTTTACTTATTTTCTTGAATTCGGAAATGTTCTTCCATTGCATGCCTTTGTTAATTTTTGCTAATCAAAAGAGTAGTTCATACACTTTCTCCTAAAGTATACGTTACCGACATCTATTTATGAATATAGAAAATAGGGGATATTTAAATTGTAACGGGTGTGACATTTTGACAGAAATCCTGTTACGACACCAGTGAAAAAGGAAATGTTGTCATTATTTTTTTGAAATATAATCAAAAAAATGTGTTATGAGAAGTATAAACATTACGAATGTTTATCGGTGTTTTTTTTATATCACAAATTGATTTTGTAATTTTGTCGAAAAAAGGGTCACTTTACGTGGAATCACCCCTTGTGTTGTGCACCATTTCAATTCAAAAAAATTAAATGATCTTCCCGAGTTGTTTTTTATAAAAATTAAAGATTCTAGATTTTCTTGCAGACATTTTGTAACCCCGAATGCTTCCTCGCACTCTTCGGATATACAAGGAATTAATATTGCAGTTTTTCTCCTTTTTAGACTCGATTTTTTTGAGGATTAATTAATTAAATATTCCCTAACTCACGTTATTTTACTACATGTATTGAATATGAAAACAATTTTCCTGCTATGTAGCGCAGATGCAGTCTTTTGTGATTCGTTATGGTTCTCGTGCAATACAATTCGAAGTTCGTTATGACTCTCTTGCAGTCTTTACAATTTACGATGTCATATTTGGCTGTTATCCTTAATAGGTAGAGGCCTCATGAGAACTTTATAGTGAGAACAAAAGTGCAAATTATAAAAATACTAAAACAAACTCTTTTTTTCTGGTTTGCCTTGTCACTCTTTTCTTTTTTAAAAATTATCAAAATTTGAAATGTATTCGGATATTCTATTTCAAACGGAATTGTCCTTTTACTGAAAAGCCATTGCTCTTCAATAATAGTGAGATGAATGAAGGATCTGCGATGTAAAGAGACACATTTTGGCGCACTTACCGCAAATACCACGTTAAACGCAAATAAGATGTACTTTATCATACTCATGCCGCACGAACGGATTCTGAACTTCATGTTCGATTACGATTTAATCCAATAATGTGTCGAAATGTGAACAAATTAACTTCTGTCTTCCCACTTTTCAAGATGTTTGTCCCGAGGAATTTATTTCGTTTCCCAAGTGCCGGTCAAACAACTGCTCAAAACAGCGATTCGAATACAACTGACCAATGTTGAACGCTTCGATTGACGACCAAAGTTGCGTCGGTGGCCATAGCACTTTTGGGTAACTAGGGCGATCGAAGTACATACACGTACTTTAATACATACAAACAGAATTCTTAGGAAAAACTCAACTAGAAATCCTTTGGATAGGGTTGGGAACAGGGACGGAACAAGAGTTCATTGTGACATGAAATTTACATACGAACAATCAAATAACAAAGTACAATCTATTCAATTTTATTCGATTAAACGAAGAATTTATTTCAGATATTTGTTCGAATAATGAAAAAATCATGATTTTCGAATAACGAATAATTCGAATAAATTGTTTAAAATTATAAATTTTGGATAAAAATACTGAATATAAATATCAGAACGATGCCTTGGCATCATTTGGCGACGTTCTATCATTATCGACGGAATTTTGGACAAACTGATTTGGTCAAAGACCTACTATATACAGGACAAGAAATCTGACTCTTTGTCTGTTATTACCGGCGCAACGTTGAGAAATAACAGCGAATGTTGATGTTAAAGCCATGTTAGCTTTTTACAACAAAAAAGGTCTATGGATTTGTTGGATTGAAACATTAATTTTAAAAAAATACACACTGCTTTTATTAAATTCAACTTAAAAGATATATTCCCAAAGATGATGGGACGATGGGACTAACAACATTGACTAAATCATATATCCATACAAATTTGAAAAACAATAACTATTCATAAAACTGTGCTTCAATTTAAAATTATGCTGTTCTTCACTATGACAGTTGATGTACATTTGAAAGCGAATTCAAACTCAGGAAAGGAATGTTGCATTTTGTAATTTCTTGGCACAATAGTAAAGAAAAAACAAATATTCACCTGTGAATATTACGATTTAAAGTTATGTTCTTCAATTTTCGACATAACACATCTTCACTTCTTTAGTTTTTGTTCTTCAAACAAAATCAGACACGTCAGATTCGTTGAGAAATATATCCGCAAACTCCTTTGAAGTGTATTTGTACAGATTTTATTTCGAACTCCGTTATTGAAATGTACCATAGCCATCATTGAAAAGCATTTGTACATACATACATATGGGAAAATCTACAAAATAGTCCGATTTCAATTTTGAAAAATTAAAAATTTCAAATTAGAGGCACACGTTTTATTTTAGCGTCAACTTGTTAAAAATACATTAAATATAAATAATATGCTCGCGTGCATTATTTTTTTTTCAAGTGCTGAAGAAGTTATAATCGGATTGTCCCTTTTGGTTCTATTGCAAGTTTAGCGTCACGTTTTATTTTAGCGTCAACTTGTTAAAAATACATTAAATATAAATAATGTGCTCGCGTGCATCATTTTTTTCAAGTGCTGAAGAAGTTATAATCGGATTGTCCCTTTTGGTTCTATTGCAAGTTTAGCGTCACGTTTTATTTTAGCGTCAACTTGTTAAAAATACATTAAATATAAATAATGTGCTCGCGTGCATCATTTTTTTCAAGTGCTGAAGAAGTTATAATCGGATTGTCCCTTTTGGTTCTATTGCAAGTTAAGCCTGCAAACCCTATGAAAATCAACAAAATTTAACCTAAAATGGCTCTCGGTACCAAAATAATAATTCGATCTATTTAGCACTGACACACATTATTAGTAGTACCCATATTCACCGATCACACAGGGTTGCCACCAGTTATTTTTCAAACTGCGGATGTGCTCTTCAAAAAATATGAAATTTCATGATCTGCACGCATCGACCTGATGATGTTCGTACTGTCATAATCTCCTTGTCGCTGAAGGCACACCAAATCGTCCGGTCGCCTTTTGTTAGTATCTCTGTCGTTTATAATCCAATATTAAAAAATTTGCAATTACGTTCACGCTGAAAGCGCAAAAAAGAAAATTGTATCAATTTTCGTTTTATGCAAAAACAGAGTGACAGATTTTGAAGAGCTACCATTTATTCCTCAGTGATGGCACACGCCCTTTTCAACATATAGAAGATTCCGCAACATCATTACTATCATCCACAAAAAGATCAGAATGATTTTATCTTATGCTGAAAAAGTTATAGCCAAAAGAGTTGAACAACTCCCGAAAGTTACAAGCAAAAATAGGGTAAATTAGGGTAGACCTTAGCTCAGTAGACTACATTAACAGCATAATTTTAAAACTTTAGGATGTTGGCGAGGTTAAACTCGTCGTTTTAAAAATTATGACACTCTCAGAAATATTATATATTGCTCTTAAAGCGGTTAGAAGCCTGAGTGACATGGAATCGTACTATACCGTAGATTTGCCCATATGTATGCAAATGTGGAAAAGTACGACTCATATTGATTTATATTTTTCTTGTCTATATAACACGAACTCCATTTGGTTTGTGAGGGTGACCATTTTAAGGTATTAATATTCATACCCAAGTCACCACTACAGGATGCATGTCTGGAATCTGGGAAATTACAAATTTTTTCGACACAAAAAACAAATAGCGGCTTTGTATTTTGACTTTCGATTTGTAAAAAAATGGCACAGTTGCTGTCTTCGTTCATACGAATTTCTTGAAGTCAAATTTTCCTAAAATATTTCGTTTTTATCACTGTTTAATTGTGAGCTAGACAGTTTTTAGTTCTATTTTTAATGCATTTTTTATTTTTTGGTTCTCAAGGGACTATCCTGATTCCATCAGGACCCCATCATGACATTTTGACATGACGTTATGCAAGGATAAAACATATTTTTAAATTTCCAAAATCCTTTTCCACCAGGACATTGACAATTTTCTATACTATTTGAAAGCAGTCGTGAAGAGCTTCCCGGTGATACCTATGGTTTTATAATCCGATAATGCATGTGAAGAATACTTCATCATAAGGTAATGTATGTTTTTCTACAAACCCTGTAAATTGTCAACTTTGATGGATCATTTGACATTAAAGAAATTTGTATAAGTGTCAAATTTTATATCTATCAATTGGGGTCGGGTCCACGGCTGTGTCGAAAATTTTTGGAATAGATGACTGATTCCAAAAATTTTCTACCTTGATCCATCCGAACTGGATCTGAAAATGTTGCAATGTTCTACCTTGATCTGACTGAGCTGAGCTCTCTTAGAATTGTATATGGATCCATGGATATTTTATTTTTTTAAGAACTTTCCATCAAAATTATACACTCAGAAAAAATGATATCTTTAATAAATTATAACTTAGAAAATATTAGATTCATTTGAGATTTTATTCGTGAAGATTATCACTTTGGGTGAAATTAAAGTGAGTTTGTGAATATAAGATATAAAGTTCTATGGAGTGCTCTCACATATTTTTCTGTCGCATATGTTTGATATTTTCTCAAATTCACATTTATTTACTAATATACGATATATTTCAAAGAAATTATTTAGGACAGGCCATTTAAAAAATTAAATTAGAACCTGCTATAAAAAAGTACTTATTATTTTTTCAAATTTCTGATTTTATTGGAATGGTTGAACTTTAATAAGGGAACACAATATCATGGCTTTTTTTCTTTAAGACTTGATAACTAAGCTGCGATAACAAAAATCTAAATAAAATGTTAAAATTTTACTCAAAATAAAAAATTATTTTTTAAAATTGTCGTCAAAAGCAATATCAATGTGTGTGTGAAAACAAATTTTGAAAAAATAATTTTGTGTTAAAAATGTTTGACTTAGCCTGGATAATTATCGAGTGTAAGTCAAAATGATGGATATCGAGGCTAAGTCCAATAAAGTCGACACAAAATATTTTTTGAAAATTTCTTTTGATACATATATTTATATTGTAGTTGGCGACAATGTGAAAAAATATTTTTTTATTTTGAACGAAAAATTAAATTTTTATTAAAGTTTTTGTTATCGCAGCTTGTTATCCCGGCTTAAAGGAAAACAGTAACAGCAGTAACTCATCCGATCTACCCAATTTTTAAAAATGCAAAATTCTTCTCAAAGAAGTGCTAGAAATGTTCAGTTCCTGAGAACGATGACGAGTTGATGTTGACAGATGTTCTTGGACTTTCTCAGCCACAGCAGCAATGATTTCGCACTGGACGAGAACGTACACGGGTTGGTTTCTCCAAAAACCGATCCATTTTCATGAACTCGCTTAAGAACTTGACGCGCAAACTGAACTTAAAGGCAGAACTTTGATAGGTAGAATGAATGTTATTCTACCTTTCAAAGTCAAAGTAAACGGCAGTTCAAATTTAAAATTTTAAATGGTCCTCCCTATACAATATGCATAAGTGTTGAGAATTGAATTAACATTTTGTTTACATTTTGGGACAAGTACTGTGATATATCCCTATCGACCTATCTCCTGTGGGGCCAGATCGTTTCACCAAAAAAGTTATTTTTGTAAACCATGTTTCCCATAATAAACACTTTCTGGTTTTCCACGAAAAGCTAGTAAAAACCCATCGTATAATGTGGTATTAAAATTTCAACTTCATGAAACCTGGAAATATTTTGTACCATAACCTCTTGGAGTATATCGAGCGATATTTCTGTCGATGAGAATATTTATTTTCTGTTAGTACAGAAAAATAAGTTAGTATATGGAAAGAGGATAAGAATAAATTATACTTTTTTAAATTTTCAAAAAAAACAACGAAAAATTAAATTCGCCACATTTAGAAAATTAAAAAATCCCATTACCTGGTACATAAGTCAGCCCAAAAACTACTCGTGACTTACCTTCCGAAATACCATTTGAATTACTTTTGCATAGGGGTGCCATTGGAGGAAAGTACTTACTCGAAGGCATACCAAGAAGCAAAAATGTAACTACTTACGCCCACAAAATAAGTAAATGCATGCAATATGACAATTTCTGGGGCCCCTTGGGCTACTGTCATCATTTCAATGAACTCCTCCGCTACTTTTGGCGGTATATGAGTTGTTTTTGGGGACTGGAAAGTCACATTACCAATAGCTACTTATATAGGTCATTACTTATTAGTTGGAATTAATCATGTTCAAATGATTCCAAAAATATTTCAAATCGAATCATCGTTTATATCGCTAACAGAAGATTTCGTATTTGTGATGTGTGTATTCCTCATTAATACTCACCATTGATGTGGTTAATATTCACACATTCGTTGCAGTTCCATTTGAAAGCGGTCTTCTTAAGAAATTATGCAATTTTGTTTGACAATGTACCGACAAATAATTAAAACATATAAATTGAAATTGTATGGCTCAAAAGCGAATGCGATTGTGCGGTTAATCGATTTCGCATTTGTTTTTTCTTCTTTACTTCAAACTTCCTTCAAGCGTCGCTAAATAACAAATGTTTGGCATTGAATATAAAATTTAAATTTAAACCAGAAGCCAAAGCCAATTAACTCCATAAACTTGATGAGCTGCAACCATCTTGTGGTATGCCCTACTATACACTGTGTGGTACGAAGTGAATATGATTGTACGACGAGAGGTTCTTCAGAACCTCTACTTTATTTTTCCTTATTACAATTGCTATTATGGAACATTAAGTTAACTTGTTCTTTTTTATTTTCATTAAAAATAAAAGCAAAAAATTTTCTATATTTTAGAAGCAGTGCATCCATTGTAGAGCTATTAAGGGTGCAATAAAATAAACATTGCTGCATTGGTGCAATAGTGTCATGCAGAGATAGAGCTGAATCTTCGCATGCTTCGGTTGCAATAAAAGAAGCAAAATGAAAAAAATCGCACATAGACCCTTGCCGTGCTTTTAACAAGTAAATGATGAAGATATTGCATCACTTGCTGCCGTGCATTGGGTAGACCACGTGAATCTCATGAACATATTCCTATTTTCACATCTGTGTGCTACTGGGAGATGCCCATATGTGAATTTCTTCATTGAGTGCATATGCAAATGTTTTCAATTAACGACTTACGCCATTTTTCGTCAGCACGTGAATTTAACTCGAAATTGCGCAATTTCAAATGAAAATTCAAATTTTCAATTGGAATATTCTCAATTTTAAACAAAAATTCTAAGTTAAGTTAATTCTAAATTTGCTCATTATTGCATAAAAAATTCTCAATTTCAATTGGAATTATAGCAATATTGCATAATTTAAATAATGCAGTTTTTATTTTTGACAATCTGAAATGTTCTACACTGTGCATTCTACATACAAGGTGGGGCAAAAGTAATCATTTTGCTGTATTTTTCTAAATTATAAACAAATTTCAGCGATTTTTCAACAAATATTTTTCTATTTTTATTGAAATTTTAATATTTTATTTAGATTTTTGTTGTCGCAGCTTAGTCCAGCCTTAAAGAAAAACATCCGTAGTATGTGCAAATGCGCCCCTTATCTATGGCAAAGTTGTTGGACTGGGTGCGTTGGAGGGCCGGCCCTGTTTGATAAAGTTTGTGTTGCGCTGTGCTTTAAGGGGGAAACCAGTGGGCGCAAGCGACCTATTTTGAATACAACACCACTCACTTTGTTTTCGTGCCGTATAGATTTGAATATATATATAACAATAACAACTTTTAATTCAAGCATTTATAAGGAATTTCTTCTGATTTCCTTTCCTCCCCTCTTGGCTTGTAGTCGTAGCAGGTACAAATAACATAAACACCTTTTGACGTTTCACACTAATTTGTGCTAAAGTCCTCGAAGGCTTTCCGAACATGAACGGGACATCCTTGGTTGGGCGATGGCATTCGGAGTTTCACTTTCCTTTGTGGGCTGGGGTTACTAGCTCGTGGGTTGGTGTGTTAGTGTTCAGGTGTAATTATCGTAATAATGCCAATGACCTCACTTACAGTTGTGTATGTCAATCAAATGTGTTTTCTTTGAAAAGGGAAAAATATATAGTTTCGCTTCCAGTGTCCAGTGCCTGGAAGTGGGAAAATTTTCCTGGTCACTAATTAAATACGAATATGAAGATGGCTGTGATTAGCGGCAGTGAACTCATAATAAATGTCCATTATTAATGACTAACGGAGTCACATGGACTCGAAGTCAGTCGCAATTATGATGCAATGCCATTTCAAGCAAACTGCCAAAGGTCGAGATATTTTGAAAAATACTTTTTGGGGAAAGTCGTTGAATTTTAAGAAAGTGGCCTAATGTACACAATGGGATCTCTCGAAATAAGAATTTCATCCGACAATTTTGACAATATTTAGGTTCTGAAGGAGTAATAAATGTAATGTAAATCGGAAGGATATTTGTTCGGGGGGACCTTTCCAATGTAATAAGAGTGAAATAGGATAAATCTTGGCTGTAAAGTCAAAAATGACAAGAGTGCCTTTAGATAAACCCGTATAGACACTACTAAATTATTTGTATACCCTCATTCTACAGAGTAGGGATTTGGGACAGAAAAAAGTGTATCGCATCGAAGGAGTGACTTAAGATCCTAAGTATGTTTGTACCAAATCCGTTTCACGACTTTTTAAGTTGTTTGAGCCATGTCCGTCTGTCCGGCTGGCGTGCACGATAACTATCGAAAGGAGTTAAGGAATCAATTCAAACTTTATTTAAGTTCATAGATGGGCGAAATTGTCACGCCCTTCTGGTACCTCCACAAAATGCCCATCTTCTAATGTTAAATTAAAACCCATATAACTTTCAAACGGAAATTCGGAATCAGCGTTAAGATTAGAAAATATGGCGGGTTTTGCCACACACAAATCACTTTAACACACTTAAATGAATGAAATGAAAATTTAGCACAAAATATTCAATTTGTATTTTTTGCTTACCGTTCTCTACCGACATACCCAAATTTTTTGTCGAAAAAGACCGATCTTACAGAAAACATGGACGATTTCTTTTATATCTTGACATGTAATTTTGCCATTTAAGCGTGTTTTAAGAGTTTTATTTACAACTTTGGTGTCTTTGGTGACCCACACTTCAAATGCCACAAATTTTTCTTAGAACATTTTAATTCTTAAATGTTCTTTTTGAAGCACTTTTTTGATTTTCTCGAACAAGGGTCAAATTAACACATAAAGGGTTAAGATATTCCATAAAATTATCCCCATAAAATTCCAAAATATAGAATGTCTCTCAGACATTCTTTTTTCCCTTCTACCAAAAATGAAAACTTTGACCCAAACTCAGACCAGCTGGACTATTAGCTTATTCTGCCAAAAAGGGTCTATTCAACATTCAGTATTATTATAGGGTCGCTATTATGTTCCACTCAAAATGTCTTAATTTGTTGAAAACCAAATCCAAAAATATTTCCATTTTAATATAAACAACATTATTAGTGGTTTGATTTCCCATTACTTTGAATGAGCTCTATCCTTCGTACAGAGTGCTATTACATCGTACGATAAGTTTTAAAGCATGTCATTACACTCGAACCTGATGATATACGTATGCAACTGTGGGTAAAATGGAGTTAATTGGGATGAGGAAATGAAAAACTAAATATGTCAATAAACTCCATTTCACATATAGTTTCCGACGTATATCATCTGGTCCAAGTGTAATATGGACTGTCGGAGAGTGTTATGAATTACGGGAAACTAAATTATGTACAATTAAAGAAAAGAGTCTGTGCTTAACATTAGCGATTGTCTGCTGCCTATCAGCAGGCTATTACAGCAGTTTTTCTGCAACCTTGCATCAGCATTCACTGCAAAAGTGTTTGCAGTCTGCTAAAAATGACCGCTGATAATTAAATTATAAAAATAGATAAAAAATAAGCGTTTATAATTCAAAAGCCTTTTAGATTGGCGGCGAAAACGAATTTAGCTCGAATTTCGATTTATATTAGCTTGGGGCAATATGCGTATTATAAAAAAGACAATCACAAAATCTTTCAGTGGGAATAAATTCCCTTATAATAACATTTATTCTAAAAAGTGTTGTTAATAAAATTGTTAACTGGCTTTATTGTTCTGTATATATGAATAAAGTTTCAAGAAAACGTTTTTTTTTTTTCTTTATTGCTAAGCTGTTTGCTATTTCAGCAGATACAAATCTGGTATCTTTTTTTCAGCAGAAAGTCTGCTCTTACAGCAGACTTTTTGCTTTCTTTTACAGACAAATTCCTTTGAGTGTAGCTCGTAATGGGAAAATTCAATGGACAATAATACCTGGGAGGAAACCCTGTAAGAGTATACGAGTCGGTATGTATATAATGGTGTTTTTGTTTCTCGAAGAAGTGTTGTCCCGTCTGTCAAAATTATGCGTCCCTATGACCAAATCGCCAAGCGGCCAGTAATTAACAGTAGTTTTTTCTGGTAAAACTTTTTGTCAGAAAAGAAAACTTAACTTTGTTCACTTGATTTTTATTTCTTTTCATTTTTAGGGTATATAGTGCTAGCAGACGATAGCATTAGTCGTTGTCCAGTTTTTTTCTCTGGATCGCAACTCCGGCTACTCGTATTGTAATGCGAAACAAATAAATTGAAATTCATCACTGCTAGTCATTTAACAATGTTTTGAAGATTTTACATCTCTTGGGATTTCTCTACTCACAGTATTGACTCAATCCAAAACGATTGGATTTACTAGCTTTGTATTTACATGGATTTACTCGTTTAAGAAGACAACCGTTTGCTGCCAGATTGTTCTCTCAGATCCCTGTAATACAAACCCGTTGATGACAATGATATCACTTCACCAAGTCCCTTAGTTGTTCAGCAAGTAAAACACTCAAACGCGTTCTTTTGGTTTGAGAGAACTACATTCATACTACATGTTTTAATTCTTAATATTTATACACTGGAAACATTTTGCAGACCATGGTGAAATTACTGCGGAGTGAATTGAAGACCAAGCCGAATTGAATACCGTTCACATTTAATTTTCATTGCATATTAAAGAGTTTATTTTTGTATTAAAAATGACTAAAACTGAACCGAGACAACACTTTACACGTTTACACAATACTTTATATTTATTTTAATATTAAGAGATTTTTCATAGGAAATACTTTGACAATATGGCAATACTAAGACAAAGAACGGTTGACGTTGCCACTCCCATCACAGATGATGCGCCATTTTTTGAACAAGGCCATTCTCCGCCTTCCACCAAACTGTAAGAAATTGAATTTCAGAATTGAGTATTAACGATTTCAGTGTTTTTTTTTTTTAGTTTTTCTTTTGCCCAGAGGTCACAACGTTTAGTTTTCCTGCTACTACGAGTACTAATAGAAATATGGATGGGGTGGCTGATAGTTATAGGGCTGTGGGTAATGATATGGATAGCCATGAGGAAACTGATATGAAGAGAGTAGAGGATAAACAACATGATCGCTGGGCTTGTCATGGGGTACATAAAATGTGGGCTGTGATGATGATGGTGGTGGTGGTTGTCGCAATAATGGTGTAGAACATGACAATGACGGACTACTGGGGCTGCAAATAGAAGTCAACGGATAAACAACACACTTAGCATTAGAGACACTGCGGCACAGAGACAGAGAAACATACATAGACTTTGTTAATGCGGTAGTAGTAAGTAATTTGTGGTTATATTTTTAAATCTTGTTTTTTTTTCAGTTACTTTTCTATTTATAACATTCCACTAAAACATTAATTAGTGTACATCAATTATGGACCAATACTGGGACATTAGTGTAAACCCAACTACAGTGTATGGCAAAAGTTTTCTACCGACAGCAGCATTCCTTTCTATTTATTGAGATTCTCGCAGTATCCAATCCGATTACGAATGGATAGTTCAGATATTCGAGTAAAGTTTGCTTTATTTTATCAGCAGTAGAAAACTTTTGTTAGACAAACCCCTTATTTAGTAGACACCAAAAGATCGAAAATAACATTTAGTACAATACATAATTAAAAACGAAAACTATATAAGAAATATTCGAATTGGAAACGTTAATTGAATTAAGTAAAAAAGTTGTGTGATGTTCACGTAGATACGAGTTATCAAAATGTAATCAATTGCCAATATTTACTTGACACCAATGACGCCGCAGGCTGCACGTCCACCGGCATTGCCCGTTTTCTTCGAATCCGGATGAGTAGTTTTGCCCAAATCATCGATGTTATCGTGAATAACAAGACCGCGGCCAATAATCGTGCGGGGTCCGGTCAAACTGATTAAGTGATCGGAGAGAGTTGTGTCGACAACGCCATTGTCGTTGGCTTCAATATTGCCCAAATCACCCACGTGGCGGACTTCATCACCGGGACCGCCATGATCCATCTGGAAGTAGTGACAACACCGAATAGTGAATATCTCTATTAAATAATGACAATTTTAATGTTATGGTTTCCATCACGCCTCTGATTCGTAAGGATCGATAGGACAAAAAAGGCAAAATACAATGTTTCAACAGAAACTATACAGACCGAATAGATTGTGAGTGAATTAGGCGAAGGTCTCTTGCTCCTTGCCTTTTTTTAAACACTGGGGAAATGGTAACTCCGCCAATTACCTCTGCGTAAAGTAGAGGGCTTTAGCACTGGAAGCCAAAAAATATTACCATATTTTACCGTTCAAATAAGCTGAGATGTGATGGAACCACTGAAAAATTCGATTTTACCCAGATCAGCTTCCATGTTTACTTACTTTGTCCGGATTGAAATGGCCTCCTAAGCTCATGCAACCATTTGATAAATCTCCCTTTTCATGAACGTGGAAGCCGTGTTTACCGGGAGTTAAACCACTAACATATACGCGAACATGGACATTCTCGCCGCAGGCATTTTGTATGAATGTTACATTTCCCACAGCTCCGGAAGGTCCAGTTACATAGGCAATTGCTTCCATACGAGTATTTTTCTGAAAAAATATACATACATAAAATATAATATATATATGTATTGACATCACAAGTAGGGCAAACGAATACTTACATCTGCTGATTTTGCCGATACTGCCGTAACGGACAATATGGTTACAAATATTTGCCAAGAATTCATAGTTCCGCCGAAGATGAAGACGTTCTCTGTAGATACAATAGAGAAATGAAAGTTGTTTAGTGTTTTTATTTGCAATGAAAACGACGACTTGTGACCTTCCTATTTCCGATTCCATAAGCGTGCATATCTATCTGTATGTACATACATTAGTATGTACTTACATTCGTACATATGTATGTATAAGTGCCAACACGTTTTCTTGTTAACTTTAAGTATCGAAGAGCACTCTTGAACACAAGCGTATCTGGAAATATTTTCCCCCGCAGTGCAAACGACAGATTTCTGCCCATATTCTGTTAAACTTGATGATCGCAACCGGCTGTGGCACTGCGATTTAGAGAAATATAGATAGATCTCTTATAGGAGATAACTTTTATTAATAGGATTATTTTTTGAACACAGAAAACTATATTTAAATCTTCTTTTATTTCTCTTATTTATGATAACGCCGTCTGACAGTCCATATTACACTTGAACCGGATGATATATGTCTGAAACTATAGGCAAAATGGAGATTGTTGTCGTTCTCAGTTTTTTCCTGTTTCCTCATCCTGTTGTCCCTTAAAAGGACTACAAAGTTTCAAAGGATACGATTTTTCAAATAATTATTTGTAATACTTATTTGCGCCCTATTGTAACGATACGAAGAATATCTGTTAAAAATACTTCAAATTTCATGCATCTCTCTGTATTAATTTAGCGTTAACAACTATTTCAAGTTTCCTCCCTTTAAAAGTTAAAGATTATTTATTATTATTATGTTTGTTAATATTAAACTAATACAGATATAGGTATGAAATTTAAAGTATATTTAACAGATATTCTCCTCTTTAATTTGACACTTATATTGGTATAATAGGGTGCGAATAAGTATTCAAAATAACTATTTGAAAACTGTTGTCCTTTAAAAATTTGTATCTATTTTAAGGGGCTACAGGACGAGAAAATGAAAAACTACCAACGCCAATAAACTCAATATTGCCTATAGTTTCATGCGTATATCATCCGGTTCAAGTGTAACGACATTTTTTTTCAATTGGTAGTACTATGAGTTGAGATTAGTTACCAAAACTCAGACACAAATCGAAAATCTAGGTCATTTCAGAAAATGAGGGCAAAAATACTTTAAACATGGCGTATACACATTATCACATATATTTCAAAATTGCTTACACGTCACATGTGTCGTAGTTATGCCCATTAATGTGAACTTATATATTTTAGCTCGCTCAAGATAACGTGCACTGACCACTATGAAAATAATAACCTCTCATACATTATTATTCCAAAACATATTCCATAAAAAAATTTTGTTATCCTTTACGCCCACTTTTAAAGCAAACGCGCAGTGGGACTGTTGTCGATTTCCCAAACTTATATATTTGACTACAGAGATGCAACACCAGATGTCAAATTGGACTCGGGGATAATTTGAGTTTCGAAATTAATTTGCGTCTTTTTAATTTTTGTATTTCGATTTTCAGGGATTAATTACCTCGAACCATTTAGTCGTTGTGATTTCAAACATTTATTTGATAATTTGAGTTTCGAAATTAATTTGCGTCTTTTTAATTTTTGTATTTCGATTTTCAGGGATTAATTACCTCGAACCATTTAGGCGTTGTGATTTCAAACATTTATTCAGCTTTATTTACGAAAGGCAAACATGTTTTTTCTGCATTTATTTGTGAAGAATAAGCTCGACTGTATTGTTACTTAATAATGAAATAATTAAAACAGATTTACAGCCATCTGTATTTTCACTTTTTATGTGTACTCCACAACCACACACCAGTACCAGTTGTTCAAGTTTTTGCAGTGGAGCCGGAGAATTCCAGCAAACGAACCGAATCCCAATACAGCGTTAAAAGTGTTTTCGATCGCCAAGCTAGCGAGTTGAAGAATTTGTTTGTACTCCTGTCGTCAATTTACCCCTATCGCTGAAATTTGCAGCTACAAACCTGGCTGCAGCACACAATTCAGTTAAATTAGTGTCATTATACGATATGACACCAAAAAAATTCTAAAAATCTCGTGCTTTAATCAAACGCTGTGTACTCGCTGCTGTACTAGTCACTGGTCACTTAGTGACCAAAAAAAATGTTATTCCACCTTGTCCCCATCGAGTCGAGCGTTGATTATATTTTGTTTTACTGACCTCTTCAGTTAAGTAGACTGTTTTGTTTGTTTGAATTTTAACCTTAATGTGTGTGTTTGTGTGTATTTGATTCCATAGATATTGCCTAGGCCGGTCTCATAACAAAAAATAAAAAGTATGTTGACTATATTTTCAATGTTGCCTGTGCGTTAGGGTCAACTAAGTAAAGGTCAATTGATGATTGATACATAATGTTTACGTTATACATACATACATATATATTTCGGAAATCATCTCTTTAGGGGGAATTGAACATATTGCATTTAATTCTGACTAATTGCAATACGAGGCAGTCACACACGGTTTTAGATATTCCGATACAGGAAATTAGTACCTTTAATTGTAAATCACCTTTTGAATAGTTCAATTACTTGGAATCCGCATTTCCAGCGATGTTTAAACTTTCTAATAAATTCATTAATTTTGTGATTTTCTTGAATAAATTAATTTCTTAATAAATTCCAAAGCATTATCGACTAACAAGGGGATTCCTTAAAACCCCCTTAGTTCGAAGAATTCTGACACTGTACGCCCTTGTAGGCGATAACCGGTCTGTTGTTTAAATTGAAACACCTCAAACGAAACTTGGCCAACAGACAAAACGCTTAAGTATTGCGCATTGAGAAGCTGTTTAAGCCTTGGCGAAACCCTCAGTCGCCCCCTGATGAACCAGCTCGTCCAATGGAATTTTTCAACAACAATAACAACTACTACATATGTTTCCTTGCGAGAAACAAGGAAATCCCATTATCGTTTTCTTGTTCGTCTTCTTCGTTTGCAATCTTTACGTTTTATCAAAAGAAAAAAGTTATCATAAATAATGCTGATTCTAACTATCTGGGGTGGCCGTTCTTGACGTGACTGTGTCCCCATTGATGTACTTACCGTTCGTTCGTTTGTTCACAATTAATTTGAAATGAAAACAAGGTCTGACGATGATGATGACGACGCGCTTGAAAAGTCAACCGTTTTATGCGAGCACTGGATCACAACTGTTCTCTCGTGGTAATGAATTATTGTTTTGATCAACTGGTACGTCGTTAATCCATTCAATCCAGCCAAACGAAAGTGAATTGCAATTGAAAAAGCAAAAAGCTTACATACAGTCAGTCAGCCATCAGTCTCACCTTGTGTTATCTGCTATCTCACGACGAAAAAGCACCCACGGTGCACGATCTGAAGTTGTTTGGGAGAGTGGCGGTGCTATACACTAGTACTTGAGTGCAATGTGTGTGTGTGTGCATATGTGTATATGCACACACACACACATTTTACCAGGTGGTATAAGTATGTATTTGTGTATATGAATATTGCTTCGGGGTTTTTTCGTATTTTTATTAAAATATTATTTTAAAATAAAGTTATATAAGATACATCACCAGCGGCAGCAGCAGCGCCTCGCAGATATACTGGAACTCTAACTGTTACAGAGAATGTTGTGCTAATATATCCGGGTATTCTCATCCGAAAGCACGTAGTCTAAACTTTGCAACTAAAAAATGCAAAATACTTTTTTCATTGTTTGTTTTAGCCTCAGAATGCATGAATTACAGGTAAAAATGTCCGTCCGTCCGTTCCTCTTTGTTCGGGTAAATTTGTCAACAACATTAGAGATTTACTTTTCGACGTGCTTGCTCAGGCCAGAGTACGTTGTACTACACTAACTTAAAAATTTTTGGTCATAACATCCAACGGACAAAACCCCCCCACAAAGTTTCGGATTTGTCCAAAGTAAAGGATTGTTGTGTTGACGACCTTTGTACATCCAGAGTAAAGGTTTCCTGCTTTGCCGGTCTTCGGTCGGGCTTAAAGATTTTCTCCTCTGCGGCTACGCAGAGTAACGGTTTTCTGTTTTGCCGGCCTTCGGTGGGTCTTAGATATTTTTAATCTGGGATATTTTAAAAAAAGGTTACGCAGAATAAAAGTTTTTGGAGCTGTTTGGGCTTTGAGATTTTTCCCTATGTAAAGGGTGTTTTTTATTGAGGTATAGAACTTCGAATTGAAATAAAACACAAGAAAATCGTTTTAATGTCCATCAATTTGGCTTTATTGGAAGGATAATTTTATGCCATTAATGTTTAAATATGATTTCGGGCATGTGGCCGCCGCGGCTGGCTCGAATAAAGCCAATTCTACAGGTCCAATTTTCAGTTGATGGACAAAGCTCCAATTGCTGTGCACGGTGGCGAATCGATTCATTCGGGTCCTCTTCAACACTTTGCTCTACAGCGGCAATTGTTTCTTCGGTGCGCACTGTTCGACGTCTCTGCGGATGCGTATTATCACATAGAGTAAACGTAGTGCGAAAACGATCCATGGTTAACCGAATTAATTGCTCTGATGGACGATTATATTATATATTATAATATAATAATATTATATTATATTTGAAGAAATGGAAAAGGGCGTAAAATCAAGTGATCGTTCTTCATAAATCATAAAAGACGTAATCCGCATTGTATTCATTAGAACGCATATATGTAAGACTTGAATTTGTTTTCTCATTTTGCTGGTTTGAATTATTACAAATAATAAATTTACATAATAATAATATTACAAATAATAATTCAAACCAGCAAAATGAAAAAACAAATTCAAGTCTTACATGTATGCGTTCTAATGAAAACAATGCGGATTACGTCATTTATGATTTATGAAGAACGATCACTTGATTTTACGCCCTTTTCCATTTCTTCAATAATATGGTTATATTTATTAGTGGAAGTCCAAGATTGTCAACTTATAAAAAAATATTTTCTAATAAAAATAGAGAATATAAAAATAAAATCAATAAACATATGTACATAAATTTCATACGAATATTTGGAATAAGTTATTGATATTTGATAATTTGTTTATAATCACCTTTTCAGTGCCTCCCATACAAACGAAAATTAAAGTTTTTATAACTTTTATACGGATGATCGGAATACTCTGAAATTTGATCATTGGCAATATTTTCATAGACGTTGTACACACCTGGAATATGGTCGATATTGCCACTCCCACCCACACAAATTGCCATAAGTTTTGGTTAAATAATCGTTTTAAAGATGAGTGTTTTTCATTTTCTTCTTCTGTTACAAAATTTAGGGTTACGTCTTTGGGCATTTAAGAAAAGAAAACAAACAGGAATATAATAAGATTTTTAATCCAACTAAAAATAATCAAAATTGGTAGTGAAAAAGGCAGTTTAAAAATTCAATACTTTTATTTTTATAACGTTTCTTGCTTCTCCTCTAAAAAAGTGGGTTTAACGTTTTTTTGGTCATTTCATGGACTCGCAGACGAACGCGATCGTCGAAACGCACTCTTTTATTGCTACATAAGTGCATATATTGTTATTTGGAATTGTGATACGACACTGCTCTCACAATAACTGCGATATGAAAATAGCCTCGAGTATGCCAGTAGATAGATCAGAATCAGATAAATAATTTTAAATTATGTTTATGTGTAAATATTGACATATTATGCCATTCGATTCTATATGTATGTACATATATATGGAAACTCCAGTGTCTTTTTTTCTCGAACTGATTATGGAACCAGTTTTATCTCTGGCTAATCACTTTTTTTCAAAAATTAAAAATACATTCCAATTTTTTTTTAATTCAAAACACCTAATCCCTTTGTTTGGAAGCCAAATTATTACCCATTTCTGTTCTCATTTTGATGTAATGAAATATACAATGTTTTTATTGAGTGCAACAAAATAGCTTTCATTTCAGCGTTTTTCACTGAATGTTGGCGATTATATTTACAACTAACGCATTCCTGGAGAGTGTTTCACGCTAAAAAGAAAGACGTTTTGTTTATATGTTTAAAAAGGGTAATTTTGTATATTTAATAACTTTTTGTGTTAAAGCTGGTGGATTGCAATATTATGAGTTTTTTCTGTAAGTGTCTAAACATAAAGATATGGTCTTGCGAAAACAGGAATTTTCTAAATTCAATCCAGAAACTGTTAGCAATTGGCCTTGGCGAAAGGCATACGCACTGGAAACTGAAGTCGAAGGGTAAATCGGTTGAAATCGTTGGAATTATACCGTTAGCCAACTTTTAAAATTAAGATGTGTGGCGGCATTTCAGTTAAGGAACTGTATTTGATAGTCGACAGATTGTTCTTCATTTATAACTGTCGACTGAATTTTATCGTTTATTTTGTTGACATCAAAATTTTCGAAACCAAAATTAATAATTTACGGGAAAACTTCCTGTACAACATTTTGAATAGATGACTGTATTTGGTAAAAGTTTTCTATTGTCTATATCCAAAAGCTGTTTGACGAATATTTGCGCAGTGGGCAATGGACTCACACATTTGTCGACAATATTTAACTACATAGATATGACGCTTTCTAACATGCATTTAGTTCATCGGTTAGGATTGATCTTGGAATCAATGGAAAATCAACTGCAAGAAACAATACAGCTCCACCCATTGGTCGGTAATATTCTATGAAATCGTCGAGTGTAATCATTCATTGTTCAACTAATCAGATAAGAAGCATTTAAAAGAGATATTCTTTTAATCAAGTTTTAAAAATAGAAACTGATTGTGATACTTAATAAAATTGTGTCAATCAACTAATTTTTTGATTGGTAGTTCCTAGACGGCACACTTAAATTATGGTAGTTTTTTAAAACGCTAGTTCCTAAGCGACACACTTAAATTAGAACACTTCTTCGGAGATTGTTGTTGCTGCTGTGCAATGGAATTATGTGTTATCGGATTCACATGAACTCGAAAGTCAGCCTTCACTTCACCACTTTGAATCAGCATATTTGACTCTGATTCGAGTTACTAATTTTCGCATTTGTTTATAATTTTTTTCTTTTATTTTTCTTTTCTGACGAGCGAAAGAACAAAGGAAAGGGAAGAAAAGGAATTTTTGTTAAATTTTAATTAAAAAAAAAACATTTTTCTCGTAGAAGTATTTCTTCAAACATAGATATTATAATATGTTGTTGATATGTTTTACTACTCAATATCAATTGTACTAAATATAGCGCTAATTCAACCAACAATCTCACCACCCCACCAAACCAAACCCTAAGAATTCTGTTTTGTTCAGCCAAAACTTTAGATTTCGCACATAGCCTAATACGAAATTCTACAATGAGTCAAAATACACATTTTCTTACTCTGTATTAATGTGATGTTATTTAATTACTTAAATGCGATGTATATATTTATGTAGTTATGTATATATAGATATAGTATTAAGTATAATTTACACCTTCCTTTAGCTTTATTACACCAGTCAAATTTATCTAAGAATAACTATCTATTTATACATGATTAAATATGAACAATTCCTCTTAATTCTATAGGTTTTTTTTACAAAAAGGGACGAGAAAACATAAAATCTTTCCAAAGAAAGTTTTCCTTTTCCAAAATATTGAAATAGTTGTATTACTAAAAAATTAAATCTCTTCTTGTAAGCGAAAGAGATTATTCAGTAATTTTCATAGATTGTGTCTGTGACGACCCAATGAGGATGTGTGCGTGGGAGAAGGCGGCACAACATGCCTGCAATTCTCTATGAGTAAACTGGTGCTACCGTCCACATTGGTGTCACCATTCGTTGTTTTATCGTTGATGTGGGCTCTTTTCGCAGGACGCTTGCGTTCCATTTCGGTATTCGAATTCAATTCGACGGTTTGTAAACTCTGAGCCCTTTGCAAGGACAGGCGCAAAGGCTTCTTCGGAGGGGTAGGTCGAATTGAACGTGCCTCTGACATGGTATCACTTGGTTGTGTTCGTGCTCTGGAGCGAGTTGTTTCAGTTTCACTATCAAAGTCCAGGGATTTTACACTACGCATGTCGGAGTGAAGACGGGCTCTTAAGGTCTGTACATCTGTGCTGCGTGGAGTGTCACGACGTCTGCAGAATGAAGAGGTGAAAATGGAAAATGAATTATTATGAATCAAACATCAACTCTATTAGAGAAATCTTACCCGTTTGGATGATTGAGATGTTCCACACTTCTAGCATGCAAATGGGCTTTGCAACTGGATCTGTCATAGCGTTCTCGATCTCGCTGCCTTTCCTTTTCTCTCCTCTGGGATGGATTAGACAGGTAGGTTGAATCACTGTTCACTGATATTTTAGATGCTGAGAGCGACTTGTTGGAAATCATGACATTTATATCGTGGTGGCTATTTTCACGTATCAGAGTTTTGGTGATATGAGTAGCCGACTTGCTCTTTGTGAGAACATTATGTCTTTTAGTTTCCACTTCGGGTGTTTCGTCGCCCAACAATTCAATGGGTTTGCCTCCTACCAATGTGGTGATATAGTTACCTCTCTGGAAAATGAGAGGTTTATCTGGTGGGGTCGACGGTGGAGATGATATACTAATGCTCGTGACGTGGCCGTGCAATTGATTATCTTGCTGTTGCAGTGAGTGTTGCTGCTGTTGTTGCACATGTTCGTGTTCCTGTTTGGTGGCCTGCAGTTCTTTAACTTGTTCCTCGAGGTACGAAATCCTATGCTGCAGACGCATATTGTTTTCTTTTTCTTGGTCTAATTGCTTTTGGGGTATTGCCGCGGGCTTCCTTCTTAGTACTACCATTTGACATTTCCCCGTATTTCCGATAGATTTTTGGAACTCTTCTTTGGTTTTACTGGTGACTAATTTTCCGTTGATTTCCAAAATGCGATCTCCTTTGTACAATCCGTCGCCCTCTAAAGCCCATTCCACATAGAAGACGCCTGATGATTCGGGAATCTCTTGCGTAGCCCAACGACCAGTTGTTGCTTGGACAGCGTGCAAACTCACAGAAACTCCGCTGTTGAGAATACTGAAAATATGGAATTTGATTATTTATACAGTAGACAAGGAATGTGTGTTTGTACAAATCTTTAAAAAAACTTACTTGTAGAGGCTTTGCGGTCCTATTTTCGATTTCTCCAAACGTGCTTGCAAAGCTCGGGCTTCTTCGACAATTGAAAGTAACTGTAACTCCTCACGACCCAGAGCATATTCAAGCTCCGCCTGTCGGATCCGTACATCTATATTACTTTTAAAGAGAAGAAGAATTATTAGTATATATTCTCTGCATGTTAGACTCAACGAAAACTTACTCAGTAATATCTAATTTATCCAAAGCACTTTTTAAATTCTTAATCTTGATCTTCTTGTTGTCTGCTTCAGTTTTAAGTTTTTGTAGCTTTTGCTCCGCTACCGGTTTATCAGCTTCATTTAAGGGCGGTCCCGACGGACGTGGCAATTTGCCCAAACATAATTGGATGCGTAAATTTTGTATGACCGTTTCACGATCTTGCAAAGCTGAACGAAGTTCTTTCGATTCTCCTCGTGTTGAGCGGGATGACAGTGTGCCGGCCAAAGATGATCCCTTACGCCGTCGCCCTGTTGTAGCGCAATGTGGGATGCTGCTACTGAGGTTTCCATCTAGATTGGTTATACCTTTGGTATTGCTGTTGTCCTGTAGTAAACTGTACTTTACAGATGTGTTGTAACCTTTCGGATTCAGTATTGTCTGCAATTAAAGTAATTCGAGACACGAATGAAAAAATGACATTTTAAATATTCTTCAATAAAGGACAGCATTCCAAGTCAGGTGGTATAAATGAAAACAGCATTTTGATCAGTTTTTATATTGTATGTTCGTTCATATGTACATATTTATTTATTAAATCATTTTGTTTTTGGATGTTTATATAAACATTGAGCACATCACTACTATTCCTTGGGAATGTCGTAAATTCCACATTCTCGGTTAGCTGGTAATGATTTATCTGTAAAAATAAATAAAATTAATTCTAGATACATGCAACTGCACTGCCTTTTTTGTCGAATTTACCTATTTTCTTGGGATAAGGCAAATTGAGATTATCCATAATCTTTATGAACTCCTCCAATGATTTTGTTAGCCGCGGGTTGTAGTTTTTCTCTTCCCACACGGAACTTTCCAATTGACCTCTGAAATATTTCAAAATAAAAACCTTATAAATATCGTTTGGACAAAAATGCCGATATTTTATATCTAACTTGTAATCATGAGCAGGATATATGCGATAGTTATCGGGCAACGTAAATATTTTATTGTGGACATTTTCATATAAGTTTTTCGAATCGCCTTCTTGGAAATCGGTACGGCCGCAGCCTCTTATCAGCAGAGTGTCGCCAGTAAAGACGCATCCTTGCTCGGGTATCACGTAGGTCATGCAGCCGTTGGTATGTCCTGGTGTAGCTAACGATTGTATTGCATGTCGGCCAAACTTCACTGTATCACCTTCGTTTATTTTTTGGTCAGCTTTAGCACCACTTCCTGCGGAAATAACCGACAAGCAGCCGGGTAGCAATTGTTTTAACCAGCCGCTGCCAGTAATGTGATCGGCGTGCATATGGGTATTGACTGGAAAGGAATGCATATGTTTTAATAAAAATAACCACATCTTAGTACATTTTTAAAATACATGGACAATTTAAATATACCTAGACATGGCATAGACTACTCTCAAAGATACATTCCATGCAAAAAAGAAATAGTTTAAAAATTAATTTGTTTTGTTTTTACAAAAAAACATAAATATTGCATTTATTTCTAAAAAACAATTTTTTCGCCCTTGTACGTATGTATTTTTCGTTATTACCTTTCGGACTAAAAATTACAACAGTTTCTCTTATTTAAATGCGTTTCTCTCGAAAAATGTGAAAAAATATTTTCATTATTTGATCCCTATCGTTTAATAGGGTTGGGTAACAGGGAAAATCTAGACGCCAGAAGTTTATGGTTATACTATATAGTCGTGTCTATATCAAAATCCATTAAACCGGTTCGTTTTATAAGGAAATTGCGTAATTAATTCCAATGCATTGAGAAAATTGACATAAAAAGCAAATCTGGATGCCAAAATTTCAAAATTAAAGCCTACAAAATCATTTCGATATGAGCAAGGCGTATTTATACAGGTGATAGCACTAGAACAACAACAAATTCGGCAACAACAAAATACAAGTAATTTTTTGAATGGTGAGCCATACTGTCAAAGCAAAATATATGGGATTTGACAGTTTCGGTTACTTTTGAATGAAAAAAAATTCAGTCAGCTGGGCTCCTGTTATCACTTTTATAAATACGCCTTGGTATGAGATAACCTAAACAGTCGTGGCAATGCCAGATCCCGAATTTCACTACGCCTTTTTATCAATATCATGTAGGGTGATACTAAGTCGTAACCGGTCATGTTGTGCAACTGTTGCCATAACAATAACATAAGCACGGTAACGCGATAGACTAAAACAACACAAATAAGTTCACTGCCTATTCTTCCTCTTACCAGCATATTTTAGTGTTAAACCCAAATCCTTGATTAGCTGGGCATCACGTTTGGCCTGCTCCAAAACGGGATCGATTATTATGGCCTCCTTCGTATTCAAATCGGCTAGTAGATAGGTATAGGTGCTACTTTCCGTATCGAAGAGCTGCAATCAGTTAAACATAAAATATTAATCATTCGATATCATCGTATGGGTCACGCTTACCTGACGAAAAAAGAAATCGGTCGAGAAGGGAATGCGGGGCAACATGCTGGTCGAACAATGGTGTAAACGCAACTGCTGCTGGTGTGGATGTTGTTGTCGGTAGGCAAACGGGAGTGTGGACAATATGTTTGCGCTCTTAGTAGAACCAAACTTGTATTGCGCTAGAAGTGATTGGCGCAAGGTGGAAAATAAACTAAGAGCTGTCATTCTCTGTGTCTTTTTCACGTTAAACCAAACGAGGGCTGAGGTGTAGTGTGTGAATGAACATGCAAAAGAGGTTAGTAGCAGCAGCAGCACACAATTATTGTTATTAACGCTTTTGCTTTGCTATCTCTATCAAAACTTCTCGCCACAACTGGTAGTTCGTTAATAGTAGTGAATGGAGAGGGAGGGAATGATAACGAACGAATTATTAATCACTGCTGGTATTATAGAATTATTTCAAATTGATTGACGGTGTGACTACAATGTGGCTTCTTCCAGCCGACAGCGGCAACTGTGTTAGATTCACCTGTTACCTGGGTTGGTTTCCATGTCACATTTCCCGTTGCCTCCACCTACTTGTTCTCTTGCCTTACCTGTTTGTTGATGTTTGCGTTGCTTTACGTTGTTTACAAATCACAATTCTCGCAAGTAGTCGTCCAATACCACAACGTAATTGTAGTGCCGTCCACAAAACAGCTGTTCACAGCAGCGCGTTCCACTCGTTATGACCACATACATGCATGTCGACGAGGGGTGTTTCCTCACCAAAGCTTTGGCAAGCAAGCAACCAACCAACCGACTAGTTAGTTATTGGTGAGGAGAGCTTTTGTATTTCTCGCTTTTGTGGAAGTCTACGTGATCTTCATTCGAATGAAATCGTTGGCCCACCGAATAAATGAAAGATTCTTTTGGATAAAAAAGAACAGTTGAAGTGGAATTTCAATGAAATTCAACTCAATTTTAGGAACATTATTGTTGCTAACGCAACTTGTGGAGGAGAAAGAACGGGGAGATGGTAAATACTGATGGAATGTTTGTTGAAGTATATTCCGCCTGTCCTGAATTTCGATTAGTTGTACAAATAAATCTATTCGGATTGAGAGATTGGTGATCCGTGTATAAAATCTATATTATTAATGTTTCTAATTCAGGGGGCTAATCACGACATTCGATAACGATCGAACTGCGAATCGGCAAATATTATTTAATATCTCACGATATTATTTCCAATATACGTTATCTCAACAATTGTTGTTGATTTCTCGGATATTTTCTTTACGTTACAATGTTATGTCATACTTTTTGCGCAATTTATAATCTAAATAGTAGTGTCCAACCGAATAGTTTGTCTCTACAAAACAACCACTTTTCGATCAATATACGGTTTTTGATAAGCTTTGGACGAAACTTAATGCTATACAGTGAGGGAAAAAAATCAATATACATCCCCAATTTCGGCTCCCGGACACGTTCAGAACGTTTATGATGAAATGTAATGATGTACTTTTGTTTGAAGTCTCTTTTTATTAACAAGTATCAAAAAATAAATATTTCACCACTAACTTTCATATTCACGAAAAACTACATGTCATGCTTCATTCTTTTGATTTCTGCAGAATAATAGCTGCAAAGTAAACACATTTTAATTTCTATTTTTGCGATACGTTTTAGATTTGTTTGTTAGACAATTGAAAGTAGTATATTTTTTGTGGAAGGCTATCGAAAAGGAATTTTAGCAAATGTTCGAAAATTAATAAGTGAGAACAAATATCGAATCTCTTGAAATTATGTAAATCAATAGTTCAAAGTGTATTTCGAAACACGAATGCTATTCGATATAGAATAAAGCACAGGGAAATTAAGAAGGATATATGGTAGCTTTAATCTAAAAGAAGTGGACAAAAATTCGAAAGAATGCCAGAATGCTGTCCGAATAGCTTAGGAAAGGTTATTTTACGATTGTGCATAGAGATAAATAAATACCTCTTTGGGAAAGCAATGTTGCCACCTGCCTCTAGCTTTTTGCTACTACGAAGCAGTTGTTCGTTCATCGAACAACCCTTAATTTACATCAATACTTTATAGTGGATGTGACTAAAATCAAGTTTAATGTATACCCTTAACTCGAATACACATTTACTTGGATTGAACATACCCATCTTCAGCTTTATATCAATTGAACTCAGGCTTGTCAGAACTATTTTTCAATCACCAATCAATCAGCTTGTCAGCAATCAATCAATCTCATCATATCGCCTTGTTTTAATGTTAAAATTTTCGCATTTAGGGAATATTCGAAATTTTATTAGACCTGTATAAAACATGATCATGTAGACTTTGTGTCCGCCATTGCACTATGGTCCCAAATCCATTTTTTTTGGCAGAAATTCAAAAAATTATAATTGGAAAGTGGTAAATGTGTATATATTTTCTTTATGGCAACACTCCAAGCAATCAAAAAAATATACTAGGGAAAATTAGGTGGCAACACCACAAGCCTGAATGGTACTTAAACTTTGCGGTTCAAAAAAAGTGGGATTAATTTTGATATAAAGCAGTTTTACATATTAATTAAAATAAAGACTTAAAAAGAAAATAATAAACTGACTATACTATGAAAATTGACGGCAAGAGTTAGTAGTTGAAAAATTATATTTAACATTTTATGATTATTGTGGTCTTGTAAGTATTCATAGGTATTGTAATTTTATGATTTGTAGAGAACATAATCTATAAATGTCGTGGACCAAAAGTTATATGTATGACTCAACTTGACTCAAAGTGTAAATGTGAAAGTGTTCGTCTGAGGTTTTAGTTAATGATGGAATTAATATCTCGTCAGCATTTTTCGGCAAACTCCAAAAATTGTCATTTTATTTTAGCACAGTTTTTGATTAGCCATAGACATATATATGATTTATCTCTGAATTAGTTTTGTGTACGAGACCCATCAATATTTTTTTAAAAGGTTTTGAAAGTACCTTTAAAACGGTATACAACATCATTCACCTTTTTGTACACATGTATACATTTTACTTTATTTCTTGAAATAATTATTTAAATTGCAGTTTAAAGTATACTATTTGTATGCTATATTTTGCTTTTGTAATAATGTTTAGAAAAACACATTTCGTCAAAATAAAAAACTCTTCATTCTTTTAAGCTTTCATAAAATTTTGTTTTTGGTCACCCTGTACCAATACAGGGTGATAATTATGTTGGTTATATATAGAGTTTATATGGGAGGTGGTAGTGGGCGTGGTCCGATCGGCCCAATTTTATTTTTATTTTTTAAGTATGATATGTCTAGCAAATGTGCAAAATTACAAGACTGTATGTTTACTTTTCGACTTTATGCCATAAAAAATGGATTTGGGACCAGTGTGCATTGTTCAAATGACACATTGTTATTCGATCAAAACCAACCCATTTGTGCTATTGTCTGGTACATTTTTAAAATCATGTTTTTCTGGTGTAATTTTTTTGTGTTACATTCTTTCTCATTTTTTTTTTCTGAAATAATAGACCCTTGAAAGCACTTTAAATAAAAAATAACTTAACTAGTAACTTATGGGTCGAAATATTGGACGTTTATAGTAATTTTTTGTGGATTTTCATAGTGACTACCGAAAACTTTTTCGGTTTTGGTGGTAGTATTTTTTAAAAAATAAATAGCTGCAGTCAATGCCTTTCGAATGATGCCTAAATGATGAACATCGTAATGAATTTGACGCCACAGCGGTCATTTTTGTAAAAAGTTCTTGAACGTTTTTGCTGTGAAAACCATCGCCTGCATTAAATTTGTTCACAAAAATGGAGTCAGTGGCGTAATTTTTCGTCAGATATTCATCATTCGAAAGGTATTGATTCCTTCTATTTATTTTTCATTACAACTCTTGCGTAATGTTTCCAAGAAATGTGAGTTTTTTGCTGTCACCTTGAAAAACCACAAAAAATCAATATAAACGTCCAATAATACGACCAGTGATTTATTCGAAGACTATAATAAAAATGTTCATTTAAAGTGCTACCAAGGGTCTATCAATTCAGAAAAAAAATGTGGACAAAATTTCAACGTAAAAAAATTACACGGAAAAAACATGATTTTTAGAGGTGTTTCAGGAGCGTTTATCTCACAGATGGCTTGGCCCAGTGACGATTTTGTAGATCATCATTAAATAATCCAATCTTCATTTCTTCCGTGACCGCAGCAATTTATTTTCGTGACCCATCCTAATATACATACATGTATACAGACATAGTACGTATAAAGGACATTTGTACACTAGGGTCAGTTTTATTTAACTTTCTCAAAATGAGAATGAATGAACAGATTTTATACTGGCGTCAAGAAATTTGCACCACAAAATGAATGAATAAATAGAAAATAAAAATAAATGAATAAATAAATAGAAAATAAAAATAAATGAATAAATAAAAAGTTTCGTAATTTAAGTTTTACTTAGCTTAGATTAATTTTCAATTAGAAAATGCCATTTTACTCGCTAAACCAAAACGAAAAAAAATATGTTTTTTTTAATTATGTCCTTTCAGTCAATGATATAAATTTGTTTCACTTTATCGCGCCAGCGTTGCCAATTAATCGCCATCCAAGCAACTATCGTTTTCCTAGACAACTTGCTACATTAAAACAAGTAAGAGAGCAAACACATGCTCTATACATTTATTGCTATGCTAATTACGACAGTAAGGATACACAGAAACAGTTTGTCGAATTCTTGGAAATAAATATACCACCTGCATTTGGAAATTGTGTGTCATTGCTCAAATTCAAACTTTTTGTATATTCCAGGTAAAATATGAGTTCATTCTAAGGAACAACAGAGTAATCAATTACATCGACCCAGATATGGGCACGGTAATCGCCTGTCTCCTTTATTTTTTGTTTTTTTTATTATTATCAGGTTTATCTTATTAAAAACTTACTTTCAAAGTAGTGAATCTTTCAGTAAATAAGCAAAATTTGCCGCATATGGGGTTCAGAGTCCCACACGTGACTATTGAGAAGCCAATGCATCCATAACGAGTCACTGTTTTCGGTTGATCGGGTGAGGTACTGCCGAGCCAGTCGTGATAGTCATACAAATGATATTGTGTTCCATTATTAAATGACAAAGTTCAATCTTTCCAATAAAACCAGAAATTTGAAAAATTAATCTGTACCTTTTTTATAGCCGATTCTAATTTAGAATTTAAATGGCTTACCCTATATAAGATGGATTAAGAATAAAAAATAATATTTAATTGGAGTACAATATTGAAATGGTGCCACAATTTCAAAGAAAAGCATAACTCGATCATGACTTTTGAATGGCGTGTCTTAACTGAAATCCCACTGTAATTTCCAAATTGCTTTCCTAAAACCAAAACGCACATTTGATTTCTAAAGAAAGCGAACCCACCTGTTTGTTAATGATATACGGACAAATCTTTCATTAGTCGATAAATACTCAAACGTAAACATATATGTACTATTACTATTCATTATTATTCTTTTGCGCTTCTGCCAAAATAATTGGCCATTTCGAAAATAAATACCAGAGATACACTTGTTCAGAGGCCGTAAAATCCAAAATTTCCACCAACGTTCACATCTTAAATATTTCAACAATCATCCATTTCGATTTCGGATCATTTAACTTCATCCGAAGTAATGGCGAAACTCCAACTGCATATTTTTGGCAGACGAAATTGAAAATGTACCACTTGTGCGAATGAATGAATGATAGATGATTTTAATGCCTCAATAATTACTTTCGCCGTAAATTGTTTTGGCATAATGCTCGTTCATCACCACCACCACTACTCACTCACTCTTCTTGAGCGAGCGCAGCGGAGTATCATGCAATATCATCAAACTGTTTGTTTTTGTTTTTATTTTTAAGTGGAGGGGGTTTCTGTTTTTCGTTTTTCAACACACAAAATTCATAATTAATGTAAAATTCATTGTCTATTGTTTCGAAGACTAACGATTTCAATTAAACTTTTTGCCGTTGTTGCCATTAAGGAGTTCAAAGCAGTTCATCTTAATTGTTGGCGGTGGGTAAGTAGAGTTCACAATGTTTGGTGTTTGGTTTAACGATTTTGTTGGGTGCGCATGCGTGCAATTACGCCGCTGTTGTAATGTATGCGTATTTCGTATTCGTACTCATTTGTTGCCGTTTTTTGTTTGTTTTTCGTTTCCTTCGTACACATGCGAGTGTAGTTTGATTAGATTCAAATAATAAATACAAATCATATTAAAATTTATAAGAAATCATTATAATTATTGACCGGAAATGGCAAAAAAAATGAATAAAATTGAATAACACCCTTGCTCACATACATACATATATGGCGGCATATAAAACATAATTTACGACGTACACGACGTAAATTATGTTTTATAACAATTAATTAAGAGAAATCGAAACGGTTAACACAACTTCAGTTAGAGGGCTATTAAACAGAATATACAATGCTTGTATATTTTTATTTATTTAGAAAATAAAAATAAATATAAAAATTAAAAATAAAAGATAGAATTACATATCCACAGATGACATGATTTACCAGCGATTACAGAGGTTCTCCTACAACTGAAGATTATTAAATTGTGAGTCATTCGGTCAACACAGTGGATTTCAAGGGCTGCAATTTAATCTCAAAATAAATACAATTTTTTCTGGACCATGTGTTGCTAAGAACATCTCATTGGCTTTAGCAACACCAGGTGATGCCTGCTCATTACGATTGTTTGCGATATAACTATATATAACTCACCAAGAAAAATAGCATTCCTAAGTCTGAGTGAAATCCATTCTCCAATGTATTTCAACAATTTTGATCCAGTTTATGCCGAGTATTTGTGTTTAGAAAATTCTTGAATAGTCTAAGAATCTAAGTTAAAATTCTCATTCGTTTGCCGAGACTTATTTCTTAAATACTTCAAGTATTGTTCTAATCAACCAGTGCGCCTATCTTAATTTCGCTGCAATCATGGAGTAGTAGCTCAACTCTTAGTTGGTATGTTCTATGTTTTTATATTAATTTTGCATACTCTGAAGGAAATTGAAGTATTGGGAAAAAATTTCCTGAGTTTCAGTTCAATTGAACTTATTTCAGGAAAAAATATTAAAATTTTACTCGGGTTTAGTAAAAGTTCACTTGGTTTTAGGAAAAATGTACTTGGATTTAGGAAAAACTTACTTAGTTTGAGGAAAAATGTACTTGGATTTAGGAAAAACTTACTTAGTTTGAGGAAAAATGTGCTTGACAATATTTCTCAGTGTGAGTAAATATTCACTTGATGCGAGGAACATTGAACTAGAATCATGTTCAATGTATGGCGCTAAGTTAGATTTTCCTAAATTTAAGTTCATTTTAACTAATTTTAACCTCTGAGTTCTGCGAGCAAGTGCTAACCTCCCATGACTAAAGGGTTGTTATAAAAATAATCCAACGGGTATTTCATCGTGATTGATTCTTATATTTGGTTTATATCCAATGCTATTTGGTAAAGATAGTTTCTACAGAAAATTTAAATTTGTAGAGGTGTACAGATTGGAAAT
This sequence comes from Polietes domitor, assembly GCA_947397865.1. NCBI lineage: Eukaryota > Metazoa > Arthropoda > Insecta > Diptera > Muscidae > Polietes > Polietes domitor. The sequence continues at coordinate 2,724,847 of OX377622.1, read as the reverse complement.
AATTTTATACACAAGGTTTCATATTAATAACACGACATTGATAGAAAAGCCGGTGTACCAATAAACATTTGATTTGGGACATTCTTTATTAACGTGTGTCAACGAAAGGATACGACAAAGTTCATTGATAAAGTGATAAATTATAAAAGGATTCGTTGTCTGCGAAAATGACCCAACGAAAAAATATTTTGGCAATCTAAACGCGAACGGAAACAAAAATCAAATTGTTTTCGATTTTTCAATGTTTCGGTGTTTCCACTTTGAAACATACTTCAAAACCATAGCGAAAACTTACCATTGATGCTGATTTCTGTTTTGCAAACGCACGATGTGCATCCGATATTGGTTCACTGACTACACTGCCGGAGTCCATGTTGTAAGGAGATCTGGAAAAAAGAACAAAAAGGAAAACGAAATTAAATAAAATGATTGCAAATTAAATTACAAGGCAAAGGCAGTGCCAGTGGCTGTGGCTGTGCACTGAGTTGGCCAGACAATACGTCATTGTTATACAATATGCCGCCGCAGAAGACGACATGACCAATGACCATGATCTAAACTCTAAAGTTACAAATTGTAATTCTTGAATTGCAGATGATAGCTGCTGATAAACTAGGACATCTGCACAAGTGCATGTTATTACTCACATACATACATGTTTAAATATATGTATATGTACTATTTAATATACCGACATACATACATGCAATATACAATTACATAAGTACGAACGAACGTATACAAATCAACTTCATTGCGACCATCACCATCATCATCATCAACATATTTCAGTTACATGCACATGGATGTGGATATGGGATATGGTTATGGATGGCATCTTGCCATGCATTCGTTCTCACATATCAAGAAAATATTCCCACAATCTACAAAACGAAAGACGACGACATGTACTATTTTCCTTCCCAAAATGTAACGCTGGATCTGGGCTCTTCCTCGCCCCCTAGAGCCAACCAGCCAGGCAGCCTAGAGGTAATAAAGAAAGTTCATTTCCCACCACATGCGAATGTGTCTGCGAACAGGTACACGAGTGGTGGTGTTTGTGCTTTATTTAATGCGCCCAACAAATGTACCAACATGCCACACTCGCTGGCTTTGTTATTCGTTTTTCTTTTTAATTTATTTCTGTTGAAGGGTCTTTTAGCCATTTCTGTCTTAACTTTATCTTCATCATTTGGTCTTCACAGCTCGTAGAAAGAGTGGTGCCTTTTTTCTCGTCTCGTTCTAAGCCACTGAACTGTGACGTGCCCTAGACTAGGCTCTTCTGTGTAGATTGTTATCGTGTTTGTGCTACCCCTCTCAAAGGTTTTAGCCTCTACGCTCACTGATTGTCATTGCAAAATATGGAATGTAACGAAGATTAACGTACATTAGATTGGAACAAACGAAAAATGTGGATAGGAGTGAAAAGTTCAAAGTTTCATTAAAAAATCTCAGAAAGACTGCGATCATGTTTTTATCCGGAAATGATATATTTTAAACAATACACAATTCCATGCGATTCCTCTGAGCAAAAGTGGCATGGAATGAACTTGTGGCCATTTCACCCACCTTGCTGGCGATAGACCCTCTCTAATGTACTTTTATACGTGCGCGACTACTGTTTGTTTTCGCTTGTTTCACGATTACTTGATAACAATTAAAAAAAGCTTACTACATACACACATGCATTTGTACATTCAAGTATTGTATGATGAAGGTATGAATTATAAAAATAATTCATTGTGACCTTTGTCTAATAATGCTGTTGAATGTGTGGACAATGAATAAGGAACGAAAACTGGCTTTCAACACATGCATATTATCGAGTAGCAATTACTAAGGACTATCCCGGAAAAATTCACTTTAAGATCTTCCGAAAACTTCAATCAAACTGTCTCGATTTTATTCATATAAAACTTGAGCAAAATATAAAGATGGTCGGCCCATTTTAGTATTGGTTGTTGTAGATTACGTTCGAAGTATCCTAAAACAATAAATAAAGCAATTTAAAACATCTAAACATCAGTTTTCTGATTTGTCCATGACCTCAAGCCAGACCATCCAGAAAAAAATTTTGTCTTCAAAATTAATTTGCACAGCAGTTACGTATAAAAAACTGAGTAACACTCACATTTGTTAGATTAGAATTGTGTCCATAAATATTTTTAGTAACAAAAAAAAAATACTTTAAAAGATTGAACCGTAAAGTGTTTGACGTAAAGTCCACTTATCATTCTAGCAATTGTTCCTGTGGGTGGTCAGAAGTAATATGCCTTAAATGACAATATGGCCTAATGTACGCATAGATTGCTCATTTGTGCGGAGATCGTCATAACTCAAATATTATTGTGTATAAGTTCTTTCATTTGGTTAAATCCACATAACCCAATTCTCATCAGTTTCGGCATGAGAGTGCATTCGCGTTGCATCCTACACAATTTCAAAACATTAAAGCCGTTTTGCCAAAAGAAAACCACACATTTTTGGATTATGTTGGTCTTCTTGCAAATACACATAAGTATGTGTGTACATTAGGTTGAGTTTTTTCTTTGGTGATTTTGGGCTCATAAAAAGAAAACATAAAAAAGCGTTTCAGTTTAAAAGCATGACTTGTAGAGCTACTTTTACGGAAGTACTAAATTTATTATAGGTTTATCAGGTCTGTTTTTATACCCTCCACTAGGCTGTTATGTCTCTGTACATTTGCTCGTAATACCCAATAGGAAACGAGATAGACCATCGTTTATTATACAGATCGTCTTAGAATCTCTTTCTGAGTCGATCTCTGTCTGTCCATCTAATCGGTTCAGATTAAGATATAACCCCCATACAAATGTTGCTCTCGATTTTTTCCGCTCTAGAAACCACAACCATTAACTTAACTTTCTTCAAATTTGGTAAAACGCCTTATATTTCAACTAAAAACATCTGTGCTTGAGCGAGATCTGTTCGGATTTGGACAAACCCATACAAATTTCCGTCCGATTAGACTTTTTACGCTTTAGAAACCACATATTTTAACCGATGTTCTTCAAACTTGGTGATACTTAAATATATGGTTAGAATGGGCCAGGTCGGTACAGATTTACATATTCTACTCCCATACAAATGTCGTTCGCGGTTTGAGATTTTCTGCTGTAGAAACCAAGTGCCTAGAAAATCTGGCATCATCACTAAGAGAGTGGCAAGCTGCTTTCTTGTTTAGCGTGTAAATTCCATACAAATATTAAGGTCTACTATTTAAAAATATAACGCACAAAAATGTCAACTATTTCGATAGGAAAACAAATTTAAATTACTAAACTTTTTATTTATTCATTTATTTTCTATTTATTAATTCATTTTGTGGTGCAAATTTCTTGACGCCAGTATAAAATCTAGCGCTTTTTAAGTCATTTTTCTATTGTTCATTCTCATTTTGAGAAAGTTAAATAAAACTGACCCTAGTGTACAAATGTCCTTTATACGTACTATGTCTGGATGCATGTATGTATATTAGGATGGGTCACGAAAATAAATTGCTGCGGTCACGGAAGAAATGAAGATTGGATTGTTTAATGATGATCTACAAAATATTTCGTCACTGGGTCAAGCCATCTGTGAGCTAAACGCTCCTGAAACACCTCTAAAATCATGTTTTTTCCGTTTTTTACTTTGCAATTTTGTCCATTTTTTTCTGAATTGATAGACCCTTAGTAGCACTTTAAATGAAAATTTTTATTCTAGTCTTGGAATAAATCACTGGTCGTATTATTGGACGTTTATATTGATTTTGTGTGGTTTTTCAAGGTGACAGCAAAAACTCACATTTCTTGGAAACATTATGCAAGAGTTCTAATGAAAAATAAATAGAAAGAATCAATACCTTGCGAATGATGAATATCTGACGAAAAATTACGCCACTGACTCCATTTTTGTGAAAAAATTTAATGCAGGCGATGGTTTTCACAGCAAAAATGTTCAAGCACTTTTTACAAAAATGACCGCTGTGGCGTCAAATTCATTCCGATGTTCATCATTTAGGCATCATTCGAAAGGTATTGACTGCAGCTATTTATTTTTTAAAAAATACTACCACCAAAACCGAAAAAGTTCGGTAGTCACTGTGAAAATCCACAAACAATTACTATAAACGTCCAATATTTCGACCCATAAGTTACTAGTTAAGTTACTTTATATTTAAAGTGCTTTCAAGGGTCTATTATTTCAGAAAAAAATGAGAAAAAACGTAACACAAAAAATTACACCAGAAAAACATGATTTTTAGGGTTATTTTCAGGAGTGTTTAGCTCACAGATGGCAGGAGCTAGGAACGAAATATTTTGCAAATCATCACAATCCAAACTTTATTTTTGTGGGGTGACTGGAACTTGTTTTTCCATTTGTATGGACGGCGACCCAGCCTAATGTATATAGTTACGCATTTGTTAATTAACTCTACACACAATCATAATTCGTACACGCCACCATCATGAGAAGCAGTTATTCCAGTTAGGAGTGTTTTGAAGAAGATTTTCCACAAAAATATTGACGTCTCTGCGGTCGTCCCGTATCCCGTTTGCCACACCAAACAGACCACTCACAGACGATGCGTACTTATGGTCCCGCCAGAAGAGGACAAATTTAATGAACCAAATTGTCAAAGACCGTTTAGCAACACCACCATGACTATCCAGATCTGCAAGTAAACACTAGCTAGCTAACTGTGAATGCTAGTGTCCCACTAGCTAGTTAGAATACGAACGTAGTATTCGATTTGAGAAATGCAATCGAGCTGAACTGTGCCAAACTGTGCTACGGTACGAAATACGCGTTTTTTGATTAGTTTTCAATTAAACAACACACAAAGTTATAGCATTTATTATCGCATACATACATACTATGTATTTATGTACGCACATTCGTACACATGAACGTACGCGTATGTCTTGATCCTAAAACATTGACCCACAGACGGCAATCCGAACTATAATCCAGTTTGAAATTCAACTAAAATAGTTTCCGGTTATTGGTGAAAAATAATGATTTTTGTGTGGGGATTTTTTAATTGTGATTTCTATTCGGACAGCTAAGAAATAATAACAAGGGATATTCCGAAAATACATGGAAATACATTTTCCTTGTGGCCGATTTATTTCATTTCCCATCCTAATCAATGTAAGACTTTTCGAAATATGAATATTTCAAGCTGTTGCCAATGGACTGACAAATTGAATATACTCGCCATTCAATGGAGGACGGTTCAAGTTGAAAGTTGGGCAAACTCAAAGTCGCAAAAATACATATTTATTCGCTTATTGAAAAGAAATTTCTTTCGCGTTCGTATTTATGCTTTTGTGAAAGGCAACACAAAGTTGGAGCGCGTAGGGTAGAGAACGTTGATCACTCGCTGCTAACACAAGTGTATTATTTCTTCTAACATTTTCCCACGTTTTAGCAATTCCGGTATTTCCGTAACCAAATTTCCAGATTTGTGAATACTTTTCGAATTCAAAATAACTGCAATAGATTTGGGCAGAACAGGCGGGGCCAGTAGGAAATGTACAACAAACCCTGCATGTTCACCCTGGAAACTAAAAACTCATAGTCACTGCTGGCTAAAAGTTGATAAAACAAATTATATTCGACATGCAATGCCGAGGTCACAAAGTGTTCGATCGTCCCTCGTGGAACGAAGATATCGACAATCAAGTATAAATGTCATTGAACTGAATGTTTGAACTGGTTGAGTGCAACTACTACACGCTCTTCCCACACTTGTTGCAGGTTCCTCCACGTCCGTCCACGAACAAAAAGAAAACAAAATGGTTCTCATGTTGACTGTCTAAAAAGGGTTCTTTGTTCTAGAATAATTTCACGCTCCACTGAAATGTGGGAAAGAGAACTTCAACCATAAGTACGATTTACGATTTACTTCCATGCAACATACATGCAAACATACAATATGTTGAAACAAACATAAGTATATACGGGCTGGTACATTAGGGTGTCTTGACAACACCAGAACTACATGTGGCGCGAGAAAGATCCACTACAACTCAAGGGGAAAATTCAAAAATTGCCAGAAATATCAATTGAATTGTGAATTCTCTTTAAATGATATTCATGTATAAATTGCACCGAAAAAACATACACCCTAATGTAGACGTGTGCTTTATTGGTATTTACTATTTTTGGCGTACAAGTTATGGCTACTAATCATGACTTGCCCTCTTTTAAAAAGGTTCATGACATTTTGATTAAAATAAATACGTACTTGAGGATGTAGGCATGTTTGTGCCTAGCACGAGCAATTGAAAGGACTTTGACTCCTTAGGTCTATAACAGAGATACGCGTATGTACTTTAGTTAAATTAATATAAAATATTTATAAATAGGTATTGCCACAGCAGCAGGCGTGTGGAATGAATGTATTCATTCGTTTAGAGCAAGCCCACAATCCCACACACAGAATAGCTGAAAGCCTGCATCAGACCGAGTCACATATCATCTATGTACGGACGGCATACATGGATGATCACATGATGTATATTTGGATTGCATATCGTCACCGCAAATCCAACGACAAGCAGCAATAAAATATTGGAAATTGTCTGATTAAAACATACGCTCCCAGACACAGCCAATTTTAAAATACAACAGCTACCTTTCACCGTCTGGGCCCATACAGTCCTATGTTAAATCCCATAGAATATATATGGTCCAAACTAAAGACATATGCAAAACCACATCTCAACATACAAAATGTATCCCCATCTGGTGTTTGCGAACAGCACTTCGTCTACTTAGAAAATACAATAGACGAAGCCTAAACAATAAATATAAAACTGCCGGTGACTGCGCCAGAGCAGTTCAGCATTCCACGACTTTCTACCAAAGATCTATAGAATGTCAATGTTGCTTTTATCATTTTAATATTTGAATTTCCCATTAGCAATTTGTCTTTTCCCAATATCAATTTGTCTTTTCTCAATATTAATTTGTTTTTTTTTTAATAATAATTTGTCTTTTCTGAATATCAATTTTGATAAAGTGATAAAAGCAACATTGACTTTCTACCAAAGATCTATAGAATGTCAATGTTGCTTTCATCATTTTAATATTTGAATTTCCCATTAACAATTTGTCTTTTCCCAATATCAATTTGTCTTTTCTCAATATTAATTAGTTTTTTTTTAATAATAATTTGTCTTTTCTGAATATCAATTTTTCAATTTCAATTTGCATTTTCTCAATTTCAAATTGTATTTTCCGAATTTCAATTTATATTTTCTCAATTTCAATTTTCATCATCAAAATACTCTATAACTTCACAGCACTAAGCAACAGGTCGATGTCACCAAAGCGTTAAGCTTTCATGCATCTCACTCAGTACTGGCAAGCCACCCACCAATAACGACGATGACGATTAGAACTAAATTTTTAATTATTTTTAATATGCGATGATCTCACGTTATTGTTGTTTAAGGCCAAAAACAACAAACACGATCTTCTTCATTCATGTACAGCCACCATACACGTACATGTGAGTATGTAGACATGTGTGTACCGAGCACGTTGGCTGTTAATCACACCCGTATTAATTTTCTTTGGCGTCTGTTTTGTGGGTGTTTGAATCATTTCTTCCAACTTGATATTGACAAATGAACAAACCCAAACCTCTCAATCACTCATCGCTCATCTCATACTCCAACATAGGAATGAATGAATGTACATATGAATGGTGTGAGAGATGAGTGACACTATTATTTGGAATTGTTCTTTTTTTTAATATTATTATTAACGTGTTTCGATAATTGTGTCACGCTACACCATACAACCAACCAAGCAAGCAACGAAAAATTCTATTCTTTCGTGTTTGCGTTTTCACGTTTGTGTTTTGTTTTTGCCCAACATCATTTTCTATGTTCTCCAAGTGAAATTTGTGTAAGTTTTAGCCAAAGAATTTCTTAATTGTCTTCGTTTCTATTCACAAACACCGCCAAGTTATTCTATTCTATTCTATCTATTTTCGAGTGTGCCAGCATCTTCATCGGTTTTCGAGTTTGCTTTGTGGATTAATTGATACCAGCTTTTGGGATGTTCGAAAAATATCTGCCTCTTTAGCTCAGTGGTAGAGCACTGGTCTTGTAAACCAGGGGTCGTGAGTTCAATCCTCACAGGAGGCAACAAAACATATTTTGTTGCCGTTGGTTTTCCCCACCACAGTAAATTTTTAATACGTTTAAGAAAAATTACAGTTTATGTGTGTGGCTGTAAATATACATACGCATACATATGTATGTACTCCAGTAGTAGTTTAGTGTAGTTCAGTTCAGTTTAAATGTGCTCACTGAAAATGCCTGTAATTAAAAATAAAATGTAGTTGCTGCTGCCGCTGGCCACTGGCCACCGACCATTATGGCTAATGTTTCATAGTTGCCTTTGATGGTTTGTCAAGAAAATGACCTTAATTTGTCTCAAGTAGAAATTGTAAATAACAACCAAACCTTGTAATGTTTAACTTTGAACTCCGGCGACTGATGAGGTTTTTGTCATTTAAGCCGTTAGGGTTACGGCAATTTTATTGTTTCGAATAAAACGAGCATAAACTAAAATACTTATATACAGCGTCCATTTCGGAGAAGATCGTCATAATTTGCGTGTGTATTCTCTTGACACTGATCTATCATTTAGTTGAATAAATGTTTATTAGACTCGGCGTAAGCCAATTATAAATTTAGACAATTGCATTACATGCCATACAAATTGACATGACTCCTAAGTCAGTTATTTCAGTTTTAGGGAGTTACGATTTTCGATGTATAATGTATAGGGTGTAACATTTTAAATTAGAATCGGCTATAAAAAAGTACTGATTATTTTTTCAAATTTCTGGTTTTATTGGAAAGGTGCAACTTTGTCATTTAACAATGGAACACAATATCACGCATATGACTACCTAGGCAGTACCTCAACCGATCAACCCAATTTTTCAGTACATGGCCCAATCATGCCGCCAGCCCAAAATCCACACCAAACAGTGACTCGTTGTGGATGCATTGGTTTCTCAATAGTCACGTGTGGGTTCTCTGAACCAAACATTTTGCAAGAATGTAGTTTGAAGTTTTCAAATAAATGTTGCGAATTACACTTCCAAAAAAATCTATTTTTTCTGTCACGAAAAAATCTTGAAAAAAGTAGGGAAAATGTATTTTCTTTTATTTATTAAAGCTGACATTCAAACGCAGAAGACAACGTTTATATGTAAAAAATCTATGGATAAATGTTATGATACTCGGAAGTTTTAAGGAATTGAATTTTACGTAGGGCAGGATAATTAGTGTGGAAGGTACTAGGAGGATCGTGTCGCATGATCCCAACTTCCACATTTATAAAACAATGTAAAAACATGATCAAATATCGAGTCATAGCGGATTCCTTGCACCAGAACTTATGAAGCATTTAATATTACCTTGGATAGAGACAGTTGTGTGGGAGGTACAAGAAGGGGCGTGGCTAAAGCGTAAATATTTTTTAGGTTTAAAGTGATTATAAAAGCATTTTTAAATATCAAATTGAAAATGATTTTAACTACTCGTATGGATGTTATATCGTTTTTATTTTAGCCAAAGTTTATGCCACTTTGTATGGGAGGTACCAGAAAGGGTGTGGCAATTTCGCCCATATTCCATGGGGATGTCACCTCTAAAAAAGCATTGCTATACAACAAATTTCGCAGTATTCCGATCATCAGTTTAGAAGTTATAACAGCTTTAATTTTACGCAGATTTGCGTGATTTGTGTGGGAGGTACTGGAAGGGGCGTGGCAAAATCCGTCATATTTAGTACACTTAAAGTGATTATAAAAATACCAAAATATAGCAGATTCCGATTATTCATGTGGAAGTTATATGGATTGTAATTTAAATGAGCTATTTGTGTGGGAGGTACCAGAAGGGGCGTGACAATTTCACCAATCTTCGAACTTAAACTAAGTTTGGGAAAATATTATGATGTGCAGAGTTTGACTCGATTCCTTAACTCCTTTAGAGAGTTATCGTGTACACCAGCCAGCCAACCAGACGGAAGGACGGACGGACATGGCTCAAACACCTTAACAAAGTCGTGAAACGGATTTGGTCCAAACATACTTAGGGTCTTATGTCACTCCTTCAATTCGTCACACTTTTTTTCTGTCCCAAATGATATATACCCTCCTACTCTGTTGAGTGAGGGTATAAAAAATAATGATTTTTTAATTTTTGTTTAAATAGAATAGTTTGTTTAAAAGTATAGTGTCATCGAACAATACAGGGGAAATATTTTGTGGTATACAAAACATCCCTATAGGTAGGTAGATGTCCCGTTCTTAATATTAGTTTCAATTTGTACTTCCCAATATCACATCATATTTTCTCCAATTATTTGATAGTTTTACTTGCTAAACAAGTATGAAATTGTTGTCGATGGATGGTTTGTATTAACTGATTCTGGTAGAACAATCTGGCAGCAATTGCCAAATATTAAGACCTATCTAACACGTCTTCTTCTAAAGGGTGATTTTTTAGGAGCTTGATAACTTTTTTTAAAAAAAAAAACGCATAAAATTTGCAAAATCTCATCGGTTCTTTACTTGAAACGTTAGATTGGTCCATGACATTTACTTTTTGAAGATAATTTCATTTAAATGTTGACCGCGGCTGCGTCTTAGGTGGTCCATTCGGAAAGTCCAATTTTGGGCAACTTTTTCGAGCATTTCGGCCGGAATAGCCCGAATTTCTTCGGAAATGTTGTCTTCCAAAGCTGGAATAGTTGCTGGCTTATTTCTGTAGACTTTAGACTTGACGTAGCCCCACAAAAAATAGTCTAAAGGCGTCAAATCGCATGATCTTGGTGGCCAACTTACCGGTCCATTTCTTGAGATGAATTGTTCTCCGAAGTTTTCCCTCAAAATGGCCATAGAATCGCGAGCTGTGTGGCATGTAGCGCCATCTTGTTGAAACCACATGTCAACCAAGTTCAGTTGTTCCATTTTTGGCAACAAAAAGTTTGTTAGCATCGAACGATAGCGATCGCCATTCACCGTAACGTTGCGTCCAACAGCATCTTTGAAAAAATACGGTCCAATGATTCCACCAGCGTACAAACCACACCAAACAGTGCATTTTTCGGGATGCATGGGCAGTTCTTGAACGGCTTCTGGTTGCTCTTCACTCCAAATGCGGCAATTTTGTTTATTTACGTAGCCATTCAACCAGAAATGAGCCTCATCGCTGAACAAAATTTGTCGAACCGAACATTTCGAACCGAACACTGATTTTGGTAATAAAATTCAATGATTTGCAAGCGTTGCTCGTTAGTAAGTCTATTCATGATGAAATGTCAAAGCATACTGAGCATCTTTCTCTTTGACACCATGTCTGAAATCCCACGTGATCTGTCAAATACTAATGCATGAAAATCCTAACCTCAAAAAAATCACTCTTTATATAGTTTTTATGAATGCATTTTTTTCACTCACATCCTCATTGGAAATAGGAAACATGTTGGTGGTGTCGAATATTCGGCGGAGGACTTTGTGTGTTATGTCTGTGTGCACCCATGTCTCACGATTACTTGCAGGTGGGAAGAACATAGTTGACACGTTCTGCTTTGTAACGCGTAAAGTGAAGCCCAGATTAATCCAAAAAGTCAAACTGACGTTTATGTGATCACAATTGTTGTTTCTGTTGCACTACACATTAACAATGTGCATGTGCATGTGTATGTGATGTGAGATTATGCACTTTGATCAGTTTCCGTTCTTTTATTTGGTATTTGCTGCTGCCGTCGATGTTTTTGTGGTTGTTGTCGTTGTTTACATTTATTCTGGCCCGTTTCATTTACATTGCGGCTGAGTGTGCTCCGCGCAGCAGAGATAACAATTAATGTAATTACGAAATTATACTTGATTAACGACACAATTTATATAAGCATACATTTGTATGCATATGTATGTATGTACAGTGTGTATTTATTGTGATTACTAAGACCACCTCCACATCCACCACCACAGCTACCACAGAAACTAGCTACTGATGTTGTTGGAAGAAAACAATTACAAATGTTTGAAAATCATCAAAGAAGAAGACATCAGGCAGCAGCAGCAAAAACAACAACAACAACAACCACAAAACAAACGACATGGAACAAAAGAAATGTGTTTGCGGCTGCAGGTGATCCATTTAACATTTACTTGTGTTTGTTTCTCACATCAACCTCATCTTCTTCTTTGCCATAGAAAATAGCTGTAATTTTTGCAGAATAGGTACATACATACAGAGTAATAGCTGAAAGCCCCCACAAAATATACATACATACATACATAAAGTGAGACAAAAAGGCGAACAATGAAAAACACGGCTTTATAAAATGTGTGTCACTTAAAAACGGTCTGTCAAACACTTGGCGACTGAATATGCGAGGGCATAGTCAAAAGTCGTATTCATATCAACCAAATGAGGTTTTTTGCACCTAAAGCCGTGCCGTGATTCTAAAAATTATATAAATTTCGATTAATCATTAACTTCCATTGTAGGATTTTAATCAACCCTGTCGAACATAAAAGTTGAATTGCATATTATCCTATAAAATCCCGAAAAGAGAAATTACTTTGTATGTTTATTACATTTCCAAATAGACATTAAAATTACGACAAGTGAAAAATCATCCTCATACTTGATATTAAAGTTTGACTACTGAATGCGGATATGATCGATTGATTATTCAACTTTTCGACGATTTCGTTCAAACTGAATGAAAGTGCCTATCACCGGTAGCGTATACGTTATGTTTATTAAGGATAGTATTATTCATTCGTACAGTCATCAAACTGACCGGGATACGAATCATCAATATAATTAATCCAATTTCCCTCCACATATTTTCTTATTGATTTAAATTCGTCGAATTTATATTTATTCGATCGATACATCTTGATATTAATGTTAGAGATGAAAAATAACTACTTTAAATACGAATAAAGTGACGGATACTGTAACTAAGTCCCGACAACGTTCTATAAGAAAAAGACGTTGCTCTCTTCACAAGACGTTGCCTCTTATACGAACACAATTCAATGAACCATTTGGTGCCCGTTCAAGAGAATTTGCAGTGTACTTACTAAGTTCTTGATCTTGGATGGAATAAAGCAGATCACATTTTACATAACGGAGAAAACTGTTTTATTTGTATTCAGACCTGTAAACTTGTTTGTTTAATTCAATTGAAAACAAGTAAGGAAAGACTAAAGTTAGACGGAGCCGACTATATGATACACTCCACTTTCTATCTCATTACAATTCAATTCGGTAAAAAAGTGAAATCGGGAAGGATTTTTGTGTCCTGTAAATGTATGTGTTTGACAGAAATATGTTAAATCGGAAAGGACATTTGTATAGGGGTATATTGAAACCTGGAACGATGTGACCCGTATGTTTATAGGTGAAATATAATATGTAAAGTTTGGCCAAAATCGGTTTGGGAGCAACATTTGTATTGGGCCTAAATCTAAATCTGAACCTATCTTGTCAACTTTCAGCTTAGTTATTTCTAGTTCGATTATAAAATGTTGTGCCAATCGGGTACAATATGTGGTTTCTAAAGCGAAAAGAAAAAAAGTTAAAAGAAAATATAGATGCAAAATGGTCTTGAGCCAAGACAATATCCCAGTTCAAATCAAATATAGATTACAGACCAAAAAAATTCGAACGAAAAAACTAAAACAAATGAACGTTGGCACGGCAGAAGTATTGTTGGGTAACTATACCTCCATATACACATACTTACATATGCCACTCAATGAGATGCTTGTAAGATGGCATGTGTACTTTATTACTTGGTGCGATTTTTTAAACGCAAATTTGGCAAGTGAGTTGTACTTCTCGTTCGTTTGTGAGAATCATCTCCTTATAGAGGCCGGGGCTCTGCGAAGCCACTTGAAAAGACTTTTGGCATGGTCGAAATCATGATCGTGGTAGTCTGCAGCCAAGTAATAAATGTCACCATGCCATTTGTAAGTAAATTTGCATTCTATTAAATATAGATGCAAAATGGTCTTGAGCCAGGACAATATCCCAGTTGAAATCAAATTTTGATTACAGACCAAAAAAATACAAACGAAAAAACTACAAATTAAAAGAAAAAGTTAAATCGGGAGCGACATTTGTATGGGGGCTATATATAAATCTGAACCGACCTAACCCGCTTTCGTCACAGGTGTTTCTAGTTAGATTATAAGGTATTAAGCCAAATTCGAAGGAAATCGGTACTATATGTGCTTTATATGGCGGAAAAAGTCAAATCGGGAGCGATATTTGTATGGGGCTATATCTAAATCTGAACCGATTTGCCTCAAATTAAATAGCGTTCGTCCTTGATCCACAAAACTTACAATGTTTGTTAAGATCGAACTATAATTGCGACCTTTAATTTGATTACAACAATAGATTGCTAAATCGACTCAGAGAAGTGATTCTAAGACGATCTGTATAATAAAGGATGGCTCTAACTCGTTTCCTGTTACAAACAAATGCACAAAGACATTATACTCTCGTCAATTGAATTTGAGCTTTTTCAAAGAGTAGTAATTTTTAATTGAGATAACAATTATAATTTAAACATAAACATTTGTTCGTAACATATGATCCGTTTCTGCCGCGGGACCACTATAATAACATGAACTTGATGATATGACAAGTCGTAGCTCAGTCGTCCATACTAATGTCTTTGAGATAGTCACAGATTGGTTTGATTCCGAAATGAAAATTCCAAACGTTTTTGTTTTATATATATAAAAAATTTATTTTAACTTCAATTGTTAATAAGTAATAGTTTTTTCCACTTTTGAAATTGAAAGTGGTTTCACTTCGAAATAAAAATTCGTTTTTCATTTTGTGTGGAAGCGAAATTCGGATTTCATTCCACTTCCAGGCGGAATTTAACAAGGCCCATCAATTAAATACTGACCATTCATTTTATGGAATTTCTTTCCATAATGTTGCTGGTGAGCGTATACTGTAATTTTGATTGCAAGTGCTATCGGCAAGTCTGTCCATAATGTTTCGATAAATAGGCGTGAAAGAATATCAAGTGCAGAGTTGCATGGAAGTCATAACAAAAAAATACCAAATTCCCTTTCAAATGAGTACAATTTTGAATGTTGCATTACATACAAAAATGGGAAAGATCTCTGACGTTTTCCCAAAGAACGCGTTCTTTGGGGATTGAGTTGTTGTTTATTTTTTCTTTTGGCATTCGACGACTGCAACTGTGGCACAAATCAGTGAATTTCGGTGTCTGCTGGCCTGGCCAATCAGTCTGTTTAGCCAAAGACTTGCCTCGGCTGGCTTTGAAAAGAAAGCCAAAAATGTTTTAAAAAACTTAACTTTTCTAATGATTCTTTTGAAATGCGAACAAATCAGTCATTTGTGTAAATATTTTGTGGAAACCAGTTTTCTTTCAAAAAAAAAATTCAAACATCATCGATAGAAACACTGACGCACTCTCCGGTTTGTGTGTATGTGTTGCAAATGAACAATTAATAACGGAAATGCCAATTTATCCATATTTGGTTTGTTTTATGCATCAACAAAGTGCTCGGCTTTTTTGTTAATTGAACAAATTTGGAAAATTGTTTTTTGAACTAAGCCAAAACAAACGACAAAGAAGACGAGAAATACAAACATACACATGTATATGTATGTACGTAGTACATATGTATGTAGAAATGTATGTATTTAAACATACAGAGGAGACACATAATGAAATGAGAGTGATTTTGTTGCCAATAAATTTCGCTTTCGCTTCATTGCCAGCTTCCAGTTATTATCGATAACTCAACTATTTTGCTAAACGCAATTAAGCATTTCTTTTCATTTCCGTCAATCGATCGATTGGCCATCATTAACAATAACAATAATAATACATTAACTTTATTGCATAATTCGAGCCAACAAAGAATGACACTCTTTCGACTTGGCCATAAAAACTTTCTTAAATTGCAACAAATATCGGTTGAATATTTGAACAGAAACCCATTCCACGGAGAAAGACAACACGCACCTCACCGCACCGCACAACACGACTTGACACCACCACCATTAGACAATGAAATCCACAAATTTTTGGTAGCGGACAACAACATCAGGTGTTTGTTGTTATACTCGTTGTATTTATGTATACTGATGAACTTGGTGGTTTGTGGGGGGAGGGGGTTGTAGGGGCTATAGATCCGATTCATTCAACTCGCCATGTCCAGCAGAGTCTGCTCTTCTTTGAATAGTAGGTAACTGTCTACCCATCTATTTATTCAAAACAAGACGCCGTCTGTAGTGCTGGTGGCTGCTGGCTGGTGAAAGATGTCACCGGTTTGATTATGTAACGCAGCAAAGTGGCTACATAAACGTTATTTTAATCAGCTTAGAATAAACAAACACATAATGTGTTACATATGGGCCATTCCGCGTAAAGTAAAACGCAAAGGCAAGTTCGAAAATCAATGTACATTTCTAAATACACACATACATAATTTATAAAATTTATACAATTAAAGAAACGCGTAATGTGTTACATATGGACCACTCCACTCCAATATAGATATTATATTTATATTTTATAAAAAAATGAACAATTTTCTTCGAAACAGAGTTCAAAGTACAACCATTTTCAAGTGTTGAATATGTTTAAATTATACTTTTATAAAATAAAATCTTAAATTCAATTAAATTAAATTCATTATTTTTATAATTTAGTAGCCTTATATCTGAATGAAATGAAAATATTCCACAACATCCCAATATTATATAAGTGAACAATTTGTGAGTCTAAAATTTGCTCTTTAATAGAAATGATATTTCAATTCATTCAATTAGTGTTTCCATTGAATTAAACAAAAAATGATTATTTATTTTTATCATTTTTAGTGCGTTTCGTCCAATTTGTTTTGCTAAATTTAAATTTGCACAACGTCATCGCTTGGCATTTACTTTTCATGTTCTCATCCATTTACATTTCATCTTGGAAAGGAACAGTCGATTCTAAACGAAGACTAAGTATTGAATTTTAAAACCTCGAACTACTCATTTTCCTACAAACATACTATTCAATCCCAATTTCCCATTTGATAGTAACGAAATAAGTATGAAACTATTGGAAAATTGAGTTTTGGCGGTTTTAGTTTTTCATTTACTCATCTAGTTGTCCCTTAAAAAACTACAAAGTTTCAATGGATACAATTTTTTTAAAAATTAATTTAAATATTTATTAGCACTCTATGATAGTGGTATTACTGTCAAATTAAAGAAGAGTAGGTCTGTTAAACACACATGCTTCTTTGTGTATTATGAAATTAGAAAAATTTTTAACATACATTCTCCTCTTTAATTTGGCACTTACATCGGTATCATTGGTTGTGAATAAGTATTTAGAATAATTTTTGAAAATTTGTATCCTTTGAACCTTTGTAGTCCTTTTAAGGGACAACAATATGACGAAATGAAAAACTAAAAACGCCAAGTACAGTTCCACACGTAGATCATCAGGTTCAAGGGTGAAATGGACTCTCGGACTGTGTAACAATATTTAAATATTTTCAGTAACAGTCTGCAAACAGCAAAATAGTATTGGTAACATGATTAATTATTTTGTGTTGTTTAGTGTACTATGTTTTTTTATTTTTTATTATTGAACTTTCTGTTTCGTTCTAAATTTTCGTCTTGAGTATAAAGAGACGTGGTAAAATTCATATACATATTTGCACTGAAAGTGAAATGTAAATGTTTCAAATGTCACAATATACCGTCATAAGTTTTCGGTAAAAACGGAGTATTATACAGAGCTTGTGTTAACATATTCTATGTGTATCTTTGTAATTTATATTAAAAATATAAAAATGTAAATGTTACTGTAGAGGTCAGAATATCACTACAGGGTGATTCCATTGGAACGAGTGTGACACTTTTGCTTAAATATGTTTAAATATCTCCCATATTCATTGACTGAGATTAGTACTATATTGTCAATTGAAATGTCATGTTGATCGGAAAATTATTACAAATATAAATATAATATCTTATCGTTTTAAATATTGGAGATGTACAACAAACTAGAGCGTCACAGGTGTGATATTAGCTTTGAAGAAAATTCTTCATTTACACGAAATTCTTCCATTACACGACTTTATTCCTTTTTGCTAATCAAAAGAGTAGTTCCTACACTTTCTTTGTGTTGTCATTACCAACTTTTATCGGCGTTTTTATACCCTCCACCTCCAGGATGGGGGTATACTAACTTTGTCATTCCGTTTGTAACACCTTGAAATATCGACCTGAGACCCTATATTCTTGATCGTCATAAAATTCTAAGACGATCTAGCCATGTCTGTCCGTCTGTTGAAAGCACGCTAGCATCTAAACGAAAGGAGCTAGAACGTTCAAATTTTCCATAAATGCGTCTTATAGTCGTAGATCGGTTGGGGGAATCGGAATGGGGCGAAATCGGCCCAAAGGGAAAATTTTTTTCCTCACAAACACTAAAAATACCCATAATAATCACTAATATTTTAGCGTATTTAAGCATGTTTTTTGAATATGTCTGTTTATATTTGCTTGATATTTGGTATGCGCATTCCCCTTATATCAAAAACTTGCACCATAAAGTGATTCTTATATGTAGGGGGTGAAATGGGGCAAAAAGGGATAAAAATGGTATATATTAAACGACAACAGATAGAAACACGAAATTTGGCGTGTACATACCTCTAATAGAGTAGATACATAATATACAAGTATTTTTTCCAAATTCGTACTTTTAAGGGGTAAAATAGGAATAGAGGGATAAAAATGGTACCAACAAAACGGCTGTACCTAGAACAATGAAATTCGGTGTATACATTCCTCTGACTGCATAGATAAGTAAAATACACGGATTTTTCAAAATTTGTACTTTTTGGGGTTAATATGAAAAAAGGAGATAAAAATAGTAATAATCTAATGACCGCAGCTAGAGTCATGAAATTCGGAGTATACATTCACCTGAGTGTGTAGACACGGAAAATAAACTGATTTTTCGTACTTTTTGGGGTTAAAATAAAAAAGGGGATAAAAATAGTACCAATCAAATGACCACAGTTAGAGTCATGAAATTCGGAGTATACATTCCTCTGACTGCGTAGACAGGGAAAATAGACGAATTTTTTGAAATTAGTACTTTCAAGAGGGATAAAAATAGTACCAACTTAACGACTACAGCTAGAATGATGAAATTCTAATTGCGTAGAAACGTCAAGGGGGTAAAAATGGTACCAACCAAATGGGCGCAGCTGGAATCATGGAATTCGGTGTATACATTCCTCTGACTGCATAGACACGCAAAATAAAAAGTTTTTTTTTCCAAATTTGTACTCTTTCTTTTACGGCAAAAATTGGTTGAATCATGAAGTGAGGTTATTTTGCACTATGTACGTCTGATAATGGATTTTCAAAATTTGTACTTTTGGAATTAAAATAGAATGGAAATACAACCAACAGTAGCACCCACTATCTACCAATTTTTTTGGCTTTGAAAATATTTTTAAAAATATAAATATAAGAATATTTATTTTTTGAATTGACGTATTGGTAGCATTACCTTATAAGCGTGGTTTGAAATAATTAAAATATTATATATTTATAAAATTAATTTTTCAATATTTGTATTTGGTTTGGCTATATTAAAAAAATTATATTTCCCTGCAATATTACTGCACTTCTACGAAAACCGACAACCTCTGTGGAATGCAATCCATGGTGGAGGGTATATAAAGTTCGGCCCGGCCGAACTTAACGCCGTTTTTACTTGTTTTAATTATAAATTGATTTTTACGCGGGACCACCTTACATTATGAAAGAATATATGTGGTTTTTAGTAAAGGTAATTCCGTGGCTATCGCCCCAATTCACACGGGAAAATAAAAGGACATCAACTTAGAAGTATCTATCTAAATATAAATATCATCTACGTAACGAATTTATCTATTTTATCTATACATTACGTAACGAATTTATAGAATTTAATTCTCTATGACTTCACCACCCAAAACACTCAGACTCGGTCGATATGTAATCAATGTCGAAGAAACTTCAAACTTCAGACTATTTTCACATTTTTGCTCGTAATTATACACTTGGAACACCACACCTATGACAAAGATCCCATCCCATGAATGATTTATTTATTTCTTACCACCCAAATTATGTACTTGAAACTCACGATTAACACCTAATGCAAACAAACATGGCATTAGTTTCCAAATAACAAGTGCAAATTAGATTGGTTTATTTCCAATTCGAATGCCACTCATTCATTCATATTCATCAGATTTTGGTTTGTTGGTTGGTTTCTTTGTTTGTTTGTTTTTGTGCGAACGCAGTCCAATTGAACAGGGCACTTGCTAGTGGTTAGCTACCGCCAGAAGTCAAACTATGGACTATGGGGCTTTAGCATGGTCTAAACGTGTTACTTCTCAACTTACCACAATTAGCAGACAGGCCAGGCCAGACCAGACGGATAGAATTACAAAATGTTGTTGTCGAATATTTGGTATGGGTTGCAAAATGATGCATTCACACTCACTCACTCACTCACTCAGCCAGTCAGTCAGTCATTCATAAATAAATCCTTCGGATATGCACGTTCTTCGAAGAATCTGTGTCAGTGCGGTTGACGAGAATTGATCGAAGCTGCGTCGACAGCAGATGAACGGATGAATGGATGAACAGAGGCGGCGGCACCAAGCAAGCACTGACTGGGTGGAATTTTAATTGCAATATCGCAGCAGTAGCAGTGAATGTATGAAACACAATTCGATTCAATTATATTTTTTCTCGTTATAAGTGATTGTTGTTGCTATTGTTGTTTTATTTTGATTTGCACTTTGCGCTTTTGCTTTTGTTTTTGTTGTGTAAATACTTTTTAACTTGTTAACAACAATAAATCACTACCAATAGGCAAAGAAAACAACAACAACACGGCGATTTTGTTGTTAACTTTTTTGTTTTGTTTTAAATGCTAATGCTTATGCTGATGTTGTTGTTGTTGTGCAGGCACTTTCAAATAGTACAGCACAGCGTAGTAGACCCGCAACAATTAACCGCGATTAACTAGCCCGATTATTGTTGTTTAATTGCATTCGTTGTTGTTGTTGTTGTTGTTATTATTATTGTTACTATTATTAATAAGCAATTTCGCTTTCAACATCGAAACGGTCTTTTTATGAGCGAAGCAAAAATGTCGTTTTGTTTTTAAATCTAACATTCATTCCATTTTTTATTTATTATTTTTATTATTCGTAACATTCACAGATTCTCAGGGAGTCTTTTCCGTTTAGAACACTTCTTCTCATGACGTGCGACGGCCGTCTATGCACTCAATTGTGCGCTCACAAATTACAAGGGAAACTGTACGCAGGCGCACCACCGTTCCGTTCCGATCCGATTCGAAATAATCTACAAACGTCTCTCGCTGCTAGACAAATTCAAAATGAAACTGAATGAATGCTTGGTCGGTTGGCTGGTGGCATGAATGAAGCAATCCCCTCTCAAAACTAAGCCGCTCAAAAGTAAAGCATGCACACACGCTCGCGAGCGCACACACAGATACACATTGTTGCCAAAGAGTGTTTGTTATTCGGATGCATGTTTGTTGTACGTTATTAGTAACTATGAGCTGAGACTGAGGCCGACTATCGTGGATCGTGGATGGATATGTAGCCGCGTACCTACTGCACACCAGTGATGCGAAATGACACTCTTTCGTTCGTTCTCATGGCCCTAAAATAGTACCTTGTACATCGAAGAAGAATGTTGAGTACGTAACGGGTGATTCATCGTGAGGTTTGAATAAAACACATAAATTTGAAAGTGAACTTAAAATTTTTATTATCGGTTAAAAGGACAATTTTTGGCGTTTACTGTTTAAAAATGATATCGAGGTGATCCATTCGCAAGGTCCAATTTTGGGCGACTCGTTCGAGAGCCCATTCACTGAAACTAACACGCAAATTTAAGTCGCCTGGCTTCAATTCTTGCTTTAAGGCCGATATCCTTACGTAAAATACGCCAAGATGTCGAATACGACAAGACAATCTGCTGAGAATGATGACGAATCATTTCGCCACGGTCTTCTTTTTCACAGAAAGGTGTTTTTCGTAATACAGGCGAACAATTTGGTGCTGTTGTGGTGTGAGTCTTTCCAAAATGTCAAAGCGGTTTGATATGAGTCATGCGTGATCTGTAAAAAATCATATTGAAAATCAAACCTTACAATGAATCATCCGATTCAGTCAAAGACAAAGATTAAATTATCGGATTCGATCAACGCTGTAGAAACTAAGCTGGCTAGGCATATAGCTCTCATTGCAATGTACTTATCATATTGCACTCGAAAAAATCTTCCAAAAACCGTTTACATTTGGAATATTCAATTGTCGGTACTTTTGATGTTTATAATGTACTAAAAAGAGTACAATCGTACCAACTTATGGATCGTTGCCACACACTCGTGCTCGAACTACGAGTACATTGCCAAGAGAGTTGGTGCCGGTTGCGTATTACGTTACGTTCAATGTGGTTGGTGGTGGTTGCTGTTGATATAGGTTTGCGCTTGCTCTCTCGCTCATTGTTTTTTGTGGAGCGTGGAGTGTGGAGTGTGAAAACATGTGAGTCTTGATTTGTTTACTATTTACAATGCACAATGCTGTCGCGTTACTGTTTCCGTTGCCTAAAATTAATTTTCTTTCCTTCCTTAAGACGCGTCTCTTCGTTTATTGTCGGCACTTTTCTTTTGTCTCGCACACTTCTTTATTATTAAACACAGATTTTCCTTCCTTTGTCTAGCATTGCATTGCGTACGAGTAACGACGCTCATTATGAAAGGGTTTGTGGGGCTTCTCAGAAATTACCAATACTTTTTGTGGTTATTCAACCGAACATGTATAATTAGAATAAATTTGTTCAGAGATAACATCATAAATAACGCTGGGCAATCTTTTTTGTTGGAGGGTTTTATATGATTCCTTTACAAAATAAAAGTCCCCCCAGGGTAACAAAAAGGTGATTTATGGAATCTGAAATAGAGCGACCCCGCAGGGGTTTGTTTTACGTTTGAGAATCATATTCCCCCATTTTCTCTAAATAAATATGGAAGAATTCAATAGAAAACTGCAGTTCTAGGCGATGGTGTAACTTCTTCAAAAACTAGGTGCAGCCAAGCAACAAACTGATTATACATTCTGCTCTATATTTTAGATACTACCTCAATAATCTAAGATAAAAGTCAAAATTGTGAAAGAATGACAAAAGAAATTCAATTCAAAAATACAATGTATAAAAAATATATGTAATTATGTATGTAGTACATTAGTTCGAAATATTTATAAATATTTCGAACTAATGTACGTTCGAAAAATTTTGGGGAGACTTGATTCATAATTAATTAGAAACAAACAATTTGCTTGAATTAAGAAGAATTAATTATAAGACATACTCAATACATCATTTATTAGAAGCAACAAAACATTATGGCTCTTTTTCTTTAAGACTGGATAACTAAGCTGCGATAACAAAAATCTAAATAAAATGTTAAAATTTAACTCAAAATAAAAAAATCATTTTTTAAATTGTCGTCAAAAGCAATATCAATGTGTGTGTGAAAACAAATTTTGAAAAAAAAAAAATATTTTAGTTTTTTCGTTTGTATTTTTTTGTCTGTAATCAATATTTGATTTGAACTGGGATATTGTCCTGGCTCAAGACCATTTTGCATCTATATTTAATAGAATGAAAATTTATTTACAAATGGCATGGTGATATGGCTTATAGAGGTCGGGTTTGATGTTGAAAAGTCGCTGCGAAGCCACTTGAAAAGACTTTTGACATGGTCGAAATCATGATCGTGGTAGTCTGCAGCCAAGTAATAAATGTCACCATGCCATTTGTAAATAAAGTGGCATTCTATTAAATATAGATGCAAAATGGTCTTGAACCGGGACAATATCCCAGTTCAAATAAAATAACTTTGTGCTAAAAATTTTGGACTTAGCCTGGATAATTATCCAGTGTAAGTCAAATTTGTTTTGATTCAAATATTTATAGTGTACTTGGCGACAAAAAATATTTTTTTTATTTTGAGCAAAAAATTTAATTTTTATTATCGCAGCTTGTTATCCCGGCTTAAAGAAAAACATGCCTATTTATTCATAATAATTAATTGAAAAATAATCTCAGAGCAACGCATTCTTTTGAATTATGTTATAATAATACAATTACTTACATGAAAACGTAAGTATTTTTATATGTAGGTCAAAATGTTTCTAAATATATAATATTTGGGTTTGTACCAAATAAATATTACTCTTGCAGACAAACATATAAAAAATCTAACTATTGATCCGGATGTTGGAAAAAATCGGGAGTTGGAAGGGTGTTCTTTACTTTGAATGATCAAAAGACTTAAGACTTTCGCGTAAACCAACCAGACGTCTAACCTGAATTGTGCTTTTTGTTAGTTTTCTGTTGTTTGATTAGTGATCGATTTTTGTTGACATTTAGCTGTTCACAACTCATCAATAACACTATGCAACTAATATCTTGTCGAAGGGTTGATGTATTTTTTCCATGCTTTATATAAGGTTACTTTCTATATATGTTTGTGTGCCACAAAATTTGAAATCAATTTTTGAAAGCTTTTTTCTCAACCAATTTTGCTCAAATTTTGCACACTTAATCATTTTCGATGACAATACAAGGAAATGGAAAAATTTGACCAATTGGACAAAGGGGCGTGGCACCTCCCATACAAAGTTAAAACCTATTATTGAATATTGTCAGTTCTATGACACCTAGAGTGCTGAAATTTTGTGTAAGTGCATCTAGCATCAATGTGCATAGCTGTGCCAAAAATGGGCGGTATTGGAAAAGTGGGCGTGGAACCTCCCATACGAAGTTAAAACCTATTATTGAATATTGTCAGTTCTATGACACCTAGAATGCTGAAATTTTGTGTAAGTGCATCTAGCATCAATTCGCATAGTTGTGCCAAAAATGGGCGGTATTGGAAAAGTGGGCGTGGCATCTCCCAAGTTAAAACCTATTATCGAATATTGTCAGTTCTATGACACCTAGAGTGCTGTAATTTTGCGTAAGTGCATCTAGCATCAATGTGCATAGTTGTGCCAAAAATGGGCGGTATTGGAAAAGTGGGGGTGGAACCTCCCATACGAAGTTAAAACCTATTATTGAATATTGTCAGTTCTATGACACCTAGAGTGCTGAAATTTTGTGTAAGTGCATCTAGCATCAATTCGCATAGTTGTGCCAGAAATGGGCGGTATTGGAAAAGTGGGCGTGGCACCTCCCATACGAAGTAAAAACCTATTATTGAATATAGTCAGTTCTATGACACCTAGAGTGCTGTAATTTTGTGTAAGTGCATCTAGCATCAATGTGCATAGTTGTGCCAAAATGGGCGGTATTGGAAAAGTGGGCGTGGCACCTCCCATACGAAGTTAAAACCTATTATTGAATATTGTCAGTTCTATGACACCTAGAGTGCTGAAATTTTGTGTAAGTGCATCTACCATCAATGTGCGTAGTTCTGCCAAAAATGGGCGGTATTGGAATAGTGGGCGTACCACCTCCCATACGAAGTTAAAACATATTATCGAATAGTGTCAGTTCTATGACACGTATAGTGCTCAAATTTTGTGTAAGTGCATCTAGCATCAATGTGCGTAGTTGCGCCTAAAATGGGCGGTAATGCAAAAGTGGGCGTGGTACCTCCCATACAAACCACAAATTAAAAATCTGTTATTTCTGCTCCTGATAACGCAGTAATTTTTCCTTCTACAAAAGATAACTAAAAAGAATTTCTAGGCCCAATAGAATTCTGCTTGCATAAAGCATGGATTTGAAAAAATTTTTTTTTTGATTTACTAGTTTATTATTTTTTTAATATTAATTTTTTCTGGATAATTTTTTTTTTAATTTTTTACTAAAATTTCAATTTTTGTCGAATGTACCTATAACATTTGTTCTCTTATTTTGGAAATGCAAGTCACGCTCGCATCACGTCCAATGTTCACAAAAACTATTTTCACATAGAAACAGTGGAGCAGTCTCCAAAAATATTTTTTTTTAATTTTTTTTCTTGCAAAAAATTTAAGTAATGCAAAATTACTTAAATTTTTTTATTTTATAATAGCTGGGATTTTAACATATGAGATTTTAACATAATTATATGTATAAATTGAAAACGGGGTTTCGTGCAATTTAAACAAAAAGTAAAAAATCACGATTTTTATATTTATCGATACATCTTTTACTCATAGACATTGTTTTCTTCGTTAGAATGTTGACTATTAATAATTAAAATATTTGTTCCATCATCAACATTAGATCCTTCATCCATTGAAATGGTTTTAAAATTTAAGAATTTATTTAAAATGAAAAATACAGCATACATCTAGATATGGGACTCTCCCAGTGGCCCGGACGCGACATTCGCACGCTAAACTACGCCAAGAACAATAAAGAAGCTGAAAAAGTCTAACAGCCTTTTTAGTGTTCAAAAGCGCTTAAAGAGTACTACATTTTAAAAATATATCGTCAGGATTTAGTACAAAATTATAAACAATTTTACATCGAAACGGACGCGACAAAAAACAGAAGTACTTTTGAAGGTCTTATAGAAATATATAAAGTTCAGTGATTTTATGAGAACTTTGTTTTTCCATATTTACATGTAAATGTCTGACTTTCATATATATTTTGTTTGTAGATTTATGAAATATGAGAATTATCTCTTAGATTTTTTAGTTACAGCAGAAATACGGACGCAACAAAACGGACGCTACAAATATTTCCACGCGTTCTAATTTTCGATATAACACTTCAACTTTTAATAAAAATAAAAGAGAACAAGTTAACTTCAAGTTTCATAACAAAAAAATCGACAATTCGATCAGCATTTTTAGTGTGCTAAAGCGCTTAAAGGGTACAACATTTTAAAAATATATTGTCAGGATTTAGTACAAAATTATAAACAATTATACATTGAAACGGACGCTACAAAAACCAGAAGTACTTTTGAAGTTCTTATAGAAATAATGTTCAGCGATTTTTGAGAACTTTGTTTATCCATACATAAAGAGTGATTTTTTTGAGGTTAGGATTTTCATGCATTAGTATTTGACAGATCACGTGGGATTTCAGACATGGTGTCAAAGAGAAAGATGCTCAGTATGCTTTGACATTTCATCATGAATAGACTTACTAACGAGCAACGCTTGCAAATCATTGAATTTTATTACCAAAATCAGTGTTCGGTTCGAAATTCTATGGCCATTCTATGGCCATTTTGAGGGAAAACTTCGGAGAACAATTCATCTCAAGAAATGGACCGGTAAGTTGGCCACCAAGATCATGCGATTTGACGCCTTTAGACTATTTTTTGTGGGGCTACGTCAAGTCTAAAGTCTACAGAAATAAGCCAGCAACTATTCCAGCTTTGGAAGACAACATTTCCGAAGAAATTCGGGCTATTCCGGCCGAAATGCTCGAAAAAGTTGCCCAAAATTGGACTTTCCGAATGGACCACCTAAGACGCAGCCGCGGTCAACATTTAAATGAAATTATCTTCAAAAAGTAAATGTCATGGACCATTCTAACGTTTCAAATAAAGAACCGATGAGATTTTGCAAATTTTATGCGTTTTTTTTTTAAAAAAAAGTTATCAAGCTCTTAAAAAATCACCCTTTACTTGAACATGAAGTTCAGAGGATATATTTTGTTAGTAGATTTACGAAATATGAGAATTATCTCTTAGATTTTTTAATTAGGTACATCAGGAATACGGACGCTACAAATATTTCCCCGTGTTGTAAATAATGGTAGCAATTTTCGTTATAACATTACAACTTTTAATGAAAATGAAAGAGAACAAGTTAACTTCAAGTTTCATAATACAGTTGAACTTCGATTAACCGTGATGCTCGGGACCGGGCTAATCACGGATAACCGAAAATCACGGTTAAAAGAGGTAAAATTTTACATGTATAAATTTTATTATTTTTATTTATTTTTGACAAAAACATGTAAATCTGCGTCTATAAATAACTTATCATATCTCTAGGAATACATACATATATTTAAAAAAATCTTTTATGGAAGTCTGTCTTATGCTTTTAGCTTTTGATTGTTCTTCCAACAAATGAGTTTGTATGCGATATATTTGCATTTTATCTGGTTCTGAAATACTTGGACAATTAAAGTTTTCTAAAAAACCTAACAAAATACTACTAGCCTCTATTGCCTGAGCCAATGTGGGCGTTTCGTCCCCATTTCCTCCATCTTATTCCTCGGAATTCGAATCAAGCTCATCTTCTTGGCTTTGGGTAACCATGTCTACGATTTCGTCTTCAGATATAATAACAAACGGAGCGACATCAGAGTCGCACACCATCCACTTTTCGACAGCATCAATCGTACATCCAGACGGTATGGTTATATCTGTGTGTATCTCAACAGGGCTATTTGGAGCATCTTCATTATGAGATAGTAAGTCCACAAACATCGTAGCAGACTCATAATCAGCACACTCCTTTTCTCCCGTAGATTTCAGTCGACGGATTCCATGACGTGTTTTGAATTTATCCAACCAACCAAATGAATAAGTGCACTCTGAATTCATGTTTAACTTCAAATGGAAGATTTTGGCCTTTTCGACAATCATTTCGCCTGAAGTTCAGAAGCAAATTTCAGTTTAAGTTCATACAATATCTCGATTTCAGTTAACTTACCTGAAATTGGAGTTCCCTTAAATTTTTCTTGCCGAAACCATTCATATGTTGCGAAATCAACTTTTGGATTTTCGGATGTTTTTAGTGTATATCTGTGTTTAAGGCCAAGCATTGAATCAGTATCGGAGCAAAATTTTAAAATCCGATCTTTGTTTTTTAATAAATCGGATTCAGTTTGAATGCCAACTCCATATTTTTCAGACAACATTTTAAAAGGTACTTTACGTTTTGAGTATTCATTAATCAGCTCCATTTTTAATTGAAAGAACCATTCTTGCCCTTTTCGCGAATTTAGTTTTTGACGGTGGCATGATGTAAGGAAAACACGTCTTGACAGATCAAATTTCACACTGATGAATGAATATGAAATTTGATATGAAAATTACACTTTCATGAAAAAGGGGAATCACCGAATTTTAATAAAGTTAAAAGCTATTAGTGTGGTCTGACTTCATTTTTGGTGGACCTTTTTTTTGGGAGATGCCCTTTCTCCAGAAAGGCTATTTTTGTCACGTCACCTTCATTAGGCGCTAATATTTTAGAACAGTGCAGTTCAATTGTTTTCTTCTTTTTATATGATGGACCATTTGAAATTTTAAATTTGAACTACGGATTACTTTCACTTTGAAACGTAGAATAACATTCATTTTCATATTTTCAGGTTTATGTTTGACATTTGCAAAATTGGGAAACATACTTCCAAAGTAGTGAGTCTTTATGTGAGTCTGTATGGGGTTTGGAGAACCCACACGTGACTATTGAGAAATCAAAGCATTCACAACGAGTGGCTTTTTGGTGTGGATTGATCGGATGAGGTACTACCGAGCCAATCGTGATAGTCATATCAATGATATTGTGTTCCATTGTTAAATAACAATAAAACCAGAAATTGGAAAAAATAGTCAGTACTTTTTTATAGCCGATTTTTTAAATTGTTTTTTTTTTTTTTTTTTTTAATTTAAAGTTTTAAATGGTCCACCCTTTAGTGATTATAGAGCATCTTACTTTGTACATACGTGCATATATAAATATATATAGAAGTTAAAATAATTTTAAGTTTTTTCTTGTGTTTCACGGCTGTCGCATAAGCAATTTGAAAGGTTCGAAAATGTAACACTAAAAAACTTAGCGGCGATAGAAACTATCCCGTCTAAAAACTAAGCTCTAGACTTAGCTTGTCCAATAAAACACGTCTAATATTACAATGCGGAGGTGTGTGTTAGTATGTCTCTTTCTATATTAAGTTAACTTTGTCTTAGGCTCTTACGCAGTAACTGACTGGCCACATACGCATATAATAATTCATTCATTCATTCATTCATTCAGTATTAGACGTACATACATATATGTATCTAGGAATGAGTATCTGACTGTGTAATTAAAGAGCAACACTTACTCTTGCCAAAAGCCAACTGAAAGTCCCAAAACACATTCAACCCCAAATAGGAAAATTAACCACAGATAATTTACATACAATTAATTCAACAATTTCCTGTTTTAAAAGCCAAAATTGTAAATCTTGAGACTGTACGTACGTAAGTTGGCCCATCCGTCCCTAATGAAAAGTAAACACTGTTAAATGCGTGGTGTGGTTGTGTAAAATACAAAAAACGCTCCTCGTAAGAAAGGTGGTGGTGGTGGTGGTTGTTGGCAGTTGGCTGTTGGAACTACTCTATCACTGGCTAAAGACAACATCTTCCTCAAAGTTTTCCCAATGCCTAATGTTTCCCTTTACGCCTTGCAAGTCAAACACTTTATAAATCAACACCTTTCTTGAGCAATTTGTTAGGCTGTTGCTATAAAAACGAAGAGCAAAGGAAAGGGTGCTTTTGCACGAGTTTCCGCTGTGATGTGTGTGGAAACAGCTGCTTATTCCTCCTCTAACGGGCAAGGAGAGGGCGCAATGCATTTTCCTTATTCTTCTTCTTGCATTTGCTAATGGTGCGACAACAATACGAAATTGAAATTGCAACATGTTTTTATCTTTGGCATTGTTTCCGAACACCAATGGATTGGGGATGTTTCAACACGTTTGACGTTGACTTTTGCTTGCATACAATCGAACCCCTTTGGCCGTTGGTTCGAAGGGACGAAACTCGCCTGATCGTCTGCTTCCTCAATGCTAAACATCTGGTTTTATAATTAAGGGTTATGACCAATTTAAGTCTGAGATATTGAAGACATTTTTATTGTTCGAGTTTTCCACCAACTTGTCTGTCTGTCTGCCGGTTGTCTCTAGCTATTAAATTCTTATAGAAAACTAATTTAGATGTTCAACATATGCCGTTCGGGCAGCGGTAAACAGGGGGACTTTCCTATCGGGACAGAACATGATGTCAGAAGGAACCTCGTCTTAAGTAGGCCATAAATTTGTTAATAAGCAAATCCCTAAAGACCGACTATCTATCCATCCATATGCGCATCCATGCATCATGCACATGTACAAGCACGGATATGTTCCTGCCTCTTACCTGTGGGCAATAAAAATTAATCCCAGCGGATTAACTTTAAAATCTTCTTAAATATGTTCGTGTGCGACTGGGTTTTAAAAAAGTATCGACAGATCACATTCAAACAGAAAGGACGGTTAAGGAGGACAAATGTGTGTCATTTTGTTGTTTCTTTACGATAAGAATGTTCGGTTACACAACTCCATATTTTTCACACAAAAACTCCATGAAATGCCCTGAAATGCCAAATATGTACGAGGAGTACGTGAAGGACAAATTACCTGGCCCAGTTGATAGCATCATCATATCATACCACTCCAATGTATCTAAATACACAACTATTGTCCATTTATTGTTACTGATGATGATGATATTGTGGCCTTTTTGTTTCTGAAAAATTGGATTCTTTAAATGACTTCCTTTAAACAATACCATTGTTGTAATTGATGATGTAAAGTGGATCAGCATAACAAACGAATATGTATCTCTTACAATAGGAGACCGTTCCACAGAATGAGAAAAAGGAGGATAGCTAAGTCGAAAGACTGTTCTCAATGACTTGATCCACTGGAAGATGGTCAATGAGCTTCATTTGCGATTCGAATTTGCATCCACAATTTGCCTTGATGTACATGTTTTAATTGTCAAATAATTTCTTGATTTTCATCTTTTTTTATCATATTGAGAGTTTGTTTTGTGATTTATACTATCACATGTTAGTTATTATTATTTATTACGAGGATCGACTAATGCCTAATCCTCCGTAAGAACAGTGTTCAATTTGTGAAATATTCTTAATACCATTTTCATTTGCAATTAAAAATCACGAGAAAATAAAAATTACTCTATATCAATTTGGTTGAGGCCGGTACTTTCGGACTGGGCGAATCTTGTACACTTGTCACCATGTGTTAGTCAGTATCAACCGAGGTACATCCGATGGCACACCACACAATTTTAAGGAAAACATCATCTGTTATAAACTGAGGCGTATGTCTCATTCAAAAAATAAAAGAAGAAGTAAGAAAGAGCACCATTCTTAACTCGTACTACTCTCAACTTGTCTTGTTTTCTAAGCTTCCACAAGAGGCGATGGAGTTTATCGCTTATAAACGCTTAACTTAGCTTTGTACGCGGTAAAGAATAATACAAGAAAGTGGTGAAATCAAAAAAAAAGTAAAAACGGAGTTAAGTTCGGCCGGGCCGATCTTTATATACCCTCCACCATGGATTGCATTCCACAGAGGTTGTCGGTTTTCGTAGAAATGCAGTAATATTACAGGAAAATATAAATTTTTTAATACAGCCAAACCAAAACAAATACAAATATTGAAAAAATAATTTTATAAAAATATAAATTATTTCAAATCAGAAAATATCTTATATTGATATTTTCAAAAAGCTTAAATACCATAAATATTGGTAGATAGTAGGTGCTACAGTTGGTTGTATACGAATTTGGAAAAACTTTTTATTTTGCGTGTCTATGCAGTCAGAGGAATGTATACTCCGAATTTCATGACTCTAGCTGCGGTCATTTCATTGGTACTATTTTTATCCCCTTTTTTCATTTTAACCGCAAAAAGTACGAATTTCGAAAAATTCGTCTATTTTCCGTGTCTACGCAGACAGAGGAATGTATACTCCGAATTTCATGACTCTAGCTGAGGTCATTTGATTGGTACTATTTTTATCCCCTTTTTTCATTTTAACCCCAAAAAGTACGAATTTCAAAAAATCTGTTTATTTTAAGTATCGACGCAATCAGAGGAATGTATACACCGAATTTAATTTTTCTAGGTGTAGGTGTTTGGTTGGTACCATTTTTATCCCTCCGTACCCATTGTACCCCTTGAAAGTACGAATTTGGAAAAAAACCTTTTATTTTTCATGTCTACGTAGTCAAAGGAATGTATACTCCGAATTTCATGACTCTAGCTGCGGTCATTTGGTTGGTACTATTTTTATCCCCTTTTTCTATTTTGACCCCAAAAAGTACCAATTTCGAAAAATCAGTTTATTTTCCGTATCTATACAGTCAGAGGAATGTATACTCCGACTTTCATGACTCTAGCTGCGGTCATTTGATTGGTACTATTTTTATCCCCTTTTTTATTTTAACCCCAAAAAGTACGAATTTTGAAAAATCCCTGTATTTTACTTGTCTATGCAATCTGAGGAATGTATACACCGAATTTCATTATTCTAGGTACAGCCGTTTGGTTGGTACCATTTTTATCCCTCTATTCCCATTTTACCCCTTAAAAGTACGAATTTGGAAAAAAATACTTTTATATTATGTATCTACTTAACTATGTACTTACTTGTATGTACTTAACTGTACACACCGAATTTCGTGTTTCTAGCTGTTGTCGTTTAATATGTACCATTTTTATCCCTTTCTTGCCCCATTTCACCCCCCTACAAATAAGAATCAATAAGAATGCTATAAGCAAAAACAAATATAAACAGACATATTCAAAAAACATGCTTAAATACGCTAAACTATTAGGGATTATTAT